>OZ020498.1:1954967-3306237 GCA_963971365.1 Lasioglossum villosulum | reverse complement strand
ATTAAACTGGAGCCCAGCCGGCTTGTTCCGTGGCCGCGCAATAAATCTCGTTTTCGATATCAGATAATGCTGTAGTTGAAATCCGGAGCATTAATCGGGAACGTGTAATTAAACGGCCATGTAGCGGCATTACCGCGGCTCCATGTGCGTTAGAATCCTGCAGTCTCGTATCAATTGAGATCTGCATCGTCCCGTTCCCGCCGGTTATTAATAGAAGCTTCGCGTAATCGATAATCCGCGCTCCGTTTTCGTTGGGACAATGGCGAGGAGATGGCATACCGGATGGAGAACCATGAGATGCTAGATCAGGCTTGCCGCTGAGCTTGCCCTATAGAGCAGTGACCTGGCTCCGGCGAAATCCAGAGCAACGAAGCCACACCTACTCGCATTCTTCATACAGAGAGCATCGCTGCTGTTAGACACTTGTGAAACGAAAGTATTCAACGTGAACTGTTCAACAATGATAAAATAAAGAATCTGAAATGAAAGCGTGAATCTTCAGTATCCTCCTTCTGTTTTGTAATTTTTATATTCTGTTCTGTATGTATTGTATTCTGCTTTATAATTACGTTCAAATAAATATGAGATTTTCTACAATAAAAAAGAAGATAAGGAATTTGGACGTGATTTTGCACTGAGGAGCCACGAAGCCACGCCTACTGCGGTACTGTAGGCGTGGAGGGGGCGCGACAGCCAATCTCCTAATTCATAAAGTAGAGACTAGAAGACGGTACCTTGCTCCCGAGCAAAATGGAGCGATTCAGGGGCAAAGAGGCTCGGAAATCGCTGAACGTGTGAAAGATCGTCCCGGTTACGAAAGTAGGGGTAGTCACGTGAATCTAAAAGACACGAGGACAGTCGCAGAATTCTCTGGAGCCGTGACAGCGTTGTAGGAACGTATAAGGACGCGGGTGTACGAGTAAACCACGTCTCTTCGGGGTCGACGTTCACGGACCGTGTACGGAGCGAGTCGTGAGCAGCCTAGAACCGACACGGCGCTGGAATTTCTCGACAAATAGGCGAATATGCACATAAATACATAACAAAGGCCAGTGACGGGTACCTCGAATCGCATAAGGACGCCCGCGGCCGACGAAAGGAGACGACAACTGGAACGATGACGACGGTAACGAGGGAGGAGGAGGAACGAGAGACTGTCCTCGTTCGTCGTTCGGAGGGCCAGGATGAGACGACCGCGATTCCACGTGAACGAGTGTCACGCGTGCTGTCGAGGACTTACACCGACTCGATATAACTCACTTTATTACCTGTACGTTCCCCCGGAAAATGAATTATTGAAAACGTGCCCCGAGACGCCGCGGCGGAAGAGCCGCGTGTCTATCCGGGGCCACTCGGGGAGCCATTAGTAGAGCGTGAGCTTTCCTTGGTGAATAGAGGGCGAATGCGCCTCGTTCTACAGCTCGAAACATACTGGATGTGTCTGGGAATCCTGCACGAGCTGATTCCATTGAAAAAATAAAGAAAAAGTATCCGATCAAATTTGTTCGTTCGAAACTCAGTTTTTTTTTAAATTAAGGGATTGAAATGGTTATAGAATCTTTTAGTAGGTTCTGTTTAATTTTTGAAAAATGGTTTCGTCAAAAAAAGCGTTTTTATTTTTTAATGTTTCTGATGGGAGAATTGATACTTTCATTTTAGAGGAGGTTGATTGTCTGAGATGTCAAATAGCATTTTACGTATATTTATTTTGAAAAAATATTTTACTGCAATAGGGACAGAAGACGCGTTTCAATGCCCATGACCAATAATTCTCGTGGTAACGTCGCTGAATCGTGACGTGATTTATCAGTCGCAGGCTGGACCGTGCGGTTATCATTAAAAAACGATTATTGCGTAACGAGCATCGCGGAGAACAGGTTCCGTTCGGGTCAGGATCTGCAGTTAAGTTGTAAGCGGTCGAGAAAGACATTTTGTACGACACGTGGCTTGTTCTTGTTCCGCCTCGATTCCGATAATTTCGATAATTCTTTCCATGGTTCGCTGTCTCGAAATCCGGTTGTGGCCGGGGAAGGGGAAGCAGTCGGCGGTGAGACTGTATAATGCACATGATAGTGGACGTGCCAACGATCGGCTGAGTTTGATGGCTAATCAACTAAACTTCCGTTATATCGGTGGCTGTAATTTCAAAGAAATTGAGTTTATGCATTAATTCTATATTAATTTTATAACTTTAACGTAACCACATGTTGATGCTACGCCAGTATACATGGTAATGAGGCAACGTTCTATGAGCCACCGATCTATTAGCCAATGGAGATTTGGCGGTAAATTCAAAACATGAAAGTATGCGACGTGCGAGTCATCCTTACAACCACAGATAGAAATTAATTAGAGGACAAAATTGTTCGTATAAAAATCTGTTAGGAAAAAAATCATTTTCATGTGCAGATAGACGAACGCAGAATTATTTTCGCCAAATTATATCTCTAACTGGAATCTGCCTTTTTTCAAATATAGTGCTTTAATAACGCCCGTCTAGTAAAAAAAACCGGTGTAAAAAAGTTTTTTCGATGACCGGTCGATCCGTGCGATCGCGGCCCGCGGTCAAATGAACCTCGCATTTCGATTAGGCGCTTCGCGAGGGGTTTTATGCATGCATTGTGGTCGGCTGGTGCAGCGGGCACAGTCCTCGGTAAAAGTTTCTGGTATCCGGTATAAATCCGATACATCGGCGTGCCATACAACAGCCGGAATAAACGCGAACGGATTTGTCGGCTTTGTTGTTCCCCTTTTATTTCCGTTTTACCGTCTCTCCTCGTTTTATTTTATTCCCCGCAGCCTCGCTTTCCTCGGCTTGTCCTGGCACTCGAATGATTTTCCTTTCAATACTCGTGATCGAACGCGTCTCGCTAGTTAACGGTGTAGACTTGAAAAGAATTCGACGGTAAATTAAGCCGCGCATTGCCGTTTTTCGTTGCGTTTTTCCAAATCCGTCAATATTTGCCTGTTCCATCGATACTATTCAACAAACTTTTGTTCCTGCAGTTCAATGAACTCGTTCAAAATACTGACGGCTCAAAAATATTTTCTGTGCCTGCACAATTGATCCGGGAACAGTCCGCAATAATATATCAATTTTATTGTGACCATTCAAGTCAATCGAAGCGATCAAACTTGCTCACAAAAAGCTTTTTCACACTGCCGCAATTGTTCTGCAAAAGGTTCCTCGATGCTTTGAAAGGTAAAATTTTCAAGAATGATGAAATGCGCTCAGAAATGTTTTGTATGCTTCCGAAAGTATTTCGGAAGAAGGAAGAAGAGCCATATCCACTCCGATAACTTTCATCTTGAGCAAATCATGCTTGCTCCGAAAGTTATTGGTCTTAACTGGTTCGTTATCTCGAATCGATCCGTTTAAACGGTCTCGGACGAATTGATATGGCCGAGCATGTTCCCCGAGTTCTTGTAATGAGTACAATTAAAGCTGTTGTAACGGCGGATTGTATTTTAGGGTGTGAACCGTGCCCGAAAGTCATTATGCCCGGCCCCCTGACAGCTACATATGTATAAACGCTCAATTTGCGCGGCAGCGCGCGAAACATTAATCTTATTATTTTAATTACAAAGGATCGGATGGGGCTCTGCTCGGCGACGCCTTATAAATATAGATGTCGATCGCGGTCTTTTGACCGGGTACAGTCCGTGAAAGTATTATACCTTCTCTTCGTTGTTGCCTCACGAAACAGCCAATCGATCTGGACCAAAGTCATTTCCCTGGCCATTCATTATTATTGAAACTTAAAGCAGCTTTAAGACGACCAAAAAATTTATTCCATTTCTATGAAGCCAATGTGCGAAAACATTATTATATAATACTGTTGATCCAAGATTGAATTTTTCAGACGTCTGTTTTGCGAGCGACTGTAGTATGTACCAATTTGCGTAGCACAAAGAACTCCGTGTATTAAAGCGTATTGGTTAATATATTTTCACGTTTCATGCCGGACATCGTTTCACAAGGTGCGTACTTTAAAACACTGCAAATAATGTTTTATTATTCAGTTTGTGTGGATATATTCCACAAAGTTAAACGATCGCTAAATTTTTGCCGAAAAATTCTCGCTCTTTGAACTGCCGTAGCTTTGAAAAAAATACGTACGGTAGTCTATGTGGATTTATTTGAAAGGGCGAAGCCTCTACTTTTACAAACCATCATTGAATCGCGTCGACAATTTTTTATATCGGACAATAAAGGGAGAAATTGAAGTTGGTAATAGCTTGAACATACGCTGCAATATCGAATGGCAGAGTTGGAACAAATATCTGCAGGTACGGAGATTAACAAAATGTTTTCGCAATTCATTCGAGAAGTTTCACCATACTTCAGACGTCTCGTACATATGTTGATAGTCATTCGAGTCTTTAATAGCCACCATTTAAGTTCTTCATTAAACAAGCTTTCGTTTAAACACGAACAAGCTCGCTTTCAGCCGACCCAGTGCACACGCAGTTTCGCAATTACGAGACCTAGAAGCGGCATCAACTTCCTCAGTTATCTGACATCATAAAAAGGAATTACGGCCATGTAGGTTTCATTGACGTTCGAGCGAGGACAATTCCGGTTTGTTAACATTCTCTATTAGGAAGTCGCGGCAAGATTTTCCAGTCGAGCAAAAGGCGGTCGATCTCGAAGAGGAAAGAACAGATCAGCCGCTATCGATCGCATTAGACCCGAACGTTTATGAGACAGATAACCAGCAATTAATTCGGTAGTACGTTTCGGTTGACGTGTAATTCCTCAACGGTAACCGATAAATCTCGCGTTGACACGGTGTTCCGCTGGCTGAAAGCAATCCGGGCTCGTTAATTTATACGAATCGCGAGGAACGCGTGCACGCGCAAGCGCGAGCGAGTACAAAGCGGTCGTAATAGCGCGTTCTCCGAGAGCTTATATTCCGCGGGGAATTTATTTATCGCTATCGGCGCCCGGCACGTTTGAAGTGCCGACATTTGGCATTATCTTTGCGTGGCCCGTTAACCAGCGCGGCGGCGGATAGAACTTTTCCGGGGGAACCATTTGCTGCTTACTTTCTAAATTCTTTCGGCGACGCGCAATCCACTCGTACACGTGTCCCACGTAAGTAAATAGATACGTAAGATTCTGATGCGATTGCCGAACAACGCCGAACTTCGATCGAGTGGAAAATATCGTATCGGGATCCGATCGACACACCTAAATTTGTTGCTGCTTGTACACCTCCTTGAACAAGCCTTTGTTGCGACTTTCCCCGATCGAGATCACCGTGAAACCGTTACTCGCCAAGTTCCTTTGAAATTGATACCAGCAGGCGAAAATCTGACAACTGATTGCTGTGTGATTATCCCTCGAAGTGCTGGGTCACTTTCAGATCGCAACTGGCCAGATGAATGCATCTTCATTGACCCGAATTGGACGATGGCATGTCGGTGAATTACTTCACCATTTTTAGAAAGGAATACATATTTTATATTGCTTATTATATATAATAATTGCTTAAAATAACACGAACACCAATCAATTTCATAAATTCAATTTGGAGAGCACAACTCAACACATTTTTACAAAGTAAACGGGTAATATCATAGAAACGATAGACCGTAGATATTACATCAATCACCAGAATAGCTAATAACGACTTCATTCACAAACTACCATTTTCATCAGCAGTATTCGGCGCAATTCGCCTACACATTTAGTTAGCGCCAAATTCGATGGCAGCTATTAAAGGCCACAATCATTGATCATGCTCAGTAGAAACGTAATGATTTTCGTTGATCCCGCTTATCCCGTGAAACTCCGTGGCCGTCGATCATTACCTTCAGCTTTTAATTAGCGCTCGGTTGGTCGTTCACGCGCGCGCGCGAAGAAAACGCGGGCTTTTTAATATTTTAACGACCCATTTTTGTTCCCCCGCGGTAATTAAGATTGATGGCGAGTTTGAATGCGTAATTGCGCTCGGACGGAGACTTCCATCGTCTTTCTCCTCTTTTCTGTTCCTTTTCTCGTTTTATTTCTTGTTTTTTCTTTTTGTCGCGGTGCAGTGTGATTTTTTACTTGCACCGCGGCGCACTTCATCAATCAAAGACTTTTTTTCAAGGGCTGGCCGTAACCGCTGGTGGCACGCATTCCGGGCAAGCTTCACGCATCTGCCGGCGAGAGAGAACACGAACCAGATGGGTTGCATTGTAAATGCGCGAGGGCGGACACCGGCGTGCATTTTGCGCGCGCCGGTGCATCGCCGGTGCAACGCGACCCCGTAAAAACTGTCCGTGGGACGCGACGCTAGACTTTTTGCGGAATACGGGTCATGGTTTCGACCGATTAGATGCTTGGATCTCGATCGATGTTCCACTGCTTCGATACGAAGACGCACATGGTTCACAGAAACTCGATTAACCCTCATACGCCCCTCAAAAATAACTGCATAGAAGAGACTAAGTAATAATTGACCCAATTTTATTTTACACGTTAAACCTACAAATTATGTTTCACTTGTAGCGTCGGATTTTAAAGAAATACTTCCCACGACGTAGACATAACAGAATTAATGATTTTACAGTATGTATGTGAAAATATTGAATGCGTGACTTTTCCTTGATGATTAATGATCAAAAATTGTATTGTTGGTTGTAATTTAATGGTTCTCAAAATGGTGACGGAAATAAGTGCAGCTGAGGGCGCGCTCTCGCGTTCGTAATCTTAAGGGGAAATAATTTTCAATTTTACGGGGGATCGTGACGATATAATGCGTCGTAAATGCGTTACGAGTCTTGCTCAAGGTCGTTTTATATGAATAACTCGAGCCGGCGGACCTCGTTTTTTTCAACAGCTTTATAAATCCGTCAGGCTAATTGATGTAGATATGGCGGAACATAGAAGTTTATCGCTTAATATCAATTACCATGCTCGAACTTATTTATTAAACCGTTACCCCCGACTTGCCGGGGCAAACAGTGCAATGTCCGTTGCACCAAGGTGTAAGTTCCGCTGTAATTCCTACCGGGAGCAAGACGGTTTAATGGCCGCGGTATTTAACGGCCTGTACTTATTTACCCTGCCAGATATTATATGGGAATAAGTAACTACAGCTCTACTAGCTCAAACGAGGCGAGCAATTAAATTCCAACGAACGTTCGGTTTGTTTCTTGTAAGTTTCTTAATGAATTTACTCGGGCCGCAAGCAGGATGGGACAACTGCATCGAAAAACGGAAGAATCGCAATTAATCGTCGGCGAGGGTGAGCCTGTGTCTATAATTAAGGGCCCAGTAATAAATCGAGTTACGATTATTACGTGCCACGGAATCTTGTAAGACGTCGTTGCGAAATTGTAACTTTTACGTCTTCCGTTCCGTTTTCAATTGCACATTAGTTACTATTCAAAATTCATTGGCTCTTCGCTGCCATTCACCGACGTAAAACAGAATTCCCGTATTCATATTCTCTTCCACATGGTTTTTGCAGCGGGCCCCTAAGTTGTTTAAGTATGATTGGTCTCTGGTACTCTAGCAACTGGCAGACCAGTTTTTCTTAATTTTTCGGAGCACAGAGGCGATCAGCGATTCGCGCTAACAAGTATTCGCAAACGGCGAAGAGAAAGAGAGAGGAGCGAACGGTGGCCGCGTCTAGGTTGTCATTCTGTTTACGGGCTCTACGCACTAACTAGAGCGGAAGCCGGGTGGCCAGCATTGTGTATCTGCGACTGAATTAAACCGTGGGCCTCCGGATTAAGTCACCGTTGCTACACACTCTTCGCGTACGCTAGCTTTGCTCTCTCTCTTCCTCTTTCTTTCCCTCGGTTGCCTTTGTTCTACCCTAAGAAACTTTTCCCTCCTTGTCGGTCGCCCCCACCCGTCTCCGCGTATCTCTGAAAAAGGTAACAGGTGCGGAGTGTGCTACGAGAATTGTCCGGTGTTTTTCTCCCTTTCGTTCGCCGTGTCTCGGACAATGCTAATTTATTGTGCGACCAGCTCGAAAAGACGCCGCGAACAATCCTAGATGAGCAAGCACAATGGACGCCGCGCGATTCTCGGATCGGTGGCAAGTGGCTTCATCCAGGAACCATAGGGTTGTATTTCCGGTTTTGGGGAACCTACACCGAAAAATGCTGGATTTGTCCTACTGTTTACTGTTTGTTGTCCTAGGGCAAACTTTTCCCCCTCTCCTTATGTCTATATTCACAATTATGTGAATGATGTGATAATTCCAAGGTTTCAGATTTATAAACTTGTGAGAAACAAAAAAAACTTTTGGCCCCATGGTGTATGACAACAATCTACCAAAACCATGACACTAAATTTTGTTACACCCTGTTCTATTACTTTTTGCTCGACGTCTAAATGCATAAGTGATAAATGAAATGATTGTTTGAAGATCAAATAAGATGCTTGTAGTACTTTACCAATACTGGAACACTTAAAAGTTGGTACACGTCATCGAAACGGGATAATTATTGGCGATTCCATGTGGACGAGATAATGCGGAAGCGTTCTCCCGCGAAATCCAGGGACAGCCACTGTAATCGGAGACCGCTATAACAAACCGGTCGTTATGTCAGAAGATTTACATATTAGAACTCGAGCCCCCGAGATTACGCGAAATTTGGGGAGAACTAATTTCCCTGGCCGGCGACATCATTCGATTATTGATTTCCCCGCGAAAATTTTCCTGGTCCCGTGAATTACATGTTGTTTCGACGGGTCCGCGTCGTGCCTCTTTGTACACTATATTTTTTTTGGTCGGTGAAAAAACCGCTGGTTGTAAGCGCGAAAACATATATGTATATACGACGACCATTTCGTTTTGTAATTGTAGAAAAATACACTTTGAATTTATAGCGCGCGGCGTCGCAGTGAAAATATTTCGAAAGAGAAAATAAATAACAGCCCCGGTAACTGAATGCAGAAGGGAACGTGCATTTCTATTATTCAAACCCGCCGCCGCTATCATAATTAACCATGTATTTTTAGAATTGTCCCTGGCATGGTTTGGATTCTAACTTTTGTTTCCGACCGTATGATTCCCTCGGTAAATATTTACGAATACACGAAAAGTACAGAACTTTGAAACTGTATGAAATGGAACATGTATATTTAAGTCCGTTTTCGTTGTACATATATATTATATATATATATATATATATATATATATATATATATATATATATATATATATATATATAGAATTATGTCACCGATGCACAACCGACAAGGCCATCAACGTGGTGGTACGCTCCGGAGTTAAAATTTCCACGATGGTGAACACGTATGGACGAGCAACGGACCCTCGTGCCAAGGGAACACATTAGGGAACACAATGTAAAATTCAGGAACCATCGAGCACTATGACGTCAATAAGCTGCACCGTAAACCTCTGGTGATTTATTCGCCTACAGCATGGCGATAGTCTGCTCGCCCCGTTTAACGAATTACCGACGATAGTTTGCGAAAAATTAGCAACCCCTCCACATGGAGGACCTCCTAAATGCACCTGCATTATGACATTCTCAACCTGGTCTCGGCTGGAGTCGTTGAATCGCCATCAGCATTTACTTCAGTAACAGTCTCCACAGGCTTCTTTTTATTCTGTCCATTTTAATTACATTATTGTAAAATATAAACATGTTTATGTTATATATACATATATATATATATATGTAACACATTACAAACGAAGCTCCTCAAAGGCAAGTATTGCTTTCCTCTCTGTATTAGTTCCTTTTTATGTAAACCTGATATACAAGGTCGGAAAAGAAGAGTTTGAGAATCACGATAAATATTGCTCAGCTGAAATTTAAATCAAAGAATGAATTAATTCATGAATTAACAAGTTAGCGTCATGTCTCAATAATCGAGATAAGTGACCTGTTTTACAAGAATGTTCAGCAGTCAGTTCGGTGTCCTTCTGAAACTACTACGACTTTGCAGCACCATTTTGTTGTTAATAGATGAAGTTATTAGGGGAGAAACGAGTCGGATGGAAGTGGCAGACGACAGTAACCTGGCAAAGAAAGAAGACTGATCGAGTGAAAGGAAGACGAAGAAGAAGTCGGAGCTTTGAATACTGCACCTGAGCGCGACGGGTGCGAAGCCAATTGCCGGAAATCGGCGACCTCGCTGTCAAAGTCTAGGTAGAAAGAGAAAGGTAGCGAGGAGAGATCGTTAAGCTACGTCGGCGTCGTCGACGGAGAGGAAGTCGAAGGAACACGGCGCGGTAGACAACGAAGCGAGGATGAACAGAGGAACGAGCGGGGACGACAACGCGAAACACGAGGAAATAAATAAATCAAGGGCTGCGGCGGTCCCGAGGGTGAACCGTGGAGGTGGAAAGGTTGCAACAAGAATAACAAGGGTGCGGGAACGGGAGAGCTAGGCCACGGTAGTTCGCGCCAACGAATTCGAAACACGGCTCCGACGACGTCCTCCCCGTAGTCTTCCTTCCCTTCGTTCGTTCGTTTCTCCCTCTTATCCTGCCGATGCCGACTTCATTCAAATGTAAGAAACTCGAAAGGAAAACGCATTTTCTCTCGTCGACGACGGCAACGACAATACCGACCGATCTCTTGTGCCGCGGGCGGAAACGGAAAGGAGAGGCCTTCGCCAGAGACGCCACCGAGACACGTCGTCAAATAGGCAACGCAGTCGCCTCTCGCAGGATATTCGGCTGATATTCGAACAGAACACATCGTGCACATGCCTCCGTGTACCAGGGAATATTTGACTGGCTTCTTCCTACAGAAACAGTCTGCGGAGGTGGATCGATTAGAGACGGATCTGCGGCTCGCCGAGCCGTCTCTCAAATAGTTCTCTTGAATTTCGGGCTATTGGGTTAACCTGCAACCCGTGTCCTTTCTTTAACCATCGTACCTTCCTCAGGGTGAAAATTCATCATAAACTATTTTTTCATTGTATAAAATTATTGGTTCCGTTTCATCTGTATTGTAAGACGTATTGCTCGAAAATGTGACGTGATACATGAAGCAAAGTTTATTAGAGTAAAGTGTTCGATCGCGATTTTCACCCGCCAAATTAATCTTGGGTGAATTGTTTGATGATTGTAAAGCCGCGTTTCGTCCCGAGTCTGCCAGAAGGACTCCTCGGCAAGCCTGCTCTGGGAGACTCTGCCTTGAACGCGTGGAAATGGCGCGACGAATTCCCGAATCTTTTCGAAAAAAGATATCCGACCACGAAAGGCGACAAGGGAGTGAAAACACGAACATTCACGCCCTTTTATTGCATTCTTGAAAAGTAGAACTTTCTGAAAATTTGGAAAGTGGAACTTGTAGCAAATAATGACGCGCAATATTTGCATAAATATTGAATACCGCATACGCCAGTAGAATTTGTCACAACCTCGGTTTGAACTTTGGACGAACTCCGCACCAGCTGGAAAGCACAATCTCGCCGGAGAAGTGTTTGCTCGGAGCGGCAACGCATTACGCGAAATAAGTATGTGAGACGTTGATGCACACGCGAAGACGCGAACAACGAGGCTCCCTACGAGCTTTTCATCTGCATTCTTTATCGTCGATAAATTATCCGCCCCTAGTGCTCGTCGCTGCTTGCTGATAAAGTATTCATCGCGGAATCAACCTCGTGGAACTGGCTGCTATGCGCGAGACACCGTGCACGATCCTCGGCAACTTCGCAAGCGGAAGCTGCTTACGTGCACTCTTAAATCTGGCAAAATGGATCGTCGCGGACAGATAACGACATGAACACTTCCTTTATGCAAGCAGCGAAACGATTCGCGGCATCGGCTAACTGAAACGAGATTTCTACCGCGATTATACTTTGATCAAAATCATTTGAGTATGTTTCGTGTTAAATAACAATTTTCAAGTTGTTAACTAGCAAAATTAAAGTGTACAATGTAATTTGGCGAAAGCATACGATTTGTGCATTTAATTTAAAAGTAAGAGATGCTCGTATAATCATTATGCAAACTTCCTCACTGTTGCAAATAACGAACGAGGCAACGTTCGCGGAAAAATCTGGCATTCCGGTTTTCTCGGCGCGTCGAAGCGCAGCGCAGCGGCGAGCTTCTACAGATTTATTGATTACAAATTGCACGGCGATCAATCGCTTAATGCTGGCTGCGTGCATCGGCCGTCGCAAGGCGTATTTATGAATCAATACAAAATATAGCCTTATTAAATCACCTATCGACCCCCATCGAGCTGTAGCCAGGAGAATCGTCGCGTTCGCTTGCGATTAATGCGACCTCGATCGCGATCCCGCTGGCCATAGTTTCGCAAAAATTTAATCGACGATTAACGATTGAATTCTTAAACATTCTTATGGGCCATACATCAGCGCTCGCGTTGGGAGCGGTCTTGTATTTATAACATTATAAACTATTTTATAAAGTATCATTTTATCTGAATCTTGTCCGAACGTTATCCATTAATCACTCGATTAAAGAAATCGCCGATTTTTCAACGATTGACAATTAATTTCGTCGACAAATTGAATCGACCTCCAATATTTCGAGATTAATTTTTATAATCATACGCGAATCGATCAATCAAAGTAAATGTTTCTACGGACTGATACCCAATTCACTGACCATTATTTTTGATCGGGTCCCTAAATAATCGAGCTAAAGTAAAAATGCAATTTTCTCGATTGGCGGGGCAAATATTTATACGACTAATTGCAAAAGTCGAGTTGATTGATCTTAAGAGACTTGATTAATGACACGCCGGATTCTGTATGGTGGTTCAAGCTACAAATTTTTGTAGAAATTCTACGCGAGGTAATTTTGAAGAAATTCTGCTCGTTCGCCATGACTCGGGCACGGGAATCGACTTCCGAGGAGAAAAAGTTTAGAGCAACTTCTCGGTAGAAGCTCCACCGTACCACTTCATATATGTCATTATAAAATTTCTGACGAGAACGGCGAGAAGAAGAAACGTCGGGGCGAGGGCAAGGAACGGGGAACCGTACAGCAATAAGATCAAAGCTAACGATCGATTCCTCGGAGACTGCACCTTGGCACGATCCTTTGCCAAGATCGTTCCCGGAAATCGACGACTCTGTCGACGTTAAAATTCAATCCCAAAAGTAAGAGGGGAAATAAAAGCAGGGCGAATACACGAGAGCGCGAACCGCCCGGGAATCCCTGCGACATTTCCAGCAATCGATAGCTCCATTTTACCCGGTGTTACTCGCGTTTAGCGTCCAATCGCTCGGAACCGACAATTATACTACCGCTGCTGACGGCGCTTCAATTTAAACAATTTCGACTTGCCTCTTTGGTGTTCGATGTATATAATTCGCAATTTTCATGTGTACCGATGACCGATCCAGTTATCCTAGTTGATGCCGATTATGATCGAGATTGTAAAGAACCATCCACGGCGAATTATTAAAAAAATTTCTTTCTTTCTTTGGTAATTGCATTCATTTAGTAACAATTATATCTTGTCAAGTTTTCAAAAATTTTGTTTCGTTTTTATATACCTCCAAAACATCCTGAAGACAATATGTAAAATGGACTCGTGTACTGAATATGGTATATAAACCATATCTGGTTTAAAGCATTAAATAAATAATAATAACAAATAAGATGAACCTAGTGTGAAACAGCTTTTAGAGAGTTTACTGTTGGATCGAAAGGAGAACGATCGAAAAGAGAAATGTTTGCGGCCGAATTCATTTGTCCGGCGGAGTATACGGGAGCTTGGAGCCGCGTTATGGTTGCGAACATCAATCCCGCGGCATCCAGCCACCGGTTACGCCGCGCCGTCGCGGGTACCCTTAGCGTATCGAACATCAATGCCGAGTGCGATGCCGGGAGAAATATACATCGGACGGGCGTCGCGCCTGCACATCCGGCCGACATTAATGCTCGAATCGATCATGCAGGCTATCGGTATTACGGGGTAAATCATTTGCCTTCGCTGGCGCTGGTGGTTGGGCTCTGCCTGGTAGAAAGTTGTTCCCCGAGTTCCTCGTTGCGTCCGGCCGGTTGTACCAAGTAGCAATTGCCGCTCGTTTGTCAGCCGCGCCACTGAAATATCGCGGCTGAAATAGTGGCTCGGGCCCGACCGCGTTTCCCGCTACGCGCTTTGATCGCGCGAACTTCCTCCGCGATAGCAAGGCCTCTCGGTTTTAGGCGTGTCGGGAGGGTGGTCCACAGGAATCGGGCCACTTTAATCTTTTAAGGACTAGGTTTTAGCCGGCGGCTATTAATCCTTAGGTCTGCCCCTCCTTTTTTTCTCTCCCGTGTCCTCCTCTTCCTCCTTCTTCTTCCCTTTCTCTTCGTTCTCTTTTTTTCGGGACCAACCGTTCGCTGAATGGATACTCGTTACGTAAGTCGTGGAGCCAGTTTCACCGGGACGATAAAAAATCTTGTCTATCGGTAGCTCTTTCTCCAGTGGCCGATTTGCTAATAGCCCCAGCAGTCTGAAATGACAAATTTGCGAAGCCGCCTCGTTCGAGATCAACTTTATCAACGAGTAATCCCAGCGGAGTTTTTAAACGCTTTCGAACATTTTGGAAAACGGTTATTAAGTAACACTTCTGGATACTAATAAAGGTAGGATATCCATGTTGATGTATTTCGTCTGGTGCAAGCGTATAAATCAATGGAATAATTTCTTTGTGAAGGCAAAACGTCAGAATAACGTGAAGTCTCACCCACGCAGTGAATAGAAGCCGAGTTTCTCCGTGTTTCGGGGGAAACCCTCCTTTTCGTCTTATTTTTCTCGTTGCCCTTTAGCATTGCGTGTACTCCTCGAGTACCCTCTGCTTTGAGCCTACTCTAACCAAGTCCTTGTAGAGCTCTAATCCGTAGACAACTCTCCACGGCACTCGACCCCGAAGAGGTCGAAGGATTTACCGTCGAGCCACTGAGTACTCTAAGCAAAAGCGAGAAAGAGCCGGGAAGAACCGAATGTCGAGTATTATCGCTTCAAGTAAAAGCCGGTACAGTATCCTAACAAGTATCAACTCAGTCCAATTTAATAAGCAGCTCCGCCTTTGCAAATCGCCGTTAATAACGCGTTATCAAACGAGTCCACGAACTATGGAAATGCAACACATATTTCATTCGACTTATACACATTCTGACGTTAATGTTCCCTACGGTGTATAGTAACCAACTATTCTAACAATTCTTCTTATGCAAAACAATTTACACGATTCTCCTTATGAATATTTTGCAATTCCTCTCATGAATAATAACTGTTTCACATGAACGTAAAAATATAATTAGAAATGAAATAGGTAGATGAAGTGTTTTCTCTTTCTCCGCAAACAAGTCAGAGCGACGATCTCGGCCAAGTATTTAAGAGATCCTAAAAAGCAGAGGCGGCTCCCTTTAATCACCATTTGCCACAAAGATACTGTACAAATTCCGTTATTTTGACGAAGCAGAATTGTCGGTGGCTAACTAGGCCGTTTCTCGGAGGCTATACGTCCCACATCGAGGGCCCGACGGTTCCGAAATCGGAGCCAGAGGTCCATTCCTTCGCGTCCAGGTAAGAACACAGTGACGGCATTTCGTTCAATGGAATTCCACCGTCGGATTCTTGGCCAGCAATTTGCCAGTTGCATTCGGATTTCGCGAATTCCTAGCCCGTGTATCGGCCCGTTCAGCTAACCGCCATAGTGGATAGCTGTAAAAACGACGGCATAGACGCACGGACCACCCCATCGGGCCTTGTACGCCGGTTCCATCCGTCTCTCTCTCTCCCTCTCTTTCGTCCTAGCCCGATCAAACACGTGTTTCCCGGGTGTTCTAGGCATTAGCGTCGCAAATATCGGATAGGTCTGTGCATACGGATAACGCCTGTGATTCATCGGGTGGCCGATTCCAAATTATACCGGCGTGTCCACAAGAGACGAGCACCGACGCGATCGCCGGCAACCTCGTAAACCACGCGGAGATCGATCGTATACGTCTTGCAACGATCCAATTGCAAATGGAGCCGGCACCCGTCAGGTTTTCCCATAAATACCGACGCCCTTCGCGCATCGACGAGCAGAAAACAGAGGGAACACAGGCAGAAAAAAAAGAGAACGGAAGCCAACCAACGGCCGACGTTGCTGCCTCGATTGTTTGTCTCGTTTGATCCAATTTCAATCAGGATTTCAAACTAGCGAACTGTGGCCGTTTGTCTTGCGAAGTTCCACTCCAGTTAGCGGGAAGCATGAATTTCACGACGAAACTCTGGTTCATATTTTACTTTCCGTCGTGATTTTAATCGAACCGTCCTCCGCCCAGGAACGCTGCGAAAAGTGCATCGGAAACTGGCTGGGAGAGCGATTAAAAAATTGATAATCGCCTCTGAACAGGCTCCTTTGGGAATGATTGCGAAGATATAAGTTTTCACTCGCTCGGCCTTGCAGGTTACATACTCTTACAAAAGGTGTACGAATCTACATAGAAAGTTTCAGAACGATAAAAATTACCATTCTTTTCGCGGTCACGTTAGAGGAGCCGCTTAACTCGAGCCTCGAGTTCAAGAAAAGGGACTCGCCGGTGAGACACCTGGATAGAAGAGATCCGCGAAACACCTGCGAACAACCGCAGGAAAAATTCCCACAGCAGGCTCCCCCTTGTATAACTTAATAACAGCCCCCTCCCGCTCACCGGCGAAATCCACGGACGAGGGAGTTCGCGCAGCGGCACGACACAGGTAGAAACGCGCTCACGCACGCAGGGGATAGAGGAGAGTGAACTTGAACAGAGCAAAAGCCCCATACTCTGCCGAGGGAACTAAGTCGGAAGGGTTATGATACGCGTGTCAAATTTGGACGGAGCCCCGGGAGACCGCCCACGCGGCCGAGCCGAGAAGAGTGAAAAGCTGCCCCGGCGCGATCGGGGCCCGAGCGGCTCCTCGCTTAATTATCGTAGCTACGCCACATTCGTGCGCGTAAATCACTTGACGATGCCTTGAGACGTGAGATGTATCCTCGACCCCCTCTGCATCCCCTTCACCCCCCTTTTCGCTCCCCTGGCCCGCCGGTTTTGACTCTTTCTCTGTCTCCTTCGTTCCCCTTTCGTCTTACAGGCTGCGCCAAAACTGCAGCAATAAAATTGCGAATGTTCTAGGAAGAATGTAATACATACCAAGTGCGGATGTATTACGTCTCTACATTGTGCGTGAAATATTCAGGATCGAAATGTTATTTATATAGTGGGCAGACACTGTTCCTTGAATTAAATTCAACTTTTTTCGATCGTAACTTTGAAAATAAATGTGTGATGTTATCAGCGCACAGGTTCGATCAGTGATATAAATACTAGATATTTTGCAAATTAATTCAAAATCTCAACGTTTCGATCCTGACGTGGATCATTTTCAAGAGTAAATTTTGCATCTGAAAAATAATGTAACTATAATACATGTTAACCATAAAAATAATATGATAATACCAAATAAACCATTTTTCCATACTTGCTATAACAGAAGAAATACAATTGAAAAATTGTTAAGAGCGAACTGATTCCATGCCGGTAGACAGTAAACGAAACCACGTGAAGGTCACAAAGTAAACAGAACATACATAAGAACGACGCATTCAAACTTGGCCAATCCGAACCAAGCGATCTATGGACAAAACTAGAGGATTCAAATAGAAAGAGGGTCGAAAGCGTGAATAAAAAAATGGACGGGTTCTCGTAGTGATGCCGTTATGGTGGCTCGATAATTTTGGCGCACCCTGTATTTCTGCACGCGTTAACCCCTTTTCGCGATCAGGCGGCGTTGGCTATCCGTAGAATCTCCCCACCTCTCGGAATACCATCTCTGTGGCCGTGGCTACGGGCCTGTCGGTGCGCGGGACCTAAAATATGAAGGGCCCCGGAGTTAATACGGCATTTAATCGGGGATGTGTAGGCACAACATCGTGGCGTGGCGTGACAGAGGGGGTGCGAGCGGACACGCTATGCTCTCGGGTAACCAGTGCGCGCACGGATACACACGCGCGGCGCACACCGGCATCGTGCGGCTAATTATGAAATATTGCGGGACCATTGGCAGACCACCGCCAGCCTCGGCCGCCGAGAGCTGAGTCGCGCGTGTATGTCACGCGTGTGACCCTTGTCCGCATGCCCTATGCCCTCGCGAGGACCAGCCGAAAGGACGGTTCGCACGCGAACCAACCAAGGACGGCTCTCTCCCGCGACTCCCTTGCTCTCTCGCGATTCACTCGCACGCCACTGACCTCGTGCTTCTCGGAAACTATTCGCCAGCCCGGTCAGCCCCCGCTCGAATACTTTCGCGGGAACGCTTGCGGGGATTAGGCAACTCGGTGCACTCAAATATTTATCGGGGACACCGACGATTCCGATCTTTCGACCTCGAATCTCCCACTCGAGAAAATCTCATGTGAGATTTATTTCAATATAATTATAATATAGAATACAATACGTACAGTACAGAATATAAAAATTACAAAACAGAATAGGATACCGAAGATACATAAATGTTACAATAAAGACACGCGAATGATAGAAACGGTATAGACCAAACACTTAGCATAGACATCCTCGGTCGATAAATGAAACTTCATATTTTATTGAATTCATAAAAATCCACGAGTTTCCAAAGACTCGCGAGCACACGACGAGCTACAGAAGTGTGGGTGATCTCCGGCACGGCGCTGCAAAGTGTTTCTCGTTGTTAATCATCTAATAACAGAGGTTAAAGCATCCCCTCGGCGGGCGTTAAATAACCCGAGCATCCCGTAACGTACGATAAACTCGCCGAGCTAAAAAATAGTCGGCCGGTGGACGCGGAACGCAGGTGATTTAAATGTGACCGCAAATTATCGAACGCTCCTTCACGGTTAATCAGAACTGTTGCTTGAAAAATCTTTAAAAGCGCGGTTAATAATTTATGCCGCGACCGACTCCTCTCGCTCGTCCTTCTTTGCCGCTTATTATCCTTTTGCTTTTTTTTCGTGGAGCACGCGGCGGAATCGGCTCTCTCCCCTCTTCGGAACGAAGAAGCAGGGACGAAAGAGGGCAAGATGCCACGAGAGAAAGAAAGAGAGAGAGTGAGGCTGAGAGAGCACTCTCGACGCGTGTGTTTGTGATACGAGGAATCGGCCTTATAACCCCGGTGAATGGTGCACAGCGCGGAAGAATGATTGGGAATGTCGCCGCGGAATCTCGTTTGCGTGCATGAAACGCTTCCCAGGGAGGACCGTTTCGCGGAACGAATTTGATTTAGCTTGGCCCGCGCGCACGCTTTATAGCCCCGGCGAACTTTCGGGGATAAAGTCGGATAAAAGCCGCGTATCTCTCTGCGAAGGTGTCCGCTCCTTATTGCCGGTCCTCGCTGTCCTTGCCCGACTACTGGCCCCCGAACGAAATAACGCTGTAATTGACTGGCGGAATGGGGCGCCTTAAAACTGGCCGCCGCGCGGTAATAAAGAACTGATTTCCTGCTGGAAAGCGTTCGCTAAGATACGTCTGTTTTCAGAATTCCCCGTCCCCCTTTGCCTTTCTTGCTCCCGCACCACCCTAATGCCGTACCCGGAGAACCTTATTTGGAGCAGCCGAATGGATCGTAAACTCACGCGCCACGGGAAACTTCAAATTCTCATCTTGAATGAGCGACGCGGCAGCCATCCACAATTTTTCTATGGCTCGCAGACACTAGGTTGGATATTGTACCGTGTTCTCATTGAGACGGCGAGCAACATTCTACTAGGTTGATATTGCGTGATGATTTCGACGCACAGGATCGATCAATTATTAAAACAAGCAATTTTGCAATTCAGTAAAATTCTCGACGTATCCATTCAGATAAGGACCATTTTCATTAATCGAAACTGTGCGCAGGGCCGGTCATCTGGGGGTGCTATGGATGCTATGCACCGGGGCCCCGCTATTGGGAGGGTTCCAACACGATCGAGAACTAAAATGTACAATTGCAATAAAAAAATTTAGGGCCCTGCAAGGTTTCTTGCTCCCAGGCCCCTTTACAGAGAAGGCCGGCCCTGCCTGAGCGCCGAAATCATCACACAATTTCTATTTAATATCTACGATCGAAGAAATGGAATATTCTACTGGGTTATCATGCGATCACGTCCTGGAGACAGAGCTTTTGGGTCCGGTAACCCGACGACATCCTTGTGTAACAAATAATAAAACTGTATCAGGAACGTTCCATTACGAAGCCATCATTCTTCAAGAATTAGTTTCAGTCCCCACGTATATTATACAGAACATTCATTTTTGTACAAGTATCTGAAGCAGCACGTTTGAAATCACTGTCTCCCGTAGGATTGTCGTAACGAATGAAGTCATTAGTCGTCCAGAACCCGAAAAAAGCAACTTTGCAGTGTCTTCAGCTGGCCATTATGCGGCCGCGTCCTGGGGCAGTGCTTTTCGGTCTGGTAACGCGTCGGGACCGCAGAACATCGGTTCACGCGACTGCTTGGCCGGCTTGCACCGCAAAACCGCAGCTGGCTCGAAATTTTCGGTGAAGAGTATTACTAAGTAATTTGTCCGGCTCTGGGCCCTAAAGTCTGCCGCGTTCGCCGCAATATAATCTCGGCCATTCTGTCGGGCCGGTCCGGAGCGGCGCGCGGCGCGGAAAAGGAGAGTCCTCGAGGAAGGGACGAGGAAGGACCGCGGCCCTTCTGTTCTCGCGCTCCTCGTAGCTCATCTGGCCACCATCGACGACGAAGCACGGGTAATTAAAGCGGACAATGTCTTACACGCGGAATTAAAGGAAGAGGGACGTGAGCAGAAATACGATACCCGCGGGTTCGCGCACGCGAATCCACCAAGAATCGATCAGCAACGAACGGGAATCGCGTGTGCGTGGATCCGACAGTCGGAGAACGCTTATGGATCATTGGTAGGCAGCCATGCACGGCTGACAAAAATCTGACAAACAACAAGGATCGCACTCCGAGCCTGACGCGACACGGAAATCCTATCAAACCTGCAACTACCGAACCGACGCGGCGGTTAAAACCGCGCCACTAACTTGCGCGAAATGTCGGCTGGTTCTGTTTCAAAATTCCAGAAACGGACGCAATTTTTGCGAAGGAAAATGTCGCTTTAAATAATCTCAGGAACCTCCCATTTCCGGATGTTGAAGAAATTTTGGGACATCTTGTATTATAGCGTGGTTGGATAATTATAAAATATTCGAAAATCCATCGATGTACGCGTACGTGGTACGATCACTCACGCGCAGCGTTCTTTTCCACCTCTTTAACCTCCTCGAAATTCGTTTGTGTTTCTTTGGAAGCCTACTGCCGGCAGCCTATTGAAAGTCAGCCCCCTTGTTTCTTCAGGTGCGCTTCTCCGCGCGTAATCCCCCTAATTGGGGGGAAGATCTTCAAAGATATTCGATCAAGAATTTTAAAAGCGTGCTTGGATCTCGAGCAAAATTTCAAGAGGGTCCCCCGATTAATTTGAATCGCATCCTCCGGTGGCTGACGTTAATCCCCGATAACGGTAGCAAAGACATAACCTTCGAGATGTCCCCGAAGCAACGTCCACGGAATACCGTGCGACTCGAGTGACACCCTTTCAACCGCGACCGATAAAACGATCCACCGGTGGACCGAGTACGAGTGCAACGGCTTTTTTACACGAGGGTCCCCGAAACATCCACGTGCAATTAAAATCAGGCTTAATTCTTGCTGGCTGACGTTAATCCCCGGTAATGGCAGCTAGGACGGCTCCGTGATATCCGGCCGCAGAAACTTGACTGGATAATGATGCTTAAGACGATGCGCTTCGTTGTCTTCTCATTGGTCGGGAGCATCGTCCGACGGCCGGTCTACTAGGAATCGGTATAAACGTCAAAGCTCGTCAAGGAGATTTTAAACGACGATTAAGATCTGAACGATTCCGATGCCAGGCGAATTTCTTTTCCCAAAATCAACACTGTCGACATATTCTCTATTCTCTTATGTTCTCCGCAGTGCGGCGTTTTATGTTAATTCTCCGCGTTAAAACGCGAGAAACGTTCCGCGTGCAGCGATACCCGTTTTCTCCTCAATTACAGACAGGTCTTCCGGAATACGGATCAAGACGAGCCGCGGTCATAGGAGAGTCCGTGTCGTCGGCACTTTCATCTCAATCGACACAGTGGCGCGGGGATAAAGACATAAAACGTAACGGGCGTCCGTGAAGAGAGTGCATAATGGTAGCGGGGCTTGAGCGAAACGGTCGAAAAGCGATTGGAGGAAGGAAGGAAAGAAGGAAGGAAGCGGGCAAACAGAGTTGACCGAAAGAAAGAAAGAAAGGAGAAGAAGGTCCAGTTGGTGCACGCAACAGACGCCGGGGACATCCGAGCGGTGAGCAAAGAAGAAGCCTATCCTCCTCTCCTTCTGTCTTTCTTCTCCTTTCTCTGTCTTCCTCTCCTTCGGTTCCTTCTTCTCCCGTTTCCTTCTCCGTTCCTCCAAGCCTCTCCCTTTCCTTTCTCTTGCCGTTTCTCTTCTCGCGACGCGACGATGTGTGTGGTCCTTCGTGGCAGCCGCCAGGGTCGACTCGCTAATAACACCCCCCCGGCCCTTCTCCTCACCATCTCCTCACCTTCTTCCTCCTGCCTACTGTCCATCTCGACCATCCCTGCCTCATCTGGTCTCTCGTCCTCCCCGTCATCTCCTGCTCTCACCCGGTGCCGGCCAAGGAAAAGGGTAAAAAGGTACCAAAGATTCACGAACCGAGTCCGCAGATCGTCTTCTATGAATGCCCCCACGGATCGCCCGAGGCTCTCCCGTGGCTTCCACGCAATTCGTCATCCTCGTCCTTCGCCTTTCCAACCTCTACTGCGCCCCTCCAATCTTCGGTTCTCTCTTCCCCTCTCTCTCTCTCTTTCTCTCCCTCCACTCTCTTTCTCATCCCCCCTTTGTCTCCCTCTGGTGGACTGTTATATACCGCTCCACCCTTTTTACAATGCGCTCGAAAACGCTCGAACGCGCGTCCGCTTGTCGAGCTAGCGAATTTTTCACATTCTATCGCTTCATTATAAAGGCCGGTCTCTTACACACCGGCTCCCGAATTCGGGGGATCGGGACGCGACACTGGCCACGCAGTCGAATCACGCCGTCCTTTTAGAATGTACGAACCTGTTCCCGAACCTCCTTCGCGTCCCCCTTTAGACTTGTTGCGAGGGTTGAGCTTGTGTCCCCCTCACCTCTATACCGTCTCTCGTCGTCTCCTTTTCTTCTTCCTCGATTCCACGTCCGTCTTACCCGGTATCGACGGGGCCCACGATTTCGCCACTTTCCGCAGGGATTCGTCTCATTTCGAGAAGAATTCCGGACCGTCGTCGGTGCCCTCGTGTATCCTTAGGCGAGCCGTGGGTTCAAACGCTGTGAGCCAGCGGGATAATTAAAACATTCGTTAACGGGAGTAGCCAATTACCTGCAAAGATGGACCAGGGCCCATCATCAAATTTCGGAAACCTATGCGCCCGGAATTCGAGCTATTTTGTCTTTCGTAGTTTAGCGGGATTCCACGTTGATGGATGGACCGCGGATTTTTCGATCGAGTTACGGAATGCTAGGATTCACCCCTACTTCGATCACCAGAATGTACTTTCGCTAGTGAAAAATTCAAAATAAACCACTAGACTGTGGATTTTATGTACTTATGATAAAAATTTAAAGCAGTGGTCATATTAAAAAATTTAAACACACCAATGTATTAGATTCAGTTTAATAAAATAATTAAGAGACGAAATAATTTTCATTTAGCTCCTATGTCTTGTAAACAATGCAAATATTATTTCATCTTTATCAAAATTCAATTTCTCTAGATTGCCAAAGTATCGCACACTGTTTGAAATTCACAAAGACGAATTAGATCGCAACCTGTTAGGTTGCTTTGCGTCAGAATTTCTTTAAGCCGCTTCTCCGATTTCGGTAGTATTATCCTTGCGCAACGTCGAACGTGGTTCGCCACGTTAACCGTCGGTTTTTCTGCCTTTCAAAAGGATTTCCCTTCCTTTTTATTTCCAGCTACAATCGAGCGTTGATGAGCGCTTCTCCCCACGTACAAACGTCAATTCCTCTTAAACATTACAGGCTCGTTCATCCTAATAATCGGCCATTTCCCTTCGCGAATTCAATGTCGCACAATTATTTCTCCCTTTGTAGTCCTCAGCGCAAGAATTACGTTCGTACGTAATAGCGTTCATTAGTCTTACTCTTTTAAGCGATTTATGCGTGTGTTACGAAACTCGATTACGTCGATTCGACTATGTAACGTTGAAGTATTTCTTATGGTCACGCGGAAATCGATTAATTCGTCGAGAACTGTTTTACTTTAGTTGGATGATTTAATTCGCTTAGAAAGAAAATAAGCATATTGTGTTTTTCATTAATAAAGGTACCGATAAAACCATTGAAATTTAATCTTACTCCGACGCAATAATTCCCTTCCGCTAAAATATCATGTTGTAAGCCGGACAAAAATTCGCCGGTTAAATCGTCCGTGAAAAAAGGACGGTATCCGCTAAACTTAAACATCGTGGACCAAGAGCGGATCCAAGATGGCGGCGATAAGTCATTTTACGGTCTTGAGTCACGGTTGTCCGGTGATTCTCGAGCCGCCTCTGCCACCAACGAATTATCTATTCGCAAATGAAGGGAGGCGAAAGAGTTATGGCTTCTTAAAAGGCGCCGTTTCACGATGGCCATTCGTTCTTTATCGCTCCGGCGAACGTAAGCACAAAGTAATAATCGATTGTTCGCCTCCCCTAAACGCCGAAAATTTACGTTTCAGTTTACGAGAGAGACCCTCGCGGTCGCGCACAACGAAAGAAGCGGCTGACGATTCCTGCGAACCGAACACACCAAAATTCGAGGTTTAGGACCGGCAACTGAAATTTACTGTCCTCTTAACGGTCCCTTCAGCAGTTCTTGACCTGAACTTTTCAATGACGTTACGATTAATAAATTAAATATATCTCTATCTACTCTTCTCTTCCCTAGCTCACCTCTTTGTCAAGCATTCGAGCGAAATGCGAGTTTGTGATGTTCATATGCCACTACAACGGTAAAAACATTTACAAAGCCATGTTAAGAATTAATGAATGCGAAAAGGTATGCTGTTCGATTCTGTCTCAAGTGTTTCACTAATTTTCTGATTACTAGGTGTCTTAGTGGAACATTGTATTACCTTCTCGCTTCCAAAATGTCGAAGACATTTCGTAGAACAAAATGCAGCGGAATTTGTTAACAAACATTTGTCGCGTGGAAAAATGTGTTCGAGCGTTTCCGAAAGGACGGTGTTTAGAAACGTGGAAAAACGGCGTACGAGCCGAGAAAAAAATATAGTTCGCGGGCCGCGTTCATCGCATCGTTCATCCGCAACGCTATCGTTCGGCTGCGGCTCATCGTACTTTGTCATCATAGCTCGCGTCCAACGATTTGTCCCGGCATCAGGTTTTGCCGTAGCTGTCTATCGTCTATCGTTTTTTCCAGGCGTCCCGCTCTCAGCCTCGGAGAACTGCGAGCCCTCGCAGTCCGCTCCAAAAAGCCGTCGTTAGCGCAATATTTTCGTGCGGGTCGCTGACATAAAACAGCAAAAGCCGGCCTGCGTGTATCCGATCCCGGCGAACAATGTCCAGTGATATCGATACCCGGCAAAATCGATAATACATTTTTCTCTAGCCTCGCCACCGGCAAACACCGACGCTCCGCTCTGCCCGAACCCCATCCCCGCAGGCTTGCACTTTCATCCCTTCTTCCGATGGTAACCTGACGCTGACGGTGTCCCCGACGTTATTCCTGTCGACGATACGTGTCAGTGACGAACGACAAGAGTCCAAATAGATTACTTTTTAGATTACGTTTTTCAGCTCACCTGTGCACCCTGTATCTTTTCACAGATTAAAACTTGTTAAGAAGTCCTACCACTAGGACTTATTAATTGTTCAGGTAAATTGCGTCGTTCTACCATCAGCTCTAAGAACGTTGTTTACCTAACAAGGAGAAGGCAAGCCCTTCGAGTCACCGATTCGGTTGATATTTTTGTATACTTATGGATCTCAAGGTCACTCGTGTTTTTTTTACATATATACACATATTTTTTGTTGTTGTATGTCATGTTAAATCCATGTTTTATAGGACGACCTTGAAATGACCGTGAACCCTAAAATTTGCTAATTAACGCAGAACTGGAATAAATAAAATTCAGTCTATCGACGACACAGCGTGTTTGGCAACACGCTACACATGTTCGCTAATGCAGAGAAAGCGGACACGGTAGAAAATATTTATCGGTGAGCCGCGGCGACAATTGCGTCGCTGGGAGCGGGTACTTTGCAAGGAGAACAGGATTACGTAAAGCCGAATCGCCATCGATACTCGGATACATCGATACTGCGGAGCCCGTAAACGGCCACGAGTACGTGTCGGAGTAGGCCCCTCGGAGTTCTTTACCTTTTCCATGCACCGGTTCACCTTCGTCCCCGGCCCCGTGGAAAACGAGACATTTGCAACGGCCATTTCTCACGGTGCAACAAAAGCTGCCGCTACGCTTGTATATCTCGCGGCCGTTCTAGTTTAACGGTGCGCACACGTGCGCGTCCGGTGAAAATATCGGGAACGTATTATATCGTTCGGCCCCGTAATAATTGGACAGGTGGACCTTGTAAGCGACCTGTGGAGACTGGTATTTTCACGCACGATTAACGCGATCGGCGCGTGCTGCCATTGGCACGGTCTCTAACCCGGGAAGTCTGTTGTTGTACTCTGGAACAGGAATCTAAATGGGTATTAGCTCCTCGTGTCATTGAATTAAAATTGATTTACACTAACCTATCTCATCTATACAAAATTCTGAAAGATCCCCCCTTGTATGCTCCCGATGCAATATAATACTCTCGATGGAACACCTCATCTTTCACTGGCCACTTTTTTCCTTCCAAAGACGTCAATTGGCTATTCCTAACGATCTCAGTGAATGTTTAAACATTCACGAGAACATTGTTCAAATCATATTATCCCTAAAAGCTATAAATAAATACCATTCTTCGTAGTCGAATGTATAATGTATCTATAAATTTCTATGTTGTGTAATGTGTCAAATTGTTACATATTAAATATAATCACTACTAGCCCTAAGTACAAATATGAACACTTGTAATAAGATATTGTAATTATTGTGGTCGCTAATGACCTAGACGTTGATATAAATAAATAATTAAAAAAAACAAGCTGATTTACTTTGTTGAACATATTTTTCTGTCAGACTGTCGGAAATGGTTGAAAAATCGTGACCCATTTTGTTGAACGCTGTATACGCTTTCTATAAATGAAATTGGTGTCGTTACCACCGCATATCGTTACTTTGTACCGTGTACAACGGTTTCAACATGCCGGAGGAATTATTACTCCATGATAGTTCGTCATTAACACCTGCACAGGCTGCTACCCCGGCTAACTTCAAAGGGGCCTCCCCCGCCAAACGAGACCCTAGTTTTCGTGCAATCAAGTCGAGAAAAGGTAACAAACACTCTCCTTACGGCACAACTCCGCTGGAAAAACGCTTTTCACTATCCCGCCGCCTTCCGGTTCTCTTTTTCTCTCCCTGTTAGCGCAAACATTCGCGACATGTGCTCCCATTCGCCTATTACCAGGAGCTTTGTGCTTCTGACGCGAAATACGAAAGGAGAAAAGCGTTAATTACTGTGGTAAAAATTTCATTGTAATCCCGGCGAACAGGCGAAACGAATATTCGTTATTAAACCGGATTGCGGCTTAACCGTGGGGCCGGACTATGAATAAAGCTTCATTACTATGCGTTTGGTCAAAGAGTACACCGGGTAGCAGAAGTTTCAATGGCTTTCGCGAGTATATTTAAAATTGTTTCGTTCTCTTTGCGCCGCGACCGGGGAAAAAAGGCGGTTCATAAATCAACGGGAAACTCCCAAACGTCGATTTATAGACCCGAAAGGGATCGAACGTGTCGAGGTCCTGCGGATGCCTGGATTAATTAGAACATCCCATAAATCGTAGCGTTTCTTGTGGCGCTGTGTGTCTATAAAACCGTGTATCCTGTTCAACCAATATCTGTAAAGAAATTTCTCCCTGTTCCTAATCAGAAAAAATCAATGAAAAACTATTTTCGCTTTTTCAGACAATTCTTCGATTTATCCACTATTTGTCATCTCACTCGAATTGCTCATCGTCGCAATGACACGTGCTTAAACGATTACTAGACTGCGTATTTGATGAATTTTAGTCGATAAAGCTAGCGGAAAGGTTTCGCACTGGTGCAAATTCTTGGATCGTTCGGTGTAGAGCAGGATTTCCCGAACGCTGAGAAGAAGTGCCCCGGTGGATCGATGTTAATCCTGTCCTGATGGTGGAAGCTTACCTGCGAGGGTGGATCGAAGGCGACACCGAACTGGCTTGGAAAACTGCGGAATGATGAACGAGGAGAAAAGGAGCGGGAGAACGATCAGTGTGACGCGCGATTATTAAAGAGTTAGTTTCACGAGTGACACCGTGGCTCATTGCTTATTCAGGCTGCATACTTTATTAGGCTGGAACGAAGACATACGCAGCAAGATTATGAGATGGCCTCTCACCCTTGACGGTGTTGAAGGAAGGGACAGAGACGACTGGCACGGTTGAAGAGCATCGAGAAGACAGAGGGAAACCTTCGCGCGAGAAAGAGAGACCGTGGAGAACGGAGGAGGACGAAGCTAGCGCAAGGATGAACGGGGAAAGAGACAGAGTACTCGAAGAACGAGAGAGTTGGGTACACAGGAGTTGCAGGGGGTAACTCGGATACCTTGTACAGACCTACCGGCGTTTAACTTCTAATTGAATTGTGAATCCCAATGCTAGAGCGGCGGTACAGAAGGACCCGCCAGTTAAATCAACTGTGTGAGCCGTCTAATTGAATTATCAATCCCGGTACGGAGGCACAAGGAAAAACCTCCGGGAAGATCCATGATCGAAATAATCAGATTAACACCGGAAAAAAAATCTGGTGGATAAGAAAAGCTCGATCGATGACTATTATTACGTGATTTTTATGCAACTTTACGCGCACAAGTCGCTTGGTGCCTGGCGGGTTCGGTGCTAACGCAGTTTACAATGCAATTAACCGGAGTATTGAACGGAAAATTACAGGATTAGCCAGGGCAACAGACTACTACGAGCGTACGAAAACAATACGGAACAATAACTGGTTATTCCGTACGAGGCGAATCATTGGCTGCTTTTAGGCGGAAGTTAGGGAGCATTGTATGTCGGCAGACATGCTTGTTTCCGGGTGCATATTTGCGGTTAAGAGATTTTAACGGGTATCGCTGTATCGTTCATTCATTAAAGTTTACCCTCTCGCTGCCGCACACAGATTTGATTAATTACCTGGAAGCATAAGTTGTTCCCATGCCAATTTGACCGTCAGACGGTGTGTAACCCAGCATTCGATCGTAAATTGAAGCCGAACTTCATTTCGCCGACTGAAGTTACTACAATTATCCGTGGTTTCGCTGTGGCTCGTGTCTCCGAAACGTTTCAAAATTCGATCGTATCGACTACGAGCTAATGGAAAAACATCTAACGATTCCCGAAGCTGTATTCGACCTGAAATATCGAAATCTGATTTCAACAACCCAGCAATGACAGCGTTCGACATTAGACGACGTATTACTATTTTCTTCGAAGCGTTACCCATTATTTCATGAATAAATTCAAGTTGGAGTAACCGTATATAAGTAAACTCTCCGAGACTGTGAAAGGTTGACGCGACGTTCCAGGACCGGACGCATCAAAAGTCAGCATCTTGTGGCAGCGAGACGAACCTCCACAGACGGCCGGAAAAATGCTAACAAGCCGGGGCGAGCGAAAGTGAACAGTGGCGGCGCGGTGGTGGTAATTAAATATGTACCCTCCATCCCCCAATTTCACAATTAAACGAAGGGTTTATGCAAAGGAGCCGGTGGTCAGGGAGGGCTTGGTCCGTGAAGGCTAGTGGTAGCGAGTCGCCCGCTTTTATTCCGCTCACGTAATCGTCTTGCGATCACGATTTTTTCATCTCCGGTGACCGCGAACCGGCGCGGTTCTCACGGGCGCTGCCTAATTAAGCCCTGCGAATGGCGCATAATCATGACTATCGGGATGATCCAACGGGAGGGGGAGGGAAAGAGGACATCGGGAGCCACGGTGGCGGTAGATCGTCAAGAGTGGATCACGATTATTTTTAATTCAATCAACGTCACCGGAGCACGCACGGGGATGCTTCTTTCCCTTTTTCTGTCGTGTCGTGAGTTAGGGGAGTCGTCCGGGACGGATTTGAATACGCACATGCTAAATGTCCTCCCCGGGTCCCGATGGCCGTTTCTGTGCCCGTTCTGGCCATCGATCCGTTTGTCCGGCTCGCTCGTGATCCCGCGGCAATAAATAAGGGGAGACGAGACGCAGTAGGACAGTCGCGATGTCGTGCGGAATGCATCGGCTTCTGTCAAACGGGCGAGTGCTGCGGAGACAACGACGACGAAGACGACCACGACCAGCAGCAGGACGAAGAGAACGATCGAGAAGGGGGCCGAGCGAGAGGAGGAGGACGAGGACTACGACAGCGACCAAGACGGGCCATTGAACGCCCAGAGGAGCACGCTATACCCATCCGCTGATCCGAGTCTAGATTGCATTAAGGCTTTTCCAAAATGAGCGATCCCTTCGCTTGCAACTGCGGAGAGAGAAAGAGGATCCAGGACCCTCCTCCAGGAGATCCTACTAACGACTCCCAAATGCGGACAAGCCGAAGGTCCGAGGCACGTAGACCTCGTCACCTTTTCGTGCTTTCGGCACAGATTTTGTGATACCGAGCGTCAATACCCGCGGTACTACCGCCGCCATTTTAACGATGCAAATGATTCGAAATGCCGGATGAGGATTCAGAATTGCGCGGGATCTAGCCTCTGTCTGATTAACCCTCGGTTAGGCAGCAGATCGACTGGAAACTCGACTCATCGTGGAAAACGTTATTTTCTCTCTAGCTATCTGTTCAAGACCTCTTGGACACTGAGGTCGGAAGGGTTATACAACTTTTTAATAAGTTCTCGAGTCGAAATAGCTATATATAAAACCATGGTATTTTAGATGGAACGTGCTAAAGAGTTCCATAATTCTTTCGATCACTGGTTTTAAATGTAAAAGAGAATGCTCGCGAATCGCTAGTAGATATTCTCTGCTATTTGGTTAGTGATTCGAGGTCGCGGAAAAAATCGATTATTTCGATCACGAGTCGGCCACGGTCGGGGGAAGAAGAGGTATGTGGTTCGGGGCGAGGCCCTGGCAATTTTACGAGCGACCGCAGCACTTAAAGATCATACTTTCGCGTGAATTTCACATACAACTGATGAGACACCGCTAACAATGCCCAGTCATACATCGAAGTCGTCAAGGACACGGGTCCCCTGCATACAAACGAACGGGGCCCCGGGGAGAGATGCACAACGCACCGGCGACAGGAAGAACTGAATACACTCGGAGGCTTTTCTTAATCATGTACCGATTCCAGGCCGTCCTTTCTTTACGATCCCTGTGAAAAGTACCGCCCGGTTGTAAATCGGCCATGTTCTGGCCCTCCTTTACGGAATACTCCTCGAACCGAATTCGTGCGTTTTATTCGTGTATCTTGGAATCGAAGCGGTTGATCTTATCGGCTTTCTGGGATTCGTTGATTCTCCACCGACGATAGTGGTGTAAGTCGAAAACAGTGCAACAATGTTCTGAAATTCTTCTAGTCTTTTTACAGTTTTGTATTGTAAAATATCACAATCGTTTCATTCCGACGTTTCGAACTTATTTTACATCATTTTCAAGGAAACAAGAAAAATTGCGTCTTTAAATTATTAAAAAGTTAATTGTTTTGTTAATTTTAAAAAGAGTAGAAGAAAGAATGTTACAGACTTGCTTAGTGCAAAAATAACATTTTTAATTGCCTAGAAAACACGTGTTGATGCCAGGTCGGTATACACGACAATGAAGCAAAGTGAAAGTGATTATTTCAGTGTTGCGGAAAATTTGTAATTTATAAAGATAAATAATTGGTGAAGAGATTTTTCAAAAATAATGGTCGACGTACAGAGCGCAGGGCGCGGAACGTGTCAGCGAAATCCATGGGACGGTTAATCTGATTTCCACGGGGGCATTGGAACAGCATCGTAATTAATAGTTTAATTAAAAGTTTGCTTCTTTGCGCAGCTAAAGCGGGCGCGGGCGCGACGAAATCAAGGAGTAGAGTTCGGGGACACGGACACGGGACGCTGAGCAAGCACGTAGCACTTTTGCGCGGGCACGAACGATTGAAAATCCTGGGAACGTAGGGATTCGGGGGACGGCCGTTAACGAACGGATATTGCGTCAGACGGCAATCAAGGAATTAGTTTCATTAGATCGTTTAAGGGCACTCGGCGGCGATCGATTTGAAAATTGACACGTTTCAAAGCAGGAAACCGGCTGAACGTCCCAGCGAAAGTACTCGAGGGAACTTTGGCCCCGGCAATCGTCGAATGTGTCGGGAAAGGAGGATATATCAAGCACCGATAATTTAATTATCCTAACGGCAGGCATGAAGGACAAAGGTAGATCGTTTACCGGCCGGTCGCAATCCTTGCTTTCACAATCACCAATGCGCAATCAACCACACCGAAACGCGAAATACTGATCTTCCGAAACTCACCAAAATGAAAAAAACTTCATTTCCCCGGTTTTAATGTACATATTTTTCACAAATTGTCGACAAATAAAAAAAAATGTTTAATTTTATATTTTTTAAGTTCCCTTCGAACCTAGAGGAACATTTTTCTCAAAAGTTTTAGTGCCCATATCTTAAAGAGAACATTTTTTAAAAAAGTTCCAGAGCTATTTCAATCGCTTTCAACTCGTCCATCGAAAATAAAAACGGACTTCTATTTTTGAGGTTCACTCTTAATAAACTCACTCGATTAGAACTAAATATGGTTTTGCGATATCACGTTCGCGATGCTGATCGACTATTTTACAGCGGATACGATGTCAGCAATTTTCATTTTTCACTGTCAACGCGAAGTATTTCGTTTCATAATCAATACGGAGAGGAGGAAAAGCGAGGACATACGTGGCTCGCTTCCGGGACACGGTAATACGTATATACTCGCCTAACCAACGGCAGAATATACATAACCCCCGACCTCTCGGGTACAAATCTGATCGCAGATATGTGAATCTATCGGCATGGATACGGGAATCGGTGGAAGAGGGCGCGACGATGTCGCGATCGTCGTCGACTCGGCCCTATCTCGATTTATACTTTCCATATATTATCCCCGAGACGTCCGTCGTAAAGCTATACTCTACCAAGTGCTGTTTGTCCACGGAATAAACACATTGCCACGGCTGACAAAGCCGGCAGCAGCCTCTAAACGCATTACGTTTCCTTTCGCGCCTAACCGCGTACCTTTTCACCATCATTCGACTCCTGAAGACGTGCAATTCCTGTTTGCGACTTTGTATAAGGTCTGGAGGTGTTCATGCCGGTGTTATCGAGTGTCGGATGTCAATGGTGGAGGAAGAGGTTGGTGATGGTGGTACGGTAGCAATAATATTCTAGCTTTCGTCTATTTAACATAATATTTAGTATTCGTCTAGTTTCGATTGTGTTCTATTAGACTATGTTTGATCTGAAAAATCACTGGACTGAAAAATAAAAATTACAGTAAAGCAATAACTTGAAAAAACGGCAACCGTACGATATTAGAAAAACGAATATCCCGTCCACTTCTGTTCTGTTTCACGTTCTACATTTCTTCATATCGGGTTAAATCTTTAACTAATAACAATTTATTGTTGAGATAATAGTTCAAATAATGAATATAGACTTGAAAGATGCAAAGCTCGTTCGTAGGCGAGAGGGGGAGTGGAATGGGGTGGGAGAATTGGTAAACAACGATCCCTCTTGTCAAGGACAGTTTCCTGGTATTGTGTTCAAGGCCAGTTTCCTGGTATTGCGTAAGCCCCGTTCGTAAGCGCGGAGGAGGGGGAGGGGGTTTTCGCGGTATGTAATATTATCCCTTGGAGAAACACGTGCACGCTTTTTCCTGGAAGACTTAACCTTGAACGTGTCCGAACGGGTTCGAACGTGTCTGAACGTGTTTCGCGGTGTAAAATATGATAACTCTGGGGAACATTATTAATTCATTAATAACAATTTATTGTTGAAATAATAGTTCAAATAATGAATGTAAACTTGAAAGATTCAAAGCTTGTTCGTATAATATATTATGTATAGATAAACATATATAGCCAACTGTTCGACGTTTTGGAATACTGTGCGTCGTCTCGTCCTCATCCGGGAAAACCGAGTCGGCAGCACGGTTGTTGATATTCGAATAATAAACGAACCGCGAAAATATGTTTGTCCCGCAGGCTGGTCCCCAGTGGTCGAAACTTTTTTTATTGTTTACTCGGCGGTAAGTCGATGGAAGAAGGGTGTCGACACCGGGAAGAGAACAGACCCTCTGAAGTTCGCCCGTGGGATGGAAGATTCATACTCGAAGTGCGACCCCAGGGTTTTGTCTCAAAGATCAAATTAACCTTATGGTGCCCCAGGAAATGAGACCGATGGGTGGACATATAATACTAACTACTGGACTTATAATTTTTGGACTTCTACCCAGACGAGATTGGCATCGGTAAATATTCCTTTCATTGAAAAGAGAAATGTTTAGTCAATGAAGACAATTTTTATCTTAAGTCTTGGATTTGATAAAACATTTTACTTTCCGCTTTGTTCTACTACTATGTTCAACACATTTTATTGGAAACGTAGTCGGCTATCAAAATAGTAAAAATGTAAAGGAAGATTGGAGGCATTCGAAAGCTTTTTGATTGTTTCGACGATTGATTCGCAGAAGCAAACAGCGTCGAAACCCAGGTTGTACGAGGTCGACCCACATTCTACTGTCTACGAATCGAGACGAGATAATACGAGTTGCAGGGGAGGGTGAAGAGGGGCAGGGTTGATTTTTTGAAAATCCACCGAGAGGAAGAACGGAAGAGGCGAGCCGGATCGAACGGTCGGACGAGTCGCGTACACGCACGTGGGGCAGCGCTCGTTAAGCGCAGTGCGATTCCTCGAGATATCGTACCGGCTTTAAATCAAGTCCCTCTGCCCCTCAACTGTTGACTGACTTTGAGCCAAGTCCACGAACGTATACGTAAAACAAAAGAATCGTTAACGTCCGCCGATCGCGACGATGTACGGAACCGCGGCGCATTCAAATGAGCTATTGGTCGCTGCAAAAATGACGACGAGAACGAGAGCGAGGCGGTCCCCTGAGAAATAAAACGGGCCCACCCGTTTCGGTGCCTTTCTCTCGTTGCGATGTTCCAAGAAAAATTTACAGCGACGTTTGTTACTACTTCCTGCAGGAATGTATCCAAACATAGAATACATTTTTATTACCTGTACACGTTCATCCAAATCAGTTGCAACAATCGAACGATTGTCCTCGTAACACATTTTTATGGCAAATAAAAATATTTGTCGTTACTTTCGAAAAATAACAAAAATATGTTTTTCCAAATTTTTATTCATTTCTTTTTATAATATATTCCTAAAGAAATTCATTCCTCACGGATGCATCTTCGCCATCTCAACGAACGTAAATTAAATACTCTCATTTATTTGAACGCATTTTTCCCACAAGTAATGTAACCCATCAATTTCTCGCTTTTAATAAACCCTCGATAAACCTGTATTGAAATTGATCGCGGGAAATTAAACAAAGTCAGATCATTAATGTAAATAGTGCGATCTGTATGCATACAGTAAGTGCATAGCCAAGACTATTACCTTTAGAAATATTTTCTGGCTGATTGTATGCGACGCGAGACGGGTCTCGCTCATTCTGTCAATGGTGCCGGGGCGTTGAACGTCGCACGAGCAACATTGTTCTATAAATTGCGGGGATATACGGGCGCATTAATTGGCCTTGAGCAACGCGGTTTAATCGGAATCGGTGTTCGCGTAACGATCGCCATGCATTCGAATAAGCTGTCCGTGGATCGGAAAAGCAACAACAGGAGCAAGACTGGCGCACGGTCCTCCTGCACGTTGCTCGGCTACCTGGGACACGCGGTGTCGCACGAAAACCAATCTGACGAGAAATGAGACCGGTTTGACGATTAAGCGTGCCCGTGTGTCGACTCTTCGTACGATAAATTTTAGTCGCTGCCCATTGCGGTCCCCGCCGAATGAGAATCTTCGGTTTAATATCGCCCTCTTTTTTCTTCGAACCGCGCGCGTCCAGCAACGGTGTATCATTTATTCCGCATAAATCAAACAAGGCAATTTCCCCGACAAATTTATTACTAATTGCAATTAGCAGAACTATCGTTTACACATACAAATCCTCCGTTTCCCAGAGTTTCATTTACCCTGCGGTCGTCCCACGCTGTCGATTTGATGCGTTTCTCAATGATTCTCGACTGACAGTGAGGTCTACACTTTGTTTTATTAAGTGGTTATACTTTTTGAAATTGTTAGAGTGACGTAGAAATGTGCGTGTTTTTTTTTTAATAACGTGGTCCTCAACAGAAAATCTTTGTTCACATCCATTCCTTTTTTTACAATATGTACCAATTTGATACCACAGAGCAAATTAATATGACAAGGATATCAAAAAATTGACTCTAAAGAAACAGAAATGTTTCTCCAATGAATATTAAAATATGCAAATATCGAATTTCCAAATGTCTGGTCCCGTCGATATTTCCGGAAAATATTAAAATGTCTGGTTTCGACGAGCTCTCGTTAGTTCCCGATATAAATTCCTTACTGTTTCATGCCCGGCTGCAACACGGCGGTCGCAGAAAATGTTAAGGAACATCCGCAGGAAATGTTTGAAATGTTCGAATCGCGGTAATTTAACCGGCACGCGTGTGTTCCATCGCGAAATTATTCGGCCTCGAAATTCCGCGAGCAACGCTTCCAGCTAAATAGTGTTTGGCGTTTCGTTTCGGAACGTCCCAAATGCAACTTCCGACGAGCTGACAGCTCGCAAAAGTTGCCGGAATCGTTGGCAACGCTCGTTATTATCGGGCGAAGCTCGATAAAAATGCCATATAGCGACCCGATCGTTGCCCGTTCGACCGATCAAGAAGTTCCCCGACGAATTTCTTCGAAATGATTTCTCCAAATCAATTAGCAACAGTGTCTGCAGAAGTGTGTGAACTTCTGTGAGTTCCCTGCAATCTTTTTGTTTCTCGACGTGCAGCACAGCTTCATTTGTCAATTTTCCAAACTTACTTTTGAATGTTCTTCTTGCAGACGAGTATACGTTAAAGTACAATAGAACCATAAGTAAATGAAACTTTTTTCGATATTCAGAAGCGGAGGTGAATGTTCACTTCTGGAGAATCGTGCGGGAGTTGGCAGCCATTTCCCGGAAGCGTGAGATTATGCGACGGCCACGGCAAGAGTTACGGGCCGAAGACGATCCCGAATCCGAGAGGGTTAATCCGTTAGGGGATTCCATTAATCTTCGTCCCCGTTTGGCGGCGCTACGTTTCACTTTTGCAACATTTGCCTATCACGTACCACGACCTTTCGGTCACCTAGGGTCTCGCGTGTGCCCGTTCGGCTGCCAATTATCGATTCGCTAGCCAGACCCCAGTCGTGTTTTTGAAACGTCGTTACCCGCGTGGAGAAACGTTCTATGTACCCTCCTCTCTCTCCCTCGCACCTCCGTTCCCTATATTTCATACGTGTCCCCCGCATCGTCGACGGAGTGGCTCTCGTTAGAAATAGAGTTCCTCGGAGATCAATCTCGGGACCTGGATGCAGCATCAAAGCGGTCGTGGCAACGTGTGCCTTTTGATTTCGCGACCAGCCATGACACGTCGAAGGCGTTTCATGTGAAATAGATCGAGCCAATTGTCAGGGGAGACACGTCGATCGTTTATCAGGAGCACAGTCGTCCGAGATGCTCGTGAAATTAGATCCTTCCACCCTGGTTACGGCGGCAGAGACCGACGTTGATGAGACCGATCGAGGTTGAATTATTTATTCAATATACAGAATGTTCAAGACAGAAGAAAACTACATTGAAGATATACCGAAAAACTGATCTATACTTGTAATGAAAGAATGTTTCTTACTGGAACATCGTTTCATAAATTTGTAAAGAAATGCACAGCTGAACATGGTAAATTTCCCAAACCAGTGTAGTAATCGTTAGAAATGCACCTCGGAGACTTCGTATGTTACAGCGTGCAACTTTAATGGAAGAGTCACGATCGCCAGGTGTATCTTGGACAATTCATCAAAATTCCCCGGTGTATTCGAGCGAGTAACGTTTAAATCCAGGGGTGGGGGAGTGAAAATGAAGAAAATGGAGCTTACCTCCGTAAGAGCGACGTGAAGGGCTGAGGGGTGGAAAAATTGGGCGTCGTGCGCAACGATCGCCGGTTTAATTGAACGTGTCTTGCAATTCGAGGAGATTCCTCGCAACCGGCAGGAAAGAAAGGGGCAAACGGACACTGGCAACGTGTACGAGCGAGTGCCGCTACTACAGAGAATCGCGAAAGAGGGATAGAGCAGTCGATGGTGAAGCGGAATTGGCCGGTGCTCGTCTCTGCCTAGAAGCCAGTGCATCTCCGAATATGATTAGCATATGCATGAGTCGACCAACCCCTTTCCGCAGCCTCGAACGACTGACCGCGCATGTCAGCGTCAACGTTCTCCGCTACCATCCCCCTTTAACACACATTGTGCACTAACACACCGGAATACTGGCAGTATGCACGCACAGTGGCGGCGCGCGTAAACGTCGCACACAAACAAACCCGAGCCACCGACTGGCCCGGCGTCATCAGAAACTTCAATAATACCTTCCACGTCCCTCAATTACCTCCTATTTAATTACACCGCCGCATAATTAACGTCGCGAGAGCGCCCTCGCCTGACGTGCCGTAGCTTGGCTTGGCCGACCGACCACCATAAGCACGGCGACTGTCCTAAGTCTCTGGCGACACGTTGCAACCCTAAACGGGTGAAACCGAGTCGGAAATCGGGCCATCACGGACGGAGGACAGCTTCAGCTGAATTTTCATCATTTAAGAATTCTTTGGACTATCTTTAACATTAAATGAAATATTGAACTCTTCATCGCTGGCCACATGATTCTTTTTTTATACAGGTCAGGACCTGGTCAGAACCTGGCTTATATCTGGAGATTTTTTTTGAAGCAGTTCCTTTTCTTCAATTTGAGCAAAAAAATTTTTAAATAACTTGCTAGTTTTTGTGAACTATATTTATAGTTGCGTCTATTCTTCATCGTAGCCATATATTTTGGGGATGGGATAGATATAGAAAAATGTTAGACCTCCGAGATCAAAATGTCAACTGCTACCGATTCAGACCACTGCTTAAAACAGTACCATGTATTCTCTCTCCTTTTCGAAATTCTCATTAGTACACGTACAATAATGCGCATAATAATTCTACGAATATGAAATTTACGAAAGTGGTACTGGCGGAACGGTTGGTTGAATTTTCCAAGAGACAGAACGAGGGAAATGGAACGCACGAAAATTGACTAACTGTGAAAGTCTACGCGAGCAATGCTTCACCCGTCGATAAACATTTGCCTAGAAATACCGCGGGGCCCCGGAGTCTGTAGAATGCAGGATGCGAGAGGAACGAGGTACTTATTCGTCCTTTCGATGCGCACGTCCGTTACATTCCTACGAACGCAGCTAAAAAGATCACGCACGCTCGATAAAACTTTCAGGAGATCTCTGTCGGTTGCATAATGCACGAAAGCGGACAGCGATGGCTGCGGCTGCGGCGACAAGAGGAGTTTCTCACATTACCTCCGTGGAATTCCGTCGTTCTACGTCGACGGACTTCATCCACTTAAAGGGATTCGACCAGCGGGTTCGCAAGAAAATTAACGTTAAGAAGACCCGGGGCCTCGTGTTTCACGAAATCAAGTTAAACGCGGATTAGAGCGGCGACGCTCGCTGCCTCGATTTTACGGACGATCGAACCGATTATAAGGAGAGTAATCCGAAAAACGTATTCACGAATAAGTACAGTAATGTTTGGTCTAAGAAAAATCCTTGGGTCCGGGCGGTTTCTTAGATCGTGTAGCTATACATTTTTGTGGCCACTACATTCCGTCAACTGCTAAATGCAGTTATATCGTGTTTAGTGTAATTTTAATCAGAAAAACGCCACGAATAAGTTGGTGAAAGTCTCATAGAAAAATAATGAAACTACCATTCTGGAAAATTGTTTGATTTTCTACTCTCAGAAAATAGCTGGCATGGAATTGCAACTTGCTTCATCACGGAAAAAGCACGATGGAAATGGAAAATGGATTGAAAAGTGGCTCCCTAAGCGGTTTGATAGGTTATTGATTAGCACAGCACGCAAAGGTACGGTTTTCGGTTTGGCTGCGGGTGTAATTGTCTTCCCCGAGATTGGCATACAATTTCCGGCCCCGAATGTTCCCCGAAAGTTGAGCGACAGCGTGTCGCAACGATCTCTGGCGAACCTGTAGCCAAAAAGCTCGTCACGAAACTTGTTTGAAGCCCTTGTTGATCGAGCGACGATGGAGTTTCGAAACAGGCTCAACAGTCTCGCCGAATAGAAACATTTCTGACATAACTTTTTAATCAGACACACGATACATTATCATATAATAAAATATAATAAAATGTCATATAATAAAATAATTGTAAAAATTGTAGAATATTGTTTCGAAATCTAGTGATGAAATTACAATGGAAGCAAGAACAATTTTCAACAAGTAAACAGGCGGGCATGCAGATTGAAATCGGTATGATCAAGGTAAGCGCAATTATGTGTAAGTTCATTGCGAGTTTCCTGTGTTGAGGACCATGGCGACGACAAGCTTCGACGAAACTGTACCCTTTCACGTCGATGGCAAGCAGATAGAGAGAGAGAGAAAGAAATAGAGTTAGGAAGAGAAGGGAGAGAGAGAGCGAAAGAGAGACGAGTTGCGTCGAATTGACGGACTTAGATTAACTTAGGAAAGAGGCTGACGGAAGTTCAAAGGGGCGTCGCGGCGCCGCGCCACCGCGAAGTATTCGAAGAACGGGGATTCGGCGGGTCGCAATCCTGAATCCGAGGGAAACGGGTATACGACGGGTACAGAGCGGGTACAGAGCAAGCCAGAGTCGTGGCCGGAACTTTAACAAATTTACACGCTGCAGGAAACAGGAGGAAGCCGAGGTTACGGGGCCGTCGCGACGCCTCGCATCGCCTAGCCTAGCGTCTAGCTGCTCTTATCGAAAGTTCCCTGTGTAGACCCTGCCTGTGACACTGACTAAGCGCTCTCGACCTTCGTATCGATTCGACGGGATTAGAGAGAAAGCACGAGGGCGAACAAGCGTCGCGGGAATCATCCGCGAATTTACGCCCTCCGGTTTCATTTGTGCGCTACTGCCGAGGTCGACTCGATTCGGACTCGTTTCGCCTCGTCCCTCGAAAAACGATCCCACGCACCTCGAATACCAAATTAACCGCCACTGGAATCTTCCTGGCACATTGTCTGTAGGACACTTTTTGATCGTTTAGCTGCGTTGGATAATGATCTCGACCGGGGAACGAAATAGACAGTTGTATTTTCGTATTAATCTCCTCCTGTGTAATAAATTGTGAAAGTGTAAGAACAGTAGAAATTATCATAGAACGCGCAAATAAAAGCCTCACACTTTTCAAGCGACCAACAGTGGCGGTTGACAATAATTCGAGGCGTTATTTAGAATTTCCAGGAGTGGTGAAGCGAAAACGACTATGCAACGCTGTCCAACGTCGTCAATTATGGAGCCGTTGGCCATCCGCAAGTTACAAGAAAACTCTGTCAAATATTTACGGACTTTTAAAAGCATAGAAACGCTAGGTGGGTAATCGTAGGTGGTTCGAGCAGGGTATGGCATAACGACAGGACGAACAGTATGGCGGCCGATCCATCGAATTTCCGTGGTGGTATCAAAGGGGAAGATTATGGAAAGTATCGTAAATGTATTCGGCCACTTGGCGGGAATGTGTTGACGAGGCGTCACGGTAGCACGTGTCGGCGTTGAAAGGGTTGGTGTGCGCATCGCGGATGAAGAGGGTGGGCCATTTAATAATCAGTAAACTAGTTACAGCACGCATACATTCATGCGGAAACGGCCTAGCTCGGTCGCATGTGCACCCTGAATTATTTACACGGAGGATGACCGCTCGCCAAAATGGACTTAGAATTCGCAATTAAGGTGCACGGAGCCATAAGCCCGAAACGCATTATCACATTATTATTAAAATCGAGTAAAGCCGTCGCGCGACCGGACCCCTACCACCCCTCCATCCCCACACCCACCCCCGCAAGGTAAGACCTTCGTTCACTTAAGCACACCCACCTGTCAGGACGAAAATTGCAAAAGGGCCAACACCTGGAATGAAAATTGACGCTGATATTATGAAACGGCTACCAAACGAATTTTATTCTGGAAAATACGACTGTCACACTCGTCCTCGATTATTTTCTTCACTGAAATTTACGGGGACAAATCTTTGCATACGTAGATTTTCGCGTTCCAATTTTGGGAAAAAGGACAGCGCAATATTTAAGGATCGCGGATCAAGCATGTTCGGCGAGCCACGATGCTAATTCCCAATTTCAAGCACGGGAAACGATAAATCGACGTAAACGGAGTTTAATAGCAATAAGGTAAACGGATCGGCGCGCACACGCGTGTCCCACACAGTGCATAAATTCTCCTTACGCTCTGTCTAGCTATCCCCTATGACCGGGGCTCGCGTGTGGGCACGGAGTTTTTCCTATTCGCATATACGCGAACGTTCCCTTAGCCAGCTCAACCAGCAAAGTCTACAAATTGTCGGCCCCTTTAGCCGCACGAATATTCAATTCGCGATCCTATGAATGCTTTCGGCCGATTCACCTGTCCCTATTAATCATGGATCGCTTTACAGCGTCTTCCTGGTCGAATGATCGCTGCATCTTGTCATAACTTTCCTGGGCTCCGCCTAACAAGGACGATGCGAACCCAGGTGGGGCTCGGACAAGCATACTTGAATTCATTGAGATTTAAAATGATTACGTTCAGAGAGATTCGTGGTATTTTTAACGTGTTACCGCTGCGAAGAGTCTTCTAATCTGTAATATAAATTTTACCATCATCCTGATTTTTATGCAATATTTTAGACTTAGGCTGAAAACAGTGAGACTGCACGTAAATGGTATGCAGGATGGTATAATCGGTTGCCACGTTAGTATTTTAAGAAAGAGAATTTAAAGAATAAAGCAAAAACGGGTAAAATATCCGAAGGTCTTTTATATGTGCAACTGTATGTAGATTAAACTACCAACACGCACTCGCACATTTAATCAAATCGACTAATGCCTCGTCGTATAAAGCTCGGAACAATCCTAGGGCCAAAAAGAGAGAATAGCGCGAAAATGTTTATTACGTCTCTTAACAAGTTACCGCAGCCCTAAAAAGTTCGCAGACGCGGTTCATCCGGAAGGAAAATTCCAATATAAAATTCCTCGTCCTTCATAACGGAACGTAAAAGCGGAACGTCCGCGCCCTTCTGACCCAGAAAAGTGAACCTCCGACTGGAATTAAAATAAAGGAACGAGAAACTGCGTGCAAATTTAATAAGAGCCGCGTGGTAATCCCGCGGCAACGTATTACAACGGACGCGTCGTGAAAATATTACGATTCGTATAATTCTAAACCGTTAGAGCGTAGCATCTTAACGAATAATTAATTAGTTCAGCTCTACGCAGCTGCAAAAGCCCCCGGAATCCGCGTACCCGATTCCGCGCCAGGCAATTCCTTCGTTCCGACCACCACTGCCTAGGAAGTAATTAAACGTCCGATGATTATCTATTTCCTATGTAGACCTCCAACTACTGCAACCTCCTCTCGTTCGACCATCCCTCGACACTAGTCGCCTCTGCACGGTGACGATGCACCACCAGTTGAACCGGAAATTGCCATGGAATCAGGGTTAGCCCTCGCGCTCTAGAACGTCACACATCACCACCATGCATGTGCTCTCAGTGGTACAATGCACAGTACGTTCGAAAACTCCGGAACTGAATTTTTATCACGCATATCGGTGGCATAATTCTTCTTTTTATCAGGGCCAATCGCTATAATCTCCTGCCTCGAGCACCGCGTGAATTTTATCAACGATCCTAGCTGGAAGCGTAATCACTACACCGAGGACTTGGAACATGTCCTTTGGCAGTGCCGACTGTATCATTCCCAAAGAATCAAATTAGTAAACAACCTGCGCAAAATTAAGTTCTATTTACCATTAAAAGCGGACATATTCTTTGCAAAACCAAATGTCAAAGCCTGCGATTTTGTTCTTCTTGAAGAATGAGTCGCAGCAAATAAACGGTTTGATACAATGAAACATACCTATGGCAGTGCTAGCAGCCACCCTTGTTGCAATCGAACGCACAAACCGACTCGACGATTAACGTGTGATCTCTATCGTCCTAGACGAAGGGAAATGTATGCGTAGGTTCTGCGTTCGACAGTTGCCATCGTGGCAAAGCGGTTTCATCATCGAGGGTGGCGAAGAACAAAGTTAGACCCTTCGATATCAAATAAACCGAGTGAACTTCGTGAAAACCTCCCTGAAAGGCGCACTCTGCCCCCAACCTTTTTATGCAAAACTGAACTTTGTTTCGTCTGTCCAAACGATCGACAACTACAGAATATCTGTCTAGCTCTATATCCAACTTCATTCTACAACTACTTTTATTAAAATCTGTTTCATTCAAAACATACTACTCAATATATTTCCAAATACTACTAGAAAAATCCACAATTTCTACTTAAACAAAAATATTAAGCACCCTGCTGAATCAAACTCATTGAAGCTGAGTTTGTAATTCGTTGACGGGTTCACCGGTACAAAGTTGCCAAGGAATTTTCGAGCGGGGCGTATCCGGTGAAAAGAGGATGCAATTTTTCAGGGGTACGAGTAATCAACGCGAGGTAAATATTGAAACGCTCGACCCGGTTCGATTTTAGATATTTGACTTGGTTCGGAGGCGAAAAAAAATCTCGGCCGAACGCGGGAAGAATTTAATTTCGCCACCGGCAAACGGGGCACTGGCCATTCGCCCTTCTTCTCCTTTTTTTTTGCAACCCTCCCGCGAACTTAGAAACTTGTTCCTTAACTTGCGTCGAACGGACGTGAGAAAGAATTCAAGCAGCGAGCGTTCCACCGCGGCGGCGCGGCCGGCTTTCGCTTTAATTCCACGATTCTGCCCGATATAATTTACCGTGTAATCAACTGAAACATCGCAGTGGGTTACTCGAACCATTCCAAGCATACCTGGAAAAACTTTTCTCCTCGTGGCTCGCGATAATCAAAGCTGCATTTCAGGATATAACGCTCTATCAATTTCGAGGTGCTTGTGCCGACAGAAAGTCATGTGAAAAATAACGCACGTGCTCGATAAAAATGGAACAATGTTACCTACAGGCTGAGTTTACCCGAAATATTCAATACAATTCTTTTTAAATACATGGAATTAGTTTATTTTACGTTTTTACCTCTACATATATTAAAATTTGCATTACTATCAATCTTAAATACTACAGCCTTACAATTATTTGTACAGTTTGGTTGGTTAGACCAACAATACAGCCTAATATTGAATGGTTTCGGAGTAGATTAAATTTCTAACAAATATATCGAATAATGTACCCGAATATTCAAGAATAAAGTACGTCTACGAATCTTCATGATCCCATTTTTGCTAGATCGAAAACTAAATTAAATTTATATCGTTGCTCCATAAGCAATTTTACATGCAGTACCTTTAACCGAAACATGCGATAAAATGGCTGTTTTAAATTGCTTATAAACTTCTGTACTTGTTTCATTGTATTCGTTGAGATTCATTCGGCTGATTTGACTCTGTTACTACTAATTTTTCATCGCCGTTTAAAATCTGTTGTAAAACTTTTCACTGTGTACTGTTCCGAGAGGACGAACTATCCGTGAGACGTCTGGCGTGTATAGAATCGTCGTTTTATTTACATTCCTTTAAATCATCCTCAGGGTTTAATGGCGTCGTGGCTGAACAAGTCATTCTCAGCTCCGTAATATTCGCCTCGGGGATGAATCAGTATTTATTCTCGATATCACTGAACAAAATGAGAAATTTATGTTCATTTCGAAACAGAACGCATCTAATAATATTTCTGACCATGCATTGTTGTTTTCTATTATTCAATACAATTTTTACTTTTTCCAAATAATATTCCATTTCTATTTCAAACACCTTCGCAAAAATCACCATGTAATTCAACCTTTATTTCGAACTAGATTTTTGATTGAATTTTTTGTAATTAAAAGTGAAACCATAGGCAATGCAAAAAACACATTCTGACAAATTAGAAAATCTATTACTTTTTCTTTCTATTGTTACGGAATAGCCATAACGAACGCTCGAAACAAACCAGAAATAAAACATTTTCAAACCAAACCAGAAATAAAACATTTTCAAACATGTCAGTAATGGTTTTCCAGATATTACATCATCTACGAACAAAAACTAACACACTGTACACCATTTTCCATCTGATTTATTAATTTTTCTAAGAGCGGTTGAAGTGAAAAAGAAAGTTCTATTTGACCCTAATTTTTGATGGAGAAAAATTCCCATAAATCTGCCGAGATCTACCAATTTCGATACTTACGATTCACAGTATGTATCTATGCGTTTTACGTGCAGGCACAGATAATGTATAACGACGCATGATAGTAAATGATCCAAATGACAACACAGATTAGGTAAAGTGCAGCATACGTAATCAGTATTCGAAAGATCCATGCAAAGAAATAATTTGCTGCGTTGCCATCTCGGAGGACGAGCTTCCAGATCGAAGATCCGTTCATGCTTATCGAGGAGCGTCCACGTTAACGATATTTATTTCGGAGTGCTCCGATTGACCAGGTTACAGGATGAGTCGAGCCGTCGGAAACAATTGCCGCCACGTGTCACCGGTGTGTTATTTACAAACATCGATATACTCCGTTTCGCCAAACGTCGCGTCGCTCCAGAATTTCCCTCCGCGAGAACTCCTCGACGAGAGAGAAAGAGAGAAGAGAGTCGTGATTCGACATCGACAGCTCGAACGATGACTGTTTTCGCGCATCGACCGTGACGAAACAGCGGAAACAAGCGACTATAAACAAACGAGAATCTCGACCCGCTGCCGTCTGCAGTCAGGTATACTTTGAGTTCGTTTGCCTCGACGCCCGCGCCCGACGACGCGCCCTCTGATTTTATGACATTGTCCCAGCAGCAAGACTCATGGAAACGCGGAATTATGATTCGAGCTTTATGCGGCTCGTTTTTAACGACCGAGAAAACCCCGGCCGGAACAATTGCCCTTTGAATGCACTTTACGCACTCGATAACGACGCCTCGTCGAGCGGAAAAATGAAAATATGATGTCTTCGCCGGTTTCGTTGTAATTTCTATTTCTCCGGAAAAAGAATGGCCTCTTATTCGACGTTCGAGACGGTTCCGCTAAAAAATTTGTACATACAGTGGGTGTACAAAGTGTTTGTACACTTTTTAAAATGGAATAACTTTTTTATAATTGTACCAAACGACCAAATCTTTTTTGCAGATCATTTCGTAAACCAATTCTTCGAATCTTCTTCCTCTTCTATGTAAATAAAAATCAAATGCTGTTCGTTGGTAAGCGCACCACTTGAGAACGGCTGGATCGATTTGGCTAATTTTTTAAAAATGTTCGTAATAGTCCGAATAAAGTTTTAGGAAAAGAAAAATTGGAAAAGTTGCTCGGAAGAATCGAAAATTCAGGATAAAGTAAAAATGCTTTTTGAATCATATTTCAATACAACAACGAAAAACGAACGTCACAGGTTTTCAAAAAGTTATTCTGTTTTAAAAGATTCACGAGCACTTTGTACACCCACTGTAGAATAGTTTTATTTTTGAGGACCATTTTAAAAACCTATGAATAAATAATCCCGTTTTCGTGTTGTTAATGTGTGGACGTGTTCAATGTCGACGCCACCTCTCCGGCTCAAGCTTTTTACCGGAAGAAAATGAGCGTCTTCCGAAGACTCGTCAAAGTAGCAAGCCAGACAAACGTCATCGCTTCAGCAAGTGGAAACAGCAACTCATTCGTTAATTTGCGCGGCAGAAGTTATTGCAAAGATCCCTCGGAGAAACTGTCGATTCTTGGTGGGTGGTATTTGTGTGTCGTGTAACGAGAAATTCTCACATAAATCAGTGTTATTAATGAACGCCGGCGTCGCTCGCGTCGGCGAGCCTTCCGCAGAAGAAAGCGCACCACTCTGGCATAATACGCACATAACCCTGGCAAACACTAATCTTGTGTACTCTGCCATGGACAAGCAGTCTAATTTAATAACAAACATATAGGACAGTCGGTCGGCCGACGCTGTTGCATATGCATAGTAAACTAATGATCGTTTACGTGAGCGCGACATTACGTGCGCAGATTGAGCTCGCTGCTTTCTTCGGGATCACTCTGTTCTTTCATAATAAATTCAGAAATGAATTTATATTGGGACGTTCCGTGAATGTATTTGGACTTTTTGGGGACACGGTAGACAGTAATTTAAGAGAGAAAAGAAAATCTGAAAATATCGAGAGCTCGTTTGATTAATTAAAATATTGGAGCAGCAGTTGCCTTGATTTAGCAATTTTTCGTGTCCCATTTACATCGAACGGTGCCTTTACAATGCGACCCAGGCGGTATTACAAGCAAACAGTCGTCGACAAGAGAGAACTGTTTGGTAGTTCAAGAAACGTTGAAATAGAGGAAGATCTGAATCGAGGCAGCTCTCGACGACGGAACAAAGAAATAAAGGGGAAAAGATGGAACGGGAGAAAGACGGGGAAAGAAATGCAAGAGTTCCTGGAAATAATTACTCTGCAACTACCGGTCTTGTAGGTACCATTAGCGGAGGCAATATTCCAGACATCGTAATCCTATTTAAAATTGACAAATTTATCGCGGGATGCTCGCTTCTCTTTCCGTCGTCGGCTCATCAAATTGTCTGTTCCGTATAATTTATCTCCAGGACCGGGTTTGTTAACGGCGAGTAATTTGTTCGTCAAGTGTTTATCGGGGTTGAACGTTTCAGGAAAAGGTAGGTAATGAGGTCTGAAAAGAGACTGTCGGGGGGCAAAAGTATCGGAGGCCCTCTCTCTATTTTATTTTATTATCAATATGCATCTCGCGTTTCACCTCTGTTCGTCTCGTTACCGATCAAACGCGATCGATCGTCGAGTAACGAGCGAAAAGGAGAGAGCCGGAGCTTGCAGGCCAGAAACAAACGTTAACTTGTCGCGAGCATCGTTATATTCGCGCTGGAAATTGCCACAGGCTAAATATTGACAATTATGCGAAAATCGGAACTGTTTAAATCCGTTTGGTGTGCAGCAAAATGTAAAGCAAAAATATTCTGAGGATCTTCTGCGTCTTTATACAGACTAAAAATGTCATCACCGACTAATGCTGCTAATTGTAATATAATTTTACAGAGTCTCGCATAAAAGAGACATTCTTCGACGTTATTGCATTTTCCAGAACCTCCGCTTTACCCTTCATTATCAACGTTTGCTTACGCCAGTGTTACATCAAAGGGCTCGATTGTAATTGTAACCGTTGCAGAAGTCGGATGAAAGAGACTCGTGTCCGCGGCTGGTGTATCCACGTGTTCGTGATCCGTCCCCGGGTGAAGGGAGCTGATTGTGACTACTCGGTCTGACTACTAATTAATCAAGCGAAAAAGTGATTTAATTAGCGCAAAGATACGATATCTAATTATCCGAGGGCCCCCGTGGTTCGTTTCGAATTCGTATTGCGAAAGTGGCACCTTAATGATCGCGTTTCCAAGAAATTCACCGGCATCACGTGTGGCGGGCGACGATGCGTGCACACACGTGGACTTAGTTCGGCTGTGTACAAGTGTGTATGCGCCAGAAAATTATACCGATCGATGAGCACAGAGGCGAACGCGCCAGCACTAGAACGCCGCGGAAACCGACGCAGCTCTGTGACAAACGGTTTCGCGTGTAATTTATTATGCGCATAATTAGAATAACAAATAACTTGACAACTTTCCGCTCGCGGCTAACGAGGACGCATCGGGCTGCGCCTATTGGCACCCGAAGACACCAACCCAGGGACGTCGGTAAGAATAGCGCTGCTTAGTAACTATACAGAAATCAGAAATACATTATACCATTTGAAAACTTATCTATTGCGTACAATGCGTGGTAATTTTTAATAGGTTCCGTTTAAAATTTGCACCATTAATATTTTTAACCAGCTGACCCGACAGACGTTGTCCTGTCCAAATTTCGATGATCGTTTTGTGAAAAGCCATTGGAAATGTGCAAACAAAGCGAATTTTCCGACTTTCCTTTGTAATTGTCTCGAATTTTTTTCCTGAAAACTTTTCCAGAACCGTAACGAACAAAAGAAAAAAAGAATTACGCATATCCATCGTTCGAATCGTGAGTTATGGTCTTGAATTCGTACAAAAATCTCATAGAAGAGAGCACTTTCATTTGTTCCCGAATTTTCCATTTTCCGGGTCACTTGCCCAATTTTTCATTTTTTTAGTTCTCAACTGATGCGCTTACCAACGAGCAGCATTTAATTCATATTTATATAGAAGATAGAAGATGAGATTATAAACTATTCAGAGTTGACTTGTGGTTATAATTAAAACACCATCTAAGCTGAAAACCGTGAAAAGAAGAATTTCGTCCATCTACAGCCAAGAGTAATGGGACCACAGTGCGACGGAAGGAAGACATGGATCGAGGGATAGTTTCCTAACGGACCAGGTGATTAGAACCCGGGATAAACCCCCGGCCACAGGTGAACATCCGTTAAAACGGCTTGGGTACACGTCGAGGGAAAGTTTCGCGTCGATTCGCGGCCTGTACACAGAGAGGCCATGTCGTTACCCCGGTTTTTGCGGCAACAGAAATGAGGCGTCAAATGACTAAGGCCGGCTCATGTCCGTAGCAGACTTCGCCCATTTGTTGCAGAGTTTCTTTCTGACGTTCAATTGAGTTTGTGGTTTAACTCGTCGAGGTTTGCGAACGCATCTGTGTGTTGCCGGCCGAAAACTCGACGACTCGCGTTCGTTTTCGCTTAAATCGACCGAGCAGGAGCGGCCTCGCGAAACTTCTCGCACGCGGGGATGAAACAAAATGGCGGCGAGATTCGCACGACGGGAGCTGTCCTATTTTTCTCCGAGGAACGATTATTCTCGCCTCCCCGGAACCAAGCATTATCCCGACAACGATTTACCGGGCACGATTACGCTAAAAAATTAAACACGACCGTTCCCCGCGTGGCTCCCGACAATCCCGTCCTTAGCGTTTCATTTTTTGATAAAATTATACATTCCTTCTCTCTAATAACGTCAATCAATCAAGGCTAGTCAATTTTAACCTCTTCCTAAATCAGTTTCTTTACAGTTACAGTGATTAGAACGTCTTTGTCCCCGAAAATGTCGTACAAGAGAAAAACAAATTTATATTTTTTATATGGCTACATTTATTTGAATGCTTCGATATTGATTACAAACGAATAAAATTTTATTTCATTTAAAAAGAAAGGGATAACATTCACATTTGTTAGACTTTGTTTAAAATCTTCGTGAGACCAGTGTAACTCGTTAAAATACAGAACAAGACATTTAATAGCTGACTCTACGCATCGACTCTTGGAGCATGATTCGTGTTTACCCGTGCTGTCCTTTTCTACGTTCGGCGCGGTGGGCTAGGTCACAAAAACTGCTGGAACAACGCGTACTAAGAAACAGCACGGACTCGAGAGTTTTTCTTAGATGTGACCGTTACTGTAATTAGGAAGATCCTTATCAGAGACCCTTTTATTAACTGCGTGCTCCAGTAGGAGAGTGGTGTGAAATGAAATAAATTAGCGAAAGGAGGTTAGCCAGTGTCATTGTCAGCACCCTTCCGCTCCGGTTATCTCCGATCGTTGGATTCGATCGTAAAGCTCGCAACGGATAGCCCATAAAAGTGCTCGACCAATATCGTTCGGTGCATGCGACGAACGGTGCATACGCCAGGGCGCAGTGCAGGTGCAAGATATAACAATAGCGGTTCATTGGCGAGAGGAGATGCTCATGAAAATTACGATATTATCTAAATCTACCGATCGGCTAACCTACATGGCTGAGCTATCTCACTGTGCGCGTTCATTCCGAAACATCGACTGTTCTAATAATCGATTAATTGATAAATAGAACCGCGAACAATAGCGAGCCGAACATCTTTCTGATTTCGCCAAAGAATCGGATAAATCGCCTCTCTCACTGAGCCGAGACAAGAGATTCGCGATTAGCGGCACTAAGATCGAATCTCGATTAACAAGAACTCAACCGAGCAACGCTTCATAAGAAAATTATAAAAAAATTCAGATAAACAAGAGAAGCCCTTAAATCCGAGCTAATTATTTCCGGGAAAAATCCTCGCGAACATGTGAAGCGAACGCTTTTCTACAGCAAACAGTTTGCAAGGATCAGACCGAAACAGGATCCCCAGTCGTCGAAGACAATCTCTTACGGGCGAGAAAATATTTTCAGAGGCAACATATCCCGCGTCGTCGGATCGTGTGTATGAATTTCGGAAATCCAGACTGTCGCGAAAGCATGCAGAATGGTTCTGGATAAAAGAGGGAAATTCAGTAACGCGCGAACCTACGACGGCAAGACGAAATTGACACTGATCTCGAGATCGTTCGCGTAGGAATATTAGATGCGAGGAAAGGCAGAAATTGTGCCACTCGAGAATGTTAATAAACGACTTTAATCTTAAACGATCTTGCACGCCGGGCGATACAGACACGTGTGCATCCGCTCAGCAGCCCTCAAGACGTTCAAAAATGCAGATCGTGGCGTTAGACGCGGTGACCCAAGAACAGTAGTCAGCTGAATTTCAAGGAGTTCTCGCGGCTTGTCTCGGTTACGAGCCCGGGCTCATTAGCAATTCTTCTGATGTCGACGTAACATTCATAGGCGACCGGTACACCATTAGCTAATAAAGCCGAGCGGACCAGCAGCCACACGCCCACCGACGCATTCTGCATTCACGCGGCTACTGTTGCTCGATCCCCGCGAAATAAGTATGGTTGGATGGTGCCCAAAACCATCCGTGGACCATTACAGACCTCTCTATAACGTACCGTCATACCCTGCTCCGTCCCAGCTGCTCATTTCATGCCGATCCCCGTAAGTGGACGCACAAAGGACTCAAAAACAGCACCGAGCATTCATGCGCGCACTGCTGCATTATGATTCTCGCGCAACTGATTAAAAATACAGTGGGTGTACAAAGTGTTCGTACACTTTTTAAAATGGAACAACTTTTTTATAATTGTACCAAACGACCTGATTTTTTTGTAATTAATTAGGAACATTGGTTTATGAAGTGATGTGCAAAAATGATTTTCCAAAATATTATTATTTACAAACCGATCATAAAAAAGTAATACTGTTTTAAAGTGCGTTCAAATATTTTTGTGGTTTAAACGTCGGCGCTCGGGCAGAGATATTTGCAGAAACCTAGCAGCAGCTCGAAGCGAGGCGCACGAGCATATGAATGAGACTAGGATTGCGTGCCCCGCGATCTCGCGATTTCAATCTTATTTCACGGTGTTGAGAAAAGGCGAATCGTGGACGCCGCGGAATGAAGATATCGAGCGGGAAGCGTGTTCCATCGGAAATAACGTAATCGTCGGGAGCGGAATGCTCCTTAGGGGGTAAATTCGCCTGTTATTATGCGTTCGGAGCGGAGGCGTCGCGGATATTTTTGCAGCCGCCACTACCGCCGGTAGGAGCGAGCTGAAATGATACGGGAAGCGGATGGAGGTCCGCGTCCACGCGTAGGGGGCCCCATAAATTGAAGTTTCACCCCTCGGCCCGGCCTACGGGGATGACTGATCGATAATATAGCCCTCGCGAAATATCCGCTACGAGCTGTAAATGGTGTACGAGCGTAACATACTTTGACGGCGAATTTAAAGCCGTAAGTGAGCTGAGATACAGAACGAGCGAGAGAGATAGTTTTCACGGCGACAGCAAGCTTGTCCGACCATATGCTGCGCCACGCCAGAGGATTAGGAACGCGTATTAGGCGCCGAGCATTATTACGAACTGCTGGAAACAGCTTAATTACTATTATTATCGGGACGATAATGCGATCGTCGGAATGCAGACACCTGGAATCTGACGTTCCCCGGCCGACCCGCGAATCTAATTAACTGCTACAATACGCAGTCCTCGGACCTATGTTGCGTCAGCTATCCTGAAAAAATGCTGGAGAATTGATTGGACTCGATTTACAACTCCTAGGTAATTAATATCGTCGGTTAATATTGTCAAAGTGTATCTCCTGTAATGTAAACCGCAGAAACTATGCTAGTGACATAATTCATAGTCAATTGATAGGAATTAACACAAGATATGTGCTAGTTAATCACAAGATAATCTAGTAATAACTCGATGACCCTAGTTCTCAGTAATGAAAATTAGACAAGTGGAACATTTTTTACACGATCTTCAATGCACTGTGGAACATAGTGAAACATCTAAAAATTGATATCTAATTTTTCGGATATTAAAAATTTGTATAGAAACACGCTTGTTGCGGCTTATAAAATTTGATAAAAATAGCTAGAGATTTGGAATGCCATAAAAAAATTTGTATTGTTAAACAGAGTTCATATATGTTTACGAAAAGAAAATTTCGTCCGAAAAATGTTACACAGCGTGTCTCCAGTGCAAGTCCAACTCGCCCCATATAATTTTCATTTTCATTTAAAGGGGGCCAAATTGAATCCTGGGGAAATCAGTTCGAAGTGTTCCTGGCCGCGTGTTTTATTGACAGAGAAAATCAATAAACGGGACTTTACGAGTGGATACACGGAGGCCATCTTCTCCTTCAGGCTCAATATAACGTCCAACCCCTTTCGCGACGACTCCGTCGGTTTCTCCCTCCCGGTGATGTAATGGGTGCATAAATTATACAGTCTGAAATATGCTAATGCAGGGCTCAACTGGCATTGCTATATCGAGGGACATAATCTAATAAAAAAGTCGACGTCCCGGTAGGAAGCTTTAAGAATCACTGCGCCTATTCTGCAACGAATGCCGATAACATCGTCTCTACATCGCGATAATAACGAGCCCTATAATTAATTAATGTAAATAGTCCGCGCGGCATTCGGGATGATCGGAACACTGAAACAGGTCTGCGTCGAGTGCGCGTTTTAATAAGGATATGAATTCTCTATAATGAACAACATAAATTGATTTGCGTGCAAATTTTATCCGAACAAAATTCTTGAAAATGTCACACAAACGCTTGTTCTCCAAAGGAAAAGTTTCAAATTCGATGCACAATTCGAAAAAATAATTACAACAAAGTATCACATGCTACAGAGTGTATTAAGTTGACTCGTTCTTTGTCGTTTGTTTAAACTTATTTTGGAAAGTTGCACACGTGTCCCATGGTCGCGAAAAAGGTGAACACGGTATGGGTTCGGTGTCCACGTCGGAACGTAACACCGGATCGTTTCTAGAGAGCAAGAATGCGGTACAATTATTTGATCTTGCGCCGCGGTTATGTTGTTCACGACTATCCCCGGCCGGGCAACCGGTTCGCCGTAAAATATCGATACGGGGACCCCCGAGAAATAAGACATTCATGAATATTTAAGGGCGTTTTAATATTCGACAGACGACGGGCTCCTTTTTTCTTTCGCAGGGCGTCGGCAAAGGCGTCGCGAAACGTTTTCCTTCGTTGCTAATAAATAATCCCCGCGGCCCCTGCAACACCTGCGAAGATGCCGCCCCATTCCGCACCAGCCACGCTAAATAATAAAATAATTTCAACGGGCGGCGTTGATTATCTACCATGGGTTGCGCTTCTACAAGCTAGACAGCCTCTCCTCTTAGATGGAGCGAATCTAATCGCAATAGAAGCGAAACGTAAGACAAGGATTCGTCTACGCGCGAAAGCAGATGGGAACATTAATAATATAGATACCATCAAACGCGAAACCCTTGATAGCAGACTCCATTGTGCGAATACGCCACCTTCCATCACCCGCTAACGTTTAATAAAATTAAGAACCTAATGGCGCGTAGAAACAGCTAAAATAGGTACATCCCCAGTCGTAAGTATCTAGACACTTATTTGCACATTTTGCGTTAATCAAGTTTCCCTGCTCTCCTCGTAGAAAACATTGTTAGCGAGAAAATTAAAAAATTATTTTCTTGTTCGGTACATGTTCTACTTTCCAATAGTAAAACTGTAACATTAACGAATTAGTGCAATTTATTAAATTTTAATTAGTTCACACAACGAAGATTCTACTGTACATAATTATTGATCGGATTAAATCCATTAAACGATGGAACCGTTGAATTTTCATTGCTCGCGACAAGATTCGAATCATTTACCCAAGCAAAATGTACGACTTGTTTCAGTTGTTTGACTTAGTTCACTTGTTTGAGGAATAGTTTAGCAGTTCCCGATGATAAGAGGCAATCTCTCCGAGCACGGTTCGCTAGGTAAGGGGTCGTTAGTCAAGATAACAAATTAAGGAAGCGATGATGGAACGATCGGGGCAGCCAGTGGATCCTACAAGGGTGCATTGCATTCGTTTCACTGCCAAACGACCGATATATCTAATCATTAGAAATCTGCATAATGGTCAGTTGGCGTGCTGTGCGCGTACCTATTCTTGAAACAACCGACCACTTGCTACCTTTCTCCGCGTTCGCAAATACCAGATGGGGAATAAAAAATATGTCTGGCCCTAGCGTCGATCGGCGTTGCATTAGATTGCAGCTATTCGCCATTTACTGGTGAATGAAAATCCAGGTTAACGTTTTCATGGCGTGTGCAATAACGTGTCGCTAAAAATATTCTTCACGATGGTAGGAAATTTTAAAAAATTTTATTTCTACGTTTGAAAATGTCCATTCTCTTAGAGCCAGCGAGGAAACGGACCCGTACTGACATCTCTTAGAATCTCGCTGAACTGCTTCATCGATTCCTCGCTGCTTTTCTGCTCTATAGAACAGGACGTCCTCTTTTATAATTAATTAACTCGAAATAATTATATCATTGTTGACGTTTTCATTCATATCAGAAAAAATTGACGTAAACAAATTTATATTTTTAATTTCCCACGTTCGGAACTAAATTTTTAATTCTCAACTGTTGGAACTTTCACAGTTGATGTTGCTGATGTTCATCGTGTTCGCAGAATTTGTGGCTAATAATATGAAAAATATTTAAATTAAATATTTTGTTTGCTGATAATACAGATAACGGATAAATCTACTTGAAAGTGTCCTGCAGTTGGATTTGTAACTCTGTGAATTAATTAATCTCAAGGTGCTTTTGTTTGAAAGCAGAAACTAGATTCACGCGACTAACGAAGTAACCAATTAGCGCCATGAGTCTGCTTCTTATTCGATAGGACTATTTTATGCGTTCGTAGCTAAGCAACAATCTTTGCTTGGAAGTACCAAACAATAGAGATTGTATCTGGTTTGCAAGTTGTCGTAATTTTATTTTAATTTTAATGACCGGGTGCTAAAAGCAGTCTCGCTTGTAGTTGAAAATTTGCTTGGAAGGAACGCTGCGCGTTCATTAACATACAAAGATGATTTTCCTATAAATCGTTTCATTATTTAGCTGATGAAATAAAGAAGCAAATTTCTAATGTTAATTCTTACATATTTACTTCTGTCATTTCTCGAAGTCCTTTTAATAAAAGTTTGTCGTCAACAATTTTCTTAACTTTCGTACAAAATGAAGTTTCTCTACGTTGTTTCCAAAATAAAAATAGTCAATTAGTTGAAATAATGCATTGTACGTACATAATGCAGTAGGTAATTCCTTTTCATTTGGTTTCAAGTGGACGAGCCAGGCGTGCGATAAAATTATTGCGGAAAGACGAGCACGGGACCAGTTTCTCGCATAATTGCAGTGCGAAGTCAATTCGTCAGGCATCGCCTCTCAATTCACTTAGCCACCCATCGAAACGCTGTGCTCTCCAATGAGGTCAAACAAATAGGAGGGCCGGCCAATATGGTTGACCCGACGCGTCCTGCTTTACATATAATGGGATCCCATAAGTTACAATGTACCGTGGCGGTAATACACCGCGATGGTGTGTACGGAACGACCGCCTTGGCTTATGGTTGTTGGCGCAATTGTACACAGTGGTCGGAGCCGGTGGGCCCAACCCGACGAAAAATGAACTAAACAAAGAAGCCAGAGAAAAGAAAAGAACGACGAGAGGAGAAGCAAGCGGAGGGTGAGGATCGGCAGAAGGAGGAGAGAAAGAAAGGAAAAGGAGAGAAGAAAAAAAGAAGGGAGGCCGGTGTCGAAACATTTGGATCCCACTTACTGAGTCAGCCACAATGCATTGATTAATGAAGGACATCAAGGCCGACACGCGGTACCCGCTAAGAATTTAATATGGACCAACACTGCGCGTTCCCGTCCGAATGTTTTACTAGCGTATTAAGGCTGTCTAACAATGCCCCGGGTGAGAAACGAGCATATTTTCGTCTTTGATATACGTTTTCTTGTCAGGGACGTCAGGTGGCGGATCCTGGAAGAATGATTGCTAATAAAGAAGAAATAATGATCCTATTTCTGAGGCGAGGTTACTTTTCGACCACTAACAGACCAACAGACGTTGTTCTGGATAACTTAATGTCCCGAATAATACTTTGCTCGAATCTGTGTCAGCAGGATCGCAGTAATCACCACGTAAATATCAATTTATTTAATTACTGGGTTACGCGAACATTTTTAGAAAATCTTCGACTAGAAACTCAGCATTTGAAACAGTTGGAGATCTCGTGAGCAAACTTTTATACGACTATGAATTTTTATCGACTAGTTTATAGACGATAAAAGCAAATAGAAAACTGACGAAATTACTGCGACATACTAACAAACCTAATTCCGCGTTTCATTCGTCCATCCATCAAGGCATTCACAGCACACTTCCGCCGTCGTCGTATGGGCAAAATTAATTGTCATATATTTCAAACATTTGCATGGATAATGACGACTGGTTGTGACGGATTACCGTACGTGACCCTGCTTCGAACGTGACCGAAATCGTTATCACTTAATTTGAAAAATTGTACCACGTGGGCTTCGATTTCAATGTCTTCGACTGGTTCTGTCAGCGATCCTCTTCTTTCCCGAGCGAAGTTTCTGTTATTAATTAAAAGGATTTAGGCGGGATGGATGGTTGGTGGAAGAGGGATGGTCCGTGTCAGATTTTCAAGTCGTTTTTATCGGTTTACCCATAGCCAGGGATTTTTAAGCCGAGATTTTCCGCCGAGAAACGGTGACTAATGGTCCATCATCGTTCACTGTTCCGCGGCAGGACGAATGGTGTCTTACTCCCGTTTCGGTTAGACAATGCGACTTTATTCTTGCGGCCAGGAGACACACGTCTGTTCGTCCCGATCGAACAATACCCTTGCTCATCCCCACAGCAATAACTTAAACGTTAATCCGAGAGTTAACCAATCGAAGAATAGATATCCACCCGTTGACAGCGGGATGGGAGCATTGTTCGAGCCGCGCGAAATTTATCGTGGCACCGGAACGCGTTTAGGCAAGAAATTATATCGCGTTCGTTACCGGTGTCGTGGCCATGCTGAACAGCTTTTATTGAACATAAAATGTAATCAAATTTTTTTATCGCCACGGGCGAGTGCAGATTTATTCTCTTGACTCTTCAACGAGCGACGCAAACGAAAGGAAACCGTTCGATAGGGATTACCGTTGTAATTTAATCTGGACGTAACGGAAGATCATTAATCGCAAGAAATTTTCCTAGAGAAATCGATTTTTCTGACCGGTTGCATCAGAATGCCTCTTTAAGCGTCGCAACGCGAAAGTGCGAAGGGAGTTCTCGCCGTGCCGGCTTGCTGGCGACGTTAAACGATTGTCTGGCGCTTTATGCGACGGATAAAGGTGGCCGAGAGATTTCATATAGATCGTCTGGATTACAAAGCTCGACGAAGCGCGCGGGCGTCGGGTCTGGTAATAAAAATCGGGTCCGCGTATCTGTCGGTGCACGCACCCTATCTCCTCCGGCCGTTCGATTTCTCCTCTCCTCCCTAGCCTCCTCGAATGGCATTCATCGAGCAACGATCGATTACAGTGCTCTTGCGGACAATGCCATTCAGGCCAGTGCGAATTTCATTCTTTCGTTTCGTAGCCGCCGCCGCGCCGCCGCCGCGCCGCGCCGCTCCGAGCGCCGACAAAAGCTGCGCTCGCGGTGCACGCTTCGCGATCCTGCTCGCGCTCTCGCGATTTCGCGATGCTTTTCCTATGTAGTAGTATTTTCTCTCTCTTGGGCGCGTAAGTCTTGCGTGAATTCGCGTTTGCGAGCTCACCTATCTCGCGGGGAACTTATTCAAACCGGGCATTATTGCAATGTGATCCTTTCTCATTGTTCCCCGGCACCGCGCATTCCAATATTACGCTATAATTTATCGGGCGCGCGCGAGCCGCGGCCTTGTTAACGGATCGGTTTTAGTAAAATGTTATCCTTTCAAACGGATGAATTGTGGACCGTATATTCTCGCGCTGCAACAACAGCCCGGACCTGTAAAATTACTTAATCCGCGCTCGGCTAATATCAATTGTCCATTCTCTCTTCCCCTCTGCGCCGCTGTACTTCGTTTTGCCTTGACCCTAGTTATCCGAAAGGTGCTTCTGTGATTATCGTTTGATATTAACGTTCAGTAATTGAGAAAGAATCCTGGGTCCGTTTTAAAGAGCGCAACCTCTGCTCTTTTGCCTCCCAATTCTATGATATTTTCCCGACACGCCTCCATTTTTCTCTACAAAATGGAATAAAAAACTAAAGTTCCTCTTTGTCAGAAACATTTTAGAAATTCAAACAATTTTTTCCGATCCGTTTTAAAGCGCTTTTACAGATAGAAGCTTCCTCTTTACAAACACACCTGAAAAATTGATGTACGATTTTTCGCTGCCATTTTTCGTGCTAGCCAGCGTTAAAATAATTTGAACAAGAGTGTACCAAATTTCCTGATAGGAAATGACATGATTGAAGTTAACTTTTAAATTTCTACTAATACGAGGCTTCTCGTGTAGAGCGTACAGAATTCTCTAGAACCAATTCAGTATGTTTGCAATGTGCTGAAAGTTCGTTTATCTGGTTTTCTAAATAAAAATATCAATTATTCTTTCCCCTATCTCCGTCGATTTCAACACGAGCCGGAGTTTACCTAGTTTTCAACGATAACTACGAGCTTCTAGCCTCGTAAACTTGCCTTAAAATATTTCTCGGGCGAGAATAGACGATTTTTTGACAGTTTGAAACAGTCACGCCTAGCTCCGGTGGAAACCTCGAAATCGACGACGTTGCGCAACCTATACCTCCTTCACAGGCCACCTTTAAAGCTCTTTCGCTCTTTCTCTCTTTTAGAGCACCTTTATTCCCAGTTTGATGGTCATCGTCATACATTGTGCGGCTGCGGTTTCGGTTGCACAATGCAACGCGGCCACTCTTCGCGCGAAATCATTAGACCGTCGACGCAAAAGGCGACCACACGGTCGTAAGGATAAATTAGGTGGCCGCTATTTTACGAATCATAAAGCTTACCGCAAATTCTTGCGAACGGACAGTTCTACAGGGTGTGCGCCGTTACGGCCTCCACAATTTCGGAGCGACACGCGAAACAATGAAACCTAAACATTTACGAAACTAGCCTGCTCCGAGGAAGAATCGTTTTTAAAATAACTCTTGACTAAGATGGTCTTTAACCCTAATTTTTTCTCATTGCTGGAGACAAGTGTAACGAGCCCTATCAAAAATTTGTTCTAGGTGAGACAACCCCGCTGGTGAAAACTTGCGTACGATACAAGCAAGTTTCGACATTAAGCTTTCTGTAGTTACAGTAACCAGACTCCCTCAAAAAGTTTCACGGAAGCTCTGGCTCTCGAGTCGAGGGTCGAATCTACTTTTCGTTCTGTCGCCGCGAGACAATTGATGAGGACCCCGGCAAATTATAATGAAAAGCTTGTCGGGAAGAGAGACACACGCGAGGACGTGTAAATACAGCGCCGACGGGGGGCGAAAAGCAATTTTTAGGTTGAAAAAGTGGAGCGCGAAGTGGCGGGAAAAGTTAGATTATTAAACTCGCCGAATGGCCGGAGGAGGCGTATTATCCGCGCTTTGGTTTACTTCAGATTAAGAAAGTTCAACCGGGGGCTTGGTTTTTGTGTCAAAAACCGGGGAATCATAATAACGAGCCATGGATTCGGCGTGGGTGCGCTCTCGAGGGCTCTCCCTCTCTGTTTCGCGCATCGAATTACCCTTGGTAAAAAAGTTTGGGCAGCAGCGACGTTGGCGAATTAATAGTTTGCAAACGGCGACGATCGCGAAGCCTCCATTACACGGAGCAGCGCGTCGCAAGCCTCCAGTTTTATATTTATGCGGCTCGGAACGTTGCTTTCCCACGCGAGCAGAATTTACTCTCGTATCTCACGCACACACGCTTTCACAGCGACGGCGGGCAACCCCGGTGATCGACGAAAATATCAGATCGTTCCTGATAAAAATGTCCTGTACTTCGCGGTACGTATGTTGCTACGTTTGTTCTCTCGCGTAATGGAATTATCGTTTCGCGGGAACTGGCGCACGCGATACTTCGATTACGCCAAATGCTCCCTTTCGCGGCTGCCCAGACGTCCACCCCCGCACCGACGTTTTCCGGCTACGCCCCCCGAGCTCGAGTCGTTTATTTTCGACGCTTGTAATCCGAAGTTTCACCGAGAAACTTGGCCCGTGATCGTCGCCAACCCTTGTGCATTCGGTTGAAATTTTTCTTGCACCCCGTAGTCAGTATTCATTGCAAACATTTAATCAAACAATACAGAAACTTTTCGTCTTCTTCGGATGTAATATTTTTCAAGTGGCGCGATGTTTGCTCGCATTTGCGGCCGATTTTCGAAACTTCGGTGTGTATAAATGTCTATTGGAATTGGAAAAACCGTGATTACACGCGATACTTGTGTCTCGGGCCTGCGCTATTTGCACGAGTTTGTACACAGCCGGCCACGTCGAAAGATTTCCGAACGGAATTTCTCCTCGGAGCCCGGAATAGTCGTGTCATTCAAGTTGCCGGCGACGTTCTATTCACGGGACAGCCCGAGTTCCTCTTCCCGATTCATTTCTCGAGAAGTGAATCGACGACGATTTACATTTCGAAGCGGTCGATCGCCCGTTTAAGACCAGGCTCTTAACCGACGGATTTACATTGTACATTCGCGTGCCTCGCTTTTCCTTTCGCCGATTTCTTTCGGCATCTTTAATCCTCCTCGAGCGATCTTCATACTTACTTAACCCGTTTGCGCCTCGATGTTCTGCTACGACCAGCTACATCTCCTGCAGACTAATTTTGTTAACCTGTTATGCAACGAGAAACGTGTTCCGTACATTCCGAATTTATTCTTTCGTCTTCGCAACTGCAAACTGTACACTTTTATGAATTGATTGGACATGGCGAGTTTACAAAATACGAGGTAGAACTCGCAGTGGAGGGGATATTCGTTTTTCATAGATCGTACAGTTCCGTTCTCTTAGATTCTTCGGAAGATTTGTATTATTTAGTCTCGAATTATATACTTTCTAAGATATCTAAGAAAATTTATACACAATTTTAGAAAGGTCCCAGATACTTCCTAATCTGAGTAAACACCGTACCACTTAAGGGTTAAATGGAAGAAGTTAAAAAAAAGTTGATTTTGTCTGTGAACGGCTCAATTATCCGCAGCACGGTAGCGTTCCAGAGGCATTCACCTCGACGTTCTCATGTGGCTGCACCTTTTCCTAACAATAGAGGGTTGTTCTCGTTTGGAGGGTAAAAATTGTTTCGGAAGAACGTCCGTGGACGGAGGCGGGTCTTTTCCCGAAGGCAATTTGTCCTGGAAACCTTGGCGCGCAATCCGAAAGCAAAACACAGGGTCCAGCCGTCAGACAAACGACGTGTTGCGGCGTTTTTGCACGTGTGCGTGTGCCGAGCCATCCGGTTCCGCGAAAATATTTCACATATTTTTGTTAGGAATTAATCCAGCCCGTAATACTCGTTGCCGGGCGTGTTCACCGGTGAAAATTCTCTTGACAAACAACCCTCTCTGCCGCGTTCGCACCCTGGGCGCAGTAAAGGGCGCGTGTTTGTAGGTTTTTCGCACACCGGGCCGCTGGGACGTCTGCGGGGGTGGACCATGAAATGGTCAACCCCTTTCGCAACCGCCCGACCCCCGGTTACGCGTGTATTCACAGCCCGGAATTCCTCAAGTTTGCCCAGGGACAGAAATTAGTCGGAGCGACGTAATTGCTCGAACGTATGCGTTCGCCCGTTAACGTTATGGCACCTCTCATTACGGTCCTAACAGCAGCTGACACAAGCGACGGGTTCATCCCCCGTGCACGGTCTTTGGATCGCCGACGCAAAAATGTAAATGTTCCCTTGGCGAATTCCGGAAAAATTCAACGTCCAATCTGCCTCCCTTAAGCTCTTCTTGTCTCGAAATTCCTCACGAAAAATAAAAGGGGACTATGATTAAAAATGTCGTTCTCAAGGGGTGTTTATCTTCAACCTTCCTTCCATACAAGGGAGGAAATCATCGTCACGAGTCTGACTCGATATTCTACGGCAAGGGGTACATTCATTTCCATTTAAAATGATTTTTGCTGAACTCTAAAATTTGAAGTTTCAACTGTAACGCGTTTCTAGGAAATATAGAAGAAGTACGGGAACCAAACAGTGGAATTTACGAAGAATCGAGAAGAGATATTGTTTTGACGGTTAATATTTCGGTTGACAACGCGAACCTGTGACGGTTCAACGTCATTTCGCCACAGTGGTCCCAATTTCGTTGCGATCGTTACTCGAGATTGACGCGGCGAGTGAACACCGGCAAATTATTGTCATTCCATTGGGTCATCCCGTTAGTCATGATTAAGCAAATTTCATACCCGAGCTATTAATATTATAGCGGCTGACCGCGCGACGTCCACAAAATTCCCCTGGCTAGTATAGAATGCATATACTGACCCCGACAACTGCCGCTACTAGCAAACTTCCTGAAGTTGATTAAACCGGAAAGAGCTTCGACGGCTCGCAGTCGCGCCCACGTTTCCCCCGATTCAACGATTATTACTTAACAATGACCCGGGCGAACGTCTCGAGCTAGGATCATAGTTTCACAACCCCCCTCAAGTTCATTGCCCCCTCTCTCAAAATTTTCTTCACCGCCGGGTAAACCGTATTCATATAACTTCCAAATGCAGTTGTGCGCGTTGCTTTTGAATTTTGAAAAGCTACGGTACAAGTATAGGTACGGTACAAGTATGCAACTATTTCTGAGAAGCGTACGAGGGTTAAGTGTACACTGTATCTGAAAAAGTTAGATTCAAAACTGAGGGAATAAAATATTTAGAATGTCTGACATTGAGATGATCTGTATAAAAGCGCGGATGCGCTTTTAAGTAAACGTTTCATTAAATGCCTCCACAAGCAAGATCCCGCACAGAAGTACAAAAGGAACAAATACGAAATGCACTAAAACAAGTTTCGCAAACTTGTTGAGGGAAAACAATGAGATGTAATCCGCAGGTTTGAAACGAGAATGCGGATCGTACCCACAAAGTTCCTTCATGGAGTCTCTTCCATACTTTTATGTTTTCTGGCAGTTTTGCCTCTTTTCCCGAATTTAAAAAGATTCCAAATGGTAAATAGGATTTTACATGCACGCGCTTTGTGTACTTTATTAAGCATATTGCAATTTGTTAATCGATTATAACGGTTTAACAATGAAGCTTCGTTAACCATTAATATTAGTCAAAGTATAATTAATTGTTAATGATACGTACGAGGAACTTGCAAAATAAATATTATTCGATTTCATGCGCTATATTAACCGATTACAGCATCCTCACTCGTGGACCACAGCTATGCAAAAAAATTGTATGGAACCCATTGTGATGCTGTTTTAAATTGTCACAGGACATTTCGTGGACACCGGTGCGCTCTATTCATCGATGACAGCACTACGCCATCCATCAACGGCTATCATACACAAATATACACAGAGGAGAGCTGCTAAAAATTATATCAGTCCCTCGCGAGCTGCCGTGAACGATGGACCCTCCGGAAATTCGGAGGTGTCCTTCCACAGCTTCGACACCTATCCTTTGACAACTCCAGGGGGACCCACAGTGGGTGTACAAAGTATTCGAACACTTTTTTAAAAAAATTATTTACGAGGTTACATGCAAAAATAAAAAAAGGCATTTTTTAAAATTTTTTTATTTGGACACACACTAAAAAAGATGTACAATTCTGTGAATTTTAAACAGAAACTGATCAAAAACCGTATAAAACTACGATTTTCACAATTTTTAACCGCTTGAGCTCGTGTGTATGTTAATCGATTTCGATGAAATTTTCAGCATGTGTGTAACAAACATACATTTTAAATTTCCATTAAGGGCCCTGATAAAAAAAATTAAAAGAAATGCTTTGTTTATCGTTTTCAAAAATACTTTTAGTATTTTTTCAACAATTCCGATTAATTTGTGAAAAAAATTTGATTTCCATCCTGTAGTAAACTAGTTGTTCTAGCTTTCTCAAAATGTTCAAATATCAATAAAGTACAATATTCAAAAAGTTATTGTCTTTTTTAGAACGGTCGGATATTATTGCACGCCACCAGCATGGGAAGGAACATTGGAAACTATGTACCTTAAAGAACGCTGGTAAACTACATCCCTGAAATACCGACAGAGTGTAACATACCGAAAAATCCGAGCACGAGTTTTTCGCGTTTGTACGTCTGCCAGAAAGCCTATGACCTGCTTAAAGTAATGGCATTCGCGACGAGGAGTCTGCGACATTTCTATAAAATATACAATGGAAGTACGGGAGCAATATACTCCACGCTTCGACAGCCGATTACTCGGGTATCCATTTGTCAGACCGTGCAATTGTATAATTACAACACTGAATGTGAGTACAATCGTTGGAACATAACCTCGAACAGCCAAAGCGTGTGCCCGCATGCTTGGTATTTACCGGAAACTACTATGATTATCACACACGATGAAAAGCCATCCTTACTCTTAATGATTTACGATAACGTTCCCTTTAAGTTTCTTCGGTAATATTCATGCTTGGTAATATTTTTAAAAGATTATTTTTCATAGAAGAAACTTTATATATATATACATATTAACAGATATAATAGTTGCTATGTTATGAATCGTTTGTATGTCCATGTTTTAATTATTGTTACTTTGTGCAGCTCATCGACCAAAAATAACAGGTAGTTTAACAAATATACAATCAACCGTTGGCACTGTTCAGTCGCTAGCACCGGATGCTTTAGACAGTAAAAAGATAGAAGAAGAAGAGAAAGAAGATGCAGAGGAAAGGGAAAAGAGAGAACATTCGAATAGAATGCTTAAATATAGTTTCGCATTTTTCGGTGTGTTCTTTACGTTTGGGTTATCTTATATTATTTATGATTTGTCGAGGACACAATATGACGAGCAGGGGAATATCATAGAGGATGAGTACTCTAATTTACCGTTTTACGAAAGAGTATACAGAAGGGTTAAGAGAGAATACAATTATTATACCAAGGTATGGACTCTTTTTGGGTTCTCACACATTTCTAATAATTGCATAGAACATTTGATCATGTATACATATATTCTTGATTTTCTAGATGGTACAAGAACCCAGCAGGGACAAGTTGCTTCCAGATCCACTGAAATACCCCTACATTCAACCCCCTTATACTTTGGTCCTGGAGCTGACAGATGTCCTTGTACACCCTGATTGGACAGTATGTTAAATGTCTATAAAACTACAGGATGTCTCTGTTGAAGCAGGCTATTTGAATATTCCTTCTGGTTTTATCATTAAAACCAGAAGAAATCTTTTAGTTGGCCTTCTTCAACTGAAATTAAAGCGCTTGCTTATTTTGGTTAATTGGTTACAAGTATGAAACTGGCTGGAGATTTAAAAAGAGGCCCGGTGTGGACCAATTTTTAGAAGCTGTTGCCCCACCACAATTTGAGATTGTGGTATACACATCAGAACAGGGAATGGTAAGCGTATATGCTGTTGAAATTTTGCATTGCATCTCATGTTTAATACTATTTACAGACTGTCTTCCCCATTCTGGATGCCTTGGATCCTAATGGATATATTATGTACAGATTGGTAAGAGATACAACGCGTTTTGTGGATGGGCATCATGTTAAAGATTTGGATTCTCTTAACCGTGATCTCAGTAAGGTAAGTATCATCTATTCAAGGTTAAGTGGTAATTTTAGTTGTTACACGATACTAATAAACATGTAATTTCGTTTAAAAAAAACATCGATGTGATTGCATCAGGTTATAGTAGTTGATTGGAATGCAAAGAGTACAAAATTCCACCCTGAGAATACTTTAAGACTAGCCCAATGGACGGGTAATGATAATGACACAACATTGTATGATTTAGCTGCATTCCTCAAAAGTAAGTTTGCTCGGTAATTGTATACCATACCATACAATTGTTTGTATTATATCAATCTTATGCGATCAATTCTTTCCAGCCATAATAGCGACAAACGTGCAAGACGTACGAGAAGTCCTCAATTATTACAGTCATTACGATAACCCACTGCAGGTTTTTAGAGAAAATCAGAGGAAGTTACTTGTAAGCAGCTCGCAATTAATTTTCACATCGAATGTGTTTTCACATGTACCAACTAATCGAACTTGTTCCAGTTGCAAATGGAGGAGGAAGAAAGCAAAGCGCAGCAGGAAAGCGACAAAGTACTTATTTCAAAGTGGAAGCCTACTTTCCCTCGGACTCGTTAAGCCGCGAAACGAAAGATTGTGTAAAATATGAAAAATTTGTAAACCATCATAAACATGTTCATTCATCCTGCTATTGCACATTACATGTAATTATTGTACAATTTTTGTTATAAATAAATAAACAAGTAATTCATACGCCAAACTGGTTGGTTCGTCATTTTATTCAATAGTTTAGTAAAAAATAATTACTTCAAGTAAATTAGTATGTACATATCATGTCTTTCGTTTTTTTCGAACGTGTCCCTTCTTCGGACGGGATTTCACTTTTGGTAGAAGCAGCTCTTGCAACACATTACTGTCTTCTAAGGCAGTTATATCTACCTCTTGCGACACGCTTATTAATTCTTGTGTATTAATCGGTGTCGCTATATTTTCGAATTCTTCTTGAGAAGAAATCGGGGCTTTAGTGTCTGCAGATTCTAGCCAGCTTAAAACCTTCTGATGAGGTGCTGCTGTCAATGGTAATGGTACCTCCTCGCATATTTCCCATACAGCCAGCAGTTCTGGTGCCAATATGTCCATATAAGAATTTAATTTCTCAAGAGATTGTTTCCAGTCTGGATCGAAATAATTATACGACTCACAGTCGTTACTCCTTAATCGCAATTTTTTATTCGTGAAACCTGTAAAATTGGCACATTAGTATTCCCTAAATTGTTCATCACTTAAGATCATTTTGTGAACCTACATTTGTAAATATGCTGCATGTTCGATTTTTTTGATATAGTTAAAGGTACAATTGTTTCTGCTTGCGAAGACACAGCTTTTTCCCAAGCATTCAATATGCAGTATGATCTACAATTAACATCTGAATATTTGTCCATTGGAGTGTCATGTGTTATGCATTGGTAGCATACATCCCCTAAAAGATATATTTCCATAAAATTGTCAATTGAAATGATCTATATCTGGAGTGGATTAATGGTATCCGTACCAATTGAATTCTGAAGAAACAAGAATACATTTCCAGCTTCGTTTCCTATGAGTGCAGAACCAACATTTGACAATTCGAACCTGTTTCTCAGATATGGGTTCAGACACATTCCTTGCAGTTGGGATTCATTTAATGTTTCCATAATATTGGCAGGGGTGTATGGAAAATTAAACGAGTGCGAAATTTCGTTACTTGTCCAAGTATTTAAAATTACTATGTTTTCTGTAGGTACTTGACTAGTCAGAATAACAAATTCTTTGTCTTCCCTGCAAACAAACATGAATTACTCCACTTCTAATATAGTTATATCTTAATTTTCAAATAGCTTAAAATTTCTAACAAAATACCTGTTTGCAACTTGACCGATTAGCGGCGGACTCGTAAACTGATGACTCCACTTTTGTTGCACGCATTGTTTCGGCGAACGTTTGTCACACATTAAAAGACTATGAGAAGTCCCTACGTATCTACAAAACTGATGTCTACTTTCGATATCTAATGTAATATTTTCGCATTTTTCCAGGACTGGTTTTGGATACAATGATAATGCTGGTCGATCGTAGGGAATCTATAAATATTTGACTTATGTTTATTTCATTCCTGTATGTAGTATGCTATTAAAGTAGTTTTAGGCTTACTCTAATATCAAGATAATGAAGATAGCATCTATCTACAAATAAAATAATATTTGGGTCCAACATCTCAAATTTTACTCTCCCCCATAAATCATCTGCTACAGTAGTTTGCATTACAGTGTTACTACTTATATGTTTCCTACAAGTATAAAAATGGCCAGCATAAATAGTTCTACGTATCTATTAAAGAATATGTGTCAATTTACGAATACGATCGTAATTAATATTTACATTTTGTTTATATCCCAAAGGGTAACGTTTCTCTCTGCATTTACTGTACAATACTGATCAGTATTATGTAAACTTAAATCTGCGCTAACTAATGGGATATTTGATGGTTGCCTATGAATTTCAGTCAAACTCCATTTCTCATTATATTCAGATAATATATAAAAATTACAGTGGTTTTTGTATCTACCCAAAATTGTGTCTAAAATATTGATGGAGCTCTAAAATTTCTTCAATTACCATAATACACATAAGAGTATAGGAACTTACATGAATCAGGATTGATACTGTGTTTTAATTCAAATAATGAACCATCAAGTTCACATTTAGCTGCTTTCTGGAGTGTTGGTTTCCAGAAGTAATCATCAACATTAACAATGGGTGTAGCAACTAGAAACATAATTAAATAAGTTTATCAGCCCTTTAAATTGGAGAAAAACATTCTACTCTAACAGGTAATACCTAATTCACCCATGAAAGGAAACAGTAGTATGTTTTTGTTGTACATCTGTATATGATCCATAGTTCCACCCGTAAAATACCAATTATAAGCCTGAAAGTAATATTATAAACTATCAACTGAATTAGATTCGTTACCTCATAATCATTTCTGTATTTTACATTCAACGTACTCCTTCAAAATATGGATCTGGATCCAAGTCCATAATTTCAGCTATATCAGCCACATACTTAGGTACTTTAGCAGTAACAGTTTTGTCGTTACGTTGCCATTTTATATTATTTTTATGTATCTGCCCTAACTCTATAAAAATTTATATTTATACATATATACATTGAGCAGTATCAAATATATATATATATATTAGTTGTTGCGCACTCACCCTTTTCGTGTTTAAGATAAAAATGCTTCAGTCTTTGATTATCGTCTTTCATATGATTCTTAAACGTAAGCAGTTCTAGCGCAGGGTCTTCTTTATTTAACACTATATTAACGAACAGATGTAATCAGATATAATCGTAATAAATTAATATCATTTTATCTTATTCAAATGAGCTGCTTACCAGTCCTTGGTAGTCTAACAGGAGGCAATAAAGGCCGTGGTAAATCACAGTGGTATGGATAATCCTGATATTGTTCGACAGCATTCTCCAAGTCGACATCATCCACAGAGAAATTATTATGTAAATTATATCCTGGCACCAGATAATGCGGATAATTTTTCAAAAAGACTGGTTTCAATCTGTCTCGTAAGTTTGTCTCAGCACGTTTATATGCTTTCGATGTTAATATACTTTGATTCTCCATTATAATTATTTAGAAAATTGTTAATGTTAATCGTTACAATACTGTTTCGATATTTGTTGCACTGGTACCAGGATATTTACAATACATAATACTGTTAAACCTCCCGACATGTCCTTCCACATGTTGTTCTGGCGACCTTCTGACTTCTGAATAAAGGGACTCCTCAGCGTCTGCGCGATGGCGTTGTTGCGGCAAATTTGAATTCAAATTTGATTTCAGCTGGAGGTAGGAGAATCGCTTCCGAAATGCTACTTCTAAATTCTAAAATATGATAGGGAGATGAAAACGCTCGTGTAATCGTTCTATATGTATACATATATATTTCTCTTCTTAATATATACATATACATATGCATACATATTTTCGAATTTTATATTCCATCGGATATAATAATACATTTGGCCTGTGTAGAACAAACAGACAGATAATGCAACGTTCGCATAATTGTAAAGTATACTATAAATTAATGTATACAATATACATAGATTTCTCGTGTGCTTTTTTGTGTTCTCTGGTGGAAACTTTCGATTAAATAGGTATCTCCTTTTTGTTATTTTTGCGCGAAAGGAAGGTACGACACGTTTTTGTGCATTTTGTTCTCGCTTATACGAAACTCTTTTTCGTCTTCATCTTCTTCTTCTTCTTTATGGCTAAGGTCTGTCTCACACAAGACGGTTACGGTAAGAATTCTTTTACTCTGTAATATTCGTGCACGAAGCAAACGATCTATGAAGGAGATCAACAAAAGCCTTGCGACAACGCTCGGTGTCCCAAGAGTCTTGTAAAAATCAAAACGTGAATTGAAAACGATGTAGGCACTCGATCTTCCTTTACATGTAATTTCAGCTTCGCGTCGCCACGGAGGTGTATTAATGTATAAAAATTTCATAGTGATTTAGGAGGGAGGTGTTTTAGTTCGGAAGAAAAACGTTTCCGAGGAGATTTCCAACTACTGTGTGTCGAGCAAATGGTTCCTTACCATACACATCCAATGTGCCGTGTGCACGGTTCTCGCAGACTTTTTCGAAATCTTGTAAAAATCCACGGTCGTTCTGTATAACAACGATTTCATACAGGTTTTGTTAATACTCAGTTCATGCAACATTTATCGCAGCGCCATCGTGATTCGTTATTCAATCGAAATTCCGATTATACACCGACACATTTTCAATTCTACCTCAAAGGAACATTATGGTAAAGAATTCATACAAAACACATTTCCTTTTTAAACAAATCTACAGTTTCTTTTTTCTAGGTAAATCAAAATCGTACAAAGCTTCAATTTCTTCGCCACTTCGTCCTTTATGTTTCTATCGAGTTGGCCAGCAAATAATACCATCGATTTCCAATAAGAAATAATTGCAAAATCGTACGATACGACATGAAATATTTCCAATCAGATCGAATATTTATTAAGTCCAAATCAATATGAATACCAAACCAATTCTATTAAGTGGAATGAGATTTTTCAAAATTCTACATTCAACATCTCAGTTCTTGGACTATGCGTATACAATTTATAAATTATTATCTCTTTCGTCTTGAAAACAGCAGAATCGATTTCTCCTGGAAAAATTGGACATTATTTATTGGCTGACCCACTATTATCTTAATAGGTACAAATTACATTAACAATTTTATAACGCTCCAGAGTGTTGCTATTTTAATAATACTTCGCAGGAACGTCGTATACAAGCGATACAAAACATATTTCCTTTTTTAAACGACTGTACAGTTTCTGTCCGATCAAATAAAGCTTTTTCGTCTTTTATGTTTCTACCAACTGTCTCATCGTCTTAACACGTGGATAACATTAATTAACAAACAGAATCCTATCGAGACGATTCAATTATTGAAATTGTTCTCAATTTAACCGAACTGCGAAGGCGCTGTATTTTTACCTAACTCGTCGATCGATCTTACTTCTGGTTATGAAGAGTCTGTTCACATTGTACACGATTCTAAATTCGTCGTTGATCGTCTACGGTCGATCATTGATGTCTAGGAGTTTTGGCGAGCTTCATACAAACGCGATCATATTAAAAATATGAGAGATTTCCTCTAGATGCTTCGTCGACAACTTTCCTGTTTGCCAATTGCTATGCCACTACAAATGGTCTACAAGTTTGCGGTGTGACGACCGTGTATAATGCGACAGATACATATTCATTTTCTCCCTTATCATTGAACACGTACTTCCCCTCTGAGGTAAAAGTTCTTGTCGTTCCCTGCTCGTTAATTATGGACGAACAGCTTTCTTCTCACAATGAACCCTGTTATGCGTTACAATAGCATCCTTACACTTTTAATCGGAAAAGTAGGCCTGTCTGATTCATCGGTATTTACTATTGCTAGTATAGTTTTGCGAAGGTGTCCCAACATTACAACGCAACTACAAATGCTTGAATCAACGAATCAAATAAATAGAATAGATACAATGTACACATTAAATGCCTATCGAAGATTATCTCTTCTACATCAATTAGAGACACCTCGTTCAATAGTTTAATAAAGGACATTGCAGTGTTCGTCTATCACAATTCGACTGCGGTTCTTTATACAACATGAAAATCGTTTGCATCGGTTACTCATTTTTGCCGTAAACGAATAAAGCCCGCAGTCTAATCGTAATCTGCAGAGACGTATACCAAATGATACGCGATCGTAATTAGTTGTTTTATTTGTATTTTGCGGGGCTGAACACGTGATTGTGCGAGTCCATTGTGATCGTCTACAGGCAGAGTTTGCGATTTTTGACAGCAGTGATTCGACGTCCTCGTCGCCAAGCAAACTGATTAAAATTACCTCAGAGAGAAACGAAGGTAGATACATATGTCGAGGAAGATACAGAGACAAAGGGGTTCTACATTGTAAGAACCGCCTAGGAAATTGACATTGCGCAAAGGGATACACCCTAACGATCGCATATTTTCTTTCTTAGTTACGAGTAAAAATCTATATATGTATAATCATCTCCTGACGGTCAAAGACGACGTGCGTTCCTAACACCATTTTTGATTATACACTATACAAATCACGATCGAAAAGTATCTCTCCTAATGATCTCTGCGAACGCGATGCGTTTATCACTTTGGTACTCGGAGATGTCGCGGAAAAATCATGTTCGGGGAATCTGACACGATCCTCTTCGGAAAACTGTAAAAAACTGTCGGTTAATTGCTCTGGCGACTTCAATGGCGTCAACAACAGGTTGTAGAAACGATAATCTCGAAGTTCGCTCGAAAATCCGCGACATTGCTCGCCGAAATCCAGGCGACAATATATTTCTCAATCACAATAATACCTAATAAGAAAAAACAATGACATTTTATTATTCCCTTACAGAGTTACAATTCTCTTAAACTACATTGCACTTCACGCTTTTATTGCACACTGGTCGCATACATTCTTATTTACAGTATCCACTGCTATATACATTTTTACTTCATGTTAGCCTACTTATTTCTAAACTTAAACTACTTTTTCTTCTTCTTCTTCATCCATCCTCTTCAATAGACTCTCTGAACATGATTGTGTACCCAGAAGATGCAACAGCTGTTTTCCTCGCTCGTTATTTACGTCTTAATTTTGGGATCATTCTCTTCTTAATTATTGAATTTCTTCATTTACGTACTTCTTTCTTGTTCATCTTCATTTTCGTTCGTCATTACAAACTTCTTCTCGTACTCGTCTTCCTCGGTAATGCCACGAAATCCTTATCAATTGATAATTTTCTAATTTTACGTTTCTCCTGTATCTCGATACATTTTTTGGTTCGAAGCTAACGATCAACGCTTCAAAATCAACGTCGAAAAATTAGTTTTCGGAAGGGACGTCGTCCCTATACCGCCAGAAATAATAGTGATCGAAGCCACTGGCTTTTTGTGTACACAAAACCGATGAGTTCTAGCTTTCATCTAGGTTTTCATTGTCTGAACAGCGTTTCGAATCTCGGCTATTCCATTATTTTTCTATTGGTCCGACTGGGATTCGTTTCCATCGAAATGGAGATCGTTCACCGAAGAAATCGATGTGTCCTTTATTAATAATCTTGCCTGTACACATGCCTTTGCATCCTGCCACGCTTGTAAGCGGCCTAATAGGTTCTGTACTTTGTGAGAATACAGGTTATCGATTTCTTTGTCGGATGCCACAGCACTTTCCAATATTGCACCCTTGCAACCGACTTTGAAACGCCTGGCGACACACGAATTAACGTCGATCTCGAGTATGGTCGTGGCCGATGCCGCTGCACTCGAACTGCAGATTTTGTTTCTGGACCAAATTTCCCGACCGGAAACCCTGGAATATCTCGTAAACGTACAAAGTTTAGTATGAAAGTTGTTTGGTATGGAGGGGAACATTGTGTGGTGTGAACAACTTTTTTTTTGTAAACGTGTATGGTACTGTGTAGGAACTTTCAATTGTTCTAAATGTGCGGTAAGAAAAATTCGATGGGTCTTGCATGGGACAGTGCAATCTGAACGTGAATGTTTGAAGTTGCATTTACGTGTAATGGATATATGCAAATGATATATCGATAGATCCTAGAATGGTAACTGGAAACAGCAAGTAGTTCTTGAGAGTCTATTTGTGTACAGTTTTTTATTAGATAAACTTAGCAAAATTCTGTCAATCTGTTACATCCCTGATTTCCAAGTGTACTTCATTATCGTAAAGTAACAAAACCTGTAATTTTCTGTGTCCTCTCGTTATAAAGTAGATCTCACATACGCTTACGTTTACGACCTAAGCCTAACGAAAAACTTTGGTTAATTTTCACTTACTTATTTTTACGGATTCGACAGCGTCGCAGTGCGAATGATTAACGTGAATTATAAACAACGTTACGTGGAAAGTATCGTAATATAATTATAGTAAATAATTTGTTGGCAGTTGTTTGAAACAATTCACAGTATCCACACATTGTGATTATATTGTTTGGACTTCACAATCGGTATTACGGTAAAGGAAACAGCAAATCAAGTGTTGCTTCTGGTTAAATCGTCTCACGATGTATCCGTGGTAAACATTTCTCGTTCGGAGAAAATTCTTTGGAAGGTGATGCAAGATCATGGTGACCGATAGACGCGAATGAGTTTACAAAGAAGTTTATCGACGAATATACAGTATTCGCTAAAAAATCTCTAACTCTCTGCCTTGAAAAATCTCGAATTTATGGTAACCTCCTACTCGCACTCTCAACCTTGGATAGAATTACATACAGCGTTCGATACTTCGAAAAGATATCACATTAAATGGTAAAGTAAGATGCTGTGGTCGGCCAAACAGTTCAGTTTCTTTAAAATTTCATTGAAACAGAGGAACCAGCTGAAATTTAATTTCTTGCGACCATTTGACCGACCTGACACAATTCTCCATCAGTAAAAATTAAATTATCGTACACAGTATATTAACAATAGATGTCTACGTAAATCAATCGTTTCAGAATAAACTTGTTCATCGTCTGAAAATAGTTTTACTCCGAAATCTTTCGGTTTCACTAAATTCTATCGTTTGCTTGAAATAAACTCTTAAACGCACTGGAAATATACGTCCAGCACTACCAGCCAATTCAAGTACTACTAAAGTAAACGTTTATACAATAATAACAATACGACTAGAGTCGAAAGAACAGTAGAATCGCATTAAAGAAATTCTTTGGTTACATAGAGGTAGCATTAGAATATTCTAAATTGTAACGATCAAATGGAACAAGGCTTAAACAATCGAAATAACAAACGCGTGACTGAGCACGGCGTTATTTAACAAATTCCACGTTTTAACAACGACTTAAAATTATCCAGTATCGCGTTTAACCTCGTTTTTCACCAAGATAATCTTCCCGATTTGTTCGCGAGAGTGTTATCAAAATATAATCGCGAACGATCGAAAGCAGCCGGATGCGTCGATTCACATCGCTTCGAAGTCTCAGGAACTTATCCGACTGTTCGTCTCTTGATTTGCTATCGTCATGGGGCCAGGATCGCTATAAAAATTTCTCTTTTGATCTGAAATCGTTTCCTGCCTCCGAAATTAGTCGACAAATCCGGACGGAATGATTAGAGATTTTTCGAAGGAATACTGTACTCGGATGGCCGCACTATCAATCGTCTTTGACCGTCAACAGAGTTCACGACTCGCCCCGTCATCGTCATTTTCCCTGCATGATTTCCCACGATCGAGACCTGCTCGAAGGGAAACCATCTCAAATCTAACCGGCGACGACGCGTCGTTCTGAACCTCTGTAAAAAAGAACGTTATTCGACGTGAATACATTATATAATTCGTCTTTCTCTTGATCTGTGAGATCGTTCCGTGGTTTGCACAGAAACGAGGATACGCTTTTCTTTTTTGTGTTTTCTTTAATGAACGAACGGCCGCGCGATCGAACGATCGACGTCTTCTCCCGTGGGATCGATCGCTTCCCACTCGAGAATTTGATTAGGATCCTTCGATCAGGATCCGCCTCGATCGAGCGTTTAAAGTTTGTGGTATTTGGTTCCTTATGACCGAGACGACTAGGATTTGGTGCTGTCAGTTTGTGCTATCTCCTTCTGGGCCTTGTTGAAGCCGTCGATCAGAGTCTCGATTATGAATTTGATTGTTAGTTTGTAGATGTTCTCCACGTTCTCCGAGTATCGATCCTCCAACGTCCGCTCCACCGCCTCCAGGAACGGCTTCTCAATTTTCTGCAAAGGGAAATTTGTGTAAATACGCGACTCACGATTTCACGTTTCTAGAAATCATAGTTTACTCGCTGCATCCCTACGTCAACATTTTGTGTTCTTTACGTAACATTTTGAGGACGACCGGACTACTTTAAGAAATATAAAACATTAAAAGGATTGAAAGCTTTCAAAAATTAATGCGAACTGTATTTACTTTATTGATTCCACAAATATTCACCGTCCAATGAGCTTATAGTCCACAATTACAAGTAGAAATGTTTTATTTCTGAGAGAAAGAGATGGAACGAGGTTTTTCGATTTGTCCCTTTGAAGTTTAAGGACAGTCCAGCTCCACTAACGGCAGAATGTGTTATTCCTCCGTCTGGAGCCGTCTATATGCATCGGGTCACAAAAGGGTTCTAAAGATGACATTTAAAAGGCGAAAATGCGAGTGACAAAAATGAACGGATCTTTTGTGACTGCGCGGACAAAAAAGCGTTTACGTGGAAGTCAAGGAAGGAGGGAGAGAATTTTATCCAGAACGTCTCTGAGCCGGGAGTGCTTGGAGCTATGGTACTTTAGTTTGGTAACAAAGAGTAAATTGTTTCTTGAGCACCGATTGTGAGGCGACTTTCTAAAGGGGGAAGTAATTCGGAACACGGACAACCGCGGCCAGAAAAATTAAATGGGATTGAATAACGAATTTTTCTCTCTCTGAGAGAGAAAAAGAGCTTACCCAAAAATATTGCGGATTGAAGCCAGGGATTTTTGTGTGCGTGGCACCGACTTGGTGGAGACAAGTTAGGAAAGCGTCCATGTCATCGAGCCCTTTGATACCTTCGTCGAGGGCCGACATCACTTTCTCCGCGTGCTGCGCCAATTCCATGCTGTTGGTTTGTTGCTCCTTCGTTTTCAATTCGCGGAATTGCGTGAACATGTTTAACAGTTCTTCGTTCTCCTCGAACAGTCTGCAAGCAACCAAAACCGTGAAACGTCAATCTGCTACGTTCTAAACCGTACTACTCTAACTCTCGTGTGTTCTTCAGGGTGGAAATTAATTAATTAATTAATTATTTATTGATGCCGTAAACCATGTATACCACTTTTCAGAAAAATAGTGAAGTATATAACATAATATAAAATGAAATAAATATAAATGGTCGACGTTCAGGGTGGAAATTCGACCATTTTTCTCTGTGTTATAAATAGACTTTAGATTTTACGCACTTAAGATTAGTAAGAGAAGAAATCAATTTTGAGTCGATTCCAGTACCTCATGATTGATGCAAACAATTTTAATTCTGCATTAAGGTTCGCAGTCTCGTTATAAGTGTGCCAAGATTATACGTTAATAAGAATTAACGGCTTATGTCGAATAAATTTCGGTCGGAGCGAGAATAAGTTTAATACGGAATATTAAATGCGTTGCGTCAAACGGCGAAGGGGTTGATGAATTAATTAAACCCCGCGAAGAAAACTGAAGAGAAGATTACACTGCCTGAGGAGCTGATTGAGCTTCTTTCGAGGGTTGAGTGGGATAAGAGGACTCGACTATGTTTTGCGAAGCAATGATAATCGTTCCCTGCTTTAGAAACAGGAGTCTTAGCTTGAAACCTAATGTGAAGCATCTCATGAAAACCACTCTGGACGTGTCGACATTTTAAAACATCGAATACTTTAGAACTTCAAACAGAAAGTTTCCGTACGTGAAGATACATACAAGCAAGTTTCTGTGAGTTATTTACAGTGTACGCAAACATTGCAAACGAATAACATATATTCAGACTATTAATATACGATTGATACTGTAATAATTATCGAATGTTGTCTGTTGATCGAATACTCGTTATGCATACAGTAACGTTAAATAGATTATCATATTATTAAATAGAGGTGCACGTTGCTTTTGATTTCTCAATAAAAGCATAGCTGCCGAAACGAGCGAATAGGATAATTTAAAGCCAGTTGATCGAAGTTTGTATTGATTCTCAGAACTACCGTTCCCCATATTTGGCCACTTTCCTCCGGAGTTGGTAGAAAAATGAGAGACACTGGTGTGCAGTATTTGTCTCTATCAGTCTCGCTGGTCGCGTGCAACTACTTGGCAAAGTAGGTACCAAATTAGTTGGCCGGTCAAGGATTCTGAGGGGTAAATTCCATCATACTATCTCTCACCTTTGCGCTCTGCTTCTACTCGCCTCCGCTCGACCTTATTGTTTGCCTTAAAACGAGTAAAAAAAGAAACAGAAGCGTCAGGCTGAGGGCTCCTTTGAAGGAGACACTCTGCGGATCGGGCCTTCTTCCCGCACTCGGTGCTCCGTGTTCACTTTGCTATCGTGGAAGATGAAAATGGGAAAATGTGTCACGGATACTAAAGCTACCGAGTGTTTTCAAAAAGTGTCTAATCCAAATCCGAACCGACGAGTGACAGGATGAACGTGGAAACGCGAGATTCTAGGCCGGTGCTAAAATAACGACCGAATTCTTCTAACTCTTGGTAAACATCAATTGGATTTTTCATTTTCATCATGTGCTTCGTTAAAATTATCAGTTAGTCGTTGTTTAACCCCTACTTTGTTTCTATAATTGATTTATTGCCAAGACTCAGTTTTGTTTGCAGTCTCCTCGTTCCCCAGACAAGCTTCCCGTAATTTCAGTGCTAAAGCGACATCGAGTGCGAGGGGTTGAAGAAGTATGATGATCGCAGCTATATTGCAGAAGGGGAAGTAATTTGTGACGTCACTCACAGTTGGGGAAGTGGCTCCAAGCGGCCAACTAATTAGGCGCCTACTTTAATGTGGCGAGGAAGAAGTGTGCCGGCCTTGTAGATATCTGCTCAATTATCTCTCGCTTGATTGCATTTAGTATTCAAAGATTATCTGACGAAACAAAACGCTCGCTACACGCTTCATGCTTGCGTGTCGCTATTTTGGCGGACACACATCCGAAGACAAAAATAATCGCTTGTAATCACGAGCACCAATTTGTCGAAAATTTAAGTCACGCTTGATCGGGCAGCGTGAAGATTGAAACGTTAATTGTAAACAGATTTTTCCGAGAGCAGATGCAATCAAGTCTAACTCTAATCGGGATTTCAATCTTGTCGTAATTCGCCAGGAGTTCGTGCTCTCGTTCCTCGTTTAGGGGTTATTCACTAACGGAGTTAAAATCATCTAATTGTTTTGCGAATTGCTGTTATTCGAGAAGGGTTTTTTCCAGTTAATAGATAACGATTATTTCGTTCGAGTAATTTTTAGACGAAGAGTAATTGTTCGGAACTTTGAGCGGCTTTTTTTAACGCTTTTAAGGCGGGAATCGAAATTTTAGATTTACGAGACCTTCGTCGTAAGCACATCATGAACGTGGTTGGCGACTCGTGCAGCCGACCATGTAACGATTGATTTTGCGCTCCAAATCACGGATTTATCGTCTGCGATATCTAATAACACCTTGGGAGAAAAAAACTACTGTTCCGACATATTTATTTCAGTTAGAAATCATGAAACACGTGTTTATTTTACTTCCGGATTGTTATTACATAATCTGTGATTTCCAGGATGGTAACAGGATTCGCGCTTAAAATTGTGATTGAACCTTTTTCTTTCGAAAGTCCGAATTTTTAATTTCATAATTTTCTAGCGAATTCGAAGGATACGTTGCAGTTTATTCGGCCCACCCTGTGTGCATCCGATGCAACGACGCCGCAAGGAGATCCGAAAAGGCTGTGAGAGGTACCTACCCATGGCCTTCTTGGTCTCTTCACCGAATAGTAAGTGGAGAATACGCGCATAGGACAGAACGATGCACCACCAGCTAGTAGCAAGTGTTTGACCCACATTTCTATCAACAATCGTTCGTACATGAAAGGTCAACAGAATCTTAAAAAGTAGCAATTCGGAGCCAAACAATATCGTAAAAACCAATAAAAACACAATCACACGTACAAAATATCATTTTACACATTAGCCGTCCATATCCAAGCAACGAATTCGTTTGTTGTCCATTGAGCTGTCACTCGAAATCTATGAAATACAAGAAAATCGAAACAACTCGTCTACCAACAATATTTGTGTTGTATATTTACCACGAGAAGCCATTTTAATCAATCAGAGAAATATTTCATCAAATACGTATTGAAATGGGAATTTGCTGAAATGTCCACAATCCAGTAATAATCATCCAGTTTGCGTTTGATAACTTTTTGTGGAAATAAATATGCGTTCGGTTGAGGATATTGAAAGCGTATGTCAATATTGAATAAATTACTTCGATTTCATCAAATATTTGCGGTTGTCAGGTTGGTTAGCAATGCGTTAAAAGTGCAGTCTCGAAATTCAGCGCTCTGTGGTCTCATTCGCAAAGTTATGAGAAAGACATAGTAGGGGATGGCTATGAGAGACGAAGAAACGATAGGCTGATGTTCACGTCGACTCGTTCAGGAACAACCCTGAGCGTACTATTTCTGCGTTCGGCCACGCGAATAGTCTGAAAATGCCAATACGAGGAAATCCATTGTTCAGCAATGGGCGGGAGCGAAAATGAAAAACAAGGAACGCGTGCGTTTCACGCGGAACTTTCGTAGCTCGAACGTTCGTGAACGATAATAATTATACGGGGAATCAGGTGTTAAATGTCCCAATCATCACGCTTCGATCACTCTATTGTAAAGGCATGCTTGACGTTGATAGCAGAAATGAAAAATCTTTTGCACATCAGGGTTATAGCGCAGAAGGTTATCACTTTGCAATTTTGACGGAACCATAATCCGTAGGTAGGTTAAGCCTCCATGGACACCATCAATGATGCAACGTAGCCGAGCCCGCACACATTCTATTTAATGGTCCAGTGCGAAAGAACAGAAAACGCAACGATCCTAACGTGAATCGCATGCTGGTAGCGGTGTTTGCTATAGCCCTAAGTGATCTCGAGTCCTCCTCATCTGAAATTGCGAAGTGGGTCGGCGCAAGATGTAAAAAGTTCTTCGCGGTCACGGAAACATACGTTGCCTGCTCTCTGCACAGTGTGCACAACTATAAGCAAGGAGAAAATCTGATTTAGAATGCTAAAAAATAAGGTGACTTTTACAATTTTTCCTAAGCCAACTTCCTATTTCATTAGTTGTAGTATTTAATTTTTGCCAGAAACGAGAATAACGAATTATATTCTTATCATTAGCATGTTAATGCGACGATAATTATTATTTATTTAGTGCTTCAAATCTTATTGTATTACATATTGGCTTAATTCGCCTCTTAACTTAAAATTAGTTAGTAAAGTTCCAACTTGGCTACATAAATTCAGTATGCGATGATAACATTACGATTTTAATAATTATAAATTATTTGACTGATTTTTTAATATATGTTTTAAGTTCACCCGCAGTGATTAGCGCAAGAACATGTAAAAGATTTTCCAAAATTCGTACCGACTCGTCGGCAGAGCTCGAAGATCTTTCTATAGTTAGTTGCCGGCTCGGATAGGGTCGAGTGAGAGCAGTTTTCTGACCACGGTAAATTATTTCAGGGCATCCCTTTGTTAACTTATCCTATACGCTCTAGTTACGTTCAGAGTGCATCAATACAGGAATCCAATGATTCAGTTACAAGTGGATAGATAAAGATAGAAAATAAAGGGAGAGCGACCTCAACGCATATAGAAGAAGGGAGGCATGGTCTGAAACAACTCTGGATAATGGAATCTGGAAAAGAGATTGCGGACCAACCTCGAAATTGATGATTTACGTATGCAAACGTTGCCAATTGATAATATTTTTTTAGAGATCACTCGAGGAAAATAAAGAACTGCGAAATAATTCAAAGATCTGCTGTGTTTACTCTTTTTTCGAGAACATACAGTCTACGATGAAATGATACCCTCCACTTTTCGAGATGTCGCGAAAAGTGGGACTTCAACTCCTAACTTCGAAGATCACTATCATCAATCCAACATAAACGACGGCCGATGAAAATAATATTTTTCTAAGAACCCAATATTTTTCCAAGAACCCCGATACGTTTCCTCAAAATCGACTTGTACGAGTTGAATATGCTCCCCTGTCAATGAAACTAACGCTCTACCGGTTTGAACATGGTATCGTTGTCTCGCACCACCGCAAACAAGATTTTGGCACAGCTTCTCCACGACATCGTGCTCGGAAAGAATATTTGGAGACTCGCAGCGAAATCAACGAATTCCACATTTTTGTTACTCCGACAATGTTAACTGTATCGACAAATTCATCGATGTGTTATACGTCGACCTTCGGATGACCTTTCGACGACCTACGATATCGACTATGCTCCATTATTACAACTAAAAAGCTGTTAAGCACGCGTATTAGCCTTTTGCGACACTTTTTTTAGTCATCTAAAGGTTAGCATGTTTTCATGATATTTCGTTGTAGTGCGTCGAGAAAAATGGCAGTGTTGTCGTCGATGGATCTGCCGGTGCTGTCCTGTTGATATCAAGAGAGAAGGCAACAGTTTTTAAAAGGTACGATGTGCTTCTTCTTGTACAGTGCAGCCGTAGCCGCAGAAATCGATTTATTACGGAATTCTGTTGTGAAGAAAAATCGGTCGTAGAAGCAACTCTCGGTTATTGTTAAAACAGACTGGCTGACCCATTCCAGTAGAATCAGGCTGCATTGTGAGCACTGCAAGACAAGTTCTGTCACTGCTCGTTATTTCATGCAGGCTCGAAAACTTTCTACCGAGCGCCACATTGATTGAACGACGACGTCGAACACCGAGTATACGTGGTGTTCTAATATTAGATGAAATGTTGATGGATATTTGGGTCTAACCCTTACTATATTATTATTGATTTTATAGACGAATGCATGAGTGCACAGTGGTCAGGTGTACAAAGTTATGTTGCCGCAAATATACGGGGTGGGATGTATGAATGGAATTTTCAAAATCAAGCAAAAATTTCATTATCATTATTTTGAGTCGTAATAATCTCAGCTGGAACATCATGAGCGGAAAGTTTCGTAGATATCGTCGAAAAGAAGGAACAATTCAGGATTGCACCATTTTTGAATCTTCATAAATTCTGTACAGATTTCGTTCGTCGATATTTTCTTTCGATTAGATTTCTTTTACTAGTAACTTCGAGGGCTATATTCACCCCATGAAAACAGGTGGCTATAAAAAATACATGCTGAATATTTTTCGACGTCTATTTCAGCACCGTCGTATGCTGTTGGCAATTTTATTACATCGTAAACTGAATTTTAGAAAATAACCAGGAAGGACAGGCAGTGCTAAAAAGAACTATACTGCTGAAGTAGGTGATTTAAGGGTTGACATAGCAAGCTAAATTACGATAAAAATATCCGTGAAGTTCTGTGTGCTTCATTGAAAAATAAATAATAGTCGTATATTAATTAATAACAATGATTAAAGTTTGATTTTCTATTATCATAGGAAATCACTTTATATTTCTCCCACCTGTTGCTGAACTGTCTGTACTGATTTTTTTGTCTGTTTTGGCTCTAAAAAGTTGCGAAATATTTTTTACTGTTGTGAAGTAGTATTACCGTCAAATTAACGTGTTCAACATAGCTCCCTAGAATACATGTGCTTAACATTTTCATGAACATTGTTTACAAGCTGTGCTCGTTTTTATTTAGCTAAAAAATATTTGCAATCCTTATCTGTAAATAATTTTGACCTATTGTTGTCTATTTGAATTATATGGGGTTTCAACCACTAAGAGGAGTATATCTTTTCGATTATCAGACGTTCTCGGGGTCTGCCAACAATCGTCTTCCCGAAGTATAATACCTAAAACTGTTCTCTAGCGAACTTACATAAGTACGTCAATTACGCTCGGTTATTATACGCCAATATCTAGAAACCTATTGTTCCACTATGAACAAAGGAGAGCCGACAGATAAAGAGGAACGGCGTGTGTCTGACAGACAAAAATTGGGGATAGATTCTAGTATCTGCCAACAGATAAAAAAAGAAGTAGGCACTGAAAGTGACAGTCCAGGTTAATTATCGTCGCACGGCACTGTGCTGTAAAGTTTATCGATAATGTTATCGCGCATCCAACCATTATATTCAGAATAAAATGTCATAAAATAAGAGAGACAACCTTAAAAATCATCCACGATGTGTTTCCACTAGAATTATTCCACTGACAACGACAGTCTTTGCACACGTTGCGCTACAAATCGTTAAAGATACAAAAATGTATCAAGCTGTATTGCATTGTATAAAATGCATCAGAAATGTTTTTCCAAACTTTTTTTTAATAAATTTAAAGAAATAGACACATAATTCATAAAACATATTGCTATAGATTTCAAGCTCGTCATTAAAAAATTAGGAAGCAGACAGCTAAACGAGGAAGAGGGAAAGGCTGCAACGACCTAAATTGCACAAATGCAACGCATGCAAACGAAGACAAAAATCGAAGGACGCAAGACTACTTCTGCGCCGAACGTTAATGATGTCCTTGAAGATTCTAAACGACCGCCTAATCATGTGATATCATTGGCGAGGGTGAACCATATACAAGACATTGCGGTAATCGAGACGGAATCAAACGAAGAAAATTCTTTCCGACGCGACCAAATTTTAGAAACAATTTGAAATTTGCGTTGAAATTTCCAACTAAAGGTAAACTGAGTGAACCATAACGAGTAACCAAAAATTGATAAAAGTGAGAAAGCGAAGTGATAACAGAATGAATCAGCTCCTATCGGTGCCATTATCAGTGTGACAGCTCACAATCGAAATCCGTATTTGCTATGACGGATGAAGGCCGGATTCAAACAGTGATCACTTTATAAATAGAAATGGTGGAACTTTCGCTGTTCAGCTTTCCTCTATACCTATCATTAGATTATGTAGCCTAACGCCTGAGGTATCTCCCACGAAAATATGATATTTGAAGTTCTCACTATGTGTTCGCGATTTGGAATCAGAGTGTGACAGTTGAATGCGGCAACAATAAGTTTTTCGGAAGAAATCCACACAAAAATATGATACCCCGAGCAGCTTGTTGTTTGCCAGACGGCTGACGATAATTAAAATTCGAGGACATAAGTTTGCAGGGAACTTTGTTAACAAGACCGTGCGCGAAACGCAGAAAGTTTTGAAAACTGTGTCTCCGCAGAGGAGCTTATCGTCGTTACGAACCTTATGAGCATGTAGACACCAGTCTGCTCCAGTGCCCTGGATACGGCTTTCCAGCTGGCCATAACCGTAAATTTCTGTTTCGCCGTGAGCGGAAGCCGCGGATCCGTGGGAGTTTGGTTCTGCGACTTCGCGGTCGCCAATTTGCTAAGCTCGCAGCCCATGTTGCAGCGGCTCGAACCTCCTGTTCGCGAAAATAAAGAACCACCGACACACTCGCCACAGCTCCCCGTGGAGTCGAGCAATTACCACGCTTTCCGGACCTAATCCAAACCCGGTCTCCCCAATTGAGCCTCATTAATCTCCGACGCGCATCAAAGATAAATCGTCACCTGACGGGAACTAATTCGATCGAAAAACGCCCGGGCGAGTTTAATCAAGCAATGGCGGCGCACGATCACTGCTTCCGAACGAAACCACCAGGTCACTGCTGTTCAATCGTCTCGCAAAACTGTTCCCTCGATATTTTTCCTTTAAAACAGAGATGAAACTTTCCTATAGATTGTCCCTCTCTCTTTCTCCCTCTTTCTCTTTTTCTCGGATACGGAAACAGCGTCTTTGACCGCTAATCAGCAACATTCACCGGCGTCATCGAGCTGTTCGACAGTGCTTCGTCGATTAGTTCTGTAATCGTCAAAGCTTTCACACGAAAACTTCCGTCTCGCCCATTCTACGGTATCTTCTCGCGCTTTGTTCATTTACATCATTTCTCGGGATTTCAGGATCGAAGAATTTATGTCCGTCATGTCCACCGGGCTTTCAGATGATGATGACTCGTGTTACAGGTCCATTGGGAACTTTGTTGACTTCCTGGCGTTGTTTTCCCCAGGAATGATGCTGCTGGAATTTTCTACTGAAAGAATGAGGAAGATTGCTAGTTAGAACATTCAGTTTTTCGTGGAGCGTGAAACGGTAGACAAGGTAATGGAGGATTGTGGTTGCTCGTGTGACTCGTGGTGCATAATTTTGAATTCTTAAAATTGCAAACAAATAATTCAATCTTTAAAGATTATTTTTAAAAATACTCATCTCTGCGTAAGGTTGGACTGACCTCAAGACAAAATGTTTATTTTTCTTATTTTGCTTATAGTGTAAAAGGTTAATATGTTCGCATAATTATGCAAGAAATTCTTAAGAGAGGTAACTTTCTTCGATCAAACGGTGTACAATATAGAAGCTGTGATCAAGGTTTTGAAAACATTTGTATCCACACAATGGCGCTATCTATAGCACGGAATGCGTACGTCCACACACATAGTGTATCCTATTTTAGTGCACGTGTCTGAGTATTTTTGTATGCTTTGAAAATATACAAGGATTTCTATAATGCCACCTGCGTGATTTTCAAGAAGAAACGGAAGACCAGCGACTAATCCAAATAGATAACAATCGTGCTCAAACAAATATGATGCATCGGGGTTGCTTGAGCTTTCAACACCGATGGCAATTCTGTAGTGGCACAGTCTTAGTTGTAACGGTTTTCCAATGCAATAGAAGATCAGTGTAGAGAAAATGTTTTTAATGTCATGACGAACCCTAGTGTGCCATTATGGAATTACTTGCTCGCGAATGTGCAATTAATTGTAAGTTAATAATTAGTAACGTAAATTCGATCGAATCCTTGGGTTAAATTGTGTTCCATAATGACTGACCTTTGATGACCTCGAACGACCTTTAATCACGGATCATTGTACGCGTCTCGAAGCACGCCATTAGAGAGTGATTAAAACAGAACGATTTTATGTACGCGTCTCATATGTTCACGTACGAAAAACTCTAGACAGCAGATCATGTCCCACTTAGCATAAAGCAAGTTTGGTCTGATGCACTTTTTCTATCACCGACAGCAGCCCAGTTATTCAAGTGGCCTGTTTTAAGTGCCTCACCCTGTATAACCGTAGCTTCGAGCGACGTATTCTGGAGCTAACGATATATTTTAAGACATTAATCGATGCAGCTCGTCATTCCCTATAAAAAAGTATTAAGCTATCTATGCCAAGAAGTAATTAATCTAGAAGATATTTTAATTCCGATATCGATTGACTCGCTGCATTCAGCCTGAAGGATGTACTTTTGAATATCAACTTTAAAAAGGTGAACGTTGCACTGCTGCAACTGCATTGCAATATTTATATAAAATGTCACCCGAACTTCTCATTTTCATCGTGAAGATAAACCAAGATGACTGTCAAATTTAGAGAAAAATTTCCATCAAGAACATACTTATTCTTTGTCGCGTGTGTAATTGCGATGTAATAAGTTTCGTGTTTTTCCCTAACTAGCGATGTTATTGGGGTAAAAATAAGTCCACGGTTCTGAATTACCGACACTGAGCGAAAGGACCTATTGCAATAGCGTACTCTACCAAATGCAACGGTCAATTGACGAACTACACAGAACTGCATCGAGAAAAGTGTACGTCGAAGCTTTTGTCGTCAGTTCTTCAATTAAAAAGTTGCCATTTTTAATTGGTGCCAATCCAGAAAGAATCGAGACTTGGTCAATTATTTAAACTACAATATTCCTTGAAATCTCTTTTTCATTCTAATAAGAAATGAAAGAAGTGAAGAGAATTTTCTTTGAAAATATCCGTACAAGTTTGTGTCAACCTTGAGTATTTGCCTCGTGAGATGCGGAAAATATTTTACGATGTCTCTCGATTTCCCTCATGTAAAAGCGAAACCACAAACTCTATCAAAGTATACGCTCAAGTGGCAGGAGACCATGAACTAATGGAAAGAATTGCATACACAATGCAACATTACAATGATGGGATTGGATGAAATGTACAAATGGACAAATCTCTCAGGGAAGCAATAATGAACACGGTTGCATAATTTTACTGAACGAAAACGGAGAAAACTCCGAGGACGCAAACAAACTACAGAGGAATTGAAACGGAACATTAAAAAGAATGTGAAGCAATAAATCAGAATAATATATGTGAAATAGAATTATTAGCAAATAGTCAAAGTATTACAGCGTTAATTAAGAGCAGGGTATTAAACAAATGATAAACACACGAACGTGACAAGCGAAAAATGAAATGAAATGTATACAAAGTAGCTTTTAACTTGTCGAGTAACCGGGACGCGTGTATAATACAGTGTACAGAAAAAAATGGAAAAATGTGAACAATGTAAAGTTGCGAGCAAGAACGACGCAGAGAAAATTAATTTGACCATTTTTACGCAAACTACGAAATCGTAGACGTGACGATGGTAGCTATAAACATAATTCGTAAACCAGATTGAAGATTATTGCTACTCGTATTCAATCACTGTGACGGTGAACGTGTTAATAAAATGGAGCGTCGAGTGACAGGACCGCAAGTCAATTTATATAGAGATGACTATGATATATTAAATCAACTTGGATAGCTGAAGAAGATAGCCTGGATGCATCAGCAGCCATCGTGGCAGTCCACCCCACTTTGAGCACCCAAACATGATCAGTCTGGTGGGGTTGACAGCTATTACGATTGTTGATGGTGTACCATCTTTCAAAAAATCAGGTTATACGTTACAACGATACGAAAAAACCACCCCATAGATCACACGAAAAGACCACACGATCTAAATGAGACATCTTTAATCTTCTTCTCGTTTTTTTATCAATTTCTGTTTCGTAATAGACCAAACATTTTGTAACATATTTCTATGAGGCAAATTATACTATTTTCTGTTATGCATTCTATGCAGATGTAGCTAGAAGTATCTGCTAAAAGTATTTGTAAAATCATATTAATATTATAAATGTACTTTCAATCCATGTTACAATTTTTACAAGTACGTTTATTTTAGCAGACATAAAGGTACATTTTGCGGAAGAGACGCTATGCCTTCTGAACCTCCGTTTGCGTCAAACATGAGACGTCTCAAGGATTCTCCGATTTTGCGACATCAACCGTTTGGAAGACGTGCTTAGCATGCTCGGGGGATATTATCTGACATCTCGAACGTCCGGAACACATATCCTACTCCACAGAATTAAAGGATCACTAAATTCTGACCGACAAATGGTTGATCTTCGAACTGCTGTAACTTTGTAAGTGATAACCTTGCGAGAGTCTGCCTGGACTCATTTTAAAAGACACAGCTTCCACTTTTACATCCCCGTATTGAATTTTACAGAAGAATCATTTTGATCACAGAATGTCATCACAATACTGATCGCGATCGTTGCTACGAAATAAAGTTAAAACTTACGACATCAAACAATTCTACTAGGTTTAAAAAAATTTTTTTACAGATTTATTTAAAAATTGTCTTACAGAGGCAAGTCTTTTTCGGTCACATCAATTTAGTGACCCTTTAATTTCGTGGAATAGTGTAGAGAACACGACCTTGTTGTTCGAGTTGAACACGTGTAGCCAGTGACCTACATCAGCTCAACACTAACAGCAACACTGTCATACGAAATAACGCGTATCGTCTAATTTGATCTTCTCGCAATACCTACTCACGAGTATTAAATATTTAGAAAAATGAATGAGATCGCTGCACAAGATACTTCCAAAGAATGCTCAATTGTAATGAGAGTGAAATTATCCTGGTTTAGAGCACAAAAGTGAACTAACTGTAAGAAAGGAGATTACGATTTATAAAAATTGCCGGAAATTCAAACTTCACAGATAAATACCGATTTTCCGTTCGAAACTTTCAGCTCTCACGGTTTTAATAACTATTACTATAGAACGTAAATCCACAAAGCAAACAGATCCGAGTATTGAAAATCCGTTTAAGCCCATTAACGACAAGGAAACTCGACGCACCATTAGATCCAAGCTCTTCGCACGCTATTGCATCGTCCATCGAATGCGTTCGGAAACAAGAATAAGAACTAGAGAGCCTCAATAACCAATAAACGCATGGAAATAACCGAATCAATAGCTGAAACAGACTGTTTTTAGACTAGCCGCAACGGAAAAGAGAAGGAAAAAAGAAACAGGTTGAAGGATGTAACGCATTACGAAGGTGACAGAAGATGTATATTTTAAGAGGATATAATGTATAACATAACACTGCTACATAATATATTCGACATCGATATCGGTGTGCCCGGTATAAATAGTATTACTACACAATCATCGATCGGTGTACGATGAAAAATTTACGAAAGTAACAGAGCAGGCCTACCGTAAAAAAATTGTGAGAAACAGAATATGCCAGGGAGCATGTGAGGAATAATGAGTGTGGTTTTGGGACGACGCTGTCCACCGTTCCATCTGTTTTCGTTTGACAGAAAGAGAGAGAAAAAGAGGAAGTAGAGAGTGAAAAGAGGGAGAGAGAGAGAGAGAGATGGAGGGCTAAAGCTGGGAGAATCACCTGGTGCATCAAGCCGCGATTTCTGTTGACTCGATGGTTCGTGAATCGCCTAACAAATTGATCCGCACACGATTAACAAACTTCGGCCACGTTTCTCTGTTCCCGGATCCCGGCTGTCGAGGAGCTGGTAGCACCGTGGTCCTCGCTCATCATCTCGGACCAAGGAAAACGGCCGAGGACACCTTTGTTGGCGCGCACATATCCTCGGGCATACACATCCGCTTGTTCCACGACAACGATCCTCCGCGTGTTTTCGCGAAACTGTTCTGCGATTCGCCGCGATCCGTCGCGAATAAACCGTTCTCATCCGCGACCACGATCCGTTCCCATGGACCAGCCAGGATTTTCGGACGCGATCGACCACGCTCTCTCCCTTTGGTCCTCTCTCTCTCTGTGTTTTCTATCTTTAGAACGTCTCCCGGGGATCTGGATTGTTCGCGAGGGTGGTACGCACGGCCGTGTTGCCCTCAGCCCAGACAAGCCGAGACTGAGGCACCCGTAACAAGTGCTCAGGACGAGCACGCACATGCGCAACCACGCTTCACCCCCTTGTCTTTTCGGGCTTTCCTTCGAACTACCCTACAACCCTCCTCGATACAACCTGCGACCGATTAATCGAGCATTTTGCATTTTCTTTTCGGCGTACCAGCACGCCGATCTCGGCAGTCTTCGGAGGACCCCACGACTGTCTACTTCGATTTTATGGAGAAGGTCGTGTCATTCCAGAGGGTGCGTTTGCTGAGAATTCGAGAGTCAGAGAATTTTCTTTCAGTGGTGTTTTTTATCGAAATGTCATCTGTGTTTTTTTCTTTTTTAACGGAATCCTGCATATTTTACTTTTCCAGGTCATCGCCGACGTTGAGTCCGGATAAGTTGTGACTAAACGTAACTTTGTTTATGCCGCCAGATCATGTTTATACCTCGAAGCGCTTTGCTTTCAGACAATTGGCTCAGCTGAAACTATGCGCATCGCGTACAATTGCCCGCTTCGCAGAACTATCGTAACTTCGAGAGATCCTCGAATAATGTGACAACTCCGTTTGTTTAAATTACTCAAAATAAAACATTTCTGGCTGAAATTGTAAATTCGCATTCGAAGTCCCACCAGATCGTCCATTCCGTATTTTTCTCAAGCTTTTCAGTTTCATTTACCGAGTAAGTTTAAAAGATTTAAGAATGTGATTTGGATTTATATTAAAGAATAAATTTGAAAGAGGAATTTGAAAATCCATCGAATATGCGTCAGATAGGAATCGGCTGATGTGTCTGATCATGATCTGCCGATTCTACTTCTTGCACTTAGTAAAGCACGCGAACACGACGGATCTTTAAATACGAGTTACCCTTCTGATCCAGGGTGTGGGTGGCGAGGGATATCAGTCAATTGATAATTTCCGACTTCAATGAGAATCTTAGAATCTTGAGAAGCTTAGCTTGTTAAGCAGGACTTTTTAACTGATATCTAAAGTTAGAATTTTTTAGCTGATATTTAAACCTCAACAAGCACATTTTTATAATTCGTATATTACGATACAGTTCAGTCCATTTTTAATTGTTCCTGTTTAATCACTCTTGTTTAATTTTATCTCGATCCTGGGTCATTCATCACGACCGATTTTGGAAAAACAATTATTTTTATCACGTCCTGTACATTTCGGCTATCGAAGCGCCGATCGCGGTATCTGAAATTCTAAATGATCAGTTTGACCCTGTTCGATTACAGAGTACCGGGACAGTTTTAAGGGGTAGCACAGTTGAAACGTTAGTCCTGGCTTTCTTGAAAATAACCCAGCAGAACATTAGTATTTCGCGTGCGTAATTGTATAATAACAAACTATGTCTATTTCCGCTACACATTGATGACGGTGCTGTGTGTGCACTATCGACATCATTGGTCGAAACTGCTCAGTATAAATAAATAGTCTAGGAAGTAGAAATTATGAGACACATCAGTCAAAGCATCTTAAATTATACCAGGAACCATCGTATTTTTAAAATCAGTTTCAGACATGTTTTGCGTCGAATAAGATAATAAATAATTAATTACTTTATCCAATTCTTTATTTTAAGCATAGTTATTCCGAAGCAACATCTAGATGAATAAAAGAACACCCGTGTTTCTCGTATCTTCATTTCCATGAGAGTTCAAATGTTTTCTTTTTCAGCGCAACTGCCAAACATAATTTTGTTGCACTATTTGGGCACGTTACAGACGAAGTTATTGCTTTACGAATTCTTTAAAGTGGTTTAGTTTGGTACATCTAGTGTTTTTCATTTCTAGTTTCAAGGGTTGTTCTCACCCCCGTTAAGTGGCAATCTAAAAGCGCATCGAAATTGCGTGTCAATGGCCTGACTTTGTTTATAAATAACGATCCTTGAGAGAGTCAAGCTTTTATCAGTTGTGTGCAGAAAATTGTGGATTTCCACCCTCTTTTATATACAGGGGTGCCCACCACCGCTCGGTTGCGCAGAAAATTGCGCAATGCATAGTGATCGATGGGTTCAGCGTGTCTGTAATTATATTCCCCGATTATTATTGGTGCTGTGCAACAATTATAATAATTTCTTTTTCGAGGGACGTTGTTAAACATTGCCTCGATTATCTTCCATATAGTTTATCATGTAGTATTGACGGTATGATTACTCGTGATCCCGCTAGAGAGCAGGGTGGTAGATTGAGATATCAAGATAAGAATGTGGGTGGAACACGACCTTGCATAATTATTATTAATTATACAGTCCGATCGAAATAAGTGATTCGTTATTTGATTATTTCATGCTCACAATTAGCAGGATATACTTCGAATAATCGGGTGCAAATGAAATGTGCGGAGATGAAAGATGTTAGAGTCGGTAAAATAGGCTAGGTAGAACGTTTGGCGGGAAAAGTGAAAGATTTAAACGTGTGGTTTGTGGAGTAGGTACAATTTCGAAAAAAATGTCACCAGAGAATTTGAAAATATAGAAGTGAAAGGACGGAAACGTTTGATCAATATGCACAATGAGCCTTCCTATAAATTACATTCTTTTTGTAAATGAAACGTGACGTTTTGTTTTACCTTATAGGGAAAAGTTATTAAAAGGTATAGAAAAGGTAACAACGAAGCCACAACCCTAAATACTGTGGTGTGGCAAGAATATTGGTTATGCGACTCTATATGCGACCGGTGACCCCTTTCCATTAGAATGAGCATCAATAGAGACGTTTCAAGTCTTTTATATTTTCTCAATGAAAGAAAATGCTTCTGAATGTAATCTCTATAAATTAATTTACAAAAATCCACATCCATGGCAATACATAAAACAATTAGGGGATGTTTTACCGCAATAGGAAGACAATTTAAATTTCTTAAAAATGGATTGAAATGAATTAAGAATTTTATAAGTAAAGTTATTATAAGTTCATTATCATTTCTATCCTTTAAAAGGGCAACACCTTTTATCTTTATGCACAATTTAACAGCGTACTTTGTATGACTAATAGTGTCTACGCTCATAATAGGCTCTGTGGTAGACTAATAGAGATCTAGGGTGCAAATTGTCCTTACAGCGGGTGGATTAGCTTCGCAAGAACATTAGTCACAGAGGGTTGGCCTAAATCTTGTTGACAGTGTTGCCGGAGTTGCTGTTTTGCAAGAATTTTGCCCAACACTCTTCCGTTTCAACAAATAATAAAATAAGCGATAAACATATAAACTTCTTTTACTTTCTAAATGCAGATCGTTCCACATTTTGTACTAATCCTTTGTGTCTCAAATGACATGTATTCTCGCAGCACAGCTTTTTCGGGACCCGCCTACCGTGCTATATGTAGAAGGATACCTGTACGATGATACAGAAGAGACTGAAACTGCTTCCAGTTGGGAGAAGAAGGTTAGACCAGCCTAATTACTGTTTTAGCTAGTCTGGCAGGTAGCTACGAGCACATCGTAGTCCTTCCCCATGAACGAGTCTCCTTCCTTCAAGTAGCCCAGGCCTAATAAAGTCGTGAAGCAGCTCGGAAGCGCGTCTAGAAAGGTTGCTTGCAACTATCAGCCAATCAATTATCTTAATCTAATTAGTTTCCCGTTTCCCCTCCTCGTATCTTCTTCTTTTTAGTCGATCTTCCCCCTCAGCAAGGTATTCTCCAACTCCGTGCACAAATTCTTAATAAAATTCACGCAAATAGTTAACGAACTTTACAGTAATGCTATTTCAAGCAACAGAAAATATTTGATTTTTCACGGATGCACACGATCTCCGAAATCGAAATGAAATTGTTCGAGGGGTTAATTATCTCCCTTAGCGCAAAATACTACGTATCCCTTTTTCAGTGCTCGCCACCGCCGAGGATCGTGATTTTCTCCGGATGTTTTTCGTTTCATTTCTCAATGCAAGGTGGTTTTTAGCTGCTCCACGATCGCTTTGTGTGTGCCGTGTACATAATTCGATGGTGCAGAACACGGCTCCTCCTTCTTCCTTTCTTCTGCTTAATTTCGAACGCGAAAACGATGGCGCGTTCCTCTGCCGCTGTTTCCGGCGCCTTCTGTTGCGAATATTCTAATACAATGTCCGATACTTCCTTCACAAAAGGAATTAGAAAAATATTTATCGTTCAACAAACAACGACGCGAGGAAATTAAATACTGATTAGAGGAAGGACCATCCTCGAGCATTGACGATATCTTTTTGGCAATCTCTACTGTCGTTTTCATCGTTCAAAGTATCAACACGTTTACTGGCACGGTTGTGCGCATAAAAGTCACACGAACCCAGAGCAACTTGTGGTTCACAAGTTCACGTACTTTTCCAATAAATATTCTATCGTGATTCGTGTTAACATTATTTTTTTGTAATGTATCAATATTTATTTCAATACAAACAAGTGTGGAATTTTGTACACAATTTGTAGAAGCTGTAAGGATTTCCAGGCAGACTTTAAATGGCAATTTCTGCGTCGGACGAGTTCCAATCACCAAATTTGAATCCACGTCTGCCAAGACACGTGAGTTGACGTGAGTCTGATGGAGCTCGATCGAAATTATCGAAGCGAGAGCCTTACGACCACCATCATTTTTTGCTACTCCTTAATTGCTCCAGACTGAAGCTTGTGGAACGATATTCAGTCGAGACCCGTTCCTTCGATTCAGTGATTATCGAATACACGATGACTTTGCTCACCACTCGTGCTCTACACTGGTCCTCTTTTATACGATCTGCAAATCCACGGCAAATTTCGAACTAAATTCAGGCTAATTTAATCGTTTTCTCCTGTCCCTGTATATACGAGATCTGTGTTATCGAAATTTTAGATTAATATTTCAGATATACACTACTGTGAAAAAGAAAGAACCACCGGCCATATTTAATAAAAAGTATTAACATTATTGCGGATTATCGAATACTTTATACAATTTCTTTATAATTATACTAGCTGCTTCTTTGTTTAGCACAGTACTGTACTTCAAGTTCTTGATCGAATTCACGTAACTTTCGTTGCACGTTTTCTTGCAACACGACCAAAACGTCTCGGTTCCGTGAACTGACGTCGATATGCGACATCGATGTTCCCAGAATTGATATTGTTTCCACCTTCTTCGAATGCCCGTCAGTGACCTTGGAATGTTGAATATTTCAGACGTTTCTCGAACGGATAAACTTCGTGGTATGTTCATTAGTAGATTCCGGCTTTGACGGATCTACAGTATTTTATCGATAGAAGTCCTCAACACGGGTCTGCGCAGGGTCATTTATACTCCAGGGATACTCTTCTTTGAGTTTTGCCGGAGAAGGACAGCCGAGCTCGAGAGGCCGCGTTCGCTGAAATGTAAACATAACTAATCCAAATTTCAAACTTCTTTATTTATCTTTATTCGTTTACGTATGTCTATTATTATCATTATGACAATTTATGTCTCTCGCAATGACCTTAGAAAATTATTATTTTACACAAGTCCAGTTACTTCGGTCACTCTACGTTTAATAAACACATCGTGAATGGTTGAAACATATCCGCGGCACGAACTTACAGGACGACCTAACAATTTTGTTCTTCTTCGGAAACACTGTACGCACGAGACTCGCCTGAAAACACGGCAGGAAATGGCAGTCCAAAGACCTAATTATCGGCCAAGACGCAAAGATTAGTCTCTTTTCTCTGGACCCCATCGGAACGCTCGTATTTAGCAGTAAGACTGTGGGTTACAGGAGTAACCTAGACATATAATTAGAGCGGAGCATCTCGTGAGAAAATGCTCGACCAGATAATAGCCTCGGGCCACGGAACCTAAAAGACTCTCTGCCGATTTCGGATCTGCAGTTGTATTTACAGGCGAGACTATCCGATCACCGAACGATCAACAAACCAGCGAACCAGTGTGTTTTGTGTTTTTTAATTTTTAGAACGTATATTACATATTATATTAATTTACAGACGCAACTTTCCTCTTGAAAATGGTCCGGATTTGAATCGAAACGTCGAGAACTTTTTGAATTGTAAAATTGCTCGTTTTTAACAATTGATCGATCCTGTGCGCCGAAAAATTCAATATTTAAACCTGCCAACGTTCTGAATACATCATCGCGTCGAAAGTGGCACTGGTTCAAGCTGAAACAAAATGACTTCGAAATTATCTTAGTCGATTGTTCTATTTTCTACGTATTTCCTCGTTTCCGTTAAACCGCTCGGATTTCTGCAAACGCTGCAAACTGATCGTCTATAATCTCGATCGAACATTTTCACGGCGGTCTTCTTTCAGGTTTCAGTTAGATGTGCCATCTGTGTGTTACAGAAACGTCGGCTTGACTGCTCGACTGGAAGTAAGCATGCTTTTACCTTGCAAACCAACCTTCCCCTCGAACGAAGACGAAAAGAAAATTTCGTTGCAGCCCTCCCTTTGAGAGTTTCGCCGTTTATGCGAAGGGGAAAAAACGAACAAAACTAGGTTGGCCGTGCCCGAAGTATGTCTCTACCTACTTACAAATTTTCGGAATAGTTTAGCGAAGACGCTTCGCTCTCGAGACAAACTTTTACATCTGCGACGTGTCTGGCCCGCGGAAGCGTGAATATACAACGTGAACATCGTCCCTATTACAAATTAAATGTTTTCATATTTTATCTGTAATTGGTCGTAGCCAGTGAAAATATAAATAAAATTTGGAATTGTAATCGTATAAACGATTAAAATCGAGCTAATTAAATTGAGGGCATAGGTACGATAAGGGTGTGAAGCGTTCTCAAGCCCGTCTTGTGTTCAACAATTCATTAAAACTGAAGATTATGGGGTTTCATTCAAAACATTTTAAACAGACTGGTTCACTAACATTTACATAATGCCACCTTCAATCCGCAGAACGTTGTTTTCCCGTAATTAGCATTTTTGCACTCGCGCCCTTCTTGCGCAAAACACACTCAATTCTGTTAAAGGTCGATAGCTCCTCTATGGCCTTGAGAATGAATTTCCTACACGATTTTCCCCTGTTTCCAATAATAACAAGTTCGCCCGTCTGAGAATCCTGTTTCAGACACGCTTATAGTTTTTATCTCTCGTTTCATATTGTTTCCATAAAACTACATACACTCCGTGATCAGGTTTCAAGAACCTACTTAAGTCTAAAGCGGCTTCGTTTTGATAAAGCGAAATATAAAAGATTCTCCGCTTGTTCTGGGAACGTAGAGGTCGTCAACGTCGATGACTTTTTCTGTGTCGGTGATACAGATCCCTAACAACACGAATATAAATCACAATTGTTTCCAACGATGCAGGTTTTATGCACTTACAGTAAAAATACATGGGTGAAGAAATTGGTTCAGATCTGAAAGAAATAGAAAATTACAAATTGGGAATATATCTAAGCTACCATGAATGGATCATGGCTACCATGAAATCGTTAAGAAGTGTCTGTCTTTGGATGAACGATTCTAGTGATCAAAGGAGTTGATCGTAGATTGGATAGAATTGCATTTTTTTACAATCTTGTTACAATAAAAATCGTGTAAAATCGAGATGGATTTGATCTTCTCATTTTCATTAAAGATCACATACCAATCAGCCCTTGTGTCCAATAAGTTTTTTCTTTTATTGAAGCTGTTTAGACCCTGAGAGGGGTTCATTTCGCTTTACAGTTTAGTATTACAATGTTGCAATTCGATGTTACAATGATACAGATAAAATTTAAATAGATAGTTTACAATCTGTGAAATAATGATGATTTCTAGGTAGTTGGTAACCCATTTTACACAGGGAATCCGAAAGTTTGGTCCATTAAGTTTACGGTCAAGCAACTAAAGTATTAAATGGCGCAATAGCAATGATCTCAGTAGACAGTTCTCCTAGAAAACAACGATCAACAACAAATCAACGATCTTTTCTCGGACCACATGACGGTCGACCGTTGAATGAACGAAGGCCGATTACTTTCGATTCGAAGGGGCCGTTATCCGCGGCAGAGATCGTTGCTGGATCACGATCGATCGATAAAACAGATTTCTGAGGTGAAGACCGTGCATATGAAGATCGTCGAACCCTGCAGAGGCGCCTCGACCTTCGCAACCGGCTGGAGAGGATCAAGAATCCTCTTGTTCTCCATAAACCTTGCTCGTGGCTGAAGTGGGGCGAGCCAGGCAAGGCGAAGAGAGAGGCGACCGTCATTCCCGGTATCCACCTGGCGTCTCACCTGAGGCTTCACGCCAAGTGCTACGTTGCTGCTCGATCGGGCTAGCTCCTACGGGATCGCACGCGTCCGAAACACCCGTTGAAACCACCAATTTCGAGATCTGTGCTCGCCAAATCGCCGGATAAACCAGAACCGAGTTGTTCGAGATCGACAGGAAAAGTTTGAAGCAACAGGTGAACAACAAAAGCGTCAGGGCTGCGAAGCTGGCACGCGTCGCGAGAGGATCGGTTTCCCAGAAATCATCGATCACGAGGGCCCCATTCGCGAGGTCTCGATCGCTTGAACATGAATTAGCTTGAGGCTTTCCAAAACTTTCGACTGCAGCTCCGATCTTGTGTGAACCACGTGAACGTTAACCGATTTTTAACGATACCAGTCGTGTTGATTTTTCGAAGCACGTTTGAAAGTTGCGGATCTTTCTTCGGAGTGTTTTCAAGCCATCGTAGTGTCTGACAGTGGTTCTTGTGGACACTGCGAAACCGTGGGAGTTTAAAGGTCCACGAACGGGAGTTTGCGAGGAGGAGCAGCGTGAAAGCGAAGTCGACGATTAATTACTGTTCAGGTTAATTAAAAGCAAGCAGGAGCAGTGAGTAATAGCTCGGGAAGATAAGTAGTTTTTGTTTGAGGTACACGAAACTGGGAAGGACGAGTATCAATACGCGCTGGCGAGACGTGTCTGTCAACCGAGAGACGGTGGAAAGGTTTTTACGACTCAATTAGGGGGTCCTAAAAACGAAGTTGAACGTTGCTGACAGGAGAGAGAGAGAGTCGCGTCGAAATTGAGCAGCGTCGGCGACCGGCTAGGTGATCCAACGGTGGAAACGTGTGAGAAAAGTGCGAGAACCTATTCAATTTTTCGTGTGGAAACAGCGTAAACGACTGTCCGAGAGGAATGCACGCTCGCGAGTGGCGGGAAGTGTGGCAATAAAAGGTGCTGCCTCTCGTTAGGGCGCGGGAAACGGCGTTCCCCGTGTGTGTGCACGCGTGTGTGCTCAAGAATTTTCGTCTTTCGAGCAGAGAGTTTCGCGTGCTGCTGCTGCCTCGAGGGGAGCTCGAAACTCCACCTGCTGCTGGAAAAGATCTTCTGCTACGCGATTCCCGCGCGGCCACCGTGGAATACTCAAGAGGTAAGACGTGTACTTTCAGGAACGATACGTTTCCCATTCAGGAACTATCGTAGACAATATTTCAACTCGTAACGCGTCGAGGAAACGGCGAAACTGGTACATCCGCCGATGAATTCTCACCTGGGAGATATCAAACAATTTTGTTACTGCGACACGTTAGGTATGGCATTGCGACGTTCCATTTAAATCTCAACAGGTGAACGATCTTCTGGAACATTTGCTTTCTGATGCAGTCGAATAATACCGAAGACCCAATGAAACAGTTGCACGTGGATATTATTTACCACCCAACGGATTTCCAATCGTTTCTTTCTTTCCTCGTACACCTGCATTATGCTCTCAGGAACGTTATTGGATAATTTCCCACAACCCCTAAACGCGTTAACAATTTCTTGGAATTTTTCTTGAATTTATAGAATTAGATTTGACTACTGTTCATTTGTTAAAATATGTAAGTTGTTCATGTTGCGCCACCCGGTATATTGTAAATGTCATTTATAAGCGTCGCCAACGACAAGCGAACGTCAAAAACGAAACGATCAACAAACAGACTCGTCGGATCAGTCGTCGGAAAAAAAGACGTTTAAATAAAGTTGATTCACTCTTATCGCATTTGCCGTTTTAATCCCGGCCAGCCCTTATAAATAATATGAGCATTTGGTTCGTAGCGAAATATTTCTGTGATAGAATTTCCCTGGTGCCTGTCAGAACCGGCCCAGCTATTTTTGGCCATCGAAGGGTACGTCGTTACTCGCATTAGCGGCCGTAATTAATTAGGAAACCGTTCGGAAGCGCGGGTGCTTGAATAATACTGTTAGCGTCGTTAAACATCGTGTAATTACACGCGACATTTTCGTTAGGGCACCGGCGCCAGAATCGCAGACGGGCGATTCCGAAAGTAGAGTTTGCACTCCCTCGAGTGTTAAATTACTTTTGTTCTGATATTTCGTGTAAATTGCGTAACATTGTTCCGTCGTCTCACCTGACAGCTCTGTCACGTGACGTTTCGTTCGGTCTAACGTGGCCAACAATTAATTGCGAAATTGTTACGTTGTTACGGTCTTGGCCGAACGATCCCGTTCCGTTAAGAATACTTGAATCCGTTAAGGTTGCTTGAATATGTTCAAGAATTATACTACTGTGTAAAACGTATGGTATCACTGTTCGCTCTATTCGACAAGATAAAAATAGAAGAAAACGAGGACTAAAATAATGAAAGAGACATTTCAACGATTGTGCTATGTTACAAATGAATCTCAACAATTCCGAACGAAAATTTCGTTGGACAATATTCCAGAGAATTTTCTTGTTAACGATTGTAACTGTTATATCACTCGAGGAATCGATTAATGAACCAAAGAATTCGAAACTTATTGATTGTTGAGCTGCTATATATAATAGTTACATGTTGAAGGCTTTGCAGCCACCTTGGATAAAATCGCTTTCGTACACTGGGGGTTTCCCACAAACTGCGCCAGCGTTCTCTGCAGCTGCAAAGAAGAAAAAAAGAATGTGTAAAGGTTGGCTATAAATGCGCTGTTGCAAAGTTATAAGTAGACTGCAGCACTTATGCACGAGCTGCTCTTTAAAAATTCTTCGCCAATTATTCACTAATTATTCGTTAATCCCTTTCTCCGAACAAAATTGCTTCGCGAGTCATGAATTATTTATCCGATCTTGATGGAATCCTATAACTCTACAATCGTACAATACAATTAAAAAGTCGTTCTCATGTTAAATGAATATTCCATAGAAGACACACATATATGTTGTTTCTAGGATTTTATGCACGATTTCGCACGGCCTTCGCGATCCTTCCGATTCACCGATTAACATCCACTGTATCTGGTGAAAATGTTACAACCGGTGAATGCAAATCGGCGGAATTGTTTCGCACGGAATTAGAAGACGTCGGGGCACAAACGTAGAAACCTGGAACGCTATTTCCCCTCATCGACCGATTTCACACGGTGCAACACGTAATACGATCTCCATAAATTTTCCCTTGCTTAATTAAGAAACTAACGGATCGTCAAACTAATCCCCGTTGGCGGCATCATATTGACCTCGTAACTAACAATTCAACAAGGTACTGTTCTAACGGAATAAAAACATATTGGTGCGTCTGTGCGGAGCGGTTTTTATACTTTTAACCGTTCCACTTTCTTTCATTCTCGTTTACAAGAAGCTGTTATCGTTCAACCAGTATACGGAAGTATTGGGCAATGTAATTATACATTATTAATTCGCAAGTGTTCACTGATTTTACCGGAACCGGTTATTAAATTCCATTAACTAGACTTTCAGTCCCCTGACTTTCGGTCTCGAAAAATATTTGATACAAGTTTTACAAGATTTTTAAGAAATTACAAATTACGAAGAATAACAAAATCTTGTAAAACTTGTATCAAATATTTTTCGAGACCGAAATACAGGGGAGAAGTCTAGTTGGAATTTACAAATTTCAATTGTAAATATATTAAAAAATAATTTTGAAACTAATTTACAAGATTGCGCTCGCAAGTGATTCTTCGGTAAGAATAATTTAAGATAGCCACAGCTAATTATCCTACAAATTTTTTCCCACCTGTCGTCATTCCACCGGTGTTCTCCAAGCAGCAGAAGCCTGTCAGTGATTGGTTCCCGATTGCAGTCTCAGCGGGAGAAGGCGATTTCGTTATTAGTTGATTCGAAATTGAACCAACCCCCCAGTGGCGAGAGGTAGCTAACTTATCCTTGACAGGTCACCTAAGTAGGTGCGAGCGGATCTGTCATACAAGGAGGACGGCTGCAGTGTGCGTAGACCCATTGTGCATCGTGCGGATTGCATTTATCGTCGGGATGTTCGACAGTAATGATTTCTTCGAACTCCCTGCCGCGGAACGGGACTTTTAATTAAACGTGTCGGCGCCGTCTGTTGCTAAAAAGGCATTATTTCCGAGCAACTAGAAACCATCAAGTAATTTTCAACTTTCTGAAATAAATCCAAGAGCGTCGTCTTCTCTCCTAATCTGCTTGGCGTTTAAGCAATTCACTTTCGAAAGTAAGAAATAGTACTTGAATGTGTTGAACGTTCTTCATACGTCAAACGGCAGATGACATTTCTCTGAATGAAATTAAACATCTCCGCTCGTTGTCTCCGAGGTAACGAAACTGGCCATACGCACAAAATATGTGTTAATTATGTTTAATCACTTTTTGGTTGCCCTTACGCCGTGTGTAACAGAATGTACTTCAAAACATGCAACTTCAGTTATTAACCATTTTTCCATTTTTGATATTCTTAAAAGTATCGATATTTTTGCGAAATTTTCAAATTTTGGAAAAAAATGTTTTTCAGGTTCATTTTTGTCAGTGATCGGTTCACAGCTACGCGATGCAGCCCCTGGCACCGTTCTTCAATGGAATAGTCGGCACAGCCAAAGAAATATAAAAAAAGTGTAGCTGTTTCCTTATTGTAACGAGCATTGCAATCGACAACCGATGTACCTTGAAACGTGGTACGATAATGGTGCAAATGGCCGGCAAGAGGAGCGTGTTCGCGATTAGGGGCATTTACCTCGATTCTGTCGAGCCGCGGGATCCTTCGGCGCGCGTTTAAAATAGACTAATGCGCGGAAGAGGCGGAATTGATGTCTTTTTTATGGGAATCTAGCGGGACAGCGAGTACGCTGTTTCACCGTGCACTTGGGGTTTGCTTTATCTGGTAACTCGATAGATATCTAGTGGAAGGTGCTGTACAGTTAGCCCGAACGCACGATATATGGGAAGACGGCGGCAAAACAGCAGATGTTCGTACCGTTGATAATGCGCATACGTTTCAAGTCCTCGATTCTCCTCAGGAAATCGCTCTCTCGAGAGAGTCGAGGCTCGAGACGCGAGGCAAGGCGAGGCTAGGCGAGGCAAGGCGAGGCGACGGATTCCCCGAGGCGATCTTTCGGAGAACCGCGAGAATCAGATCGATCGAGGAACTACCGAACGAGATGCGAGCACGGGATAAGGGCAACCCGATCGTTTATTGTGCCGCAGAAATAGTGATTTTCGCGATCCAAGTCCCGGAAAATGGATCTTCACGGTACAGGAGGCTGGCGGAACGAGAAAAATCCCCCGGCCGAGAGAAATAGGAACTTGTAAAACTGGTACAGCGACGCGTTGCTGCCTCCTTTTTGCCAGGACGATAATGTTAGGCTAGTCGTGAACCTCTGTTTCTTCGTTCGCTCGACATTAGCCTGTATATCCGACCGCTTTCGTTTAATTTCACCTGCTGCTATCGCTCGGTGTAATTTTATCGAACGACGCAAAATAAAGCGCATTCTAGGCTGGATTTAATACTAATACTGTCGTAAGAGTCAGCTAATTTGTTTACTACGAGATAGCGGTTCAGGGAAACGCGCTTCGGTTGACGCTCGATTAATTTCTCGGTCTTCGAGAGATAAGAGCTCCGTTTGGAATACTATCATACTTTCGCTACATCACAGTAGACTTTAGTATTTTCTCGTTGTTTATTGTGGGACTATGATTCAGGTTCTCGAACCACAAAACGAACATATATTTACAGTAGCGTTATCTCTTTGGTAAAAACAAGCCTCGAGTATTTGTTTAGTAACATTATTTTGAAGATTACTTGTTCTCCGTGGAAGAACATAAATATTTCTGATAAAACCAAACTGCTCTTCAGTCTTTCAGCAACACCCTTATACGGTTAACAAACTTGTCCAATTTGAAACGGTCTACACATAAGAACTCGAAATTGCGACCCATCCGATACCACTGGCAAGGAATTAATTCCTCGCATCTCCTCGCATAACTTGCTACGGTCTTTCTCTCTCTTGCTTAAGAGTAACAAGTTGTTATCTACTTTGAGACAGTAGTTAGGAAAAATGCAGTTGCCGGGAGGACTAATTCATTGGGTCTCGAGGCGTAAAATGAAAATTGAATCGGCGTCGCGGTAATCCAGAAACGGCGAATGAGGGATGGGGGAGGTGGAATATTCAAATTCAGCTCGCGTGGAGCCGCAAGGGGCGGCAGGAATTACGCGAAATCGAGACGATAAAATCCTCGGGGATAAAAATTGGCGCTCGGCAATTTCTCCGGCAAGGGGACGTAATTTTATGCCTTGGACGATTTCCATTCTCACGGTGGCTGGAGGGACGAGTGGTATACGAAGGAACGCTGGTCGTCGTCGTCTCGATAGAGCAGAATGAAAACCCTCGGTAAAACTAGTTGCCACGCAAAAACTAGACGCTATTCAAAGGCCGTTTGTACGAAGGTGGATGGTGGTGCGTTCGGAGCCTGCGTACCCGGTGGCTTTGTGTTGGTGAAATAGGAGCAAAATAAAAAACAAGTGCGAGGAAGCGCTTCCTGCTAAAGGGAACGCCGGAGGAAAAAACGAAGAATCAAAAGAGACGAAGGGAACGAAATGATTTCGTTAGCGGAATATGTCGCAACTTAGCCGGGGCAGTTTCGCGTAGACGGATAAAAAAAATCTTGTTTCTTTCTATCGTATTTACACTGGGTGTACAAAGTGTTCGTACACTTCTTAAAATGGAATCACTTTTTTGTAATCGTACCAACCGACTGGATTTTTTATAATTAATTAGAAGCATCGGTTTGTGAAATGATATGCGAAAAAGATTTTCCAAAAAATGATTACTTACAAGGTTACCTGTTTTTACTTTTTATTTGGGCCCCTAAAGAGAATTTGAAATTTATGTTTTCTAGACCTTGAAATTTTCAGCATGTGTTGCAAACGTATAATAGATCTACAAAATTAGCGAGATCAAGCGAAGTTGATCAGTTCTAAGTGGTTCGGTCATGGAAGAAACATAATTCGTCGAATTAAAGTTAATTTGAATATAAATAAGGCTCAAGTTGGCGTGTCTGATCATCGATCGCCTTTACTACTTTTTTATTGCCCGATCCAACGCGAATTTGACTCCGGCAATTTCCTACGTAGGAAATACTTCTGTATTTTTAGCAAGGCCGAACAAGATTCGCCGTCAGTTGCACCTGCAATCGTTGCACGCGAGAGAGGTATACTTACGATCCTGCGTGAACATTAAAGATTCGTATTCAGTTGCTTAGGTAATTAACAGCTACAAGCGATGCTACATTCCACATATTCTTGACAAAGAACAAGAAATTTCTCTTCCTTATGACAGCACCGGTGGAAAGCTGCGAACCCTGTAGATCATGGTTTGTTTCTCGAAAGTTTATGGCCGACGTTTGTTTCCTGCGTTCATAATGCTAACACATTCCTGCCAACAAGCTGGTCTTTCCGTTCGGAAATAATTTCTAAAGCTTTAAACCACACGTTTCATTATTAATAGCAAGATTGCTGTGCGTCGATAATTAAAAACATTCCTTCTCTTAATAATTTTAACGCGTTAAACTTGAATCAACATATACGAGTTTACGGTTCAAATTGATACGGCCTTCAGATTTCCCCTGCAATGTAACGCGGGGAAAGCTAATTTGTTCGGTAAAATGTGTCATTATCGTATTACGGCGAACAGCATTTGCACTAACAATCTGTTTGTATGTTTTATGGTGTATGGGACACTGAATCCTTCGCACGCACACACGCTCGGCGCGTGTGTTCGAGAGGCAGCGAATGAAGATTGACGGTTCGAATGACGCCGGTGATTTTTCGAGTTTTGTTTGTCCCTTTCGATCCTACCTCGTCACGCATATGTGGAAGGTTCGTTAGGTGGTTACTCCCAGCTCACCTGTGACGCCGGCGAATATAGGGAAGCACGCATGGTTGATCCGCGTAAGTGTTCTCCTCGTCCTCAAGTCTAGTCTTTGGTTGTTTTCGACCCACCTACCGAGCTCCTAGAACTCATTTCACCGTGTCTCTTCCTCAACGTATTTTCTCACGGACGTAGTAAACACGTACGTCAACCTCGGTAAACGTCACCCTCTTTTGTCAGAGAACAACGGCCTGGTTTCCTTCGACGCGAAAGAGGAAGGACACAAGTTGTCCTGATGGAGGCCTTCCATTCTGACGAACGGTACAAACTCTTCAAACTACAAAAGCTTTCATTTCACGATTCAAATCTATATAAATATAAAAATTAAATGCTGTTCGTTGGTAAGCGCATCGCTTGAGAACGGCTAGACCGATTTGGCTAATTTGTTTTAGAAACATGTTCGTAATAGTTCGAATAGCGGTTTCTAGGGAAAAAATTGGAAAAGTTACCCGGAAATATGGAAAATTCGGGAGACTGCCTTTTTCCATGCGATTTTCGTATGAACTCAAGACCATAACTCACGATTCGATCGATGGGTATGAGTAATTCTTTTTTTGTTTTGTTCGTTATCGTCCTGGAAAAGTTTTCAGAAAAAAATTCGAGACAATTATGAAGAAAAATCGGAAAATTTTTTCAAACTGAAAAAATCATAATTTTTGGAACGGTGCAAGTAGCAGGTTGATATAATTGGCAGCGAATTATTGGTTTGCAATGAGTTCGTCGTCGAGCACAGCGATTACAAACAAATTTAATTAATTAATTATTGATGCCGTAAATCATGTTTGGTTTATATTGCATACATTATAGCTTACAGAATACCACTTTTCAGAAAAATACTGAAGTATGCAACGTAATATAAAAGAAGTTATAAATGAACATTAGCGCTGTAATGTCTTGCACACTTAGGCAAAAAAAATTAATAGTGTAGAGAAGATAGTGTTTGCGATTGAGGAGCACAAACAAATTTATTGAGATTTGGACAGGACAACGTCTGTCGGGTCAGCTAGTGTATAATATAATAAGCGGTAATTCGTAAAATTTCTTTCTCGAGCACGCTCTGGAAGAATCGTATTGCACGATGGACGTCGCAGACGCGGAGGAACGCGACATTGAAGCCGAGGATCTCGATAACGTCGCGCGTATGTTCGATGTTCGGATAGATTCACACCACACATACTCGCACACGTCCATACGTACACAGACATTGTCGTGAAAGGTCAAGCGTTTTCGAGAAACATATTTTTACGTGACAATCGTCGCGACTGATCGACGATTCTCGCTGCGTACCCACATGTAGTCGCTCGTTACAATGACAAGAGGAAACAAAGCTATGTGAATTGACCTTTATTTGCTGCTACGAGATCGACGAATGTTATTCGACCGCGTTCTGTTCAGTTTCTTTTCGGAGCGTAGTGATGGTACACGTTGCAATTGAAAATCGGATACGAACAGAAATGAAAAGACCAATATTGGAGTCTTTTTTTTATTAGAAAATCTTAGAAAAGATTTATTACATAAAAAAATATTGGAGTCCGTCTCCGTATTCTTTCCTCCCTAAAAAACTGTAAAACCTGCCTGTTTAATTGGAAACAAAAAAAGAAAAAGCAACGTATCCTTCTGTGTTGTTTGTTAAGATTACTCCACGATTTATATTTTGTTTATGTTCATATGTAATAGCCTAACGTTGTAATAAATCTCTGAGATTTTCCTAATTAAAAAAAATAAATGAGAAGATCACTCGGTTATTATTCGTGAATGTAATCAAAAGTAAAAGGATTTTAGGATAGTGGGAAACGAAAAGTAGACACAATGTTCAGAGTGGGGGATGCAGCCGTCTACCTGGCGGTCTCCCAAATAATAATACCTAAGGACAGGTCAGTCGTTCCGCGAACGTTAACCGGCACGTGTCGGATCTCGTTGGACCACAATGGTGTGGGTGAAACGGTTCTCGCGAAGTCCTGCTTTTTCTTGAACAGTAACGTGTGATCGTGTTCTTTATCTTGTCATTTTCCTCTGCAGGTATTTAACAAAGAGCAGCTGCTTTTTATAACACCTTCTTGGGAATCTTCGGAAAACATCTTTTTGCAAGATCCTCTTAACAGATATCCAGCCGGTATTTCTTCTCTCTCCATTTTTCTCTTCTTTCTTCGATCTTCGAAAAAAGTATGATTTCACCTTTCCTTAAAATCGTATTTCCCGATCTACGTTTGTATTAATCGTTTGTGGTTGGATATGTGTTAATTGCTTTTCGAATTCTTCAAATAAAACACGACTTCAGGCATTTTTGACGCTTTACGTGCGACATAAAATGGAATAGGGTACTTACTATTTCCTGTTCGTCTTTTTAGCTACTTATATCTATAAGAATTTTTTGAACATATTGATCTGCAGTCTAGCAAATACTTACATGTCTTCTGGGATCACTATAACTATTACAATATACGTACACATACAAACAGGACACAAATACGTTGTTACAATATTACGTCCAATTAATCAAAATGTTAAACGAGGAAATAAATTACTGGTTCGTATCCATTACTTACGATCGCTATACTTGGTTAATTTTCCACACACACGCAACAGGGATCAAATTGACAGGGAATATTCCGGGCCGGAAATTTTCAAGCAGATCTCACGGAGCTGTAGAGCCAAGTTTCCCGGTGTAGGGTTAATGAAACCGTGTAGAGGCTAGAGAGGACGGCCGCAACAATCGCCAGCAACTATCGAAGATCTCTCGATCGTCCTGGCAGTGGCAGAGAGCCTACTCGCAGCTTGATATGCGTCCGACGCGCGCCACGGAGCCCGCCTGCGTATGGACGCGGAATAAATTATCCCGAAGTCTGTCCCTCTCCTTTTTCCCCACTATATATCGATCCTTTTCACCAACCGTCTCTCTCTTCCTCTCTCTCTCTTCTCTCTTCCTCTACCGAGAGTCAGCGAGCGAGCGGCTTTCCTCGTCTCTTTCACCGACGGATCTTTCTCCCACCGGTGTTTATAGTGATTTCTCCTTGGTAATGGTGGGACGATACCGGAAGTGAAGTCAGTACGGCGGAACCAGACGTTCACTCAATGGAAAGTTTGAGTTCTTTCAGTGGCGTCGAAGAAGGCCCGAGAGCGTGGAGTTCTCCTCTCGCGTGGAAAATCCGCTTCTTTCGTGCAACCGGCCACGCACCAGGCGCATTCTTGCTCGCGCGTGCACGGAAGAAACACGAACAACCGGAGAAACTCTTGTTTCGATCGAGATCTCGCGATCAACAACTTCTTCGCGCGTTCGGCTCGTCCCTTCGAACCGGAAGCTCTCTTCTCGACGACCGAAGTGTCCAGAACGTCCCGCGTGCACGGAGCAAACAACAAACAAACGAAGAAACTTTTGTTTCGATCGAGATCTCGCGATCGCATCGACTTTTTCGAGGGTCCGTGTCATCCCTTCGAGCCTGAAGCGAGCACTCCGAAGACGAAAGCGTCCAGAAGAAACAACATACAACTGGGGAAAATTGTTTTTCAAGTGGCTTCGAAAGTTCGTGTTGACCCTTCGAACCTGAAGGGCGCTTTCCAGCAACGCAAGTATCCGGAATACCGCGCGGACGCCTTCACACGTGTCTCCTCCAGTTCCTCCCTTTGGTGCTTCCTCGACTTCGCTTCTTATTACGAATTCGGTGGACGTCGCGCGGAGGAAAAAACCTCCCCAGAATTTGTTAGAAACTATCCTCCTCGCTTGTCTCCTTCTCCCTGAAGTCAGTGCAAGAAGAATACGCTGGAATCCTAGTAAAGGCTCTCTCGCAGGATGTCGGAAAAATTCCAACAAATGTGGACAGTCTTCCTGGGGACTGCGGTGATGCTTGTTGCTTCTCGAAAGTGATCAGTGATCGGTTTTCAACGGTTCGGAGATGTGTTAGGTACGCTGTAGAGTTAGCGAAATTGTTGGAAAGCTTGCCGCAGACATTGCAATGTATGTAGACAGTCTTTACCGAAGGCTGCAGTGATGCTTATTGTTCCTCGAAAGTGGTTAGTGAGGTTTTTATGACAGACAGAAAAGAAATTGTAAGATCGTGAACTAGACTGCGGATTATAGTGAAATCGTAGAAAACAGCAGTAGAGATGCCGAAGCGGAAAATTGCGATCGACGCAATTGCTTGAGCTGTAGATTGTCCTCTCGAGGATTGTAATTGTCGCTTATTGCAGTTTGAAGCTTGCCTGTGACGCCATTAATATCACGGAAGCAGATTTGTAAGCTAGATTGTAAACTCCAATGAGATCGTAAGAAAGAGTTGTACGGATTTCTAAATAGAATTGTATATCTCATAGGCCGTCGCATGATTTAAATTGAACATGATAATCGTCTGGTGATTAAATGTGATTCCGTTGTTATTTTATTGTAGTTGAAGAATCGTAAGATTTTTTCCAATGTTTTTTTCCAGAGTAATGTTAAACGAGCTTGAATGAATGATCCACGGAACTGGTCAATTAAGAAACTAGGATTAACGAGCTATGGTTTGCAACATGTTGTTAGCATGCAAGATGAAGTGTTACGAGCAAAAAGTGTCCGTTTTCTTAACGCAGTGATGACTGTGTTGAAACAGAGCGATAACGCGCAGGATACGACCGTAAAATTATCGGTATTTTCGACAAAAGATAAAGGGCATTTACGTTTGTTAATTGAGACAGCTGATGCCTTGGGGAAAACGTTCGCTGCCGAGCGTGTGACAACGTGACAAAGTGCTGTCGAAAATATATCGAGTGGAACAAGTGTTCGCGGGTGTGAAAGAGAGGGTTTCGGTGCATTCTTCAGAGATGGTCAGCCAACACGCGATGGCCACCACCGTTCGCAAAGTCAAGCAGGAGAACCGTCTCAGGCGGCAAAATCAGAATCAAGGTACAGAAATGTGGAAAATGTTTCACCAAAAATATATACACACGCGACACCACCAATTAGAAAAGTTAAAAAATTAAAAATTTGTTACCTCCCCTTACAGAAAACCTAAGAGACATTTGAAAGTTGACGTAGGATTCAATGAAAATTGTTTAATTTCTGAAGATATTAATGTCGTTATGTTTTTCAAATAAGTAGTAAAGCATAAAGAAGTAAAACCGATCCACGTAAACTGCGAACCTTGCTGGCCGCAATCGAAAATATTGATTTCATGATAACTGAGCTGAACTAAAGTAAATGCCAAATAGAGCAATATTTGTATGCTTGGCAAAAGCAATTTTCGCCTGAAAGCATTTTGCAACATTCGCCGATGTAAATAGTCAAATTGACTTCGCTCGATACCTTCCAATTACGCAACGATTCCATTAAAATCGAGCGTTGATGAAACCGATGGAAAGTGTGCATCACACGGAATGTTATTGCACATTTTATGTTTCTACCGAAGAATGCACGATGCACCGCGCAATTCGTAATAATTATGTCAGTCCATGGTTCCCATTCCAGTTGGAAATACATTTTTTATTCGGACGTCAGATAAGAAGTTGATTCTAAAAAAAAAATAAACAAGGGGGCTAACGAATCAGAAATTGTATAATTGGTAAACAGAATGGACTCGTAACGTAATAATTACGTGATTGAAGCCGCGCTCCCTTATAAATTTTTCTGCGCGATGGGTTTTGGTGTAACAAACTACACCGGAAATCTACGGGAAATTTGAATTTACAAATATATTCATTATCTTCATTACGGTATCGTTAATTATTCTACTTAAGGGGAAAAGACACCTAGCCTAGACTCATTTTTCATGGCGGATACGTCGAAGTTCGCTGGAACTAAATGTAACGTTACGCGCAGCTGAGCATCAGCTTAATTACGATTAACTGTATACGATTAGCTCGCTTCCCAATTACTTTTTCATTAGGAATTAAGTCCGACCGTGCATCTTCTCCGGAGATTTGATCGAAACTGCTAAAACGAATCGCTAAGCGATGGAGATAAGCGGCCATAAACTCTTAAAATCTCGAAAAATACTACAATTATACTTTCCGCCGAATTCGAAAGGTTTATGGATCCTAAACACACTTAGTATATCCATCATGAAAAATGATTTAGTCATATTTTTACTCACGTTGCCTCTGATGTACTTATTAATTTTATTTCTAGCCTGCTTATTCATCGTATTTAATGAACCAATCGAAAGGTTGCATTGTCATAATGGTTGTATCCACAGCTTTTTCTTTCTGCAAGAATGTGAACAAAATGATACTCTCATTGCAAACTACACATGCCAGTGATATAGTAATTTTATAAGATGATTCTGAGCGAACATTCCCTTTCACAGCTTTAATTCGTCTCAAATATCATCTTGTGTGTACCATTATTAGTTTTCAGATATTCTTTTTGCTTTCATTAAAAATGTTCTGTTTGGTTTTATTAAATCCTCTCAGAATATTCTGCAACTCCTAACTCCTTAGGCAGTGAAACGTATACTTTAAGTTCATTAAAAGATTTAATTAATTTTGTACCTTATAAAGAAACGAACACGATCAATTTTACTTTCGTAGTTTCGTTACACATATGTCAAGTTTTATTACTGCATTTGCATGGTCGTTAATGAAAGTATTTTTATATATCGAACGCATGAATATACATCAGTATTTACATTGACTCGTTCGATCGAATACTTTTTGCCGCGAGTGTACGACTTGAATAAAACCAGTCCCATGTTTTTATAAAACTAATAGCGTCCGAAGGGAGGGGGAAAAAGTAGAATAAATTAAATCGGCGTATACGGAGCGCTTCAGAGGCGCAGTGTGTTGGACAGCGGGGGCGTAGAATTAACACGGCGACTAATTGTCTGCGAAATATGAATTTCAGATGAGGAGGGACTTTACAAGCCAGTACCACCACCGAAACCGGTGCCGAACAATCAGAAGAGCCAGAACGACCAGCAAGAGAACAGGGTGCAAACGGTAGCCGAGCAGCAATCGTCGCTTAGGGCCGCTATAGAAAGAAACGCTGCTCTTGACGACGGCCAGCTTCGCAGTTCCGGGCAGACCATTGCACCGGAATACAGGATGCCACCACTCTACGGGGAGGAGCAGAGTTCCAGTCAGACTCAACAGCCAGCTAACTTACAGACTCACAGTAGCAAATTTCCGGTATGTATTCGTATTAACCTTCGGATCCCGGATTCACAGAAATCTGCATAAAAATCGGGACAGCCACGATTCCCCACAGATTCTTTCGGTCTTTATCTTTTCCGTTCTTGTATTATTAAATACAGAAAAATAAAGACCGAAAGAATCTGTGAGGCATCGTGGCTGTCCTGATTTTTATGCAAATTTCTGTGGATCCGGGATTCGAAGGTTAAAAAGATTCTCCAAAAAATGATTATTTACGAGGATACATGCAAACATGAAAAAAGTATTTTTTTAAACTCTTTTATTTGGGCCCTAATGAAAATTTAAAATTCGTGTTTTGTAGGTTTGTGGAAGTTATACACATACTGAAAATTTCATCGAAATCTTTTGACGCAGGAAAAAACCACACGCATCGAAAGATGTACGATTCTGTGGACCTGAAGCAGAAACTGATCAAAAATCTGTGTGAAACTATGATTTTCACAATTTTTAATTGCTTGCAGCTCGTGTGTACGTTGATCGATTTCGGTGAAATTTTCAACATGTGTGTAACAAACATATATTTTAAATGTTCATTAATCTTTTCTATCCTTGTATTATTAAATACAGAAAAATAAAGTTTATCGTAACAGTGATTTCTGCAGCATTTCTACACCTCGTAGATCGCACCGTACATCCCAATAAAATTTGGTGTAATAGATCGTAGGAAAAATTGATTCTCAGCGTGTTAATAACACATTCATCGACTGAAAACAGATTCGATAAATTCGTACGTAGTTTGCAGGCCCGAGAGTTCTCGGAAGATGAACCGGCTCTTAATTATTCAAGAAAACAAGCTGCTGAATCATTAAGACACTCTCAAAAGTAGAATTTCATGCCGTTAAGACCGCGGAGCTTATTCATCGCATCCAGCACGCAAGTTTTCGCCCGTACTGTTGCAATTCTAGTTACACGTGCGCGCGCTCGCTGCATTGGAAAGTGGCATAAATGTTTCATAAGGAAAGAACGGAGCGGGAACAATTACAGGAGCCTAAGAAAGAATAATGTAGACGTGGATGCTCGCGTTGCAATCGCGTTACGGGTAGCGGCGTGGCGGCGTGTTAATTAACGATGCAGGCGTTCTGCATTAATTCGATCCGCGCGGAAAGCGTGCACAGATGTGCAACCGGGGTGTAGAAGCGCGGCTGAACGGCAGGCTTGGAAACTTTTGTTGTAGACGTGCTTTGTATAGGCGTGTGCCGTTCAGATTTTATTATCGTCGATAACGCCGGCTGGTTCCGAGGTGTAACAGACTGAATATGGCGATCCACGTCCGCAGGACTCTGATGCGGCTCGGACTTGCCTCCTCGGCGCTCTGGTGAAAAAACAGCTTGGTCGAACCGCCATGGTTAGAAGTCAAGGCGCAGCACTTTATTCGGTATGGTCTGCCGAGACTTTCTAGGCTTCCACTGGGTTCGCAGCCACGCGTGATTCCTTTTAATTGCACGTTTCTCCAGGTGAAATGCTTTATAAACGATCTGGATCGATACAGGTCGATCCACGAATGCAGCTGCCAACAAAACATTTCAAAGTCGAATTTTCTTTAGTGCATCATTCCACACGTCCCCGCAAAATATCCATACGCAAAAGTTTTTTTTTATTAAGCATTTCAGATCTAAATTGAGATCTGCTGCTCTAAGGTAAATTTACAGTAAACACATATTTACACATACGTAAACCATATTAAATCAAATTAAATTCGTAGTTTACAGTTTTTAGGAGATTAAAAATAAGACACACAAAAGTTTACTCGTGTTTAGCAGTTCTTCAACAGCAATTTTAATCGTCGAACTTCATTAAAATGACACGACGAAAAACTACATTGCATAAAAAACCGCAATTTCTTCGTGGTTTTCGCAAACCGAAAAGTTTGCAAGAACGAAGGGAAGGAGAAGAGTTCTTGCATTACGCGACGGTAAATGGAAATATGAATTTTCCAAGTAGTAAGTTGAATGTTTCGCGGGAGAATTGAATTGATGGTCCGGTACGTCGAAAAGTTAGGAAGCTCTTGTTTCTTCTTTCGCGAAGCTTTCACTGAAGATATCAAGAAGCTATATAAGTAACGAGAGTACTAATTTTGCTGGATGTTGGTTTTTCCGTGGTCGGCGGTACCGGGAATTACTAACTTGTTCTGCGGCCGTTTCCGTTAACGGACGAAGAACTATGCGATGTGAAGAGTGCAGAGCAAATTCCACAGAACAATTGGTCAGAAGAATCAGAGAACTCCAGGGATACAATGCTGCCTAACAATCCCGGGAAATATTTACCATCTACTAAAAACGATGCAACTTTCTGTTTGCTACTAAACAAAAATTGATATTTTTTGTAAATATACAACGTGCAAAATGAATGCTGCAATCAACACATAAAACGAAGCATAATTCTTTGCGCACAAATATGTCAGAATTATAAAACTCTTCTATTGTTACCTGGAGGAAAATACTAGAATATTTTCGGTCTCCTATTGTTTTTTCATGTTCTCTGGGGCCACGTATAAAAAATACATTATCATTAAGCAACCCTGAAGCAACGCCTCCTAAACAACGCACACGCATTCTATTCATCTGGTGCTTCTCACAAATGTATCTCCGGCATCACACACTTATTTCATTTTTGCAAGTAAGCAACGCTGTCTGCGAGGAAGCAGAAAAATTCCCGTCGCAAATTAAACGAAGCTGGGAATACAATAGGTGACTCTGTTCAAATACAGATATTGTCTCTCCAGATTGGCGAATTCATTAATTTTAATTCGGTTTAGCTTAATCTCATCGAGCGACCGTGGAGGCTTAGAATTTATGATACTATTCGCGCCTTTTCATTGTTAACTACCGTATTGTATGAACAGAGAATTTATTTATTTTATACGAAGAGGAGGTTCAAGTATTTTTTACCGTTTTTCCAGGCAACCATGATTTTGTTGTTGGACGCGTTGGTGCGTTCGCGGAGAACAAAAATTGCACGATAGATCGTCGAATGCACTCCGTTTTGTTATGTAGGTCAGTGCATCGGGAATATCTGGGTCACAAAGTAGAGTAGAATTTTTAAATCATGTACTGGTATGTTGTTTCGATAGCGTTTATTGAGAATCGATAACAGCGCACGTTAAACGCTGTAAGGAACAGAACGTCGTTTTAACTGAACAGAATTTGTAGGTTCAAACGAAATAACGAATCATTACGCGGACTGATTACCGTGTGATTTTGAGAGACTCACTAATTTTAATGTTCTTCTTCAAACAATGCTGAGCACATTCGCTTACTCAAGACAGTCTTACACTTGGATGCTGACTTTTATGTAATTTCGTTGTACAACCTGTTTTCTCATGAGCGTGAAACTCTTACCTTCAGTTCATTAACATTATGCCATTGTTTTTCACGCTTTTACGCCTCTTTGTTGATTATTCTCACAAACACCACAGATCGTAAGATCATGTGCTATTGCAAAAGAGCAAAAGACTCAGAAAAAATTGAAAAATTATCACTTCAGAAATTACAGGATGGGAAGCGTCACTTAAATAATAACACTGACAAGTTTACCGGTTCGAGAAATGGTAACTTCAACGTGTCGAACTTCGTTGAGTCACGATAGCGTGGGTGAAACGATTCTGAACTGCTATTTCTTCTCGAGCAGTAGCAAACTGTTCAATTTTGCCATTTCGCCAATTTTATTAACCCTTAATCAATTTTATTAGCTCCCCTGAAATTTATGTTGACAATAATTTAATGTGTATCGATCTAACTATTCCAAGATTTACGTAGACTTTCATTATCCCAGTAAATTGTCATTTGTTACATTCATTTACGGATGATTTTTATTAAGAAACATTTTTATCACGAGCATTTTTAATTCCAAAAAGATTAGACTAATTATAATTATTTGCTGAAGAAAGAGACTAGTTAACCCAGCAATGTGAAATTTTTCTAGAGAAATCTGACTAGAAAAATGTATTAAAAATTCAGAATGTACAATATTCTTATTAAAATTTGTTTAAAGTTGCTGTAGCGTTACCAATTCGTTAAATTGATTTCGAACCGATTTGTCCATCCCTTCGGAGAAAAGCACCCTTCCTTTAAATGCACCGACAGTGTTGCAGTGTTAAAGCTGACCGGATACGTCTGGGCTAGTATATCGGTTAGTTCTTCGTCGTTGTCTTCGGTAACAGTTCGTTGTACGTGCGTTACGTTCTTGGGAAAATTCTCAGAGATTCCCGGGAGACACAAAGGAGGCATCATACTCGCGTACCGTTTACCGGAAGTCGAGAAGAGGGTTGCGATAGCCGTTTAGATGCATTAGATATTTTTCACTGTGGATCGGTCTCTTCGGAGGCGAGAACAAATCGGAACACTTGTCTGTACCGAGATTCTAACTCCTAGCACACAATCTCATCGTCTACCATCGACTAGACGTTGTCTTCTATGCTCTATTCCCTCGCCGACAATGATGTTGCGTACGCTTAACTGCTTGCCAATTATTCCGCGGATCTTTTGTGAAATCTTGGAAACAGTCGTCGATGCGTTTCTCTTGTCATTGTCTTCCCGAACCGCTAGTCTTGAGAGATAACGATGCCCGACAAATTACAATATTTGCTTACAATCCGCAGCATCTATTGTGCGATCCCCTATCGTTGATAGATAGAAACAATTGCTGATAATGATAACATTATCTGACAATGTACAGGAGAATATTTTATCCTCCTACATTAACGTCCCTATTGAATTCTTGTTACGTTTAAACAAATAGAACCAATAATTCATATATTTTTAAAGATAAACATCTTTGTTTTTGCATACTCTGAATATGAAAAAATTGGACACTAATTCTAGTCATAATTTAAAATACATATATAATTGGTTACTTCACTGATACGATTTTCGAGCAACAACTTTTCAAGCAATTACGATGTATTATATCTTTAATGTTGGATCTTGTTACGATAAGATAATTTTGTACTGTGCACTGCAGCTCCTGCAGTTTGCTATAAAAATAATTTTGCATGTAACGGGTGAGCTCATTTAACGGGCAACGAACTTCGTGGTTTGCGTTCGCGTTTTTTCTGTTTCGTTTTTTTTTTACGGTAAATTATAATATACGAAATCGCACGGAAGCGTGTATAGAATTATTCATAAACGTTCCGCGGGCAAAGGCGATGATTAGGCGTGCTCATTTTCCAGCGTTCTGCGGCTCGTTCTATCACGCTTGCTTTCTTCTGACCGCGATACAATCTCAAGGCAAGGTTAGTTCAGTGACACCTCTTTTTAGATGCATTATTATATGCATGCAAAGAGCCGACGAGCCACTTGTTCGCCCGAGATCTGCTAGCTGAACTTCCAGATCCTGTTCTCGATGTTGTTTGGAAAAAATTCGCAATGGGTATCGCAAGTCTTCGACCGACGACGCCAGACGTTTACGATGAGAAATGCTCGTTGACGTCCTCTTCCAGGCTGGTCTTAAAGCTCGCATTGATATCGGCTTCGCTTTCGCGTTTAATGATTTATCTTTATTCAATAAATTTCCCTCTCCATGCTCCAATTATTGCATTCAAACAATTATTTTATGTAAATCATATAAAATAACTAACACATAGAAATGACATAAAATTATTTAACACAACAAAAAAAACAGAATAAAATATATATCCTAGTGAAATTTGATAGATTCACATTAGTACAATTATTATTTTTTAAATACAAACAAAATTACACGATTATGCATATATCAATGCGATAATAGGCGAAAAGAAAATTGTAATTTTAAAGACATATAATCTTGTGGAAGATCGTCGAACAGATTTATTATTCGTTTTGGAACCCGACACGAATAAATTATTTTTCGATCATTTTCATTGGGCAAACGCTGTCCTCGATCGATTATAAATTGCAGGATATGTACGACAGGATAGAAAATTGAATCTTAATTCTTTTTTTTGCAGATAGAACGCGAGGTAGTGCTGTCATCGGCAGATAAGAATTCGAAAATCCCTATCCTCCATGAGTACAAACAGAAAACTACAGGCAGAGTTGCAATCGCACCGGATGCGCCGATTAAACAGCAGGCTTGGGTTCAAGAAGTGAGTGTCAACTTCTTCTCTATCATTACTGAAAGCCATTATACCGCTAAAAACATGAACAGCCTAAAAGAAGAAGATTAACAATTATTTACGGAGAAGTTAGCTAACGGTTATCAACTTATGACAATGTGCTGATCTGTTGTTTCGCAACGAATTAGAGTGTAGTAGAAAAAAATTTATACGAGGTCTCTCGCTCTGATTCCACGTGTTTTTCTAAAAATATGAACAGCCTGAAAGAAGAAGACTACCAACTATCTTACGGAGAAGTTAGCTAACGATTATCAACTTATGAGAATGAACTGATCTGTTGTTTCGCAACGAATAAGAGTGTAATAGAGAAAAATTCATACGAGTTCTCTCGCGTCTGAGTCGACGGGTTTTCCTGTGAAAATCCAGGCAATGGGTTAATGAGAATCCACTCATTGTTGCATTGCTTTGCGAAACGCTTCATTCACTCGCGGTTTATTCACGCGAGTGCGACGCTCTTTGGACGTATGCGTAAGCAGCTCGAAATGCGAGTGGGTGTCGCTAATGTACGTGCTGCAGGATACTGTTTCGCGATCTTTGCTTGCAAACGGACAGACGTGTACCAAAGGTTGTACACGAAATGTCAGAAATCCTGGTGGGATTCAATACGAAGCAGATTCCTCAGTTTTCCGAAATAATATTAAAATATTTTCTGTCAACCCTTATTTAGAATTGTGATACAGCAAGATCTATAAAGTTTGTTCCTTGGACAACATGATAAACTTGCGTCAGTTTGAATATTTGATTTTCATATTCCGGTGGGAGTTTTCTACAACGCTGTGGGGGCTTGCACTGGTTTAAGATGATCTATCAGTCAATATTAGTGAGAACAAAGTCACATGGCTAATTTATTTCGCCACAGCAGCTTGCTATTGTTATATGAACAATGTAGGCGTTGCGTAATCTATTATCTGTTTCCTTTCACTTATTTAGTGTGTTCATAAATCGTCTCCATAGGTGTCCTAGTATAAAGGAAAACATGAAAATGAGGTCGGGAGAGTGTCTGCAAAATTGAGAACACAAATATTTTCGTAAAACTTGTAACACGCTTTTCAATCGTCGTATTATTAATAAAAATTACCGAAAATTCATGGTCGAGGGTTGACATTTTTTAAAATATTGTAACATACTAATGAACAGGAGAATTAGTGAAATTGTTAGGTTCATTGTTTGTTTTAACAATAGAAGATAATTCTAACAATGAATAGGGTAGCCGTTCGTGCAAATGTTTCTCCAACGACCGAAATCAATTAGCGCTCACGTTAGCGCTTGAATCAACATCCATTTGTCGAGAGACTGTACACTCAATTCTGATATTAATTACTGTCGACTAGCTTATCATCGACTGCCAATTGTCAGATGCGTGTGTACTCTGATGATAATTGACGTGTTTGCTGCTCCGATATCAAAGTTTTCGACGATACCTCAATTATGAGTGGATTTTACGAACCCTTTCTTTATTCGATCATTAATTTCATTTTTCGAGGGAGTCTGACCTCTCTCGAGTAACGACTTACCAAAGAACACTTCAACTGTCGAAGATCGAAGACTCATTAAAATCTTCGGGCGTAGAAAAATAATTATATGCTTCTATACCATTTTACACATTTTCTTTTCAATGAGTCAAGCGATGAATAATAATTTTAATTTAAACCTCTTTTACAACGATTTTTATTGAACGATATAGTTACTGTAAAATATTCTAAATAATATAACGAACAGGACACAGCTACGTTAAACGAATAACACACGGTTCGAAAGTAGTTTTAGACAAAAAAATGTAAACTGTACCTCTCCAAAAAGTCAATTTTCATATTTCACGCATTTCCTGTTACGCCGCAAAGCTCACGGTGCATATGGAAAATTGGAGTGCGCCAATCGTTCACGAAAATTGTGTATCTCAGCATGTGCACACCCATTGCATAAAATCCGTCGAATAGTCGGCGATCAATAAAATAAAATGCGGGTGGCCTATCGAACCTTCCCATCTCAATATTACATAAAATTGTTGGATGTGATTGGTATGTACGGTACATACAAAAATTGTCCTATACAGATGAAAAAATTATTAGACAAAAATTATTGATTGACAGATAACATTTTCATTGTGCAGATGACAATAAGAATTCTAGAAAATCTGAATAAATGTAATTTTCTCATTACTACGAAAGAATAGAGTCTAGTGTCAAGAAAAGAAAGAACATTGTATTTGGTTCCTGTTCTTCTCAACCAATGAAGAACATTTTCACTTTACATAAAGGTCCTCGGTCTAGCTATGAATGAAAAGTATGACACGCAGTGGAGGATTGAATTCTCCTGCGTCTGTATTATGGTTCCCAGCGACGACGAGGTGTTCAGGCTGTGAGATTCTTACGTTAGGTTTGGCGCACTGTAATCTCCGGAGGGTACCTGTTGGAAGGGCTATAAGTCAGAATATCTTTTTTCGTATGCGGAAAGCGTGTCGCCGAACCCTATGAGCACAACTTCACTTGCACTTGTCTCTCTCTCTCCTTCTTCTTTCGTTTGATAATATCGGTTGTTATTCCAGCCACATCCTTTTCAACGAATCAGAGGATTCAGTCCGACAACTTTGAAATTCTCTCTGCGGTTTAAACGAACATGCTGCCATTAACCGTCCGATGTCCTCTCTTCGATAGAGAATTGTTTACGGAGGATCCGGGCAACCTGTCTTGCGAAGTTTTCCCCTTTGTTATTACGTCCCTTGAAAATACAATGATCCCACCCACGCAGCGAACAATTTCTCGACAGTAATTATCGCTGCACTTTCAAAATAATTTTAGAAAAATTCTAGTTCTTCTCAATTACCGAGTCTCTTTCTATAAAATACAAAAATTTTCCACATCGATCGCGAGAGATGGGATATATATAAAAATTTTTTTAGATATTTTAGTGAGCTGTATCTCGGTTAAATAAATGAAAATCGTCGATCGAATCAGCACTACGTGTACCGTGATTCAACATCGTGCTCTCCGCTAATTTATTTCTGTTTATTTATTTAGATAAACGTGGTACTGGTTGGCATACCATTGCGGTATTCATTTTCTCATTTTGGTTATGTCTCGTTCTAAACCATTGGTTGCAAGGGAAATAACACCTGAGTCCGCATTTCTATCAACAAATTAATGCTCCCGATAGCAAGTGGCACAGTTTGTTTGCTCGTTATCGTTTAACGCAATTCTGAGAGCGTATTACGTAATTAGTCGTAACTTGTTTGCAGCAAGATACCCCGGTCTAATGAGATATCTCGGGTTCCTAATGAATGTGAAGTTCGTTCTCAAATTACGACATAACCGGCAAAGAACATTGAAAGGAACACTTAGATCGAGCCACGGTATCATTAGCCCGAAGAAACTATATCTGTTTGAACGTCGAAATTATACGCGATCCATGGGCTTGATCTTCGAACAATTTAAATTCCTTTTCAAAGAATCCTGTAAAAAATTCCACAATGAAATTCCGTCGTCGTCTATACAGCAGCACTACAGTCCCGAATAAAACAATGAGGCTTCATGCGTTTGATGAATTTTTTATTGCTAATTTAATCAAAGTGAAACTCCACTGTTAATATTGTTGTTAAATGGAACAGCCAGGTATAAATATTTCTAATCACCGCGGATTTGATGAAAAATTGTATATTTTTAATCGAAATGGAATTCCATGATCGATTTCTTCGATATGAAAAATTGCAAGCATTTCTAAAATACTTTCCAGGGGACTCAGATGCAAGAAGTGAGACAGGAGAACCCAGCAAGGAGTTACCATCCCCCGGAGTCCTACGCGTAAATATTTCCCATAATTTACCGAGCAATCCCTTTTCCTGACATAATCGCAATCTCTTCGAAGGTCGACGTCGGCGTCAGTGGCGGCCACAGCGTCGAGAAACACGAAGATCGATGAGGAGAAGAGCAAGTCCCTCTCGAGGACGTATCACACGATCAAAGACATGATATCCAGTCGTTTCGGTCAGAGCCGGAAGGATACTGAAACGGAACCAGAGGCTAGCTTGAATAATGTCACCGAGGAGCTGAGAAAATCCAGCAGGAGCATCGATGAGGAAGAGGCCAAGAAGAAGGAGGGAATCTATGGGAAACCGAGAGCCCAGGAACCCTCCGTCAACATGCAGCAGTACCCAAAAAATACCTGTGGTAAATGGACACACTATAATTAATTTTAATATAGTAATTCTGTTGCTTTGGTGCCGATAGAAGCTACATCAGAACTGCATTTTCCTCAACAATATTTGCAAAGTTTAATTTTCATTCCGATTAAAATTTTTTATTTTCATGAAATTAAATAAAAATTAGTATAACTATGTTTTTATGTTCTCAGCGCACTGGTTCGATCAGTTGTTTTTCACATGATTTGCAAAATATTTACGTCAATTATATACAGTATATAATATACAATTATACAATACAAAATAATTTTAGAAATTACTTTAGATCATTTTCAAGGAAAAAAATTGCGTCTGTAAATTAGTAAAACGTTAACGAATAATTAGTGTAGTCGTGAAAGAGATCATAGGAGACTGTTCAATGAAGTTTAAGCTTGTTATACGCGTGGTGTCAAGTGAAACGAGTTGCACAGGATCGACTGACACCGCTTTAGACAACTTTTTGACAGTATTTATACGGAACATTGCCTGTTCAGGTCAGTATGGTCACTCGTACAGTTACCTGAGCAATCAGCAGAACGTGCCGCTTCCTGGCCAACTGCAGCCAACCTCTCCGATCCAGCCTAATTTGCCAGGTCAAAGTGCACAACTCCACGTGACGCACCATGCACCGTCCGGAGGAGTTCAAACGGTCCATCAGACACAAGTTCCTAGCTTCGGCCAATCAGCGACAGGTGGTAGCCAGCAGGTGCAGAATGTCGCGAGGGAATACGTAGTCCAGGGACCGTCTGGACTGCCGAGTCAGCAATTGCATCAGGGAATCCATCAGAACTCTCAGAACCAGGTAATTTCCGATTTACTGCTGTATATTCCGTGAACTACTTTTCTACTGATGTTACTTTAATCTCGTCTGTAAACCGTTTGATACGCAAAACGCTCGCGACCTGATACGATGCGCTAGATTTCAGAACTCGGTCAGGTGAACGAGGGAAATCTGCAAATCCGAAAATTCACCTACTTTCTTCAATTTCACACTTAAAAGCCAAAAACGCACCTACTTTCTTTAGTAGTAGACACCGATGGAACGCACACGATGCTTTCTACTTTAAAATACTCTTTTGTTCCATCGAAATGTATACGATACTCTTTCTGTTTCAGGGTCAAAGCACGCCAACGCAGAAAACGCACGGTCTACCACTGCAACAGCATCAAGTGAATCCAGGAATGCAGCAATCGAACCAAACCTTTCAAAGTCCTCAGCAACTACTGCACCAAAACCAAAACCACCATCAAAGCCCACGGTTCGCCCAGCAACACGCGCAGAACATGCACCAACGGCAACTGATCCAGCAAATACATCAACAGCAGCTAGTTACTCAACAGCAAAATAATCAACAGGGTGCGAGGAACGTTCAACAACCGTATTTCTCGAACAACGTGTCTTACCAGCAGTATCAGCAGGCTAGACAAGCGATGTCGAGGTCTCAGATCGATCTGCCGAGTACGTCGAGGCAGACGCAGGAGCTTAGGCTTTCTGGACAAGAGGTTTACTATCACTATGCCCAAGGACGACCTAGGTATGGAGTACCCCAAGTGTATATGAAGACGGAATGCAATCAGGAGATCGAGTTCCAGCAGAGGAACTCGACGAAGGGGATTGAAAAGGCTGTCTCGCAGCCTCAGCTATGCTATGAGGATGAGCGGGGGAACGAGCAGAGTAGGAATACTGTGGAACCGATGAAGCCTTTGACTGTTGACCGGCTGGATAAGGAGAGGTATGGAAGAATTTGTTGATGGAACGAGAATGATGTTCTTTGAGGACTTTTTCCAAGGTTGTTGCTTTTTAAAAGATTCTACGAATTGCTTCCGGATCGTGTCTTCAGTTCTTGATCCTCATTTGTCCATCAGATTTCTGACTGAATGATCGAGAACGTTGTTCTTTGAGGACTCTTTCCAAGATCGTTGTTTTTTAAAGTATTCTAGAAGTAGTTTGGGATCAATGTCTTTATTCCTTGATTCTTATTCGTCCATCAGTTTTCAAAACAAGCAATTGTTAACAGGTACGAGATCACGGTGGAGAACCATGGGGAATTCAATAGAAATGACTCTCAGAGGAACGACGAATACAGACCGGAAACCAGATTCGGCATCCGCAGAGACGAAGCGATTAGATGTTCGAAACGGGAACCGGAAGTAGTCTCCGGCCAGGAAAGTCAGGAGTCGGAGGGCACCTCGGTTCAAAAAAGGATTGAGGAACTACAGAAGAGAGTCGAAGAGAATCATTATAGCTCGAAAGTATCCAAAGAGAATGCAGAAGACGCAGCTAGAAACTTGTCCACCTCAAAGATCGGTAGCGAAGGATCTAAAAGAGATCAATACGCAAAGGATACCACTGTGAAATCAGACTGCAAGAAAGATGATCTGGAACATGGTATTGGACGGCTAAAGATTCAAAATCAAGGGTCTGGTTCGGATTACGATAAAGCTGGACAGAGTTCGTCTAATGTCGACTCGGGGAGAGGATCAGCTGTCTACTCGAGTGGTCGAAGACCTCCTCCGGAGCATCAGACTCATCCTCCAGGTCTGTTATGCGAATTGTATGCAGGTTTAGAAGAAATAATTCTTCCAGGGAAATAAGCAGTTTAATATTTCACTCAAAATTGATGGCTGGAAATATTGAAACGAGAATTGGACCGATTTATAGAAAAATATTGAAGTTTTTCCCGAAATCTTGAATCAAATGTACAATGCTGAATTGCACTGGTTTTACAGACATACTTCATTAAACAACTCGTATTCAATGAAAGTGTAAAATAAAATTCATATAGTTTTATGAAACATATATTTTTAACACTATATTTTTCATTTTACAATTATTGGAATTATGAAGTTGCTTACATGGAAATTGATTCGATAAATTAATTTGTCTAAGCACATATTGTAATGAAAATTGCATAACACATAAATAGATAGAACCTTGTCGTTTTTATGAGCTAAAACATTTGAATCGCATTTTGTGCTCGATAGTTTTAGTGTTGAAAAAGGCGAGGACTGCAGTAGGCAACAATTTCGTGGATCTTCGAGGGGAATTGAATGAGTTTGTTCTTTTTCGTGACAGTGCAAGACTCCGTATGGGTGGACATAGTGGAATCGGAGTTGAGAAGCATCCTGGAGCCGAAAGACGTGCCCGCGATGGCGCATTCCACGTTATCTGAAAGTGTATCATCGGTGACGCCACCATTGCCGCCGCTCTCGCCCCATGAAAGTCCCAGAACGCCGAGAAATCGATACTCAGCGAGGTAACATTACTTCCAACAGAGATCTCTTCGCCTCGTAACCGATGTCACTTCCGGTCAGTGCCCCGGGTTGCTTCCGATTCATTCTCCTCTTCGAGCAGATCGAAATATCGATAACCGTCTGTCCAGGCAACCAGGCGATCACACTATGTCGAAACCTGACTAGCTGAAGCTTTTTCAGTCTACTTATTTTACGAGCTTACTGGTTTTGAAAACCCTTCGAACAGAACCAAATCTTCTGAAACTAACTCACGAACTCACCTGAATTATTTTGGGTACAACTGGGCTCCTACAAAAACATAATTAAACTTTCCTAACAAAAATATAATTAAACTTTCCTTCAGCTTACCTAACAAACCTAACAATTGCATGTTTCTGGGCCCTTTAGTTTACCATACGGGTCGAAACCTAATTACAGCGATTACAGTAAGGCCTTGGAGAAAAGAGGATTATCAGGCAGTTCGAAGCATCGTGGCGCCTCTCTTTCCAGGAAAGAAGCTGCGAAGAAATTTTCTCATCGTAAGTGTTTCTCTCTTAAACTGGATTTTCGTTTCTTAACAGATCCATAACCACATAAAACGATTATTCTCCTCAGTTTTCGGCGTCGAAGCCGCTGATTTGACTTCGACGACGACTGGACTCGATTTGGACTCCATGCTGGACAGAAGCGACTCCGATTTAAGCACAAATGACGCGAGGACTATCAGAAAGCAGTTGGAAGGCTTGGAGAATATGTACAGTGAAGTAAGACATAAAAAAACTGCTATAATCCACATAAAATTATAAATAATCAACGATGTATTATCGACACAAGAACGTAAAGAAACCTGGGACAGTGTAACATTGTCGACGATCAATTTTCTTGAACATTTTATACATACCAATTTATTTTTATTAGTACAAACATATATAAATAAGCGTAGAACAGTCTATTATTGTTGGTACTATTTACTATTCTCACAAGAGAATAAATAAATTCTGATAATTTTGACAACTTTGGTGATTCATCGAAGTGGCTTTGTTTCTTTCCTAAATTTTTGTCGATCACCTCAGGTGTTGAAACTGCTTGGCGGCAGCGTGAAGAAAAGACGAAAGACCAGAGGCCTTATTAGTTACGGTTCCGTCTCGTCGTTGCCCACGTCATCTGTTTCATCTAGACCAGTTACAAGGCATCATGACAAACGCAGATCCCACGCGATCGACGACAGAATGAAGAAAGCCAAAGACATTAAGGTCAGTCGCTCGGCGTGAGTCTCTATTTGACCATTTCATGTTTACAATCCCGTACATCATCCTTAAGGACAGTTACACTGCGAAAATTTATACGAACTGACATCACCATAAGCGGAACGAGAAGGTTCAACTAGAAACTCTGTATCCTACATCCTAGTGCAAAACGAAAACACCGCGATAAAGTGCTAGTTAAAAACTAGAAAGTACATATATCGATATTAATATAAACGTATTATTAATCGTATTAATCGTTTATGATTCCCACAACTTGCGAGATTACACGATCAATGGAACTCTCGTTGTTTCTCTTAGTCTCTTATTTATTTTCATTTTTTAACCATATCGTGTTACGTTCAATGATCTTACGGGTCAAAATAATTGTTTACAGAGCATCAACAAGCGCTTTCAGAGACTAGAGTCTCACGTGGTCACTCTGGCAAGGTCAGTGGCTCACCTGAGCTCGGAGATGAGGACGCAGCATCTGATGATACAGGTGAGAAAATCTCGTTAATATCGCAAAGTGTACGGTTCGTGAAAGTGCTGAAAAATGGAAGAATGGATATTTCAAAGAGTAAACTAGGCGGTGGGAGAGACTGGAATTTCCAAAATTCAGTACTACCAGGTGTTCGCAGGAAATGGAGAACATAAGGGGCGAGATTGCGGCGTTGAGGACACAGACGAGCATGGCGATGGTGAGATCACAGTCGCAGCCATTGATCAAGGACTCGGAGTTACCTGCCCTCTCGAATCCTTCGAGGGTGAAGAAGCTAACCAAGTTCTTCGGCACGGAACCACCACTCATTCGACTGTTCCTGAGGGAACTTGGGTATGAGGTATGTTTCTAGAAAATAAAGTTTCCAACCCTCTTGTGAATACGTTTATTCCCTCACAAGTGCCCATCAAAATCGCGAAAGGTCAGCACAAGGCAAGATTTACTATGGCAATTACTTTCAAAACTTTCTTGCATCTTGCACACCCCAGCAAACTTTAATTTCGAGGTTGATAGAAAAAATGGTGTCTAGCATTTATATTTAATAATTAACGTTAAAACGTTAATGGTATTTTTTTCTAGAAATACGCGACAGCATTCGAGAAGGAGAAGGTAGGAATGGTGGAGCTTCCGTATTTAAGTGAGGAGAGGTTACAGAAAATGGGAGTACCTCTAGGGCCAAGGCTGAGGATCCTTCAGGAAGCCAGGATATCAGTGTGCAAGGACCCAATTTACGTCGTATGAGTTCCTCCAGCTGTTCAAAATAAAGGAACAATCCGAGAACGAATGCCAATAGAGCGTTACTACATCTAGAAGTTGAATTCTCCTCGTATTCAACAATTAGGAACGATTAACAGTGGTTTTATTTGATTGTTCAACCATTGATAGGCTTAACAGACGATGAAGAATAAGGGAGGGAATGAATCTACGTTTTTAGATTTAGATACTAAATAGCAAATTGTTAAAATGCTAGGAACGAATGTGCGTGTATGGTATAGGAATTCAATCTGCTCGCAAAGAACGACAGTTACAGGCGCTTTAAACTTTCTCAAGTTTGACGTTTCTGTGCGTCTGTAACTACGTCTTTACCATAGGTTAATTTATTTACACTTAATGCAAATCGTGCTAAAGAAACTAGTAACCAAGCAGAAAGAGAGAGAGAGAGGGGTTAATTGTTCTCCGAAAGTATCAATAATACGTATTGTTACTCGCGATACAAACTGTACGTTTTGTTATTCGAGCGTCCGTAATTTATTATAAATTATTAGCAAATTGTACATCGTTGCTGTTCACTCGTACGAATCTCATCGCTTCCGAAACAGAGAATAAAACTGAAAAATACTGACACGAATGTAAATATCATTCACCGTGGGATCAAATTAATCGATCATCTATTTATATAAGGAAAATGTTGCTGTTTGTATCATAACTGAATCGAGAAATTCATTATAGGGAATCGTAGCGTTAAGTTTTTATATTTTGTACATTTATAAGTAATTGTTAAGCATTACGCGACAAGGATAGGCGATGTTACGCAGACTGCATTGTATAGTTTTTGATATCAATGAATTCGAGTAGATAAAGTAATTCTGTGGCCTGGCGGAGTCATCGGAACAGTCCGCTCGTAAAAATGAAAAAAGGTCGGAAATCCGGCGACTATCGAAAACAAAAGTTCTCGATGCATTTATCATGAAAGGTTCGATTCGCGAGAGCACGTTCCATTCGCCGCTATTTTTACCGAATGCTACCAAACTATGATCAATAGCGGCCTAAATTATTGATCAAGGTGGGAAGAGTGAGTTCGTGCAAGGCGAATCGTGAGAGATCATTCGGGTCATTGTTTCGTTGACTCCACAGAGCCACGCGAAAGCTCAAAGCTGTTGACGCGAACGTAATGTTGAGAACGAGAAGCAAAAATGAAATTGCCAAAGAGACACGTAGACGTTGACAACGAAGTGGTGTGCATCCACGATTCCCATTCGAAGGAGCAGAAATAAAATTATTTTATCAGGTATTGCTCGTTTTTGTTAGAACACAATCGTCGAATACGTTAACAATATCCAATTTGCATCTCGAGTCATATATTTCCTGGATTGTCAAGACAATCAATTTTTCGATATCGTCATGGTTGTTCCCTTGAACAGTATAATTTTTGTTGAAAACAGTTACCTTCGAATTTCGGCTCTAATTTATTCAGGTGCTTTTACTTGCGTACCACCCTGTACACGAGAACACAATCTACTGTGCTCGGCCAGCGAACCATTAACTATCTCGAGGGCAAAGGTAATCAATTAGGGTAGTCTTCTTGCTGTGACAATCGAAAAATGAAACTGGTTTAGGGTGATGCTAAAAGAAAAATGTGAGAAATGTGGCAATTCAAACATTTGTAGTTCTTCTTACTAAAACATGATGACCATTGTAGCTGAATTTTTAAAAATAAATCTAGCAAAAACATACTGAGATTTGAAAGTTTGCTGAAATGTTCACAATCCTTTGAAGAAAATAAACAAAGTTTTCACTATGCTGTGTCCAGAGTTATAGTAGTTGAATCGAATGGTTTTGAAAGATATGTCCATTTGCCGCAATTGAATTGAAAATAGAAAAACCGAAAATCTCTTCTCGTTTGCAGTATGGAATTAGAAGAGTGGAGAGTTAAGTCGAAGAGCGATCCACTTTTTGCGACATGAATGCCGGCGTCCTACTTCAAGTATCGATTTGCTGAATATAAAGCAGCGTTTGCCGAAAAAGCGCATTTTTCTTTAAACGCGACTCCGCTGGCTCTACACGTGGCGTAATATTCCGAGAATTGACATTACCCTACAATTCAGCAAACAATAGTTTTTCCAAATTCAAATTTGATATGTCAAAATAAAAGAAAACGGAGAAAAATTATTAAATACTTTTTAAATTCCGTACAATTATTCCACATCGACTGAAGACCTGAAAAGAAGACAATTTTAAATAAATGTACAGTACACAAATAGGTCGATTAGTGGAATTATAAAAAAACAGCTCCTACAATTTTAATAGAATAATTTCAAGTTTGTTGCAGCAAGTTGTTTAGCGTTTAATTTAGATTTTGGTTGACTTGAGATGCAAAATAATTGAACTTTTGGTCGCACGTTCACGCGCGTGCACTTGATACCAAAGAATCGATATCTGCTCCTGTGCAATGGCGATCATACCGACACAATTGCTGCCGATGATCGCGATCGTACACACGAAAAACAATGCCACTTCAGTTCTCGATTGATATCAATCCCCTACTATCGAATTCAACTGTAAATTATACGTTAGTATACCGAGGGATCGTTCGTTTCGAATTATTTATTGCTAAGTGATACTTAAACACAACTATTCCCATTTCGTAGTTTTAATTTCATTCTTCATTAAACGTTGGAATCTCCCAGACATCGTTCGAGCTCTGCACAGTTAACGAGTTAACTGTTAATTGTTTTTAACAATATAAGAACGTTTCACTTTTCTCACGAGTAATGATATTATTAATGCTTGTACCATTTTAATTATATTATTATGTTGTTAAATATTGTATTTAATAAAAGATTGGAGAGAAAAACCTTTCGTCGTTGCATTAAGAAGACGAACAGAATTATGATTGATCGTCAATTAATTGTTGACTGCGGTATCAATTACAGGGGGACTCGAGGTTAGCACGTAACAGCAAATCACTCGACGGTTTGTGTCGTGTGATTCAACGGTTAATTTCCAATTGTTCAATTGGAAGGGGTGGTTGATCCACAAGGAACTAGTCAGCGGATAGTTTAGGCACAATTTTCGTGGACGTCGCGGCCGCAAACTGCAAAACTAAATTGAGAAAATCCAAGAATACAAGTCCATCTTGTGCAACACTCTTCTTTGCTGACGCAACGACCTCAAAGTAGAATTGAAATAATTTATTCAATGAAATATGCATTTAAAAAGTAGGACATACGATAATAATTAAATTTCCATACAATCAAATTTAAAACACTATATATTAGCAGGAAAATTAATTTTTAGATCCGCGCACATGATTTTGTCGCCCAAATGTGAACGGTAACACAGACACGACAATTAAAGCGTTAAAAATCGAAGTTCCGTGTTTTGGGAAGAAAAACGCAGTATTGGTTGTAACCAGGGCCTCGGTTAACCTTAGAAGAATTGATAAATTGAGCACTTTAGTTATCGTTGGACTAGCGTTAGCGGAAGTCACCATTTTTGAAGACGAGACATTGAAATAGAATTGAATTTCCTCTCGAGGTAGCTTCTGCGAATGAAAAGTGAGAAAAAATTGTGGAGTAACTTGTCTTAACTTGAAGCAAGTGCCTAAAGTGAAATACTATGACATTATACAATCAATGAATTCTTGTGAAGCAGCACGTGTTTGCGAAGGAATATGGTGGAAGCCTGGAAAACTTTGAACTGGCATTATATAACAGCGGGATAAGTGCATCAGCATTATTTTTCTATGATTATCTTCCTAATGCGAATTACTTTTAGAGACTCATAAATCGACAGCGGATTACGTGCATTTATTATAAGCAATTTAAAACAGTAAAACTATTAGAAGAATTTCACATTTCATATGCGAAACCCTGCAACATTTTTCAATTTATTAAATTGCATCTGATTTGCGGATTAGATTGTTTCTCGATTGCAAGCGCAACTGCAGAAAGGTCTGGAGGTTCGCATGTATCCGTCATCTTTAAATTTAGAGTCTCTGTGTCACTAAATCAGATATGCTCGGGACCAGTACGAGTGGGCCTTCAAAATTTCGGCGGAATTGTTGCCGAGACCATGTGATCCGGCATGACCGATCTACTTTTATCAGGAAATGCACAATTTAACAATTGTGTCCAATTATTTTTCCAGAGGCCTTGTCTTTGATTGGTCATCTGAGACCGCGCGACTATGTCCCTTTGCCGGCCTCTGGCTTAATTTACCGAATGACCGCACTCGAACGATCGTCGAACTCTTATTTCTGGCACTGTCAATTCAACAGTCTTCTATCATTTTATATGCTGCTGGTGACTGTACCGATGCCCGTGTAGACGTAACCTTCGCGACTAATGTCTGATGCTCGCTGCCGTAGCGCTCAAAGCGACACTAACTCAACTCGATAATTGAATTGAAGTAAGGAATCAACGCCTCTATACAGAATCAATACATAGATTCCCATCATTGCCAGAAAACGATATACTCTAGAGACACTTAAAATTGTGGAGATTTATGGAACGTTGAAATCTTCATTTGTTTCAGTCTGCTGCTTCGAGCCATCGTCTTTAAAGCAGCAACTGCATACGTCTTAACCGAGAACGCGTTTCATGAGACAAGAATGATTGTCGTATCGGACACTCCAGTCTATATAAATACAATAACAAGAATATTACTCACAACAGTGACGTATATGTAGCTGAAACGGTTAATATCGCGGGACCAGCTTGTCCGCAATCAAACTAATTTTTCTTGGCAGTCGCGAGAACGGAGAGCGAAAAACGAGTAGTAGAGGAATACATAGAAATAAAACGAACGATGCAAAAGTACGATTTTAGCGAGATAGTAATTTAGCTTTCTGCGTCTTCATAGTCAGATTAATCGTTTATAAATTTCGTTTTTATTTTTATTATCAACATTATTTTTCAGTTTTATTATATATATTATTATAAAATCGCCATTAAAGGCGATGAAAATATTACCGACAACATTTTAATGAAGCTTTTTAGGACACAGTTCGAAATGGTGTAAAATAGTTTACCTTCACTTGGTTGCTCAGAACTAAGATGCTGCAGCTGCGATATCAATTAACGATTACAAACCTACTGCAACCATCGTAATGCGCCAATAGCGATACGCATGATTCAGGTCAGTAGGAGCGCGGTCAACGACATACCACGCAAAGATGATTACGTCAAAGTTGTGGTCCGAGTCGCTACAAATCATTTATTAAAAAAACACGCTCATAAATCATCGCACTCCGTTAAGCCTGTTTGTTCGCTGAGACGAAACATTGTCTCTTCCACTAAAAAAGACCGATGTCTTTTATAATGCACAAACGGAGCATCTCTGAGAAGCCTGAAACCGTCCCTGATCCAAATTGAACCAACCCAACCGTTCGATAGCTGACATTTTACGAAAACACATTTTGTGCCAAGAAAAATTCGTCCGACACTGTGATTCAACTGCTAGAAAAATGTGATCATGAAGTTCAAGGGCGAAACTCGATCCTCTCCTAAAAAATTACCGTTTCAAGAAACCTAATTCTGTCGTTATCCGCGATGAACCACTGGAGATGGTCAGTTTAGATAATGTTGCTGTTAGAAGATCGATCGAACATGTTTTTATCTGGTATTGCATGACTCATCGAAAGCTCTAAGATGATTACAGAAAATTTTGGGTCAATTCGTTTCTCCCCCCTCCCTTTCTAAGGTCACCTTCAGAATTTATTTCATCACCACTTACATCAAATTATTTATAACTTGAATTATCTCCTATACCTGTATTTCATGCGGCAGTAAATGTAAAAGAGATTGTTTAACAAGACTGCGCATTCACTATCATTTTTCTATCGCATTGCACGGGAGTTTACTGTATTTGAACTTCATAGAAAATAGAGGTTTCTATGATGCATTGAGAACGAATATAATAAATTAGTCGAAGGAATTTATTATTTCGAATATTGATTGTTTTCTTTTAGTCGAAATGATGTGTGACTAGCTTAGGGATTTTTCGGAGTGTACCGGCAAGGTTTGAGGGCCACTGGTGTAATTGAGTAGTCCATTGAATGGTTACAAAGTCACAGTAATCACGGTAGATAAGCAGCTAATCTAAGAATAGGATGTAACAACGATACAAAGTACAACTCGATTCCATAAAGACGATGTACGAGGTGCATACAATTTCCTCAGGACCAAGATGTTATCTCAATTGATCTATGGCCCCACTCTGGCTTGCTCCCCTCGACGACGAATCGTTCGCCTTCTGTTCGGCCACCGAGAGTTATCATTTCTTCACTTCGTAACGAACATCTGGCGAGGATGAACCGAATTAGTGAACTCGTCCTCGTCTTCCTGGCCCTGGGCCTGTCGGTGATCTACGCAGAACCCGTGACGCCGCGGCCATGTTCTTATCCTGATGGTGAGTATCGGAACCAGTGAAATTGGTCACATTAAACGTTGTTCCATTTAAGATGTATGATTTTAAAATCTAAACGCAAACTTGATCTTCAAGATCGTATCTTCAGTTCTTCGGTACAATCTCTCTCGGTAAAAAGATTTCAATTCCTATCGTGATACAGTAGAGAAACATGCAATTCGTTTACAGACTATGCTGATTATCTTTACGATGGTGCTTGCGTCGATCAGTGGATCGTGTTTACGGAAAACTTGTGTTTTGAAAATGTTGTAAAACTAGACCGAAACGTTGGAAATTTTGTAGTAATTTGCAAAATTGCTTAGTTAGTAACATCGGATCGAATCAGTGCGCTGAAAACATTAATGTACGTTGTAAACTTGTGTTTGTTGCAAATCGGACTTTTCATATGCAACGATCTAATAAAAGCATCGACAGTGAAGTTCAGTTTTGTGTCACTTTGTATACAGTCTGCCGATGAAAAAGAACCATTCGTTCGTATATTTGGCAGATCGGTGGAAGAAGTTTCAAATGAATTTTTCCCGATCATGGTAGCAAAATTACATTTTCTAGTTTCCGTGTTTTCACTGTATAGAATTGGCAGAGTGATAAACGTCGACTGGGATGCGCTTTCAGTATAGAACGATGCTCGAAAAAATATGGGGCGCGTATTTTTTCATGTCCGCGATCGTTCGCTTTGAAGTGGCGAAAATAGCTCTTGAAATCGGGGATGAAAACGGTCGATTAAATATCTACAGGCCTATTGATCGCAACAGAAAATGTTGCCTGCATTAACAGTGTGCTTTTCAACTGCAGGATTCGTATCGCCAATGTATTATCCCTTTGTGATACAGAAAATGTAACTTTGAAGGAGCTACTATGTCGTGATGGCAAAAAACGGCCTGTAACTACGAAATTACAATGGGCCACGATATTTTCATGTACGGTTCATATTCAGATAGTCTTCGAAAGAGAATAACGCGTTCGATCTTTTGTAGAAGCTGCAAGAAGTAGTTTATTAGGCAACGTGGAAAACAAGCTTCCCGGAATCTGAAAGATAGATAAAGATTGCGTTTTAAATTTTTATTTGGAACAGTATAGAACGTTTCGAAATTATATTTTGTAGGTCTGTGATAATTGAATATTCTTACAAATAGCAATGATTGAAATTGTAAAAATGTATGTGTGAATAAATTATGTTTTCACCCAACCACACATTAAAATAATGAATGTTTCAGCTAATACTCCAATAAATTGCACTGTGGAAGAAGTGTATATAGAACCATGTAAGGAAGCTGCAGAGTCGAAGCCATGTAAAATACGAAGAGGGACTAATACAAATATGACTATTCACTACACACCCAGTAAGCGCAGCTTTGAAATTTTACTGTAGTTTACCATGGGAAAACATTAACTAATTAAAGTATGTAACTCTTTTTGCAGATTTCTCGTCAAACGTAATGACGGGTCGAGTATTTTGGGCAAGTCCATTGACAGATATTCCATTCCTGGGAATGGATCCTAATGCTTGTTTATTGACATCATGTCCTGTCAAAGCAGGGGAACGAAATACTTTCTATACGAGTATACCGATTTTAAAAAAATACCCTGTTGTAAGTAAGAGACTGCTAGGTTTCTACAGTTCTGTGTTTTGTTTAGACATTTTTTTCCATAAATGTATAAAATCCGCAGTCCCTATATTAATAATACAGTTATTTAATAGTTTGTGAAAACCTACAAAACACAGTTAATAATTTTTTAAAAAGTTTACAAATAGCAATAGCAATTCCAATCGTAAATTAGCAAGTCACCCCCAATACAGTGATATAATAATTTTTTCGGAATGATTATTCAAATAACACGCTTCCGGTATGAGAAGTATTTGTTAGGATCACTAATTTGCATTTTATGACAATTTTTCCTTTGCTGTTTGATATAAAGAAGTTGTATTAAACAATTGCGGACTCTCTGACGACAGTAGTACAAACATTTGGTTTTGTTTCAGAGGATGTATGACCTGAAGTGGAGAATATGGAACGAACAGAATCAAGAGTGTTGTTTCATGTTTCAAATTAAGATAACCAAGTGATGTTGAATACATGTGGTTTACCATTGTATGGTGCTCAATTAATAATAATTCTCGACTCGATAAATTAATCGAATAAACCTTTCATTAAACCTGAAAACGCATTTTCCTGTTTCTTCCGCATTTATATTGTTCCCTAATCACGTGGTGTCGCGTTTGTGTATTTTATATATTGGATGGAAAATGTGATTTGGCATTCTACATACATTTAAGTCCGCTTACGATTCGTATGGATTACGTAACGTGCAAGGCAGCCGCAACCACTATCGTTACATTTCTTGATATTGCTTTGGCGATAAGATGAATGCTCTATTTTAATCACAATCTCGTTTAAAAAAAGACTTGAAACTTTCGCTCCTAAAAACTGTGGGCACAAAGATTTAAAACAATACATATATATCTATCCGCGTATAAGTTTATTCACTAAAGAATAGAAGAAAAATATATGTATTATTTAAACCGTTAAACGACGTTTTTGTAACGTTAGAAACTAGATACGCCATTGGAACTCTTCAAAGGATTAAGTATTTGTCATAAGATAGTAGAAGATTGTTTGAAAGTCTATTCTCATAACACAAGATGTTCTGTTGAAATATCTACAATAAAAAAAAATTAAAAAAGAAACGCTGCGGATAGGATTCGAACCTATGCGGGAAAAACCCATTGGATTTCGAGTCCAACTCCTTAACCACTCGGACACCGCAGCTTACGCTCATTGCCTTATAAATTTTGAATGCTATGCGGCAAATGTTAGAATAAAGTAAAATACCATTTTTTAATAGATAGAAATATTTGTTAATCAATCTAGATATACCTGACAAAGGAAGTGAAACATCGTGTCGTCCACTGCACCTTTGAAATAAATATATGCACAAACATATTGAACATAGTTTTGATAAATATTATGTAGTAATTTCATAAATAATACCCATATATTGCAAAAAATGGCATATAATTTAATAAATTTTCTAGATATATTCCTTTCTCACTTGCAGCGTAAATCAAGTTGTGATTTAAATGACTGATTTAATGAATATTTATAGCTACAATAATATTAAAAATTAATTTAAATTAATTTTTTACTTCTTTGTTCATCTGAGACGAAACATTTCACAACCCCGTTTGAAGGGAAGAAATATTTTAATGACATTGTATTGCTTAACTGCACTTATACCAAACAAAAAATGTATTGTTACAGAAGTAAATAATATTGATTATTAACTGCTTGAATTAAAAATAGCGGCATTGCATGCAGCGGGAAAACGATTAAACTGATAAGCAAACGTTATCTACAGACGATTATTATTAGAAAACAGTGATGGCGACGTCTGCATCTCGTCGATGGCAGTGTAGTAACATATCTCGTCTGAGGTGCAACCTTTACCATCGACGAGTATCTCGTCGGTGCCCTTACCTGCAATACCCAAAAACTTACCTGCATCCCGTCAATTAAATCACTATATCACCGACGAGATACTCGTGTCACCGATAAGGGGTAATTTTCCAAAAATTTGTCCAATCTGATCGAAGTAAAATTTCCTACATAGGTTAATTTTCATTAAAAACGTGTTTCCTGAAGGGATTTTTGGCAACATCAAAAAAAGAAACTTCTTATCATTTTAGTGTCGTCTTCTACCTTACTGACGTAACATAAGTTTACGCCATTTTCTAAAAAATAACCGGCTGTAGATAACATGTGTGTTCACCAGGTTTAATGATTCGCCGCTACGTGCAATGGCGCATATTTGAAAATTTTGTGGCAAAAATGATTTTCGCCGATTTTTATATAGTGTCTTATGACAAATTCAGCAAGAGTCAATTATTTTTACAATAAATTAATAATTATGTTTCTGTGAATGAATTATGCATTCTGTTGGAGAGAAACGTGCTTCTGTAAAGAAAACGGGTCCTGGAAGAGTCTGGGATGCAGATTGGACTAGCGAAGAGATTAAGGAAAGAGATATAAACGGGTTTCATTATTAACATTGAAATCTCGATGAAAAACCCGTCGCGGTGTCAAACGTTGATTAAAATATATTAATCCGTCTCCAAGCGGAAAAGAAACCAAAAACGGAAACGACGCCGACTCCGCGGAACTTTTATCACCGTGAAATTATTCACATCACGATTCACCCATGTAAAGCGGTCTCCGCTGGTTCCGGGGGTTTAACGCACTTTTTCATCCTCTTCTTCCGCGCTCTCGAAACATTTTTTAAAGACATTTTTCAGCTGACTCGTCGTTTGTCCATTGACGTTACTTTCGCCAAGTACTATTTGCCCCACACCAAAACGAGTTCCATTCATAAAACTTTCGACTTTTCGTCTGGAGGGGCAAAAACATGCAAAGAAAAAGTAGACTAAACGTCGATAACACAGAGTTCGATTTGGTTTTTCCGGGACGCATAACTGCGCTTACTTAGCAATTAGCACTAGCAATTAAATATGCACTCGGAGCTTCAGTGTTTCATTTCAGAATGTATAAATGTTGAAAATGTGCCCAAGAGATCTGCTTCTCACGATTTCGACGGTTCCAGAGGAGATTAAATATCCTGCTTAACTGGAACATATATTTTTCTACTTTCAAGAGAATGAGTTTCTCCTTTACACAAGAATATGTGAAAGAAAAGTACACTATATTTCATAATACGTTTCTCGGAACAGAAAAGGTAATAGTCATAGCCAACTAGAAATGTTTCAGGTAATTATTTCAGAGGATCGTCCGAGGGTTGTTTGAGAGAATAACAAGGGACCAAATTTTTTAGCATTTTACAAACAAGAGGAGCGATGCTTTTAATTTTCAAATTATCGTTTGGACACGTTTTATTTGTTGTGAACCCTCGCGGCCGTTTGTATGCTCGAGGAAATGGAGTGCGCAAGAGACAAACTGTTTGTTCTGTCAATGACTCGTCCCCGAAGCGCCCCTTTTCGTTTCCTGTGATGGATGCGCGAGCATTGCAGGCGTATGTGGCTTGACACAGCAAACAAAGTCGATAAATTAGCTTCAAGACAAAAACCGTACAATTCCTTGAGAGGTACACTGAAGGGATGCAATTGACTGACACGTCGGGATTTATTAACCATTCCCGCGTTCTCTCCCTCTCTCTCTGTTACTCTTTTTCTCTGTCACTCAATGGACCACGCGTCGCCGGTCTGACGTTGTAGGCTAATTTTGCGGTTCGCATAATTTCCCTGAAAGGCCAACGCGATTTCGGACCGGTGAACGTCAACAACATTTACGCACGCCGAGACGAGGGTATACTTAATCGATTACGCAATTATTGTTAGGTAATGTCCTATCGACTATTAAGCCTGCACACACGAGCCTTTACTTCGCTCGTTAGCTGTTGACGTATTAATCTACGAATCATTGTGGTGGTGTCTCATCCCACTCACACGAACTCAAATTCTATGAACATGAAGTTTCGAGTTGCCTCCCACAACTGAAACAACTGGTCTCCGAGCAACTACAATTTTAGAATTAATATTTTTCGTATACAAATATTCGCAGTTCTTGTCTCATTCCGATTATAACCACATATTATATCTCTTGTAACTTTCATGAGTTCTATCTGAACAATTACACCTGCTTTACATTTCAATTCAATAAGCTGTGTTTTATTTATAATTTATGGTATCAGATTAGACAGAAATTGGAGCAACTTGGTACGCTTATTAAGAAAAGAGTGCAGGTAAAATGGTAGGACGACATCTTGTTTTAATATTCCAAAGAATTATCTATTTGCAATGACTTATGACACTGGTGAAAATAATGCTAAATTCTCTTATACATACGTATTTCTAAAAGTTCTAATAATAACAATGATGATGATTTTCGATTTCAAATAGGTGTTACGAAGAAATAAAGAAAGGTTCTTTATAATTGTGTTAAGATCCGAAATCGATATTATAACCGTTTCCGAGCGTCCATCAAACGGGAGAGATCGCTTATGAAGGAGCTTTGATTTATCATGCGAAGAAGAGAGAGGAGTTTCGTATTAAGAGAGCTTACTAACACAAAGGTGGCATGAACTACGAAATTCCCGGAATTTCGTATAATTTTAGAAGAATTTCGTGAAACACCGTTCCCGCGATCCAGTCGAGTTTACGACTATGGAAAAATAGAAATTTCGTTCGAAGGGAACACGATGCACCGAAAGAGGTGGTGGGGGAATTTTGTGGTTTTCACAGATTCCCGGAATTTGACCTAATTTCCCTCGGATCCCCATGAGTCGAATTTCGCGGTTTTCAGAAATTCTTGAACCGGAGAACGCAATTACCGGTAATTTTGAAGGTGGGCTTTCACCTTTCTTACTGCGAATATTGAGGAGCCCGATTACATGCCAATACAAACCATTAATTAAGTAATCAGAGTTACTCATCGGGTAACTAACAATTGTAATTAGTAGTTCTGATAATTGATACGAGCGAAATAAACGAGACTCGGGAGAAGGAAACAATTTTCCCGAGGTGTTCAAGGTGCTAATCGAGAGGATATTTCCTTCGCTGCATGGTAAAACGCGGTTTATTCTAAGATCGCAAACGAACAGTGGGCCTCGATCATAATACAGTGCCAACAGAGTCGAGCCGAGTCGTTTCAGATTATAGAAAATCCAGCCGCAAGCACTGTACCGAAGAAAGTCTCGGGGAAGATGAGTGGAAAGGCAATCGAGATATTAAATAAACGACTACCGTTTTATTATCCGGTGCAAGAAAGTCAGACGGGGTTGGGATTCGCAATGGGGGCAAGGGGAGGGAAGATTGCTCGTCCCGAGTCTACATTGTCATCAGCTTCGTGTCCCATTTTGTGGCCAACAGACGACGAAGACGACTGCCGGAGAAGCAGAACAATAAGCACGAGTGGCAGACGAAGACCTACCGACTTATTAATCAACCTTTAGGGATCGTCCGCTGAAAGAACAAGACCCGTGGGGGTGGAGGGCTCTCTGTAATGCTGTCCAACTTCCGACGATATTCCCGTGACTTATTAACGAGCTCTCTTTCCACGGAGAAGATGAGAGGCGGCACGGCGTCTTTATTTTACCCCATGATTCAATGCGATCTATTAAATGGACAGTGACAGCTCCGGTGACCTTTGTACATTATGCTGATTAAGAATTTTTTCGAGCAAAAGACATCTGCTGCTAACACACTCCCATCGACGCACCCCATGCTCTTCTGAATTAATAGCTTCTTCATTTTGTTCGTTGAAAGAAGCACGTTCGAATATTAGAGAAAAGAAATTATTTCGCCTGTTCAATCGTTTTACACGTTTCAACACAGTGTCGAAATAATATTATTGTTAAAAGTGCTCACGGCGAAACTGGGTGAAATGTACGGATAACGTTCGATGAAGGCATTACGTACATACTTCCTTTCTTGAAAAATTGAGAAACGGCAAAGATCGTTTGACATTTCGAGAGATCCACCTCGTATCGATCTCTTCGCACGTAGTCAGCTCTCGCGGTGGCCGGGAAGAGTGAAACGAATCGTGAAACGAACGAAAGAGTTTAACAAACTCTCGCGAGCGTTCAAGTGGAGGGCGCGTTGCCAAAAATTTGTTCCCCGGCAACGGTTTCCAGATTTCCCAGCAATAAAAGCGTTTCGGGGACTTCTCCTTTGAACTTATCGAGTAGGGCCACGTTCGAAAAATCAGTCCTAGATGGTTGGAGATGGAAAAGAACGGAGAGAGCTTTCTATTAGGTCCCTGCCCATATTACTCCATTTCTGAAGTTATCCAAAATTTTATTGCAATCCTCTCAAATGCACAGTGCTTCCAGATAGTAGAAATTGTTTGATGATTTCGGCGCACAGGTTCGATCGATTATTGAAACAAGCAATTGTTCAATTTAGAAAATTCGTTGCGTCTGTAAAATAATATATACTGTAATAAATATTAAAGACGGTGGGGCAATAACCAACAAAAACTTGTTCTACTTGCTATGTCTAAAAGAATAATGTATGAATAATGTATAAATATTGCACTAAATGCATGTGAACGTTGAGGAAGGTACCAAGCAGCTTACAGAGGAACGAAGTATTTCAACAATAACCAATCTTGGAAATCGATCATAGAATGCGATATCTTCGGTTGTTATAAGAAATCTGCGTTCTCGTTGCTCTGTACTTTTTAAAGTCCGTCCATGGACCAGAAATTGCATGGTGATTTACTGTTTACAAAGGACGGGCCTTTGATGGAAAGTCGGCAAACTTTAAAGGACGAGCGAATCGCTGTGAGAGATTTCGTATGCGAATTATGTAAAGGGAACAAAGTTGCGTAACGCTCTCGAGTGGTTTGTTAAGAGAACGTGCAGAATAGAAGACGATTTTATTCAGCTCGAAGTACTTACCTTTATCTGTTACATACGAACGCCGCGCCGGTATCGCGGGTAGAACTTTCGTTTCTTCGCGGGTTCTGCGTGAAACGGTGCTGCGAACGAAACGTAGTAGCTAGATTTTGCGAGTTCTCCCTCAAATTCTCTCACGTCTCTATCGTCCGTTTCTGTCGTCGTTCCGCGACCGAATGGCGGAGGCGAGTAGGATCGTAACAATGAAGCGGTACGTAGAAAGCTGAGAGCTAAAATAATCCAAAAATCCGAGGATTACCATATCTCGAACCACTCGTGCGAGCACTATATTCACTCCACGCATCAAACTTCCCAATTAAAACCTAAACATTCATTTCTTTAACGCGTTAAAAATCCGAGATTCCTCAGGGATGAGGAAAAACAAAATGCCTCGTGTTGACATTCGCTCCGACAATTGTTTAAAAATACAAGCTAGAAACATTTATCTTGCAATAAGTGGCGCTCGCGCGAAGATCAATTATTGATTTGACTATTTATTGTTTCGCGGAAATGAATATACAGAATTAACTTTAGAGATCGTTATCTCTTTATCGAGATTTTATGATGCTGTATATTACGTACTGTTCCATATAACCTTTATTGAAAATTACTGTTACATAAATGGAACAGTGGTACTCTGCAACCCCTATAATTCAATCACTTTTGTGTCTTGATAAATGTGATATAAAATTAACAAACGGTAACTTGCGGATATAAATTTACAATTAATTTAGATTTCATCTGGTATTGTTTGATCGATGACGCAGATGACCGTACCAAGGGTGAGATAGTTTACGATCCTCGCTCTCCCCCTGTTTGCGTCATGGAGAATATTTTTACTTCGCTTCTCGGGAGAAAGGTCAATTATTTAATTACATCGTCATAAATTTCGATACTATCACTTGAGAAAGTTACCGACTAAGTGGTAGAAATGCCGCGGTAGCAATCGTGTGGAGTTAGGCGTGTCGAAAACCATTTTTCCTGTCAATCATTCTCTCCCTATGGGGTAGAATTACAACATTTTTCAAAGAATTTCATCATCGCGAAGTAAACGAGAAATTAATTAATAAATTTCCATTAACTTCTTTTTTATCACAGGACTTCGCGCAACTACATATTTTAATTTCCAATTTTACAGAAACCGATTATCATTAACATCCTAGCGAACTGATGGTGCATGTTCCTCGGGCGCGTTAACACACGCTCGCCACGAAGCACAAATTCGGACATGATCTCGTAGAAATATCAAGTCGTAAAGTTGCCTAATTTGTGCGGGGAGCCGAGTACAAAGGTGAAAGAAGACAATGCGACGGTGTTTCGGCGAGTGTGGACCAAGAAACGGAAGGAAGGACGAGGTTGCAGCAGCGAAGCAACCGGAATAGGAGAGAAGATGGCCGGCGCGAGAGGTACAAAGAAGTTCAAAAGAAGCGAGAGAATCGTTTTCTAGGAGAAGAGAAAAAGGAGGAGAGGAGATGAGGGAGGCGGACAAGACGGTGTTTGAAAGAAGGGAGTAGAACGAGGGGAAAAAAGAGCCGAGTGCTTAGGAGAGTCTGGTGTTTGGAGCCGAAATGTGCCTGGTGTCCGGAGAAGAATGATTCGTGTAATATTTCACGGTTCTGTCCGAGATGGAGATCTTTCGCGAATTAATTAGAAGTCTCGCGCTTATCCTGACTAAGAGGTTATGCACCGGCTATGAATCCAGTTTTATCCACGATCCCGGAGGTGCGTCGGCTAACAAATGAGCCGGCGGGTTTAAAAAATTGTTCCGAGCCAGACAAGAACGGGACAAGGCGCGTCCGGAGCGACGAGGATCTTGTTGGCCACGGAAACGACAGTGTTTCAGACGGTGGTGGCGATTAATCAGAGCGATAAACACCTAGCTTGGATGGAAATTAATTCTCAGTCTTCCTCCGGGAGATCACGTTTCAATTTCATGTCAGCTACAACGACGAAAAGTAACGAGACGTAATTGAAACCGGGGTATAATAATGGCCGTCACGGTTTCTCGTTGCTTTGATAAAATTATCAGCATTTATGTACACCAATGTCTCGATATTCCGTGAAAAGGGATGCATAGGATATTTCTGCAAAATTCCCCCTTTCAGGCGAAGTCAACCGTTCGAACCACCTTCACCCAGACCTTAGCAAACGAGTAGACAATTTTGAAGCTTCGGTATTCAAAATTGCTATCCTAAAATTTGTATCCTGATCTCTCCTTTATTCGATTTAACCCTCATCCGTCCCTCGTGTCAATTTTACACAGTTTTCCCACAGTAAGTTATACTATTCCGGTATTTGTAGGTTTTGTCCGAAACTTGGAGTCCTAACCCTATCCTAACCGCAAGAATTTAAGATGTACACAAATGTAACTCGTCAATTTGAATAAAAAAACATCGAAAAGTAACTGTTCACTTTGTTATTTTATCGAATTTTTATCACTGTGTCAATTTGACACCGAGGGACAGATTCGGTTCGTGAAATGAGGGACGGATGGGGGTTAAGAATGAAGTCACGCTATCTTGTGGTCAGAAGTGATCCAGACCTTTTTCCCCGTTTAAAGCACTAGCCGTTGACCCACAAGCGGCGAGTGTGAACGCAATCAACCTACAGTCTGTTATGAGCTGGGTTTCATCAGTGTCGTGCCTGGGTATCACGCGATGGGGCATTAATCGCGTGATTAAACGACGCGAGGGATAACGGATGGAAGAAAGGAAATACACACACATACCGGTGTATCAGTACGGAGGGATTCTCAGCTGGTAGGGGGGAGAAGGCGCCAGCGGAAAGAGGCGTGTTCTGTATGGTTTTCTTGTCGTCCCTGCGGCAAGCCTAGTCGAATTTCTGCCTGATCCCTGCCGTCCGTCCGCGTGAGACGGCCAGTTGCGTTTCTGCGTTCGGATTCGCCGTGCGTTCGCCGTTGCAAGTCCTCGATATGCTGAACCGGTCGCGTGGATCGAGAGGATGGGCAAAGCTGACCCAAGGTGAACGATAGACACCGTTCTTGTCAGTGGAACCAGCGTTGCCGACAAGCTATACGCCGATCTCTCGATTCTGTACAAAACGCGTAACATCTCGTACAGGCTCATCAGGTCCTAGTTCCAAGACTTTGAGACCCTGAAGTTCTCGTTTTGGAAGTCCGTGGCTCCGTTCAAAATGTTATCTCTTCGACTGGAAGGAATGTATTGAAAGGGAAGGATAATTCTCGGGGAAATAGGAATCAGTCTCCGCAGCTCGGTCGAAGCTGATTTCGAAGAATCTTCGGAGGATAGAGGTTCTCGGAAGCTCTAAAGAATAGAGATGGGGCCGATTGTGCGCGATGAACTCGATCGAATCCTCGGGGACAAAGGAACATTACGTGCTAGTGTCAAATAGTGTCCCGAACGAGTTGGAGATTCGGAGGACAGGATATGATGCCATCGAACGAATCAACGGGAACGCTAAACGAATCAGAAGGTGAATTTTTCATTGAAACTGTTCACCACTGGGAGAACAAGAGACTCCTCGAGCGGTCACGTGCTGGCGCTAACACCGTTTTGTTTGCATGCTTCGTGGCCATTTTTACGGTTTCAAATCCGTATTTGTTTAGCAGCAAAGCTAGCTCAGTATTTAATATAGTTATTTTTCCGAAATTTTTGTGAGCGATTAGAAAACGATGTGCGATGATTGACGAAAGAGTAAATTCTTGCGTTGCTTTTTTTTTAATAATAGTGCGTTCTTTAGAAATAATTGTGTAGAAGATTCGTCTGTACTTTTCATCCATTTTCGTTTAAAATAAGTGGCATTATAAAGGGAGCAAGAAAGAATTACTGCAAAATATAAAGCTGTGATAAGAGCGGCTTCAGTAAAGGAACTACGGTGCAAAGAAAAGTGTAGAAAGGTAATAAATACGAGAAGAGAGTGTCCGAGATTGCCTCGGTCGAGGGAATGATGGAAACGAGAGAAGGAGACGCGGAAAAGTAGAACAGAGCTGATACTATGAATGACAGTGAAATTGGTTTTCTGAGGAATGGGATCATTAAAAAATAATTACCATTATTCCGTGCTTTTATTATATACGTAGTCGCAAGAATTTATAAACTATTATGAACACTTTATACGCATTGGTTAAAATCGAACAGGTTTGAACAATATTTCTCTGATTCTTTCGATATCCTTATAATGACAGAATCGCAATTGAATTGCCTGATCGAGTAGAAAATGGAGAACGCAAAAGACGAACGAAAACGAGGAACGAAAGCAAAACATCTGCAAGGGAAAGTAACTTCGAAAGTAATCCCGCGCGATTCCATGGACGCGTCTCTTTTTATTTGGACGTTGATAAATTATATTGATACAAGAATTACCGTTCTCCGTTATGCAATTTTTTTTCACAGCGAATTTATTCGGTAGGGTTGAAGTTATTCTTTGAACGTTTTATGTACTACTTCTCGATTCAACTTTGTAATTATCAAATTCTAAAAAACAAGAGAAATGTTTCGAAACAAATGTTACTTCCTTCAATTGGACCCATTAAATAGTATTGTATTTATAGATGGTTTAAACGATTAGGAAAAAATAGAAAACAAAATCAGAAGATCACCATCTCTAGCTCCTTCACGCGAATCTGAGCAGGAAATAAAAATTGCATAAGCAAAATTCCATAACTTTCTGAATTATCTGGTACTTAATTTTCTTTTTGTTAACCGACGATCGGATACCTTGGAAAACTTCATCCATCAGTGTTCGATAATAGACGTGCGCGTTATGAAGTCGGGAAAATTTTGCTAGAACATTCAGAAATAATTGCTCGAAAATGTGGAATCGCGTTGTCTCTGCAAAGTATACAGAATTCCGCGAACACGGAGGTGATAGACGGAAACGTTGGTGTTACGTGACCATCAAAGGCCCGCCATAGAAATAAAGACAGAGATCCTGACTTTGAATTAATCAGGCAAGAAGACGAGTGAACAACAATATTATATGTACAAATTAATTCGTAGCTCTCATAGTTAACGTTTTGATAATCAAGTTCATAAAAGCGTAACGTTTATAACACAGACTCGCGTGTATTTTTCCTTCATTTATATTTTCTAACCTTGAAAAAACGAGTCGGGGCACATTTTTCACCGATCAAACTATCAAGATAAAAGATATTTTCACAATTAGTGATAACTCGAAAATGCAATTTCTTGTTTCACGCAAGCAAACGTATAGATTGTTTTGACATTATGCTCAATACATAGTTCGCTTGCAAAAAATTCGAAAAAACCTGTTTCATGGTCGGAGAATCGAATTAGGGAATTGCCGAATTTGTATAGTTAATGATTTCGAAGACCGGTTCCATATGAAATCGGTAATCGTCGGAGCGGAGCCACGAGAAAGCTTTTTGGCCAACGAAGCGCGAAGACATCGGGGCTGAATGTAGTTTCCATCGAACTTTCGGCCTCGACCCGTTCGTATACGACAAGATTACTTTTCTCTTGGAACGCGCCAGCTAATTTCGAGAAATAGCTGCTTTTTAATTGTCCAGCCGTTTCCTTGGGGAGGCATGGAGATACCGCCGCGTGCGTGACTGCCGTGCCATTGCATTATGCAACTGAAGCGACGATTTAATCGACCAGAGACGGCTTACAATGAATCACTCCGAGATTACCGCTGGGACTCGAGTTAGACTCGAGGAAAAGCGACGAACAACACTCCTGGTATCGATTGTGCCTTCTGTCGGCGATTAATCCCGCGTGCGAATCTTAGATTCCATAGATCCAACGTCAACGTGTTCCTTTACTACAGGTGTCTTCTGCACCGTTCGTAAACAAGCCCATTGAAAGACGAAATGATTGCCTGTGGATTGTATGCAACCGTTGTCGCCATCAATTGCAAGACGCAAGAGCATCGGGTTGTCCCAAAACGAGTAGAAGAAAAATGATTTAATTGCCTTCCAATTAATACATTTTTTAACATGCTTTTCTATAGATATATTCTACTCTATTCACGCATATTCCAGGATATTTTATTATACTCCAGCAAATACAGATATACAACATTTTTCTGACTAAATGGTCAATTATCTCTGCTTGGAAAGCCAAAAAGCATCGGAATGAATGGAAAGTTCGTCCGTTTTGAGATAACGATCCGACCTCTAACGATCGTAATTAACCTAATTATATGGCAATATCTTTAGGTCGGCCATTCCACTGTGTATTCTACACGAAAGTACCCGCAAAAATTTTCGTTGCTTTCTGTCGCTCATCGATTTTGTCGTCAACTAGTTATTAATTATACTACTTATAAACTATTAGTATTCAATTTCTGAAAAATAATAAGAATTCAATGTAGCTAACGTTTCATTAACAATTTATTCACGTGTCCGTAACAATTTCGGACACATCCGAGTGTTCACAAAAATATTGCTACTTGTTGGCCGAGATATTCGATACAGATTTACAGTTTACTCTTTTCGCTGGCTATATCCGACTGTGTAAATTGTCTCGAATTTTACGGTGGCAGTAAAAAAGAGGGACCATTTCCATCAGCCACGTGCCCCGCGTATTTCGACAGAAACATCCGCGATATACCGTGGATCGAAGTCCTCGAACGATCGCACACCGTAGCTAGGATCTAATAAAGTGATATAAAAATAGAAAAAAAATGTGGGGAAAAACGAGAGGCGGAGGGAGCTCGCAAGACAGTTTTAGTTGTTGATTCTTGGAAGTTCCAGGCGTCGAAGGGGATCGAGCCTCTCGAAATGAGTCAAAGTTAAACAACCGCGGAAAAATGATCCAGCTGGTAATACGTGCACAGACCTCGCCGGGAATCGTGGCAGCCACAACCGCGTCGGTGTTTTAGTAAATTCTACTTCGCTCAACGGTTACGGAGAAACAAGTATAACGTGCAGAGATATCTCTATGCAGTGTCAACTTCGTGCACACCGTTCAGAGGTGCGCGAAACTTCCGGGCCGCCGGGCGCCGCGGAAACTCTAGCGACCGATCGATCTGCGAGTCCTCGATTTAAGGAACACAGTGATTTCAGTGATATACACGCCGTGATCCAATTGACCTGCTTCTAGTTTCCTCAGAATAGGGTGGGGATGATTTATAGATCGATACCTCGTTGGTAATTTCGGAAACGATTTAAATGATTTATATCCACTCATTTCGCTGCCCAGATAGCACAGGACGTCCTCAAGATGTCCATTTTACGTCCATTTCAGGTCCGAACGTCCTACGTCCTGGAAGGACGTGTTAAAAACGTCTTGAAAACATCTTTTTCAGAACGTTCGTTTTACGTCCAAAATAAGACGTTTTGAAAACGTCTTTTTCAGAATGTTCGTTTTACGTCCAAAATAAGACGTTTTGAAAACGTCTTTTTCAGAATGTTCGTTTTACGTCCAAAATAAGACGTTTTGAAAACGTCTTTTTCAGAACGTTCGTTTTACGTCCAAAATAAGACGTTTTGAAAACGTCTTTTTCAGAACGTTCATTTTACGTCCAAAATAAGACGTTTTGAAAACGTCTTTTTCAGAACGTTCGTTTTACGTCCAAAATAAGACATTTTGGAAACGTCTTTTTCAGAACGTTCGTTTTACGTCCAAAATAAGACATTTTGGAAACGTCTTTTTCTATATATATATATATATATATATATATATATATATATATATATATATATATATATGTATGTATGTATGTATGTATATATGATCAACTCGCACAATATATGTGGTTTATTAACAACGAAAAAGTTTATTAAAAGCAGAATAATCCACATAATAAGTAGAAGAAGAGAGAAATAATTCATATCTTAACGCACGCTTTTCATTTATTTATTATTTATTATAACAATTCTTATTGTTATTTATTGTTACTTTATTTTGGTTTGTATCACCAGAAGTTAAAAAATTCGTTGATGAGATGTAAGTTAAAAAGATTAACTACTTCCTTACTTTCTGTGTAAATAAAAATGTCTTAGATTAAAGAGCGTGTTAAAATAAGCATAAGGTAAGCGTTTGACGGAGTTGGTTGCCTAATGGTCGCGCGTACATTTACATTGTTGCGCGGCCGAGACTATTGCTCTTTTGTTTTTGATCTGAGCGTTCCTCATTCGCGACGTTCCCTTCGAAGCGTGAAGACGTGCCTCCAGTAATCGTTCGTAATATTTGTTCGTGTTAGTGTTTTTGACTGCCGGTTTGAAAGCCGGTGGAGATCATCGGGTCCCGTTCTTGCTGAGACTTCCGCCGCTGAAATTTCCAGTCAAAACGGAAGAGGAGACCTCTATTTTCGAGAACATCTTAAATAGCGGCGAGGAATTCCAAGATGGCGTAAGCTTATTGATGTAATAAATTAACTTAAAATAACTGAAATTGATCTTTCATTTTGATATAGTTACCAGAATGTAATATTAATAACTTTTTATTTTAGGTTCAAGAATTACACAAAATCGGCGACGAGAACGCCTACCAGTTTGTGAAAAGAGTTTTGTCAACACTCATAATCAACCAGCTGGCGGTAACATATAGCTGGTTGGGCAGGATGGGGAAGAAGCCCTTTAATAAATTAAATACAGCCAACCTAGTAATATGTAAGTATCCCCCTTATTTTAGTGTTATTATAAAAGTGATGATTCATGTACAAACTAACACAGTAATAAATTCTTATTCAAGGTGCTGCCGAAAAGGGAATCAGCACTGCCACTAGGAGAAGCACGGAGATCGCCATTCAAATGTGGCTGAAAAGGGCGGCGGACAGAATAGCTGCCGGAATAAATAAAAACTTTTAATTTTTATTATTTTTTGATTTTTTATATTTATAAAGGCTTTTTGTTATTTCAATAAAATGTATATATTAAACGTATATATATGTATATATATTTCCTACAATCAAATTTCCTAATATATATATATATATATATATATATATATATATATATATATATATATATATATATATAACGGCCTACGAAAGTTTTCTGAACGGCCTACGAACGTATTCCAAACGGCCTACGAAAGTTTTCTGAACGGCCTACGAAAGTTTTCTGAGCGGCCTACGAACGTATTCCAAACGGCCTACGAAAGTTTTCTGAACGGCCTACGAAAGTTTTCTGAACGGCCTGTGTTATAGAACCGTACGTTTTAAAAACGTCCCAAGAGTGTCCATTAGACGTCCAGAAAACGTTTTTTAGACGTTTAATGGACATTCTTGGGACGTTTTTAAAACGTACGGTTTTGTAACACAAGCCATTGAGAAGACATTTGTAGGCCTTTCGTGGGCTTTTCGGAGGACATTCAAGACGTCCATAAGATATCTTGAATGTCCGACAGCGGACGTATTTAAGACGTTTTCAAAATGTCTGTGTGCTATCTGGGTGAGTTGCGATAGGTCAAGAATCAACAATTGTCTACTGGTACACGTGAACCTAACACATTTTACAAAAAAATCAGAATGTAGTCGTCACCCTATAAAATGAACCCAGATAAATAACCCTCCAAGAGTTTAAACACCAGCGAAGCTACGATTCAGCAATTCTTTGATTCCGATCAGTGTTCTTGAATTATTAATGGTACATTTGAATTGTTATCATTTGCAACAGTGTTTGGCGAGACAGAGCACGACAGGACCACGACGCGGTCAAGGAAAAGTGAAATCCTCCGCGTGGAAATTGCCGGTCGAAGCCTTTGAGGTGCAACAACTTGTCAGAATGACGAGGAGCAGCCTGATTTTCGCGACAATCGTTTCTCTGACGTTGGCCGTTCCGGAGACGCGATTAAGAAAATGTTGCCCGGCGGGCATGGTGCTCTCGACTATGCCGAAAGTGGAATGCATCCCACCTGAGGGGGACACGTCCGAGCTTTACATCGTGGATCCAGAGGTCACCAACCACCAGGATGAATTTCCGATCTGCGAGAACCCGGAGGACGTCAATACTCAGGACCTCTCCGAGTTGAACACTACCGATTTTCCACAGGTAGGAGACGGATTGGCCGTTTTGCCATTAACTCGCTGCCGCTCGTAAATTTTCGAGTCGCACCGAACTAAACGCGATGAATAGAATTGATCGCGTCCTCTTTCCCCGACGCTCGTTTCCAGTATAAACGCCTTCCACCGATCATTCCCTATCTGACATCTCGTTGGGATTGCTCGCGATACTCTAAGAGACGTTTCTCATACGTGCGGGTGATTATGAAACTGGTGTTAGTCAAAATTCTGAACAAGTCAACCTTTCCGTTCATTGTGTGTCGCGTCGATCGATTTTACTGATAATTATATTGTATAACATAGGACCTCAAAAATCGCTAAATTTGTCACTGACTGACTGACTGACAGATCATCAAAACCTTTTGGGTACTTCCCATTGACCTACAAACTTGAAATTTGGTACATAACTCCACCATAACAAACATTCAAAAGAATAATTATCAAAGTTTGAAATTTTACACCTTCGCGATCTGCTTCAAGAAGCGGGACGATTTTTTAAATAGACGATCGCTGGGGACCGAGTCATTTTTGTTTTATTCGACTGATCCAGGTATGTGATGCCGGGTAGCGATGCTTCTGCGTAGGTTTCGAGTCGTTTAGAATCGTCGTTTGTGTTAGATTGAGTAATGTGTCTCTCCGTATTTCTGAACAGGAATGTTACTGTACTTCTTATCTGTCCGGCAACGTAAATGTATCGTGTTCATAAAATGTCTCCGACTTTCTCTTAAAAAATATGTATTTTACGTGACACGCAAAACAAGTAAAGCCCCCAAAGAATGAGAGAAGAGAAACATGGAATGTTTACAGTAACGAATTAGAATTTCATATAAAATCCAACGAACCCAGAGAGACGGAATAAAATAGAACAACAAAGCGTTAAATTCTTCACAGCGAGCAGCAGGGATTTCTTTTCGGAGCCAAGAGTGATGAAATACAGAGATCTGAAATCGCGGAGAATATCTTGCGAAGCAAAGAATTAGAGTATCACATCGAAGCCAAGTAGCACGGAATAAAATAAAATCGTTTCTGAAGCAACCGCGAAAAATAGAATTCCATCTCACCTCGATCGCGGTATAGGTAACAGTCAAAGAAGAGCAGAGAAACATCGCCGCTTATATTACCCCCGTTTCGCGAAAGTTTGGCCGTCGAATCAATTTTAGTTTCCGTCAATATTTATAAATAAATAGCGGCCATTCCGGTTTCCTGTTTTATTTGGCGGCGGACCGGCACTCCTCCGGAACGGCGTCCATAAAAGCGGCGATTCGAATGAAACAATTTTGATCGATTTTATCCACAGGCACCGGCCTGTATAGAAATTCTGAAGGTGGGATACACGAACGAGACCGCTTTGATAGCCGTCAATTGCCAGCATAACGAGAATGATGAAGGCGAGGAACGTGAACAGCCGAACGCGTCACCGTTACAGCTGTTGAATATCAGAAGATGCTGTCCGAGAGATAAAGTGTTCGATGTGCTCGAGAAATCCTGTGTAACGAACGTAGATTCCTCCGAAAACTATTCGAACACCCACGAGTTCCTGTCAATGCTGCCGAATCCGCCCGTCAACTTCTTAAACGTGTCCAAGAATTCGCGTCACTGCGCTTCCGGTGCCTTGGTCACTTATGACATCGCAGCGGAGGACATCGAATTCGATAGAGGATCTCTATGGGTGAGTCTGAACATTTATCCGCAATTTGATCTCTCAATTATCGACGAATTCCATCGGGCTTTCAACAATATACTCAAACGTGCAGCAACATTTGCGCGATAAATCCTCCCAATTTTCGTTTGTTTGCTTTGCGATGATACTTTAATTCGACGATTGCGCGTTATTCATATTTTAATCAAATCCGATATAATTGAAATTCATTTCGAGAGGGATGAAGCGATTCAATTTGTCCGACAGAAGGCCGTTAAAAAATTGTTGGATGGCTAATACTACATTGATGCTGAGGTATCATAATGTTTTCATAATGTCCCATAATTGTATTACGCGAGTACGAGTTTCATGCTACCGGAAATAGATCTGTATAATTTTTGAAAGTTTTGCAGCGGGAGATCTTGTAGATTTCAATGTAGATGCTGGACCTCTGAATCAATTTTCCTGGCAGAAGACACTTAAAATTTAACAGCTCGAACTGTCATCCCTTAATTGTTTTAAGTGGAATATCAATTTCAGGCTTCCAGAACTAGGATTCTTCGAAATTTCAGTGTAATTTCCAGAAAGGAATATTCTGGAGCTCTGAATCAAAATTTGCGGAAGTCCCGTATTAGAGCTTTTCAGAATTTCCTATTGTCCAACCGGTCACTTCGTCGAATCAGTTTCTTCACTCCAATGTAGCTTGTTTAGCGGAAATGTTAATTAGTAATTTGTGTACAGTTTTCCGGTGATAAGGAGGTCGCTAATTAGTCGTGTCAATTTACCGCGTCGCAAATAAAATGTCCAGCTATGACGCTCGCGTGTCGCCACACCCGGAGCCGTTTAGGTTTTCATTGTAATGAAAATCACGAAAAGAGTTCATCAGACTAATGATAGTTTCCGATACCCGACGAGGCTATTCTGGGAAACAGTGGCCGATGAGAAAACAAACACGTGTAGGAAAATTTCGTAAACAAAATCGGAAATTGTTTCTCTATGGAGGATTCAGAAATAAACTAATCACGATGACGTGGTTCATCCCGTAGACGTTTGGTCATGTGTCGACGTTCTATGAAATTTAGTCGCGTTTTTACAGAATCCATTTCACTGGTGCCCGTTCACGATTGATAGCGTTATCGTTAAGGGGCGTGGCGCGAACAGGTTTATGGAACGTTTTCAAAGAACATATTGAACGCAAAATGTATGAAAAAGTCTGTCGTCGACCACATGCTGCACAGAAATCATTTTCTACTTTCCAGTCTAAAATATTTCTCGACTTTGTTCCCATTCAAATCTTTATACGAAATAACACGACGACACAATTTATTTACCGACCAACGAGTCAAAGTTTAGGTGATTACAAATTGACTCGTAGAATATTCATTAAAAGTTCATTATGGTTGTGAATTATGGGACAGGTTCGGATTAGAACGCTGAAGAAAATATGTGCGTGGGGCGTTGCTATCGATTCCCGTAATGTAATAAATTAAATTTTCGATCGTAGAAATTTGATAATAATTGTGTGTTGGTGTCGGCGCACAAATTCGATCGATAATATAAAACAAGCAATTTTGCAATTAATAAACTCTCAACGTTTCGATCCTACTGTGTATCATTTCCAAGAAAACATTTTTGCGTCGGAAAAATAATATAACTACAATGCGTGTTAACAACGAGAATGGTAAAAGAGTGTAATGTATTGGAAGTTGGTTTTCTGAAGTTGATAGAGTTGTATTGTTAAATAATCATAGTGCTAGGTAAGAATCAAGTTGTTTGATACATATCAATGCGTCGATGACGCCGTACATATTCATAAGGCACTTTGCAGTGTTCGATAAATAAATGATGAAACAGCTGAATACAAAGTCAGCGTGTACCTATTTCTGAATTTCGCTGAATCACTCAAGAAAATGGAAATTTTTCGAACGATCCAATGTTTACAAGTAATTATTGCAGAATTACAAGGTCAATTACCTTCCGCAGCATCGATCGAGGCAAAAAGAGACGCGCACGCAAAGTTCGACGATTTCGCATTGCTCGTGTCGCGTTGCGAACGCTCATTGTCGGTAAAACAAAACGATCTCGTAACAACGTGCTCAACAGGAAGAGGACTAATACAAACTAGATCTCTCTCCCTCTCTTTGTCTTGTTGCCTGCAGGCGATTAACATTGCTGCCGTAACACCGTTTATTATAAACCGACACGCGAGGTATGACTTCATCATCTGACAGCAGAGGAAAACCCCGTTTCTCGCCTAAATGTATCAAGATACCTAACTGTGTTGCTGCGACTAGGAAAACGTGCGGATAACTACGTTACACAAGAGAATCTCTGTCTTCGACCTCCATCCATGCTGCAGTCAAGTTCACAAGTGTCTCTAATCACTTAATTACGAGGAATTTCAGTGATTTCACATCGTAGGAAAGATCGATGATTTGCCTTCATTTTCTGAGAATTGACAGTTCCAACTTCACAAATTTACGTCACATGTAAATTGGATACGAAGATTCTTTGCAAGAATACGAGCAATATGAAATTTTTTGCAATATATTTTTAGCTAGTGGAAAATAAATACGAACAAGCACGGTTAACCGAAGTCGCGCTTTAATTAGTTTGAAACCTTGAAGATTTCTTACGCTGATTACAACTGAAAGGAAGAATAGTAACGTAATATTCGTAATAGCAGTGTTAAAACGAACGTGAATGGGTTGATTACTTTTCCACGCGATAAGAAATGAAAAAGCGTGGTGCATGGAAGGCGACTGCAACACTGCAAGTATTCCCGTAGAATTCAAAGCAGTTCGTTTTGCACGCGATTCCAGGAGGATCCGTGTATATCACACAAAGTCAACGTGTCGTGTTAACAAAAATATTTCCTTTCCCGGTTCTTTCACATTCGAGAAATATACGACCAGTTTCCAGGGGACGTGTGTGTTTTCCCCGCCACTCCTACGCAAATATAAACACGGTTTCAAGCCGGAGACTTGTGCGTTCAATTCAGAACGCATTCGAGAAATTATTTTCTTTCACACGGAGACATGCTGTCGGGGCAACGAACCGGTACTCTGCCGTGAGTTTTTCCACTCGGGACTGGCCAATAAAGCGATCAAATGGCGATAACCTCTCCGATGCAACTGTTCATCGCCAAACCTGTTCAATCGGATGAAATTTTTACATTCAAGGACGTTTCTCTCTTGAATTTCAATCGTTCTTAAATACCGGTACATTTTGTACAACGTCGAGAATGAGACTATCTTGAGGAATTTATTTTTAAGAAGTTGGAAGTCGTACTTTTTCGGAAATTTTATGAGACGTTATCGCATCTCTTGGGAAGTGTAAACCATTCTTTTATTTTCAAAAGTATTTCGGTACAGCTTCGACGTTTGTGTCGAGTTAAACAATCTTATACGTCTCTTCCTAACAATGAAAGAACACAGTGGGGAAACGAGATTGCTGTGACAAGTCTAGACAGTTAATTTATTCTTATAAGTAAAACAAAACGAAGGAACTTCAATTCCAAACTATAAAACTGATTTGCTTGGCTTCGCGAATAAAATTCTGGCTTCGTGCCTGATCACCACTTACCCCATGCCGTCGAACGTGTTGAAGTGCCTCCACCTTTCCGCTGGATTCGCCCTTACACGTTGTCTCGCACGTATCGCGATACAATTTGCAAAATGATATGGCAAATGCGTGCGAGAAAATTCTATGGAATTTGGACAAATTGCCTTGCGACATCGAGCCAGACTTGCGGTGAAAACTTTGAATGAAGAATTTCTTGTCCATGATGAACACGAATGGTGCGGTCCAAGTCAGGTGACTGTGTAGAAAATAGTACCGTTTAATCAAAGCGAGCACAGTTTCAGGGATTGTTTATTCTCGGGAATAAAATTTATAGTGCTTTCTCGGAAGGTATACCAGCGGGCACGAAAAATGAATCGATTCGGTTTTACGCGGCCGTTTCGTACGAGAAAATTTTATTTTTCATCCGAACCTATACAGTATGTCGCTTACAAAGCTGTTTCACGATATACAGTGGGTGTACAAAGTGTTCGTACACTTTTTAAAATGGAATAACCTTTTTGTAATTGCACCAAACTGATTTTTTTATAATTAGAGGCGTTGGTTTATGAAATGATATGCAAAAAAGATTTTCCAAACAATTATTATTTACAAAGTTAAAATCGATTACTATATACATGAGCTACAAGCGGTCAAAAATTGTGAAAATCGTAATTTTATACGAGTTTTAATCGATTTCGATAAAATATTCGAAAACAAATATTTTAAATTTTCATTAAGGGCCCAAATGAAAGAGTTGTAAATTGTAATTTTTGAAAAATCTTTTTGCATATCATTTCGTAAACCAATGCTTCTAATTGATTACAAAAAATTAGGCCGCTGGGTAAATTTATAAAAAAGTTATTCAAAAAAGATATTAAGATACATGTTTATTGCAAAAAATAGTATAAGAATGGGTAGTTCCCGAAAGTGTCCGAATATTAAAGTTACTCACTGTATGTGTACCTGAGGTAGCTGGCTCGTCACGGCCAAGGACATTCGTTGGCGGAAGCGTTATGGGCACGGGCGAGTCTGATTGCCAGATGTGTTGGGAAAAAACCCCATCGTAAACTAGCTCGTCACGGGCCTAGGTAAAAACTCTACCTAAACGTTTGGTACAACGGGCTGTCAAATTCATCGGGACCTGGCAGCGACGGCGAATATGTTATTTATCAGGAATTTGTTACTCGGTACTTTATGGTGTTCGCCTTGTAACTATGATGGTTGACAACTCGTCGATTTCAACTCATGAATTTCTGCCAAAAGTAATAGAATTGTTTATAGTTTTTTCGAACAATGCCTGGAGTGATAGTGGATTTTCGCAATATACGACCTCGCGTTTGAGTGAACCGCTAATCTCTCGACGCATGTCGTTGCAGGGAACATTCTGGCCAGAATCAGCGACCCTAGTCTCATTCAAAATATACATTGACCGACACGCTATTCCCACGATCATTCGCAGATCACGGTGAAAGTAACGCACCAATCAAACTCCCGCTTCCAGGAATATCATGCAGCCCCGAGGATGCACCCCGCGGCGACGTGTAATTCGCACGCAGTTAAATTTTCGCGGCGTCCTTTTTCTATCGATACTACCGCGAGATATCGCGCGATATCGCTCGCCATTCGCTGCGCCACCCACGCTTCGGGTGTTTTATCGGCGCGGTCGTAATAAATATCGACGATTCGTTTTTTGGCGGACCGAATATGGAAATTTATGGCGCGCGGAGCGAGAACGTTTAAGACACAATATTTTTCAAACCGTCGCGAAAACCTCCGCGAACTTTCGTTATACGCATTCCACGAATTTAAAGGAGCACGCTGAATTCTGATCGAATAATTGGAGATCTTTCACAATACCTGTGATTCTCCAAAATTACTTTGGAAAGTGATTTTCCAAATTTTCTTTTTAATTATAAGACTGAAGTTTGTTTTGCTCCTTCTAAAAATTAATAAATTTATATAATTCTACAGAGTTTGAAAAATCTTTCTGGAAATCCGTTTTGACTTTGTAAAGAAAAGCGTGAATAGTTGGCCTACGATTTTTCATTATTGATTTATTGTGCGTTAAATAAAAAGAATAACGTAATATCGATACTGGAATTTATTCTTCTAATAAATCAGTTCATTTAACACCCCATAACTGAACCGAATAAATCATTTTATTTTGATAAATATTATCCATATTAATAGTACCTGCTTTACTTATTTTATAGACAGTGTATTATTACAGTAGAAAAAATACCATGCAGCACAACCGGTAATTGTTCGCCTCGAAGGAAACCTTAACAAAAGTTAATTAAAGGTAATTGAAGAGTGTACTAAAAAAGTATTACGTCTCTCCGAACATTTACTTTAATTAATTAGTAAATTACGGAATCTAACTAGAATTTTTATACGCGTTCTCTGCTGTGAACATTAGTGTAAGTGTCACGTAGAATTTATCGAAATAAAACACTTGATTTATGGGTTGTATCGAGTTCCTTTTTTGTGGTGGCTTTCTTTCTGTAGAAATATTTTTATTTACGGCATTGTTTATCGTCCCGAGGCTGTCAATCTGGGTGAACTCTTTTTTTCCGAAAGCAGTGTTTTATCGTTCGCGCTGTAATAAATACGAAATTTTTTGCTCTCCTTTCTTTTTTGACTCGAACGCGTGCAACCACTGTGAAGGGTGGCTCGAGGGGGCGTGCTGGCTTTATTACGGCAAGCAAAAGGATGCGGCAGGGTAAATAAATCCGACTCATCATTCGAGGATCTACAGGGCGTGGTAGCACGCGGCTTGCAATGGCGTAGGAACGATACGGCTCTGCTAAAACCGAGAACCGCATTGCAGAGGGTGTCGAATGAAGGTCTCCGATTACCATCCGAATGCACCAAACCGTTTAAACCCGGTGTAAATCGTAATTCAGTGAACTAGTCACCCTCTGCACCGTACCACACATTTTTTGTATTCCCCTTCTAACTTTTTTTATCCCCATTTTCACCCTCATCTTATTACATTCACCCTTTCATCCTGTTTGGAGAGCTCCTTGCTTTTGTTGAACTGTAAAATACATTTCAAATGACTCCATATCTTACAGTGAACGAAACGAGAATGTTCTGATAAATATTGCAAGGATAATTGTTCGAAAAACACGCGTTCTTAATTTTCCTTTAAACTTTACAACAGATATTGCCAGTCCGCCCTAACCTGGAAATTCAGAAAATTGTGTAGCTTTAGGGATATGTATATATGTGTGTATAGGTCTTATACAATTCGAGATTCACCAACTGTAGTTCAAATTAACCCAGAAAACTCGTAAACTTGGAGATAGGAACGTTCTAAAACAATAACAGATATAACTTACAACTTGATACAATTAATATTTTAAAGAAAAATAGCTGAATATTCACGAGTTAACTTCATCCTCTCAAAGATTACCCCTCCAGAAATAAAGAAAATTGCGTAATGCATATGAAGTTCCACAATTTTCTAAATTCCCAAATTGGAGATTTTATCTAGCCAATTCCACCACTAAATTCTGCTTTACATTTTCCTAGATCTTTCTAAACGATAAAATAGGTTTTAAACGATCCTTCGATGATTCGATGCGATTATGAGAAAAATGAATAAATCAAACACTAAAGGTCTAATATCTCCAATATCGATATGTATACACATGCTTCGTAATGTTCCACGAAAATAGAAAGAGTCATCTCATTTACCGATATCCAGGATGGAACGGTACCGTTAGACGTCCGCGCGACCATGAGATTCTACTTTCTTATTGCTTTTAGAAAAGGACGGTTTCGACACGGGCGGTTAGTTTCCGTGTCATAATTTCGTAAGCGCGGCAGGTGAACGATCGAAGAAGAAGAATGAAGGAAGGACGTCTGCTATTTGCACCATCGATAACGAGCCGCGAAAATAAAGGCTCGCGCTCGTTGCAAACGGGGAATGACGCGGTGCGAATGTCGGGACTATCAGATTTGTCAAATACTGGGAACGACGCTCGTAAATCGCGCAGCTAGATCTTCGCGAGACGAGATAAAGATATGGCCGCGTTTACGAGTCGCGACGTTCAGCTTTTCTTCTAATAAAACATCCGTTACCGACCGACAGACGCTTTTCTTTAATTATACAGGGTGTCTCACAATTCCTTCAACATCCGGAAATGGAAGATCCCTGAGATCATTTGAAGCAACGCCTTTGCAAAAACAGCGTCCGCGGCTTTGTTAAGGAGTTACTAACGAAAAACACGAACCTAATTGATTACAAAAAATCAAGTCGTCTGGTACAATTATATAAAAGTTATTCTATCTTAAAAGTTGTTCGAGCACTTTGCACACCCACTGTACATTACACAGAAAGTGATAAACCTCGTAGAATAATATTTAGGAGAGTATACACTGGAATTCTCGAAGCCGGAAACGCGACAAACGCATAAAATTCTTAACGATCTCTAAACCGAAGGGAAATCTGTTTGCAGGTGACAGTATCGGAAAATGGATCTCGCGAGAGGATGCAAGCATCCATCGAGACTAGCTGTCTAGAGCTGACTCCGAATTCGAGGACGACCCGGCGACTAGTTTTTCGGGTTTGCAGAAACGCAGATTTCTGCCAGAACCACAGCTGCGTGAGAAAGTGTTGTTCCGAACACCGTGTTCTTTCGCCCAGTTTCCATTGCACTAATGGGAACTCGTCCTCGGCGCCGAGCGGTTTTTACGACGCGCTCTCGAATCTTACGGACGTGGCCTGGAATAGCACAGGTCTGTCAGAGAAAAAATTTAATCAACTTTTTCAGATACTTAACAATCCGCTATCGAGAATTGATCGCACCCTCTCGACATTATCTCGCGAATCAATTGGGTACATCTGTTGCGAATCGATTACTTTAGCTCTAGCGATTATTACCGGCGCGAGAGCACCGCTTCGCCATAATCTACTCGCTAATCAAATTGAAAATTTTAATTAGAAGCTCGATGTCCCACGTGGAATCGATTCAGTGCATTAACGCCCGTTAAGGAATCCCTTTGTGTTTTTTCGACGAGGCTCTCTTTATTTATTAGGTGTAAAAACAAAGCTGTGTGACGTTTTCAGAAGTGATTTTTTTCGCAATCTGTTTACTTTGAACATAACGTAAAGGTTTGATCTGGTTGTAAGAAAATCCCTCGGGTCCGCGATGTTACTTAGTACTCGTGGGTCTATTATTATTCTGTGACGTCGTCGCCCGCGACGTAGCCGATTTCGAACGTCATCAACTTTCAGCCGGTCGGATGGGGATAGCCGATCTACGTCATCGTCTTTCGGCACGCTAGTTGTCCAGGGTATAATACAGCTTTTGATTTTTTTTTGAGTTCTGAATTTGATTACAGTTTTTTGGGACGTTAATTTGTACATCAATATTAATATGAATCATAGAAATTGTGTGATATCTGCGATCGACAAAACGGAATATTTATTAATATAAATCGTTTGATTAAATTTGTATTATTTTTCAGGGTACGGTGTGTTGTTCGGTCGCAAGTGCCACGAAGTGTATTTCGTAGATTCAAGTGAAATATTGGGTTTAACAGAGGAAGGATACCTTCGACTAGCACCCAGTGAGGTAAACGATCATGATTCGTACTGCTTGGATGTGCGTGGTAATGGATCGGTGGTTTCTTTGGCTTGCTTCCCAGACGCCGAATCTGAGCCTACCAATATTAAGTAAGATAACTTTTTCTATTATCTGTGATTACTAGACTGTGTATCTCTACGAGTTTGTGGCACGTGCAAAAAAATTTTACTTTACAATTAGTCTTTCCAACATTGAATCTCCCAAGTGAGGAGATTTCAATTGAATTTTTAGAAAATAATCGGTGAGAATGGGAAATTGAAGGCAGTCTATTGATTACATTCTTGAAACTTCTAAAAAATGAACTCAACTTAACACGTAAAGTGTTTGCAAGAAGTATTGAGTATTATCTCAATATTTGCACATTTTGGTTGTGCTCAAAAAGATAGAAAATAATTAAATTAAATTGGGAATTAATTTGAAAGTAGTATTCTGTAACATATAAAGTTGCTACACGAAATGGTGGATATTATTCTCTGTGTCAATATGGCCAGAATTTTGTTTGAACTCGTGCCAATATTTGTTATTATCTGCCCTTTTTGAGATAATTGTAATTTCAATCTGCTTATGCGGAATTTCCCGAAATTCTCTCTCTCTTCTCTCTCTGGAACGCCATTTTTTCTCGAGGGCTAAAAACTGAAATTTAATCGTATTGTTACCACGAGATCGCAGAATGTACGTGTCCAACTATAAATATCTTCATATTTGTATGTTTTCCCATGCTGTGTAAGCGTTTCGCATTCCACCGACTTTCTACCGGCGTCGAAAAAATAGAAACGCGGTGCACATTCATTACAGGGAAAAAATGATCGTCATTAATATCAGCGGAAAAGTTTTTCGGGATATTACTAGGACCGTTTCTAAAGCGTCTCCGAATTTCTTTGAAAGGAAAACAGGGGCTCTTTTATCGCGACGGTGAAACGATACGAGAAAGAAGAAGCCATAATTCGGAGACAGTTGCCTTATCGTTCGGCGAGCATTAATCCGCGAGGCTGAAAACTTTTAAGCCGATGAATGTCGAACGGTTTGTTTGACTTCGTAAAGTTTAAACAAGTACAGCTCCAGTCGAGACAGGAGAGAGATCCGGTGGAAATACGAGCCGAAACTCACGCGTTTCGTCTGTGTTTTGCAGTTTGCGGACGACCACGTTCGTGTCTGAGTCATTTTGCCAAACGAACCTCCTCTTCTCTTGTTTCTCGATCCATCCTGTGTACTCGGAATCTGAAAAGAAATTAATTTCATGGAAATTTGTATGATTTTCTCAGTCCTCCTCTTTTCTTGTTTTTCTTTTTAAATCGCCATGTGTTCAGTATTCGAGAAAAATTAATTTCAAGAAATAAGATTTTCTGAAGCTTTCCTTTTTTCAATTTTCAATGTATTCTTAATTTTGGAGCTGCATGATACGAGTTAAATTAACAGTGTTTCTACAAAAGTTTTAATGTTATAATTTTGACTGTTGAGAATCAAATTTAAAAGAGTGACGTTTAGGCAATATTGATTATTTTTACTGTCGTAATCGTTCATATCCTGCTAATGACGTCCCATGAGTCACTATGTACATTTGCTTAATATGAAATAACATATTGTATCGAATTAACTCTCTTGACGAGGGGACACACGATGTAAATATTAGGACTGATAATTACGTTTATTTAAGAAGTAATATTTGTTGTGTCCTGTGTAAAATCAAACAATAGATGTGACACGAAAGTAAATCAATGTCTCTGTTAATTCAAGATGCACCCAGATGGCACGGACGTTCGGGTGCTATCTGGGCAGGTATTTGATTTTATTAAATGAATTAGAATCGAAATATAATCCAGAAAAGAATATAATAATATCCAAGAAACCGTATAAGCGAACAAAACTGAAAATTTCTGCAAGCTGTAATTTCCAACGAAATGTTGAAACGACAGATATAGAATTTTAGGAAAAGTGCTGGAACCATTTCTCGCGATGATGAATATTGTACTTGTGTCGATGCCAGGTAGCCAAATTGTTTAGCGTCGATGTGGATATCGTGCACGTCCGTGCATCTTCGAGCAGAGGAATAAATAACAATGGTAGAAGCCCATTTGTCTGATGAGTGCACAAGAAACAACGAAATGGAGTCGTCTATACATTCATTCTCTGTATCATACACTTTTTCCACTGATTCGTTACAACTTCCCGATTGGCAGCCGTCATCCATCTACAGGGTGTCTCAAAATTCCTTAAACACCCGAAAATGGAAGGTTTCTAACAAAGGAACATATTAAATTGATACAAGTCGATTTTGATGAAACGTATGCGAGATATATAATTCTTCCAAAATTATTTGACAGGTGTTTCCTTATCGGCAACCATCCACTTTGAAGGGGTGAAAACAGCCTTCAAAGTTGGAAATCAGAACCATATTTTTTTAGATATCTCGGAAACCAGAGGTCGAAAAAAATTGAAATTTTTAAAAATTGTGTGTTTATCGGGGACCGACTCGGCGATATGTCTCGTTTAGCGTGGCGTCGCCATTGGTCGAGTCAGAATCGAGCTTTTGTAGTCGCGTTCTGATTGGACCATGTTTTTCGTCAATAACTCCTGAACAAATCCGCGGACGCCATTTTTGAAAAGGAAAATGCCACTCCAAATGATCTCAGGAACCTCACATTTCCGGATATTGAAGGAATTTGAAGACAGTCTGCATATTTCCAATTAAACATCAGAATCTCCCAATGTAAATTAATCCAAAAAAATGACAATCTAATTATAAAAGTTTTATTGTTACAACTGTCAGACTTTCCATACCAGAGGTCATTGTTGACGCATATTTCATCAGTGTTGTGCAAGTATGAGTTCATTAGTCGTTTGTCGGTCACTCCCACATAACGATTCACGACTTCGTTTTATTAGCACGCAGTTCCGAGAATCGAAGGCTATTTGGTGACTACTTTCCTCGTAACAGAATTTACACGATGCACCAGGTGCATGGCACATGCGATGCCGTTGCAAGTATAACTATGATGACTAGTGGCGAGGTCAATCATAACAATGACCTAAATATTTATTCGCGTTAATTATAGTCTGCTCAAACGAACACCCCTTGTGTTCACTTTCTTCACTTTCTTCGAATGAATAGCAGATTTTTTCTTGCATCAGAGTGCAACAAACTGCGTGAAGCGAAGAAAGTAGACCAATTTCAATTTCTTTGGTATAAAACTATTGGTTTTTTACTGTTCTCAGGTATATAATTACTAGCCTCCTAGAAGGAATCAGCTGCGTCTTTTTGCTGCTGACGTTGCTGGTGTATATTTATTTACCTTCCCTGCAAAATTTACATGGGAAGACCTTGATGTGTCATGCTGCGAGTCTATTGGTGTCTTACATTTGTCTCACGATAATACCATGGGTGACACCACTATCGTCGTTGCAACCGTTTGACAATAGTGCAAGCATATTTTGTGCCGTACTAGGTATGTTATTGTTTCATTACCGGGCGCCCCGCGACTAATTAAAACTCGTTACTCCCTCTCGCGATCTCCCTTTCCAGAAACATCGACGATCTCGTCGCTGCTGACTACACTGCGATTCTATGCACTCGGAGTCAAATTGAAAAGAACGTTACTTGCAGTCCAAGAAATGAAACCGAAGCGAACACTTAATTGCTTTATTCTCAATTCACCTTTCGCATTTAAAAGTCCATTCATAGTAATGTACTCAAATCGCGTTGTCTAAATTACATTAAAATGATCAGGCGGAGCTGTCGTAATTTTCATTTGAATTTTATTGCGCAATTACGAGTGTAATATAGGCAGTATCATTTTAAAAAAAATGCATTAATTATAATATATTTTTCCGTATGTTAATTAAATATTACTTGTGCATTTCTCACACGTTCATCAGGATGAAAATTCGGTAATTATATAGAAAAGGTCTGCCTAATCCGATTTTGATGAAATTTTAATATGTTATAGATTGACACCCTACTATTTTTGTCTCAAAAATTTTTCCAAAAAATAAATACTTCCCGAGATTTGAGTAATCGACAGCTCGAATTTGTCATGTTTGACTCATTATAACTCGGTAATTGTCCATTATTGAACTTCGTGCTCATTACATCTTTTGTTCACTATCATAAGCTACAACATATAAAAAATCCAACTGATTTAACCGGGATAGATTTTCCATATGATTTGTGCGGGGTCCTTTCTTTGAAGTCGTGCTAAAGGGTCGCGGATTTCCCGTTCTTCTGTAGCGTCCTCGTTCGCGTTTGTCTTTTCCGGCAACAGTTAGTAGCCCCAGAGGAGCTTTATGGTCGCCAATGTTTAGTCGAATTTTTCGAAAGGAAAACTTAATGGAACTGATAGTAACGTTATTTTTAACGATGCTTGAAAGACTCCATTCGCATTTGAAGAGTTTAAATAGATAACTGGGAGTAATGTGCACACGTTATGTTACTTTGAACTAACAAACATTTTTATCATGAGAAATAAATTTCTACTCGGCCATTACTTCATACAAATTTGGTTTCCCATAAAAAAACCGCAGTAAAACGTCGTCCACCGTGGAATGCAACGAACGAACGATCGTTTGCATGATGAATAACGATCGACGATTCTGTCCGGTTCTATTCTCTGTGGTCAGTGAAACAAAACCTCGCTTTTCAAGTTTTACGGTTCCCTGTTCTAAAACACCGACCGAAATCGTTCGCAATTGCATACAATTACGTATGAGCGCATCATCTTCGTGAGTTATTTTCAGAGTTCCGTCGTTTTGTGGAAAGCTAAACCGCCGTGTTCAGGCTAGCGCAGCCTGTTTCAAACCCGTTTGACTCATTGGAACAGCACAATCAATGCTTCTTATTAAAATGTTTCGATACTTTACGCGAGAGAGAAACGTGAATAAAATGCACTTTTCGCAAGACTCTCTGCACGAATCTGCTTTCAGGTTATATCACGCTGTTCTCGCTGCTGTCTGCTTTTTGCTGGCTGAACGTCATGTGCTTCGATATATGGCGAACTTTTGGGTAAGTTATTCCCGAGGATCGGAATTTTCTTCTGTCGTGAACTTTATCATCTTGGAAAGTTCGTTTAGAACTTCGTTTAGACGTTCCCCAATGCAGTTTGGGAATTAATTCCACGAAAACCATTGAACCCATTACAACGAAACTTTCCACGTGTATTTATACGTGTTTGATGTAGTAGCGTAAATTTTTGTTGGACGTTCTGTTGTACATTGTGGGAGTTATTTACAAAATTGCGCATCATATCGCGAGACTCGACTTCAAATTCAAAAATATCGAATTCACCTGTATCGACCAGGTGGTTGATAATAACTTTGTAATGGTACGATATCGATATCTGATTTTTATTACACGGAGAATGGCATACTACACATTCAGTTAAAGTTTCAAGTGAAAATATTCATCCATTCGAGAGGTACGATGTGCGCCGTGTTTGAAAGTGCAGTTTCGAAGTAAACGAAGTTTAAAGTGATGTTTTCTTTAAAATATGACTTTTAAAATCTCTAAACGAGTTTCATGCTATTCCTGATGTACGTAGGAACGCTTCAACTATCTGGCCCTGTCTAGCTTCGTTCTTTTTTCCTTTTCTTAAGTACATACAGAGGATCCGAGAAGTATTTGAACACTAAATATCCGATTCTCGAACAATCTCCTATATTTAAACTGTGACAACTTCATGAAAATTTTAAAGTTAGAAACCTCCACTTTCATAATTTATCGTCCATTTTATTCGAAGATTTTTTCAAGATGTAGCGAATGAGAAAACTTTGAAAAATTCTTTCCGTGACTAAAACTACCATAGGTTTTGAAATAAAACCTTCTGTTTTACAACGTAGATTATTTTTCAGTTTCCCCAACATGATTTAAAAAATTGATTTCTTTTGGATGTAACTGCATAAACAGCTGCTTCATCCCTTCGCGTAGATTTCATAAAAAAACAAACAGTTCTACTGTTGACCAGCTTTTGCAAGCAGATGTTCTACACTGTGAACGTTTACTTTACACGCACACCGTGCACCTAGTTCACGTCTATACTTCGTTAATAATGCGAATACTCGCATCGAGCTTATTGTCAAGCATTCGAAGGGAACAAGGCTTCCAACGATAATTTCCGAGGTTTCGATGGTTCAGCAGCTGCTTAAAAATTCTGGCGATAGTTCGCTGTAAATCAAGCATAATGAGAAAGAAATTAGTCATAACGTGACTCATCTAGGAGGACAGTGTTGAAAAAGTCGCTTTCAATGGGGCACGGGATCAAGTGGGGACTTTGCATAGAAACTTTTTCAAAGAAGTGTGCGGAAAGTACTTTACACGTTGCGTTTTTTTTATGTGTCATCGGCATGAAAGATCGCGTGGACGGCGTAGCTTGCTAAAGTAGTTCCTGTTCAGCTCAATTTAGTTTTCTACGGCCTCTGAATCTACGCCGAACCCTTGGCCGCTTTTTCTGAAAGAAGTTGCCCGGGAAATTTCAAAGAACTCGCAATATGATAGAGAAGTAACTTGTCGGCTATTTTAAGGGACCGATATCGCTGGAAACGGGGAGCCGTTTTTCAAAACGCTGTGCGCGCGAGTTCAAGCACCGCGTGGCGAACGAATAACATTTTGGAAACGCGTTGTGGTTCCGGTCAGCCGGTGATTCTCGGAACAATGGCATTTATTTGTGGCCACGTGTCTTCCAATTCTGTACTTTGAGCAATGATTATAATCGCCCTCGGATTACATTCTGCACCTGCTCGATCGCACGAAAACCGAGAAACACGGTTCTTCGACGACCGTGTTCCACTTATCCGGCGTGTCAATGCCGAAACTACATCCGTCCTATTCACTGAATATCGGTCGTATAGGTTTTCGCGGGTGTTAAAAAACCGCTGATTTTTTGGATACCACTTTTCTCAGTCCTTTCAAATAAACAGCTACGAGATCTGTGTCTAGACTAAATATTCGAACGAAAAATATACTGTATATTTGCGAAAGGTATTTTTAGTTACCTTGCCGAATAAACCGGGGAGGTCGAAGAAAGAAGGTGTCGATATTGAGGCACATGAAAGTGGAAGTTATCTAATCAGATCATATACAATGTTAATCGTATGCCTATTAGTATTTCTATCTTAACTTATCTGGGGTAATTAAAGACATTTGTGAAGTTGAGTTAGGTTGATATTGTCTTATAACATTTTTTTTCTATTACTAACACTAAGCGAGATATTCAAGGTGCCCAAGTTAGCTGGGACACCCTGTATATTAATGTTATATATTTGTTATTAACAATGTCCCGAGGAAGGGGTAGTATAAATCTGGTTAAAATTACTGGAATCACAGTTAATTATTTTTTGCAGGAGGTTGCGTGGAAAATGTGGCGGCGGACACTCCCAAGGCAAAAGATTCCTACTGTACTCCATTTACGCGTGGGGCTTGGCATTGTTTGTCACACTATTCTGTGTTGTGAGTGACCAACTGCCTTTTTTGCCGATCAATGTCAAACCGAACTTTGGGGAGCTGAGGTGCTGGTTTACACGTAAGTAAATTAAAAAGAAATTCAAATTTAAATCAAATTTAATTTTCATTTATCAAATCCCTACCTCCCAGCAGTATAAAAATTCTTCATTTCTTCAATTCTTCAGCCAGTCTGTATCCCTGACGACAGCCATTAGTATCCGACGTATCTGAATTTAATGCAGGAAACGTTGTCTTTAAACTTTAAAGCTCATGCTATCATCTAACGCATGTTCCTCATTGAAGGTCGCTTTATTGGAGGTTCTATTGTACGCCAAGTATTATAATATCCAATTTCTGCAGGCTTTCGTACACGAAGCACGTAGGAATAAAGCACAGCTGGTTTATTGGGTATGATGTCGTTGGATTTTTCCGCGATTTATTTCACAATGGGGTCTAGGATCCATACCTTTCACTGCAGCAAGATTACACTGTTTTTTTCGTATCCGTTTTATTCGTATTTTTCATTTCTCGTTGTTCTGAAAACAGAGCTTTTTCAGGAAGCTTTCATATCATTGCACGTGTGCAGCCCGCGAATTTTCGCTCGTCGAATGGGGATACCGGTACTTCCTCTGTCTCTCTGTCTATCTCTCTTCTTCGTTTCCTCTCGGGTGTCTTTAAATTTCTGGAATTAAAGCGACATAATGCGAGAGTCCGGGTAAAAGAACAACCTGCGAGATTCCCCCAAGATTTCCGTCCGTTGGAAGGTTAAATTGCGGCCGTGGGTTTCGCGCTTTTCTAGATCAAATATTGAATTAAGGTTGCAGCTTTCGTCGGATTCCACTCGCGTCTTGCTCCCGTATCGCCACGGAGCTTGCGGAAATTCCGTTGTTTCGCGAACAAAGATTGCCGCTGCAGCTTCGCGACAGCGGTTTCGATGGAAAAACTGTTCTTCCCGAAGCCCGCTTATTTCCTTCTTGACTAACAGGATCGGATTTCACTCAGAGCGCACATTTTTCCTAACTTCCTCGCCTCCCAGAAGCAAAAGTCACGATCTTGCTCACCGATAAGAAATACGTCATTTTCAAGTGCTTCAGTGGCCGATCGATGTAACATTACTTGTACAAAGCAATTCGTAACTCCCCTTGTATTTCTGTTTGTCTTTTGTATCCCTTCTGGATCTCTCTTTTCTCCTTGAAACATTCCTCAATTTTTGTTGCTTTTCGTTCATTTGTCTTTTGTATTCAGCCTCAATGTCTTCTTCACTGTAGACCCAGAAAAGCATTCAGATGCACGTTTTGTCCAACACAGGGTTGTTCGTGTTTCGGCTTTTCACGCGACACAAGGTTTCCTCTCCGTTTCGCTAAACGAGTGGCGGCCGTTTAACTAATTACACTAATTAGTTTGTGTTGGCGGACGATGGTTTTGCACGGAATCCAGTTTTAAGAGTCAGCTCGTTAAAGACGACTGGAGGCTAAGTTTTTTATCATCCAAACGTTCCCGCAGCTGGTTCGCTTCTTCTTTTTCCGACTTTCGTTGAATCGAATAGCAAACGGAACTTCGTTATAATTGTCTGCCAGATCGAATCACAAGTGTTACTTTATACTCTGTTTTTATCTTCCTTAGAACACCTTGGTCGTTGGTACCTCGTTACCATTTTCTTTCGCAGCCCAAAGCCAATGCTTTCATTTTTATCAATGTACCATCTCTGACAGAAACTATTCAGAAGGATAGTATTATACACATGTCGTACAGCAAGGTTTTTAAATGAATTTAAAAAATTTGTTTGAAATCAATTTTTTACCAAACCCACATGTCAATTTTTATTGGGAGCCACTTTCGTTTTGAACGTGCATTGACTGCAGTCTAATGGAGGACGATTGCGGTTGGTCCGATCGAATATTCTTTACCAAGAGGGTGTCTATTTGAATTTTGTATGCCACAGAAGACACGCTCAGCGAGCTGCTCTTCTTCAGACTACCAGTCTCGATCCAGTTGACGTCGAACGTGGTGTTCTTCATTCTCACGTCTGACCACTGCAGCAAGGTGAAAGCCGAGATAAGGAGGGTGGCCGACCCTTCAGATCCTAGGAGCAAACGATTCCACGCTGACAAAACCAAGTGAGTTTATCGACTGTGCTTTAAACACTGACACAACTGCAGAATCCCCTTCTACGCGTCAAATGCATTGGAGATTAAAATTAAACGACCGCAAACTCGAGTAGAACGTTGTCAATCCTTACAAACTGGTACAACTTCGCCGAAGAAAATCGGAAAACGATCTACTTGGGCTTATCTTAAAGCGTGAAACTTATATCTCTACACATCTAAGTTATGTTTCACAATGTTGTACTATGAGGTAAACGAGAAAAATAGTGTACATTCAGAAGGAGTATAAAGTGTTCGTACACCTTTTAAAATAGAATGATTTTTTCATAATTGTACCAAACGACCTGATTTTTTAAACATCAATTAGAAACACTAGTTTACTAAATGATCTGCGAAGAAGATTTTCCAAAAATTACAATTTACGAGGTTCCATGCAAAAATGAGAAGAGCATTTCTTTTAATTGTTTTATTAGAACCCTCGATGAAAATTTAAAAAATATATTTTGTAGATCTATGTTTGTTACACACATGTTGAAAATTTTATCGAAATCGATTAATGTATGTTAAATCTTATGCAAAATAAAAAGTCTGTGCATCGGTCGCAATAGACAGGAGCTAAATATAAATTCATGTTCTTCATCGATAATTTTAATGTGCTGTTTTAAACAAAGCTTGTTCGTTTTGGTTACAAATGCATCAAATCCGGAGTCCAATCATAGTGCATCGGCTTGAATATATTTTTTACAAATCGTGTTGATTATTGTTTGATAATTAATGAAGCTGTTTTTCATTGGCAGATTAATCATGAACGTGAAACTGTTCGTCGTGATGGGTATCATGTGGATCGCGGAGATCGCGTCATCCCTGATGAACTCGTACTCCACTTACGAGTGGAAGGAGATAGTGTTTTACTGGTCAGACGCGATAAACTGTTTGCACGGTGTGATGATATTCGTCCTGTTCGTGCTGAAGCCTCGAGTGTACCAAGCCCTAAGGAAGCGGTTGGGGTTTGGAGAGATGAAGAAGAGCTCCAGCCAAGGGACGTCCACGATCCAAGACCCAAGCAGAGTGAAAAAGAGCTCAAGCAGCAGTACGCTAACATCGAGTTTCGCGGTCAGCATAGTGCCTTGACCAATCGGCTACAGAAACGCCACGGGAACCAACGTTTTGCGATTCTCTGTGAATCTGACCGGACATAAATCTACCCAAGAACCGACCAAATATACTTTTTGTACCTTCAGATACGTTGTTTTCCCCTTATTTTTCTATTATTTGTTGTTTCTCTTTCTTATCCTCGTCGCTGTACTTTATCGACGACGTATTAAAGATTGACAATGCAATGAATCACATTGTTGTACCGCCCTTCTCTTTTTAACACGCTAATCGTTGAAAACTGGCTCGATATTTATCAGGAATCTTTCTTATGAAGAAACACCCAGCCTCTTTTCTAAATAATAAATGTTCAAAATTATCGGACGCGTTGAATGACTACCATCTAACGAGTCTGTCCTGTTCTCGTAAATTCATCAAAATGATTCAGTTCATTGATCAGGAGTTTGTTCAAAATCATGTAGTATGTGGTATATTTAAAATTGGAACTATGAGAGTATATTTTTGAGGCTTGAAATTTTGCGTAGAAACTAAGCTTCGACTCGACGAGATCGGCTTTGGAATTAGCGGCGCGTTGAGCTGTTAAAGATGGCGTTGATAAATCTGGAAAATGTTTGTTTCAAAGCGTTGAAGTTCCGCGAGATTCCCGACGATTCCCGGGGAATTGTGTGGATCTTGCGAAGACAGGAATCGCGAGAGAAAAAGCCTCGCAGGTTGCCGTTCGCGCGTGTAACTCGGCGATGTCGGCGCGACGGGAAGAACGGTAAGCTTATTAAATCGCTCATCGTCACCCTGCCGAACAGAGAGCCTTTGTAATCGGCGCAAAGAGACGCTGCCCGCCATAAAAGTTTGCTCAACTCCGGCTGCATCAAGAACCCCACTCCGCAAGAACGTGAATCTTCTTAATAAATTACTGCTTAAACGTCCTTGCACGCGATTCCTCATTTTAATTGGAAATTTAACAGGGTTCGCGACTGTTCGAAATTTTCGCCTTGTTTCAGACGCTCAACATTACCTTAAATATCCATTTCATTACCCGTTTCATTTTATGGAATAAATCTGGATAAGATGGAACATCTAGTACTGTCGAGAATTTAATTTCCCAGATAAAACGCTGCGTTCCGAAAGACAAATTGTTATTTACTGTCCACATTCTATGAGAACGAGATCCTCTAGACGAACCATAATTCGTAGAGATAAAAAGACGATTCGGAGACTTCCATTTTCCCAATGATAAATTACGAATAATATTCGAATAAATAGTTCCATAAGAGTCGCATTTTCTACGATTTAAAAACGTCTCCCAGCCGGTTCAAAGAAACGATATTCACTCTCTGTTGTTTTATTGCCTTCATTCTTCTTTATATCGAAAGACATCCGCGCCAGTTACCGGTTCGAAGACTCGCGGTTTTGAAAAGTCGTTTTTGCCACCACTAATTTTCCTGTCTCCTCGAGGGATCGTCTTTGCTCGCCTTAGGTGAACGGCCATATTATTTTTCTCGTGTCTGCTCCTTACAAGTATATAAAAGAGTTTGTTTTTCTTTTTCTCCATCGAATTCAACGAGACGCATTGAAATTTAACAATTCACATCTCCTGTGTACTCTTCTTGATTTATTGTTAGAAAATGTTCGAAAATATCGTGTAGATATTCGTCAGTTTTTTTTTGCAAATTCTATCTTTGTAATTTTATAGTAACAGTTCGGGATGTATTAAATTCACAGCAGGGTCGGTAACTAATCATAGTCTTTAATACTTATCGTACGGTAGAATCTAGACTATAACAGTAGCACTCTGTACTTATACAGTCATACTCTCCCCACCAGGAAAATGAAATCAAGGGTACTTCTAAGCCAATTAATTAATCGATTAATTTACGCGCGAATGCATCTCGATTGATCTTTCCACCGATCGATTAATTAATTCGCTGGCTTTAGGTATCCGTACTCTCCCATTCTATTATACATGCACGGATTATGTACAAATATTCACATAATGCACTCATTCGTCCATCTCTCTCTCTAGTCAAATTGGATTTGTCCGCTCCAAAAGAATTTTACAAAAAAATTTTAACTCTATTCTCTATTCTCTAGAGCACGCAATGTAGATAACTACTAAAATCGATATACAAATGTTTTTATCTCACTCCAACGGTACATATACATCGTGTCTTTAATATTCATAAATCCTTTACCAAAAGAGTCGGTCTTTTCAGGCAGATCTTCTAAAAACAAGCTTATTATATTCGTACCATGTAAAACAACCTTGCCAAATTCGTGCTGGTCACCTAAATCGCAAAATAATTTACTGATATTTATTATAATATGTGGAATTGAGCGATAAATATAATATCTATAACCTGCCGCCTATTTAATAAAACTGTTTTCCTTTCTTTTGTTTCAAAAAATCAGATAAAACTAACGTCACTTTCGTGATTTATACGATTGGCAATATCAGTTTGTAAAAATATCTTAATTACATTTCCTTACATCTACATATATCAATTGAATCTCCTATATTCGAGATTTATAGGATTTGCAACGGCTTTGAAACGTCGAAGAGTGTCTCTCGCAGGCTCAACCAAGATTCCCGACCCTAAATAGGAACATAGGCCGCCGGGTGCGTGCGAGTCGCAATTAAACACAATGATCCTCGGGGAGAACGAACCAGCTCCGTTCTAGGACGAAGCCTTCTCGTCTTGGGAGGGCGAATATTTGGAGTAAGAGAATAAAATGGAACACCGGAGACCCTGATGGAGATTCCCCGAGCGGGTTCGCACGGTTAGGCAGAAGAAGCCCCGAGCAAAATAAGGGAAAACGGTCACGTTCGTCGGGAAGAGTGTCTCTGCCTCAAGGCTTCCTCTCGTTCGCGGTCTCCTCGAGGTCTGGGTCCTCGTTGATGATGGAGATGTCGCGGATGGAGGGTCGCCGCATCTTCCAGCCCTCTGGTGGCGAGACAGGCGTGGTGGTTTTCGTGAGCAGCTTCGGCCCAGAAAGGGAAATGATGATGGCCCCGGCCGGAGCCATCAATAAAATCGACAGCACACACATGGTCATCACTGTCTCGGCATAGTACACCTGTTCGGGGTCGTTCGGATTGACTTTGTCCAACGTGGTAGGGCCCAGAGCTGCCTGCACCGTTGCCTTCGCCATCCAAGAGAACGCCACGAAGATCTTCTCTTTGAGGTTCAGTTTTGAGCCGATTCCCACGAGGATGGTTACTACAATGCGTATCACTATGCCTGCTAGGAGGCAGGCTACACCTAGGTACACTGTTCTGCTGTCCAGCTCGGCGATTTTGATCTGGGCGCCTGTCACGGCGAACAGGATCGGCTCGCAGATCATCCAGAAGATCTCGAAGGCTGTTGCCACTGGATTCTGAAATTAAATCATTCGTTATTAGACCAGGGTAACGAGCTTTGAATTGGTGATCGGTGAAAGTGATTTCATGCGTTTGTTAAGAGGTTAGGGTAAACTAGTCATTTAGAGGTCTGCACAAATGGAATTTTCATATGGAATGACTCTCCAATTTCTTGGACACGAACTCTGTGCGTTTCCAGTGGACAAAGCGTTGAACATCCACGTTACGATTAACAGCTGATAAAGTTAGGAAATTTGCTTAACAGCACTAGCAATTTCAATCGAGAGCCAACGAGATAATACAAACATAATTAGAAACAAATTACGGTTGCTCGAATCTCCATTTCGGGACAGATTCGCGCAGCAGCTGCTCGGCGAATTCAAGGGATAAAATAAATATCCTTTGTAGCGGGTAACGACTGCGTCTTGTAATTAAGAAGATTGCTATTATTTCAGTTTCAGTTGGTTCCTCCAGGGTAAACGTTCTCCCCCGTTTTCCTCCGCCATTATTAAACTTCGTTGCGAAACAGAGAACTGAATTTTTGGCCGTTGCAGACAGGAAGGTTCGCCGAATGAATATATTAATTCTGTGTTGGTATTTGAAATTTTCATTCCGACGATTTTCATCCCGGCGAAGCTTGCTTGCAGCGGAGCCGTCGGAACGCGTTTCAGTAAAAGTGCAGCTGGCTTTTTGGATCGTCCGCGTACCAATTAGCTTCCATTAATTAGCCAGCAATTTTCTTTCTATTATTCACCGCGATAATGTGAGGTAACGTGTACTCATACAGTGCTTCCAAAACAAATTACATTTAATTTTGAATATTCAGAATATCGTCGATGTCAGTTTGTTATAACTTCGGGGAACAATCCGCACGATTTGTTGCTAATTGAACATTCAATATTCGACTACCTTTACAATCAATATTTTAACAGAACACGAACGTATCGTGAAAACAGAGGCTTCAAGCTTTCAAATGAATTCAGGTTTATAGTTGTAAGATTCTTTGTCTACGCTACAGCAGTTTAAATATCGATTTCGTTTCGAGAACTGAAAATTCAGTGGATACCTTTCGCAGCCACTGTGCACGGATCGACGAAGCAGTGTAAAATCTCAAATTCTAATTTCAAAGCCTTCGATAGACGATGCTGTACTTGCTTGCAGACATGAACACTACACGAACGGTTCATCGGGGGCTAATCCTCTTACGCGATGGCATTGCCGTTGTAGCGGTGACATGGTCTAAGCGTTTGTATCGTGAAAAATCGGCGAAATAAAAGCTCGCATGGAACGTCGAAAGCTTATATCAATATCCCTTTACAGACTCCTACAGAGCTCTCAACCATTGTCGTAGCTTGTTTCCATCGTAATTCAGACCGGCTCGCAGATCTGTGTCGTTGCTCGTTTTTCCGTTTACTAAGACTTTACCTACCGGTGTCGATTTCAAAGTCTTTTGAAAAATCAGTTCGTTTGAAGGCTTTTTCAATTCGTCGACGACTGAGAAAATGCGACAGGTTATTTCTGTGGGTGTAATAAGCCGATCATCGAATATCGGTGTTCATCAATGTAAATCCATAAATGGTATTACTTCGATCGCGATGGTTTACATTTCTTTCTTCTAATTTTAAAAGATAAAGAGTATATAGACTCGTATAGAGCACTTTTAACACTCTTCCAAAATCAATGTTCCTTCCGGGTGTTATAAAATCCTGTTGGACTTGTCGGAAGGTTATATTGTGAGCATAGTGTCACGCGATACTACCCCTCTCGGCGTGACACCGTTATTCTTCAACCCCCTCGAAGAACTGTCGACGTCATTAATATTTTACCGTGGATATTGCCATACTTAATAACCCTGACGCAACGAGCTCACTCTTTCTCCTAGTAAATCAACATCGTTAACACCACCACCGGCGCTATGTCGCCATCGCGAATTATTAAAACAAGTATAACAACCCTCCCGCGGCGAATGGCACCGATAAACGAGATAATTGAACGTTATAATTCTCTTTTCATTAATAAAATTAATATAATTCTCACGGATCTTTGATTAGTTCTGATTTGACGCTTCGAATGTGTATAATTAACCGTTGAACCTCAATTAAATTTATGTTAATCATTATTTAATAAAAATTTTTTAAAATCTTATTCTATTAATATTTTTATACAGACGAATATCAAACGATAGCATATTAAATATAATTGAAACGTTGCATTTCTAAAGAACAATTTATAAATCCACTTGAGGACGGGTCCACAAACAGGAATTTATCTCGCGCGAGGAATTGTTTTATTAGAGACGAAGCATAGAGGTAATTAATATTTTTATTCTATTGTGTTTCGTACACGTTTGCCACGGTGCGAAAGCACGAAATCCACGACGTAATTATTGCTAACGACAATTAATGGAATTTTTCTCTAACAATTTTTCTCGCTTTCGTCTAATTGGTATAAAAATGAATTAGGTCGTCCCGTGATCCTAGAATTTCGTGTTCCTTACTTCGTTACGGTCGGTTAGGCAATAGCGCGGCACAAATATCGTTGTTCAACACGTTGTAGGTACTGTTCGATAATGACTGGTTAATTGCATGTGCTCATATAATATTCTCAGTTGAACGAGTCCACAGTTAGCCGTGCATTATACATGTCTCGCATAAACCGAGAACAGTTCTAATAAGTTAAACGGAAATTTATCACTGCCACACGAAAATATTAACTGGAGCTTAAAGTTCGAGAATTTTTCTTTTGAGAAACAATGTTTGTAATCCCTTTTGCTGAGATCTGTGACGAATTTATAAATATTTAAATCAATATACAAATTTGATGACTGTATTTTGCCAAAAGAGAACAAACATAATCACGTTCATATTAATATTTCCTTCATATGTCAAATGTATGAATAATTTTCTCAATCAGAATCTATTAAACATATGCATTATTAATATCCTTCAAACTGGATTCAAATCCAGTGTATCATCTACAGTTGTTTAACCATTACGCAAAACAAACAAAACTTTTAATATTGGATTTTCTTTCATCGATAATGAAAACATTTTCCACATGGAGCATCCGAATATTTACAGTGCTGGACGGTTGATTTGTTTGATCGAAAGCTTTTTACCACGTACCACCGCACGGAGAGTGTGCACTTCCCGGAAGCTTCAGATTTTCCGTGAAAAACAACAAACCAGAAAAAGCAATAGAGAAGTCTGAACCGACAATACCGAATCTAAATTGTTATCATCGAGGGCCTTGAAAAACACCGCGTGTCCCTGCTTGGAACTCTGGCTCGTAATTCTACAGTTGATTTCGCGTAATTGAATTGCATAGGTTGTACGGTCGGTAGGCATTAATTAACGCGGCCCGATCGAATGAGTTAATTAGGGGTTGCCAGTTCTTTTCATTTGGTCGAATCGCGAGTTCCTTTCTCCCTGTTCCTTTTCCGCGCCTTTACGCCCCCGCACCCACCTCTAATATTTCCAGCCAGGTTGGCCCTTCTTCTACCCCGTTCGTACCTCCCTCGTACCCCTCTTTCCACCCCATTTTCTTTTTTCACCCCCTTGGCTCCGTCTTAGCAGGAGCACTTCTGCGAGAGCTTTCAGCAAGCGCGACCTGTAATCAGAGCAACCCTCGGTATTTCGTATAATTAATGAAATCGATCGTCGTTCGAGGAAGGCGAACTTCATTATATAACCTCCACTACTTAATTACAAGCCGCTCCCTTCCTCCGTCGATCCCGTCGCCCCGTCCTTGTCGCCCATTCCGCTTATATGCGCCAGCATTATCGTGTAAAATCGTTTATTTACCTATCCACCGACAGAAAAGAGCCTTCCCCGCATCACCCTTCCACCCTGTTAATTACTGCCTCGACGCGACGTGTCCGGATTTTTTCCGTGACTTTCACCTCTATTTTTTCGATACCCGTTAACTTTACGCGAAATCCAGGCGTCGAAATAAACAGATAACATTTTTGTTTCACACTTTAAACTAACAAACTTTGCTTCATTTATCACGTCACATTTCTGAGAAATACGTCTCGTAATACAGATAAAGAGGAACCAATCTTTTCATGTTACATAAAAATAGGGTAATTATTGCGAAAGGGTCGCTGTACTCCGATTTTGATGAAATTTAAATGTGTTGTACGTTTCGACATTTTGAACAACTTTTCAATATTTTTTTGTGAATATCTCGAAAACTAAAAGCGACCCCTCTGGAAACAGAAAAAGTTGTTCAAAATGTTGAAATCTATAACATATTTAAATTTCTTCAAAATCGGAGTACAGCAACCCTTTTGCAAAAATTACCAAAAATAGTAAACGTGTGAATTTTCACCCTGAGGAACGTATGAGGTTCAAAGTCAGGGCCGACCATCTCGGGGGTGCGACGGGTGCTATGCACCGGGGCCCTGCAGTTGAAGGGGCCCCCAACACGATCAAGAACTAAAATAATGTACTGTTGCAACAAAAACATGTAGGGCCCCAAATAGTTTTTTGTACCCAGGCCCCTTTATAGAGAAGACCGACCCTGGTTAAAGTCAGATTCTCCGAGCACCTCGCGAAGAGAAGCGCACTTGAGAAAATATCAACGAAGACCGGGTAGGGAGCAGTGTTAAGTTGCGCTCCTAATTTCCATCGTAGCGAACAGTTAAACCGTGACGCAACAGGAACTAGGCGCGTTCTCGCAGGGAATTCGTCAATCTCGAGGAGCGGATCTTCGGTCGCATAAAGGGGTCGCATTTGAATGCAGCCGTCTATTCGTGTGTCTAGAATGGATGGTGCATCAGCGACCGGTGACCTCCCCGGTTTCCTCCACCTTCGTGCTCTCTCCTCGCTTTTAGTAGCCACGTAAATGCCAGTAAACTTCGTTGCTAGTTCCTCGCTTGAGTTTCGACGAAGGGATGGACGGGGTCGAGGGAGTGTCGTGTAGGGACCCAACTTGTAGCGGAACGGTAACTGAAACGGCTAACATCCTTCCTCAAACGTTTCCTCTGTCGAACGACAAGCTCGGCCGGTTTTTCGCCATTTTTGGCAACCAGATACTCTCGACACTTTCAATTTTTCTCACGTCTCCAGCTGGGACGAATGCTCCTATACAATTTTAACGGCGACGTCCCTCGACTCACAACAAATACCACTGAATTTGATGTAACCGAGTATTTTATTCTTAATAGGACGAAACACCACCTTTCTTTTCCTCTACTATTAAAACCTTTAAAAGCAAGCGTGGTCTTATGACGAAAAGATTCAAATCCGAATCGAATTATTCCAATTATCTAAAAATCATTATGAACAACTTTTCCCTATACGTGTTACCGCCGATCGATTTTAGTTTTCGAGCTTTTCGTAAAAACATATTGCTAATACTGTATTGCATTTTCGGATTTATTCGATTTTTCTGAACAAGCAAGCGACTGTATAATTGCTATATAATTGTTAAATGTCCACCGATGCAGAGGTGTAGATTCACCCCCAGGAAGGATAACCATTACTTTTTATACACCCTGTACAAAATCATAAGAAAGAACATGCTACATCCAAAACATGTTTATGACGGACTGAGTCTGATATTAGAGAACCGAGAACGCTATCTAAACACGCTTGTTTTCCCGCGGATTCGGATACGGGAGACTGCGGGGTATTTAAATGGGTCATGCTTGTCGAATTCGCTGCCGTTCCTTGTTTACTTTCAATCGAGATTACGTAACGTATCCTGCCGTGTGTTGATTTATTTAATTTAATTCCGGACGATCCCCCCGTATCATCAGCTACGTGATCCTTTATACGGTGGTTAAACATCGCTGTTGATTCTGCGTGCGAGCGTTAAATCGAGAAAACCGACTGTGTCAGTGACATTAATAAACATTTACCGTTGCCGGTAATTGGCTTGTGGTTTTTAGAATCCGAGCAGAAATCGTTTGCAGATCGTCCGACGGACATTGGTGTCTTTATGCGTTGTCGAAACGCGCTGCCGGCGCAGCAGCGGGATTAAGGACATGTTCTGTATCTGTTGGGTTAATTAAACCGTTCCAGAAAATTAGGGTCACGTGAGCCAACATCAAATACTTCTTTTTGTGCACTAGAAGCTATTTACCCTTTTGCAAAGCTTTCATAAAAGATTATGGATTTACTTTAAGAAATTCCATGCAATGGAGGGGATTTCCGTTTTTCTTAGATCGAATATTTACTGTACATCGAGTTCATTGTTTCGAGCAAAAGAGTGCGAAGTATTCAGTATCGCAACTGACAATGACTATTATCAATAAAAGAGGAACGAAGCTAACAGCAAATTTCTTAAATCAAAATCTTCGCTGGAAAATATCCCGATAATCAAACCATGGAAACGTTTAATAAGCATCTAGACACGTGTACCATCGAAATTACGTTCACCAGCGCCTCGAATAACTTCTGATAGGAACTTGATTAAAAAACTTGCACTCTTCCGGGAAACATAGAATTTTCGTTCTTTTTCCCGATGCTCCACCTACCGGTTAACTACTGATTAATGTAACCACGCTGGGGATTTAATTAGAGCCTCTGTGTTCTCAGCTCCTCCGCTCTTGGACCCGGGAAAAATCTATAGATTTTCCCCGGAAGATATAGTGGAGGCCATAAAATGATCTACAGATTTAATTATTTATCCCTCCTTCGTGTTTCCGAGGTTTTGTTGTTGCGTCCGTTTGACGCATTATAGTGGTTAGACATTATTTTATAGAAATGAAAACGTGAGAAAAATGTTTATTTTTATTCTAGTAACCTGATACTCAGGGAAGAAATTACTTAAAAATTACATTTTATACAAAATATAATGCACTGAGTCTGATTTATTTAAACACGATCTTCATTTCACTGGATATTGAATTTTGTAGAATCCGGGCGAATCGAAATATTTTAAAAGTAACATTCCGCTATTTTATAAATACAATGGAATTCGCGTTTCGGATATGCGCCGTTGAAATATAGAAATCGGAGGAACGAGAAAACTCAACGAGTTTTATTCTACAGAGCGTATCAAATGAAGCGTTGCAACCTGTTTCCTTAAAACAAACTGAAAGTGTGGATTTCAAATTTGTAACTACTTATTTGCGAACGTATTACGAGTGTGTGTTTAAACGAATGTAATTCACTTAACGTAATTAAAAAATATATAACCTGCTCCAATTAAAAAAATTTTAGAGGTCCGTATTTTGGTTTTTTAGCACTTACTTCAAGATATACTATTCGATGCTAAAACAGTGCCAATAAAAATGCCTTTCTCGGGCCAATTAATTAACAAATAACTGTGTTGATGTGTTCAGTAGGGTCTGCAAAACGAGGTGGTTGCACTTAATTTGGCGCAGCCTGTAGAAACCAGAGGACACGCGGAAAGTCCGCGGCCGCGACTCGTTTCGGCAAGGAAAACGGTGGAAATTCTGATGGGTTTCAATTTCTACTAGTACCCCGTAAAACTGGCCTGGCTACAATAAAACGGGAGTGAGTTGCGACGATAAATGCTGTAACAACCGGTGGCGAGCGCGTTCCGCCAGAATTTCATAAACAAATATACCGGTATATAGAGCGGTCCGATAAATCGGTTTACAACCGATAAAAAGGTAAGCGGCGTTCGTTTAAAGTAAATTACTTCTCAGCAGCGGGATGACCGCTAAAACAGAAAACGGCCACGAACACGTGTGCGATTCGAACGCGCAAAATAATACGATTCTGCACTGAAGACGTCGAATTTTATAGACAGGTGTACACAATCATGGAATCAAACGTTTACCTACTCGTTAATGAATAAATTGCGGATCTTCGTGCGAAATGAAAATTTTCAAAGACAATTATAAGAAACTGATATTACATAAAAATGCATTTCCCCATTAATTATATGACATCCTCGAACGTAGACTGCGATCTCCAAGCATTGCTGATTCACCATAAATGATAACCATTTCCACTTTCTCTGCTATTGGGTAACGCATTCTTGAAAATTGAACACTCAGATTAAATATTGCGAAGCTTTACTCTACCTATAAAAAATTAATGACATCAGATTACGAGCGCCTCGATATCAAGTAAGTTTGGTCTGATGCATTTTCTTCTATCTTCGAAAGCAAGCGATTTAATCAGCTGACCAGTTTATAGTGCCCCACCCTGTATATCATCTTTAGTTTAGTTCTCCCGCAATGAATCTCTGACTTGAATTTTTAGGAAACGAACTATGAAAATCGCGCGGAACTTGACAGTCTGATTGATTAGAAGTCTATTTTGTAAATCACAACAAGTGTCGCTCCATAAAGCCCCCGTAGATCCGTAAAGTGGGTCGTTGAGCAATTAATCGAGTGATTGAAATTCGAGTTGGGAGTAACGCGATCGTGGCAACAGTTGGTCCGAATAAAATGCTGTTAATTAGCAAGGGGAACGAACATTATCCCGCTAAAGGGTAGATTACCATGCCCATCGAAGCCACTTCGACAATTCCAGGTACATTGCGATGTTATTACGTTCCGATCCTATTAACTGCAACTAATTTCATGAATCGATTTTAAGTGGAACCATCGAGCATAAAACAATCTTGGAACGTTGCTGTTTCTACCGTTTAGTTTATCAAAGTCGAAAACAGAGTGTCTTCGAGCTGTTGACTGAAACGCTAAGAGCAGGAAAATAGTCTCCTCTGGGTGCACAGTGCGTTTCCCTTGGGACTGAAGTTCTGCCACAAGCTGCAGCCTGCAAAATGCTGACTTAGGCGGCGTATAACACCGGGCTTGAATTAGACGTTTCGCTTCTCAACGCGCTTACGAGAATGCATCGTCGCCAGAAGGCTAAACTTGCTAGAATGTAAGTGAAACACGCGGCGAGAAAAGCTTTGGTTTCCGTTCCCGATGCTAATTATAGTTCCCTTAACAACGCCGCCAAGTCGAAACTCGAGTCACAAGACAATACACAATAAGAGCTTGCTACCCGTTTGGCAACATAAAGCTGTTACATTGTGCAGCGCTAAACTTTGCTTTTCGATAACCGAAGAGCCGATCTTAACAGATACTTGCGTACTAAACGAGAAAGTATTTCCTCTTCGTCGTCGAGAAGAGTGAAACTCCACGTTGAAATAATTGAATACGGTGTGCCGCGGTTAAAACGTATTCAAATATACATAAACTAGATTAAATTACCGTACCGTGTAATTTATGTTTCTACAGAGAAAGATTTATAATATTTTGAAAAATCCTCATTACCATTTCGTAACTTCGTTCTACGAAGTTTTGAGGATTATTTCGTGTTGAGCCACCCTTGTGAAATACACTCAGCCAGGAAATACGTGCTCTCTCGGTCAACTTTCTCCGTGCGCGCGGATTTAAATAATTTCACGTGGACGCAGGGTTAAAGAGTTATTTAGTTAAATGAATCATTGTGAAAAGCGGAAATGTACTCACGTCGTCGACCTCCCAACCCTGTTTTTGCCAGAAGTAACAGCTAACAAAAGCGGCCACAACCACTGCCAAGGGTCCAGCGCCGCCGAGCTCGATCGCCTCGCTCCCAAACACTGCCAGCAATCCGCCGCCTAATAACATCAGCACTCTCATGGGCACCATGAAGGGCTGTAACAGATTGAAAGATCGATTAGATCGGTCTTCGGGGAAAGGCTCGCTTCATCGTGGTTTAACCTTATTGAATTTCGGATTGACTAACGATACCCCTAAGTGCCACCTGATAAGACCCTTTAATTACAGTATCTTAACGCATGTGTTCACAGTCTAAAGGTGTCTCAAAATTCCTTCAACGTCCGGAAATGGGAGATTCCTGAAATCGTTTAAAGTAACATTTTCCTCTGCAAAAATGGCATTGAATGGCGCTGAATGAGTCCCACAACAAATTGAGACCCACTCGAACCTACTAGAACCGAGACGAGGCCCCTTCGAACCGATTAACACTACTTATTGCTAGATACTCGTGTGTAGATTCAAGTAACCATAGAAAAAGGAAGCAAACTTTATCTGAAGTGTACTTCGCACAGTAAACACACTCGCGAGTAACTGCACGTTCCGGTCGTTTCGAATCGATGATGAACAGAGGAAACTTTGAGGCACGTATGTACATAGAACGAACGAGGAACCGTTGTTCCATCCTACGGTGAAATATGAATAAAGAGACGTGTGGGATTTTCTGATACGACGTTTTCTCCTGCACTTTCCTCATCAATATTGAAATTCCTATATCCACCGATTTTACAGAGTCTGCAGTTCTACTAGACTTTTACCTCGGCGCTTCTTCTACTCCACGAAATTAACGGATCACTTTTTTACCGAAAGATTAACGATCTCCGAACTTCAGCTTCGCGGGTTGGGGGAGAAATCGTAATTTACCTGACCTTGTTTTAATCCTTGTTCTCTACTTTAAAATCCCTGTAAATTTCTCCGGAAATCGGAAAGAAGGTGTTCTTTCCTCTTAAAGAATTTAGAAGTTGAAACGATTCAAAATGTGCGGGTCTAAAGAATTGTACAGTGGGTGAACAAAGTGTTCGTACACCTTTTAAAATAGAATAACTTTCTTATGATTGTACCAAAATGATTTGCAAAAAAATATTTTCCAAAAATTACGATTTACAAGGTTGCATGCAAGAATAAAAAAGGCATTTCTTTTAATTTTTGATTAGGACCCTCAATGAAAATTTAAAATACATGTTTTGCAGATCTGTGTTTGTTACACACATGTTGAAAATTTCATCGAAATCGATTAATGTATGTTGAATTTTATGCAAAATAAAAAGTTTGTGCGAAAATCAGTCACCGATTATAAAAAAGTTATTCTATTTCAAAAGATGTACGATCACTTTGTACACCCACTGTATACCAATTTTTCAGGGATCATTGTATCAATTTTTAGGTGTACCATCTGGTGCAATGTTGAAACAAGTGGTCGTGAATTCAAATAAGAGTATATGTTGCAATAAATACGATTGCATTTCGCTGAGGAAGGGGGTGCTGGATGCACCGACCGCAGTCTTCGCAGAGTTTCATCTGTTGTGCTGCCGGACGTTATGAAATTTTCGTAGACACACAAATCAAGAAGACGTGTACGTAACCCGCACGTGTTCCCGGCGATCAGTCGACGTGGCCACACACGTGATCCTGCGGCTTCTCCTGCATGCGTGCTGATATTGCCATAAGTCGCTGAATATTGCGTCCCCGCGGCGTACATCGCGTACGTGTGTGCACGCGTGAATAAGTAAACACGCCTCGAGAGAGACTTTCTCAATAGCGACAATTCTCCACCCTTGAATTACACGAAAATTCACATTTCACGGTAGAATTCACGGTACTTCAATCGCTACGGGCTTCAAAGTTTCCTTTTTAACAATTCCAAGAAGAATTAAAAGTTTGCACAGTTAACACAGATGAATTCTAAGTTATTCTCGGAACCAATTAACCGTGTTATTCGAGAGCTTGTATTTTACTTGAGAAATTACTTGGGATCGAAATACACCCAGAAATTAATTAATCGTTGCACGTTCCTCAGGAATAGTTGCACGATGGTATTAGGATCCGTGTTTCTCCTCGCGAAATGTTAAAAGTGACTTGTTTGTACTGCTTCGCCGAGATATCAGAGCTGCAAGTAAATTCAAGAAAGTAAATAAATTAATTCCGCTGAAAATAATCTGCACCGTTTCAAGAATTGCACAATGCTGATGTGAGGCCAGCCATTTTGAACGAGGGGTTGTAACACACAAAATACTCATTTGCTAACTTATAAGGCTGAAATTTATTTCGAGATAATTATACCATATATTCGCGTACCTTGATGAATAGTAATTTTCTATTGGAGGTTCAGATAGAAGATCTCGGATGGAAGCAATTACCGGGGATTAATGCCGAGAAAATTGTAATATTATTATTACAAAAATGAGAAAATCTCGAATCGAATCGGGAAACGCTATTTTTCTCTGGCGATGATTTCAGATCAAAATATGTACCAGAATTTAATTACAAAACACAGATAACATCGTTTTAGTGGATTTTAATGAATAACATCCCGGTGTTCCGGTAATTGACGGTAAAATCTGAATGCGAAAATGTTACACCCTGTAAGAGAAAAAACACAACGGTACAAGCAAATATTTTGTTTGATCTGAATTGTTTTACCGCGTGAACGAATTTCGCGTCGCGGGGGTTACCTTCGTCCGCTCTCCTCCCCTGCACCATTCGCAATCGATCTCTCACGAGAAAAACAGGGGGATTCGATTCCAATATCTATCACTTTAGTTTTTCCCGCACACCCGAGAGCTAGTATGCATACGATCCTTTTTTTGTTTTCGCCGTGCCATCAGCGTTTCATGGGGATAAAACATTCCCCGGAACTTTTCGCTGCCATTCGACGATGCTTCATTATTCGATTTCTTCGCATTCGATATTACTGTCTCGACCGAAAGATCGTCGACAGCTCATCCTAACTTCTTTCGAGATAGTCCTTCGTTTTTTACTTCGGATAATAACTTGGCTCACGTTTCTGTCATCCACAATTTTCATGTTCCACCCACTTGTACGATGTATATTAATTTGATTTAATAGTCTATTCTTGTAATTTTCCGAAGGACATTTTCTCGGTGTCGTTATCGATCCAGAAATTAGTACATCGATAAACCTAGACTTATTTGAAATTTTGATCCTTCCAATCGGATTTGGACGGTAACCATTCATTCATTATTCTATCATTGAAATAATTAGCTTCTGATAGCTAAAATATGATATAAATTAATGATCTTGTTGTCAATTCATTAGGATTATTTACTATTTCCAATCTTAATTTACTTTCACTTCTGTCGCGTGTTTTTTTTTAATTCGAAAGACTACATACGCCATATGGTCGGGTATATCCTATACGCCCATCGGTTGAGCCATACAGCAATTTTTTATTTAAGACTATCCCAGCTAACCATTCCCAGCACTTCCGTTACGCATTTTCGTGTCGCGAATTGCGTGACGCGAATCAGGCTTACGCCGTGCCAAAAGAAGTTTCACTTCAACAAATGCATGCTTGCAACGTGTCATAATTTTCTGAATTGGAGCATTCCCCCTGGTAAGTGTACGTGTTCAACAAGTTCGAGAGCGAGGAAGGAGCTGCGTCTCGTAGCTGAACTGTAACGGTAATGAATTATTGCATCGCGAATCGTCCGTGGCGGTGGTGGAAGGAACAAGAGAGCCGGAGGGAAAAATAGCACGTGGGATTTTCTTATGTCAGCCGGATATCCGTTGCTCGTTAATCCGTCGCCATTCCGGTTCGACTGCAGATGGCAGGAACGACGACGAGGGAGCTCGGCGCAATGGAACGCGGCGGTTGCCACGAAGAAAACGATATCTCGCTCCGGTAACTCGCTTCAACGTTTCCCGACTGCGATCAGAACGAAGGCACCGAGGTTTTTTATTGTCGTCATGGGAAGCCGGTGGCATGCCGGCTTCGGCTCCTCGAGAGGAAGATATGTAGACGGAAGAAGAAGAGACGCGTGCCTGGAATCGATACACCCGCCGGAATGTCTGTTCAATCGAGAATAAATTCGGAGCAACTCTGTGCAGGCTCCTCTCGCTTCCTTCGCCGAGGCCAGCCGTGTCCCAAAAATATGCTCGAATCGAAATTCGAACCAGAACCGAAAATTACCAAAATTCGTTCCAGCTTAAAATCACATTCCTTCCCGAGAAGAAATGAAGCATCTCACTGTCCCGAAGAAAATCTGATTTTTAAACATTTTTTCTGCCGACGTTATTCGACTATTTTTTTCAACGATTTTCATAATCATAATTTTCAGCTATGTTCGAAAATTAACGAAGTTCGATTTCACTCAAACAGACACGCAAGAAATGAAGTATCTAGCGAGAAACTTGAAAGGTGGACAACAGCGTTAGAAATTGAAATATTTCTTTGGACAGACATCCTTTGTGTGTCTTAAAGTATATGTGTTTCATGACGAGTTGACCCGTTTCGGTCGGATGCAAACGCATACCGATTGTTTTCGATGAAAATGCGCTCACCGAGCGCAGCATCGTCGCAGGAATTCGATTTCGCCCAGCCGAGTGATTGCAAACGAAATTTTACTCTATTTTGCGAAGACGTTTATTACATTTGTTCGAGATACTCGTCTTGCAAACGATTTCTCTTTCGTGCTCTCCTCTGTACCATCGGTTTCCCGTCTGCAGGATATCGAAGGCTTTCGATAGATTTCGGCGAGGAGAAATAAAGCTCGCTTTCTGTCTTTTCCTGGGGATTTCAAAAGGGAAAAGTGCAGGCTGGAAACGAAATATCGTTTCGACGGCGATTGGAATGTGTTTCCTTCGATGCCATGCGACAGACATACTCTCTTATCTGGTCGTTCGACATCTATAAATTTACAAAATGAAATTCCGAAAATTATCAAAGAGACCGCTAGTCTAATTCTCATTTTCAAGTCAATCGTTAATTACACATTCTTCAAATATATTCGCAAAGTTTCAACGTGGAATACAATATATTGCCACAGTTACAAACAATTTTACTCTGACTTTACAATCAAGGGAGGCTATTTTCTAGTCACGCTGTGACACAGTGGAAGTTTGATTAACCGGAGGTCTTGGTTATCCAGGTGTTGATTATCTGGTGTATTTATTATTCGGACGCTCCAAAAAAAAAGTTATCGTATTAGTGGGATTCACTGTAATTCATTCGTCACTTTCTGAAGCAGCCAGAACAGTGTTGTCAAATACACACAGTGGGTTTTTGTTATGGATGGGTCCAACCCCGTTGTTTATTTTGTTTCCACGGCGAGTACTGTCCATGTCACGGAGTTATGTGACGTAAGAAGTCTCGTGGGACAATCTAAGGACAAAGAGGTCCTCGCTCACTGTTGTTGTCTATCCCCACCGTTGACGCTCCCGTAGTCCCAATGTTTACGAGTATGACCCGTGTTGAAAATGTTTGTGAAATGCGGCGTGCCCCTTCCAGTCTGGATTTTTCATTCCGATTCTTTTTTTTATTGAAGAACTTCAGGCCCTTAGATGGGTTTTGCTTTACAATTACATTTTGCTTTACAATTTAATATTACAATGTTGCAATTTGGTGTTACAATGACACAAGCAAGATTTAAATAGATATTTTACAATCTGTGAAATAATGATGGATACAAATACAAGCCTTAATATTAGGTTCCGCTATAAACATATCAATATTTTCTGACTCTTTTTATAAAGCACACATCGCATTACAGTGCGTGCAATATACACGTGCAACTCTTCGGAAAGACCACAAACATAATATTATTTAGTACAGTTCTCCAATCCGATTGCACTGATTGCACTGAACAGTATCAATGCGACGAAACGAATCCTTCTGTCTCTGGAATAGGGGTTACCAGGAACAAGACAGCCTATCCCCCCGGAAGGGAACCGCAGGGAGGACAATATTCAATTTGCAAGCATGATGCGTACGCGTTGCCGAGCACGAGATATTGATTGCGAAGATTTGAAATTCAATCGAAGTGAGTCTGGCCAGGCTACTGCCTCTGGTCTATCGATTCACGAATTAAACGTTTACAGATTCGCGGTACTGCTCACCTATTTTCAAGTATCTTCGTCGCCCTTCGATCATACAATCAACTTCAATATGTGCTTGAAATTTTTGAAATTCAATATTCGAGTTGTATTAGAAAGGTACTAGAAATTGTATTTGGTTTGAAGCATTAAATAAATAATAATAATACGAATGATCCGAATACTTTTGTTCAACTGTTCAAGAAAACTCTCTTCAATTTTGTGAGCCGTGGTGAAAATGACTCGTAAGCGCATTAGCATTCCACGAAAAAGGTCGAAGAGGAGCAGAGCGGAGTCTGAGTCGGGATAAAAGGGGTTTCAGATAAATGTTCATAACGGTAATGAAAATTGACGTGGTTAGGGGGGTATTTATTATGCGAGATCGCGACCGTATTAAACCGACGTTTGTCGGCGGATCCGGTGTCAATAATGAAAGTGACGAAGTTTCGGAAAACCCGCGTCAGCGACACCTGTTACCGACAGGATGCGAGATTGGAATCTGTCGAAGCTAAATCGCGACGTTAAAGAGGGATTGAAGACTGATATGGTGCTGGGGCGATTGAAACTCTTATTTCATAAATTCGACGAGAAAAATTGTTTGGCCAGAGCTCCGTTTCTTCCCGAGAGCCAAAGAGGGAAACTGCGGAGTATATCGGTTAGCATAATTGAATTAAAAATTAGTTCTTCGCTGTACGAGTTTTCTTTTCTCCCTCTTCGCGTAAGGAACAGTCTCTTTCGTTTGACAAGTCCACTTGTGTCTGTCCGCATGAATCGAGAACAGTTTACGTAAGCATACGGTTATGCAACTCGTGCTTTATGCACGCAGAGGACGCGGTGTAGACCCCTTAAGAGGCTATTCCTTGCGATCCGGTCCAGGACGATCCAGTGGTACGTGCTTAAACATCTGCAAACTTTGATCCTTGATTAAATTTGTATGTACACCCCGGCCCGAGGTTTAACTAAATATTTGCCCGGACATGTAATTATATTTGCCACCGCGGTCTGTGATTAACATTTCACTGGCGAGAAGCTTATTGCTCCCGCCACCATCGCGGATGTCCGTTGGTTTTACGAACTAACCGAAAATAAAGACAGGATGAAGCAGAGGACACCTGGGACGGTAGATACGTTTTGTGGGGAAAAGATCGTGTGGACGGAACTGAATATTTTAATGATACGTGCATTTCGAGTCAACGTTATATTCATGATCAAATGCAACCTTGGATTATGTATACGTTCTTGAAAAAATAATGAAATGAAGTGACAAATAATAACATGACATTCTGTAGAAAGGATTGGAAGAAAGACTTGTCAGTTCAAATTTACGGGATCCGCGGAGGTCTTGTATTAAATTATATTAGAGCAATCATGACTTTTCAATCATGATCACCGAGTTGTGCGTAAAGAATGTTTTTCTGCACTGAATAATTAATCTCGCAAAGCTTATCCAGAAGTAATAATGGCCGCATCATTAGCAACGTTAACGGAGACTGGTGATTGGTGGACAGAACGCGTTCTCTACGGTTGCCAAACGACTTTTGACGGTTTTCATAGGAGCAGAGGATGCGGGGGTGGGAAACAGACGGAAAACGGGCCAGTAGGTCGATCAGAGAGGTTTGTTCGTGCGCGATTATCTATCGAAGTGCGTTTTCGCAGCGCCACGACATCCCGTTCGAAGCGGAATCCATTGAACTGTGACCAGAGAAAGAGGATATCTCGTTCCGGAAGACTCGCCGAGATTCTGGCACGTGTTCGGCCGCTTGTGCATACGTGCATATATGGACGCGTGCACTGTGCATGCACACTATGCACGAATCCTCACCGTTTCGTCGAGTTTCTGCCGCGACGGAGAACCCGTTCAGAGAGTCGATCTCGCGGAAATGACGACCAACTGGATAGGACGCGTATCGGGAGCTAGTCCCTGGAAAACACCGATGTACGATGGGATTTTTACGAAACGTTAACCGAACTTCGCCTCCTTTCGAAACTGGCTTACGACGGCGCAGTTCCGAAGTCGGGACGAGATTGCGGACAATCGAAACGCCCGTGCGCGGTTCGACACCCGCAGTCTGCTTAGGACAGTCCCGATTCGTTCAATTCGTTCATTGATTATTCGAGTACGCGTGTGAGTTTTTTTCTAATTTTTATCGTGACTGGTTTGGAAAATATGCGATTCGCTTTTCATCGCCAGTTTAATCGCCAATAAGCAACACTTTTGTTATTTCGAAGACAAAAGGATATTTTCAGTCTTATTAATGAAACTTTCGATAGTATAAGTATGATTTTCTCGAAATTTTTACTAGTTTAACCAACAACTCTGTCTCGTCAGACCAACCGGACTTGCAAATTCATCCAGAAGTAGCGCATCGCTGCACATCACTAAACGGCGTTAAGCGTTATTAAATTGCATATCTTAACCAGTGGAACATTAATAGCCTCCGACAAAGCCATCTCCGATTAACTTAGCTACACTTGGTCCATTATAGTTCCAAGCCCTGAATTTTCATGGTTCTCCACGGTCGAGAGGTCATTACGATGTTTGAATGCGAACAATGGTTCTGAATTTCTGACGCTTGATCCCCGTGTAACTCGAAACTGTACTGCAGACGTATCACACGCAAATTTCCCAGTACCCCCGGTCGTCTCTCCAATCAGGAAAAGCTGAAGAGAAGGACCGACGAGTGGTACTGGAAAAAGTTTCGCCTGTCATCGGAATTCGCGACACGTGCAATTCACTGGCCGCCGAATTCCACGTCTGCGCGGAATTGCGGGCGAAGTATGTTCGTCACGTATCGCTATCGATGAATTGCTAAGACGCGAGAATCTCCTCGGGGCCTCCTACGCACCCGGAAATGCACGTCCTCGCGTGCACAGCGTGCAATTTACGAGTTTGGTGCAATTTACAGTACGCAGATCTTCGTCCGTCTTTGCCACTGGACCGTTCTGCAGATAATGGTGGATTTATCTGGCGAAAGTGGATTTATTTGGTCGGCGCGGGCCTCCACGAGCTGGATGCGGCTGCAGTGCATTCGTAAATGCAACGGGCGCGCAATCCATCGCGCGCAGGGATGAATGACCCCTCCTCGATTGACCCGCTACCCCGCATCCTGTCTTTTTACCAGAGACCTCGCGCCCCCTAACCGACCCTGTTCCGCGATTTTCACGAACGTCGTAAAACTGTTTGCTCACGCGAACGAACCCCGGCCCGGGCCCGTTAGTTTCCCGACGAGGGACGGCACCGGAGGGCGGTCGATTCCGCTTCGCTCGCCGGAAATACAGGGTGTCTCATTCTGCAAAGTGAGTTCGAAAAGATCGGGGATTTCGTTGGCACCAGGTCTGGGTTCAGAATATTCTGCGGATTGCTCGCTACAGTCGTCGAGGGCAAAATTCATTGGGCACCCTTTAAAAATAATAACTTTTTAAAAATTGAACGATTTCAGTTTTTTTTTTAATGTTACAAGAATTAATTGACTAGGTGAAGTATAGAAAAATTAATTAAAACGTACGAGCACGTCAATTGTATTCTGTGTATTGCATTATAATTATGTCGAAATAAATCCCATATGAGATTTTCTACAATGAAAAAAAAAGTACATCAAGGTCGCGTATTTTTAATTTTGTCATCTGTGCCTGCTATTAAGTGTAAAATAAAACATTGCATAGAAATAGAACAGAATTTGAAGTAGCATGCCAAAGCACTGGTATGTCAAATAAAACAGCAGAGATTGTCAGAAAAATGTTGTCAGTATTCCGAGATAAAACCTTTCCATAAATCAACGTCAAATTTTCTCTGCAGCTGATAAAAAAGCTGAAAATGTCCATATTTTTATTACACACGATAAGTTTTATCATTCGCCGTGATCGTTAACGAAAATATTTGCCACGTCAAATGTATGAATGGTAAAAAAATGCATTTTCATTTTTCCCCTTTTTTCCCATGGAAGTCAACATACAGCGATGTAATATTGACGTTGTTGTTCACCGTTGATTTACGATTGATTGAAAACATTTCTCGATTCGTTCCCGGGCACTCTGTAAAACCAGTCAGGGCCGCGGTAACTTTTTCCACTTCTGATCCTCGGTGAAAAGTCAACGTCGCAGAGGCTCGAATAACAAAAGCGCGAAAATGTTTTTCGATGGCCGGTAACGCGCGCCGCGAGACGCCGACTTTAAACAATATTTTGAAATTTGCGTTGCAAATAGTCCGCGAAATTAATCCGTTCCGATTCGCGCGCAGGTATCAATTGCCGGATTCAATTAATTCCACATTCAAATGTTTCCGGTTTCATCTTCGAATCAAATGGCCCTGTTAAACCGTAATCAACGAACGAGAGTCGTAAATAGCATCCCCGTTTGTAAATAATCATTACGATTTGTCTTTCGCGGAAAACTGCGCGTCGCCATTGATTAATTGAATAGAGCATTTGTAAATTACTAACTTTATTAGAAAGTGGCAGTGTTTATGGCGAGATAATTAATTATCCCTTAATTATACACTTCGTTTAGCTATATGCTACAACGAAAAGTTCCACGGACAGACCACAACAGGTTCTTTATTTTCTTTGGACCCGTAGTTTCGAACATGCATTTTTTAAATATATTTCACGTTATTTATTCTAATAATTGTACCAAATATCTTGATTTTTTTATATTTTCATTAATGGCCCACATAAAAGATTTCAAAAATTCCTTTTTTATTTCTGCATGTAACCTTGTAAATAATAATTTTTTGCAAAATCTGTTTTGCATATCGTTTCATAAACCAATCCTTCTAATTAATTATAAAAAATCAGGTCGTTTGGTACAATCATAAAAAAGTTATTCTATTTTAAAAGGTGTACGACCACTTTGTACACCGACTGTATGCATGTAGGTATTATTATTTTCCTACTGCTGGTTAATCTAAGCAGTGACGTTCATAAATTACTTTACGAATTTCACAAAATAACAAGTTTTTTACTCACTGTCCAGTAGATCCCCTCTTGCGCATTCTGACAAATAATCGCGCATGGAAAACTCGTCCGATTTCATAGCTTGTTAAAACCAGCTGAAACCAGTGAACCATAGGGAATGCCTTTAAGCCTGCATCAGCGACTAAAAATGTGTCAGAATTTAGAATTTGATATCCAATTTAAATTCGCATTTGACTTTCAAATGGGAAACATTCGCGTTTTTGTTCGATTGTGAGAGATGTGTGAGGATGTACGGTACGCAGACTTTTTGTCAGTGAAACGGTGGACATAGCAGGACGTTTCTTCGGCCTCGAAATTGATAATTCACTACCGCCGGCGTACGCGGCGAAGACGGATAACGTACAATTTGCGTCAACTTGTGGAGGATAGCGGTGGTGAACAGGGGGAATACGGGCAGGGGCGTAAATTACGCTGAAACACGATGCGAATAATAAATTCTGTCAGCGAAGTCTGGTTACTGGTGGCTCGGACAGTATCTTGCGGCGCTGCAGGCAACTGCCAAGATGGGGGATGCTGCGTTCCGATGAAAAACGGTTCGATTAGGTCACGCCCGGGTCGGTTGCAAGGGTTTTTCGTGGAGACGGCGATCTCTCGATCGACCGCGATCGATCCGCCATCGCGATAATGCACGTCAGCGATTCCACCCCTTTCTGCAACCGTTCAGGTGCATTCCCGGTCGCCCTAAGGGCGAACAACCTTGCAGTCCACTTTTCATCCTGACCAAATTCGATCGAAACGTCCCACGAGTTTGTCCAGTTTACTGTTCTATTATTTTAATTAATCTCTAGAACACTGTTTCAACGTGATCGTGTTCTTTATGCAAAATAAACGTTTAAATCATTCTAACGTTCTTCGCTTCATTTATGCTTTGGAAATTTACTTGCAATTCATTGAACTGTGCGGACATGCTGAAGAAAACCATTTTTACAAGTCGTGACATTAGGTGGATCTCTTAGAGGCGTCATCTAATTTTTCATCTTGCCAAGTTAAGCTGTAATATATTTTCATTAGATTTTATAACGAAGTCGATGTTTTGAAGTAGTGGTCAAAAATATAAGAAAAGAGATTGGCGAATAAGAATTTGACTGGATCGATACATCAAAGTTAATATCGTCTAGAGAAATGTCCAGCTTCAGAATTTTAAAGAGATATTCGTCTCGCGTTGATCAAATTACGAGGAATTTCCTTCGAGAAGTTTCACGTTTAGCAGAGCCCGGGAGAAGTTGGACGATCTTCACAAAATTCGAAACCAGAAACAACCACCTCGCGGTTTTTGCGAAAATTTTCATCAAAGTTAAACGTTCCCTCTGACATATCTTCTCCGAGGGTAGTAAAAACTTCCTGTACTGAAGCAGGGGTCTTGATCTCGTAATAAATTGAGCTCCCGAGGGTATAGAAGAAAAAGGTAACTAAATTTGCTCAATAAAATTCCACATTCAAGATATAAAAACCAGGTAATCTTTCCGGCGATCTCGAATTCGAGAAGCGATACGTAAGAAAAGTGTCGTCTCGTAAACCATGAGCTTTAATTTATAAGTCAAGGTTCTTCGCCAGCGGAATAGTTCTCCCTTTATCTCCACTGTTTCAGATATATAGGGGTGGTCTTATCACTTCGCTGATTTCCAAATTCTTCAATTTTTGCCTATTTATCGTTTGCACGAACGCAACTGCAGTTAAGAATTTTTATCTTGAGGATGGGGTTAGAAAATGTCATGCTTGATAACTACCGTGCGTGTATAAAATGTTCGAACGTAGTATAATTGTACGAAACGACCTGATTTTCTATAATTAATTAGAAATTTACTAAACGATCTGCAAAAAAGATTTTCCAAAAATTACAATTTACAAGGTTGCATGCAAAAATAAAAAAAAGCATTTCTCTTTTTCATTAGGGCTCTTAATAAATTATGTTTGTTACACACATGCTGGAAATTTCATCGAAATCAATTAACATAAACACGAGCTACTATATTGACGTAATCTTCGTGGGCGCTCCGCGCTTTTATTTATATTCACTAATGTCTAAAAAAATGATTTTCTCACTTTTAGTGCATTTTAAGAAGTTTTTTTAATATATTTATTTTATTTTATTCGACAAGATTCGATCTATCATAAGAATATTGTTGCACCGAGAAATAGGCCTGGCAACATAATAAGAAATGGCGAATTAATTCTTATTCCGAATGGGCCGTATATCAACGCGAAAACGTGAAAGTGGAGTGTCTTCGGAAGGAAAGACAAGCACGGAGACAGTTTCAATTGTTCCAATTACCGTTCTCGCGGCAGCCTGTTACCGTTTCCTGGCGAAACGAATCGCGGGCTCGGCCGAACACAATAAAGCAATGGCGCAATCTTTGTCGAGGGCCATTCGGAGCGTTCCGCCCGCCCGCTCGGCCCGGCGAGAAAAGAACCAACGACTCTGCCCGCGTTTTCTACATAACCGGTATGTAACGGACAATTGCCGGTCGTATTGTATCAAAACGGTCTACGAGGGTTGCGTCGAAGGTGTTGGTCGGCGTTAAACAGCCAAGGGGGCGCTCTGCCAACAGCGTTGCCTTTTATTGCGCCACGGGGACGGGGTCAACCGTTAAGGCACCGTGAATCACCGGGAATGGCCGGCATTCGGTAAATGATGAATGGAGAACGAACAACAATCGTTTTTAAGCAACGACCGACCCTCCGCGAGCCATGGAAATCTCCCTCCTATCTCTCGACAGCCCGTCCTCGTTTTTTTGCCGTTTGACCGACTCAAGAGATCTAATTGGAAAAAGTTTCGTCGTTATCGACGGCTTCGGTTTACAGCGAATTCGAGGTATTGTGATAACATTGACGGCTTCACGTTAATTATACGATCTATTCGAACCGCTACGACCCAACCGCCTCACCGTGCGTTTACTCTAACTACTTCCGAAGTAGCATAAACCCTGGAAAAAGACAGCCTGAGTCGGATCTATTCGCTCGTGGTGCAACCAACATCATGTCCTGACCAAAGTCGATATTTCCGAAGTGTGACTTTTATGCATTCACCACGGAAATGTTGGTAGAACAATCGTAAGACACACAAAGTATTCGTAAATTCTATTTCAGAATAGAATTATGGGGCGGAAGTTGAAAGGTTAAAATTATTTTTTTTTAGTTGTCCTGGCTCTCGTTACATGATAAAATTGATTGGAATCGAATATTGCGATTATGGAACTCGTGAAGGAGAAATTACTACAGAATGAAAGTGAAAGGGTAAGGTGTAGAAAAGAGTTTGGTTCCCATCGACAAATCCAACGCGACGGGAATTACACGCCTCGTGAAGCGCAATTAACACTGCAACGAACAAGGCCAACAGCGTTAAAAGACCTATTAGACCCGGCTGCGGGTGATGAGACGTTTTCGAGGATTTTGGCAACGAGCCTCCTTAAACATAATCGGACTTCGGTATCGATGTCTAGTCGATGTGACCCAGTGAACGAGTCTGCACTGTTCCGAAGGGTTGAATGAAACGTTACGTATAGCTCGCTGCTAATATACCGTGTGTTCCAAGCTGGTGATCCATTGGAGAATAATATTGTACATCTCGATCATTCAATAATTCTTTCCATAGTTGATAAATAATTCTTTCCACTTACGTCACCCTTTTCCGGAACATATTTGGCCAGCCAGCCCCATAGAACGCCAAATCCAAGGCCTCCAATAATCGAGATGGGCCCCTGAAGAATTTGGTACCATAACTTCTCATGGGAGAACATAATACTCTTCACTATCCCATGAATCGCGACCGAAGCTGCGTCATCGATACCAGAGACAGCAATAATTAAAGTTGGAATTCCCTGTAATGAATTACGATATACATTATTCGATTAAATATTAAATATTCCATGCATGATTAATACTAAGCATGGTGCGCAACAATATTACGCAGACTGTGCAACGATCAAACAATTATTAACGAATTAATGAAAAATAAATATCGCGGAAATATTGGATCATGGTTGATTGAACGATAAGTACTTAATAAAATTTAACGTAGGTGCATATTGCTGCTCCGTCGTTTTTAATATTCTGCCAGACAATTATTGGATTTATTACAGAGACGGTGCTGACGTGGAATAAAGAAAATTTGAGGAAACGAGCATTATTACATTTGCGCGTATGAAATGTCGCATTTTGTGAAGCTTGAATGTGCATTTATTGCATATGATTGTATGATTTTCGAGCGAGCACAGCGAGATTTGTGTCTGATCAGCTCCTTTTCTACTTTTCCTAATCTCCATTCGTTGTACACGTAGATGTATTCGTAGGATTTTTATCTCATACGAATGTAAAGCGTTGGATTAACAGTTAACTAAAACGAACAATACGAATAAATTGTGGTTTGTGCCAAAATAAAATCGATGAGAATAAAACATGCGAAACAAGTGGAAAAATGGTATTTCAGAGAAAAACGTTAAGCCAAATTTCGACAGCTTGGTGAATTATTTATCTCGTATTCTGATCGATGATTACCTTCTCCAAATTTTTTTATGGTCCCTTATTTTCACATAAAACCCTGATTACAGAATATAATTGGTTTGCTCGAAGGTTACTCTCAGGCTAGTGAAAATAATCCGCCAGGCCGTCGGGGGGAATCGAAGGGAAGAGAATTGCAAAGGGGGTGGTAAGGTTAAGAGGAGGGGCTGAAGTAAGGGGTAGGGGATGATCTAACGACACTGGCCGACAACGGAGAACCGTTTCCTCGGTGCACCGAAAACCTATCGAGCCATGATAGCTCGTGCGGGATTTAAGTCCGCCGACTATCCTGATTCTCGACCAACCGGAATCAAACGGTGTCGCTTCGGAAAGAAGTCCCTTGGTAAACGTTCCAGCTGGTCAGCGGTTCGTGTCACATGCTGTGAGAAAGGTATTCGAACCAGAGAGTACTCGGCGTACTCGCTATAAATCACTTCAAAAATGAGTTTGGATCGTTTCACAGCAGAATCGATTGCTTTCCCAGTCGGTGTCACGATTAAGAACCAACTGCGATGTAATATCATTTCTTTGAGTGTTTTATTTGTTTATAAAACACTGATCTCCAAACATTTCAATTATTATCTCCTTATTATTTTCCCGAAACAGTCTCCGTGCTTGTCAGTTTTTATCTCGAGAACAGTTTATCCGGTCGAGAGTTGAACTATTTTTTATAACAACCAGGAAGGCTCAATCTATTAAAATTTTCATTGCAAAACTAATTGTTTTAATACTAGAAAACATATTTAAATCGTTAATTTACGAATGTCTTCTGGAATTATACATTTTGTTTCGAATCAACTTGTTCCAAGTTGTCTGAAATTGTTTAAAAATTCACAGAGATGGCAGCTTCATTCCTCGAAGTCGATTGTATGGAATGAGCTCGAATTCAGTACAGTATTTCGCAAAATTACGGTCGTAACGAGCGGTTAACTGTTGCCAGTACTTCTGACTGTTCGAGAATCCCGCAAAGTTTCATCACAAAATCGGAATCTAACAGTTCTCGAGCATCGCGAGTAATAATGCGAATTACCCGACACACTTTGCGCGGAGTATTCAATTTCATCTCGGGGGCTGGCTTGTTCCACAACTGGCCAAGAAATAAACAAAAAGCCGCGTCTAGATCTTTCGTCTCATGAATTTCACATTCTCGGGAATGGCCTTTGCACTCTTCAAACAGCTTCCACCCCATTTTCTAAACTGAATTATTTAAGCCCCCCTTCTCAGCCGCCCCAACATCCCTTTCGTCTATTCTAGCTAGTATTTCTGTGCTCATCATTTTAAGCAAGACTGCGCATCGCTCTGTACTGCCAAATGTTCCAACTTGTACTCAGTTGCTTGTCAAAAACCGTCCGGCGGAAGAGCTTTTAAGAAATTTCCATCGTCCCCATATTTGTAACAATTAATTAACAATTTAAAAGATATATTTTGTAGATCTGTTAAACGCATTCTGAAAATTTCGTCAAAATCAGTCGACGTTGCAATGAACTACAAAGTTTAAAGATGGTAAAAATTGCAGATTTTCAGACTATAACTGCATTAAATCTATGGATTTTTACATTTTTCGACCGGTTTTGACGAAATTTTCAGAATACGTTTAATTAACACGGATCTACAAAACGTATTTTTTAAATTTTCAATATAGGTCCACATAAAAAACTTGTAAAATGCAACTTTTAATCACATCCTGTTGCAAACTATTTGCTCTAGCTTTCCACAAAAAAAATCAAATCGTATAGTGCAATGTTAAAACAGTTATCGTTTTTTTAGAGCGTCCGAATATTAACGAGTTTCACTGTATACAACATTATCCAACTATACTCTACGTATTTTCTGAAAAATAATTATTACATTCATGATGTTGTTCGCGCGTTGAAATTGGTCTCATAAATAATTTTTTAGAATATTTTGGAATGTTCTGCTGTTTTAGATATTCTTTATATTTTTCAAAGGTACGCATCAAGCACCATGCAAGTCGAATTTCCAGCCAGGGGAGGTTAACGGGTTCTAAAAGCACGAATTTCCAGCAAAGAGAGATTCTAGATAGTTTCTCTTCGCGAGAGACTGTCGAGAGAAAATTCGTTGCAGGTTGTACAGCGGAGTGCGCTTTGATTTTCAAAAGATTGACTGGTCTATTCTCTGCCGGTGCACCAGATGGTGTGACCCCTTCACGAAATGGGTTTTCCGTGAGCTAAAGAGTCTATTTACCGTGTCACGTGAACTTGAGGATGCAGTCGGTGCATTTGCCCGTTCAGCCAATAGCGTCCCAAAGAAGTTTACGGGAAGTGATAAATCGCGGAGTCGAAAGGCTCCGTAAGAAAGAACAGAGTTATACGGACCTTCTGTTCCCCGTTGGGAAATCATTTTCTATATGCAAACAAGCCTATTGGGAATTAGGGTAATCGTTCGTTGCCTGTCAAAAGCCTGTCAAAACCAGAGGAATTCATACTTTATTTTCTATTCTAACGAAACTTTAATAGTATCACATTTACACAGGGTGAAACACAACTTGGTCGTTTAAAAAACACTTTTCTCATCTTTGACGATACAAAAGAATCATTTGTAAAAAACATTTTCTACCGGGGACATATTTTATATTATATATCAGAACTAAAAATTTAGCAAAAAGAAAATTATTTCTAATTTGTCCAGAAACTGTTCACACTGAAAAATGGAAAATGGTTTCTAATATTATACTATAATTGATAATCGAGTGAGTGTACTTTGCACAATAAAATATGAAGTTACGAAGTAATTAATTTTAGTGAATATCTTTAGATAACATCGTTAGAATCGAGGACAAACTGCACCGACAATTTCTTAATATAGCAACGAACGAGATCGTACGTTTGCTACAAACAAGTACTCTCATCGGAACACGGCTTATGCACTTGAATGCAGAAATTGCAGGTTCTCGAAACGCGTGTGAGTACCCGGTGCATTGGAAGTGTAATAATTATACCTTCGCGTTCGGGTTTCTCCTAATTATTTCACGGTATAATATCGCGCCGTAAACCTCCGTGATTTTATTTCTTGTGTGTGAATCGACGACTTCGGAACAAACACTGGTTGCAGGCATTAGCTTAGGTTAAGGACCCTAATAGCTCGGATACAATGTCGCTGCACGGTAAACTTCATCGATAAAGATCTAGTTAAGTCCAGCCACCGGTGTAATCTTCTGTAATTACGAAACGTTGTTCGAACTTTAATCCTATCTAATTCGAGGAAAATGGACACGACCCTTTGAGTTTCAGACTCGGTCGACTTAAAATGCGCCCGGACACGATTACATTGATCCTGTCTATTTAAACGGAGCGACAACGATCTTCGGTTACATAAAAAATTATTCTTTTTCCATTTTAGATCGAGGACCCGTAACCTCTCAGATTTTTACACGAAACTGTGTAATGATTTCTATTTGCAAATAAATTTTTACAAGAATGTAGCAAGTCTTCTATATCGACATTAAAAATACGAAGAGCGCGTTTTTAAAGTTTTTTCACTTAAATTTTGATCTTGACTGTCTTTGCGGATTAAAAATGTTGGTGGAATTTCAGAAAGTTTTACGAAATTCTGGTGAACTTTGCAGCATTTACTTGGGGAGTAGAACCATCGGATGGTTCCAGCAAGAATAGAACCCGAATTCCCAGCTATCTTGTTCTTACGGGTCTATTCTTCCCAGATCCCGCGAAATGGGACACGGTAGACGGAGATTTCACTGGATTCAGCAACCGCTGTAACTCGCCGCAATTACAAAACGATGTTTAAACCATGATCCTATCTAATTCAGTATCGTATCTTTCGCGGAATTTATTGTCATCGGTCGTTCCGTTCGGATTCCCTAGGGCTGCGCGCCCACCCCTTCGCGGTTTTCGTATTTTAACTAGCTTGACCACGTGGCCACGAACCGCAGCCGGTCCTCTTATTTCGTCCGTCGAGGCGGAATGAAGCCGATCCAGTTCTTCGACTGCGTTCGTTTTCCACATCGATTATCGAGACGCGGCGGACCCTGTCCAAGGAATACAGATCAGCCCGCCCTCGCAATATAGAAACTCATTTTATCTCCGTAAAGAGATAATTCTGCCTTCCAGAGCCAAAAATTCACCCAATTCGATTGTTGCGTTCTTCGAACGAGGAATATATCGTTTATTTCGTTCATGCGTGAGAAAAGCGGCGCAACTTAAAACATATTTCTAAAAAATAGAATAAACTAAATAATAATAAATTATTTTACATTTCCAAGTTGATGATATAAAATAAGGAAAATTAACAATTTTTGGTGATTTTTAAATGTCTCTCTTGTAAAATTTTCTTTATTTTATTCATGTCACTTTTCTTACGAATGTATGATTTTATATTAAGAGCTCGTTTTTTTTTCTCATTTAAAAATCAAGTGGTGAAATCGTTTTCTAATACAAAGCTGAAACGCATTCGTGAAATTAATTAAATTTGGAATTCGAGATTGCAGGGACTTGGTCGGTCGAAAAATTAGGCAGACGGCTTTTCTAGTTGTTCGAATACAGAGGGAACAAACTCGAACGGATTGTTTGACGCGAACGGGACTCGGCCGACGGTGAATTTCACGTGTCGAATTAGGTCTCTGCGAAGCGCGATCCTTTCGCATCTCCGGGGGATGCATTCGTAAGTAATGCAGCGTAGTTGCATCTGTTCGTCATAACGTGGCACGCGCGCAACACACGGCGGCGCGCCGCTCAACTTACCGGAAGCGGAGCGGCACTAATTAAATTTCTTTTGGACACCAGTTTGCCCTGTCGCGCCGTAATTTCGCGTTTGCTTGGGAGTGATCTTGGGAGCCAATTGTCATTGGCGAAATCCTTGGGAAAGTGTCGTGAACTTACAGCGAAGTGAATGCTCCGTCAGGGCTGACAGACAAATGGAAATTATCACGACTCGCTTCTTATTTCACCCGAAACGAAGAAACATTATGACTGCCTCGATTATGCAATTCTTGATCTTGTTTTAGATCGTATAACTCCTAGTAATGTCAACTTCAAGCAACACATTAATTTTTAAAAATACAGGGTGAGGCGCTTGAAACAGGTCACCTGATTAACCCTCATACGCTCCTCAAAAATAGCTGCATAAATGAGACTACGATAACAATTCACCCATTTTTCTTTAACACGTTAAATCAACATATTATGTTTCATCTATAGCGCCACATTCTAAAGAAATACATCTCACGACGTAGACGTAAAAGGATGAATAATTTTACAGTACGGGAAAATATTGATTCCCTCAATTAAAATTAGTACATATGGAAAATGATTTACATAATATCTCGTTAATTATTATATTTATGATATACGAAGATGGATACTTTTTTACGCAGAATTTTGTACACCATCCGCGTACGATCGAAAATATTGGACATTCTATTTAAAAAACTGAGTATGACGATTAATATAGTTCATCTGATTAATAATCAGGTGGTCTGTTTCAAACGCCTCACCCCGTATACGAAGAATTGTGTCACCGTATGTAATCGTCAATGTGTTAATGAATTCTTGTTTCTCGCGCAGAAAAAATTGGTTACTTTTTATCCGTGCATTAGACGGTTAAGTCACGTAGTGTTGCGAATGGAAATTAGGGGATATGCTGAACGGGTCGTTGGTATAATAAGTTAGAGAAAGTGTCCGATCGTTTAATCTCACCTTGGCAACTCCGTAACCCTTGCCGCGTAACCTGAAGAGACAAGGCACCACGACAGCTGGTGAAACGGCAGCTATTACACTGCCGAGCAGAAAACCCCATATCCAGGGCAAGCCGAGTAGATATTTCGTCAGCGTGGCCACCACAACCGCCTCGACGACCCATGGAATTAGACCAAGTTTCGGTACGGTGACTTTTAAGCTCTTCAGGGCATTCGGATCCAAATCCAGGCCGGCTCTGGTGAGGATAATGACTAGAGCGATTTTTCTGCAACAACAAACAGCAGGATCAGCAACCGACTCCCTTGGGGACCGACGTCAATTCGGTGGAAACGAATTTTCTGGCTCGGTTCTAACGTCGCATGCGATTTATCTTTTCCTGTTGTCGGGACGCACTATAATCAGCTCATATGTATACATATACAGTGACTCTTACCAATATTAGGACACTCTTAAAAAGAGGATCATATTTTTAACATTGTACTATACGATTTGAATTTTTTGAGAAGCTAGAGCAATTAGTTTGCCACAGGATGCGAAAAAAATTTTGTCAAAAATTGCAATTGATCGAAATTGTAGAAAAAATACTAAAAGTTGCATTTTACCACTTTTTTGTATGGGCCTATATTGAACATTTGAAAACTACGTATATTTTGTATCGATGTGTATATGATAACGTGTATCATAACACGTATGCTGATCGGATAGTAGTACACGCTATAAATAGAATGAAATCCGTAGTTCACTTATCAGTTTCTGGTCGATCGAGGAATAGCTGACAAGCATATTACATTCTCGTTTCTGAAACCACTAATTTAGGTACTTGATTTATCGGCACATGTGATGTACACGCAATTACCTTGGTCGGATTTATCGTCGATAAGAAAATAATGCATGTTACAGGCCACGTTATCGTCAAGTATACCTCTTCCAGCGTTAAATTACACTTTAATAAACACACTTGGTCATTGCGCGTTTATTCACAAACTGTACCGTGTTAATTCACGCCAGTCTGATTAATCGTCTGCTAAAATTGCTTTTCTAGCAAATGGACGGACGGTATTATAATTAATCCTTTGTTTCGAGGTCAGTCTTCGAAATAGGACATTCTTTAGAGTACTGTTTCAGATTTTGATTTTTTTTATTCGAACAACTTCTAAAATAGAATAACGTCTTTATGAAAATGCACAATTATAAAAAAGTTATTCCATTTTAAATAGCGTACGAACACTTTGTACACCCACTGTATCTTCATGAGTGCTAATAATAGAGACACAATAACAACGAATGCATTTTTATAATGGCAAAGGAATACTGAAATATTTTATTTAAAAAATGAAGGTATACGTAGCGCGAAGTGTGTGTCCTACATTTAAAAATTGAGGTACAAATGTTTAAAGGAAGGGATTTGTAAGTAGCAGCAGTTTCTCACAATGAGTGCAAGAAATGTTCATAAATGCGCAGAGATCCACAGTGCAGCCGGTCAGTATTGACTGTTTAGGGGTAGTGGAACCGCTGTTTATTAGGGGCAGAGCCAGTCGGCCAGTTCGCAAGGGCCGAAGCTGATCACGCGGCGGAATTCCTCTCGACCAAAACCGTGACAAGCGGATCGGTTCCCGGATGAGGGGGTGGGTGGGTCACTTTTGCCCGGGCCTTGCTTTGAAGGCGCGTCCTTCGTGTTCCCCGTCTCGGGGGTGGAAGCACAGGTTATCGCCGGAGTTTGCGTCGCCCGGTGTTAATTCGACGTGCTCTCTCGCTCTACCGCTCTCTCACTCTCTGAAGATTGCCGATGGCTTGCAGAAGCACCCGGTTACCAGACCGAGACCGTACTCTCTTGCCGAGAAACTCGTAATAGGATAAGTTTCGGACGGCCTGCCTCCACGGAACCGGTTTCGCAAAGTTCCTGCCCGGCCGTCTTTAAAGATCCGCGGAATCCCGAGTTTTCATCGGGCGCATTCCGCGTTTTCCCAATGCGAACGACTCCACCCGAGCTTGCCGATTTTCATTTACATCCCCAACGAGAACCCGTCATCGCCCTCCCCCCGCAATCGGGAACACCGGTTTGTTCCGAGACCGCTTCCTGATTAGCTCCTGGTTGTCTCGTCTCTGCCGACCTACAGTTTTCGGCCGAGATTCTTCCGGAAAGTTCGATATCGGCAATTCTCCTAGCACACGTGGACAGTCTAGACGATTTTAGGAGTTCAAGTCATCGCTTAGCATTTCCATACCCATTGATAAAATACAGACCGTTTAACCCAAAAAAGACTCTTCGCTCCGAATTGTTATCTTCGCGACCATCAGCCCGATCCAAAAACTGCTTTTATCTATCGCCTGTTAGGCAGCCACGAAAATAAAAATGACTAATGCTTACGTTCATTAAAGCCAATAAAACGGAATCAATTGTAGCGGACGGAAGCGGTGCTGCAAATTCGCGTCGGCTGATTTATTTTCCGTGCCGGTGTTCCTCGCGAGGACAGTGCTCGGTTGTAACTGTAAAAAACGTATCGGACTCGCGCAGCAACCGAAATAAATTATTTAAACGGCGGCGCCACTGGAAAATGTCCATTCCAGCTTCTGGTCCGGCGATTATTTAAATATTTCAAGTTCCATTCTCTCCTGGGATCTATCTCCTCTTTTTCAACGGTACACGACCGCGCTCCGGCTCTGCCATCGTATGATTTTCATTCGGAGCATTGTTACAGCGATTGATTATGATTCGCTGACAGGCACACGTCCTCGAATTCGCTGTTCCCCGGCCAAAAGCTGTCGTGATAAAAAAAAGAGAAAAAGGGAACTTGACCTACATCTTTGGCCAGCCGCGATCGGACCCAGCGAACAAACTCTAATTTATAAATCAATGATTCGCTATAATGTGCGCAAAACAACGGGCAACACCACCTCCCCCTTCTTTTTCTGTTGGTGAAGTTTACACGCGAGTGAATTTAATCGCTCGACCTTCGATTCCAATTGGCCCCGACCTCGTTCTCCCGCAACCACCGAGAATTACGAATCCGTTCTCCATTTTGGCGTTAATCTTTCTCCCTTTCATCACTTCGTCGAGTTGCTCTTTCCATCGAGGTTTTTTTCGACCGAGCACAAAAAACTACTTACAATTACCGCGGAAAACCGCGAGCACCGGAAGGACTTACCCCCGAAAACGAACGTTGCCTCGTTAAACACGCGAAATTATTAAACTCGAACCACATACGTACGCTGATCGATCTTCTCACGCTTCGTCGCCGATGTAAATGCCGAAACAAGATTGTACAAGCCAATTTAAAACGGATCGATGCAGATAATAAACGTGGATCGCGGGAGATAAGCATTTTGATTTCAGCCTCGTAAAACTGGATCAAACATTCAACTTCGACGATTGTCTTTTTAACGAGAAGAGCCATTAAGATTGGGTTTCCGTGCCTTTTACTGTTTAATGCCCGGAGATTTTGCGCAGGAGCTATAGATTAGAACGCTGATTTCCAGCCATAAGCGTAAGATTCTTTCGATCAAGAATAATATTAAATAATCATTGTGATTAAGGTCATCGCAAGGTTTTTCATAAACTGAATACTTTTTCAAAAAATATCATTCGCCTTAACAACCACGGGCAACAGTGCTCCTGCGTAAACGGTTAAGAAATAACTTCTTTCATCGTTTCAGATTCAGATTAAAATTATTGTTACGATGCTGTTATTTAGCTAAGAAAAAACTTCCGATCGAACCAGTAAGAGCAGAATAATGTAAACTGATTCACGCTTCGTGGTCCACCTTGTATAGCCACGTGTCTAGCGTAGACAGATCTCTCTTTGAACAGAAGTTAGACACGGTGTATAATTAATTTGTCGACCGATGAGAGCCTCGTAGACGAAGTTTAAACTTTTTCTGATTTTCGCCAAACTGAGAGGAGACTTGGAGGTAGAGTTTGTTGCATTCCAGGGTGGAACGCGTTGGAGATTGGATCTGAACGGTAATTTGCCGCGATAACGTAGGGGGTGGCTCGGCAGGACTGTAAATTCGTTGGGGATGAAGTCGACGGGGACAACTGGGCGGCGTTATCGATTGAGGGAACGAGATGCGCGTTCCTTATACGTGCATCTGTACGAATCGGACTTAACGCCTCTAACCCAGAAATACTGCTGGATTCCTGGCATGCCTCCGCGTCCCTCGATAATCTCGATTCCGCGCAAGAGGCGCATTTGTGTCGGGCAACTTCTCCGCACGTTTGCCGCGCTGCGCTTATCCTCGGGGCTCTAGACTTATCCTCCGGCCGCGGTACTTAATCGCAAACGTGCATGTACAGGGTGGCCGTGAATCACAATAAGAATTAATCCGACAGTTGTATGGTTCCGTTCTCGAACCCGATTTTCACGTTTTCCTATTCTTCCCGGCTTCTTCTATGTTCCGCGACATTTTCACCGTTCTCGTGCTCTGCATTTAAAGGGAAGGCCCTTAATCGACTTTCTAAAAATGATTAATGAACTTCGGAGAACTATGGTGTCCGTTACCATTCTTTAACTCCACACTGAAACACTCGACAAATTTTTTGGAGCTGACTCCTATATTGGATAAGGAAAAAGTTGTTAAAAATGTAAAAATCTATAACATATTTAAATTTCATCAAAATGGGAGTACAGCAAAACCCTTTCGCAATAATTACCCTGACTTGACTTTTTACACGCATATGCTTCAATCTCTTTTACTTTTATTGCAACTATTTCTTGAATCTTTTACTTTCGGAGTTAGGAACGGAGTCATGCTGAGAATATATTCGTAAAGGATTATATTCCGCTTTTGAGAATAGGATGGATACAGCAGATGCTACATACAGGAATACAGCAGGTGCGTCGCGTGGAACATCTAACTTGACTGTTGCACATAAGCCATTATAACTTCTTTCTATAGAGATCTTTTTGACTAAGAAGGCTATTTTCAGTTACTAAAATGGCGTAGTAAAATAGCCATCAAATTTTGAAAAGATTAGTTCAAGTTATCAGTTGGAAGGAATTCAATTGATCAAAATAATCAAGAAGAAACAGCATGGATTTAACAGAATTTTGTATTATTTCTCCGTATGCGATTCGCTATTGGATTCGCGCGTATTCTTGCAGGTTACGATCGTGATAGTTTCCCTATTTGCTCTGGGGATACAGTAACGTCGATATTTCGAACAGCGTACGCGAATTATTACCACCCACTGTAAACCTATGCACGCACGTCATTGCGAAGTCAGGCATAATTTATTATGTAACGTCGAAAGCGCATTATTGCTTGTATAACGACCACTAACACAATTTATCTCTTGTCTGCTAACAATAACGAGCCGATCTAGACGAATCATGGCATTTTTTTGTTACACGATGCTGCCTCCTTGTCATTACCAAACTATTCTTTCAATTTCATATTTTCGAGTACATACATGAACCTTTTCTGGAACAGAACGATACTCTCCAGAGTATATATAAATAAATTATATAAAACGTGTTACAAAAACCGTCAAAACTAGTCGCTCAAAGAAATATCGATAAAATTTCCCGGCGGAAATATACTTTTAAAAATCTGCATCGAGGAGGAAAATCGAGGCTCCAAGACGATTGTAAATCGACTGTTACGCTACGGTTTGGAGTTATGGTTCCCATTCCCATCGGCGGCAAAGATAATTCCCAAACGCGCGACGACGACAGCGGCCGATTTACGATCTCTCCGGCCAGAGGTAGAAAGGAGTTCGTTTAACGAGCTTCTCCTATGCATCGATCGCTTCTCCGTGGATCAAAGGAATCCTCACCGTCGCGTATCTCAGATAAACATCGTCTAGAATTTCGTAATTCGCATTCTTCGGACCTGCCGATCTCGTTTCAAATCTCTTTGCTCGTGTTCGACTGCGTAAAAAATTACTGTGCAAATCTCATACGCTCTTCTTTTCGTTGATCCTTAGCAGTCTGGGGCGATTCATACACAATATTGTCCACAGTACTAAATATGTTGGTATCTTCTCGATTACTATACATTTATCCATAAAAATATCGTATACAATGGCTTTATTCTGAGTCGGAAGAAATGTTTAATTTTCTAGTTAAAGTAACTTCGACATAATACGAAAGACGTTAGTCGTTTAGACAAGACTCGGTAAAGACTGAACGGAAGCGAATGAGAATGAGAAAGAGAAAACTCGCGAGAAGACGAAGTCGGCAGAAGATAAAGGTTGTGGTTCTGTAAAGTGGGGGTTGTTTTACGTCTAATGGTCGGTAAGGGATGAACCATGGGATGAAGATCTAGGATAAGTAATAGTAGATAGAATGACGAATTGAAACGCTTAAGTTACACGAGTGCTAACATGATCGCTAATAAAAAACACATGCTCACACGATTACTAATGCTAGAGAAAATTTTATCGTTGGTACGCAACACCTACCGCCATAAAATTGTTAACAGAGGTTAACAATGAAATATAGCATGAATTAATTAAGAATTAGAAATTAATTATAAACGAATTTAGGATAGATAACTTAATTATTCATAAGTGATTGTATTTGGAAATTCAAAAGATACAGTTATTATATTAAATTGCATTCGCATTCATTCGTTTATCTAGCATCAGGATGCATGACATAAGCGAGGAGCATCAAAGCTCCGGTCGAATCAAAGATATTCGTATTCACCGCGATCTCGAAACCGCGCATGACTCACGCTCGTTTTTCACCGTCCAGACACGGCAGCGATATTTCTCGAAACTCCCGTCTGTAAAAGTCATTCTTTCTCCGTAAAAGTCATTCCTCGGATGCGCGACGGTTTTGCATTTAAATGCTCTCTGGACAGAAAAATGCACGACCCTGGGCGAGTTTGTCGGCGCGGTCACACTTAAGGAGAACTTAGATGCATAGCGGATCGATCTCTTGAATGATCGAACGGGTTCCGAAATAGAACTATCCACTGTCCTCGCCGCCACTTCTATTTTTCACTTAACGTCCCCGCGAACCATCTGCAGTTCAATCACGTATTGCAGACTCGCATAGAAACTGGTTCGTACCGAGCTGAACCTCTTTTGTTCTACCAAGACAAATTCTCTTCGCAATGGACCTGAGTACAGGGTGTTCCAGCTAACTTAACCACCTTGAACATCTCGCTTAGTGTTAGTAATAGAAGAAAACGTTATAGGACAACATTAACCTACCCGAAGGGGCAAGCTACTGATCGGGAAAATACTTTTTTCAAGGTCATTTTTTTCTAGATATCAAAGTCATCAATTTCTTTTAATGGAACTATATATTCTTTTTATCGCGATATAGTAGTAGGAGTAAACACCACTTCAATGACATATTATACAATGACCTTCGAGTGACCTTGGGTATGAAAAATCCAAAAAGCATTACAGATATTATCAGTGATTAATTTACTACACTAATTGGTTGGGTGGAACTACTTTATTTATTTCTTTATAGAAGAAAGTAAACATTTGAAAAATTAAATGTTTGAGACTTCTGAATGTTGCACCAAACGGGAAGCCTATTAAGAGGGTTTTCAAAAACTATGCTGTACCAAAATGAAGCTTAAAAATGTTTATTTCAGACAATAATCCAAAACAAAATTATTAGTACAGATATTCTTAATCTTTTAGAATCGCGACTGAATAGTCTAACGTAGTAGACCCATGAGAAGTGTCTGTGAGGATCAAAGGGATAATTTGGTATAGTCAAATGTGGGCGCGTACGAGTGTTTGTCGAGAGACCAAAGGATCGCGAAGATCAATGGAATAGTTCGATGTAATGAGGTACGTTTCAACTAACAAGTCGAGACGGAAGCAGATATCTGTGTGGAATGCAGGCAATTTTAATTAGCCCGGCGATAAGTATTCTTCGAGACCGGTGGAGAGGAGGAGGGTTGGAAAAACCGACGTGAAAATTGGTTAGAATCAAGCTGTGTTTGCGACGCACGATAAATATCCATCAAGACGAAAGGATCGCAAAGATCGATAGGAAAAGAGGGTTGCGCACTACCACTCGAGTATTACATCTCGAGGAGTGGTGGAATGGACTCAAAGCGAAGCTAATAAGCTTCTTCCGACTGGCGCAAACAATATTACACCACAAAGGAAACGCGAGAATTAACAGTGCCGTCAGTGGTTTATAAACAGGCCCCTCGAATATATGTTTTTCTGTCCCCAGCGGCGGCGCGACTGCGGTGGCAAGTTGAAAAACGTCGGGAGCAATTAAAGCTAATTCTTCGTAGAAATAAACGTAGCAAGCAGCGGAGAAAGAGAGAAAACAAAGAAGAGAGTGTTTGCGACAGGATCAAAAGAATTCCGCGAGCGATGCCCTCTCAAAGAAAGATACAGAGACCATCGTCTCGCGCGAACGGTTACACGTCCGCCTGCATGCAAATAGTCCAGAGAATTTGCACCACGTGCGAGTCTCGCTAAAAATTTAAATCCTGCCTTCGGAATCCGCGGATGAACGCATCCACGCCGCGGAATCGAGAGTAAAGGTTCATTTTGAAAGCTTGCATAAACATGAACGCGATAAGAAAAATAATGAAGGACAAAGAAGTTCGAATACTATTGCGCATAATAGAGAGCGATACGATAAGGGGTTAAGTGGTGTTAGCCCAGAAATCCATGGGATTTTATCGTGAATCGAATGGTGTTTCTTGGTAGGTCGACTAATGAGCAATGATACGGTCCTGATGGTATACAATTTCGGTAAATTCGCGCCACGGGAGCATTCGTGTGGGCGTAATGGTTTGGTCGAATGCGATTCATCCGAATCGGGAACGCGATATCGAGTCTCCGCACGATCAACCGCACGTATTCGAAGGAGCATCGTTTCTCCGTGCGAAAAAGCGACGCCGACGCCTAGTTGGATATATCCTCTATTCTCGATACCAAAACCCTGTATCCACTGCGCGGAAGCGTGTTTATCGATGATAAACCGAAAATCACCGGCCGGACTCGCGGTTCTTGCTCGTCGGGGCACGATCCACTCGGTTTATTGGTTCGAGGGCCTTGAACCGAGCCGATATCTACCCGATAGCCTTTTAATGAAATCACGTGGAAACGGGAATGATAATGATATCGAGAGCCCTTCATTCGACTCCATTTCTCTAATTGCTTCGATAGGAATCGTTCCCCGTCTCGGCGACCCCTTTCACCACCGCTTTCTCTTGTCGTCGCTTATTATTCCCGTCCAACGTGACGATCCTCTCTCCGGCCGTTTATTGAATCTCCCCGCATTTTCGTATTCTTCCTTCGTTCTTCCATTCTCCCTGTTAAGCCTCATCGACGTTCGAGAACATTAGAGATCCACCTAAATATGGAATATCGCTCTGCTTTTCGAACGACGTTCCTCGAGATCAACGAAAAGATTCCTCTCTGGCGTTCACTCTTAGACCATATATACTTATAGATCCTTCTTTTATTTTTCGGCAGTAAGGAAATGCATTTACACACGGGTTCCATGGAAATCACCGACACAGATTTCGCCGACACGATTTTCACCGACATTTCACCGACTCCAGATTTGACCAACAACGACTTGAGACAACCACCTCAGTTAGCTAAACTTGTTGTCAGTCAAATTCGCTGTCAATGAAAATCCTTGTCGATCAAAGTCGTTGTCGGCCAAAGTTATTGTTGGTCAAATCTAGAGTCGATGAAATGTTGTCGGTGATTTCCATGGGACCCAGTATTCAAAGGAAAAGGGGCATCGTCGCAGGGAATCATGCGTATCCTTATGCCGGGTCCATACGTGTACACATATAATCTAAGTATTCAATCCTGTATTTGGTCTCAAGATTTGCATTCAACTATCCGGTCTTGTATTTAATATTTAATATTAGAATCAATTAAATATTGAATTAATATGAGGAAAGTATAAGAGTCTATAAAAAATCTTAAAATCTTGTCCGTTTTTCAAGTTTTAAGCAAACTACACCTTCATAAAAATTGTCAATGTGGAACAATTTCGAGTCACAGTGAAAGATAACAAAATTCGTTTCGCCTCGCGAAAATTGGCGAACGAAGTGCCGATGCATCAATCGCAGTATGCTATACCAGATACACGCATTTCAGCTACACAGAGTATTATACCCGACAACAATGGAGCCTCCTGTAAATCATTTAACGACAATTGCTCGTTGTTGCGCTTGGCAGGGAATTATTGTTGAATAGCGATTGTTTGCTTTCACGTTAAATCTTAGAAATGTATGTCGCTCGTTTACATTAATAACTGCCGTCGAAAGATTTCGACAGCTCGCGTCGAGTCGGTTCATTACAACTCGGGCAGCTCGAATGGAAGGTAAATGGTCGCTCGACAAAGTCACGCGCAATAATCTCTCTAATAACAAGAATATAAATGATCCGACCACGTGGACTCAATTTCGAAGCGTTTATCAGACTCGGTACGGTGTACGGGCGTCTTTCCCAGACGATTAAGTGTTAAACGTTCGAATCAATAATAACAGCGGCGTATCGGGCTCGCAATATTGTCGGCGCGAGCGTCAAAGTAGCGATGAATCGATAAAGGTTGGTTTTAATCTCAAGTGGTATCCGCGAAATCGGACACGAGGTTGTAAAATATTGAAAGCCCTTTGCGCCAGAGCGATTGTTTGGGAGTAACGCGCGCTGAGCGAAATTCGATGGAAACTCTCTGGATCGATTCGAGAAATGGGTTCGAAAAATATCGAGAAGTGACAGGGAAGATCGTTTCCATATCCATTCTCGAGTCAATAAGCAGTTGGATCAACCTAGGTGGATCTGTTAGCGTTAAACGTTCGAATCAATAATAACAGCCACGTATCGGGCTCGCAATTTTGTCGGCGCGAGCATCAAAGTAGCGATGAATCGATAAAGGTTGATTTTAATCTCGAGTGGTACCCGCGAAGTCGGACAAGAGGTTGTAAAATATTGGAAGCCCTTTGCGCCGGAGCGATTGTTTCGGATGAAAACTCTCTGGATCGATTCGAGGAAAGGGTTCGAAGAATATCGAGAGCGACAGGGAAGATAGTTTCCATATCCGTTCTCGAGTCAATAAGCAGTTGGATCAACCTCGGTGGATCTGTTAGCCGGTGTTTACGCGGCTGTACATTGGTTAAGTTCGGTCTAAGCGAGAGAATGCCGGCAAATCGCTTGCGACGGCATGGCATAGCGGTCGACCATGTTTGGCCAGGTCCCGTTGCGAACCTATTCTCTATCCGACGTAAACATCCGGTTAAAGCCCGTATTATGCTTTAAGAGGAGACCCCAAATGCTTCGCAAGCCCGGCCTACTTTGCCTGCTCGTGTGCACGACCCTGTCAAACGGATTTGCAACGCACCAACACGCCCGAACTAGAAGACGACCATCCTGGGCACGTTCCAAACGTTCGTTCGACCGATCATGCGCTCCCGACACGATCATAAATTTCTTGGTAAACGCTGCTTGACAACCTGCTAAGGAATCTGCTAAATGTCCGCTGCTGATTGATCTAACACTGTCGAAGGACTCGAACGGTTTCATCGAGCGATGCTTCCGAATGATAAATCCCTTCTTCTTTGCTTCACTGTGCGAGAATGCTGTTTTAGTGGTGCCATGTTTTTGCACCGACTACGAGGAGACAAAGATATTTTGTCATTTAAAACTTGGTCTCAGCCAAAGTAGGCCACCCAAATATCTCCTTTATTTTTAACAACACGAAAAATATCTATGGTATAATTTAAATGGTATCGAAGGAGGAATATCGTAGAAGAACAATTTTTTTTGTTCGGTGATTTTTTCATAGTTTTTTCAAGGTCATCGTTATTTTTTTCATCAGAAAACTTGTTCTTTTAATTCCATTTTGTAGCGGCTGAAGAAATACATTTGAATAGAAGACTGAGTGTAAATAATAAATCAAAAAAATCCTCGGGCTAGTTATACTTCTCGGAATTCTTGCGATTAAAATGACAAAGAGAATACTGTAGAAGAAATGTATAATTTGAATACATTTTTTATATTTTACTGGGAAAATAGCTTCGCCAAAATCGACAATAGCCGCCATAAAGTTCAGAAATTTCGCGTATCCTGTTGCATGTTTGTTATTGTTAGGGGAGAGCTCTCAACAGGCAGTTCCAGTGCATTTCGTTGTATTCACCGCAGGGTGCATGGATGTACACGTCGCATCGGATGCAACGCGTCCTTCCTCAAGGAACTGTTAGGACACGCGAGACCCACCGGGAATTTTCTCGAATGTCCTGCAAGGACACCTGATACGAGGATGCGAATTTAAAATATCACCGCCAGTCAGATTGCCTTGGGATGATGGAACGTGCGCCGTTCGAGTAACACATTTTTCTGTACACCTGTTTGACGCCAACTTATAGCTACAATCCTTGCAAAATGCTTGCCGGGGAAACAGCGATGCTGCGCGAATAGTTACAAACGAGCTGGATTTCTATTTGACTCGAGCAAATTGATTTCAGCCGGATGACACCGTCGATATTTTATTCTTTAACCCCGTGCATCTACATTTTTTATTAGTGTCTCAAAAAGAAATTATACGGTGCGAATTTAGCAAACATTGATCTTCTCACTGAAGCTATCAGTTGATTTAATATTTTTACACATGAGATACGTAGAAATCCAAATTGATTATACACGTGGCAATTCATGAAATAATCTGCATTTGGAATTAATCTGATTTTTTGCAATCCATTAGCATATTTCTGCCTTTCTGCAAGTGAAAATTTTTTAATTTTCCCAGAAATTTATATCTAGAATATTACCGTGATACACACAGCTAAGATGTTAAACGATTCTACGTTTTTCGTCAAGTATTCTAATTTCGCGAATAAATCTTCGAAATGAAGAATATCGTGACCTGTTTGTGCAACGCTGGAAAAACCTCGGTGTTGTTCCACGTTGGATTAATGAAACTACCGGAGGACGCGACAAATTTTGTTTTACATCGGTCCGGGGCGACATAAGCGATGTAGGATTGCGAATATAAAGTGCCGTGCCAAACTGCCGGGTCCCTGCTTGTCGGAAGAACATTTTTATGTACGGCCACGTTAGAGCGAACGCTGGGGGTCTCAAGTTTTTAGGTCGATCTCCTTGCATCCCCTGGCTTTCGTGCGACTTAACGAGCTTACCTCGTACTTCGTGAGCGAATTGTGCGTTTCGAGTCCGATATGAAGGGAACTGATTAGAATAGGCTACGAAATCTCACGCAAAAATATTCGGTAATCGGAAAACATTGAAATTTTGGTCCATAAAGATTTTCAATTGCGCGTCGATCATTTTGTGCTGTGAGATGATTTTACTTCAAAACGTGTAAATATGAATTAAATAATTTCTTTATTCAAAATGTAACAGAAAAATGGATCTCTGTTCAGTGGTTTCGTTCTAACCTGAGCAACTGGTATTCCCAGAGTCGATGACGTAGAATCGGCTACCCCGACCTTTTTAGAAGAAACAGAACGGACTAAAGTTTTACGGTTACCGCTAAGAATCGAGCATTTCATATATCGCACTCTAATATTTAATAAACGAACCTTCGATTCAGTTATCAAAACTGATAACTCGTGGAAACTCGTGATTTCAGGCATTTAGTGTTATCGCATTGTTTATCAGTAAAAAATGTAACAATGACGTTTGCGAACGATCGCAGCTCGAAGCTTTTCGAATGTACGCGGTTTTTCCGTGAATATATGCTTATTTGTTTTTACCGATAACGATCCTCCCGCAAGGGAATTTTTAATTTATCTGCTAATTGAGATTTTTATGTAGAGGAAACTCAACGGAATGAAGTGAAAAATGTGCCACGTGAAATGGAACAGAAAGGACGGAAATATCCTCGTGACGGGCACAATAACTGCCGCGGAAAATCCGCGGTTTTCTCGTGGCTCGGGCCAAAAAGACGTGAGTTATGTTGCGAATTCCGAATAGCTCGTCGCAACTCTGAATGTTTCACGAAAGAGATACTCCCGTGGAAACGTCTCGGAAGAATTTGTCATATCCATGAATTTCGCTTAACAATTTTGTTTTCCTCGTTCCCGGCGATCCATCTTCGCTCTTTAATAACGGCAAATTAAAGTTTTCAGTTTCCAAGCGACACACGGTCGTTGAATAGTCAGATAAACATTGTTAGAAAAGTTCGTCATGTTCTCAATTAATGTAATTTTATAAGAAAACGAAAAATTATAAATTATTGATTGAAAATTGAAAATTGATCACCGAAATGAATCCGCGAGATACAAAACTGTGAAGACTTTAGATAAATCGAAGAGCATATTATTGTCGATTTATTAACATCGTTAGAAGAAAATTTGTCTTAATTTCTTGACAATTGAAAACGAGTGAATGGAAATTAGTAATATCAGTCACAGTGTTTTACCAAGAAAATTCATGAATCACGATTCTCGTTCAATTCGATTACACGCAATTAGCACATCACGCGCGCCTCTAATTTGACTAATCGGATACTTCTGGACAGGTAGCGGCAGTCAATCTAGACACAAACACCGGCAGAATTACGAGGAATTCCTTATCTCGCGTGACACGAATAATTGATTAGTTTGTTTGAACAATCCTCATCGATCTTCATTCTTTATTTGTCCCTGCACGCTTTCGATCAACTATCGTCGGGCTTCGTGTCGATAAAACATTGATCAGCCACTATTCCAATTGCTGGTTAAACAGTAAGGGATATGTGTCGTTCGGAAAACACGCATTATCGTCGAGAAACATAATTTTGCAACGTTGGCAAATAAAACCACCAAAGATTAAGCAGACATTCATAGAACGCGTTACATACTGACCTCAAACATTGTATTCTCATGGACAAAAATTTGTTAAAAATTGTAGAAATTATTGCAAAACTTTTTTCCACTCTTGTTCAAACAATAAGAATTTTTTGGAACCTAGAAAAGATGCATCGTCCCCGAAGAACAATAATTTTCTGACTCCGGCATTGATGAATTTGCTTTTGAACAATAGCAAATTTTTATTCTCCTAGAAAGACACATGATCTTCGAACAACAATATACTTCTGGTACTTGAGCATGTTTATTTGCGCAAACCGAAGTGCAAAACTTTGTATCAAGATTATTCGAGTTCCCTGTTTAAACGATAAAAGATTTTCTGCTATCCAGGTAAAAACTATCGAGGGCACGATACGTTCCGGTGAATCCCGTTGAAGTGGAAATCGTTCTGCCTAATTCCACTTGTCCGGGCAATGCGAGCCGTTTCGAATTTTCCTTCGCCGGGCCACACCCTTTTCCATTATCAGCGTTCAAGATTCTTGTTGCACTTCCAACCACTCGTAACTTTCGGTGGGATTCGCGAATAGTTGAATATCGATGGAAATATCATTGCCGGGGTGGCGTCGGATACGGGCTCGGTTGCATACGTGCATGCACATTGCACACGTGAGCGCGTAATGCGACGCGCCTCCTCTTCTGTCGAAGCTCAGCCAGTGATACACCAACGCGAGGGCCAGTGATACACGAATACTGTGCGTCAAAGACATAAATTCTCCAGGTTCTTGACGGCTAATATTTCATGAATCGCGGTGGGGAAACGAGACCGTCGTCATATTTGTACGTACATTAAAATGTGCGAAGTACCAATATTTCCGGTCTCGTTTCTTCCCCACCCCTACGCGCGACCGTACATCTTGCCCGGCTGTAATAAATAAAAAATTATTGGACGACCATCAGCCGAACGGGAACGAAAATTTATTTCGTGTCTTTACCGGGTATCGAGTTCGGCAACCTGATATTATTATCGATCTTCAGCCTGATGTGATGGATGACTGCCATATATTTTGCACCGGTGCATTCAGATTGTCTTTGCCGACTGCATAGATAACAGCGTCCTCTCTCTCTGGACCATATGCATTTACATCTTTATCTGGGTAACCTCTTCGAAAGAACTTGCGAAGAAACATATATCTTCCAGGAAATGTGTTCAACTAATTTTTTATAATAACATTATTCTATTCTTTTTTCAAATCACATTCTGATTCAATAGTCGATAAATTTACGTAAAATATGTAACATTATTATTGGGCTTTTGATCGATTTTATACACCTCTTTTAATCTTTGGAACAAAGTTAATGTTTTTTGCGGATATCTCGAAAACTAAAAGCGACCCCCCAATATTGGAAAAGGAAAAAGTTGTTAGAAATGTCGAAATCTATAACATATTCAAATTTCGTCAAAATCGAAGTACAGCAAGCCTTTCGCAATACTTACCAAAATTTCTGTTCACATCCTATAGCAAATTAATTGCTCTGACTTCCCAAAAAAGTTCAAATCGTATAGTGCAATATTAAAATTATTATCGTCTTTTTAAGAGTGTCCGAATATTAGTGAAAATCACTGCACGTATTTAGTAAATTCAGTTCAAAATCTTCATCACGAGTCTGACTCGGTGCTATTCTATTTACGAAAGGGTAAGTCACTTTTGGTAGTTTCGAGAACGTATTAGATTGTCAAAGAAACGTGCAAACAGCAGTTGGAATAGTTCCATCACTGTACTCGCTGACAAATCGAACAACTCTGACAACAGCGAAGCTGTTGGCCACGGATAAATTTGGAATCGGATAAAATCGGCTCCAGCAGACTGAATCACAACTGAGGATTGAACTCGATTACATCTCCACGTCCGCAGAAGCTCAGACCCTGTAACACTGTAGCAACATTGTCCAACAGGAGTTTTAGCCTGCGACATACACCAGGTAACCTTTGCACAGTTTATCGTCCAAATAGTTCAACTATTCTCCGAAAAATGGTTATCGACAAGCAACATGATCACTTTTATAAAACCTTGGTTCTTGTCGAGTCTGAGAAAGTTCATATTAGAGGAATGCACTCAGACGTGGACGGTTTATAAGCATCGGGGACTATTAAAGTAGTTTTAATGATGACGTGGTGTTATTAACGCAAGGTTAATACGCGAGATTCAAGGAATTGTCAAGTTCGGTGGATTGACCCGACAGTTTGGTCAATTACGTGATGGATGATCAATGACAAATATGCTTCTCTTGAAAATGACGGCAAGAGAGGACATGATCAGAATTTGTAATAAGGTCTCTCTCAATTGAAGTCTTGTTTTCTGGATTAGACGAAGTTGTTTTTTCGCAAATTATTGTATTATCTTCGTCCTCCGAATGAGGATCATTTGCGAATTTGTCAGAACAGTCTGTACAAAAGAGAAAACCGTGATACAGAGATAATTTAATCTTAACCACTTAACTTTTAAACAAATTCGAAATCGTTTTTATGTATGATAAAATTGAATTTGCAGTATCAGTGGTAACCTTGCTAAAGTGGAACGTTTCGATGGATTACACGAGTACATCGTGAAATCTCTATCCAATTACATCATCGATGTATATATAGGTATACCGAATGAAATCTGCATTGCATAAAAGTCCTTCTATTTGTCTAATTTCCCAATTTTCCCGATCACCTATGAAATATCAAGGGCCGTGAGAACGCGCCGAGTGGAATTTCGGAACGGATCAAACACGATTACCTAATTACAGGCAATTGCGACCGGGGATCCACCTTGAATTCTCTGAAATCGTGATTACTATGCCACTCGTGTGTTTTTCTGCATGCCTACGTCGGAATCCCTATTGTGCGACCTCGACAATAAAAAGCGGCCACCTTACGACCGCGATGAGTCGATCGTTGAGAATCGTTTCGAGGACTTTCTAGGTGGCTTCTGCCATGAGTTGCCGGCACTTTCCATTGTTAACACGTGATCTGAAACCACGATGATACTCCGCGCAACGAGCAACGTATCAAAACGTGGTACACCTTTCGTGACTCTCGGAGAACGGTGTTTTCATGAAAATGAATTTCTAATGCGTTTTCGAAAAAACTTTTTGTCTTGGTTCTGCATTTGTGACAAACTTAGCGATGTTCATGCGAGAGATATATCATTGATTGGCAGGGGCCGAATAAATTTCAATTACGAGACGATGATGCTCCATTTACAAATTCAGTCGAAGAAATAATGTCTGCGTAACGGCGCATGACTTTAATCACGTGTCCAGTTAAGCCTAACTGTAGTCACGCGCAACAGCATAATAATTAACCTTTTAGGTGGCGCGGATCAACAATGTCGTTCAACTGTGCACATGAAAGTTCATCGTTGTTGCTACGTCTTTTCATTTAGAACTATCATTGATTCCATTAGGATTTTGCTTTCTCCCTGACTTTCTCATTGTTGCTCCTTCGGATCTCCGAGATATTAATGTTTCTGCCATACAAAGTGCGATCACGTGCTCTTCCATGACGAATGGAAATGTGGTTGTTCAATTACGTAGTCTCTGTCATTCTCTGCTTAATTTCTCATTATTACAACACTCGGAACTACAGGGAAAGGTGAGCAAAAATTGAAATTCAGAAACTGGTGGGGGATTATATAATTCATTAAATGTTACTTTAAGATGTAACTGCTGGTGTTTCATTCTCAAATCAGACACGAACGTTCGCGATCATCTGATAATTTTTCACGAAACCAGTATTGTAACCGGCAACGGTGAAACCGATCATTTTGACTTGGTAGTTGTACAGGATGTCCCAAAATTCCTTCAAGATCCGGAAGTGGGAGGTTCCTCGGATCATTTGAACGGAGTCCGACTCGGTGACAGGTCCCGCTTAAAATGGCGTCGCCATTAGCCGAGCCAGAATCAGCCCGCTGTAGCCGCGCTCTGATTGGTCCGTGTTTTTCGTTAATAATTCCTAAACAAAGCCGCGGACGTCATTTTCGCAAAGGAAAATGTGGCTTCAAATGATCCGAGGAACCTCCCACTTCCGGATGTTGAAGGAATTTTGGGACACCCTTTGTAGAACAGGAAGCAAGTGGAAGAACTCACCGGAGATTGGCAATGACGACGGAGTAGCTACCCTCAATGTGTATCAGGCCGACGTTTTGAAGTATAAGGCCGGTGGTCAGCATGCCGATTAGGGCAGGGAGGGTGGTCAAGGAGAACAACCATCCCCCGAAGTGTGCCGCTATACAAAGAGCAGCGAGACCGAACAGCGGCCCGCCAGGAGCAGCGTCGTCGCCGATCATCGAGTAGACGATTCCCCATAGTAACAGCCCTAACAGGAACAAACATAAAATCCTGGCGAATTTTCTGTAGCTCGGACAGAATGGCTGAGGACAGGCTCTCCTCCAACCGGGCGGCTCCCATGATGGAGTGTCGTCGCGACCGTGGCATCGCGTGCAAAATAAGTATAACCACGACCTGCAACAAACGTTCATCGTCGATCAGCTCAAAACAACGCATCAGCATACGGGACAAAATATTTACAGAAAACAGAATAAACGTCACATGAATTTGATATTACTGGAGCATTGTATGATACACAACCTGTTAAAATTACACTGTCCAACAAATTTCAACTTTTTCTTTTTACAAATAACTGTTGGGTGGGTCTTCTCTTTTTTCCGCGCTGATTCCGAGCCTATTCTTAATTTTTTTCATAAACGCAAAGTTTTTGAGAAATTTGTGTTTGGAAAAATTACATATTTTTCGACTTTGAACAAATATTGTGATGTTATAAAAGATATTGTATTCTTCTGTACAGCAAAGGATTCTCTAGACTTTCCCGAATCCGGTGATAAGCAATACCAATATATTATAAATAATGAATTTTTGTTATTAAGAGAAGAAATCAATTCTTATCTAGTTCCTTTTTCTTGTAATTAATGCAGACTATTTACTTATAATTCAAACAAAGGCAATAGGCGATAAAACATAGGAAATGAAACATATTTTACGATTAAACTAGGGTGTCATGGTTCAAAATCGATCTTATTAATTTAAAGGTTGAAGATCGTAACATATATTGCAAGGTTTGCTATTGCACGGTAACTCTAGCAGGTTCTGTAACATATCGCCATCGCGTTGTGTTCAATATCGTATGTCGACCGACGATATTTTAGATATTTCAAACTCCAAGTATCGCAAGATCGGAGAACGCGAAGTCAAAGGCGTGTACGAGCGTCTCGGAAATACGAAACACAAATAGACTGTGCGAAGCGCTGTGTGCTGATTTAAAAGTTCTACGTAAAGTCGCGGTTACGAGGAGATGAAGACGAAAAACAGGAAGTAAAGTCAATACACACAGTGGAGTCAGAAAGTTACAGGACCGAATTTTTTCCAGATCCATCAGTCCCATGATCTTCGCTTTGATCGCCGGTGTAGTTAGACTGAACATTTTGTTACCGTGTTAAATTACACGCAAGCTTCAACTCGCAATTTCAAAATCAATAGACGTCGAAAAATCAGGAATCAAATTAACGTAGCTCAAAGCAGCTTTCCCTTTCGATAACGTTACCCATTTCCGAAACGAGATTCTAGGCCATAGTGTATCCAACTACGAAACTTATTCCTCGATGTTTGCCGGAAGTGAGACGACGCCCGAAGAATACTAATGCCTTCCGAGTGTAATGAACGTATCAAATCTGCTCAAAAGATCTTGTCCACTCTAAGCTCCGTGATCTAGCGGCAAGATTCCACTCGCACACTAATCAAATGATAAACAAAATCAAGAACGCTTTGTAGTTCTGACGTATCGCGAGATAATGAGGATATAGTGATAATGGCCTTGGGTATTCCCACGATTTTTGATTCTACTGTCCCGTTACGTGATTCTCACGAGTTTGATGGGTCCTCCAACGAATGGGTACTTCGCAAACATACATCTCACGTACTTTCTGAAACGCGGACGCGATGAAAACCATTGGAAACTTAGCACCGTTGATTTGATCTCATTAGACTTTATGATCTTATCAAGGCGATTCGAAATGACAGTCTTTGTAATTGCGACCGTTACATCACAATCTCGACGACGCTTCCTAGATCCGTTACAATCAATTTGATTAGCAATCGCCTACCTCGAATAGTTTTGTCTCATTTTCTTTAATCCGATGCGCAAGGATAGTCCCGCAATTTGTCCGCGTTTATACGAACGCGACTGCACGCGCGCGCGCGTAAACAGTCCGAGAATTGTTTCACAGTTAGATCGACTCGCGATCAGCTTCCGCGTCGTCTTGTTTAAATGTATCTCGAATTGATCTACTCCGCATTCTTGATCGCCATTAATCACCGATCGTCGTTCCATTTTTATTCTTTAATTACTGCAACCGGATCTTTGCGAAAAATCCTATTCAGAATCAATTCCGCTGCTCTAAGATAATCGGCGAAAAAATAGTTAAACAATCGATGCGCAAGATAAATGATCGCAATTTTTCTGAGCTCGATACATCGTTGTCCGAACGCTAAAAATGAAATCCAATCTCATGCTTCGCAATCGGCATTGTGATCTCGTGTTAATACTTATCGCTGTTCATTTATCTCGAATTATAATTCCCGATTACAAGATGTCATATGACATAGGAGTCGATATGCATCGAAGCGAGAACAAAAGGATTAGCAATGTTGTTGAATGCAAGACTGCGGATTTTTAACGGAAATCTAGGTTTTTACGAGCTGATACGGTCAATCTGATTTTGATTAAAATTTTTTCATCTGTTTCAGCGAGATTTTCTGAAGCAATTCCAGTAAACGGGAGACAATTGTTTACACTTCATAAAACTTGTGGTTTTTTCCATAAAATAAAAAGGAAATTAATTTTATTGCGCATCTTTTTTCATCAAATTGCCGAATTTAAATATTGAAATGTTACCAAATTTATTGTGAAACGATATTTTTCCGATGCTGTGCTGGACGGAATTATTTTAAAAACAATGCTAACGGTAAAACACAATTGTTGAGAGAGCCATTGTCTGGAAAATTTTATTAGACATTCCAAACGTGTTGGTAGTGATCATAGAATAATAATGAATATTATATATTTACAGGCCACAAATGCATTCGCTTCGCTGTAACTATTATACAATACCAAAGTCGAACAAAGTATATTGATGTTATCGGCGCACTGGTTCGAACAATCTGTTATTTCAAAGTCAATCAAACTATTATTTACTATACATTCAATTTTTCAATTCAAACAAGCAATTTTGCAATTAATAAATTCCAGAGAAGAAAATTGTTGTGTTCGCTATAAAAGAAAAAGTTAAATTTGGAAATTTACAAAACGAATTGATTCCATGTCAATAGACACTGTACTGTTCTTCTCTTGAAAATGATCCGCATCAGGATCGAAACGTTGGGAGTTTATTAATTGCAAAATTGCTTGTTTTATATTATTGATCTAACCTGTGCGCCGACACCACCACACAATTATTATTGTTTACTATCACGTGATATCAATTCCTGTTATTACATAATTATACCTGGAAATGCTGGATGAAAATAATTAATACGACTCGCTAATGAATTCCCTCTCGTGTGTCTTACCGTTCGAGTTCCTCCGAGTATTCGATCTTATCCCTGATGGAGCTGGTAAGACTATACGCGGACTTCTTCCTGTTTCCATTGATCCTGCCATGCTCAAGATCGAACTTATGCTGGGGTATATTTTCGTTGCTGCTATAATTGCTGCCGCCGTGCGCCAGTATCGATTTCCCTCTGCCTTGATCAGAGTTATGCTCGGAGCTGGCGCTGATGCGCCGATGATGATCAAACGTCGGATTATCCACGCCGAGGATCTGATCGCTAATGGAGACACGTCTTTTCGCTAGTTCCTCCGAGGATTTGTTCGTTCTACCGCTCATATCGATTTCCATATCGGGTAACGACGTAAACCGCGAGAGCACAGCCGCCGGAAGTGCAACAATGTTCGATGCCAATCTTGCTAGCTCGTTATTGCATTGCGGCGCAACGCCTAATCGTCAATCACAGTCCTCGGAATCTACGATTCACGAATGCACACTAGAAATTCGATGATCTCAGAGACCGGAACTGCTTTCGGTTGACACTCCATGCAGTCTGTAAAATCTACCAAAAGTTCACTGAACGCACTATGAAAAATCTAAGTGTCAAGCTTCTCCATCAGGTTCGTTCCCCAAGTTCTTTCGTCGACAACCGAGACAATCGACTGAAGAACGCGAACCGATCGTGGTAGTAACCGTCGATTGACTGGCAATGGTAACCAAGCCGGTGTCGACAATTGCCTGGGGATGGCTCCCTGCCGATCGTTGACAGTGCGGTCGCGTGACGATGACTCCGAGAAAGTCCAAACACGATGATCCCCGATCGTCGATTAACGGTCACGAGGCTGATAGCCGGCCGGCGATCGTTAACAGTGTCGCGTGACACTTTGTTTTCCTTCGGCAGAGAGAGAACCCGGTGCTCGCTAACACCTTATGCCGATATCTTGACGGTTGCCGTGGCTGACGTCTTTGACACCTTGACCCGCTTTTACCGCGACGATCCTCTTCCACCGACGCGACAACCGAGCTTTGTTCACCTAGTTAACGGGCCGGGATACAAGGCCGACTCCGGCCGGTTCTAACTCACTTCCCTTTGTTAGTATGCGACGTCTTCCACGAGAAAGACGTCCACCCCGACACTCTCTTTCCCCCGATGATGTCGCGAGGATGATCAATCTTCTCTCGACACTCGTTACCGAATCGAAGACGTTCGTTTTGGCGGTTTCAGGTCGATCATCGTCTCTACCGGGTACAGATTCGCCGTTCCGAGGTGACTCGATGCAGGCTCGCCAAGTCATCGATTCCTCGAACGGCGACTCTAGACACCCTCATCGAGACTCTCCAGGTCGAGGAATCGAGGATGAACTCGGTGACGATGGTTGCGACGACGACAGACGCGAACGCAGGAAACGAAACGCTGTCAAACGAGCACAGTTAACCAGAGACTAAACGCTGCAAACCGTGCACCGCTCTGCTGTGTTTATGCGAATGGTGGGGCTGGTAAAAACTGCTGGAGGGACTGTTACGGCCGCGGTAATAATTGTTACCGCGTTGCACAGGATGGGCACAGCTGGACACTCCATTGACAGTCTAATCGGGCCTAACCCACCGACCTGGCGTGCCCCTGATCGTCTCGGGCTGTAGGTCAACGCGTTCGCTTGGCAAGATACCACTGATGCAGACACCGAAGTTGACTTTCGCTTCGGAAACAAATCGAACTTTGTGCTTAATTTGAAACCTTACCGGCCGGTGATTATTGCATAATTTTGAAAAATCTATGACACATGGCTAAACACTTCTTAATGGAACCTTCAAGAGCAGCTGCAATTTTCATAGTGAACTAACAAGTCATTCTCAATAACGTCATTTAATAGTTTCATTTAATATAAATTCAATTTTTTCGATCACAGACATTCATACTCGAAATGTTTACTAGAAAAGCTTACATAAGAAAAACATTACGAATTATTTACACGAATATTGTTCCCACTGTACAACTGCCATTCATTTTTCATGGTTTTTGCCGTTTTAATCCACCATACGATTACTATCGAAATTTCACGTTTCTCAGTTGTCGATCAAATTGTCGAGGCGTTTTAGACGCGGCTGAAGTTACTTCGGCAATTAGTTCTAACGAGGGAACAATTTGATAGATCTAATTAAAAGAACTAACTTTATCTTGAAACTTCGGTTCTACCTCTGACAGTTCGCCAGTCGCGAAATAGAATCGAGAAATTTCCGAACAATCGGATATTACTTATAATTCTCTGGAGTGAATTAGAGTGGCAAAAAATTATGTGGAAGAGACTTATTGGATATCTTCTCTTGTGAATTAATTGGTTTAATATTTGCGATTCATGAGACGTCTATTAATGACATAGACTGTAATTATTGATTTTAACATAATATTAAGAGTTTCATTTCCTGAACAAAGAATTCAGTTTCCAATTTTTGTACGTGACAATTTGATACGAACCTCCTGTTGTGTATTGGAGTACAATATCACAGACTAATAACTTCTTTAATCACTCTTATACTTCCATTATAAAAGATGCTATTAGACGAACGCATTAGAAGGATTAGAGGCTCGAAGTCTACTCATTTTTTAAATAAATTTTATTACCAATTGCAGTCGTTACTTACGTTCCTTTAATTTCTCTGTCTAATCTCTCTGATTAGACTGGTACCGTCCATAAAACCTGTATTAACTATCGATCATAGAACATAAAGTTTCATCATCAATATTTACAAAAAACGTACTCTGTTTTTCAACGTTGATCTCCCCTCCCAAGTACCTATTGTGCATCGACGATATGCCACTTGCCTGTTTGTCGTACGCACTTTTAAACGACGGCAAAACAATCGTATCAACAATCGAGTGACTCTTGATTCGCTTCTTCAATGCTATCGAAAAACCTTCGATATGCCAGAGATGCTTTAAAGATGCATTTTTCAACTTGACTTTCAAGTCAACAATTGGAGCAAGATATTCAGCTAAGTTTTTCAGGAAAAATAACGCTTAAAACTCACATAACGTACGTATTGGTTTTTTATAGGAACGTAATTGTATGTATTAATGAAATTGTTGAATTTTTCTTATTTTCCAAGCGGGCAAATGTATGTAACCCGTTAAACGAGTTTCGGGGTCGAAGGAAGCAGCGAATTTCGAGGTGGAAATTTGCAGGTAGAGAACCGGCGCTTCGCAAGGCGAATGCAGACTATGCAGAGACGTGATTCGAAATAGAACGCGACTGTTACGATGTAATTAATTGCGACTACGCCCGGCGTAATGGCAGATCTTTTCTGCGGCGCGTTCGCGAGCGCGACCCAGTGTCAATACGATTGTCGGACACCGCAACCTGAATTCATTGCGAAGCGACGTTCGTGCGATATGTTTACATCGTGGTACTCTGATTCATCCGTCCACCTCGATTAGGGCACCTGTTGTAATGCAATCTCCGCAAACGAGTCCGGTGTTTTTGCCTCCAAGCCACTATCTGCACACCAACGACGCTTATCAGCATAGTAACTCGATTGCGTGGAAAACAGATTGCGCGTGCGTTTATGTATATTTCTGTAATTTTCCAGTTTTTAAGTGAAACTTCTTTTGGCGCGGTAGGCGGAAAACCGATCTGGCGATGAAACGGAAATGCGTAACGGAAGTGGCTCGCGCACTCTCGTGCGGTTCCTAGTCTCACTAAGAGAAGGAGAGATGATATAAGATGATATAAATATTCTTCATGCAATTTTTCTACCATTTCCAATCTTAATTTACTTCTAAACATTACTAAACTGCAAGAAGATTCACTTCTGACGCCGCTTGGTTTTCGATGCGTATGTTTTTTAATATATCCCTTGTTCTACTTTTTTTTAAGGACCGGACTCAACGATAAGAGATTAATTGCGCTGATTGCGGGACGATAATTATGTGGCTGCGAAATTTTACGCGCTCCGCCGCGTGCGGATTAGTCATCGTATTCTTCTTACTCGTCACATGTCTTCGACGACGCTGTTTAATTGACCGGCTAAACGGTGACCTAATCGCGACGCCTGCAGATCACAGGCGCCGAAAGGAAACTGAACTATCGACCACTTTAGCGAAAATATCTGACGTAACCTTTGATGTGTATGTTTATTTTATTTTTAGCGTGAGAAATCTTCCAATGTTACGCTCTTTTTACGCGTTCCAATCTTCGCGAGGCCTGTATTTGCATAACGAGGCGCACTCCACTTGTTACCCTTATCAGATGGTGTTTTAAAGAAATTCATAAAGAAATTCTCAAGCATATTCTCGGGGGTGTTCAGTAAAAATTCATAGAGACACTACGAGCGAAATTCATGGAGAAATTCTTACCGGAATTCGCGAGACAATTCGTAAAGAAATTATTGTAAACATTTCTGAAAGACTTCCTAACGGAATTCATACAGGAACTTTACAAAAAAATTCCTATAAAAATTAATAAATTAATTTATTGAGAAATTCTTTACAAAATACTGAAAGAATTGAATTTGTAAAATAATTCATACAAAAACTCCTAAAGAAATTTTTAAGGGAATTCCAAAAAAAATTTATGAAGAAATTGACAAAAAGATTTTCCGGTGGAATTCTTAATGACTATTGAAGAAATGTTGACTAGTCAGGAGAGGAGCTCTCTGAATCAATACAAATAATTCATAAACGAATTCCTGCCGGAATTCGTACCAATTATTCGAAAGTTGTTGTTTTAACAAAAGCTTATACATTGAGATGCACAAATAATTTCTCAAAGAAATTCCTAAAAATCATTCGGAAACGATTCGGCTCTCAACAAAGGCTGTTTGAAGGCAGCTTTCCCGAGTCCCAATGAATCAATCTAATGTATCTTGACAAACGACGCGTTCCTGGCGCAAACGAGCGGAAAATTCCCGCGTTTCGCCACGGGTCGGTGTTAAAAAAGCACTGTTCAAGTCACGCGCGTCGCTTTATTGGAGACGGAAGCACCGTGCGAAGGGATAAAACGACGCGAGACTTTCTGAAGATATTATGAGAAACTCGCCGACAAATTACATTCCGCCTCATCACCTGTGCTTTGCGGTTAATTGCTTGTTTCCGCGGATATCTTGGCCGGGACGATGCGACATAAACGTAACAGTTGGAGGGACCTCTTCCAGTACCAGGACCGTGTTCTCGCATAATTAATCTCCTGCTTTTTGCCAGAAGAGGGAAAACGATTGCGGGTTTCGTGGATGCGGCTTGATTGCGATACGATAAAACCGGGACCGGATAAGAAGTCTTGCTTCCGATTCTGGTAATTGTCGGAGGAGACGAAAGTTCGATAACGGACACTGCGACTTGCACGAGGAATCCTGCAGCCGATACATTCCATCAAAAACAATGATAGGATTTAATCCAATGACACAACTACAACAAAGGGTAGAATAATTTAAACTCTTTCATATTTTTACAACTCCCCTTGAATTCTAGAAAGCGAACAGTAATGCTCGAAAGTATATCGCACTTGATACAGCCCCTTTACTGTCCGGCTTCGTGGGCACGATCACTGTCCAATGCCTAGCCACTCCACGTTGCCACGGAGCGTACAAGTATACGGAAAATTCAATACAGTATTAGCAATAGTTTTTTGCGAATATCTCGTGAACTAAAAGCGACCCCCTATATTGGAAAAGGAAAAAGTTGTTCATAATGTGTTGCTGCATGACATATTAAAATTTCATCAAAATCGGAGTAGGCAGACCTTTTCCATATAATTACCGAAAATTATTTCTTTTAAAATGTAGAAGTAATAATATTACGCCAAAATTTCAAAAGATCACTGTCCGTGCAAAACACAGCTGTTGACCAGTAAAGAGGCGTTTACCGTACTCCGAAGTCGTGTAATAAATTTTTAAGTATTCCTCAGAGTCGATATAATACGCAGACTGAATAGTTAAGAGAACATTGCTGAGAGGTTAATAAAACGATGAAAGACTTGATCAGAATCGGAAAAAATCTGTCGGAATCAGAAAGGTGTACGAAATTGATACGAGTGATGGACGAGAGTTAGTTCTTTTTGGAAAAAAATCGCGAAACGGCGATGAGTGGTTCCAGGTCCGAACCGGTAGTGGTTTTGGATTGCAGGTAGCAACATTGTTGAGATTCCGTGTCTAATTGCATCCAGCCAATACCGGACCGCGCTCGGTGACACGAAACGATAGGGGGGAACTGCTGAAAGTGGTCGTGGGCGATCGTCGGCACTAATCCGGTGACGCGATTCATCTTCCTGCCACAGTGGAACGCGATGCGTGTTCGCGGCTCGATTGCATGGTATTACGGTCACTGTTGGGAATTAATTACTCGTCTGCCGCTCGCGAGTGTCTATAACAGGTCACGAAAGTGGCCGCGAACGCTGGCTATGAAAACTTTATGCCCGTTCCCTGCCGCTCATTTCACTACAAGCAAGGACGCGTCACTATCTGCATCTACCAAGCTGCATCCCCCAAGTTTGCTCACTCTCGATCGCATGTTACGCTCGGAATCACGAACATCGTCTTCGCGCCTTTGGCGTGGCCCTATGCTCCGTGCGCAATTGTCTAATCTCCACTTTCTGGCGATTGTTATAACGAAGATTGAAACCAAAAGATGTTGCGTGAACGTGTCTTCATTTTTACCACACTTATTGCCGTGTCGATGTTGTTGTATGCGTCAAATCTTGTAAATGAATTTTAAACCACTTCCCGATGAGCTAGAGACTCGAAACTTCACACATAACTTAGAATTGGATGACAATGCAATATTAAAAAACAAATTTTTACAAAAAACAGTGCGTTTAGGAGATAAAAAATATTTAAATATTCCCCTTTACACCTTGCCGTGCGATCTCGGTAGTACGTTGCGTTCAGCGATCCCCACTCCGCGCGCTAACGTTCATTAAGATAAAATCCAATTACATTTTCTACGTGTTTCTAAAAAATTACAGAATAATTGTGACTCCTGTAATTTTATTATTAACCAGGGTCGGCGGATGCCAATCAAGCCTCAATCACTCACGCCAGTGATCGATCAACTCCAGAACCGCGATTAATTACGACTCATTCTACTTTGCAGGGGAGAAAGTCGAATTTCGCAGACTATCGCGAGTCTCGAATAGTGTACAGTGGTTGTATAAAGTACACTTCTCAAAAACGAATGACTTCTTCGAAGTTGGACCCGACAGCTTAAATTTATTTTTAGACGTTAGAAGGATTAGTTAACTAGCTAATCTGAAAATAATTTTTTTCAACTGTTATTGGTTGTAATTCTCAAAGAAAAAGTGAAGATCACGATTTTTTAATTTTTTATCTGTGTCTGTAATGAAAATTTAGAAGGTGCCTTGTGCATGAATACTTTATACACGCACTGTATAAAACTCTTGACAATTTTCTCTTGCCCCCGGGGCGAAAGAAGCTCAAATTTCCTCTCTTGAGGGACGATCATTAAAGTAAAACGAATGCTGTCCTTTAAGAGGAAAATTTTCATGGAGAAATTTACCGGAGAAATCAAATTGTGCGGCGCGGCCTTTTTCTAGAACTGAAAAAGTGTGTTACGTGGTCGACGCATTATAGAAAATTTTCCCCCGGAACGATTTTTACGTGAAACGAGACGTTCACGAGCGGTTCACTGTCAAACACTGAAATGTTGTCGAATATGACGCTCCAGACGATTGGTCTGATCGGTGAAGATATCGATACGAGATAACTCGAATCATATGACCGCGGTAATCAATTATTTATCGGTTCTCGACAGATATTTAGTTCTACTCATGGTGTCTCGAGTACATTTTTCATCGTGTAGATCGTTGTCGCTGGACAAATTTACTCAAGTGCTTCCTGTCAGACCGAATCAAATAACACGTCGTCGATAAGTTATGATAATGAAAGAAGCGTGACCAGGCCTGATACTGTTTAACACGCAGTTATTACATTTTGTTGGGAAACGTACGCTCTTGGTAATCCTTAATAATCCTTTGATCGAAAAATGTTTTGAACTCGCAGAAAATATTCGGAATAAATTCGTACATTGAAAATACAATACAACCATTCATCAAATGCAAGAACGAAGCATGTAGAATTTCCAATTCCTTTTACTGGGATGGATAACGCTATATAAATAGTTTCCGGATTTTTAAAATCACAGTTTCCTTTCAAAACCATGGATACAGTATCTGAAGTCAAACGAAACAAGCCGGTAAAGTGAATAAAATGTTGCACGCCGTTTGCTTTGTCGAATCAAATGCATTAAAGAAGCACTGTGAACGCGAAGTTCCTGTTTTAAACGGTGGAACGAAACACGTTCAGCTATTATCCGATCGCGCAGGATAGACCGTGCACAGTTATTAACAATGAAATCGTTATTAAAAAATACGGCTGAGAGTGCAAAACGCAGGCTACACTTTTTAACACTCACAAAAAGAGAATAAAACATCAACTGAAACAGACGTCAGAGATGGTGAAATTCAATACGAGGGGAAATTCGACCGGCTTGCAGTATTTATAAAAGTCTGTGCAGAATCTCCTGAAAGATTGATTAATCCCATCGCGTGGCAAATAAATGGAAAAATCCTCTCTTTGTTGCTATTATCAGAGTTTTATTTGTTCTCGCGGGATCCGCGACCGTTGGAAACATATTTATCATTCGGAAATGGTATTATTCAAGAAAAATCTGGATCGAGTATCAAATTTATTCGTGTTTATCAAACTTTTTCATCGAACCGACGGCTCATTCTTCATTCAGCAACGACTCTTGCGGTGCCACTCGATATTCGAAATAAAATTCGATTCCTCCGGTTAGCAGTTTCCCAGTTTTCCATTTTTCCGCTAATTTAAACCCACAGGAACGCGAACCCTTCTCAAGCCAGAGGAGAGCGCTCCCATTGCTGTCAGATTGTCATTTATTTTGGCGAGGAGGAACCTCAATTTGCTATAAAACTTCATGGAACGTAGTAGCTTCATTTTACTTTATAAAACCAAACGAGAGCCTTTTGTACTGACATTTTGCACCATTTTTATCACGATATATATTCGAAACAATAAACTCGAACAATTCCACAGAAATAGTCTCTTAAACTACACTATCTCAATGATCGTAAAGTCAAGTGGTTCCAGTGTTAAAGTGTCTGAATGAACGGTACATATTTTACAAATGAATTCAAGATTCCATTGTAATGAATTGATAGAGCTATCAGCTTGTCTGAAAGATGATTTAAAGGTGCAATAAATATTTCAATAAAAAATCTGTTTCGTCAAAAATGAATTTTAAATTTCTATTTGCTGGAATTGTTCAGAATCGATAAATTTTTCAACGATTATCAAAGAGACGGGGATATATACTGGCCAGAAATACGAAGTACATAGCCTAAACCACAGATTAGAACAGAAAGTGAATTATCCTGTGTCGCGTCGCTTGCAGATCTCTGACTTGTTTAGGTTTTGCATTATTGCGAAGCTCGCCAGGCGAGAGCACGAGCGCAGCGAATCGCCACAGTTCTAATGACGATTTCGCATGCCGTCGAGACTCGAGCTCGCGGAAGTCGCGAATTTTCATTGCTCATTAGCCGTGAATTCTTGCGCCGCGCCGGCGCGTCGAGCGGCGCGCTCTCGTTCGCCGAGGCGTATTTTCCGGCGATCGAGTATTTCAGATATTTTGCGCGGCTGATTATTTGCTGTCATGCCCAGCGAATTCCCCGCAAATCGGAACCAAACGGTGAAATATTCACGGCGTCCGTGGCTATCGAATGCCCCTGATCTAAATTTTCCGCCGCAGCTTCGTTTCCATCGCGCTGCATCGGGCGATTTTTTAGTGACCGAACGCCCACCATCGCTGAAAACGTCTGGCAATCTTTAATTAAACGGTGACTCCTCTTATCTGCACACTTTATATTTATCATTGATTCGTTCCAATGTTTCAGAGTTCAGAGCGTTCGTCACGATCAGTTTATTTCAGAACTACAGACTGCAGATTTTATGCATTTATTTATAGTAAATACGAATAGGCGCACTTCGATGCTCCATCGTTTCGCAGCTTGTAAAAACGATTAAAGTAACGATGAAATTTTCCATAAAAATTCGCTGAATGATTTCAATAAAAATTGAGATAGAATTTTCGAAAAGTACCGAATGGCAAATGCTAACATGCTCGGAAAGAAGAATGACTCGCTAAGATATATGCTCCTGTTATCTAACAGCTTTAAACGAGCACGTTACGAAAGAAACATTTGGGACAACCTAATGTACATATATTACAAATTTGCTTTCGCCATAAGTGTACGAAATCCGCGGTCCAGTCCCGGCGATAAACGGAATCTGTTGCAGCGGACGTCGTCGCGTCGAACGGTGGGCAGAATACTCCTTTCTACCGAGCACACCTTATCAATCGCATTGAATCGCAGCTGTTTAAATACTTACGTGACCCACTGTGCCTGTGCGTGCGTTTTGCGAGTTTGTGCGTGTGCGGACAGCAGCGGCACAAACGAGCAACCGGACGAGAGGCAGAAAGATAGGACAGAGAGACCAGAGAAACGTGGGAGAGAAGGATATTTGCAATTCCAATCCCATCTTCGACCTCGTCCGTCTCTCTCTCGCTCTCATCCGCCTCTCCCTCGCTCGCTAGCGCGCGATCTCCCTCCGTCAACCTCCATATTCATCCGTTCCCCCGCGTGTACAATGAACGCGGACGATTCTCGCGTGACTGCGGCGGTGGCTGCGGAATGCTCGATGAAGGACGGAAATTCGCGTGCCCGCGATCCGAACTGTAACAAGGAACACCGCCGACAACCTCTCTCTCTCTCTATCTATCTATCTATCTCTCCTCTCCGGGCTGAGGAACCTCCTATTTTCACCTATTTTCCGACGTCGAATTTTCAACTTTCCTGCTCACGTCCCTACGCCTCCAGCTCAGCCACCGTTGCCACGCTGGACGTGAGCCGACACTGACAATCAATCAAATTCGCCACCCCTTTGTAAAACGCCTTTTCCAGTCTTCAACATTGACTATCCTAGAAACGTATCGGGTAACCATGAAAGCTCGCGTCGCCTCTAGCTTCTTCTGTACAATCGCCTAATGCGAACACTGCCTGAAACCTGCTAGGAGAATCGTCGTTCCGCGCAAAACTGTTACCACACTGCGGATTTTTGCGCGAGATAAATGATAAATTTTACTTTTTAAAATTTAATTAAATATCTGGTAGTTATTTACTGTAGGGCTCACACCGATTTTTATGACCTCGAAATATGTTGTCGAGGTCATCGTTCTGAACAACTTTTTCCTATATATGTTACCGCCGCTCGATTTTAGTTTTCGAGATATTTGACATATGTTGTCAAGGTCATCAAAATCGGTAAGCCGGCCCCTAAAGTAAATAATTACCAAATATCTTTCACAATACAATTTCATATAAATAAATTTATTCCAATCCATTTTATATAAATTTTCTTTAATTTTACTTAATTTATATGTTAATTTTAAAATAATATTATCTAAAGCATTTGCAAGATACAGATGCTGTGCAGGGCAATAAAGAAATTGGTTCGATGCTTGTAGGTCTTGCCCACCGAGAGAAGCAAAAAAATAATTAAAATGGGGCTTAGAAACAATAATTTTCTCGTGAAATAATCTATTAGTGTTTATTAGCGTCCCATATCATCATCTTCAAGGTTGTAAACACAAGTCCTACGAATCTTCAATCACGTCTATGAAGGGTATACGTTGAATGTGTTACGAAGAGAACGAGTGTTGATTTTACTTTACTATTTGTAAGAGATCAAGAATCAATTTTATTTACACGTTTTTTTCCAGCGACGGCCGTGACGAGACTGTTCGTTGTTCGTTTCGTTTTTGACGTTCGTTTGTCGTTGGCAACGAACCGCTTCTAAATAACATTGAGAATATACCGGGTGGCGCAACATGAACAACAGCTTGTAAGAGATGGCCGCGATTAAACGGTAAGTAACATAAAAGCGATTGAATTGAACAGAAGGATTTAACGAACTCTACAGATTTTCTGGTTGAACCATGTGTGCACGTTGGATGGGAATGCAAGTCTGGTTTTTTGATTGGGGTCAAATTAGCCCTACCCTACCTGTTACGTAATAGGCGATACAATAACCTGCCAGCCGAGGGTTAAATTGCGTTAGAGATCTATGCGTTTAGTCATGCGAAGAACATTGTGTGTGCTCTCACGCGTGGCTGGTTTTATGGGATGAGCGAGAGACCACATATTTGTAAAAAAACGATAATCACGAAGATACACGAGAAGCGTAACTCGAGGGAACCAGGTTTCGAGAGTACGTGGAAACGTACTGTACGCTCGAAAATCTACCCAGTGTCCCATCGAATCTGTCCAACGAAATTAAAAACTGTTCAAATTATTTTCGAAATACTCGTCGCGGATCTTTCGTTACGTCTGCTTTTCATTAATTAATTGAACTGGTCGAGGTTAAATGGCCGCTTGCCCCGAGTCATCGGCCCGAGACGTTTGAACCGTGTGTGTTTGACTTCGGATTTTTTATCGCCTCATCGTCGGTCTTTAAGATGGTCATTGTCTTTGTCTCGTAGGAAGTCGCACTAGTGCTCGAAAAGAAGTCTTGTTAGCGGATCTTGAATCCCTCCTCTCTTGTCTCGCGTAGGATCGTGGAAGACTTTTGTATCGGCGAATTTAAATCTCTGTAACACCATGTAACTCTACTTTCGCGTAGCTATGTACGCTTTTTTAGTAGCATTTCGCCTCAAACTGCAATACAATGTCTTAGTGTAGTGACGATCAAGCATCCGCTTGAATTATTTTTCAGACGATAAAATCGAAGAATAGCTCTAAAGATAGCTCTAAATCTCAAAGAAGGACAGAGTCTACATATTCGTTGTGTGAGCGCACGCCGCTAGACCACGCACACGTACACGAGGATTGCAGGGGTTCGGGATTTCACTTCTAACATCTTCATAATGCAAAGATTGGATTTCTTAGTAGTCAAAATCGCTAGATGAAAGATCAATCTAGGGTCCGATCTGGCTCAAAAGTCCTACTTTTTACGTTTACGACACGTAATTCTCATTATTCGACAGCATCTGTATATGACAGCCACGATAGGCGGCAGCACTGTCGCCTTGTCGCGTTGCTTCTCGCGGCTCCACTAAAATGCTGCCGAAGAATAAGAATTACTATCGTTGAAACAATTGGATTGTGGTACCTAAAATATGATATAAATATTCTTGATTCAATTTTGTCTAAATGTCTTGCAATCGAGAGTTGTTCCTGATCTTGTTGTCGCTTCATTAGGATTATTTACCATTTATCTAATCTTAATTTACTTATAAACATTACTAGACTAGAGAAGTTTCACTTCTGTCGCGCGTGGTTTTCGACGGGTATGTTTTTGTCCATTATTAATTACGATTCAGAGACAGAAGCACGAATAATATACAGAAAAAGTATAAACGGACGAGTTAAGGAAGACACAGCCGATCTCCGGATGCATCAAAATGGATGTTTCGACTGGAACGTCGAGAAAGAAATCGATGGTGGGAAACTGATTCGGAAACGAAGGACTGGGAATCGATGGCGGGTTCCTGGGAAGGACAAAAAGGAGGCGCAGAAGCAAGGTGACGAGAAGAGAGCTTGTGCTCGGTGCAGTTGCAGCTGGCGCGCCTCGAATTAGCTTAAAAGCCTGGGGCAACGAGCGGTGTAACGCGCGGCGAAAAGCACAGCTCGCTCTCGTATATCACTCCGAGATAAAGGGCTACTAGGCTGCGACGGAAAGTATAGTGGTTTCTCGTCGACGACCTTCGGATAGGTGGCGAAACGCAGCTGCTGTTCGCCACGATCATTCGGTTCGCTCGCAAAACGGATACACCGTCCCGGTGAAATATATCGCGAGATCATCCGGAGTATTAAGCTCGGAAGCTGAAACGGTTCCGAAGTTAACTGTTAATAACCGTTGCATAAAACGAATCCGCGGTGAAGAACTAAAATTCTGTTATAACCGACAGGAATATGGTTCTGCGCTATGGCCGATCCTGTTACGATTTTACGAAACTTTATCCCTCGAAAAGATGAGTATTCCGGAGTGCAATGCTTGGTGAAAAGTAACTATATTTCACTGAATTTTATTATTACAAAACGCACAGGAATAAAAACACCGGTCGGACTAAAAATTCGAAAAAAAATCGTGTCGCTACTGTTAGACGTGTTGTATAATGCGCGTATGTTAATAAGACCGACAACGGTTTGGCAAGACGATAATACGAGCGCAACAGCGCGACCATAACTTCCCGGAGATTTTTATTACGATTAGTAGCGAAATTATATGCCAGTTGCGTTCCCGCTGGACAATATTTCTCGATCGCAGCGGAGCAGAAAAAATGGTTTCCACGAAATTCGTCGCGGGTACAGGGAACCGTTTCACGGTCGTTTGCTAGAATTTAAGAGATAAAAGGTTCAACGTTGAGCACCTCATCTTCCGTGCACGGTCGCGCGTTAATTAAATTTCCTCTTAAAATTTCATACCTTTTTCTCGGGGGTCTAGGCTCTTTGTAAAAATATTACATTCCGCGACGCAGTATGTTTGCGGGTCCTGTTGTTTATCGCTGTCGCCTCGAGTACAACTGCGTTAAGGCTTTCAAATTATTTTACATCGTTACGAGCCTCCCCACTGCTCGAACAGCATCGCGCAACGCCGATTAACTCCACGCGTTGTAATTTTATAACTTTCCATAGTTATAATGTTTCGCGGCCGCGCTCGCGCCATCCGTAGAGATTAGATTATACGGTAAAATATTCATTCCATTTAATCGCGTTGCCAATTAGAATCCTTGCGCGTTTTCGCTGCTACCGATCAACGGGCTGCGAATTCTCGCATTCTTGCGGCGCAATTTATAACGATGAGAATTCAACGAAAATCGCCCGGTGAAAGATCTCACCGTTTATCCGAAGCTGAACCGTGCTTCGTTACATTTCAATTATTAGTTTGTTCATTACGCAACTTGGATATTTATGTTCGCCACAAATTCATCCACACCGCGATTCAACAATCGCCCCGCCGAGTTTCTACTGCGCGCAATTACTATGGATAATATTACTATGGATATTATGGATAATAATTTGTTTACAGTTTTACAATAGTTATAAATACATTTACAATAACGAACTTCAGCTTTACATATCTGTTGGAGGATCTAGTACCAAGTTCACTTGATTACTCCCAGAAAAGCTGTTGACGAAAAGCCTCGAGTCCGTGCTGTTTCTTAAATCGTGCAGTTGTACTATTTTCGTGACATCGCCGACGCCGAGGACAGTGACAAAAGGACGACAGCAGAATGGATGACGAATAATCGGCTGAAACAGGTCTGAACGGGTCATAACACTTTTACAGGAGAGCAATTGTTGTCGTAAAGAGTGTAAACAACCTCTCGAATTCTAATTACCGTGAAGGAGACCGTATCGGAAGATTCCGCCAATGATAAAGTTTCAACGAAGGTGGAAACTCCGTTCTACTTTCGTTTGCGGCCATTGGGAGCCCTTGTGGGACGTTCGAGGATCCGCTCGAACGTCTTCCTTAATTTAAGCAGTTGAATTTATTTTTACCTTTACGCGACTTTCCACGTTACCGTGTCGTTCCGTTCTCGAATTCTACGATCCCCGGCGTTGTATTTCCACCTGGAGGTTCGCGTGCTGCCCCGAGAGAAATTTTTACGAAATTCCTGTGTGCCCGGAGAACACCGAAACTCCCTTCGTCCGTTTCACTAGCCGGTACTTTACGATTTCCGAAAATGCAACGAGCAACATTTCTCGTTGTTACCAGTCTTCCGGCAACGTACGCTCGCTCGTCAGATCCAGTGCGCCGCTCGCAAATCTCCTCTTTATTAAAGAAGTTATTATTTATCGTAAAGAAGTTTCCGCGGCGAATCTCTGGGCGTTAATTCAAGAGTTCTCGATAAAGTAATCTTCGACGCCGGCGCTGGCCCACGATAACTTACGGATCCCGCGAGGAATATTCTCCGCTTGCGGCGCGGGCTGCGGGCGGCCGCGTGCGGTACGCGGAAACGCAATTTGTACCACGTTATTCATAAGTGCGGCCGCGAAGAGATCGTACGATAAATCTGTCCCGGTGTTCGCGAAATGAACGTAACAAACACCGCGGTCCGCAATTTATGCGATGGTTGTTGCATCCCTTCGACAAAATTTGAATTTCCACTGTAGCATCATCATCGTTATATGAACACCCGTTATATTGGCGTTTTATTACGATCAGAGATAATCCGAATTCCTATAGAGGAGATTTTATAGCAAATCAGGTTTCACAAACGAAAAGCGCAAAACCTTTGTGCGGAGATTATTCATTTTACAATTCCAGCGGAATCCCTCGAAACACAAATGTTCGAATTTTCTCTTTCATTCTGTAAAATTTCGGATCTCCACCCCCGAATTTCCCTTAAACGAACGGGTCTGAAATTTTACAGATTAGTGTATCAGGCGAAGAACACAGCAGCCAAAAGAGATGAAAAGTGGCATGGGAGCCAATTGGTCACGCTTAATCGATTAGACCCTTGATAGCTCGCTCGATACGAAATTTGATTAATATTTGACTGATCCTTGTGGATCGTCGTTCGCCGTTTTCCGCTGAAGCGATAAAGCGAAGTTGGAAGTAACGAATTCCCGTTGGTAAAATGCGGAGGTTTTCGCGGAACAGCGAGAAAGAATAACGAAAAGTATCATGGCACACGTGGCGCCGTTTATCGTCGTCGTTAATCTCCGTTCGACGTTCACGCAATGAAACGAGCGATTTAACAAGCGAAATTGTTACACCGTATAGCTGCGGCCCACCAATAATCACGACAGAGAATTATTCCTCCTCACGATCGTTCTGTCGCAGACTTCCGCTAACGACTACTACCAATTATTAGCTCTCATTATCGCAGCTACGAAAATTGCCCCGGCGGGAACTGTTTTTCACTCGGCCGAATCTAAACGTTGTGTATGTATGTATATACCGTAGCACGCTCCTCTCCGAGCAGCTCCGCGCAGCGAATGCGTTTCTCCCGGTAATAACCTATATTTTTCCCGCGATAATGTGACGAAAAAATATGCGAGCGATTTGTTTGCCACGAGTGCCGGCCGAATGGCGCGAGAAAAGGAACGACCAGCCGCTTGCGAAATATCGCCGTGTAAAGGAGACCTCCTCCCTTTCGTCGTTAATTAACGCTTCTCACCGGAAGCTTGCCGATTGACTTTCTACCGTCGCTTGTCACGGTAATGTAACAATACTTTAATATTAATGAGAAATCGTTGCGATTTCTCTATTTATGTATGTACACGATATTTTGGGTCCCCTCAGGGTTTCAAATCCATTTACCAATCTCCCTTCTTTCCACTCTCTCTATCGCCAAATTTCAGTCTACGTTTCTATCAAAATAATGTAAATAAAACAATGAATGGAAAGATTGGAAAAAATTTGGTGACTAGAATGTGTTCGATTTTCCTGATTCTAATTTTTGGTACAAGCATTACGCTGGTCTAGAATAGTCAACGAAATTTTGAACCATCGATGTCGTGGCTGTCAGTCGAACTATAAAGATGAAGTTTTGCGGATTGGTTCAGTGTGGTTACGTCTGACACACGTGATGTAACCATATTTCAGCGCGAAAACTCTTGTCAGCTGTACGAAGGAAATTAACAGGAGATCGAAAAACCATGAAAATTAGAAAAACTCACGTAAACTTGGTAGTGTCGTTGGTTTGTACATCTAATTTTCAAGAATAAACTAACAATTGGTCACGAGTGGTCATGTGAGGTTACTGTTTTGCACTAACCTCTGGTTTTGCATTTAAACAAGAAATATAACGTGGGTTCTTCCAATTTATGCGGACGAGGGATCTTGTCATTTCTCTGTTCCATATAATTAACTTTGCTATTCTACACCGGGTTTATTATCAAAATTTCATCCAACAAACCTTTCGAAATTTGATCAAATACAGCTTTCGAAATTTGATTAACTTCAACCTTTGGAGTTTGATTAAATTCAGCCTTTGAAATTGGATTAATTTCGTGGGTGTATACGTCGAATTTTTAAACGCTTTTGTACGTTGTATTGCAACCAAATGAAATTAAGGTAAACATTACGACAATTATTCGTTTAATTAAATTTTCATGAATTTGTGTATTAATGTTTATTATATTTATTTAACGAAATGATGCTTAGCCTCTTATTAAATAAAGTTATTAAATTAAAAGGGAAATAAATTCTGCACCTTTCTTTGAAAAACATAATTGCAGCTTTAAAATATCAAAATCGAAATCGATTCTTGTCGGTCGAACAATATTCGACGAATCTTCGATCAATTTTCCCGGGACAAAATCCGTATGAAAAAGTATTACCCATTTTTCTCATTTCATTTTTGCATAGAAAACCATTCGTCGCGGGATTTCACGCAACTGGCACACCCACGCGCAAACCCGTTCGCATTTTCGAAAACACGTCGAGCGTTCTTCCGAGCTTCCAACGGGTACATTCATCATTTCATAACATCGAATTGAAGCACGCGTGAAATTCACTCCTTAATCGTCGCGAAATTCCGTATGAATTGCAACGTGTGAAATCTTGTTCGAACCATGACACTAATAAATGATTAAGCGAGACCCCATCGTGCATTTTTCCTCAAGTATGTTCCCACTTAGACACGCTCGGGAAATTACGAAACGCCCGGCGCAATTAACGAATTCTTCGTTAAACGGGGAACGCGTTCATGAACCCCTTAAGCGAGAAATTATTCGAGGCGAGAACCCGCGCACACTCTCCTCGACTGCCGCACGGCTACTTTTATGTTTTAGCTACACTAAACGCCGACAATAAAGAGAGACATGCCGAACTTGACAGCCTCTGAATATGGAAAATTTATAAAAAACTCTCGTGTGTCTAGCTTCATTTTAAAATTTTATAAAACACGTCAAATGAAAGGGTCCTTTTAGAATGAATGCAGGAATGTGCGTCTACCTTCAATCGAACAAGGGAACATTATTATGCACAGAAAAATTGAACGATTCAAGAGATTTTTCGATTCGAAGAACCTCGAATCGTCCAGCTATAAACAACTTCAAAAATTCTTCTCACTGAAACGAATGAAAATATCATTTCAATTGAACAAGACAAAGATACTCTTGTACAAGAAATTAGATAGTTCCAATAAATTCAAGAACGATTTTACGTCTGGAAAAACCTCGATTCGAATGTGGACAACTTCAAGAATATTTTTTAACGGAACGAAAGAAAGCATCGTTAAAAAAAATAGGAATACTGCTGATCCTTCAGTTAAATAGAGAAAATATTTTCTGCTGAAGATTGGGGAATAGCACGGTGAATAGAAGTTTTGTACCATCGCGTGTAGAATGAAAGGTTGAGCCGAGAAATTTTCCGAAATCGTGGAATCGGGAAGAAGTTTCGACGGGAATGACGGTTGGCTCGCGTCAGTGATTTCATGCGATCCCCGCGTTGGTTTGCAAGTAGCCTCCGTCAGTGTCAATTAGCCGTCATTATCGTCGTTTCAACGTAACTCGCAGGAAGGAGAGAACTCGAGACACGCATCGACGAAGGAAGGAAGGGATAGAACGTGGAGGCAACTGTAACCGAGATTCTCTTCACCGTGAATGTTTCTGCTCGCCATTACTGGAAGGTTATCATTTAAAACTGTCGAGCAATCGTCGTCGCGAACGAGAGGAAGCAATTTTTGCGATCGCATTCCTGCGAGTAGAAAAATCAAACATCTCCGGTCTCGAGAGGCGAAAACTTATAAAACTCCATTCTGTTAATTCAACTGCTGGCATTTCTGCAAATATAGATTTTTATAGAGTCACTTGGAAAAACTGGCGTCAAATTGAAATTGATTCACTTTCCGTTTTCTGCTTTATGAAATTTTCTGTAAGCGAGACGAAAGCCTCGTTAAACTTTAATAAGTTTATCGGAACAAGTCTCGAACAAATTTACAGTCACAATGATAAATAATCGGAGTCTGAGATTTTTGCTCTCTTATTAACTTTATTATTTCGACAATTTTATATGGTAAACGGTATTTTTTAGTATTCTTGAATAATTTTAACACTCCTGTATTTTCTGCGTAATCCTTCGTTGCGATCGCAACATTTCCTTGGAACACTTTGACGAGATGAAAAATAGTGACAACGATCGAAACACTAAAATCGTTTCCGAGAATCTATTTACATAATCCGAAGGATGTTGCAACACTTCTACGCTAATAAATGATCGATCAAAAAGTTGGCATGATCGTTCACAATAAGTAAATTACAGATCATTACGAATTTGCAACGCACAAATCGATCTAACAATGGGAAAAATAATAAAATCTTTATTACCTTCTTCTATTACATGATTCCATTACCATTTTTATTATCTTTTAAATCAGTCGATAACATGCATCTTCTGCTAATTCTGACTTCTCAAAACAATCGATAAAAACATCGTCGGTCTACTTGGAATTATGCAAAAGCTCTCTGAAGCTTCGCCTCGGCTACTTCATAATCGAAGTCAGTGTCAACTTCTAATTTATTCGGTCGCTACAAATTTATGATAATCCAGAGTGGTGTTGTGATACGCAACATAAGCACCCACAGCCGTGAAAAAGCTGTTATAAATTGGTTTCCGGACACAAAAAAATGATAAACCTTTGAAAGCTTCTTGCGCTCACGTTGCCGTGGAACTTTCTCGTCGGAAAATGGCGAGGTAAATACGCTCCATTAATTTTAATTTTTGGATAATCTTCCAGGCACATGCATTGAGATTTACTGGCGGCGAACACACCGCCGAAGTGAATAATTATTAACCACGTTCCCCTGGTTTGACGAGCAGGGTTTCAAACACGAATCGGAACTGTTTTTTCGATCCGTGACACCCAATCCGTGAAAGCTGCATTCAGTTATTGAAATAACATCACGTAGAGCCTATTTTAAATAACAATATCAATCTTTCGGAAACTCTAAAAATTCACAATACGCGTTTTCCAAATTCAATTAAACCTGATTCAATTTTTCATAGACACTAAGCCTGCCGTGTGCTAAAAGCGACTGTGAAGATTTATAAAAACAACACCGGGATTATTCGAATTCGGCCTGCATGTACAATAAAATGAAATGCATCATTCCCCGCGAAGAAATAACTCCAATAACCGGGAAATAAAATATATAAAACCAGTCGTTTGACCGGCGGTGGTTTAGTGCATATGTTGATTAAAAGTATGCAAAATCTGTTTGCACTGCAGGTTTACAAAAGACTTCAAGATCGTTTCATTTAATCTGCGAATCGTAAAAACCGGAATCCATTGTAGAATGGTATTCGGTAATCCTCGGAACAAACAATTTTACTTTAATTTCGATATCATGCGTCCCTCGTGTTTCATATTTCGCTGCGGAAATACGGACCGGATATTTTATTGTTCGATAACTTGTTTATCCGGTTGCCATTAAAGCTACATCAAAATTACCGAATTTCATTTGCGAAACGTCCAGGCATTTTTTTTTATGGCGTGACCAACGAGTAACCATTGTTTTTAATCAAATGTTCATTCGGCTTGCGCGGGCGCCGGCCCAAGCCGTATCATTTAGTAACAGAAAATATGGAAAAGCTTCGAATATTATGCATTCCTATGCCGCGCCGTCCCCCTCTCTTTCCGACATTTTGAAAATGTAATCGGAATATTACAGGATAAACCACAGCTATATTCAAAACATTGAATTGTACGGCATCAGGTCGCGTCGCTGACGTTGCAGCTGATAACGTGTTTGAATTAAAGTGCAACACATCGTTCGCAACTGACCGCCATGATTATAAACTTCGAATAGGTCGCAGATAAATCATTGATTCCCCGGTTCTGTACTCGAGCTGGCATCGACCCCGATATATCGAAAACTATACTCGCGACAGATAATGGCCCGACACGTTATTTCGTTTATCCTTCGAATTTATTTTCCATTCGTATGCGCGCGTCAATTGAATTCTTACCGACGTCGTGTGATGCACTCTGTGGAATTTGCAATTCCAAGGGGAAATAAATTCAATTGATAGCAGACTGCAATTGTACTTTCGAACTAAGTAACTCATCCGAGTATGCAACTAGCTCTCTTCGATTAATTGGGTACAGTAAAGCCTTGGTCTAAGAAAAACGAATACGGTAATTCTTGAAAGTTGTCGAAGAGTCGTACTCTGGACCGACAACTTTCGTAGAGATGGCCCTGATTTTCATATATAATAGCCTAACGTTGTAATAAATTTCTTCTGAAATTTTCCTAGTAAAAAGAGAAAACCACAGGATGTAAAAAACAGCACGGACCCGAGGGTTTTTCTTAAATGAAGGCTTTACTGTAGGCTGATTATGAAACTGCGACATGTTCACCACCAGCAAATTACATTCCGCATTAACCGGATTAACACCGCATTCTGCAACTACAAATTCGTGACTTTAAGTGTGCGTATCCTTCATGATTTCATTCGACTGCAATGCGTGCTGCAAGCAGGATCCCAGTATCCGAAATCCTTTCCAGTTTATTCAACCAGACAGCAATTTTCTGTTTACCTTCTTCCCGTCACGAGGAAAATGCGGTTATTGCACGAGTACAAGCCAATGCTTGAAATAACATTTCAATCATCCCGGCACAGGTGAAATACTTCTGCCGGCGATGCAGATATCGCGAATTTAACGCAATCAAAATCGAGATATTTCATTCCGGCGATTCATATCTATCTCTAACACGTGACCGACCGAAATATTTTTTTTTATTGGACGCATTAATCCTGGCTGACAAGAATCGCGTTTACCGCTGGTGGTTATTCAATATCGCAATATTGTGTGGCGGGGATGCGGATTTCTCTCGACTCGGTCACAGAAAGAGGTTGACAAAAACGCTGCAAGTTGATGTTCGATTACCACCGACTCTTTGGAAGTTGAACCAGTTATTTTCATTCGAATTCAAATCGATTCGACGCTGGAGATATTTTATACAGGCATGCTCGGTAGGCGTTGAAGAATTATTCCTAGTTGAACGATTCATGGGAAATTGCGGAGAAGTTGCAAAATACGCGCCGATCGCGAATAATCGATGTCACATAATTTTCTAGAATTTCTCGTGGAAGTATTTTAGACAGTAACATTGTGGAGGCTCTAGCAAATACTGCCACGTAAGTTTCATGTTAAAAAAGCCTGAAGAGTGACAGGATACGACACCGCGCCTGTTTCAGGCCGCAGCTCTGTCGTCTACGGTATTTCCATTTTATCAAGCTGCCAATATCTAACGTCGGATTTCCCGTCGTAATATTCTGCGGGGCTCTGATGCCGCCTTCCATCACGCGCTTCTCTCCTTTATTCAGTGTTCCAGCGTTCTCCACGGTTCTCTGTTTCCGTCGAGTGGAGCCACGGTTCTTCCAGCGTGGCAGAACCGCCTGGTACACGGAAGAACGCACGAGTTCGAGGTAAATAAAATTATAGCGAGCTGAGTGGTGGTCAGTGAAGCACCGAACTTCCCGATGAAAGAGATCGAATCCTGTTTCCGGTGCCACGGTGTATGCCGATACGCTCTTTCGAAAGCATCGTGATCCTGAACACAATTTTCCTGCACGCTTCGAGTACAACTATGTCTTTCTACAATTAAGAATTAAATTAAATCCATAACAATAATAAGGAGCATCCCTTCAACCATAAATGCGTTTAATATCAAAATCCTGAACCTATTGTAACCCTCTGAAAGAACCCTTTCGTGAACCCCTATTTTATTTGGATTTTATTCAGATTTCTCGTTTTGGCACGATTATTATTTTTGTGGCCTCTACTTTGAAGGTTAAATTTGTGTTCTTGGAGTTTTTTAAGAAAACACTGGCATTGTTTTAATCAGAAAAATGCCAGAAATGCGTTTTCAAAGACGCATAAAAAATAATGAAAATTAGGAAGTTTGAACATTCGATTCATGGTGTGACTGCAGTGGTGTTCACACCGATATACTCGAACCCACATCAAGTTGGCAGCCAGTGGAGTGATTACACGCTTGTCGACCTCCGACAACTTTCAAGGGATTACTGTAGATATACCTTCCACAAGGAGTATTTTTATCGACCCGCAAGGGGCTAAGAAGCGCAAGCTTTGTAAAGCGATCGCTGTCTTCGGTTAGAAACTGAGCTTCGTGTAATTTCCAGACTGATATGGAAATGTTTGTTAGTCGATGCACGGCGAACTCGCCAACGCCGTACGAAACGGCAGAAAGAGAGTGTAAGAACAAATTGTGTAATATTGCTCTATGTGCAGCACGATCACGTCAGATGGGCGGAGGTTCGTAGCAAGAGGAATTCGTTGGAAGCAAAGTGGTAGACGATATAACAGGAAGTTCGAGTATCGCTCCTGGAACTCGGAACGTGACGCGATTGAGATAGTAAGCTCTCGCTGCGTAACATATATGTACGGGTTCGCAAACTCCGTGAAAATTCTTCTCGAATCACCCTGCGATTGATTCGGAACGTACAGCAATGACAGAATGTATTCTACGAGCGATGCTACTGTCAGAAAATAAATCAATATACTCGGTCGCATTCTCGTTTTCCTTTTCTGGTACGTGGGGAATTTGTCTGTGAGCAATTTTCAGAACCTGAAATTCAAAGTTTATTGCGTGTATAAATTTCATGTTGAGAAACAACCAATATTCAGTTTCATCGAATTGTACATTTTAATGTTTTCGTTCCATTCCAGTTTGAAAAGTAGTTGCATGTAATTAATTATTTAACTATGTAGATTAATGTAAAAACAGCGTTGTACAGATAACATTTTTAATAGTCTTCACTATTTATCGAGAGATAGAAAAGTTGGAGGTAACGCCAGGAGTATAATTTACACCTGTCATCAAACTTCGATGTTTGAGGCATTGTTTTGAAGCCGAGGGAGTTAATATGTAAGCGCGGCTACACATTGGACATACTGTAAAGCGAAGTGTTTTTATCCTTACACATTAACCTTTCGGCTTTACCTTCCCTCTATCGATTTCGATCGAAGACTTTGCATTATACCCTTCAATCCCGGCTAACAAAACTGTCATCACTATCGCAACATCGGTCAGCGTTTTACATACTTGAAGCGTTTCACTTAATAAGTGAGTAGGATTCAGAATGAGAAAGTGGAATGGTATTTGCGATTGTTATTTAATTAACCATGATAATTTACCTCGTATCCAAGGAACATAAACATTTATGTAAAGTTATATAAAGATGTTTATCAGGAAAAAAACGATCAACCCAATGTTCGAGTATGGAAATGAAGTTGAGTGTCAAGTATCGAGCGTTCAACATAGGAATTAAAAATATAAAATAACAAAAGTTATAGTACCATTGGTCTACGTTTCGCATTTGATGAACACATTTGCATAAAGATCTGCAGCCTACTGATAAGAAACAGATCACCAACGAATATTCGGCACTTTTGCAAATATGTGCCATGTACTTCAATGAACGTAGTTAGCAAGTGACTTTTTACTTTTACACGAGATACGTGTACTCACTCTTCAGCTGCCCAAACGAAGACCATAATACCTCCTCGTACAGCCTAATCGCGTAGCGATCTCTTAGTCCGAATTTCGACGGTCGCCTGCCCGTTTTCTCGAGATTTGTCACAAGAATTCATCACAAAAAGCATGATGAATATCTGTTTAGCACGACAAACACGAGGACCGGCGAGCTCTAAGTCTACTTCGAGAGCCTCGATCGAAAGTGTGGCGATCAACGTACCGTTGCGATTTACACTGACATGGTTTGCACTGAGGAACTCTAACGTACGCTGCATATTGATCCTTTGACCAATGAAATATTTCTTAGCATTAACAACGGTTAACGGTGAACACGATAGCTATAGTCTATACACATTTCTATTTTCGTATTCTAAAACGACGAAAAATATTTTTCCTGATCTGACAGCTTAGAAAATCTTTAATTTCGAAAAAATCACTTGCTAACTACATTCTTTGAAGTACATGGCACAGCAGGGCCGAATTAAGCCTAGTAGCAGGAGTAGCAAATGCTACGGGCCCCGCGATTTGGAGGGCCCCATGTCAAAATGTTGTAAAAAAAGTCATTCATCTACAACGAAGTATCGATTCGTCGCGAGCCGCATGAGGGAACAAGATCGTGTCGATGTTGTCGTTGTTGCATGCGTCAAATCTTGCAATCGAATTTTTAACCACGTCCCGATGAGCTGGAGACTTGAAACTTTACATATAGCTCAGAACTGGATGACAGTGCAATATTACACAAATTAAAAAAAACTGCGTTTAGGAGATAAAAAATATTTGAATATTCCCCTTCGGTCCTCACCGCGCGACGCTAGGTAGTACATAATCGCGGTAGCGATCCCCACTCCGCGCGACAGCGCTTCCTACCCCACTACGCGTTCCCACTCAGACTCAGGGCCGCCGCGTGGGTACGAGTCGCAGGAACGACAGTTCGTTCAGTTTCATTTCGGACAATTTCGGACTCTATCATGAGACGTCGTCACTCGGAGTCATCCCCTTATTCTACCTCGCGTATTTCCATATCTTGCGTGACTATATCTTATCATTTCAGTATTACCGTATCTTGCGTTCCATTTAAAAAAGACTAAAAAGTACAAAATAAAAATTTTTTAGAAACCATGCTTGTATTAAAATGTACTGAAAAGGAGAAAATCATTTTTTCGTACATTAGTGACTATAAATAAAATCGTGGAGCGCTAAATTATATCGACGTAATCTTCGTGGGCGCCTCACGCTTTTATTCACAATCACTAATGTATAAAAAAATTATTTTCTCCTTTTCAGTGCATGTAAGCGCGGTTTTTAAAGAGAATTTTATATATATAGATATTTTTATTTTTAAGAATGTAGTTTATTTTTACCCTGTATACCATATCTTTCTTTTCCCACGGGCACGCCAATTCCCTGTGCTTGCGACCAGAAGCGAGACCAGATTAATTGAGTAACACAGGGACAGAAAATAAATTGTTTTGAAATGGTAGTCCCCTGTGAACTAACCGCTTCGACAGCTTCAACTATCGAGTGAAAGACGACTGGAGGAGAGTAAAGGTCGTTTGTATTATAAGCTGAGGTTTCTATCGCGGCGCCATTAACTCCATTATCGAGGGTGGTTGCAAGGGGATCGTCTAAAACTGTCGTAAAGTCCGCATTCCGGCGAATTGATCGCCGGTTATTCGGCGGCCGGGAATCGCTGCACCTTTCTTGGCTGCAAGGAGAGCACACACCCCGATCGATGTCCTAATTCAACAGGTGTGGGAACGCCGAAGATGCGGACCATTCTGCGTTCGACATGAATTTCTGGGAATCGCGGTGCTGGCACCGACACGAGACCGATAAAATTCGCGTGCCCGAGAAATTCCGTCGATACCCGTGCGATGCGCGAGATAGCCGAAGGTGATGTCAGAATCGAAAGATGCTCGGGTGTTCCCGCGAACGAGAAGAAAGACTCGAAGTACCCTGACCCCGTCTGAATATCGAGTAATTTTCTTCCACTTTCTGTTCAATTTTATGAAACACCGGGGAGCAGCGTTCTCTTTCGCATTTATGGACGCCTCTCACCATTCCATGACAGCTGACTCTATTCGAATCATCGAATCGTATGCATAAAAGTATCAACTGCAGAGGTGAATTGCATAACCGATGTGGTTTTTTAAATTCGGAATATCCTGTGGTCGTTTTACTGCATAAAACGATGGAATCGCGTGATCCTTTGGTATTATTTAAATACTGTTGGATTATCGATAAGTTACCAGCAGAATGAATTTATCGTTCGTTGTGAAAAATGAATCAACGATCTCCGTATCGGTTCAATAAACAGAGATTAAGAAGTATCGATGAAACGATCTCAGAATCGTTCTTAAACAGACATTTCAAAGTATCCCATTTGATACCTTGCTTCAAGAGCCGAACTGTGGAGCCTAACCTAAGCAATCTGGAGATACGAGAGGACCCTGGTTTCCTTTTTGAGTTCCAACGATTTCTAAGAGTTAGTCGAAGCTGAGATTTCGAACAGCTTCCTTTCGCGCCGTGAAATAAAGACCAGTTTTATTTCACAAATACCAGTGTGCATTCGTTAACAGCCATTTCCAATAAATACTCTCCGACGAGGCTTTGATCATTAAATAAATTATAATCTGCCAAATAATAAATGCCTGTAATAAAAATGTGATTTTTTTCTTAAAAGTTTGACTAGATTGAAAACAGTATTTTTGCTGTTCCAGATCACCCCTACTCATTATTGTCATGAATGCATCAAATCCGGAATCTACTCATGACCAACGGAAAGGTAGATGCAATCCACGATAATGGAATGAAAAGGAAATGGCACATGCAAGTAGACAATTGGTGAAACCGGTTGTATATTTTTTTCGAAAAGAGGAACTTGCGATTGAAATTCAATGCGAAAAAAGGGAACGCGATAGCCCGGGATTTAGAACAATATTGTCTCCGTTTGATGAATGAAACGCTCCGTTTCGAGGACATGCGTTTCGACTGATAGATTCGATGTAATCATTCATTTTCCCGTATGCGCGGACCTCCACGTTCGCTGAGCAATTTAAATGGCCATCGATGAATTCGGCCCTTGCAAAAAGAGCATGACATTTTCATCTCTGCCAGATATCAATCGCGGATAATACAGCTCGAACATTTCGTTTTATGAGGAATATTTTTTTCTATTTTTGTCACAAAAGCTGAAATTTCCAAACATTGGATTGCTTTCAACGGAACACATATGTAGTGCTGTCGTTTTGTTGGGAAAATAAAATTATAAAATAAAACATACACAATGCAATGTACCCAACGAATTTTCCACTAATTCATTGTTTCTCTGGACAAAATTGCTGAAGAGAACGTGGATGGAGTCGACATTGACGTGTGCATCAATAGTTGCATAGTTTACTGCTGTACGCTGCATCCATCAATAATGCCGTAATTATATGGCGTGAAGGAACAGTTGTAGTATTTCTCATCTGCCCTATGACGTTGTAACATACGTACATTCGGTTGGAAGTTCGCACATGTCATTCGAAGAATTCAGTTGTAAATCGTTCTAAGTGCTCAAAAGTATTTGAAAAACATCATTCTATGTAGAACAAAACGAGTATTTATTTGGTTGTATCACCTTACAATTGGTGCAATAGATTTGAAATTTTATCAAAAATTTAGATCACAAAATTGTGTGAATATAATTCTGCACTTTGTTAACAAGTATAAAAAATATGTTACGGGCAATAGTAAAGCTACACATGATAGCAAAGCTACATTTATAAGAATACAATGTGTCAAGCACAAAAAACATACAACAACAAAAAATGTGTGTATATATGTGAAAAAATACGAGTGACCTTGAAAAAGCGATTAAAAAATTACAAATTATAACAAACAATTCTTCCATCTGATTCGTCCTGTTTTAGATAAAACACCCTGTATATGTATTGCCAGAGTGAGACTCTGTTTTCTTTCTGATCTGTACAGCGTGTTTACAAAAAGAAGTAAACAGACACCGCGCCGGAACAGGAAAGCTCAAAAACATAACATTTGTAAGAAGCAGAATACGTTACGAACGTCGTTAAGCGTCGCCTATGCTAAAATGAAGTGTACTCGTAACCTAAATTTGACTAAAGATTTGTGCAAATATCTCAATAACTAAGGCCGAGCGGCGGTAGCATGTACAAGGAGATGTTGTTCGGTATGATGACCTTGACAACATATTTCAAGATCATAAAAATCTGAGAGGAGGCTCCACTTCTGAATAATTACCAAACGAGAGTGTTTCCATGAGAAAGTCAAGGCGCGAGGTCGCCGAAGGGTTGCGAGAAGTTTGGCTCAGTTATACACCGTCCTGGAATGGCAGCTGGGGATGGCAGAGGCCCGATGAAACGCCTAGAGCACCACCGGCCGCGATAATCCACTTTGTTAGCTCTAACGACGGGCGTGGTTTGTACACTTGACTTTTATCGAATCGGCCAAACACCGGGAACGAGTCTCTCTTTAAAGTTCACCAACCACTTCGCGATTATCTCATTACTTCCCCAACTTTGACATTCTTCCGGCGATGTCAACGAACTGTAGTGTCCACAAACTACAGGACCGTTCACAATCGGGTTACCATGGGTTCGTCGACACTATTTTCGTCATCACGATTTGACCGACACTATGTTTTCGTCGACACGGTCAAATGGTCGACGCATGTTTTCATCGACAGGTTTGATTCGTATTTGCTAATGTTAAATAATCGTTATTATCATGTTATATAATTATCATATTATCTGTCATGATCTAGGCACATTTAGTTGCTTGCATAATAAATAATAGAGAGAATTATTCAACATTAGCAAATACGAATGGAACCTGTCGAGGAAAACATATGTCGACCATTCGACCGTGTTAATGAAAACATAGTGTCGGTCAAATCATTTGTCGACGTAAACATAGTGTCGGACAAATCGTTTCCACGAAAACAGCGTCTGCGAAATCAGTTGTCAACAAACCCGTGGTAACCCTCGCATAACCCTCACAATCATTCGAGCAATATAAGAGTGAAACTTTGTTTACAAAATTATTTGACTAGAGAAGAAATGAAGTTGTACAAATCACTCTAGTACTCGGCGGTAAAGTCGGAAACTGTACAGGAAGAAGTGGAAAAATTCATAATCGTTCAGTTTCAGTAACAGATAGAAAAAAACTATTATCTTCGCACACCTTTTGAATCATATGTGCCAATATCAAGAACAATGATTTTTGTACCCAATTTTGATTTTATTTAGGAAGGCACGTTAGAAGAACTCCAGTATTCATTAATTCTTCTATTAGCATAAATTTATAATGAACAAATAACTTACCGTGAGCGGAACTCGTCAGAAACTAAAGGCAAACTTCCACAGAAATCTAAAATAAACTCGGGCACAATATTCCCACCGTTCATGATCGTAAAGTATAAAAAGTTCGTGTCAAAAGCGTTTTTTACACCGCCGTAAAAGGAGGGTGCGGTCTCGGTAAAGTATTATGGCTGTTCGGGAGTTCCTGTCTCCTTTCCTCACGCGCCTAGTTCATAAAGGAAGAGGAAACTACCGAAACGGGATCGACGAAAGGATTTTGCGAGGGAAGCGATCGCTGGAACCGTGTTCCTAAAAAATCATTTTAAAAATCAGGATTTCCTGAGGACAACAAAAGGAAGAGGTAAATCCTTCTGCGTGGGATAAAGAGACTTTGTCTAGAAGCTGGCGAACTTTTGTTATCGTTTGGTGGGTGAAGTTCTATTTGAAAAGACTGGCAAACGAAGTGAACGCATAAACATCACAATGTAGTCTTTAATGCCCGTAAAGCGCCGGGATTTTATTTCAAAAATGCCTTTCATACGATCGTAAAATGGGGCGATACCCATAGAAGGGTGTTATCGCTGCACGCCCAGTGTGTTGCTCGTAAACGGCCGTCAAATGCTCCAGCCCGGCTACGGCAGCAGTATACGAACCATCCAGCTTCATAGATACGGCTTTTCCACGTTCTTTTCCGCTGCCTGTTTCCCAAGGCAGCATTCGCGATCGTTAGCGCCCTAGATTTCCCGGCATTCCGACTCCTATTACTCCGACACCATGATATCCGAAGAGAAAACGGCAAGAAACACTTTGATCACTGCCTTGGATATTACTCGGACATAACATTTGGAAAATATCGACACCTGGATAAGCAGAAGGGTCAGTCAATGACTCGGTTATAACCTGTCTATATAAAAATGTCGATACATTGCTCGAAAGAAGTTTCACAATTTTAGAGGAAAGCAATTCCGAAATTCTTTCACATCCAGAGGCGAAATCTTTTTTTTGACAGTGGTGGACCTGAAATTCAAACTTTAGAATTTATAAAGTTGCCTAGAGCTGTGGTGCTCTCTACGCTTTTATCGGTAGGCTCTTGGTTAATTTATATTACAATCAAAATTTGATTTTTGGCCATCTTGAAGTAATAGCAAGAAAATTTTCAAAAGACTTGCTGAGGATCACGCGAAGGGGCGAGACCTCGAACTGTGAACGTTTTAACGCGTCGAAATGTCGGTCAACGAAATTTTGTGGACAATGTTAAGCGAGGTGGCTGAAGGGGGGCTAGGTCGACGCCAGCTCCAATTATTTTGTGAGCCGAAAATAGGAGATGGCTATGTACGACGTTGTTTCCGGTGCGCACGCGGCGCTCATTTACTTTCGAGTCACCGGTGGTATAGCGGGAAGACTGTATAGTCGGTATATATCCGTCGGTACACTTGGTCTATGCCATGGACTGTATGGCATGACTAATTATACTTGAGCCCGCGGCAGATCTCGTTGGCCTGGCCCTCAAGAGGCGGGAAGCACCCCATTAAAGCTCGAGCTTCGGCCGCCCTCCACAAGGAAGACCGCCGACCCGCCAATACGAGCCAACCAGCTGAAAGGACGAGGACGTCGAGCAGAAGGAGAAGAGGCTCAAACCTCAGGGACGAACGTATAGAAGCCGCGAGATGCGAGCATACGTTATTCTTTTTCCCTGGAGCTAGCTGCTCGGTCATCTTGATACACGAACTCCTACGGAAGTGCCTCGACACTTGGACCTTCATTACGTTTCACAGAAAATGTTATCAGTGCAATAATGTTTTCATCGTCTCGTCTCTTTGATTTTCTACTTGATACGTTGACTGATGTACCAGCTTATATGTTCGAGTACGGTAGTGCTTCAATACTTGGACCTTCATGATAACGTTTGTTATAATGCCTTCGTTGTATTTGTAAACAACTGCGAGATGATTATATGCTTTCAATTGCAACGTGCGTCACGTTTTAAGAGATCTTCCTCAATTTTTTGTTCCCGAGGCGATCCACCATTCCTTCAGGCCTGTAGCGATCAAAAGAATTCTTCTCCGAAATGTGGCACCCAAGCTGATGCCAGATATCACGGAAAATCACTGAGACACTCGATGTTTTAAGGTAATGGAGATTTCAGTTCCCTCGCGGCTCCTCGGGAACGAGTAATCTCGGGGATCGTTTCTGGGCGAGCTGTACATATACCGCGCCTCCTTAGCTTGCCAAAGTAGCACATGTGGCGAAACTGCGCCTGTGTCTGTGTCTATTGACGTTCTATAGCGCATCTGTCCTCCATTTCTCGTGTACAAAGTGTAACATAATTATTCGACATGAATCTGACGCGACGTTATCGTTCAGGAGTCACTGAAATCATTTTGCAGATAAAAATACTTTGTCGAAGAAGTCTGGACTTTTTGTATTCCGTCTGGATCTCTCTTTGCACGAATAATTTTTACATGCACACATTTTTACTCGACTAACTTTTATATGAATTTTTAACACGTATTTCATTTAACATGATATTTCAAGCACGTTTTATTAAATTAGTTAGATTAAAGCACTAAGTACTTACATGTGGATATCCTCGATGCATGATGTATAGAGAATGAAATAAATCGAGATTGAGGAGAAATAGCAACTACGGGTCCGGGCAGTCGTGAATCAAGGGCCATCGCTTACGCTTCGAATGCTTTAATTATTTATTTAAACAAATCCCAACATTCCAAACATTGATAGTTGTTGTGTAGGTGTAGGTGAGTGTACGTGTATCCGCGTGTTTTCGTCTGTTTGATTGGATCCTGTATGTAAATGACGCAGTTTCGCGCGTGAATTCATCGAGAGTCTTACAGCTAATGAGACTCGTTCGACACGAACGTGGGTATCTCGCTTAAAATCATCGATCGCGATTCGAAAACGAAAAGAAAATGCGTTGATCGAATGAATCGACCCGCCAACATCATCGGCGGATCGTCAACGACAGGACTTTCGGACTTGTCATTCAATCTTGTCACAATCTCTCGCGTCTTTTCTTTCTCGCAAATTTCTTTCGCTCCTTTCTCTCTCTCTCTCTCTCTTTCTCGGAAAATTCAAGCCATGTCGTGTTTCTAAAAACGTCCTGGGACAATCAAGTCTCCTCTTCTTGCCGCTAAACACACACATGAATTCTCTTTGGATGGCGAGCGTTCCTCGACTAGAAGTAAATTATAGTAGTTAGGTTACTTACGGCTGGCCCCTCGCGCGGGTTCTTTCCTTCTCCCTTTTCCGTTAGCACACAGACACGCACACACACACACCGATACTCGCAAAGACTTGCTTCCTGCTTAATTGTTCCTCTCCTCCTTCGTTATCTCAATTACAATGTTGCATGAATCATCAACGAAAGATCTCATTAGGAATATCCCGGCTCGCTTCGTAATTATCAGTGATATATCGAAGCTCGTATTTATGCCTGTCTTTCTCTTTAAATCAATCTTATTACAATTCACATCTCGCGTTGTAATATCGCGCCACGAAGTCGCGAATAGGTTCAACAGAATATTAGAACGTTCATAAAAATGTTCAAAATTAGTAACACATCAAAGATTATACAATTTAACAGAGATTTATATTGTCTTTACGTTATTGAAGCTATTAATATAGGAAATACTACGTCCAACATCAAATTTCAAGAAGTTCAAAAGCATGAAACTTTCTCAAACATTACACTGGCACAAATCTGCTCAATTGAGAGTTCCACGAGAGCATAGAATCTGCAATCTACTAACAAACACGAACACCACTCGTTCCTTTGAATACGAAACGAACTGATATTTGTCTCTCATTGATATTCAACGTCCCCGCCAATCGAAACCACGCACCAAATATCGTCCCTGAAACAGCCATAAAACAATTCCGAGAGCAAAGTCTTGCAACGAAAAAGGGCTAGCCCGAATCTCGGTAAAACCTGCGGAAGAGCATAAGTTCAGGGAGCACAGTCGTTGCCAGCACGTTCCAAAAGAAGAATAGCATCAGCCTGGACCCATACACTCGTCCCAAGCCGCCCACATAGAATACAATTTACAAGATGCATCGCCCGTCTCGCGCCGAGTTTTCGCAACCCTTTCGACACTCTCACTCGCCACACAGACAAAACAGACATTCTGTCTCTCGCAAAAATCTGTAATCTCGCACACAAGGTACACGCACGATTACACAGAATTCCAACGACTCGGCAAATTTATTATCTAGCAGGTTCCGCTCGATAGAACGCCTGCGGGTTCTTATGATCAGGTCCAGTCTCCCCGCGACCATACTCTCGTCTAGCGGCACCGAGAAGTCGAGGTCGGACCTTCCAATTCCTCGAATAATTCCACTTAGTGCTCCGACAAATCCGGATAAAAGGAAGCCCGGGCAAAGCAAGCCTCTGGCTCCCTGGCGCGTTGTCTTTTGGGTTCCTGAGATTATATCAATCCCCTCGTTTCACGGCGTCGGGCGTCGCGACGACCTTTCGCCCGACGATTTCAACTTCTTGCACATCACGGGTATGTGCGCCCGCCCGACCAGTCGAACTCGTGTTCTCGATATCCCGATTTCTATGGAACTTGCCCCCTTTCCTCTCCCCCGGCGAGAAACCCCCCATCAGAAAACTCCGGCAATCTTACCGCCGCACCGGAAAAAGGTAAAGGATCGACGTAACCACCGTCCGAGACTTTCCCCCGTCCCCAACCCCCTCCCCCGTTCTCCTTTAGCTCCCAGACAAGTTTCCCGACGGTTTCAATAGCCCGGATAAGGTCAACAACATCCCTCCCTCCCTCCCTCCCTCCCCGCAACCCCGATCACGTTAATTCCGTAGAAGGAAGAGGACCTTTAAAATCGTCGTCCCGTATCTACGATAGCGCACGGAATATTCAGATCGACGATCGGTAAACGGTGAAGATCTATTTCGATCGGAAACGCTCATCCGATAGTCACCAACCGGGATTCATCGGCTCGAGTTTCTAATGGAAACAATCCTTTTGTCGAAATGATTTGTGCGAGGGAGGCTTCCAAGATTCTGGGAATTTATTGTTTTTTTTATCTTATTTACTCTGCAGTCTAGTAACGAAGCTATTTTCGGTTTGGATCTATGCGACAATAATTTTATAGAATGTATGTGCATTGATTTCGATGACAAACTGATGAATGTTTAGTTCTGAAACGTTATAATGTAGAAACACTTAAGTCAGGTATTAAAATCGTTGATATTGTCTTCTTGAAGCTATTTGCTTCGTTGGGAGTACGTTTTATTGCGTAGAGCTTTGGGAACGACCCCCCTGATTTGTTTAAAAGGATCCTGCTAGGATGCATTCTCTAGGATTATTCTCATTACTTTGATAGAAATAGATGTGCGTGCATTGTCGGCAGTTTCAATGTTTAGAATGCTCCATGAGAAAGGAATAATTTTGATGGAATTGTTTCTTGAATATTACGACGATCGCTAAACAATAAATCCTGGTAGTGACTATCGGCTAATACAGTATAGGTTTAGTTATGATACATTAATGCACGCGAAATCCCACTTGTAAGTCGAAATCTTGCTCAAATAATCAAACGATTCATTTTGCATTTTAATTAAAAAAAAAGTAACCTGCAGAAAGTTTGGAAAAAAATGAAAAAATTCTAAACGTTAGAAAATGAAGACGATAAAGTACTTACTTGTGTATGACCACACGCCGTTGTGTTCGAAAATGCGCGTTGTTAACTAGAAAAGGCACAGAAGAAAAATGAAGAAAATACTGCGAAACAGAAAAAATCGATGTAATTTCGCATGCAAAAATCCACCAGAGAGACGCTTCCGATCGTCTAGTATCGAAATCATTAAGGCCATTGATTTGTGCTCTCAGTCGTCGACACGTTTGCTCGTGATCTGATCCAACAACGGTGTATCTACGCATAGACTGTTCAGCTACTCGGCGATAAAACTCTAAGAAACCACAATTACGGACACTCGTCTTGTGAAGCCCAGTCCAGACTGACGAACATTGGTCTGCAGACAGCAGTAGACATACGAATAGTCAGTGTAAATACGCAAACCTCTGAATTCAAACAGAAACAGACAACGTACCGCGTGTCTCCTACATTATAGACTCCTATCATTAAATTCAAACATATTTGCTCTGTATGGAGCCAAGTAACAACAATTTCCTTGTGGCAAGATCAAAAATCCAGATCGTACAAACAACAACAGTGCAAGACTATGCGCACCTACATAACAAACCTCCTTTACCTCACACATTAAATACAAACATCCAACCTAACAGTTCATCTCGGACTGTCTACAGACTGGAAATCTGAACCAGGCTTCAAACTCCCACGATTCACAGACCTCCTCAGCGAATCGTCCTTCGAACGGTTCCTCCGCTGGACCAGAGGGCTGCGAGCCCCCGTGAGAATCAGCAATCCTCTCAACAACGTTTCAAATCCGTGGCACGTTGCAAACAACATCGGCAACACCGTAACGACACCTCTCACGATGTCAAAAAAGAAAAGCCGAGCTGGCCCGATCGACCACTGCCAGCAGTAGCGACCCGTCTCGATCAGCCTGTGCCGAAAGAGTCACCATCAGACCGAGATCTCTTGAATTTGAACACGTTTCTTGGCACTTCCTGGTGTGCCGGGCTGCCTGAGTATCCCTGGACAGGAGAGTCCAACGTTTGGTGCTGGGACCTTGGGTGGCGGGGGTGGTTCCGGTAGGTTTTCGTCATCGTTGTCGTCGTCGCTGCTGTCTGGATCGTCGTCGTCGTCGTCGTCCATCCTGGCAGTGGTAGCATCGACGCACGGCGACGGTGTTCGGGTCCTCTGTACGCAAGGGCTCATGGTATAGAGCGGCGGCTCAAGGATCCTCTTGCCTCCACCTGGTGGTGGAGAGCACTGGAACTCTTGGAGCTGCAGCTCTAGCTCCTGCGCCAGCTTGGTCTTGTGTGATGGCGGGCTGGAGGACGGGGAGTCCATCAGGTTCAGGGTGGACAGCCTTTGCTTGCCGGAAGACATCTCTATTCCCGAACAACCAGCCTCCAGCAGCTCCTCCTTCTTCTTGTCGCCGAAAGAGGACAGACCGGCAGCGTTCGACGCGTTCCTGTCTCTCTGATGATAGATCCCGGCGAATATTAGGATGTTCAGCAGCAGCAGGAACACCCCGACTGCGATCGTTACCGTCAGAGCCGTCGTGTAACTCTGGTAGTGGCTGGAAGCCAGCTTGCGCAACAGGTTGTTAGGCCCCGGCCCCAGGTTCGAGTGCTGCAACGTTCTCGCGGTCGTCGCCATTGTTGTCGCCACCGTCGCGTTCGGCGTGCACTCCGTCGTCGAAATCACGCTAGACACCGACGACGGCTCCGTCGGGGACGGCATCGGCAACGGCGGCGCCGGAAGCGGCAGCGCCAACGTCTGAGAACGCACCGGGCCCTCGTACAAACTAGTACTCTCCGACAGGTGATGGTGACGCATGCTGATCTCGTAGCCTGGTCGGTGCAGCTGCGGCAACAGATTCAGCCACAGGGACATCTTGTGGCCCCGATAGTGCGAACGCATCTCCGTGCTACGACCTGCCTCCAGGTACAGCTGGTTGATCGAGTCGTACGAGTCCCAGAACGGCGGGCTCGTAGGAAGTCCGTCCGATCCCGTTGTCAAGGGACTCGCGCCGTTAGGGTCCCTGGAACAACCAGGACAAGGACATGTCATCGTGGACCGAGTGCTCCTCGACAAAGGAAGGCTTTGTTTAAACGCAATGTGAGTGTACTGGAAATAGAATATTCACATTTTAAAATTCTTTTAATCTTCCTACTGTCCGCCTGCTCCTATTATATCGTCTACTCCGTGGACTATCGCCAATGCAATAGAGTCTGCAATCTAGTCACCACTTTCCACGCGTATACTCTAACTCGCCAAATCAATTAACTCTCTCGGTTCCAAATGGATATGAACGTAGAGTAGAAGAAAAAAAAACAGCAGTTCCCTCGTATTTCGACGGTGCCGCGGAATTATTTCACAACGTCGAGAGCGGCACTGTCATTTTTCGATTTGTATAGCGGACGAAGGACGAGAAACTTGGCCGGAAATTGCGTTTCAAAATTGAGTTGGTCGGACAGCCGGCTTTCTCTGAACCAGCAGGTGTCCCGGCGATATCGCGTGGACACGAATGCAATCGCATCGTGTGTTTTCTATCTCGCCCGTTGCTGCCTGCCGCAGTCAGCCTTCTCCTTTCCGTGAAAAACGAACCCCGGCTTGTGTGTCGTTGCTCGTAAGGATCAAGAAATATACGAGAAGAAGCGAGAACAAAGAGCGTAACATCGATTCCGCCGGAATCGAAGCCAAGAAATCTGGAACGAAGCGAGATACGCGAAGATTGGATCCTCCGACCTTAATTAGGAAAAATTCCAATCCTCCTTACACGCCCGATAATTAAATTCAGCATATTTAATTAATTACTGCAGTCCATAGAGCGTACATTCTGATTAACATAGGTGCGTTGCTTTGCAATCCCGAGAAAATTGCTTAATCAGATTTTTCACGGTTTTCATTTAAAAAGTTCATTTAAAAATTCCTCGACGAGCGCTACTTGTTTGACTAAGGACACGCGTACTCCACTTGTCCGACTAGACTGCGGAAACCATGTCACAGCACTTTTCAGGACATGAAATGTTCTAAATTATTGTACTCTGTGACTTATATGCATTACAGAAATCTTATTCGTGCATTATTTATACAAAACGAATAGAATAACGTATATCCTGGTTCAAAAAAACGGGGGAGGGGTTCCGAAGTCTTACCTACGCGATTTAAGTAAATCTAGTAAATCTATTCGGCGAGCTTATAATCTGTTTAAAACATTTTCATATTTCATCTTCGTCATCTTGATGCATCGTGTAATTTTTCAGGACAGGGCGCAATTATTTGAATAATGCTAGGATGTTAAAGATATTCGAGGAACGTGACTGATCGTCGTGTTACAGGTAAGTTCGAAATTCACCAAGACAACTCAGTGACTTCGTTATCCGAATCCCTGGTGGCAGTGTCTCAATTTTCCGCGATTCTCGTTCCGTCCGCGTTTCGCAGCAGAACACCTGCTACGGGAAGTCTCAGGAAGTTGCCGATTTGCTAAGTTTCCTGCGTCTAAACTTCTGGGAATCAAGTTGACCGGTCCGCCGACTACTTTCATTGTAGATTGTTCGGTAGACGAACTTCCTAGTAATTCGAAAAGTTCCGCAGCGAACGAATGTTTAAACTTCTTCGCGCGAGGGCGCGCGATACTGGAGCCAACGATGTTAATTAAGACGTTAACGGTCCGTCAAGAACGTGATTCTCCACTCACGAAGTTTCCTCGAATCGAATACAAAAATCGCAACAATATAATCGATGTTTCTCCGAATCTAGAAACTAGGATCTCGTGTGCCGTACATTGCCGACTCGGCCGAAATTAAATATGAAACCCGGAAGCAACAGGTTTTACCGCTTTGTGGCTTGTAAAAATGATTCTTTGCGCGAACGATTTTTATAATACCACAGAAAACTTGGCAAAAAAAGCGAAATTCGGACAATCGAGGACGCGGCGGACAGCTCTATTCGAAGTTCAATTGTCCGAGTTAATAACTACGCTATCCAAATGTATTTGCATGGAAATTACGTTGCGCACTGGCCTGGCAGACTAATCAGCTCAACCGTTAATCCAATTAGATTCGTTATTCGTGATTTGTGACCGTAAAAATCCGGCTCGATGATTGCAGACTAATATCGACGGAGATACAAATGTTTTATGTCGGCTACAAACGGGCTGTGTTTTCTTTGTCAACCAACGAAACCGATAATCAACCCTTGGTCCGGATTGGACCGATACGAGGCTTGTCAATCAAGATGGTGGACGAAAGCTTCGATAACTTCGGTTTAATTTTTCAAATATCGTGCTAAATTCTAACGTAATTTTCAAACAGCGAATTCAAAAGCAAACAAGAAGTACGAGACACGAACTGGCGAAGTAAAACGTACTACTTTCCCAAAGCGAGGAAAAAATATGTTAAACAAGGAACAGACGCAGATGAAAAAGCGAATGATCATCTGATACCTTTCGCAAAGGAACACATAAAAATTGGGAAAATGTTCTACGATGCACACCGAGCAGGACACTCGATTTTCCTATGAGATTCTTGTCGGGCCAATAGCTCTGCGAGGAGTACTGGTTCATACGGTCGAGCAGATCCAATTTCCAAGGATACCCGAAGTTCAACGGTCTCCGACGGAACAACAGAAACGTAATTCCGTCTCGAACGAAAAAGCGACGCAGTCGCTGGAAGAGAGAGAGAGAGAGAGAGGATAGAAGTGGGACATACTCACCCGCGTTTCACGAAGTTCGCCAAGTAGTGGACCAACAGTTTGGACAGGTTCTCATCGGCCGAAGTGTAGTTGATCGAGGCGAACAAAACGGACACCACCTCTCCACGGAGAAGAGGTATCCCCAGGAGATAGGGGATCTCCTCGCCCTTCTGGCTGGGTCGATTCCCGAGCTGAAAGTGCAGGAAGTAACCTCGGCCCCCGGCAGCTGAATGCAGCAACGCCAACCTGAGGAGAGGAGCCGCGACCTGTCCATCCCCCAGCAGAGCCAACAGGCCCTCGCAGATCGCTGTTGGACTCAGCTCACCCCTCTCCCAATCCGTGTACTCGTTCCGCAGGGTAGAATAGATCTCGTGCAGGTGGTACCGATAAGTGTTGCGCACGTAGGTGCGAAGAATCCGATCCCTCCTGGTCTCGTTCAAGCCATTCTGTAATCGCATCAACGGAAACCTTCCTTACTTATCTTCTTCCTGATACGACTCCTCATTTTACCAATATTTAGTTAAAAACTTCGGGGAAAGTTGGTAAATTCGTATCGCGAAAGATGTCTACGCTGACAGTTCTCCTGACTAGGCGCCATCTCGTCTAAGTAGCCGAACTAAAATTGGCTCTAGACTTGGTCTAGACTCTGCCTTCATGAACGGAATCTGGGGGAAATTGAATGCTATCACGGGAACACATCTCACATGCTTATACGAGCATATTTTGAACTGCGTGAGGGCTCATTCTAAAGAGGTTCTTCTTATATTCTATTAGTTTTAAGTGCTGACGGGTTCCTTCGATTTGGGTTTCTAATAAAGTGGATTTAATGACTGTTGCCGTTACAATTAAACTCACAGTGCTACTGCTGTTATTCTTCACCTCCTTCCACGACCCTACTATTCCTTTACAAAGTGATTCAGGAACCTCCCATTTACGGATATTGAAGGAATTTTGAGGCACCCTGTAGTGGAACCTCGATCATCTTTTGATGCTGACAATTTTTATTTTTGAACGAAGGTGCGTTTACCAGCAACAATCACTGTGTCGGTGCACACCAAATGTGCCTATCGATTGGAGATAGCTGCCTGACAGACGTTAATTAGTGGAAATTGGAGTCGATTGCGTTTCCAATCATAACTAGCCGACATATGTAAATGAACAATTCGGCCAGAATCACGGGACGTCCGATTATTATCAAATTGTCAAGGAGCCTCGGAAACACGGTTCACAAGATGTCTGACTACCGTGACCATCGTATCGCTGATAATGTCCGCTACTGGAATCGATAGCCGGGTTTTCCACCATAGAGTTTAGTAATTAGTAATTTACTGAGCTTGTGTCAATTATCACTGCGACGGACCCCCGGTTCAGACTGTGCCTGTGTCTCGTTAAATTTCCAGTCTTTATTGACCCTTTGCGCCCCAACTAGCATCGCTGGCACAACTAACACGCCTCCACTCTAAAACCTGGTGGCACACAGTGCCCGGAGCTTCGAAATAATTTCTAGTAATTTGAAAATGGAAACCGTGACGCTGTCATCGCGCCAGAAGCATGGAATTTTTAATTAAATTTGAAACTTTGATTTTAAACAAGATAAAATACGAGAACTCTGTTAATCAAAGAAACGTTGCATTAAAATAAACATATATCATTGAAGCACACGTAGCATAACATGTTTTCATTTAAAAATTAGTGTACAGTGAGGATGCAAAAAAAATCTAGTTTGATTACTACCATTTCCCTCCTTGAGAGAAATATAATAAATTATAAAATGTAAATAATTAAAAATTCAGTGTCAGTATTTTTCGAAAAACGCGAGTTTAAGTTTTCTCATAGCTTCGAAAATTTTTACAATTTCATCAGGATACTTTTGGAGTGATCGATGCCCGAGAACTTTCATATTTCCGTCAAAATCGTAGACTAATTCGCACACAATAGGGATGGAGCGGGTAGCTCGCGTCCCGAACTTTTAATTGAAAATTGAAGGAACTCCGATGGAAGTAAATAAGTTATAGGGGAGGGTATTCGAAGGTAGGAAGATGGTGCAGGGTGGCGTTAAACTAAATAAAACTCGGCCGACCTAGTTGCGAGTCGGTGGTGTTCGCTTACCTGTATATCGTCGTCGGTGAGGTTCACCCAGGCTTCCTCGGACGTGAGGCCGAGCAGCAAGTCTCTGTCGCCGAAACTGGCGAATTCTGTGCCGGGCCCTGGCATCAGAGGCATCAGGCCCGATGATGAAGCAGTCGGCTGGAAATTCTATTTGAGAAAATAACAAAAAGTCTCCCTAACTCATCCACTAGCTTTCACATCCTCTAAAACAATGATTTCCAAAGGGGTCTATATCAAAAACAAAAATTAGGGGTGCATGAGTCCCATTAAAACCATTTATATTCTATGTTTAGTTATTTTATGTTATAATTTTACTAGATTTGTATTGTGTGTCGTTTTAATTAATAAATATATAAAACTCAACACGTGTTTGTTTTTAACTTTTTCACTGTACAGTTAAACCTATTAAAGTGAGTAGCACATTTAAAGTTGATGAAGTTGTCTACGCGAAAAAGAAAAAATTGACGAGTGGTCTACGAGGCAGAAAAGTTTGGGGACCTCTGCTGTAAAACTTCATAATAAATTATTAATTAAAATTGTTGTTCTACTCGCTGAGACGCGTATTGCCTTGCCCTCGAGGAAAATTCCGAAAAATCGCATAATTTTCAATTACATCAGCTGGCTCCCGTTAATGCACCGACTCCTGCTGCCGTGCAATTAAGTCGACGTAAGAAGAACTTCCGACAACTATCGATTTTGAGCGAGCTACGATTGCGAAACTGCACGGTAAATGCAATTACAGAACCGGTATACTTTATGGCTTTTAATTAAAAGTTCGCCGACATGCGATTCTGTTCGACGATATGCCGGCTGATCGGCTCTCGCGGAAAAAAACTGCGGAAGAGATACAGCGTGTTGGTTCGGCAACGGGGGTGTGATTAACGGTAACTACGAAAAGGAAAGAAGACTTAATACCGGATCCGCGGGTTCGACATCTGTCAGCCAGTTGTCAGTTCAATTAACAAGCTCATCGCTTACCCGTCGACTCAGTGTTCGACGCAGTACGGACGCAACTTGCGAGTTTTTCGCTGGGAATGCATCGAATCGTTTTGTGCAAGCATGAGACGAAAGCTTGATCAAACGGAATCTTTAATCCTCGGGCGTGATGCTGAAATTGTTAACTATAGACACACTCAACTGGAATCGCTTCGAATACTGAATTATATTCGATCGATTCTGTGTTTCCTTTTCAATTACAGTTGTGTACATTTATTTAATTTGTAGACTGTGGATTTTTATGCAAAATAAAACTTGCAATTCTGGAAAACGAGCATTGATGCTTAATAACTCTGTCCAACACCAAAAATGTTTCCATATAACTGTTGGGTGGAAAGTCATGTTTCTGAAAAAGTGTATGTGTAGGAAAAAGATTAAGGAATTAGCGCAAGAAACTCTACAAGATCCACCTAACGGTTATTTGGAAACATGAGGAAAGTTGAAATTTGTTGGAGAGTGTAATGAGGCGGCGTCCCCGGGTGGCTGAATTGAATTGATATTAAGTTGAATGGACTGTTGTCAACTTTAGGAGACATTACTATGATTCCAAGTAGACTGGAGAATCTCCAATACCTGGTTAACTGGCTGAGGCATGACCGCTCCATCCATGAATGGAGCAAACCCGGAAGTGAATCTCGGCGGTTCCAATCGCACCGAGAGAAGTTCCTCCAGGTTTCTCAAACGAAGGCACGGCGCGATGTCATCAACCTCGACGTCATCAGGACACCCAGTCTGCTTGGCGACGCTATGTTTCACCGTCAACGGGTCTCGTTGGATCGCCCAGGGTGATAACGCCGAGCCACCTAATAAAACCACCCTCTCGACCAGCTCTGCAACATTCAACGGACACAATCAAGATTACTTTCACAACTAAAGCCATTTGAAAATTTCATTGTATTGGGTAGACCGGGGAGACGCGAATCAATACAGGAATTCATACAAGCATCCCCATTTTAAAAATTGACTGGCCAATTTCCTTATAAAAAAAATTATTATGAACCATAATATCAATTCAATTTTTTTCAATCGTAATTTTGAGAATAATTGTGATATAAACACTAGCAATTTTGCGAATTAATTAAAAACTCCTCGTTTCGATCCTGATGTGGATTTGTTTTGCGTCTCAAAAATAATGTAACTATAATGCATGTTAACCATAAAAATAATACCATAATACCAAATAAATCTGCCAAATGCAAAATTGCTAGCGTTTATATCACTGATCGAACCGATCGTTACGACCGGTTTTCGATAGAAATCACAATTGTCGCAAAACGAACTCTCAAACACAGAACAACAGGGTGGTTTTCGCGTGTGTCGCGAGGATTTTCAGCTCGTCACCTTGCAACGAGAATGCTTGTGGCGAAGAGGGCCAGCATTAGGGGCGAATCCGAGCAGAAGGGTGAGAGGTTAAAACGCATTGTGGAAAGGCATTAAGGACGACACGAGGTGGGTTCGTTAGTGGAATGGAGGTGCAATCTAAAAAACGCGGCACAAGAGCCTTCCCCCTTCGGCTCGGTTCAAACCCTGCGTCCTCTGCATCCTCTGCATCCCCGGTCTGTTTCCCTTATTGTCTGTCGCGAGGTTAGAGAAGGCTACACTCTCGAGGAAGCTTGTTAAGGTCTCTAGTGGCTGTCGACGACGGAGACGGTGGCGGCATCGTCGTCCTCGAGGAACATCTCCTCGACCGCACGTATCCTGACACCTTTGACTTCGCGAGACACTCGAAAATGGCTACCAAAATCACCGGAACCCTCGAGGTCCCTGTACTACCGTCATTAGACTGCGAATTTGTATGCAGAATAAAAATGACCAACATTCTGAAATTCTTCTAAGCTTTCCACTTAACCCCTTGTCGTATTTTAACGATTTAGACTCGCGATGAAGATATTGTCAAAGCCTAACAAATGTGAATGTTACGCGTTTCCTTTTAGATGAAATCAATTCGTTTGTGATTAATAGTCAAACATTAAAATAAAATAAATCTTCTTTTCTCGTGGAGACGTTTCAATCACCGTAATTGTAAAGAAAATGTTACTGCAAAGGAGTTAAATTCACTCTTTACAGAAATAAAAAATGTATAAAATTTTCCGTTTCTTCTAATTGTACTATTGAGTAATGACAAACGAGTCCGTGACTCTTCCGATTCGCGAATTAAACACCGGATTTTCAGCGTCTGCGTCGTCTACCGGTTTCCGATGTTTTTCTGTTTTTTTCCTATTTTTTCGGACAGTCGGTCCATCGTGGGATGGGGCTCGATGAATGACGGGAAGCGTGGGCGAGGCGCGGACAGATATCCAGTTTACCTTTTGCCATGGGCGAGGCGGCTAAAAAATTGGCGAGCGCGGCGCCGGTTCCGTGGCCAAAGAGCGTCAGTCGATCGGGGTCGCCGCCGAATGCACCGAGATTCTCGTGCAGCCAATGCAGCCCTGCCACCAGATCCATCAGGCCGTAATTTCCCTGCGCGCTCGTCTTCGGGCCGGTTTTAAGAAAGCCTGCAACCAATTTCGACGAATTAGTACGTGCCCGTTAGGTTAAATTGCCGGCGCGCTCGTTCCGCGATGGGAATCAAACAGTTGTTTCCCTGCCTTAGAACAAGAAAATTTACGGCGACGGCTATAAAACCGATGGACGCGGCAATCTCTTTCGAGCAATAACTCAAAAAGCTTCCACCCCTTGTCGACCTTGGCGGAGTTATATTAAAACCAGAGAGTTCGGGAACACCTAAATCTTTCGAGATCTCCGCGAGCTCTGCCCCTCGAAACGAAGCAAGCAGCACAACTTCCACGAAAAGAATTTATCTATTTATCGTATCGCGACACTCTGTGTAAATAAATTCTTTGCTTCACAGAGAGCGTTCAGAAAATTGTTACGCTGGGACAACAGACAATTGCTACTGTTCCGTGTAAAGCGATTAAAAAATTGCTACAGATCCAGTTGGCGCAATAAAAATATTGATGCATCGCAATGGAATTGCTACGGTGCAATACAAAAGGAAAATATCGAAAAATTACTACTACCTTGCGAAACGCGATTAAACACGGTCACTGCCACCATATATAAAAAAATTGTTAATCTTCGTAATGTAAATAAAAAATTTCCACTGTATCGTATAATGCATTAGCATGATTAATGTTAACTTGTGTACCACAGCAAAGAAAATTATTGCTGCACTATGTAATGCGATGGAAAAATTCACGCCGCGTCGTCCAACGCGATAAAAAATTGCTTTCGCCTGGTGTAACGCAATCAAGAAATTGGTAGGAACCCGTTTACTCGAAAGATTGCCTTTCCGTGTAACGCGGTTAAAATTTATTGCTACTGTGTCTTGTCGTAGCAAACAATTTGATCAAAAAATAAATTTATATCGTAACGTTATTACTTCGTACAACATGGCTACAAAATTGGTTAGCTACGCGTACACGTCTCGTGATTTAATATCGTTCTCGCTGAATATTTTTTCTGCCTCAAAAAGGTATTGATTCCATTACGAGCGTAACTGGTGGCCAACATATTATTATACATTTAATTATGTTACGTAAAGGAGTCACCGTAATTACTCAAAGCTGATCCCCCTTTTCATTAAATTTAAGCCGGCGTCGGCATGTCGAACCTCTCAGTCAAGGTTATTCACAGACAGCAATCAGAAACTTTGAAGCATGAGTTACGCGAGGATATTGCTCGACGTACTTTGCGGTGAAATTCCGAACTGATTGCTGATACGGAGAACTTTCCAATAAAAATGCAAATTCCCCCACCCGTTCTATTATACACCCTATTCCCCCCTTCTCCTGTCCCCCAATCAACCCTTCATTTATTAAAATCGTCGAAATTTCCCATTAATACCGTCAAATGCCTCGCTAATATTGATTTCCTGCCATCGGGTATTATACACGTACTTTGTTTAACAACTCGTCAGACATTCCTTTCACTGAATTATATATTACTGCGTTGCATAATAAATTGAGTGTGTTTTATATTAACTTACAGTTGATTTAAGCTTAACGTTTTATCGATCCTTTGCTTTATACACTTGAAATCCGATACAAAGAAGATTAATCATTTATTATTGAATCCACTTGCGAATATACGTTCAACTAAAAATCTCCTTATAGAAATACATATTATACAAACGTGTATACTCGGTGTTAGTTAATATCCGATCCACCAGCACTTTTTTTAAATGCAAGTCAAACTGAGTTTCACCCAGCCAGCATCCCCTAGTGGAAAACATGGTGCAGCGTCATAGCAAATAGCAAAGAGAAAAAAATGGTGAACACGGCGATGGATACGTGATTAAAGGGAATGTAGCGGCCGTCGCGGATTGTGATTACATCACGTACGCAAAAATTGCTATAGCCTCGTAGAATACAATTTAAAAATATCAAAAATAGGTACTGCCCTGTATAACGTGATAAAAGAATGCATATTAATATTATCATTCTGTCAAAGATAAAAAAAAATGCTATAGCCTCGTCGAATACAATTTAAAAATATTAAAAATAGCTTCTGGCTTGTATAACGTGACGATAGAATGAATATTATTAGTATCATTTTGTCAAAGATCCACAGTGTATTTCCAAGGGACAAAGTATGAGCAATTTTTTAAATGCAACATCTGATTCCCACCCAGACAGCATCCCCTATTGGAAACACGGAGCAACGACGCGGTAAAGAAAAAAACCGCGGACACGGTGATAGATATCCGATTAAAGAGACGAATGTAACAGGCGTCGCGGATTGCGATTGGATCGCGGAGAGATCGTTGTAGCTCGTTCAGTCACAGCACACGTGCTGAACGAGAGAGAGAGAGGGAGGGAGAAACGCCATCGACGAAAAACGCGCGGTACGCCGCGCCGCAGCGTACCTAACCGTACGAAATTCAGCAGTGCTTGATGACGGAAATGGGGGAGGAAAACGGGTCAGAAAAGAACCAGGAAGAAATCGAATCGACCGACTGCGGCATATTGGATAACGCCGCGGGCGCATTGTTTCGCTTCGACGGCAAACGGAACGCGCGAGACAGCTTCCACCGGGACAAAGGGGAGCAACGAAACAAGCCCCGCCGGAGAACTGTGTGTTACAGTGCTCCACGCTGCTCGGTTTCACTCTGTCCCACTCTGTCCCGTTCTGTTCCATCTCTGTTTCAAGCACAGAAATGATGTCTCGATCCTTCTCCAACTTCCAACACGGTTCCGTAGTTTTTTTTCTACAACGCTCTTTCATCGGCGTGTACTCTCTCTCTCTCTCTCACACACACACACACACACACACACACACACGCACGCTATCTCTCTCTCTTCTTGGCCACCGCGATAACTGAGACAACAGAATAATATACAGGGTGTACGTGTTATCTACGAAGCTTTTCTCCTAGCTGAAAAAGGTGCGCGCGATTAAATGGGAAAGGGAACAATCCCGTGCTGCAACTCCTTCTGGGAAACGACAGCAAAATCGTGAAACCGAGTCGAAACGTTCTACAGGTTGTTCATCAACCTCTGTCTGCGCGGGGAAGAGCCAGACAAGAAAAGATTGTTTTACGTGCACCCGGTCGATAAGGCAAATTTTATGTTGCCCTGGTCACTGACATCTCTCCATTTTCCTTGCAACGTGGTTCTGAAAATCATGGCTACACTGAGGATCTTGAAAAATTCTCAAAATCGATTGTAAGAAACATTACTTGTTAGTCACTATTTACCATAGAGTAAATAGTTGGTCATCCAACATGTCTTTCCCTTGTTGTGCTTCACCTATATTTATTTTGCACGGAGATTCTAATAATAAACGGGAAAGAATGTTTCCCAAAGCAAAAGATAGCTGTTTATTTCGACGGAGATGAGCGTGTCGTGTGGCGCAGAGAGTAAAATGGAAAAAAATAATTTAGGGAACGAGGTTGCGGGGCGAACGAGTTGGGTGGCGCGTGGCAAAGGGAAGAGAGACTATTTTTCCGTTCGCTTAGGCGATACATTTCCGTGTGCGGCCCCTTAGGAAAAATGGGTGGCGCGCAATATTCAAAATTCCTTCGGCGATCGCCGGGGGCGAGTCGGCGAATAGATATACGCGGGAGAGATTGTGCACGTGCACGGCCTCGAGATCCTGATGCATGAGCGGACGAAACAGTGGCGTATTGTCCCGCGAAAACGGGTTGCCCTGAATGGAGAACACGGGGCGAACGTTGCCGCTCGATTTACCCTGAATTTATAGCACGCCTATCTTGCGCGGCTCCCGCGCATTAATGCCCGTTATCGTATCGCTGTGTGACGGGTCAATTACCTTCGACAACCAACAAAAAAGGTAACGAGAAGGATCCTTTTCAATCCGCCTTTCTATTCGTCGCTTTTCACTGACCCCATTAATTTCGTTCGGTTACCCCGGCACCCTGAAAATTCTATTCACCCCCGGAGACCGACGATCCACGACAGTGATCGCGATCTATCTTCCGGCTGAACCCGATCCTTGACGGTAATTGCGCTAACAAGCTTCCGGCGAAATTCTCACTTCACGAATTTCTTCGTTTGTTTACATTGTTCAGTTCGAGAACTATTGCATTAATGTCGGATTTATTAGCGACCAAGTTAATTTCTATGAATTATAATTGATTAACATTAGCACGGTGTAATAATAAGTTGATTTTAACTTTATTTGTAGATTTATAGATAGTTTTTATTTATAGATCCCGGTATCTATTTTATAAAGAAATTACGATATTAGCCCTTTTTATTAAGTATCGCCGGCATTCTGCTCGCCTAATACGATTACAGAAGCACTACTAGGCACCGGCTTTTATCTCCTTCGGAGAAGTAAACTGGATCATTATGCTAATACACTTTATAGCACGCGTTACCTATAAGTAGCCAGTCGTCGAGTCATCAGATCGCCATAAATTAATAAAAAAGATGTACAGATTATAACAAAATGAATTTTCGTATCTGGTCCTCGAGCACATTTCTTGAAAATAGATTGCTTTTTAGTTAATCATTGATTGCACGAAACCTGCGAAGCTTTCTGTGTGCAATCGTCGTGATCCGAGGAGTACAGGACTGCGAACGCGTCGATTGGTGAGTACAAGAACGATTTTAGCAGAGCTGCCGGCTGTTGGTTCCTTTATCCCGGTTCTGCCTCAACTTGAATCGCGCAACTGCGGAAAATGAGCTCGCTTCCGTTCGAGAACCATAATTTCCATGGCCCCTCCGTGCTCCCCGCGGCCAGGCATCGGCGGGTTTTGTTTTAAACGCGAAGTTGTCGGGATAAAAGAGTAATCAGCAGCCGGGGTTGAATAGGGCCGATATCGGTATCGGGTTGCCAGAGGACAGAAAACAAGGGGACCGGATCGTCACTTGTATCTGCTCCGTTGAAACATTCCTCGCGCGAAATTACGCTTTGGCTCGATATCATCTGCGACTTCTGGGCCGGTTTCTCTTGTTCCGATCGAACCTCGCCAATCCGGCATTCGATTAATGCCCGATTTAAATCATTTAACCCGCATTTTTCCAAATTAATTTGCCTCTCGGCGTCGAAAACACGAATAGCAACGCGATGGTAAAATATGAAAAATATTGCCATTATATTTCCAGATTAATTCTCATTTTTCCAAATCAATTCTTCCCGTGGTGTCAAAGGGATGATGTGTATTATTTTATAAAAATTGAAGAGACAGACGCTTTATCGAAATCATAACCCAGTTTCGCGAATTCGGGATCGACGGAATCTGTGCCTTTCCAAATCAATTTTTCCCGTGGTGTCAAAGGGATGATGTCTATTATTTTATAAAAATTGAAAAGACAGACGCTTCATCGAAATCATAACCCAGTTTCGCGAATTCGGAACCGACGCAATTTACGCCTTTTCTGGACTAGTTGACTCGCTTAACAGGTTCGAGGTGGTATCGCGAAATGCAACAATTCAATGGATATGTGCAACAATAGCTGCACAATGGAAGTGCACACAATGGCAAAGCCCATTGAAGAATACTTCGGGAATGTCTGTGACGGCGGTTAATGATTAGCCATTTTAATAGATAGCAAAAAGTCTGCGAACGTTCTAGAAATCTGCAAACTCTCTTATCTGTCGAGCTGTATTCTTTGCTTGTCAGTCAGTTGCGTCGGTAGTTTAATCCATTAAATTATTTCTCATTGGAGTGCACGTCTTTGCAGTTTTCACAGTTGCAATCGAGTATAGTTTTATGAGATATATTTTCTTGTTTCTTGTTCTATGTCTATCTCGTGTTGTATGTTTTCTTGTTATTGTTCTTGTTCGCTTCTTGTCCATTTGCTCGAATTATTAAAACATGGAGCTGCCTTTTAGCAGCAGCTACTTTAAGTGGGATTTGGAGAGAAATTCACAGTTGATTTATCATTTATTCGGGCAGATCTTTCCCCTAGGTCCCCGCGGAAAGAAAATCCTTTTATTCGCGATGCCAGCTGATGGTGAGAGTTTCGAAAAATGTCTGCTCACACCTCGAGACTTAGATGCATATCGCTAGCTCTGAAGGCCCGAGTTCTGAATGCTTTTCATTAAGATCCTGAAAAGGAAAAAGGGCGTAGCTGGTGAAGCGGCTCCTATCGGTGGGATAGGCGGTAACAGGTTTCGCCGAGCCTCCCTTTGGCTCTTATTCAACGAGAAAATTGCTCGGTGAAATATTCACAGAGCGATTAACCGACGGTTAAGTCGTCCATGTTGATGATGCGAACGTCTGCGCGTTGGGGACTCTCGGCTCATCCTAGATATCTCAGATTGGGAAATTGCTCGGCTGATGTCCACGGCTGTCATACGCTGCCGCTCCTCGAGCGTGTATTTTTAATGAAAATCCATTTCAAACGACCACCGCGAAAATCTCTAGGCAATCTCATAGCCCCTTGATATTTCGCAATGTCTCCGCTCGCCGATATCGAGAGAGCATTGCTGAAAATCCTCGGGATACCTCTGACATAAGATATTAATAAAGCTGTCATTGTTTGCCTGCCACAAGATGGAAAAATGTTTAAAAAAACGATCGAAGAGAGTTGACTTTAAATAATTGTTACTTTAAAACAAATACACGAAATGTAAGAATTCATATATCGTCACAAAATATAGTTCAAATCATGTCTTGTTTAGTATCGCTTTAATAAGAAAAATATTTACACTAATTACAATATGTTATTAAGTGAATATGGAAATGTTTCTTTAGAAAAAATTCACGGTCTAGATTTGTTAAATAAAATTTATTAAAATGTTCTTTGGTCGATCTCCATCGGATAGAATGTATTGAAAAGTTCCACGGTCTATTTTCTTCAAGTGAAATCTATTAAGCAGTTCCACAACTCTTGCCTTCTTCGCAATTACTTTTTTCTTACGACTTTCCGAGTAAAGAATTGCGCTTGGTCGATTTCTTGAAGTCTGCAGAACGACACCTCATTCTCATTTCATTTTAAAAATCAAGTTTGAGGTTCGGGGAAATGCAGTTTCCGTTTGTGTAGCGCAGACGTAATTTTTTTATTTTTATTGCACCGGCAAGAACGCAAAACTTCTTCTGCATGGATTAGCGATTTCTGCCCGCGCTGCGAACGCGCTGACCGACTTCGGAATTGAGATTATTGTTGCGGATTTAATATAAGTTGAGGAGGAAACCCAGTTTCTGGTTGCAGAAAATAAGACGAACGAGAATGTCAAAGTTTCCGGTAAAGAGAGCAGGATAATGGCAGCCGTAACGAGCCTCAGAAATTCCGCTTTAGGGCAGGAGCCTCGCGCCCGACTTTCTTGTTATTTTTGTGCATCTCTGGCCGTGGATTATTTCAGATTTTCCAAATTAATTGTTCACTTGTATCACTATAGTATTTAAAAGAACATTGTGCGATTTTTATCAGAACGCTTGCAAGAGTAACTATGGAATTTAATACGATTTATACCTGAAATTTTAACATACATAAAACACCGAAGCTCCTGTATGAACAACTGTAGAACTGCAAATATTGAGTTACATCGTTATCAGAGCAGTAATGATTACGCAAACAAATCAATTTCCCACAACATGAAATAACAATCTGAATTTGAATGTTCAGTGGATCGTAGAAACTCGATGTTATCGAAGAAAATAGTACCGATAGAGCCAACAAAAATAGTTTAAACATAAATAGGACAGAGTGCTCTGTTGGGTGTGAAAATATGTGGCTTGCGTTGTTAATTCGCATGGGCGTTGCGATTCTATTTGTGGGTTAAATCTATAGCCGAGAATAAACTTGCCATTCACGAGCCGAACTGGTCAACTCCACCTTTCGTAAATTTAGTAACGAATGACTAGTTTCCACAGGTTTATTTAAAAATTGTTTCATCAAAAAATTTACTGTATCGATAACGTATCGTTAGTGCCTATCATTTGCGATTAGATATGTTGAGATAATAATTTTACTATAGTATCATAGTCAAATGAACAGTACAAGCTTCCATTGGCCAAATTGGTCAACTCTCAAAATTGCAGAAGCTGTAAAAAGATTCGAACCATCGCTTTTATATATCAAAATTGATACCTTCTCGCTTTTAATCTAATGGGGTTGATCAGTTTGGCCGTCGAGTGTTTCAAACAGCTTGATACGCTATCAGCAATGTTATATACAAGGTGTCACAAAATTCCTTCAACATCCGAAAATGGGAGGTTCCTAAGATCATTTCAAACGACATTTTCGTGACCTAGATGCGTGTTGTCACGGATGGCCCGGCACACCAACTGTCAATTGGCCGACTGTGCCAACACGCGTCTAGGTTGCGCTATGATTGGTCTATGTTTTTCGTTAATAACTCCTTAACAGAGCTGCGGACGCTATTTTTGCAAAGATTGTTTCGAATGATCTCAGGAACCTCTCATTTCCGGATGTTGAAGGAATTTTGAGACACCCTATACGTACATATATTATACTGTAAATAAATCAACTTACCCAGTACGCCGAGGCGAAAATTGATAGAAACGACGATAAGGCGACCATAAGCAGCTAACGCGGTTCCGTCGAAAGCGTTTCCAGCACCCCATGAGTAAGAATCACCATGGATAAGGAGGAGGGCAGGTAACAAGTCTGGAGTACTACCTGAAACATCAAACACTAATAATCAGTCACCAAAGAAACGGAACAATCGAGGGAATAATCTCTTATTCGTAAATCCCGAATATACCGCGGAAAAGATTTAATGAAACCTTCATCTTTGCCAATCCCCTTGTTCCAGATATAATAACGCCGAACGCAAACACCATTAAAACGATGCCGAACGCGTTCGCAGTCGTCCGCTTATTTATTCGATGCTTTTCGTTTGATCAGGCCGAGAAAAAAGGCTGTTTAATTTCGTCGGCGAGCAAATTGACTCTGTATCCGTTAAATTCATAAAAAGGAGCGAAAAGAACAGCTGGAAAATTGTAAATTTTCCGAGCTCCACCTCCGTTTCCGGACGTAAGAATATTTGATCGCGTGACCGTTCGGTATCTGAGCCCTTAATGAGCGTTCACTTGAAGGTATACCAACAACTTTAATTTAGAGAGTACGGACCCGCAATTAACTTAAAAGCAAGCCAAGCACTCAGGTGCAATTGCAAATAATGCGTTACTGTGGGCCCCGCGTTACCGCTCGCGGCTCGCAAGGCAACCAAATATTATCCTCCTCTTCCAATTTATAAATGGATGGCGCAAGAAGGCTATTATTCAGCAATGTGTACGCCGTCGTATTGAGTATATCGTTGCATGTACACAGTGTATACAAATCGCGGGAAATGTGCCTCGATGCATCTTGCGCACTCGGTGAACGTCAGCTGAAATAAAATACCGCTAACCTTTCACATTTTGCCGGGCGGAGGATATTTTCAATTCCCCGAGCTATTCGCGTCACGAAATCCATTTCATATCATGTTTAAACCCCGCGCAAAAATATTAGACTGTTCCCGGTCTATCATTCGAATTCGAATAGTTTCTGCACACCACGTCGGAATAGTACTTTCAAACGTCAAAACCATCGCGCACTGTAATTTCGAAACATTTCAGTCCCGAGCCTTCAATCGGACTATATTGATTGCGTCATTTATAAACCTTGTCTGCGTCACTTCGCTCATTCTGCAAAATTCAGATTTCCAAGTCGACTTTAAATCGAGACAAACACGATTAATTAATTATCGTTATTTTCAAGCATTTCTGCTGCAACGGTTTAATTAAATAATATTGAGTATACGATGAACGAACTCTATCTACGAACTCTGAAAAACGTTATGCGCATGATCCGCACAGTTTCGTATTTCTCTTATTCATTTTTGTCAAGAATGTATCAAATCCGATATTAATGAATCTAGTACAAAAATCTGATTTGTTCAGCCCAACGATTGCATGAAACCACCTGCAACCTTGAAAAACGTTTCAGGTCTTCCAGTTTGTGGGAGAAGCCTCGAAGTACCTTTTAAAGGAGAGTCCGACGGTCGCTCGGACCCCATAAAAATGAAACTGGACAGCCATAAAGACGGTCCCGCGGAAAGTTTCGTTAGGATCGAGCCGGTTTGTCCGAGAACGTCGCGTTAAGTTTTTACGGCGCATTGCTCCGAGTTATTTTCCCAGCGGATGCATTGGCACGTTCGCGATTCATGAAATCACAATCGTCCGCGAACGAGCCACAATGACGGTCCGCTGCTGTAAGCAAGCCCCGACGAAACGAGACGTCCACCTGTTGCGAATTTTGACACGAAGTCGCGCTATCGTGCCAGACCAGATAGATAGGTGTGTAGGCCAGTTACCCGCCGCTCCCCGCGCAGTTTCGACTCTCCATCGAGGACTCGCAGATCCTATCTGTCTAGAAATTTACGAGTGATGTCCCGTATTTTCCACTGACCCCGACGTATCGGCATAAGTTTCCCTTATCGCGACGTTCGGCCGCGACATATGATCGGCTGCAATCTTAATTGCACTACCCCTAGCCAAAAATCATTCGATCGAGTCAATCTCACGTGCATTAGGAACGCGATACTCCTAGTTTAGCGGAGCCAAACAGACAGTTTAATAAACAATGCCTTATTAGTAGTAGTAGTGGTATCTTTATTCTTCAATATATGCCTTTCGGCGTTACATTTTTCTTTCTTCATTTCTACATTCCTTATTACATTTTTTGTTAACTCTCATACACTCTTACACTAACGTTTTTATCTCTCTTTACCCTCGGCATTGTATTAACATTTTTACATCTTAATATATGGTAATTATTGCGAAAGGGTCACTGTACTCCGATTTTGGTGAAATTCAAATATGTTATAGATTTCGAAATTTTGAACAACTTTTTTCTTTCCAATATAGAGATTTCGCGATAATTACCTAATATATTGTATATAGAATGTTAGGTACAGAAAAGGATGGAGTCACGAACGAACTTGATTGTAGAAGCGAAAGGAGAAAGATCGAAAGGGAGGTAATATTGTGGAGCGAAGAAACAATATAAATTGATGAAACTGCAGGTACTCAGTCCGTGAAGCACAGGTTAAACATCGAATAACGTTGCAAATAGTTGTTGGTCCTCTTCTCGTTCTTCCTGTTGGTGATTGCAGACTTGCGTTTCGTCGATTTTCCACGAAGCCGTCTCACTCCCGCGGTGCTTGCAGGTTCTCTATCGTAAATCGAATAATCGACTGCAATGCACTACGGAATTGAGGAAGCAACGCGGCAGCATATGCTCGCACGTGGTTCCATGAACACTGCGAACAGCAATGGCTGGCACACGACGATTCAAGGTCCTCGAAACGCCCACGCCTTTCTTCGTTTTGTTCTCTCGCTGGCTTTGAATCCCCGACATTATAAACAGAGAGAAGAGAGCAGCAATTTTCCACGGTTTTGGGATAAGCTCGACCTTTCATTCGTTCCTGCCTCTTATCCGCTCCCTTTGACGCCATTTAATGATAGTCCCGTGTGTGTTGTCGCCGCGAGATTACAGTAGAACCTCGATAGTTGCGACTGAAATAGTTGCTCGCTATCCGAAACGGAAAAGAGGGTTCTCTGAAAATTTTCCATGAGGTGCCCAAACTTTCCCCAATATCTCTCGAGCACGGTATTCTAATATTATGTATACGTTGAGCTACGTTTGAGAATTTTTTTGCTGAAAAATATGCTGATCTAACAACTAAAAATTAATACTATGTCGCTTCACAGGAACAAATCACGGCTGCCGAAAATAAACTGACAAAATATTGCCAGTTGATACGAGTCGATTTTAATGAAACTTACGCGAGATATAGTTCTTCGAAAAATATTTGACACGTATTTTGTTTATCGGCAACCATCCACTTTGGAGGGGTGAATACAACCCTCAAATTTCGGGGTGAGAATCATAATTTTTGAGATATCTCGGAAACCAGAGGTCGAAAAAATTGATTTTTTAAAAAATTGTGTATCTTTTAATGGGAAATGTAGCACACAATTAAAAAAAATAAATTCTCGTCGACCATTGTTTCTCCGAGATATGGAGAAAAATATGATTCTGACCCTCTCTGTTTTCACTCCTTAAACTAGATTGTTGCCAATAAAAAAAAATTCGTTTCACAAGTTTCATTAAAATCGGCTTGTATCAACTGGCGATGTTGTGAGGTAACGAAAGCACAAGTTGGCGTTATGGGAACGGATGCGTTATACTACTCTGCGCAGTAAAGCAGGCAGGATTAAAGAATTTCACCGCCGACTGGAATTTTACAATTTCTCCGCGATGAGTACCAAGCCTGTTCTCAACTTCCGGAAACGATAAAGTTGAAGCACCGGCGCGCTCCTCCGTGTTTTATAAGTCGTGTTACGGTCGTGTAAAGTCGGCCAGGAGATATGGGATTATGGTCCCAGTTTGACAAGGATCCTCGCGGATAAAAGTACCGGGAGACTATACTTAGAAGAGAATTGCTCTCGAAGTCGGTAATTTATTCCGCGGTTGCGACACGCTTCTGCGATTTGTTTGACCTCCGGGACACGCGGTTGCAAGTCCAAGTCGAGCAATTTTAATCTTTGATACATTTTCAAAGAAACTCGATATGTAACGGTCTGCGAGAATCTTTCTTCTAAATTGATTTTGATTGATTTCTGAAGTGTATTTTGGTTACTTTGGTGTATTATGTACTCCAAATAATAACAAATACATATATATGCAAAAGAACGAGACAAAACGATTTTCTGATTTATTGGAAAAAATTTTGAAGAGAGCCTGAAAATGAAGCTGTGGACCATTTTCATTTTACAGCTTCTGGATGTAGAAAATAATATATTTTTTTGTTGTGTTTATTCAATTATTTCTGAGCCACCTTGTACGCTCCAATTTAGAAACTCGTTATTCACGCGAAGTTTTTATAGTTTCATAGTATCGCAAAATTGATTCCTTGAAACTTTTGAAACGAGAATCTCCCCTTAACGGGAAAAGCTTTCGCGATCCCGGCTAATTGCCCAGCTCTCCTCGAATATACGAAAACTCCGCACTTAATAATAGGCCAGTTACAGTAATAACGCTCGCAAAGCGTCGCCTGTGTTCTTCTCGCGAAGCAAAAATTAGCTCAAGAAAATTACCGTGACTCGCATATCTGCCCTGCAGCTTTTCCACCGGAGATACGGAATTCAATTAAAAATACAATGCGGAAACAGAAGAAAATCTCACAAGTAACAATTTAAATTTCGACCGTGATTATGTAAAACCGTTACCTTTACAACAAACAGTTTTATGCCAGAATCTTCACTTTGAGACGAGTAATATCGAGGTAATTAATACAAAATGGGAACAATTATATTTGCAACATTTTCGTCAAGGGTGTGTTTACATCAAATCAAATATTTTTAATAATGGATTCTGGATTATTTACAATGATACTTTCGTGCCATAAGGGATCAAAGGGTTAGGCTTGTTCGTCGCGAGCGAATCTGACAGATTTCGAAACGCTGTAACACCGTGACCATCGCACCCTCGATTTGCAAATTTTCAGACTCTCACCTTTTCGCAATAAACGAATAAAGCTCGCAGCTCAAATGCACCGCGGTTTCACTTTACCGGACGCTGCTCTGCCGTCAGTTAATTCCTCGTAATAAAAAGAACGTTATTTGGAGCACGGGGCAGCGCGCACAAAGCGTTACCACTTTTAATTACTCGTTTCCAGCCAACTTTCTGCGATAATGTGCCCTTTGCCACGTACACGTGGACGCGCGCTATGTTCGTTCGCGTGGGCATGCTTGAAACATTGCTACGACCATGCTACTTTGCATTAAAACAACCTAATTCCCGTTTTCAATAATGCAATTTAATACCGAGCCCTTTGCAGTCGGTATGCAGCCTGCTTAGCAAAGCCATAGCCACTTCGTAGAAAGTAATTCTTTCAGTAAAAAATTTTTTTTGAAGCGGTAGTGAACCAATGTAAACATAATTTCATTAAAGTTTGTACATTTGACAATTTTTTCACTGAAGAATATATAGATTTAAAAACTAAAGATCAGAAAGTTATACAGGCTGTTGTAGGGTGAACAAGACTTTTCTTAAGATGAGATCTCCTTGTGAAAACATAATTATCTACTGTAAAAATTTATTCATTTCTGAAATTATCTGGAAAAATACTAAATAAGTAACAAACGAACAATTTTTAATTTTATTTTAAGACGACAAAATTTAAAGGATTCGTTAGAAATCGAATAATTTTTTTTAAAACGCTGCGTCCAGACGCGCAAAGGAGATCCCACCTTTAGATTTTTTCCTAGAACGAATGAAATTGGCAATAAATTTTCTAAACCGTTATTATTGAATACGAATTAGCTCAGATGAATTATGTAGACGTACTCCCATCGAACAGCGAAAATTATTCTACCGTAAAATGACGAATGCTTGCTGAAAGCTGTTAATGCACTCCGAGCAACTCCCTACTGCGTTGCACCGAATGCGATCCGTCACGTGGCCTTACTCCTACCTTCAGAATCCAACATTATCTCTTGCCAACCGTCTCGAATACGAAGTCGGTTTATGGTAGACTGATCCCATGAATCATAACTGCGAATTAACCCTTTCGATTCCAGCCATTTGCGTTTAACGGCTGTGACACTCCCATGGAACTGGAAGAGGACCAAATAAAATGGAAATCTGACGACTGATCGGCGAAGTTATGCCAATGAATTTTTACAGTAACATAAAGCTTTAGTATCACGCTTCATAGTTACAATATTTTATTCGCCTGACTCTGATACTTTCGATTGTGAAACTACAGTAAACTGCCTGTCACTTGAAAAATATGCGCGTAGATATTCGATCGCTCGTATCAAACTCAATTTCGATTTCTCTTCCATTCAACAATTTGCGAACGCAGTTCAAACATCAATAAAAGCGCTCGCGATTGTTTGGTTAAAAAGATATCGCAATTTTAGAATGGACAAATTTCAAGTTATAAGTCAATATTCGTACAGTGGGTGTACAAAGTGTTCGTACAATTTTTTAAATGGAAAAACTTTTTTACTATTGTACCAAACGACTTAGAGTTTCTATAATTAATTAGAAGCATTGGTTTATGAAATAATGTGAAAAATAGATTTTCCAAAAAATTATTATTTACAAGGTTACGTTAAGTTAAAACTTTTTTATTTCGGCCCTTAACGAACATTCAAAATTTTTGTTACGTAGATCTATGGCAGTTATACACATACTGCGTGTACAGTGTGCGTTAGTTTCAGTGTTAAACAAAAAGTTCGCCTTCAGCGAAAGAAGCAAACAATGTCATAAATTCGCCCACAACAATGCGTTACGGTCTTAACCAAAAAGCCGTGTTCATTCCCGTGGATTTCGAATTGAACGCAGCGCGGGGTAGTGTTAATTTTGTTTTCGCGGAACAGATACCGGATATCTGGAAGCGCATCGCGAAGCGCAACGGAGAAATGGTAATCCGGACACAGGAAAAAGTTAATTCTCCAGTGACCGAAACTTCGGTGAACTAACTTCCCGTGGCTGAAACTGCGGCACGCTTACTGATGCCAAATAATGCCCCAAGGATTAGGCGAGCCATGCCAAACGATCTTCACAATAATCGTCACGATTGTTGTCTTGTTGCAGCAGTCTTACTGCAGTTTTACGAACGGGCATCGTCTCGCGCGCGTGTTCCTACGAATCGCCGCTTGTTCCCATTGTTATCTCGAATCGCATAATTGGCCTCGCGTCCGTGCAAGATTTCCCAACGATAAGCCCGCGCTCTAGAATATAGCCGCTCGAGATAACTATAGCAGAAGAGGAGACATCGTGAAACTGGGGATGATACTCTTCCGACGAAATTATTTAGACGGACTCAGCTTGCGCATGAAAGAACATACTTTTGTTATCTTATCAGACTTCGGATTGATCGAATGCAAAACAGTAAAAACATTGAATCGTTAGAAACGAACTTAATGAACGATGGGTTCAGTGCCAAACGTGTTCCAAATGGTACCTCACGGAATGAGCAGGCGAAAAATAAACGACCGATACAAGAAGAATGAAACGTGAAATTTAGGAATGGTCTGTTATTGGGGAGTAATTCGAAGAAGCAATTTCTTTAATTTGTGTCGAGGAATACGGTGCAGCTACGACTTCGTAAATTCGAACTATCTAAATGCTGGGCAATAACACCTACCATCCAGAAATGGTGGTCCGTAACGGTCGTAGTGCAATCCGCTCGCTCTACCGACGCTCCGCGTTATTTATTAAGGCTGCTGGTATTATTTGCGAGCAGTTTATCTGCGCCATTATGGCGCTCGCGTTTCCACTAACTTTTATCGGCAGCGGCGTACTCCACGGAAACGAAGTCAGCCAGAGCAATGGACAATGAAAAGTTCCGAGATAGCTGCGTCACGTATGATACATTACGCGCATAAGTGCACGCGGTGATAGACGGTTATGGTTTCTGGGTATCATTCGAAAGTAGCCACTCGAGTTCGAGCGTCGCTGGAATTTATGAATTTATATCGCTGCCCGCGTAGCCTGGTTGACAAGAAATGGGATTATAAAAGTATTCGAGGGAGAGAAAGAGAGAGAAAGCCTCTGCAATCGCAGTAACTTTTATCGATGCTTTTACGTAAAGTGGGCTCATGATCTCCAACGTCTATTTATGATCGTTTTGTTTCGCACCGTTTTATCGACCTCGGGCATCGACATGCTAATAAGTCAGGGATCCATGTTTCACGCGACTCGACGCTTTGTTAGCATGTGTTGTAGTATAAATCTAACACCGTGTGCAGGATCTTTTTCAAATTTTTTGGAGTTATGTCAGATATTTTTCACTACTGTTCTTTAGATACCATTTCTGACGCCAGTATTCGAGCAGACAACTCTTTTTTTTATTTATTTGACAGTGGTAATAAACTCCCTCCCGAGACCTTAAAAGTTATAGGCAAACCATGGGAATCGGTTGGAAACAAAAAAGCGCTGAATGAAAACATTATAATACAACTGCAAGAATCCTCGCATCGTTTCCCCTTTAGTTTACGCGAAGAAATTCAGGAGTGTCGATCGTGTAGCACAGCGGGATAAAGAAGACGCTAAGCCTAATCTAATTTTTCTTAGCAGGTAGAACGAGAGCGCAGCGTTGCATCAACACGGAAGCCTTCCACCGTAAGGGAAAGGTAATAAATTGACGACGTTTTAGCGCTGACACGTTCTACTTACACTTCGAAATCCTCTTTACCTAATTCCGAGGAACACGGGCCGTGAACCCAATCCACGAGGATGATTTAATTAGGACGTTCAATTAGAACACATCAGCGGCTGCCCTGACGTTCCCCGTCTATCCCCCGGTTGCACAGCCGTTCTCGCTACCAACGAAATTGCTGAGCCACTCGAACAGACCTCCTTATTTCCGTCGCTTTTCCGTCTCGCGGAACACGAATAATCGTTTCGGTAACGATGAAAGATCTCGGCGAGCCGCAAACAGCCTCGGCCGAATATCGCGTGCATGATCGCGCCGGAAACCGAAACGCGGTGCATTACGCGTCACAGTGATTTTCATGAAATATTGAATATCTCGTCCGCCAAAGCGATTAACACATTGCCACAGGGACATGGGAAATTACGTAATCCGCGACATTAGCGGTAATGCGTTCGACCGTGTCGATTAATGCCCTTGCCGGCGAGCCTGCTTCTCTGCTCGTTACCGCGGTTTCTATGAATCGTTCCATAACAAATGGAAAAGTGAACGGTGCGAATCATACCGCGGTCACGCTATCGGTTCCCTATGATTGTCCCCCCGATCGCGAAACAGTCAACTTTCGGGATGACACGTGTTTGATAATGGATAACCTCGGTACTCGGCCGAATCGTCCAGGTATCGAAACAGTTTTGGTATTGATTCCGTGTTTGACGTGCATTAGAGTGCTTCTCCTAGTGACCGTCATCGTATTTCGAGCATGACTTCGTGCACTACGGATGCGACAGTCAGTGGTGTTAATTTGTAATTGTTTAGGACGTGTTCCGGCATGTTTGAGATGCATCTAGCTGCAGCTGCAAATGGCCATCAAGCAATGTTACGTTCGAAATTGGGTCTGCCTTCGAACGAAACAGCTGGCATGTTAATTTAGAATTGTTTGGCTTGGGTTCTACTTGGTTCGGCACGGTTCTGATTGCACCTGCGAGGGGTCGTCATCGAATTTAGAATCCACTGTAATTTGTTTTAGAGAGAAACACACCTGAGACTTAAACACGGTATACGTACCGAGCACTGAAAATTAATATGTAATTTTGGATAAACTTACGTGCAATTGGATTTAAGAGTTTACGAATATGATAGTGAAAATTGGCGCAAACTTTATTTTCATAACGGAAACCATGGAAAGCCATAAAAATCATTGTTTTTTCCATTTATTTCCGTAAGTAATGGTAAGTTTGAGAAACACTTCAAATAAAAGTTGTAAGTCTCATCGAAATACATTTTTTATGTCGTTTTGATTTTTTGTTCAAAACTTTATATAACTCGTATAACCTGGATTTTCGTCTGCGTGGTCGGCCCTCCACCACCACCTAATCCAAACTAATTCTGATCGCACTTTGACTCATAATCACTCTAAAATCAATATTTTCGAAAATATTTAGTATGAACTGTCAAAACGTTGATGAGGTCTGTGGAGCAAACGAGGCTTTGTCGCCAAAAATCCTTTTAGAGACTTTCTTCTCCAATAAAGGATAAGCTCTGGCAAAATTTTCAGCAAAATCAGAGGTATGGGCTTTTCGGAAGTACACCCGTAATTTTGATTCTACTTTACCGTTAAGTAAAGAAATTTATTCAGAGCGTGTTTACAACCTAATACAAGAAGAACTAGAGGTTCACAAATCATTTACCAGAATGTTAATATACATAATTTCGCATTCTGTCGCGTTCTACGAATTTAATTGCACCCACAAGTGGTCCATTGCGAGACGAAAAATGGTTACAACGTGCTGGAGCGTCTCGGCGAGCGCGTCTCCGAAAGTAATTAGAATCGGGCAACAGGCGTGGTCAACAATAGGCGAGAAACGTCGGCGTTAATTATCGTCATTAAATCGCGTTCCGAAAACCATTTACCACGGTGTCACGGCTGTCCCAGCCGGCAAAAAGGGAAGATCTCCACGAGCATTAAGTCAAATACGTTTCGCCGAGTGGAATCTCATTTAAATATCCCCGTCTCGGTCGCGAATGCCAGACGAAAGGAGGAAGGAAACCATCTCGAGCGAAAGCGCGGACCGGAATCTCTCCAGCTGACTGGTTTTTTCATGGCTATATCGGGGAAACCGGACACGGGACATGGAGGATGGGGAATGGGGTAAGCCTCTTACGCCCAGACGTTCTGGAGGAGGACCACTGCTGGATAAAATACGGTTTCAAATAAAAAATAATGTTTTTCGAGATCATTCCGTAAACACTCCTCGTATCGATCAATCTAAAATAATTGTTGGCTCGTAGTATAAATATGTTCGGTTATTTTTAATATCTTCTTCTCACTTCAACCGATCAATTCTAAAATCGTTGACTATATGTACCTTCTATAAAACTCTGGCAGTGGTACATTACTTAGGATTATTCCCTTCCGTATTCATAAATTTTGTCGAAAGATATTAAAAATAAAATCATCCGTCAGAACACGCGTAATATATTTGAACATGTTGCAACGTTGTTAAAACACATGAACAGTGCTCCAGGATTAAAGGATGCACGATTTTTGAACGTAATATCTTCCTTTCGTTTCAACCGATCAATTCTAAAATCGTTGACTATATGTACCTTCTGTAAAACTCTGGCAGAGGTACATTACTTAGGATTATTCCCTTCCGTATTCATAAATGTTGTCGAAAGATATTAAAAATAAAATCATCCGTCGGAATACGCTTAATATATTTTAACATGTTGCAACGTTACTAAAACACATGAAAAGTGCTTCCAGGATTAAAGGATGCACGATTTTTGAACGAATGAATATTTCAAACGATAACCAAATTTATTTCTGCACCAACAGCGGTGTATCCGCTTCGACAAACTAGACCTCCACCATCGAATCGCACGTTTGGGTCGTGCATAGTCTGCAGTGCGGCAGTTGCATCGCTGCAAGACGCTCCGGTGCATCGGTAATGCGAGTAGGTAAGATCGTATGCAATGAAAAGAACTAGAGATTGCGATGAACGTGCTGATCCGACGTCGTTCCATCGAATGCGTTTCGTTTCGCCCGTGAAAAACTTCAAATCTAACGTTCTCGAAACAATGAAACCATAAACATTTATAAACATTGTTCACCGTATCGGAAAGTTTAATTCCGTTGCCGAGATTGATCGTAAAAGTATGTCCAAACTGCATATGCACTTTTTACCTCGACTGCACCGCCGTTATTTCAAAAGCCCGCTGAAAGCGTTTGCGATAATATGAAAAGTTCCAATCTGACCCCGTCATTGAAACTTTTAAATCACCTCCGTCCGCATAAAACGACACGTTGAATTGGCTGTGCGTTCGCCGAATAAATCCCCACGATCGACTCCTACACGCCGAAGATCCTTTCTTCGACGAACTCCGATAATACGTTATTTCGGATTTCCCGCGGCCCGCGAAATATGCATTATTTTTCGCGATATCACGCTCGTTTTCCTTTTCACCTTTTCCGAAGCTGCGCGACTGCCGCGCGACCAAATATTGGACCTCGGCCAATTTCATTTCGCACGAATAATGCGCTATTCCGATTTTCAAACAGTAATAAAATAGTGATTTATGAACTCTGGCCTCGTTTCGAACCCTGCAAATTGTAAATCACCGTGAGATTTTTTAAAATTCCCATCGGGATGATGCACGCGGATGTTACAGGCGTTCTGGAAGCATTAAAACGCATTATGCTTCCCTGGTTTTTGTGAAATCGCGTTCTGCGGCTTCGAAATGATCGAATAATATCCTCTTTGGGTAAATAACCTCCCAGATCGTACATATATTCCACATTTTTCACAAATCCTTCATCTTTTTCACATTGAATTGAACGCGTCCAAAAGAAGTACGCGATAAACACCAAACCAACCACTGCGGATAAAATAACCGGTTTTATATTTTCCAACTTACAATTATTAAAATTATGAAATTACTTGCAGTGGGTCAAAAATCATTCGCTCGCTCTTAAAAAGGCAATAACTTTTTAAATATAGTACTCTAAGATTTGAACTTTTTTTAGAAGCTAGAGCAATTAGTTTCCTCGAGTATGTGAAAAACATTTTATAGTCCCACATAAAAAAGTAGTAAAATGCAACTTTTAGTATTTTTTCTACAATTCCAATCAATTGCAATTTTTGACAAAATTTTTTTCACATCCTGCAGCAAATTAATTGCTCTAGCTTCTAAAAAAGTTCCAATCGTATAGTACTATATTTAAAAAGTTATTACTTTTTTAAGAGCGAGCGAATAAATAAAGCGGAAATTGATTCGATTGTAATGAAAATTATAATTTTTTTAAGGTAGAACAGTCTGATCACTTTTAGTGAAGGGTAGGTTCGCTGTAAAGAACGTTTACGAAAGATACAATTTCGATATTCGAATTGCTCTGAATTTGCTACGTGTCTAGATACGTACGAACGTGTAAACGTCTTATCAAGGCCGAGGGGGTTAAGCCGAAGCCATTCGCCGGCCGCAAAAAGGTGCATTTTCATCATTCGAACTGTGGAAATATGCAAAGTGTCCCATCATGCGAGCACAGTCTGGATGTCTAGATTTTCGTGCGGTCTTCTCGTTTCACTTGGCTCGCAATCAGAAAAACGTCGCGACGCGACGACGGGCCGATCGATGGCATTCTTTTGTGGGAGGCGTGCCTCTCCTTTCTTCCGTTTTCTTTCATTCACTCGATCCTCTTTTCACTCAAGCGTACCACCACCGTCCCCATCGTCCCTCGAATACGAGGGAATCAGAACGCAAAAATGGGAGAGAGAACGAGCAAGAGAGAAAGGAGAAGAAAGAAAAGAAACCGACGAGACGGCGAGACAGCGGGTGGAAATCAAGAGCTCGACAATCGGTGCTGGGAGACCTTGCCACCAAATATATTTCTGATAGTCCCCACAACCCCTTTCACGATCCTCGCGAACGTTTTGTCTAGATCCTGAGCTGATCGAACCTCGTTCGTACTGGTTTACCCGACCAAATCGGGCTCTCAGACATCCTACTGGAAAAACGAACACCCCGAATGCGAAAATTCCGATGGAAAGCGCCAAGACTTTTATGGACGTCCCTGAACTTCTTCGATATAACAACTAGGGATATTATAGTCAGTTGAAACATAGAACTTTTCAGATGATCACTAGACTGCGAATCTTCATGCATTTATGGCTTTTGCATCAATTATATGGTCTCCGAAAGACGTACGAAATCACGCTCGAGAGGGTGCAGCATAAATTTCTCAGGTTTTGTTCATATAAGTTAAATAATCCAATGTCAACAACTCTAGAATATAATTTTTATTTATTTTACAATCACAAAGACTACCACCACTTTCTTATAATTCACCTAAAAAATTAAAAAAGATCACTGTTCGAGGAACAAGTCGCTACGACTAGGAAATGAAAAATAGTCAGAAATAAAAGATTGTGTCTCGTATAAAATCTGAATCTTTCCTAAAAATTCGTCGAAGAGTCTCCTAGGAAATATTTATATTAAGAGTAACAAAGGGTTGTCCACTAATTTGAACCCGAGGTGTTGATGCTGTCTTTAGCAATCTCTTCTGGAGAGACTGAAGTTTGCGAACGGATTTCCAGGTCAATGAACTGCAGGATAGCGTGGAAAAAAATCACAATTTCTCTATCGGTTTGGGGGGTAAGAATGAAAAACTGGGGAGAATGGAACCGCCAGCAGTGCAATTTCCATCGGCAGGCACCTTGCCGAAAGCACTTGATTGGCAGCGGAAGCGCTTTTGGCCGACTATGCAAAAAATTCGGTGTCTCGAACAGGGCCGCTGATTGAAAAATTTGCTTACCACCGTGGTATCATTGATGCGCCCGCACCGACGAACAGGGAACCGATTAAACATATTTCCATGGTATCGATTTCAATCGGCTGTGCAAAATAATCCCGCGAGGTTTTCCTCGACCAGTGAACTCGACCATGTTATTCGGATCGCGTGCATAATAATATAAAACTCGGTGGCCAGCGAGTGTGGTCGAGCGTGAGACCGTCGAACGCAAACATCGGACGATTCCATTAGAAACGCGGCATTAACAATGAATCTACTGTGCTCTAAAAATCACTATTCCCGCTACTTTCCAAAAATAACACGAACGTTTGACAAAATTTATATTTATCGTGCGTCTACGTACAATTTAATACTTAAACCTTCCAAAGTCAACGTTAACGGATCTCGTTTCACGTATTCACAATTCCTTTATTATCCGGCGAATCAGTAATAGTAAATTTTCAATCTCGGGACTGATTATCTCGTCGAACAGATTAGTAACTTCGAAACTGTTTGGAAAGAGGACAAATTGTTTTCCAAGCAGGATCGAATCTATCCCGTTAAATTATGTGTTCAAGAGTAGAAGAATCAACTTGCGAGCGAACACAAACAGAAGCTAGAATCAGCGAGCGTTTTGTCGAGAGCAATTCCCGTCACCTCGTTTCGTCTCGTTTTCCATTTTCCTCTAATCTCCGTGTCAAATTGAACGTTGGTCCATCCAATTTCGCAAATCCACTGTGCGATGGAACGAGCTTTTTCCCCTACCGGTGTCCGAATCGCGAAACTAAATGTTGACATCTGTGAGAATCCTAATGCCAGTGGTCGATTCGGTTTCGACGAGTCGTTTCAATTCGTCAGGTTGAACGACGCGCGATCAACGAAAGGAATCCTAATCCCAGCACGCCGGAGGGCGATCTCTTATTCATAAAATTCCGCCTCACGACTCGCGTGCGAAGAGGCACTTCGGCCACCGTGCTACATTGTGCAAACCGGGAAGCGTGTATCCGCTATTTACCGTGCAAGTTTATCGCTGATAAATGTTTCTGCGTTAACCTCTTGTTCGCACGGCATTAACACTCACCTCGAAGTGCTGGGAAAATGTTAAATCGCTCGGTGCTACCGAACCCTGTTGTTCCGAAATTACTTTGTTATCGAAGCTGCTATTCAATAGACAGTTTACCGAAAAGATCAACAATTTCACTCCCCAGCTGTTCTATTCAATCCGAACTGTGCGCGTGCGTGATCCTAATTACTTATTTTCAATAGAGCCTCTATCGAAACTGTTATTACAATCGATAGTTTCCCAACGAGATCAAAATTTCAATCTGTGGCCGTTCTATTCAATCCTAATTATTTATTTTCGATAGAACTTTGTCCAATAGAGTGTACATATAATATAGAGTAACATATAGTATAGAGAAAACGATAACCGTTTTAACACTGAACTATACGATTTGAATTTTTGTGGAAAGCTAGAGCAATTAGTTAAAAGAAATTTTTTCAAAAATTGTAATTGATCGGGATTGTAGAAAGAATACTAAATGTTGAATTTTACAACTTTTTTATGTGGGCTTATATTGAAAATTTAAAAAATACGTTTTTTAGACCTGTGCGAATTCTATGCACTGTGAAAGTTTCATCGAAATCGATTGATGCCGGAAAAAACGACAAGCATTGGAAAATGTAAGAATCCTTAGATTTACCGCAGTTATACATAATACGTAATTAAACATGTTGTATATGTTTAGTTTACATTGATCTATAAAACGTATTTTTTAAATTTTCGATACAGCCCCACATAAAAAAATTGTAAAATGCAACCTTTTAGTATTTTTTTCTACAATTCCGATGAACTGCAATTTTTGAAAAAATTTCTTTTAAAAAAACTGAAATGATATTTTATGCATTGACTTTTATAGCATAGAGATTGGGTATTGAATTTGATATTATTTCCCTTAAGGTAACAGTACGTAATCTTTAATATTCTATTTGTATGCAAACGTTGAACAATATATTATTCAAGCGAAGATTTCGCTAAAAACTTCGGGAAGAGGGTTGTGCGTGAAAAGGGGTCAGAGAACCATGATTTAATCAATCTTCGAGCGAGTGTCGCCAAAAATAATATTGCTGTTTTACTTGTGTACACTTCGTTAGCATATTGATGAAATATTCAATAGCGAAAAGATGCGTACACCGTCTCGAAATTTGCAATTCAATAATATCTCGGTTCGCTTCGTGTCTCAAGGGTTTTCGCATTTCCCATGATCTGATTCGAAACGATTTATCAGAACTTTTTTAGCCCTTCGCCTATGATAGATCGAAACCCAAGGCAACGTGAATCGTGAATTAGGTGAAAGCTGCAAGCCTTGTTCGCAATGATGCGTTCAAGCCTGATTATCTACCGCCTACGTTCGCCATAACCTCGTATATGCTAGCGAGCTTTACCGCGGCAGCTTATTCAAAATACATCCGAAGCTACTAAACACCGATTTGCATCAAACTTTCCACATTATCTTTGCAAAGTTTCAAGCACTTTTCATTCGCTTGCAGTGTCTGTTAATTCGTATTTAGGCAACTTCCGAGTAACCACAATTAACGCTTCTTCTAATTATAGTAAAAACAATAATAACTGAACAATTCTTAGAGCAAGGTAAGCGTATTATTGTCTTTGTAGAAGTTAACAGTTATACAATGCTTTAAAGCCCTTATTATGCAGTGGGAATCACTAATAAAGTAATCTTCATTGCAATCCGAGAACCGACGAGTAAATCTCCTCCGAGTTCATGACGGTGTGTTTCCATCTACTGGCTACCAATATTCAATGACGCAACAGTTACGTCAACGGGCTTGAATGTGCAAATACACAAGCAGTGGAATAATAGAAGCGGTTGTGCTAAGTGAGAAAGATTTTATGATTTATAAATTAATCTTACAAGGGAACATGACAAAATATATAGTTAGCAGTCAAAAATGTGACACATCTTTTTTTACCATCGTCCACTAGCAAATTATAAAAACAGAACTCAAAATTAAATCGGAGCTGACCGAAGATCATTGCTCTTACAATTACCTATGAAAAACATTTTGCGCTCACTCTTTTGAGATTAGGCATGTCAGTCGATGACCTAGTCAATATTGTCTATATCTAGGCGTCTTCGCTAGTTCGCTGAAAGAAAATCGACCCCAGACAAAAGACAACCAATTTTTCAAAGGAAACCAACCCCAGGCATCGTTCGCATAAAATTCGATCTGGAGACGGTACAAACAATTCCCGGAAGAGAACGAGGTACAAAAACAGTTTCGGTGGCTCACCATGAGGAGGTTTCGGCACGTAGAGGTTCAAATACAGGCAGTCTTCACTCTGGTTGGCAAGCATCGGGGCTAGCCTCTCGAGGTAGGTGCGTCTGTTCCTCGGCAGAGTGGCGTCCGGCTCCGGTGGTTTCTGAGGGCAGGCTGGCGGCATGGTGTCCGCCAGTTTGATACCTCGCCATGGTGTTGGCGTGACCGGCGGCATGTAGCGTAGAGCACCGACGGGCGGCGTCGCGTATGGGACACCGTAATAAGTCTCAACGGACGTCGACGACCTGGCTTCGACGCCGCGCAAAATGCCGTACCTGGTCCGGACCGTTCTGGTGCTGTACTTCTGGCTTCCGGCGAGCGCCTCCGCCTTTCCGCGGCAGTAAAGTCCGCACAGAATCGCGAGGAACACGAGGACCTTGGCCAGACACTTTTTCGAGCTGTCCCGTTGCCTGGATTCCCCTCCGACGCACCTACGACGTTGCTGTCCTCTTTCGCGAAACCCGAACGACGCTTTCTCGTTCTCGAGGACGACGTCACCCGGCTTCGAACAAGCCCTTCGAGCACACCCCCACAAAAAGCACCGACGCTGGTCAGCATCGTGCAAGACAGGTCCACTGGAGCTACGGTCCAGGTCAGACAGGCTTCCGCAGGTGAGATCAAGAGGCGAGAGGTCTTTCCTCTTCCTCTTCCTCGCAGGCGAGGAGGAGGACGTCCGCATCGCGTCACGCCGCCGCGGACTTGCCCCTCCGGGCCCCGCATCTGTGGGACCCTCCTGCTAAGGGACTACCCTTTTCCCTCTCTCCTCTCTCTTCCCCTCTCTCTGGCTCTTCACGATCCCGATCCTCCAGCAACGATTCACCTCGGCGAGTCTCTTCTCTCACTTGGAGAACCTGGAAATCTTGCCCGAACCTCGAACGCTCTATCTTGTCCTCTCTTCTCGCAGCTTTCGCACCCCAACGATCGGATGTCGTCCTCGCCTGGTCACCGATCTCCTTTCCACGTTGCTCCACTTCACCCACCTGCTTCGGAACCCACGGCAAGCCACCTCGATGCAAGTTTACAGGATTCGCCGTGAATTCGGACAAATTCCCCGGTAACACGCTGATGATCCGCAGGACTCTCAGTTCCATCCTCGGGCGCCTGCGTTCCTGAAGTCCTCGGACCCTGCAGCCTTAGCACTCGGTCTGCTCGCGACGATACACGAGCGCCGATCCACTCGAGCCGCTGAGTTTGAGGGAAGCATCAGCGAGATCTCCCCGAACGAACACAAGTTTTGAAGATCCAGGTGTGCGTTGAAGTGACGGCTAGGTGGATGAAACCCCCGTTGGTGTGGCAGGTCAAGGGGGTTGGTTCTACGGTTCGTTCGGAGTTTAGAGATATCGATCAATTCCTTGAAGCTGACGTTTCGCTTGAATCCTCGGGCGATTCTTTCGCTCCGCTATTCTGTAAACACAAGGGAAATTATTGGTTAGTATTGCCTTGTTGGAGTATCAAAATAATAGGGAAAGGAAATCGACTAAATAAGAAAGGTCTCAAAAAAAATCGTATGTCCTACGAATCTATGGTGAGAGAGAACCATCCAGTAATAATCTCTCTGTCTTGATGACAGAGGAAAAGAAAAATACCGATGAAGGAACGAGATTGAATGAAAGCCCCATAATGCGGCGGAGATGACGTAAGGGGATCGACGAAGCGTGATTATCGAAGAGGGATAAAGCACACTATACCCTCAAAGTGTGTAACCTTCCTTCCACGACCGTTTGCGCTCGTATTATTTCATAGAGACGAGAAAAATGGGCACAGAGTAGAACTTTGTCCCTGACAGAATCGAATTCGAGTTTTCAGTTCTCTCGAATAGGTTCATAAACGTTACAACATAGTTCAAACAGCTTCCACTGCAAAGGGTTGCAGAAAATACAGCTGAACAGCCAAATTTTCTTTTGTAGATTTCCACGAGAGAAGAACTCGTTTCGACAAAGTCCTGTTACTTCTAGAGAAAGGAACCCGTTGATTCGCGCTTCTAGCGAATCCGTCAGAACGCAATCAACGTGGCAGTGCGGTACGAGGTCAAGACAATTAAACCGATGTTTCCGAATTATTTGTACGGACGGTTGTATTAATGGTTTCGTGAAAAACGTAGTTGCGCGCTCGAAATAATTCGACGGGGAGCCCATTAAGCGGAGTTATAATCGTTCGCGTCGGCGCACAAAGAAAACCAGCAGGGAAATCGGCCGGTGAACCGAAAGGCAGTTTCCACGGGAACGAGTCGCCACGGCGACGAAAGTAATGGAATAATAACATTAATCTGGCCCCGAAAGGCAGCGGGGGTTGCTTTTGTTCCGTCGTTCCGCAGACATTTAGCGGGCTTTTTCGGTCCTGCCGCGTCGGGAATTACGCCGGACAACTCAATTTGTAACATCCTCCGTTCTGAAGCCGCAAATGACGCGAAACCCAATAATACCGGGTCCGTGGCGATGTGAGAATTTCCAATTTCCAAGTTGCCCTGCTCTACGTTTCAAGTGCGACCCTTTGGTTGATCCCTGTAACCGTATACGGTTCTCTCGCTTTCGCCAAAGGGAATCGGAACGGGCGCAAATTACCAAACACGCGATTCAGCCGAGGTAATTATACTACGCATAGTCGCGACTGTTGGGAAACAATCAGCGTTCCTGTACAGGACAGGGTTTAGGATCTACCTAAAGGTAGCCACTTAGACATGAGCCATTCTACGAGGAAATAGAGCAAGTCGAAACAGTTAATCATCGGATAATGAGAAATTAATCAAAAGCTCTGTAAAAATCGTTTAATATATGATTATACAAACGTGTTACATATTCTACTATTCTTAATGAGATTGGATGATCTTAATTTAGTGATAGTCCTTGTTTATTTTCAGAATCCCTTATATCTTCTAGAAGTTTCGCTCTGAATCTATCCTCGTTCTTTCTCTTGCTAATTCTATTTTTTAGAAATGTCAGATGTTGTCTTTCAGGGGTTCGGGTTCGTTTAAAAATCCTGAAAATCCTTCGTAGTTTTAGCAGATTTGATTTTCTTTATAAGTGTTGTCTTTGTATTAAAATAACGACAAGTATATTAAAGAAAATAACAACGTTAAAATATTTTTAAATATATCTGAAACTTCACACTGGTGAGTAACTTAATATAGGTGAATGTAGCCACAGTCGCCACAGCATTGCCGCATCTCCGCGTTCATTGTAAGTAGAAAAGGCGAGCAATGATCGGACACGGTATCAGCCGCGCGCAAGACCGGTTTGCTCGTCGAAACTGAAACGTCTTCCTGATACAAAATCGAGAAGATAATACTTCAAAACAAAATTCATCGACTAGTAACGTGATCTTAAATGTGCTCCATTTAAAAATTATTTTATACGTAATAATAAATTACTCGACGGTAATATTGTCTTCCTAAAGTTACAATCAGACTGAAAACCTTTATGCAAAATGAAATTACTCGTTTCAATTATTTTAATTAATCATAAATAACAGGATCGTATTATTCTTTTAACGTATTTACTGTTTCATGTACTCAGTCATCCCACATCGCCAGTCAAGGGTTTAACGTATAATATCAATAATACATCGGAAACGTCCAAAATAAAATACGAAATGTTTACGTGAACATTCGCGTCGCAATAACAACAAATCTTCCGCAGTTTCCCGTTTGCTTAAAAACAATACTTGATTTATTTTCACCGTCGTTACAATGTTAGTTGAATAAACGTACTCCCGTTAACGTCACGTATGATTACCCGAATAAAAATTTATGCTCGACACAGTAACTCCAGGGCGAATAAAATTTAAGGGTCGTTTTGAATTACGTGACCGACAGAAATTTATGTGGATCGCATTCGCGGCCGTAAATGACACCGATTCGAGATCGTTACGTCTTCCGAGAGGAGAACAGGAGCCACGACTGTGCAGAGAAACTTTCCCTCGAATATCAAAAATTGTCCAATCCGACTGTGAACGAGACTTTCCACTTCCCATCCCTGAGAGACTATCCTCGCAGAAGCGCCCTGTACTTGTTAACTTTTTCTACTGACACAGATTTCGATATCGTGTTGCTCGAACTCGTTCACTTAATTATTGGGGCGGCTAAAAAGCTGCGCCTGTTTCACTTTGTTCGACTTTGATCGAAATTTCGGATTCACAGCTGAAGAATTTCGAGTAAATTCTTTACAAGCACAGCAATTCTCTACATTCACCAACTTCCAGCTGTACCGACACAGATTTCTAGACTGCTATTCGAACTTGTCACTGGGTCCATTTAATTATTGGGCTGGCTGGTAAAACTTGCCGTTTCACTTTGTTTGACTTTGTTTGGAATTTCTGACTCGCAGCTAAAGATTTTTTAGCGAATCCTTTACTTTGATCGCGTGTTGTAACACTTTTAAAGATTGTTCACACTCGATGATGTCATCTAATGATTTTATTGGGAATAATTAAGTTAAAAATCGATTTAGCTTCTCTTTGATATTATTCAGGGACGAGGAAGTCTCTTGAAATAGATTAAAGACAAATATTACTTGGATTAAGATACATTATTAGTCTGTCACCTTTCCAAGCGATATCTGGTTATTTATAATATTTATTTTTGTACCCGACAACACGCTGAGAAGGAAACGATGAAGCTTTATAACTAAGCCAATGTAACACTAAAAAAGGGTTACTGTTTTCTGGTTTTTGTAATTGTCAAGATTGTTTACGAAGCTTATTCGATATATAGAATAGCACAGTGGATACTCTCGACACAGCCACTCTGCTTCCAAGCGTAAACTACCCCTACTACAGAAGAGTAGACGCATCTTTATTCATGTTGCAGCGGTAAGAACCGATTTCATTATAGTAAACCGCCACACGCGGTAGGTCAAAAACCATCCAGTCGCAAGCTTAATGTCAAGTAATATGTTAAAAATGTTTTTTTCGCTTTGGCGGGATTAAATTAAATTTTAGTAGCAATGAAGAATTTTAGATTAAATTAATTATTTGGTTATTTAGATTGATATTTATAATGAATGAAAATTTAGGATTCTGCTTCGAGCTGCTTGCGCAATAAGATCGTTGAATTTGATTTTTTTATAAATGTTTTACGTTCGTCAACGAGACCAAGCTATTATTATATTAGAATAAGTGGTTTCGAGAAATACATTTTACAAGTTTCCAGCAGCTGGTAGGTATCAAAATTGATTCGAAACCTGTTTATTTACAATTACTGAAGCACAATATACAAATAATCTGAATCAAGAGAAGAAGTGATTTCAGTACAATATAATTACATTGTATTTTACTATAAATCGTGTGATAATTTCGGCGCACATAATAGAAATTGTGTGATGATAGGGTTAAGATTGTATTTCGAAACGTGCAACACGAACAGAAAATATATGAAAACTCTGAGGCCTTATCGCAGCAAATCCCTCGATTCTTATTGACAAAGGAACTTCTGCCCAATAAAAAAGAATGTTGGCCGCAGTGAAGGGTCTCAACAGCTTGCCGATTCGTCGGCTATCAGAGGCTTCCGTCGCGGAAGTTGGTGAAGCTTTGCGACTCGAAAAGAGGATCACAGTGTCGCCGGATTACGCGTTCAGAATCGAGTCGATGAACATCCGTCGCTCGTCCTTGTTTCTTCGCTGTCATCGAGCAGATATCGGATCAACCCGTTAATCGTAGTGGACAGGACGCGAGAAAGGGCTGCGAGAGGAGAGAGTTGTCCGGAACAAAATGAAATTCCTAGCTCACGCTAATTGCACGGGACACGACGGATAGGGCGTTGTAGAGAGAGAGGAAGAGAGAGAGAGAAAGCGGGGGCGGTTTCAGGGAGGTCGACGATTAATAATTCGCCCAGCCAGGGCTGCCCGCTCGAAACTTCCAACCCCGACGATCGATCCTCGGGGAATTATCGAGATATGGATACGACAGTCGGATTACCGATCCACGGGAAACTTTTCGACGCCGAAAGACCGCGTCTCCGGGAGGCGGTGACACTTGAGCCACGCTGGAAAACCACCGGAATTACGACTTTGCGGGTCTCTCCTCCCCCCGACACTTCGGCTGCAATTAATGGCGGCGGATTACCGCCTGCAAAATTAGAAGACCGAGCGGCCGGAAGTCGCCGAGAGGAAAAAATTCACCGAGCGCGATGGGAATTTCGCGCGAGCGTCGACCTCGTTCCTCGTTCGCGAGCCGCACGACACCGCCTGAAACTATTTGATCATTCGCAGCATGCACGGTTTACGGAAGAAAAGACTGTAAAAGACTACCCGAGACTTGCATTCCCTTTGTCGCCTTTGCACAGCGCGGCACTCCCGTTCCGCGCTAACTTTGGCGCAGAACGTTTCGCTGAACTAACTTCGCAGGGAACTTTTCAATCTCGATCGACTCCGAGATCATTTTAACCCCCTGCGCTACGTTGTGATAATATTGATCAGGTGTGCACGCTCGTTATTCGCAAATAACAGTCGGACAATGTTGTCTCTCGTTATTTAAATACTCGGTTTGTTATGATTAGACTGCGGATTACGTGAGTTTGCGCGAGAAGTGAAATGTTAGGGGAATTTCAAACAGTGGAAAGCTCGATGGAATTTAACAGCGGCGTTTTCGACTTGTTCAAATGATTTGAAGAAGAATCAAATTTTTATTTCACTTTGTATTAAGATTTGTAGTGAAATTGTTACGCAATTTGTGTCTCGATCGTGTTCATTCATGCTCCGTGAAAGCAACTTCATAATTTCAACAATTGTGGAATCATGCTTCACAATCTGATCATTTGGGGGACAGTGGCAGGTTTAGAATCAGCCAATTGTTACTTTCATTTAAATTCACTTCACATAATCGAGCGCAGTTGGGTGCATAAGCACATCAAACGGTATTCAATGCGGCGTCGTTCGATGAGCAGCATGAAACCGTGTATTCTTTTTGCATCTCAATTTATAAAAAGCATTTGATGAAGGGAACTGTTTATCCTTTATTGTAAAAAGCTGCTGCGGTTTGTAATAACGTATAAAAAGTTGAACCGGATTTGCCAAACGCAAAAAGGTAATTAAATCGAATTGGATGCTGCAAGAAAATCCTCGTAAAGGCAGAAGATCGCATTCTATTGAAATCGCCATTTGAAGTGTAATAAAATTTGAAAAATAAATAAAATTCAATATGAATTCATCAGTCGCTTGATGGGCCCACGAATTAATTAGCACAGCTATTTACAAGAGAACAGGGCAAGCTAATTAGCATCAACTGTATTAAAGCCGATAAAATGACCGGTTTAGATTACTACCATCGAAAATTATTGAATAAATTTCTTTGATCAAGCATGCATTGTTATAAAAATTACGTAACATTTTAAAAAATTCCACGGTATCCAATGTAGAAAATGTCTAAATCCTCGAGAAAGAAACAAGGTTGAAATCCAAACAAATCTGCTAATGCGAAAATAGTTTCGAGATAAATGGGATAATTTTTAGCGACGCTTCCGAGTCGCCATTCGAGTGCGAAGGGTTTGGGGTTGCTGATGGCGTAAAAATCCTCGGAGTGCTAGGGATTAAGTGATTACCCGATACGATACTTTGGCTAATTAGCTTCCGCTAACTTTATCCGATAATCGTGGGAGCCCGGGAAACAAATGGTAGATCATTCCCAAAAACCCAGGCTGATTTATCGGACGCGGACGGCCGATCGGATAGGTCGAGACTGATTGCGTTGATTCGCAATCTTGATCCGCATCTCGATTGACGGTGTGTGCAACGGGATTGCAGGGTTTAATCACGGCGATGTTGAACGGTAAACAACCTCGGTGGAAGCAACTATCGAAGAAACAACATTCGAAACGAATACTCCGGTGGATCGTCGCGAAAGGATCGCGGGGTAGCTAGACAAGCTAGCGTTCGTCGAAGTTACAGCGGCTTTTCAACCGTGATTAAAGGTCTAGCTAACTGAAAGTTCTCCATCCGGCACGTATTTGCATACCTTCTAAATTAAACGGCTTCGAGAAGGGGAAGAAAGTTAACACTTCGGTAAGTAGTTTACCATTAAACCATAAGTCCGTGTCGGCGGGTCGCTCGCGATTCACACGATCGACGGACGCTGGTACGCCGCCACAGCACAGATCCGTTAACATCTTGCCGAGGCGAGGCAGACGGCGGTGAACAACAACAACAACAACAACAAAAACACGGGCGATCGAACGGCGATTCTTGGACCCGTGCACGGTCTGGTCAAAGTCCACGAGGTCTGCTGAGAGAAGTTCATGGATCGACGAGGCATATCCAGGCACACAGCACACGGATTGGAGTCTCACGGTTGATATAGTCCTAGGTGTCACCTAGACCCGGAACATCGCGGCGCAGATGGAAACTGCAGTTCGCACTGCACTTGGTGCACTCGGTGCACTCTCGGGCCGACTCCGGCAGCGTTCGGCTCTCTCGCGGAGGAACTGGTCCACCACTCCACCACCTGCACCCTCACCACCACTAGCCACGAGGTGTCTTCATCCCGTGATCCCGGTAGTCACCGACGCTGTACTGTGAACGAATATCAACGAACTATCTCTGAGAGAAGATCTCGAGAGAAGACGCAGGAATAGGAACACGGTGATCCTTTGAACCGGCGCTGGAAACCGAGACCGACCCGAAACACCCGAGAAAACCCGCTCCCAGGGACGACCCTTCGTGTGCGCGATCGGCTGTCTGTCCCGGGCTCTACTGACGGCCAGCCGCGCGACCTCCATGGAGGTGGCGGTGCTGGTGCTGGTGCTGGTCCTGCTGCTGCTGTCGGTGGTGCTGCTGCTGCTGGTGGTGCTGCTGCTGGTGCCGTGGTGGTAGAGAGCCGGCAATGGTAGTGGTGGTGGTGATGGTGACGGTGGTGGGTGGCAGGGGAAGTGGAGGATGGTCCGGCACTCGAGGAAGCCAGGGCATCCACGGCGCCGACGCCTGGTTTCATACCGACCACCAGTCCGGTCGATAACGCCACGGCAACCCCCGGGTCGTTCCGGCTCTTCTCCACCTCTCTCCACACTTTTCTCCCTTTTTCACCTCCTGTCGCTGTTCCCCTAGACTTTCTCCCTCTTTCGTGTGCTCTACACCCCCGTGTCTCTCTCTCACCCTCCTTCCCGGTTTTCTTCTTCTTTCGAGCTGTCCCCCGTACCCCCGCTCACCCCGACACCAGCCACCCCCAGCTCGATATCCTACTTTCTCTCTTCATCCCGTTCCTCGGCGTCTTTCAGCCTCTCCGACGGATTCTCCTCTCTCTCTCTCTATCCTCTTCCTCTCTCTCTCTCTGAACCTCCTACCCGACCACTCTCCTCTCGCCTTCTCTCGCTTCTCCTTCTTCTCTCAGACCTCCACCCTCCGCCTACTATACTCCCACACAAACCCCGATGCTACTCGCTGTTGCTGCTGCGCCTTCGCCGCTTTCGGCAGCCAGACTAGAACGAGATCGTCCGCGACCAACGAGGACGCAGACGGAGAAAGGAAGACTCTCTCTTTGTCGAAGTTGGCAGCAACAGACAGCACCCTGGCTGGAAAAGGAGAGACGGTCCACGACCTACGCCTTAGGTCCGCGCGGATCCCGCTGTCTCAGCCTGGCCTCGCGATCAATTGCACTTTCAAAGCCGGCCACCACACTACTCGGCTACCTAGAGCTTCGAGACAGCTGGAGTATACTCTGGATTTTCCTATTTTTGCTACTGCAAATTGAATACGGAGGAATCGATGCCACCCTCTTTCGCCCTCCCACGCGACGCAGCAAAAATTTTGCCGTTTTGGAGGATCCGAGCCTCGCGATCTTTGTTTTTCTGGGATTTCGATGTCGTTTCGTACACTCGCTTCGAATGTAAGGCAAAGTCGTATCCTAAATACGTAGTGACTCCCACTAATATTCGGACACTCGAATACATTACATGTTACTTAAGTAGTGGGTTACAGTTAATGTTCACATTGTGATGGGGGACAGCAAAAACAAATTTATAACAGTTTATATATTATTTATTACATATATATTTTTATATATACATTTATTATTATATAGATTTAAAAAGGAGAAGGACGTTTCCAATGTTGACCTAGCTCGTATTCGCCAAAAGCTGGAAATACGGTAGTAATTAAAAATCCAGATAAAACCCACCTATTCTGTTAAAAAATGTTGAATGCAACAATTGATGCAATTCTTCCACGACCTAAAATTGGAACAACGCGCTGTGAACAACCGTAGAAAAAAACTGTATCGTATACGTTACAAGCTTTTTGAACCGAACAAGTTCTAATAAAAATAAAGAACTGACCATCACCGCTTTTTTGCAACTAAAATTGGAGGTTTTGTCCATCCAGTATGTTCGAAACACAATGCAGCAGTAAGCTCGCTCGCTACTTGTCCGATTGTTTTCGACTGCGCCGCCGCTCCGACAAATAAAGCTACCGGATTAGCAAACATCGAAGATACCGTTCCAAGTTAAATTAACGGGAATCGAGTTAGCCTAACTTCTCCTATATCTCGGGATGGAAATCGTCTACTCACCCTGCTCTCTCTCTCTCTCTCTCTCTCGCTCTATCTCTTTCACTCCATTTCTTTCTCTCTCGTTCTCGTTGAAGAACCGCGACTTTATTAAGCGTAAAATGCGTTTGAGCTCTTTATGAATCTGTTTCTTCCTTCCCTTTCGCGACATTTGCTCGAAGTTAATCGCGATATCTATTTCGGTAAAGATCGAACGGTTTCGATATATTTAGGTGACTTATTTTAGGTGGACCTCACATGAAAGAGATTTCAATACGGGTCGCTATTCTGAATCTTTAACCTCTAGCCTTACGATTTCATTCTGTGGCTTCTCGTGCATTCCCTCTTTGGATATATAAGTGCATATAATGACGCTAACAAGACTATGAATACACTGCGGATCTTGTGCATTTGCGACAAAAATGGGGACGAGAGATACAAAACAGTAAATACAAGCGTTCAAAAATATCGTCGAGCTAGTTTTAATGCATTGGACCTATTAAATAAGTGAACGTATACAGTTTTTTATTCGAAACCGTGATTTTTCGGGAATTCAAGACGTCGTTTGCTAAGATTCAACTTCAATTTAATTCTGACGTGCAGGGCGTGGATGCATAGATATTACAGCTGCACGTCACACGAGTATGTTAAACGGCACGTATGTTAGTGACCTCGCGTCTGATCATTCTGTCAAACTTAACGAGAATAGTTTCAACTTGGATCCACGTGGCGACGAATTTCTGATAGTTACGTACGTGCATCATCCTTTGAAGATAATGGGTTGCATGGCTAAGGATTTCTTAACGGATCCATCACCAGCAACAGCAGTTTAATAGTAACGTATTAAATTACTTTAATCACACTGTTTGTACATACACCAATCCATTCCGCCATTCTAGGATACCATGATTAAATAACTATTTAAATGGAAAAATTATTTTATACGTTTTAGTCCGTTTTCAAAAACGTGGTATTTTTTGAGACATTTTTCAATCGATTTTTAACATTTTTATCACGTTATGAAATTATAACAAAAGTCTCTTTTATTTGACTTTTATTTAGATACTTTTGTATCCGAAGCCTCGGATCCCGAATAATAGATACGTATCTTTTATTCGAATCCTTATTCACATACTTTTGTATTTAAATACTGTCCAACTCTGATGACGGATATTCTCCAACAAATATCTTGTAATTCTTCTACCCCTTTTTCTTACACCCACACGTACATCCATAAATGCAAACAATCCGTCGTCTAACGCTCACAATTAAAACAGAAGCGTGATTATAATTTTTGATACAGTCGGTGGACAATAGATTGAAGGGTCAACGCGCATCCCTCGATTTTCACAAATCCGAAGGAACTCGTCGTCGGGATACAAAGAAGATTTTACAGTGAAAAGAAGCGCGCGATGCATGGTTGCTCGCAACCTCGTGCAAGCCTGACGAGCGAGGAGAAGAGAGAAGAGAGAGCGTAAGCTTTCGCTCGTTAAGGTCCGTAAATAACGACGGCGTCGAGGACAACGAGGCAATTTCTGGGCGAGTGCTCGCCCACAAGCGTGCTCGTGTTTCGGTAGCTCGTGCTCGGTGATGGCAATTTGAATATGCCACGGATTTTTCCCGTCGTTATGACATCGAAGCTCGGCGAGGCGGGAATTTCGTATCGTCGATACACATAGATCGCTGGTTACCGTGAGTTTTCACGTTTCATCCTGATTGGTGTTCAAGCACCGTTTCCCCGAGGACACCCGGCCGGGACAATACCGTATTTAGCTCGGCCAAGACTCCCATGGGAGTCTCGGCTTAATCGGAGGGTGGGTTTACGAACCATTGAGGATGTCGCTATGCTGCTCGAGATGTTGTATATTTTATCCGCTCGACTTAACGCTGGATCACGTGTTGTCTTCGTTCAATTCCTACCGAAATTCTTAACAATCTTTCAACGTTTTATGTTGCTAACGCAGCGATCTGCGTTAAAGACAAGAAAATGTGTTCCTAAAAGCTTATCGTGAAAACATAAGAGTATCTACCCTAAACGTCTATTCATTTCTGCTGAACATTTATTCCTCAGTTTACGAGTATTTCAAGAAATACAGAGACATTTATAACCAAAGATATCGGTGATTGAAATTATCTGAAAAATTACTAGATAACTAACGAATGAATGATTTTTAATTTTATTTTAAGACATCAAAATTTAAACTAGCTGGTTATTGTTGCTCGCTCGCTTCGCGAGCTCCGCGGGTGGGGGTGTTGTAGCTCGGTTTGTGAGTTCGCGAGAGGGTTAGTAGTACGGATGTTATTTGGTGTGTGACTCTCCACGAGCCACACAAAGAACTTCCCGATTCGTTAGTTGCAGTATATTATTATCATTATTTAGTGTACGTTTTAAGAAGATTATACGTTCTCAGTGAAGTTCAATAGTTTTCTACTTATCAAAATGTTTGCTGTATGGCGTCGCATTAATCCAACATCGTATGCTCGTTGCTCGCATGCTCCATTAACCATTTTTTTATATTAACTTTCAATATCATCTCACTTAATAATTCGTATTGAACTGCTTGTTTTTTATATTAATTATCAATTTATTCTCAATTAATAATTCGTTTTGACTGATTGTTTTTTAAAAGATTGTAATATACATTTTTTTGGTACTTCCAATATTCTTTGAAAATGTATTCTCGACAGAGGAGACGATTAACTCACTCTTGCATTGGGATAATTTTCGATTATTGTAAGCGGTAACATTAGCGTTAGTTGAATAATTTAAACAAAAATTTTTAAAAAAAATTTTTTTTTAAATTATAAAAAAAATTTTTTTAAAATAAAAAAAAATTATATATAATTGTTACGTTTGTTTCTGCGGTGGAAAATTTCCGTCCTCTCGTATAATTTGCATTGTTGAATGAACTTCTTTCGAAAAAAACTAAAAAAACTAAAAAACTACTTGACCAATATGGACCAAAATCTAATCAGCTCTAAGTTACGACAGGGCACGTCGATTGCATCATTCATTATTCTGATCGCATTGTTATTTTTTCAGAAAACGTTAACGAAAAATTTGATACCATACAAACGGACATACGCACACACACACACACACACACACACACACACACACACACATACAAACATTTTGATAAAAATAGTCTAAAATGACTCCAATGACCATGAAACGTGAAGATCTGCTAAAAAATCGATTTTCGATTTTCGGGGTAATTACAATAACTTCCCTATGAATCGGGAAGTTAAGAATTAATGAAAAGTTTTTTAATTTTTAATTTTTTAATGCTTTTTAGTACTCTTATCTTGTAAATTTCTCTAGTCTTTTACTGTTTTCTATTCCAGGTAATCCCTTCATCTTCGTCTTGGAATTTTTTAAAAATAAATTGTTACTCGACCATATCTATTTCAAGACAAAATTGTTATTTCAATATATCGATTTCAAAATAAATTGTTAGTTGAATGTACTCGAGTTTTATATACTCGATATAATCGATATGTAGCATTGCACAATTCACTCTACTGATTTGTTCAAATGGTTTTCGCTTTTATCGGTTCCATTTAACACGGTTGAAATAAATTGTAGAAATACGAGTTCTGCTGATTCCGGTTGAATCTAATCAAAATCAGATATGAAATTTTTTTCGGTGTTTCTTTTCAAATATTACCAAAAGCCTATTGATAGAATTTTGAATAATCGCGAGGTACTAGAAGGATATTAAAAAATATATAAAAAAAACTTTTCAAAAACCACGCTAATATTAAAATGCACTAAAAAGGAGAAATTAATTTTTTTAGTCACTAGTGTCTAAAAAAATTATTTTCTCCTTTTTAGTGCATTTTAATATAATCATGGTTATTATAAAAAGTTTGTTTATTTTCTACTTTTTTTCGGGGTGCTCAAGGTACCCCGTTTTATCGAGAAGGTTACGTTACTGAGGCTGAAATTGCCGCGCATGCACGAAAAAAAGAACACTCAATCGGAACACTGTACTGAATGAACGGATCACCACACTGAGCTCCTTCGGTACGAAGTGGGTCAGTGGAGTGGGGAATATTTAAATACTTTTTATCTCGTAAACCCACAATTTAAAAAAAAAAATTTTTTTTACATTGCAATGACATCCAGTTCCGAGCTATGTGTAATGTTTCAAGTCTCTAGCTCATCGGGAAGTGGTTCAAAATTCGATTTCAGGATTTGACGCATACAGCAACATCGACACGACAAGCTAATATAAGCGTGATAAAAATGTATCGTTACGTAATAATTCTCTTGAACTAATCGCCGGTAAAAATTGTGATAGCTATTCAGGTTATTTTTAATTGAATAAACGCGCCATCTTTTTGCCTCGGATCGTACATGTCCTGCAACGAGTCGTTTGACTCGTACCGCCGCAATATCGGGAAAGCGAGAATTTACAAGGGTAACTATCCGCCAAAATGGCTTTTCAACAAACACGCGGAATGTTTTCGGCAATTAATTTGATCAGCACTCGAGCGGCCGAACGTGGATGTTTGCGTCCGTTTTGTTGCTTTAACAGTTCGACGCCCAGGAGAACCGGAAATAGAATGATTCATATAAAAACATAGTCCACAGGCGGACCAGACATTTTTGCGGTTGCCGGAATTAGCGGTGGAGGATTTAAAAAACGTGGTGACGGAACATGAATACCAATTAATGGGCCCCGACAATTACAAGAGCCCGCGCAAATTATACTCGCGGGAAATGTCGATATTGAAAGGATGCGAATGGGATTTCATTTTGCGCGACGTCGAAGGTAATTGGAAACTGAGCGACGAATCTGAAAAAATATCTGATACCCGATGACGACGGCGAAGGCAACGACGAACAATTTAATGGAAGTTTTTTATTAGCTGGACCAGTGTAAGTAAATACAATTAGAATTTCCACACGTACCGTGAGCGGATCGCTGATTTTATGCGCGTCGTGCTGTCCATAAATCCATTACTGAATCGCGAATTATTTCGAATTAATAACGTGCAAAAATTTATCACGCATCGAAAGAAACTTTCGCTGATTTAATCCTCAAAATGCAAACGTTTCCGACAATTCTGCAGACGATGATGCCTAGGTTCGTTTAGGCAGTTTGTTAACTATTTTAACCCTTTGCACTCGAAACTATTTTAATTGCAGAACTCCGGAATTGTGGCGAATTTAAACACTTTTTCCTATAATCGTTTTACGAATGGGAGAGAGTAAAATGAATGGCATTAATCGTACCAGGCATACATTTTTAACAGTTTATTAAATACAAAAAGAATGTAACAGCGTGGACACTGTTTTAAATTATGGTACGGTCATTCTTAGTGGTGCCTCGGTACCGCCATTCGGATGTTAACAGTAACCTAACCGTACAAGTTAAATAAAAATTGACAAAGTGATCGAGTGACCCATCTTTTTACCCCGGATCGTCGGGCGAACGCATCCGAGAAAAACAACTGGCGCGAAAGTAATTAAAGATAATTAACTCTCGACCCTCGAGTGGCAGTCTTACATCAGCGACCCGATATCAGAAATCGATCGGCAACCGGGCGACCCCGTCCGGCGAACTTTCGAAAGAACTTTTCGGTGGATCCTGTTTATTAATCCCAGCGTTTTTCCGGAACGAGATAGGGAGTGCTAAAAACTGCAGAGCCAAGCGATAAAACGCAGTCAGATTCCTCGAGCATCGATTCATCTCTATCAGTCCGGACAAACAAATGCCCGCTGATGGAGCGGGAAATTTAAAAAAATATCTTGGCCCGTAAGCCGGTTGCACCGCTCGGCTTTCAAGGCGGTCGATCGATTCCCGTCGCAGTTAATTAGATCCCCTCAATCCTGTGCAATCCAAGAGAATACGGATCCTTACGGACAAATAGATCGAATTTTCTCAGCCGACACAGGAGTAACCGTAACTTATGAAGCAACCGGGACCACCAACTGAGGGGGGAGGAATGAACCAGGGAAAAGAAAGAGGAAATTGGCTGTTCCTTGTTTGCCCGCCAAGGAAGCTGTCCGTTAATTAAGCAGGTGTATCCGGGCGCAGTTATTGGCAAACAAATTTTCGGCAGGGGGTAAAACGTTCCACGGAAACCGTTTAAGCGGACGCAGCTGACGCAACCGATTGAAACAATCGAATTTTTCTACGTGGGTTGACAATACCACATCTTCCCTGCGTCTATAAAATTTCAATGCGTAATCCGACCAGCGCTGCCGCGTGTATACGAGTCGCCCGTGTGCAGAAAAAATGTAGTGCACTCTCTTCAAACATGAAAACGATTTGAATGACCTGTTTCTTATATTTGATAAAAATTGTGTGATGATTTCGGTGCACAGGTTCGATCAATTATTAAAACGAGCAATTTGCACCGGGTAGAAGGCGACCTTGAGCTGCTGCAAGTCTCTGGAAAATTACACGGAAGTCGCATAAACGTCGTGACTTACCGTTCTCCGGCTTCCTGAACTTCCGGTTCTCGGAAGATCCACTCGTGCCGCGATTCGAATCGAGCAAAAATCACGGAGATCGTACGGAATCGCGTGGAAACGGATGGATCACTGCTGTCAAGTGTCACGATGACTTACGAAGGGACCATGTGGTCGAAGCAACGAGCGAAACACGACTGATGACTCCCTCGTGGTGCGAAATTTGCATACACCTGAGCGGCCAGGTAGAATCGCAAACAAGAACACCTTGTTATTCAGATTTACCTGGATACCAGAAATTACAAGGCTATATATAATTCTACAATTTTCCAAGCATGTTGCATCTTATAAAATTCTATTTAAACGTTGTTGTAATTTTAAAAAATTGGAAAACGCGTTGAGGTGGGGGATGCGCGCGCATTTGCGTCCCCGGAAGAAAGATGGCAACGCACGTGGTGGCGTTTATTCTCCGACGACGCGCACGATGACACTATCAATTTCATTTTTCACTTGTGTTTTACTATTTTTAGATACGGTGAAAATCAATAATTTCGTAATCGAAAGCAATTGTATCGCGACGCGGCGAGAATTTTCAAGGCGGGTGCGGCGGTGCAGCTAGCTGTTTGATCGCGTTTTCTAAAATCTCACGGTGAAAAGGCCGTAAAAGATCGATAGATCTAATAGCGGAATTTAATCGAGCTCGGGGACGGAAGTGCCGGATACGGTTCGAAAGAGTGGACGCCGACTCGCGCGATCCGATTCAACGAAATCGCGATCTATTTTCCGTTCGCCTCGACAGGACCGTGTTTGAACGGAAAACACGGTAAGCGCAAAATCAATATCTCGCGGGTCCGGTGCTCCTTTGAGCCACTCTACACGACGCGAAGTGCAAACTCCTTTGGCTGGAGGAGGGAAATAATCGTTTCTACTTCTTAACTGCTTCGATTTTCAAGTTTTCCAACCACCGACCGAGCAAACGTATGAAATCGCATTTAAAAGTTTGCCGTCGGTGAATTTCGAAATTTCAACTTTCCGCGAACACGGTGGGCCGCGAATGCTGATAAAAAGTCTGAAATCGTATATTCTTAAAAAGTGTCTGAGATATGTTTTAAATAACGGCCTTTGATTAAGGTTTTCTTCGTATTGCTCTCCTAAAAGTTTTAGGTGGAAAATGGATCAAATCGATTCCAGAGAACTGATCCTACCAAGAACAAGTGCTTCGCAAGTATTTATAACATTTTTTGTTCAATTTTGACAAGCTTCAATTAATTCCACATATTTTATCGAAACGACACACCAATGCCAGGACACCATAAACCGACGGCAGTCTGAGCGTTTGAGATGTCTCGCGTTCTCTCATCCTCCCACGCGTTCCTCTCCACAGTTTGTCTTCGGCTGGACAGTTACATCGACACCCACTCGTCCGGGACTCGGGGTGAGCCTTGGATGAACCGATCGCAGGACCCAGAAGCCTCCAGGGCTTCTAAAAATAGAGGAGTTTCAGATCCACCCGCTTCTGGTCAACAAACCGATGCCTTTCCCGGTTATTACCGAGATAAAATTGCGCCGGCGAGAACCAAAGATAGTAGAGAGGTCGGGGTCTTGTCTTGGGGAATCGATCGGCCCCGAATCGACGATTAGAAGCGGTATTATTGGCGCCGGAATTGGATCGGAACACGTTTTACGTATCCGATCGACTCGCTGGATAAGCGGTAATAGCGTGCCAGATTATGCCGCAGATCCGCCGCGATATTTTGCGGGGAACGTGCGATCAGCTGTGTGCATGTATCGAGCATCATCTGCAATTTAACCGTTTATTTGTTTCGCCGTTGGCTATTTTAGTTGGTCCAGTTGCACGTAGGAATTACCAAGTTGATCGTGCGTGTGCTAAGCTCCGATCGTTTGCAACGTAACAGTACCTTCCAGCTTTCTTGATTTTTCCAAAGGTGCAGGAAAATGAACTCGATAGGCACATCCTTGATTTTTACATGTTCAACTGGACGCCTAGTGATTCGAAGCTCTGTTTCTTCGTGTTGTGCTTCTTGTTTCGATGGTCGCTCGACCAGGACAGGTTTGACCAGCTCCGAGAGTGATCGAATCGAACCATCGCACAGACTGGTATTTGACCGATCTAGCTGGCCAAAAGTCAATTTCCGAGAACTATCCCCAGGTAAAAAATAACATGTTATTGGAATACACTCTATTCATTGGAATACACCAAAATACGCCGTTTCCTTACGACGGCTTGGCTTTTCCTTACACAATTTAATAAAACGTAATAAATTTAATCAGTTTTAAGCAATAAAAAATTTTGGCCAGCTAGATCGGCCAAAATCTGTGCATCGGTTCCATGGTTTCGTTTTGGGTTAGGCTAGCTGTGGACCACTTTGGGTTACCTTCGCGCGATTAATATTTGCGTTACACTGTTCTAGAAATTGTTGTATACGAATCCTGTGAATTGAACTGACACGTTGTCGATAGCCATTCGCAATTTCTGAATTGCGAACAATTGTTTGAATTAATTTCGCGTGTATATGCATTCCTGCCGATGAAGTAATTAGAAGTAGAAATTCAATAAAACAGGTGAACAACTTTTCACAGTTTTTGTAATTTCGTTGTTGGTTCGATAAAAGCGGCGTGGAACGTGTTATACATAGTGACTCGTTCGGTAGTTCTAGTGTTAATGATCCGATCGAACCGGAAGAATCTGAAGCGAAGGACTCGGACCTTCCGTCTCGTCGAAAGGTAGCAGGTGTCAGGCAGAACTCGAATCGCAGAGGTGTTCACGATCCAGTCCCTGGGGTACCTGTCACCGATCACCCGTGTTTCCGTTTGTCGAAGCACCGTCGATACGTTTCCGGAAACTATATCGAGCGGATAACGATCCGCGGCTTATCGCGGCTGTTACGATTACATGCGAATGGCCTTGGATCAATGCAGTTCGCCTGCCATTACGAATGTGCATACGTTTCTCCTTAACGCGTCCCCTACCCCAGCTGTATCATATTGAAACTTTTACACCCAACTATTTTCAAGAAGAATACCTTACGGTGGTCACAAGTTTTATTTAGATACACTCAGTAAAATAACCTACACCTTTTAAAAATTAATAACTTTTTTATAATTGTACCAAACGACCTGATTTTTTATAATCAATTAAAAGCATTGGTTTACGAAACGATACGCAAAAATAAGAATATTTGGGCCCTCAATGAAAATTTAAAATTTCTGTTTTCTAGATCTATGGTAGTTATACAGATACATGTATACGCGTGTGTATAACTAACAGAGATCTACAACACGTATATTTTAAATTTTCATTAAGGGCTCAAATAACAGCTTTAAAAAATCCCTTTTTTATCCCTTTTTTATACGATTATAAAAAAGTTATTCCATTTTAAAAGGTGCATGAACATTTTGTACACCCTCTGTATGTGTGTTCGAAAACTGGCGAACGACGCATCGTAGGCACATCAACAGTTCGGATTAGCAGCTTGTTAACCAATGTTTCGATCAGCAAACTTGAAAAGCCGTTCGCGCGTGTCCTAAACGACGCGCCCGCTAAATATAGATAGTCCTTGTTCCCTAAGAAGCTTTCAGCGCAAGTTTTCTGAAAATCGGTGGCAGTGTTCCTGGTCGAGCAACGCGTTAACCAAAGAGCGGAAGGAATCGGCGGTTGGAGGATTTATCTAAAGCCGTCCGCGAAGTTCCCGCGGACTTTGACTCGTCTATCTGAATAAGATAATAGTAACTCTTGGTTTAGAGCTTATCCGGGGAGCGGCGTTTACCAGGCACACTTGAGGAGCCGCATAAAGGTGTAGCAGCCGGATCAATGCAGATTGCTTTAGAGACGGCTGGAAGGAACGCCTCTCGTCTTCAGTGACGCATAGTTGACTGCTCTTATCGGTGTGGCCGCCTGCAGGTGAAGAATTAAAGCATTCATCGACATCGATGACGTAGCTACGATTTCGCGAAATTGTCTGGCGTTTGACTCGTGGGATTGCCGGGCTCTTTCGATTCCCTTCTGTCATTTTGATTCCCGCATTCGACGTCCCCAGAAACGATTCAATTAATTGCTTGTCCCGTCGAGGCAGAACGAGATCTCGCTCGGAAAAGGCGGGCAATTTCAATCTATTTAATGGGGACATGCTAGGCCGGGTCTCCCGTGACCCAGTCACGTTCTCCGTAGTCTGGTCTTCGTCGCTGTCCTACAAATTCATCGCAAATACAAGAAATTCTCCGATAAAAATGTGTTCTGATTTGAAACGCGGACTCTTTGGCTGACTCTAGCAAGCTACTCCACTAGAGAGAAGTTTCCAAATTTTTGGAAAAATCCCAGTGCACGGAAGATTGAAGCTTCGGATGTTAGCATTGCCGGAAAAATTGGCAGGGACTCGCAGAAATCGCGATCCATCGGTACCTCGCAAAAACCATTGTGCGCCGGCCGGTGTTTCTTGTAGAATCGATCTTAACCTATTTTTTCGTGGCGACCTGAATTTCGGATGTCTGCAAACTTCGATCCCCACGCGCACTGCAGCCTTCCCTATCCTCTGTAACTGCTCGATATCTCGAAACACTTGAATACTCGAGTTTCCCATTCGATGTGTTCCCGAAAGTCTCGAGAACTCGACCGTTCGGAATGTAGGAAGATGTATCCAGCGATCGCGACCCAATTTTCCTCACGAAATTCTCCCTGTCGTGCTGTATTCATTAAACGCATTAAACAATTATAACACTTCCGCGTTATCCGGAGGAGCATCGTCGAAATCGATCTAGGCGCGAGGCGTGATTTCTTTTTTCTGTAGAAATACTCACTTTATAACTAACGAGTATTCACGATGCATTAAATATTCAGCAGCCGGGCTGATGAATATGCATGGCCCACCATTCGATAGAATAATATACTCCACTTTCATAGCGTGACTCGTACTTTGCACAAAGATATTATTTCCATGAATTTTCATTGAATTTTAATGTAAATAGCCACTCGGCTCGAACGCCCTGTAATGGAAACTATTGGATGTACCTACCTGCCGAGAAACCTATAGGGAAAGTAAGTACAGTCAACAAATATTGTTGTTCGTGTGGCTGGCGAGTTTATTTGTTTGTTCACGAGCCACGGACTCCGGTTTTGAGACAATCGGATTGCATTGACGCATCGTTTGCTTGTTCGGGCTCAAGATGTGCCGTGAATTGTTTCCAGTGGAATTCGAGGCTGATGATTGAGGAAGAGGACGCAGAACCTTAGGGCACCTGTGTAATGAAATAATTGGTAAAGTGGTAAGATCGTATAGATTCTTTAGGATATTGTGTAGTTAGGATAATAAAGAATACGCGTGGTAATTGACACATTTTTTTCTTTTTATTAATGTTTATTGCTATTAATCGATCCGAGTGACTTCAAATCCTTCATATTTTTGTTGTTACGATTCTACGCTGACAGTTCTCCTGACTACGCGCCATTTCGTCTAAGTAGCTGAACGAAAATTGGCTCTATACTTGCTCTAGACTCTGCCTTCGTGAACGGAATCCGAGAAAATTGAATGCAATCACGCGGATACACTTTTCGTCCTCGTACAAGCTTTGAGTTGCACAAAGGTTCATCAGACCGCGCTGGATGCATTATATTAGCCACAAACATCTTTTTGTGAACGAAAAATACATTAGAATCTGCGGAATTTTTCTTGCTTTTGTTCCGCCCATTTGGACACTCGTATTATTAAGCTTGCTAAATCATGGATCAAGCGGTATGTATTTAACCTTCCTCTTCAGAATGAGCCATCACTCGGCTGAATATATGCTCGTACGAGGAAGTAAAACGACCGCCCGTAAACCCATGTTTTGGCCCAAAATCTAGTAATATTCTAGCCCTTAATACGTGAGAAAACGCGAACAGTTAGACGGTAACGAGCAGCATAACGTCTCCAGCAATCTCGTGCGCTAAATGCCGTGAACTCGTCGAAGTCAATTAGCTTTCTGCCCCACTGGTAGAAGGCCTTTTTGGAGGGCGGATTGGTGACGTCCTAAAAACCGTTGAAACGGGGGAAGGAAATCTCCGTTTCTCACGAGCACGAAGAAGGTTACCTTCCCCGAAACAAATTGTTGGGAATCACAAGAAAAATCCACTCGCAGAAGAGAATTACGCGTGAAGCGCGTGTAACCAGTATTCTAAAAAGCTCGTAGAGTGCGTCAAACTGGAGCAAGACGATTCCGAGTAAATTGCCGAGGCCACAACACCGAAAATAAACGAATCGCAGGAAAGTTTTCGGTGGTACCGTCGCCGCGTCGTCCATTTCAACACTGCCTTGCCGCTCGGAAGCTAATCGAGGGAGCAGCGCCTCTAAAATCATCAGGTCTTCGGGAGAGTATCTCATTCTCTTTTCCTAAAACCGTGAAACTGCTTCGTGATTCATCGTTCTCGGAGCTCGTCGAAACTCTGGCGGGCTTCCCAGCGGAGTTTACGACGGCCAATCTCCTGCTTTGGAAATCCACACCGGGAACTGGGATGGTTCTTCGCTTTTTTTCCCTTCCATTCTCGCCGCGGAGCAGAAGGAAACGGACAGTGTCTGGAGAAACAGAGACAGAAAGGAAAGAAGAGACGAAGAGAAAGAGGAAAGAGAGGAAGAGAGAAGGGTAGCGGAAAAAGCAAGCTTGGAGGAGAGCAAAACTACACTTGCCCCAATCCTGGATCCCCCTTAACCTCACGAAACGCCGGTGAAAACGATAGCTCACTCCCTTCTGCCTTTCGACCAGGATCGTTTCTTCCTCTTTATCGGCCTGCTCCCATCTCACATTGCTCGGTTCGAAGGATTTAGCGACATTTTACTGAAAAATCAATCTTCTTATGTCGACAGATACTTTTGTATTCCTACGTCTTCGACGATCTCCAAATGAAATTTCAAAATTCACATCTCCCGCCAGAAAGACTACGAATGATACACGATTGGGCTAGATTGAAATATAAAATTGCAATAGGTAGAAATCAAGGATCATCTTCTCTAGAACAGTGTCTTCAAAGAACGAAGGGTTAAGTACCGCACACTGTGATTTCGCTCTCTAACTTTCTGATTAAGTGTCATTCGAAGTAATAACTGCTCCGTGAGATCGAAGCGCGTTTCTATCATTTTATTTCCCGACAACTGCGGTTTCGGAATGGGGACTACAATTACTCGAAACCCTACAATTTGAAGGAGGAATGCAGTCCGCCGTGCTCCATCCTTGTTTGCATCAAAGGTGTCCCGTTAACTTGGTCTTATGGCATGCCGAGGACGTGTAACACCGACACAGGAAAGTACTTGTCGTACGACGACGCGACGCAGGAAACTCCACGAGGTTGTTGTGCATTTTCTGCAGTTTTGGCGGGGACACTGATTACCCTGTCGCAGTGTATACTGCACTCGTGTAGCGAAGGCTAGCCAGTTCTAAAGTAAAATCCGTCGAAAACATACCCTGTCCTGGTTGCGGCGAGTAATTCGATGAAGACGGTTGCCTGCTTCATCGCACCATTCATCCTTTATGGTGCTCCTCGTCCCTCGTGCCCCGTTAATTGCTTCATTTTGTGCTGTACTCCTGAGTGACACGGTGTACGGGAAAAGCTGGCCTACTGGCACCGATCTTCTCGACGATTGGAGGTAATTTTACCGATTTCTTTCTTCAGTAGAGAAAGCACTTGCATCTTTTTATTATACAAACGAACCTCTATCAAACGAACCATTTGCTATTCAATTTACAACCCTTTTCGAAGGAGCATATAAAGAAAAATTATTTTTGGTCTTTATTGAATGCGTGTGCAATTTCTTTTTTTATTGAGAGCTTAAGTGGAACTCCCCGTAGGGGTTATTGAGCTATACAATAGGATTATCATACTTGTGATCTACATTTGATTAATGTGTCTTATAGTTATACGGTGGGGCGCGTTATACTTCTTTACCGGTTGCTTGCTCGCTAGGAACTGTTCATTTTACAAAAACTCATCTTTTCGTGAAGGAAAATAGATAAAGCACCCGTAGTAAATATGTGAACGAACGAAACTGTGTTCAAAATTTGGCTTCCGAAAAGTCGCTTCGTTGATTCTTCTTTTTAACCCTCATACGCTTCTCAAAAACAGATGCATAAAAGAGACTAGGATAACAATTCCCCAATTTTTATATTACGTGAAAATATTGAATGGGTGAATTTTCATCCTGAGGAACGTATGAGGGTTTTAAAAAAGAACTATACGAGTATTATCGCTCAGACTGAGATCGTATACAGAAAGGGGGAGATGTTGCAGAATTGTGTCGCGAAGCTCGAAGTTCGGAATTCGTAATCGAAACGCGGGACGATCGATCGGCCGAACTTCCGTCAATTTTTTCTCCTCTCTCCCCAGGCACGTCGAGGCGAACGAAAGTTCTCGGACAAATATGAGAAAGGGTGAGCGCAGTCGCGAAGCGGAGGAAGCCGAAGAAACAATTTCGAACAAGTGCTCGCGGAAGTTCCGCGTCAGGGCCGGTAGCTGCCGTAAAATATCGAACCGAGGGAGAACGACACTCCGCGACGTTTAAAATGAGAGTGGCTCGAACGATTCCGGCTGAAAGTCCCGCGTGAATTCGCGACAGCCGCGAAGAATCCGTGCGAAAACGGGAAGACGAGTACGATAGGATAATCCTAGGAAAATACTCTGTCGAAGACGTCCCACATTCCGGAAAACTAATTTCGGCCACTTTCGCTATTTAACGGCAAGTATTTATACATATGTATTAACACGTTCGCTAACACCGACACAAATTTATGTACTCGTGTACAAAGGAAAGAAACACCCGGTATAATTATAAGTAGACTGCGGATCTTTATGTAAAATAATGTTTGCATCGATTACAGGACAGAGGAGCCGAATAAAAATTGTATTCCTTTTTTAATTATCCTTTCAAGCTGAAAACTAGCACATTGATGTCGTTAAATATTTTTTACATGTCCTCATTTTTGTCAGAAATGCGTCAAATCCGCAGTCTAATTACAAGTTGTAATGTGAACTACTTCAGTTGTTGAAATACCATTCAAAGATATTGATAATGTATTAATTGACATTTAGTATGCTTTTTGGTAAGAAAATTATTAGGATTTATTTGTTGGAAAACGATTTTGTATAATATTCTGTTTTTTGAATGAACCATTTTCTGTCACAATAAATTCACGGAAGGCTCCTTAATTTTCAGCAGTCTCCACCAGGCTTCCTCTCACGAAGAAGAGCGAAAGGGGGTTTGGTCCGTGCCATTTATTTTAACCGACGTGGAATTTGCACAGGGATCAATGTCTCCAACGATTTCGCCAGTGCTCGTGTTGTCGGTGCTACTACTCTCGCCGGTGGCGACCGAGGACGCGATAGATCCCTTTACACTGATACGAGAGACGCTCAAATATTGGCGCAGAATCTACAAGATGTACCAGGAGGAGGTAGCTCTCGGCTACTGCTGGGCCGAGTATTTCTTGCGGCTAGGCCAGACCGCGAGGAACCCGCCATCAGCACAATCTGCGTCACCGACTGTTGCCAATTTTCAAATTAATCGTAGAAACTTGTTTGCTTCGACACGGAACGCACGATCCCACGAACTAATCGACCCTGAAAACGATAATGGAACAAAGATCGACTTGGGAAGAGCGGTAACGCTCTTAAGCAGTGAACATCGCGAGGGCCAATGCGATTCTAGATCCATGAAATGTCTCGCGGCTAATCGTACTCGAAGAAACATTTCGAATCCACCGTGGAAGTTCGAAGTTGCGAAGTTCTCTGAAAAGGACGAGAAGGACCTTTCCGCCCGAAATCCTCAGGCTCTCCGTCGCAGCTTCGAGTCTCTCGAAGAAAAGAACCATCGACTTTCTTCCGCTTTAGCTTCGTTGACCGCGACCCGACGAATTACGGTCGTTACCAGCGGAAATTCTCCTGTTCAAAGTCTTTTCATTTCAACGAAGTCTCGCGAAGTCACGGATCAACGTTCCCGGGATCTTGCGGAACAAGATGGCGCCGATGGGCCATCACCTTCGCTGAAGCGGATCGTCGAAACTCCGTCTGTTCTTGAATTTAAAGGAACGAAGGCGGAAAGCAGGCCCGAACTCGGATGGAAATTGAAGGGTCCCGAAGCGGACACGCGTCGTAAAGTTTTACGCTCGCACGGGAGCGATGGCACTTCCGGTTTCGCGTTTTCACTCGCGCGTTCTCGCTTGGGAGGCCTGGAATCGGTGCTTTCCCCACGGAGGGTCGTGTTCGTCGGTGATTCGCGATTTAAGGGCCGTAATGCGATGAGAAAGCTCGACGATAAGGAGGGGCCGGAGGATTTCCGGCGCGAGAGAACGGGAGAAGAGTCGAACGTCAAATCCTGGGGAGAGAGAGTGCCGAGGATGCTGAGAAAGGGACAGCGGAAGCTCTTTCTGGAACGTACATCGAAAAACCAAGGATTTCAGAGACGTTCCCTTGCCTTCGAGCATGAAACGCCGATTTCGAAGCGTGAGGGTCGTGAAGAAGGGCGGACGAGAAAGGGAAATGAAAGCTGGAGGACGAGAAATGATTTTTGGTACGTTTTAGAGGCGCAAAATAGCTTTTCTGTGAAGAAGAAAGGTTTTTGGCCAAGGGAAAGGTTAACGAACACGGGGGAAGACAATTGGAAGAGTTTGAAACAATTATCGAAGAAGAATAATCGATATCGAATAGAAGCAGAAGGAACCAGGAACCCTGTTAGGTATCCCTTGCAAAGTCCCTCGTTACTTGCCGTCGCCCGGCAACGATTTATGGGGGATTATGGCAGCCCACCGAGTGGAACGAGTCGCAATTCGATACAGAGTCAATCGTCGGGGGATCAAGGTCGACGGTCCTTGAGTAGCTTCATCGTGGCACGTGGCCTTGTCAGAATGTCCGAGATTCTTTATGATCTTCGCACAGTGTTTATGGCGTTTTTAAGAGTGCTGAGGATGATGGTGCGCCTGGGATGGGACGTCGTGGATTATATAGACACTAATATGGCGCTGGCTTGCACCAAGGACTATTTGATGGGGAAAGCTATCGAGTGGATCGATTCGTAAAACCTTGGACATTTTTTAATTAAAATTTCGTCTGTAATAAAGATCACAACTGGTCCAAATATGTGGAAAGCTCGAATTAAAATCTCACGATGTTGTTTACACGTTGTTTTTTACTCTTATAATCATCACGTATCGTAAAGTATAAGTTGAGAATCATTTAATAATGGCGCTTTTTACACGCAAGAGAAGCTAAGCGATATTTCCCACCGTTTTCCTATGCATTTCTGAATTAAAACGTTTCCAGTGTCGACCACTCGATGAACCCGACGACAGAAACGCTGAGAACGACTCGCCAGCAATGATTTATCGATCGAAGGTCTTGAAAGCGCCGTAAAACCCTCTTAACGGTGGCAGTAATCGTTAGCCTAACTTCGATAGCCAAGGCTCGCCTGTTTCTGGCGTCGAGATCCATCGATCGCCGCCTAGTGGATCGATATTGAACAAGTAAATTCAAAATTCAGCTTTTTATGAAGCCAAACGTCGTTCGTGGGGATTCGGTTACCACGAGAGAGGTAAGAATTTACGAACCTATGGTTGGGGGGTTACAATTAAGAACATCGATCGGACCCCAGAAACAGGTGTTCGTTGTAGTCGATAGCAAGCATCGCGAATGAATTTTTGATGCCACCTGTTGCTAGCATCGGGTCCCCCTTTCTCTCACTCTCTCTCTCTCTCTCCTTCTCTCTCGGCATCAGTACTTCTCGAGTTCTCCGGGAGAATATCTGCCACTGAGAACGAAGCTGCGTCGATACAAGGGTTCGAGAAGCGATCTCCATTCCCTGATGAATTTCACGGAAATTTTCGGCCTCTGCTATCCAAAGAAAAACGTGTCAATAAAATATTTATGTTTCTAATTACAGAATTATATCCATAATTTATATTAAACATAACGTTGTCTTCACATGCAATAGCAACTGTAAGTACGATTTGGTTGAAATATTATGAATCTCAATTATTAACGTACCATAACTAACAAATGATAGATAACCAAGTGCAATGCGGTGGTAACGGACGTTTGTCGTAATTTAAATTTACCGCCAAGTGTTGACTTGAGAATTCATAGATCATGGATAGATTCATAGATTATTATTCTTTTATACGTAGCAAGTAGGGCAAAGTATTTGTTGGCTATTATCCCACTGTTATTGTTTATTTGTTTTCTATTTTCCTAATTTTAGTCCTTTGATGTCAAATTAACACCGAAATCAAACATTCAAGTGCCAATCTTATTAACACCTTAAAATGAACGATATAGAAAAGCTGATTTTTTTAAATTGTCAATGAGAACTGCTCGAAGAATGACAACCGTCTCCCGAGACATAAACCGATCCCCTAAAGAATGACCACCTGTAGCTGAACACCGTGTACACACACCTACATCGAGATACACGGAGTATTTGTACTTCTAAAGTTTCGGTAAACTGTTCCACACAGAACTTACTTTATTATATCGCAAAGAGCCTAAAGCCATAACTCTCGCAAGAGAGGAGCAGGCCCGAACAACTAGCCTCGGAATGGAACACGAATGGGATTTTTCCTGTTATCCATACGCCCACGTTGTTCTCCCTATCATCGATCTACCAGTGTTCTCATTATACTCAAAAAATTGCTTCTACTCAACATTTATCCTTTGTAATATGAATATTTCAAAAAATACAGAGAAATTTATAGTAGGAGTAATTTTTAGTGAATTTTAGTGGTAATTTCATCAATTAATTTCGTCAATGTTTAAAAGCTCATCTTTATAAAAAAAGTAAAGAGGAAATTTGGGACTACATCCCCATTCTTTTCAAATTTTTAAAAAGAGGCCCACTAAACTTTCTTTCCTTAAAATTTAAGAATGGAGGTCCCATCTTTAGCCAGAAATAACATTGCATTTTCCGTCGTCGAAAGTGTTGATTACACGATCGACAGGTACTTTGCCGAGATTGCGTATCGATGCTCTTTCATTCTGCTCGATATCAAGCGGATTTCTTTGATTCATTAAACACACCGATTCGAAACGTGGTCGCAACTCCCCTCGGGCCGATGAATAGCCGCGAAGAAAGTGTAGGCGGATGCTTGTGAAAAGATTAAAGACGTGAATGAGCTCGCATGGAGAGCACGAAAAAGATCAAACAGAGGCCGTCCTCGGGAGGGGTAAGGGAAACGAGGAACACGGGGCATCAAAGAGACAAAAAGGCCGGATGAAAAGCGAAACGATAGGGCAAGGAAATAGAAGCGATCATTTATGTAAGCGGACGGGACTCGCGTGAAACGAGGACCGCATCCCCCTTCTTTTCTTTTTCTTGGTCGACTTGTTGACATTGTCTGCATGCTAGAAGTGAGATGTTGATTAAACGCAATGGGAACCTCTTCTCTTCGGGGACTGGAGTCGTTCAACGAACGCGTTTTATTTCGCCGGTGTCCTCGTCAGTCGTGAGATTCACCCTTGATCTTAGATTTTTGTTTGCACGCCCGATGAATTTCGCAGGATCTCGGCTTGCACAAACCTTGCTGAGCGATTATGGACCTCGCTTCCCGAACACGGCAACCTCTCTTTAATCTTCCCCCGAGATTTCCCAGCTGTAAATTTTCTTTGCTAATTGGGAAGAGAATCGCAATCCTAGAATATCTCCGAAAATTGAAGAAATACAAAACGATCTTTTCTCTTCGTTCACCGGTGTACAGTTTCTCAAAAACTGTGGACGTAGCAGAAAAATTAAGGATATTTTTGGTGTTGGACTGTGTTACCGATCAACGATCCGTGGAAGGGAAGTGTCGAAACGTAAGCCGGTGATCGGCCGATCGCTTTCGCCGAGGCGTCCCGTAAGCACGGGCGAAACGTGGAAAAAAAGGAAAGGCAGAAATGTGGGGTGGAAAGTAGGAAAAAGCGAAAAGTTAGCCGGCGGCCGTGGAGTCCATCATTCACTGGTACTCATCTGCACTCATACTCGTAGTCGCCGGTACATTGAATCCGCCCCTGGTGCAACGAAGGGAAAAGGAAGGGAGGCTTCGATGTAAATATACGCGGAGTGTACGTAAGAGGGTAGCGATACGGAACCCCGGCATTCAGAGGGGAATTCATTATTAAGGATCTCTTAAGGATCGTCTTACCGAGGACAGTCCGGCGCATCATCCCCTAGCAAGCCATAGAAATAGGGGCGAAAGACACGCCAACGACGACGCTTTGGTGTCGACCACACCTATTTCCGGGGCTCTATTCAACAGCCCCCAACGGGGTATTTTTTACGTGTCGCCTATTCACGGGACTCGGTCGTGACTCGAATTTCCGCCGTCGTAAATATTTAATTCTTAATCACGGCCGCTCGTCATACATCGTCGGACCGGGAACGCGGAATGGAAAAACGGCCCGGAACCGCTTCGCTGGACCGACGACCCTAAGAACGACCCTAAAACCAACCCCCGCGCAAACTACCCTTCTTTTCTTCCCCTTTTCTTCGCATTCGGCCCGTGTCGCCGCGATTATTTTCAAGCCTTTTTCACCGGGTACGTATCAAGCCCCGGTATCTCTTTCTTTCTGCCAGGGGCTCCATCACACGCTGTTATTTCGTATTGTATACCTAACTCGCGCCCTCAGAACTCGCGTGAATGCTCCTCTAATTATCCGACAGTCGTGGACGCTTCCCACAACCGGTAATTATGGTCGTGCACCCACTCGATAAGCACCGAACACGGTTATCGAAGTATCGTTCCTAATCGCTGCTTCTTTCCGACACGATAGTGATCTATTCGGTTGGCTAGAAAGTAATTTCGGTATTTTAAGGTGAAGTGAAACCGAATTCTTTTATTCAAGCGGCGAACTTTAATCGATAAAATGTTTTCTTATTTATTCTTTTTGGCAAATGATCATCGAACAAAAGGGAAAATATCTTTGAAGTTCATTGAATAAAACACTGGGTTCTCTATTTCACCTTGAAATATCGAAATTAATTTCTTGCCGACTCAATAAAGTGCTCGTAAATGCACATATCTGTGACGTGACATCAAAATTTTACTCAATTTCGTCGAATTTCAGTCGCAAACTAATTAAATCTCATGTTTTCAGTAGCATCGGTCGCGCATTGGTCGGACGCAGCGAATTACGGCCGGCCGAAAATTCGCAGAATTTGCGAACGAATATTAATATGCTAATCCACGGGAAGGTGTGTAAGTAATAATGTTGCGAGCTTGAATGATTAAATCGGTGACGTCTACGACTACTTCCTCAGCTAGGTTGTAATCAGTCTCTGTTATTTTCCACATTACCAAGCGGCTTGAAACCGCACGCGGTACTCCTGAACTGTTCAGTTGAATAAGAGTCATCGTGCTTTTTAATTGGCATATTGTGGATACGGATTTTTGTCACGGGAATACTGGAAATGAGATTAAGTGCAACCTGCTAACAACGCTTCATTACCACAAAGCTACGTGCGTATTCCGGACTGTTACGAACCTCTAGTTGTGAATGCAGGAATACTGTACAAAAGCTCCGTTAAATAAACATCTCGCTCATTTGCCGTAACGGTGGCAAGCGTCTCGAATTGCCATAACTAAACTGCGAATTTAATGCAAATTACGAGGAAAATGTTGAAATTCAAAACACTGAAAACATTGCAAGAACTGGAAAATGTATTATTTCCGACTCGTTAAAATCATTTTTAAAAAGGATTAAACTCGCTGAAAATCCCAGTTTTAATCCTACGAATCCACTGGCTTAAAAGTTATGCGTGTTTAAATGTTTTTACGTAGTCAGCGCTCACGATTGACTGCGACACGTTAACCATAAAAATATGATTAAATCCATAATAATATCATAGCAACACGAGGTATGAAACCTTTCTAGAAGCTTCAGTAAAATTTATTGAAAAATGTCGTATTATTTCCGAATTGTTAAAATCATTTTTAAAAAGGATTAAACTCGCTGAAATTGCTGAAAGTCCAAGTTTTAATCTTACGAATCCGCTGGCGTAAAAGTTGTACGTGTTTAAATGTTTTTACGTAATCAGCGTTCACGACTGACTGCGAAACATTAACCATAAAAATATGATTAAATCCATAGTAATATCATAGCGACACGAGGTATGAAACTTTTCTAGAAGCTCCAGTAAAAGTGATACTCGAAATTGAAATGGGTATGTTATGTTGCAGCAATCTAACGACATACATAATGTTTTAGATGTAGTGTGGAAGCTCTTCGATCGGATAGAACTCGTATTTTCTCGATTGCCTTCGATGGAGGAAATTATAAAAGGTTGGCAATTTCAGATGACAAGGAAATCGTCGTGAAATTGCCAGAAAACTGATTCGACGGAGTTCCGCGCGAACGGGCGTAGCACCGCTCGAAATTGAATCTGAAAACATACGGAGCGGTAATTAGGCAAATTTAAATCAAACACCCGGAAGCTATCAGTTTTGACTGCACCGAGAACTCCGCGAAATGCTGGTAGCGTTTCGGCCGCGTTGCCTCACCGGTTCAATTAAGAGATTAATTCTCGATATCGAAATACCACTTTGAATGCAGTAGCGCCGCTCGCGATGGAACACATGCTCCGTTATCGAGACATTCAATATTAGATATTACATATTGAACAGACGCGAACCAAGTCGCTATCGACGAGGTGAAAGGGGGTGGAAGGTTCCGCGGGCAAATTGATTCTAGAAAATGGGGCAAACCGCGGCGACGTATCCACGGTGTTTGCTGTCAACGAGCAAGAAAAAGTGTTTCCTTAAAAACGTGTGCAGGATACCCTACCTAGAGCAAGACTTCTTTAACATCATGTGCGGGATATACCCTAGCTAGAGCAAGACTTCTTTCATCTCTGCAACTGGACTGCGAATTTCACGCGTTTGTAATGAAAACGACTAACGAGGGAACATCGCCAGTTGCTGCAAGCCGATTTTAATGACACTTACTTGTGATATAGTTCTTCGAAAAATATTTCACACGTATTTTTTTATTGGCTACTATCCACTTTGAAGGGGTGAAAACAGCCCTCGAAGTTCGGGATCAGAACCACATTTTCGAGACATTTCGAAAGTCAGAGGTCGAAAAAAATTGATTTTTGTTTTAATTTTGTGGTTTTTTAATGGGAAATGTAGTTGTGCAAAAAGAAATGTTAAGAAAAGATTTTTGTTTAAACAATATATTCAAACAGCGAGGGAAAATAAATTTTTCTAAGGTTTCGAGACTCCTATCGGAAAAACGGAAGAGAGATTCCAGTACCTTCGATCGGGCCGTAATGAAATTTGCCTGTACGTTAGGGGAATTCGGCGCGAGCTAGTGGAAACCTTTGATTCGAAATAGTTGTGGTGTTTGCACAGATCCTCGATCGCCCTCCGCGAAAAGCAACAGTTGAAACGTTTCCAACATGCTACCCGCCGCGAGTAATTAGTCGAATTTTAATTACTTTAGTTCCGGAAGTGATAATCAAAGGTTAATTAAGGTTACCCAAGACTCCGGATTTTAATTATAAAGGTCCGAGGGCAATTGAGTGAACGTTAACTGTTTCTGATTGAGTGTACGCTATAATATTTGTGATCTTCTTGCGAAAGGAGCAGTTTATTACTAGCTGTTGTTAAACACGCTACCACTAAACTATATAAACCATCATTCTTTAATCTTAATAATTTAATAACACGCCATAGTTCGTTACTAACGCAATATGCCGCAATGCGAGATGCTTCTTATATTCCGAGCTTTTTACCTTCGAATGAAAGCCCGCAAAATGGCGAGAAAAAATTCAATTAAAGAACGCGCAGGCGGTAATATATTCTCGGACACGGTATTAGTGGAAAATGTGCATTTTTGCACGCTGCTCGCCGTAAACAGCGATGCAGTTATTGCTTTCTAATGTCGCGGACATAACAACGGGTTCTGATCGCGTCGAGTGGCCGAAAGATTGATGCGGCGAAAGTTTTGCGACGGGCTAGGTCTAGATTATGCTACGCGATTTATCATCCACACAAAAGGACCCCGTCCGACGCGAAATCTATCGTTGTTTGAATATCAAACTCTTTGTCGGGCGTTTAACGCGGGCGAGACACCGTGCCGCGGATCATAAGGAGAAGTTCGCGAAATTTTCGACATCATATTTCACTTAACTGACGCGATAAGGATAAATAATGCGACTATGCCGAACAACAATATTCTGTCGACACTGACCTCCTAAAATGATTTCAAATTGTTTATCCCGCGATTATTACAAATATTTTTGCTGCAAGGCTGGAATCGCAGTTTTGGTTCTGTTAATTATCGCTATTATAACGATTCATTCACTGTACGAAACGCATATCTAGAAAACCGGTTTAATTGGCAGGCATGCAAGTCCACGTTGAAACAGTCAGATCGCACTAAAACTCGGTTGTAATTAATTTCCTACGGAATTTTTTGAATTTATTCCCCAAAAAATGATTTATTTGGACATTTTGACGTAGTATGACATAGGTTTAAGTCGATACGAAGCAGTGACTATTCGATTTTTGTCCATGGTTCACTGTGCGCCGCGCTGTAGCGAACACAGGCACTTGGCCGCGTTCCGAAGTCGTTAGGGGATCGCGTCGATTAATTATAGCTGCGCAAACGCGGCTGTCTTTATCGCAGCCCGAGGCAGACAACGGTAAATACGGGAACTGCTGGCTCCCGAAAGTCGATTAGTTATGAGGCAAAATAATTCAGGACACTCTTCCGTTAGAACGACTCCCGCTCGTTCGGAGCGTTTTTTTTCTCTCGCTCGCGTTTTCATTCGCGGGCCGATTCAGACGATTCAAACGCGGACGCGACAGCGCGACGTTCCAGTAAAACGGTTAATTAACACTGTGCAAACGGTTTGTTTGACGAGAACGAACGGATAGAACATAGTCGTCGTTCAGTCGAGCGCGTGTCACCACAACAGGTGGCTACCTACAGAGAAACGCCGTCACAATTCCATGTAAACGGTCCTACTATTTTCAGCGCAGCGATACGCAATTAAAGGGCGGTCGCATGATTTCCGTCGCGCGAGTGCCGTTGAAACAGCTGTTGAAATCCTGAGCGGCGCAAATGGGTCAATTGGAACGGTACAGGGCCAGGAAGTTGCCCCTGCAAGACGCTTCCGGTTTTCCAGCGGCGGAACTCGCCGGACTAACTTTTAGACCCATATTTCGATCGTTGCCTGAATCACTATCTTCGGGAGCCTTTTAAAAGAACAATGTCGAGTACGACCTTTCCAAACTTCGTGTACTTGTTGATCAACGTTTCACTGTACAACGTGAATTATTTTCTTCGGTATTGCCCAGTATTAATTCGGTATTTCAGTACGAGCATTGCCAGAGAACCAATCTAGGCTACGAGACCGAAAAATCCAGCAACGCAAAATGGTGTCTCGAAGGCCTCATCCTAGATCTGAAGTTCGTGTGCACGATGCTCCTGTGGTTTCCTGCGGTTTCCTTCGAACGCTTACACCTTCCACCTTACTCTCGTTCGAAGATGGCTTGTTCTAGCACACGAAGCTCTATCCGGGTCGACATGTAAGTAGCTACTCACCGAACTAAATTGGCTCGGTATCTTATGCATACCCTGCCCAGAAATGGAAACGCTGAATGCAACACGGTATAATAACAATGAAGCTGATCCTAATTGAACGAACTCTTTGTTCGCAACGGGTCGGACCTCACCATTCAAGACAAACATACTACAAGCAACGAAAGAGAACCATCATACAGGAACACCGAGAATGTACCAGTTTCAATCATGGGCATATCTTGCTACACTGATGAAACGTGTACGAACATTTTGTACACGCACTGTATGAACGACCTGGGAAGAGTAGCACGCCAAAATTTGAGAAATTAAGTAGAAGAGCTGAATAATGAAGTGGATACACAAGAAGTTATTACTATTTTATTTACCTACAGTTACTTGTTAGTGTTTCCTACGTTTTTTTCGTTGCAACAACCAAAAAGCTGAAGTAGATCGTTGCCAGTAGTTCTAGAGTGAAAAGTTCACGGTTCGTCTATTTTGGCGCAGCCTGTAACAATTTCCGGTGACGATGAGAAGGTTTCCGGTGAAGAGGGACGAAGATTGGGAAGGTCGCAACAATTATCCGGATTAACTCGTCGCCGATTTATTCGGCGTGGTACGTCAGTGGAGGAGGGGGTATTTCTTGTGCTCGTTCAATCGAGTTATCGTTCGTCCTCGTAGCGCCTCACCGTCCTATTCGGGATGGCTGTTTCTCGGGCTTCTCGTCTTGGAGAAAATCGCATTCCTCGTTGTCGCATCGTATTAACCGTATCAGCAAGCTTCATCGTGTAAGGTTCTCTCGCTTTCTCTCTCTCTCTCTCTCTCTCTCGATTTTAGTCGGCGTATTACGCTTCGTCGTCTGCTCGTCACCCCATTTACCGAGAAACATCCCCTTTGTTCTCAGACACGTTCCACCTTCTCGAAGATCCTCCTCCACATCGGGGGCTCAACGAAGCCGGCCGTGTCTCGCGTTCAACGTTCGTTCCGAATCCATGGAATGCCCGATAACCATATTATTTTCCACCATTCTTCATCGAGAGATTCTCATATCCGGCGCCGCTGCACACCCGCTTTTGATCTTTTTCCACCCACGAGAGCCCCGGGTATTAAATTCCAGAGCAGCCTCTCTTAGTTAAGAGAGGCACGGGTTTTTTTTCATTTATCGCCTAATGCCGTGAAACGATTTAACCGGCGACCGCCATCGCGTCTCTCACCGGCCTATAACACCCTTATCGGGTCAATCCAGGGGTCGGCGAACTTCTTTTGGAAAGAAGGATTTGAAATTGTGACTGTCGATAAGTCGACTAGACCTACTCCGACCGCTTTTCGAGATGTTGAAACTTTTTTGCGAATATCTCGGAAACTAAAGCTGAGCGGCGGTAACACGTATAGGAAAAAGTTGCTCGGAATGATGACCTTGACAACATATTTCAAGGTCATCGAAATCGGTGAGGAGGCTACTAAAGTAAATAATTACCAATCGTACTGATAGAGCAACGAAAAAAAACAGGTTAAAAAATTTATTTATTAGGAAGTGATATTTTTACATTTTTATTTTACTAGTTAGATTACTAACAATTAAGTAAAACGTTTGAATAAAGTGGAGGTTTCATGAACGGGAATAGCCCCTTAAAGGTTTGTACACAGTAGGAAAAACGTTATACCAACATCTGTGCTTTGAGTGAAACATCAACCAATAGAAATGGGAGCAGCGTTTCCTAAGAAATCGTCGAATCATCGTTCTTAAGAGCATCGAGCAAGGGAAACGGAGGACAACTGGAAGTGTATCGAGCACAGCGATCGTCAACAGTGTGGTAAAAAGTTTTATTAAACGACTGTACACAGTAGAAAAACGAGCCCCATCGATCCCACGCGACTACAACGATCTGGAAAAAAGAGTCACGTATCGTCTTTTTACAATGGAGCTCCCAGTGGCGGTCGGAGCTCCGGTGAACCGTTTAAAGGAACGTCCTTCAGTCGTGCTTGCCGATATTAAGCCCTTTTCCAGCCAGCCACGAGAACTCGATGACAGACAAACCACGAATATAACATCTCCCAGTGGCTACATACTCCGTGAACAATATTAGCGGTGGCTTGGTACGGTGCAACGCCGAAGAAGGATGGATCCCAACCGGCTGCTTCGAGCTCACCTACACACACGTACAATCCAATTACTCCTAAATTCTCGTTATCCAGTAGCCAGGGAGAAAACTTACTTAAACTGCGCCCCTATACCTCGGCTGAAACTCGCTTAAGCCCCGAATTCCCGGCGTAACAACAAAATAACGCTAACCCTTCTCAAAAACTTCCCTTAATCTTGCTGTGCAAAGTTTTTCACCTAACCCGACGCTCCTGTCTCTCGTTGTCCACAGGAACAACATAATTGAATGTCTCTATCTCTCTCTTTCTCTCCCTCGGTTACCCTTAATCGCTCTTGCTCAAAGAAACAGTGCGTTCGAAGCTGCGCGAAATTAACCCCTGGTCGTCCAATTTGCAGTGTGTTACATAAAAGCGTGGACGGGATGTACGGTAGGTGATCAAATTGTTAGAGCCACTTGCGCAAATTCACGCGTTTTTGGCGAAACAGTAAATTTATAAATAAACCTCCAGCTACGCCAAATATTCTTTTTATTTTTTCGCTACAGGAATATTTTCTAACGGACGCAAGTTCGAATGGAATTTTTTCGGAACAAAAGGTAACCGTTCGATGTCTGGAGAAAGAGAGCAGACCTTTTTCTTTGGGGGCGGTGAAATGCGGTAGGAGAGTTTGGCTAGCTTTGTGCAATGAGCCAGCGCATCTGAAGGATCGACTACTTACGGTGATGTAAGTTTGATCCCGCTGCAGTTCGGCGAGGTTATCGTAGAGGCCCTCGAGGAGTGCTCGCCTGAGTTGCTCGGTATTCGTTCCGCAGCTCACCTTTTCCAAATTCGCACGTTTCGCTAATGCGGCAAGCTGCTGGCGCACCTCCGCGGCGTACTCCAGATTCCTATGATGCAGGAAGTTCTCGTGACACCAGACCTTCTTCTGGTTCGTGTTCACGTATGCGCGAAAAACGTTCAGCAACGTGACATGGTCTCCCTCGGGTGACGCGAATCTGGAACGAATGAAACACCGGGGCGTCGTGTCACGTAACAAACTACGAGTATCGATCACGTCTCGGACCATTTGACGGCCATAAAAGAACACCCGGACACCCACGGACACTACGAGATTTCTAACCCTCCGAGATCCTATCGCGAACTAGATGCTCCACTTTGCGAGAGAGATGATTCAACCGGCCGTGAAATATTAGGCCGTCCAGTGTATGTCCTCCTCGTTTATTTCCCTCCTATTTACATTAACGTCCGAGACCCTTTTCCTGTTCCTCAATCTTTTAACGCGGATGTCCAACGTAAAAAGATTAGAAACGGATTGACACTTTCCTGTCGATCATGAAATATTAATCCAGTGGCAAAACTTCGTTGTCTTTGATTATTTTCTGATGAAACTTATTCTTGGTTTTCGTGACATTTTTCTGATTAGAATGAACTCAAACAGGAGAGTTTTTATCCACGATACAGTGGAACCTCGATTATCAATTCGGATCACTTGGAATTAAGTAATCACTGGATCAAAATCGCTTTAGATTGTATCATGTTTGTACTCGTTTCAATCAGAAAAATGTCACGAATACATACAGTTGGTGTACAAAGTGTTTGTACACATTTAAAATGAAATAACTTTTTCCTAATTGTACCAAACGACCTGATTTTGTATAAATACTTTGTACACCCACTGTATGTCGGCTGGATTCTGGTGTACGATGGTTAAACAATATAGTAATTCTCAAATGGAGTAACTACCTTGACCTAGCAATATGTGCCTGCTGTCTTTTAGCAGGCGGATCGGTGAAGATAGACTCTCCTGACAACAAAGCAATCACCGATAGCGCTTCCTCGAGGCATTGATGCTCCACCGACGCAAGGATCACTTTAGTGAATCTTGGATCCAATGGGAATAAGGACATCGTCCTGCCAAGGGTGGTCAGCTGTGGCGGAGAACCTATTTGCGTTGGGAAATCAAATGAGAAAGTTTCACCTGACATGCTAAACCATTCCAGCACATTCCAATGCGCCAAGAAAACCGATCGAAAATAGATTCGATCAGCCTTTCTCTCTCTCTTTCTCGATCATTCTTCTATGAAAATCGTGTTGACAACCGCGACCGATCGAAAAATTACATAACAGATTTAACAATATACCGAGACGTTCGTTCCCGTTGAACGGCAATTTCGACAGTGTTTCGACAGTTTTCGCGGAAACACAGACAAACTCGACGCACTGCCAGCCCGAGAAATGAAATATTGTTCCGCGAAGAAAGAAACTGGAGGAAATATATTGTTCCTCGCGAATCCGGATATATTTTCTCGGCGCGCCGATGTCGCCTACTTGAATTTCAGAATCCCTTCGAACTGTTCGAAACTACGAAATTCTGTTGGGTGATCATTCCAACGGTATCGACGCTGGCCTATCTTCAATAAAATTTACATTTTTCACTTTGAAAGTCGATCATCCGAGGAACACCGTGTTTCTGCCCTTATCCGAGCCTTGGCCTGTAATGGTAAATCTATTGAGACAGGTTTTGAAAAGTATTCTAGAACAACCTGGCTTTCTGTACATTTTCCAGTTAATTTAGAGATAATGGTGAAACGAGGCTTACACAACATCGTGGAAATGTTGCGAACACCAAGAAAATCCTTTAAAAATTCACTACGGTATCCAAGAGACTCGAAAAGCTTCTAACCCTTCATGGCGGAGGATTTTGTTGGTACCGACAAGAAATAATGGTTTAGAAAGTACAGTAGTGCTCAGTTAAATTTGCTAAATATATCACGCTTAATTTGTTAGACATTTTTTGAGAAATGCGCTACCCCGCAATGCCAGAATTTGACTTCCGTGATGGAAATGGATATGGAATATTCGCGCGTGAGATTATAGCACAATTAGATCTTCGCTCCCACTGATATCGGTAGTATCACTCGAATCACAACAATTGTTCGATTCTTCATTTTCAATGGTTTTATTTAACGTAACGTTGTATCGTCTATGTAAGCAGCCATTTTTGATTCGCATCAAATACATGGAAAAGCGTTCCGTTTCCAAGCGCGCATCTTCACGCATCATGCGTATCAATGAAACGGAACGATACCAATGCGCGCATCATATTCAATGCGATCCACGCGCTTGATGCGTGAAACGGAACGCAGCCAAAGTTCCTACGAGTTCGGATGCAAAAACCCCATCATTCCGGACCCGAAATTTTCCAGATTCAAGTGAGCACTACCGTAATCGGTTCGGATTGGTTCGAAGGATCGTATTCACCTTTAACAGCGCCGAGCTTCTCCAAGCAAGCGACGGCGACGTCGACTGCTTCCGTCGGCGGTTTGTCCATGAAATCAAAGGTGGTGATATCAATCCCGATGGCGAGCAACTGGAGCGCCACTCCCGCGAGGGAACACCTTTGTATCTCGGGCACCGGCATCTCCTTCATCCTTTCGAAATCCTCTTTCGTGTAAGTTCTATAACATTTGCCGGCCGCTTCACGGCCTGCTCTGCCTGTCCTCTGCCAGGCCTGTGCCTTTGAGACTTTTTCCACCCTGAGCACATCCAATCCTGTCGTCGGGTGATGAGTTCTCGCTTTGACCACTCCGGTGTCGATCACATGTCGAATTCCTGTGTAATTTCATCCGGGAATCTCTGTGTGTACCACAATCCTCTCGCGAATGTAATCACGAAAGCGAGCCGAGTAATCAAGTCTGTCACGAACGAGTACCAGGTTTCGGCCGTGATATTAGCAGATTGCGGCGCTCGTCGAAAATGAAATTGCCCCCCACCCCACCGATGGATAATTCGCCGAATTAATCCAATCGGGGCACGACCTCCTACCCGGAAGACAATTTTTATGCCGGGGGAAAGACCACGAGCGAGTACGATTTTATAGAAAACCTTTTTCCATTCTACTCGGTTCGCTATGATACGTTTCGATCGTAGCTTTAAAACTCAGTTTTCTATTAATACCGAAACTACTCCACGTCGATTTTACTGTACTTCATTGTAGATGTATTTGGAATCGCTCAAAAACCGATCGCCGATCTCGCCGAGATTTTGCGGGTAAATTTGAAAACCGCAGAGAGATTTGTGTAATTATAACTCACCACCGATTGTAACAGACGTCTCAGCTACGTTAGTTGACAAAATAAGCTTTCGCATACCGGGAGGGGACGGCTTAAAGGCTTCCAATTGTTGATGCGTCGGCAGAGCCGAGTACAATGGAAAGACCTTTAATGGCGGATAGCTCTGTCCATCCAACTGTTTAGCCGCTTGCCTCGCGCTCATGGCTGTAGCCTCTATTTCTTCCTGCCCGGTTAAAAAGACCAGAATGTCCTCGCTGGAGGAAAGACAGAAAAATTCAGGAAATTGTCCGTTTCCTAGTGACCTAGTTTCTCGCCGCGCTTCTGCTGCGCGCGGACTGTTTTCCTTTAATTTAATGGACGTAACGGTATGTAAATTCCATAATCCTGTTACAAACTCGAAAATTACATCGACGATACTTCCCTGCGTCCCATGGTATTCATCAATTATTAAAATTTCCGAGTATGCACGGGTGTTCGCGAATAGAATTATTAGGTGTACAAAAGGAAAGTTGAAATTTTCAGAATTACTGATATCACCTCGGTACTTGAACTAATTGGTGTTATTTTTTATAGGGTTTCAATGTTTGAGCCACTCAGACTGATAAACTGGAAAATAGATTTCCCTTCTTAGTCCAGTCAATGAATGCTTAAAAGGGGGTGGAAGGAATACAATTTTTGACTTTGGAACATTGTTCGGACTAATTAGGAGCTAAACATATAGTCTCCTTTTCAATTTTTCGCCTACATATCTGAACTTATCAAATTCAGAAATTCTGATATTGTTACTGTTTTGCGTTTCTCCAATCCATTTGTACGCTCTGCTAGGAAGCAAAAAGAGAAATCGGGTGTACGGTAGATAAAGGTCTCGCTTACTTCGCAGGATTATCACGGTGGATCTGGAAAGCGGTAACAAGTGCGGAAAAAGCATAGTCGTCCGATGACTTGACGGCATGATAAATCTTCACGGGGTGCTGACGACCTTCCAAGTAGACTGCCGATGCTTGGAAATACTTGGCGAACTTATCGACGTCCATCGTCGCCGACATCACCAACAGCTTCAACGGCGGTAGGTTCTTCAGCTTACGCAGGTTCTGCGCACGACGGGCCACACCGAGGAGCACGTCGGTTTGCACGGATCTCTCGTGAGCTTCGTCGAGGATTACCACCGAGTAATCGGACAGGATTTCGTCGGTCATCGCCTCGCGGACCATCATTCCATCAGTCAGGTACTTGATCCTGGTCTGGGGAGACGTAACGTCTTCGAAACGAACGCAGTAGCCCACCAGCTTTCCGGTTTCAACCCCTTGCTCCTGTGCCACTCTGCGAGCCACGCTGACCGCGGCCACCCTTCGTGGTTGCGTGATACCGATGCAGCCCGATGCACCAGCTATACCGGAAGACAACAGCAACTGAGGGATCTGAGTGGTCTTCCCGCTACCCGTCTCACCTATCACGATCAAAGTGCTGTTGCGCCGGATCTCATCCAGCAAACTGAAATTTATCGCATTAGCCTGTTAACGACAGCTTATTTTTTAGAGAAATCGAAGGCGGATAATAACTTCATTTGATGTATTTTCTTTAACCCTCTCTAAAAATCAATAACTGCTTTTGATAAGTGAAAAATTTTTAAATCACGCGCCCGTTGATCTTTACGAACGTTATACAGCCTGGCAGAGCCATCTATGCAATACGTTAAGAAGCTAAATTCATTTTCTATTTTATCACTTCTAGATATATTTTACGAAATAGATTTAAATTGTGTCAATATTGTATACGTTAGTTTTCTTCCTTATCGATGATCTTTCATATTTGAAACTTAATATGGATATTATTTGTTAATGTATTAAAGCTTCGTACAGGTTCGTACAGGGTTCTATAATTAACTGTAGTTTTGTATAATTCACTAGCTAAAGTGTAAGACGATCATTGATTTTTAGATCGTGTAACTTAAAGCGCCCTAAAATGATTTAACTACTTTTATACCTCATCTGCGATTACATTCAAAATATTCCCGCCTAGAACGGCGCACCGTGGTGCTACCTATGTTGTAATATGTGAAACTACTGACCAAGTACGGTCGGTAGTCCTCCATTTTGTTTTACACTACTCGCGTGAGAGAACGTCGTGAAAATATTGTCGGGGAAACAAGATTACAGCGGAAATCAACAAATAGACCAAAGAAAAATATTGCAGCACTCGCCGTTTGCGTAATCTGTAAACCGGTAACGATTTCCTTTGTTGTTGGAAGCTTATGTTCCCTTTGTCTACAGTTTCTGCGGCAGCATGTTGACTATCCTCGACTTTCTTTATTTTGCTCGATGTTTCGTTGAACACGACGGTGGTAGGTCGTTTCGCTGCTAATTTCGTGAAAGTCGCAGTGCCGATCACGTTGTACTTCGAATCCATGTTATCGTGGACCCCCATGTCACCGAAAATCGTAGCACAAACGAACTTCCGAAACGGCACACGAGCACGCACGTGTTGCACAGTACAGTTGTGTACAAATAAGCATCTTGACAGGAGGAAGCTTCAGCCAATGACGTAGCTCCTCTGTGTATATATAGTCATTCAAATTCTATGTCACTCCGTCTGCATCGCGGGAAATTTCTTACTATCACTGCACTTTGTACTTTTTTTTATCTTAGTTTAAAACAAATATTTGTAAAACTATATACACTCAATTATTTACTACCTATGAAGAAAAGTAATTTATTAATTTAAAGTAATTCTTGATTTTTTAATTGAATACTCTGTATTATATTACATACTCTGTATAAGAAAATACTCTATATGAAATACTGTAAGAAAAGTGAAACATTTCCAAATTCATGTCCGTTTCAGACAATAAAAACGCATTCACGTGAATAAATCGAGTATTTGAACGCAATGTGTGTGGACGTGAAATAATATACTAACGTAAATCGCATAATTCATATTTTGATTCAGCAACACGTACATATACACTTTAATACATCGATATTTTACATTGGTAAGATCATACACAACAATAAGAAATTGAACATCTTGGCGTATTGTTTTTATCAAACAAGAGATCAAAAATAATCTTTTATTCATTCACGCTATAAACATTTTACTCATAAGACGACAATTCCTAAAATCGTATTATATATCTTGTCGTTACAATGCCGTTAGTTTAAAACAAACAATATATCTCTGTTACTTGTCAAGCGTCGACGCATCGACCTGTTTGTCAAAACTCTGTTCATCGAGATATTAAAAATGAATTGTAGTCAATTGTAAATACATCGATTAAGAAATTATCACAGATTAACGCTGTGTGGGAGGAAGACACAGTGAGCAAATTTTTTTAATGATACCTTAAACGATAGCAACTATTTATATCTCAAAATTGTATCTAAATGGAATGCATCATCGTAAAGGCCGATGTATTGGCGTTTTCGTAGATGGAGGCACCTAGAAGCATTTAATTCGTTATTTACATACTTAAGTCAAATATAATATTTCGAAATAATATAATTAATTACCATTGCTCCGATACGATATAGGTAACGATTTCTGATACTAATATCAGACTGTGGTTGGAACAGTTCATCTGTTGATAAATCTGAAGTAGATTCCGCAGATAACAATTTTTCCCTTTCGAGACTTTCGGGTGTACATTGAGTACTCTCATATTTCTCTCTTTGGCCTGGAGTCATATTTAAATAACCACTACTTGTTGCTGCATCCAGCAACCAGATCGCAACAGAAGTTATCAGGGAAACTGTTAAAAATATGTCAATCGTATTATCGAGTACAAAGTATTCGTACATTTTTTAAAATGAAATAACTTCTATAATTGTACCAAACGACCCGATTTACTACAGTATGTGAAAAAAAATTTTTTCAAAACTTGAATTTTTAACTTTTTTATGTGGGCTTATATGGAAAATTTAAAAAGTACATTTTGTAGCTCTAGCTCCCCAAGAAGGTTCAAATCGTATAGTACAATATTAAAATCGTTATCGTCTTTTTTAGAGGGTACTTAAACTTTTGTCGACTACTATAGAATTATGTGTATAAAGCTGAAAGGCAAGGTGATGATAAATATATAATAAATATAAGGAACAGAAAACATACTCCACAGCCAAACCAAGAAAAACATCTCAAGCATGAAGTATCCACTTTTGTCCACAATTATTCCAGCCAAAATACTAACTATCGCCAGGCCTAGATTCTGTCCAGCTTGAGCACTGTAAATAGACAAGATGTTAGACAAAATAAACTGCATATACCCTAACTAGATTATGTTTAAATTTTGAATGTAGCTCTACTTACATCCCATAAGCAGTACCAAGCTGATATTCTGGAGTAACAAGAGCAATTAACGGCCATAAGCTACTGGCAAGCATGGAGTATGCTAATCCCATGAGAATCATGCAGACATAAGGACTCTGATATGTGAACGCAAGTAATCCATGAGCCACTATAGTTGCAACAATTCCAATAAATACCCATAACACATTCTTTCCAGTTCTATCGACAATCCATCCGAAAATAGGGGATGCAATAGCAGATATGGAATATACGAGAGAGTTCACTGTGTTCGCATTGGACGGGTCAAATGAGTATTTCCGTTCGAAAAACACCCTACGCAACGAATAATATTAGATACAAAATACAAGGTGGTCCTCCAAAAGATAAGTTAATTACTGCATAATGAGTTTAGTAAAAAATACTTCATGTAAAGGTTAAATGTTCCTGAGAGGACATCGTTTGAAAAATTTGAGGCCTGGAAAGCTAATCATATCATATTGTACGTCCTTTTTCACTAAAATCATTACTTATGCAGCAATTAATATACAGTGGGTGTACAAAGTGTTCGTACACTTTTTAAAATGCAATAACTTTTTTATAACTGTACCAAACGACCTGATTAAAAAATTCAAACAAATTCTTTTCTTATTTTTACATACAACCTTGTAAATTGTAATTTTCGGTAAATCTTTTCTGCAGACCATTTAGTGAACTAATGCTTCTAATTGATGACAAAAAAAATTAGGTCGTTTGGTACAATTATAAATTATAACACAATTACGAAACGCTTCTGTCTAATCATACTTACTTGCCCAAAGCAATGAACGGGAATATTGAAATATAATAGGCGATGCAAATTAAAGTGATTAACCAGAACATAGGTTTAAAGTCTTTAACGTCTGTTAGACTAACAACTTCTGGCTCTTGCCCTTCTCCCCTTCTCAATAATCTCTCTGCCCGTTTGTCCATGGCACCCAACACACACGCGCAGATCATAGACCCTACGCAAGTTAAAGAGGCCAACAGGAGAACAACTCCAATACATTCTGGTCCTTTATAATACTGAGACACAAACTTATAGATCGGTTCCATAACCAGGAAATTAACTGTTGATCCAACTCGAGCGAAACTCAGTTGCAAGCCAAATACCATATTCAATTCTTTCCCCTTAAACCACAGCACAGCGTAACTGTTCTGCGCAACTGCCAATGATTCTGAGCCGATACTGTAAAACACGTTCGCATCAACAAATTGTTAATTATTCACTTCCGTTCGAATTACAGAACATACCCGAAAACAAATCGACCAAGCATCATAAGCCAGAAAGCGTTAAAAATAGCTCCAGTCGCGAATATAATTTGACCAATTAAAGTTAGTCCCATGTATATGATTGTGCCCAGTCGTATACCGAAAACGCTGTCCAATAAAAATCCTCCAATAAAACAAAGTACCACATTCGGCCATGAATAAATAGAGTACAGTAATACGAATTTACTAGTGGACATCTGTAGGTCAGTTTTAAAATTATCTTGCAATGCACCAGGATTATCGTAACAGAAATAAGCACCTAAAAAAAGAAAAAGAAAAGTTCGATTAAATTAATCGGTGAAAGAAACGAAAGCGCATTCTCCAGATAAACCAATCATTTTAAACAGGGTCGGTGACCTAATCGCATGTGGCATACTTGAATATTTGACAAAACATGACTCATTAATCGGGCGATTACGCGGAAGCACGCGTACACAGATGTGACGTTTAATTATTCTTCGAAATAAATCCCAACAGTATTTGCATATGGAAATCGAAGAGGGAAGAGAGAAAAATAAAATTTCGCGGATAAAACAGCTGACGTTTCGATTTGTCTTATCAATGCAGCATGTGCGGAACGAAAGGAATATTATACGCAACCCAGAAAGTTCGTAACAATAATCGCTAAAACCGATAAACGCGCGGAGAATGCAATACAACCGAGAAAGGCTAGGGCACGATTAGAATTGTTAATGTATTCATTTCGGATGAATAAGACGTTTATCAGAGCTAAAATATCATACAGCAACGGTTCGCGGAAGAATGTTCTTTGTTTCGAGTAAATTATTACGTCTGACGAGTATACGATTATTCAAATAATGTTATACAGAAAATTATAAATATTCTTGAAGGGCATTCAATTAATTATCTCTTTTCACTGAAGAGAAAAACAAAATTATTTCTCGTTACATATAATTAAATATAATCTGCTTATAAATTACACAACAAAACAGTGTTTAAATCGTCCGTCAATTTGTACAGAGTATGCAAAGCTATCTGAAAATTTGTATTACGATCACATCGATAAAGATATCGCGGGCATCGTTTCGAGATAAGCGCGTTTTAAATTTTTTAAGTGTAGCGAACAACGCGCCATACCGTTCGATATTGAAATAATGTAAAAGTCGCCTAGTTTTGATCTGTTTCTTTCAATATTCGTAAACACGCACGTCAACCTCGAGGACTTGAAGGACGGCTGTTTAAAAAAGTGAACATAATTTAACGTATTAAATGGGTGTAACAAAATTAGGGCCCTTTTCTCAAACCCTCCGAACGACAGTAAAAAATATAAATTATTATCAGACACGATTAAAGTAAATATTGAATTAGGTCATGGTCAGCCGAAACAAAAACGATCGAATATAAACAATGGCTTGATAAGGTTGTAAACGATAATTACAATGCGATGCGTACCAAAGCCCACTATGCTCATCAACGCCAGTCCAACAAATCTGAACGGCAGTCTTTTAGGACTGCAAAATCCTTGGAGAGCAATTTCATCGTCCGATCTGTCCAGCGTTGTCTCTGGAGTTTCCAATATGCCACCTTCCATGTTACGTTTTGTTCTGTTGATCTTTTAATGTTTACTGACAGGCACAGCCACAGGTGCCTCGGTATGCAGACGTTCACGGAAGTTCACTGTACCGATCATTACACATTCATCGATCATCCACGAACAAGCGATCCTTCTTCGAGCTCAAATAACTATTTAATTACAAAAAAAGGTTGGACTGAGCAAAGGATCAGTCCGTGAACGCTGTCGATTCACTGCTCGATCTGCTTAGATACAATACTATCAGTCGTGTCATTACTAATCTGTCAATCGTATACGTCATTCGAGTGATCTAACGTAAGCCACAGGATAACCGAGTGCCAAAACGTTAGTAGAAAAATCTCTATGAAACAAGAGAGGCAATCGTAAGACGACGGAGAATCGGCGGTAACAAAGAGAACTATAATCTCTGTGCGACTTTACCTACGGAGCAGTAGAATTTTAATTTCTTGTTTCCATTTTAAAAACTGAAGGAAAGTAAATCTACGAACACAGAATACAGAAGTACATCAATCACTCAATGTATTTTTTGTCTCCTAGAGCTTAATTTGTTTTTAAAATTACAATTTGTAACGAATATAACTGTAAAGAAGGAATCTTCTTTATCTACAGATACTAAACAGGTTCAAAAATGCTTTTTCTAAACTTGTTTCAACATGTTATTTAAACTATACTATTGTAAGGAACATTCTGATAAAAAAAACTTGAAATTTTCAATTTTTACTCTACAGGTGAAATCGCTAATCACCAGCTCGCTGGGTGAGTCGAACAGGGACGAAATCACGGGTGCAAAGAGCGGTCCGTCCAACGAATGATCACCCGTGCAATGGCTTTTATAAGTTTATTGAGAAACATAACTTCTTGAATGTACAGTGTTGCTGCGTACCGCTAAACGTATAGTACTTAAACATTATCTTAAGCTTAAAGATCAGGGATATGGAAAAGTCGCACAATGATGAATCACATACGGTTTAAGATGCAACTTCTTCGGTTGCACCCTCAAACTCGAGTTTCACTTGACACTCCTCTGGTAGTCCTTCAACGTCCACCTCCGATTCCGGAGCGTTTAACATATTTAACGTTACTTCCGCCGACTTGCCCATCAACCCTTGGTTTCCGGATTGTTGCTTCGATACTTGCTGTTGCACAACCGTCGATTGCTGCGCAGACTGTTGCTGTGACATCAACTGCTGCCTAATCGGTACACCCGCCTCCTCGAACGCCTTTTTCTTCAATGTTGTCCGAATCTGCGAGCTGAAAACCACAACCAACCGATTAACATTGAATCGGGACTGACGTCGGGAAAATTGAGAAAACCAACCGTGGGCTCGATGCAGCCTTAGTAACTTACACAGTTCGTCCCTTGATGTGTTCACTTATTTTGTTCAAATCTTCACTGAAGGTCTTTACCGAGTGACGGAGCATCTCAATTTCCTCGTCAGTCCATTTACTACAGATTAAGCAACACAGAGGATTATGAGGAGATGCGGTCAGTGTTTTCTACGGATCTTTATGCGATTTCACAGAGTTTTTAAAAGCTAGGGAATTATTTGCGAAAACATGCATGCCTCACTGATTTTACCGACCTCCTAAGGCATTAATCAGTGTATTCAACCCTTGTGTAGAAAAAGGTTTTTTTGTAGTAACACTGATGTACATACATTTATTTAACGCTTCAGTTTTGCTATGATTACACGTTTTTTTCTTTTTATTAACATCTTTATTGCTATTAAAAAAACTTTGAATCGAGTCAAGTAACCCCTAGTTGATGCAAGGTCACTACCTCTCTGCAAATAATTATAATAGACTACAAATGCAGAAAGATCCACAGTCCAATGATATAATTTGATTGGATTAATCATCATCTAATCGAGAAACGAAAGCGATGATAATGTGAAATGATATGTTTGAAAATTTAATATTCGAATAAAAATTTTCGATCCCCTCTCCCTCCATATAACAATAGCAATACCCTCGTTTTGGTAGTAAGCGGTATCAGGCAATTCTCCCGCGCTTCTCTATGCACAGATGCGGTCACGTAAATTCCAAGCGTGTGCATAGTGACTCAACGCAAAAGCAACGATATATTTGTTATTTTGAATTACCCTGCCGGTGAATCAGTCGTCGGATGCAGTTGCATAGTCAACTCTCCGAGTTTATTAAATGCTGCACCGGCTGCGGTGAAAATCTCACCAACCTGAAAGAAATGACAAGCTAAATAGTTGCCGATCGTTTTCAAACATACAATAACAAATACAAACTAATACTACTATAGATTTATATTCAGCTGAAAGATTCAATGAATATATTACGAATAAGTGAAGAAAGAGAAGGGAAGAAATAATAACAAACAATGTTTGTAGACATTATCATAACCTAACCTTGTGACCGCTTACAGACTCCATTGCTAAAGGTACCCGAGAGTAAAAACACGTGACTCACGTAGAAGAAGAAAGACGAGCGGTACGGTGAATGGACCGTTAGTGTTATATGGCGGGAAACTACCTAAAATCGGCGACAACCATTGCCTTTTCGCTTACCTTGCTCGCAGAGTTCATGTCAGCTTCTGTTGTTATACCTCGCCATCAGTCGAACATACTTTCGTACGGTATTGCCATCTCGCGTCAGTTTTCGCGTAGATTCATGCTGCCGTCGCGTCCACCCTTTCAGCCTTTGATATCAGTCCTACATATGTGCAATAACTTAACAATAGCCGCGTTCAAGATCGTGTAAAACGCGTGAGAAAGTTGTAGATAGTTTAATAGGGTATTTGTTAACCCGTAGACAGATTTGTCCGTTACGGTCAACGGCTATAAGTCAATGTACAAAAAGAACGAACACAATGAGAACGCGAAGGAACAATAAACTTATTTGCAGAACTGCTTATAATTAACTTCAGCTAATATTTCGCGTGCCGAACCAACTAAGGGTGCGCGAGCAAGCGACTTGGGCTGATAAGAGTATGCAGGAGGGACAAGTCTTTACTACCGCGAGCGATTGTTGAACGAAGGAGAAAATTTGATAACGCGCAGCCTCGGGGTAGTATCGCCAGACTGGGGAAATTGAGGAGAATACAGTTACCCTCTCTTTGAATATTACTGGATTAGTCGCCTGATATTCTGACACATATAAGACAGAGACGGAACGCGTGGGGGATTGGGGAATCGCGTTGTAGAAGGGGTAAGGTAGAGTGGGAAGACACTGCAGCAAAGGGTGGCGAATTTAGGCGTGACGTCATATACACTCAGTAAAATAAGTCTCCGTACACCTTTTAAAAACGAATAACTTCTTTATAATTGTACCAAACGATCTGATTTTTTAGAATCAATTAGAAGCATTGGTTTATAAAATGATTTTCAAAAAATTACAATTTACAAGGTTCCGAGGGCCCAAATAAAAAAGTTTTAAAAATGCCTTTATAAAGACACCTTAAAAATTATAAAAAGGAGACTTATTTTACTAAGTGCGATACAAGTGGCTCTGTTTCTGATACAAACGCAGCTTCACAGATGGCCCGACTGACCTCGTTGCGACTGCGAATCCCCACTCTCATGTAGAGATGTAACGCATAGTGTTCGATACAATGCTGAAATGTCCAATTTTCAGTATCACTTTAATATTTTTTTATCAGTCCATTCATCTTCTTCTCATCTTTAAAAAAGTAATGAGACATCTAAGGTGAAATTGGATTAGTTTCGAAGTTATTCATTATCTGCCGACTCCCATAAAAGTCCGAACACCGTGTGGCGCCACGGCTCGTCCATCCAATCCCGAATGTCTGGCTAAATGTGGACAATGATCTACGCGGATTAAAATCCATGTTCACGTTTAGTTATGACTAGCGCAAATATTTGTTCGACCAGAATATAAATTCTACTCCGTTCTACTCGGCGTTAGATTGGGAAGCAGTTTTGCTGGAGCTTGACTGCTATAGTAAGCCACATTGACTATGCTTTGACTATGTTGGTTGTTGCATAAAATTGTTTCAAACCGACATACAGTAAAAGTATTATAATTTATGTAGTCTATTTGTTTCGTACTTTAGATTTGCATCTAAAAAAATGATTAGTTTCTGAAAAGTGAACTTCAGTTTCAAAAAATGATCTGGACGCCATTTGAATTATGCATTTGTATGCAGACCACCAGTCACATAAAAACGATTGATTCAGACGTGTGACGTGGATCGGACGCGCATAAATCCCGAAGAGAGTGGACACTCACGTTCTCTCATAAATTAATAGTCTCCGCTTCCACTCATTGTCGGCAGTGACCGTCACTCTTCGGAAATTACATGACTCGGTTAATATACTTTGAATGTGTGCCGCGGGATCCCCAGTCAGTTTCAGCGTTTTTAACAGAGGGAAATCCTCGTCTTTGGATCTCCTCAGCCTCCTCGACGCTTTCGCGTAACATTTCCATAATTGTGGTTCGATCACGATCATCTCTGTTAGCGAGCAGGCTTTCTGCAGGAATTCAACCAGTCCTTTGTCTCCGTGGTTCAGGTGGATCCACATTGTCACGGAGAAACAGAACACGACGTCGAAACGTGGCTTCTCGAACCGTTGCAGATATTCTTCCAGGGTCCTGTTGCTGTCGTCGCCGAAGAAGTCCAGGCAGTCGAAGAAAATCCGATCCGGTCGAGGATTACGTTCCTGCGCCCGCTCGATTAAAATCGGATCGAGATCCACGCCGAGCAGAGAGATCTCCGTTTGATCCAAGGACTTCTCCAGGAACTCTTGCAACAAGAACGTCAGGTCCTGAAAATGTTTGTGCGATGGTAAAAATAACGTTTGCGTGTGGCTGGGTCTCGATTGGTATAATAATTTTCATGAACGCATTCGACATCTGAATAAAAAGAACAAAAAAGGTTCTATACCTGATACTAGACGAACTTCTTTAAATATTTTGAAAATTAAAAGATCGTAAAACATCAATTGCGTGAAGGACGACAGTCTAGTCGTCATGTCTTTGCATAAACATCTTCACGGGGAACCGTGTGTCTTGGTCCACTTACTAATAATAAAGGTGAAAGGTTGCCGAGGCTCGTTTTGGATGTTTATTGACAAATTGCCGGGAGTATGTTTACGGATACGAGTTCCGGCGTAAAGGCGCCGCGGCGGTATTAATGCCGAAAGGGAATTTCCGGAAGTGGCGGAGTTTCGAGTGATTTTCAAAAAGGGATAACACCGTTAAATTTAGTCGTGCGTCGTTTGTAATTTCGGATCACGGTCGGGCTCGTCCCATTTTCGTCCGACAGCTGTTTCAGTCTCACCCCCGCGTTACAGCCGACGTCTAGGCCTACGTATTTCCGGCCCGGATGGGCTGGCCGCCACACGCCACACGGAAGTTGTCGCACGCGCTCTTCCGCAGGATGGAATTGGTAATAATTCATGAAGTTCCCGTGCCGACTAGCGCCCGGATCCGTCTTATCCTTCTGTCTATCCTTAGATTGTGCCGGAGAATCGTCGTCCATCGAGAAAAATCTGAAATCATGCAACTCACAATTACCAATTTACAGAAATCCTTCAAAACGCTTTTGACGTGTAATTTACTCTTAACATGAATATTGAGGAGTAGAGACTCGTTTCTAAGATTGCAAGGTTGCGGATGCGCCTTCTCATTTCTCGATAATTCATGCGATTGGTTTTTCAGTAATTAAAAGTGCTAGATAAATGATCCATTTAGTAATTTGCATTATACGTTTGGTATTACAAGTTATAAGTTCCCTAAAAACTTCTCAGCATCACTTTAACAGGGCCACGGCGACCTCGATGATCTACCTAAAGATTAAAATGATGTTTCATGAATCTGTCGACCTCGTGGATTGAATACACAAGGGGAAATAATCGTCGCAAGATATTTCACGGCGTAACATCGCCGTCTAGACATCTTCGACGGTAAAAACAATGGGAAACGACTATAGACACACGATAAAAGTCTGATAAACTGGTGGTGGGGATCGGAGACGCTGTAAGAACGGAAGGATCGAGGAGATAATTCGCCGGTGTCCGCGACCCAAATAAATGCAGCCTTCGATCGGCGTTCGCGGTTGGGTGCGAGGAAGGTCTGAGAAATCGATGATGCATTGTCTTGCCATACCCGCAGAGAAACTCTCAGTTCAATACTGCTGTTGCTTGCAGTGTTTGTGCCGTGCAATATCCGATGAGTTTCTCATATACACATATACATATATATATACACAGGGTGTCCCACGCAAATGGAATATATCAGACGGTGTATAATATGCAACTAATTTTATGCACTTTTGCGCATCGGTGCATCACATACTTATACTCTCAACTTATTCGTTTGGAATTTCTCTGAATTATAATGAAATATAACGTAGGAATTCCAGAACACTTCTCGAGAGACCGAATTAATTCAGAAAACTTATAGCTTCGATAACTTCCTAACAAACAAGTTTAGGGTATAAGTATGTTAGTATTTTTATGTAGAGAACAAGAAACTGCATCGATTGCTGTGGTCAAAAACATAGCCATTTAAAGAAAAAGTGCAGTTGCATTTTTCTGATGCACCGATGCACAAAAGTGCATAAAATTAGATGCATATTATACACCGTCTGATACCACTCAACTTTTACATCTTCTTCTATTCCCAACCGTTTAGAAGGTACAGCCAGTTCCAGTTGCGTGGAGCACTCTGTATATAAAACACCTATTATTTTTAAAGTAATCAGATTTTTATATTTTTTCGTTGAATATGTTCCATCTTCGTGAAACGTTCGGTTTCTGTCGCAGCAATTTGGCAACCGAGGAGCACATGCTACCAACGCGGGTTACGAAATCTTTCCTTCCACGCGTCGCTTTTTATTTATACACGTGTCCAATGGTTTTTACACCCCCTTGCGTAAAACCGATTATAATCGAAGGAAAGAGGATGTCGAAACGCACGGCTCGATTCTTAAAAATTCATAACAGGTTCGCGCGAGCCAACGATCGAATGTCAATCGGTTTATCATAATTCGATTACGGATCTCTATGCGATTAATTTTTTTTTCCATTAATAATCAACACAGTATACATATGATAACACATAGATCTTCAAAACATAAATTTTAAATTTTCATTAAGGGCCCTACTAAAACAATTAAAAGAAACAATTCTTGCATATCATTTCATAAACCAATGGTTCTAATTAATTACAAAAAATCAGATCGTTTGATACAATTATAAAAAAGTTATTCCATTTTAAAAGTGTACGAACACATTTGTACACCCACTGTAAACGATTCACGACTGGATCCAATACGACGCTCAAGAAGAAAGCATCTCGTGCTAAAGACACAACTGTTCCCACTTCTAAACTCATTGTTTACTTGTTGCGAGTGGTTGCACTCGATACAGTGCGTAGTTCGTATTGAATGCGCAGCTGAGAGGTCTCGAGCATCGGGATTATCGCTGAGGCAGTCGTTTATAAAAGGAATGTCCGAGTGGCAGCCAGGTCGACAGGATTCCGGAAATTTCGGATGAGCCAAGGCTGACCGTAAAGCCCGCAACCTGGATCAGGTAACCCGTGGATCGGTGAACGAGCAGCACGAGCCTCTCTCGGTCCTGCTTCACCTGGCAGTGGTTTTAGCTTCTGTTTCTCTCGGCAATATCGTAAGGTAATCAGGGAGGTGGAAAGGAAGCAGAAACGAAATAGCTTGGGGAGCAGGTGTTAGGTGTACGGGCACGCACACAGAAAGGTCCAAGAACAGAGAGAATACACAGTTCTTCGTGGGCCTACTCGCGGCAATTTCCTCTTTCTTTGTCAGCGGCAGATGTGCCTGCAGGCCGGCCGGTGCAGACGAGCCACGCAGCACGAGATAACGAGGATTATGCGAAGGGATACCTTTGGAGAACAGGCAAGCTGCCAGGGCGAATCGTGTCTCGTGTCTCGTGTGCCCAGGATCCCGTTTTTTCCATTCTGCTTGGACCGCATCGGTCAGGAGTATCGATAGTATTTCACGCCAGGTTAGAACAGGATAGAGTTTCAGGAGAAGCGAACTAATGAACGGCAAAATGCCTCCCGGAGAACCCGTCGTCATTCACGTGCCTGCATCAATCGGACAAAAAACCGTACCCTAATCCTAGTCTCTTCTCCAAGGATCTTCGAGGGTCAGTCGAATACAAACCGGACTCTTTCAATCTTCGATTCCAGTGGAATTTTTTAAAAAGTATAAATCATTTGTTTCTCTGCATACGATTGATAATTGTTTTTAATTACAGTTGCATCGCAAATACTTCTTGCATATCATTTCATAAACCAATGCTTCTAATTGATGATAAAAAATAAGGTCGTTTGGTACAATTATAAAAATGTTATTCTATTTTAAAAGGTGTACGAACACGTTGTACACCCACTGTACTACTAAAACCAATTCACACGAAGCGTTCAACCTCCTTGTTACTATCAAAATATAATCGAACAATGTCTTCTAGGTCCTCGTGCATTTTCCACGTGTGTAATAATCGTTTGAAATTCTTGCAGACCATTCATGGTTTTCTTTTCATTATCATGTGCTGTTGCCATGCGCAGGGACACGCGTGAAGGATACCTTAGAGGTGACAAGGTGGTATCGCGTCTCGCATTCTTCGCAAACTCATCATCTCTGGCTCGCCGCGTAACGTGCCGCTGGCGTTCAATGAAAAAATCATTCCACTCGGTTGAAACTTCAGCAGTCTGAGAATGTTGCACGAATTTATGAATAAACCTCGTACCGGTGTACACGATTACCACACGACGATAGTTTGCCTAATTATGGAGGCCTCGACTAATCGCGGACAGATTGCATTCCGCGGCATAATTAGCCGCAGAACCTTCGTTGAACAGTTAGGTCGATCTAGAAACCCCGCTTTATGCGAAAACGTGGCGTAATAATCGCGGACGGTGGATGGAAGTCTATGATATTGTTACCATTTACGTTCGGCACGTTGCGATGACTCGATTCGCAAGTATGAACGATAGAATCTGTCAGAGGAATCAACATGACCCATTTCAAATTCTATGATTTATGATCACTGCGGACCTTTATGCAAAATAGTATTTTGCTTTAGCAAAATTCAGTGTTTAACATTTACTCCACCAGTAACTTTCGGTGACTCACGCGTTTGTTGACGCACTTTTCAAATAAACATACTGATATGTCACACCCACGCGTTTATTCTCGTCGCTGGTTGTTTCAAAATTCTTTTGTCATGTATTTATAAACATCTAAATATAAAATCTGGCATTTCATGCACAATTTCGGCTAATAAATGTACCTAATAGTTTTCCGTGAAGAAATCTATGATTACATAGCAGTAAATCACTTTTTCAAAACATAAAATGGTTCTGATTAAACTCGAATAATTTAAAATCCAATTGAAAACAAAAATTTTACTACTCTCGTCTAGTGAAAATAAATTCCTGTTTTCGGAATCCTGGGATCTTCACACGTTTGGAAAGCCTTTTTTAGTGCCCGATAGTTCCAACAAGAAAATGTCGAAGTTATGTTCGTCGTCGGGTGTGCGGCACATTCGATCGAACCGTGTTTAGTTTTTCAGAGATCCACGGTTTCCGGAACGTGGGACGACGACCAATTTTGGGTACAAAGGACAACGAACTCTCGCGGTGGCTCCATTCGATGATGCATGGTCGTTAGTCATCGTGGTATCGTCATCTATGATTCTGAAACGAGTAACGCCTAAAGGTATTTCACTATGTCGCAACTGTGTTTGGCTTGTGTTCTCGGTGTAGTCACGTCAGTGCACCCAATGGCAGAAGAATCGTAAACAAATGCGTCAATGCAGCCGCAGGAGATAGCCAAAGCAGAAGAAACAATTCTATTACGGTCTTTGAACGTTGCCTCAACCATCAGTTGCACTTTATTCCGTAACTTGTACGTTTTTAACTGTTGGCAGTGCTGACTTGCTACACTCACAGATAGAGAGACTAATACTAGATATCTATTTCATCTACGATGTAAAAAGTCCGACGATTTTTTGCTGCAATAATTTTGTGCTGCATAAGCATGTAATATAAAATCGAATAATAATACCAATGATAGGTTTAGTTCTGACCAAAGAACGTGTTTTCGATTTTAAAAGGTGTACGAACACTTTGTACAACCATTCTAAACTTGATGAATCAATCATCATCAAAACCACCAACGCTGTGTATAGATCAAAAACTTGATGTCTCAAATTTCTTCACTATCTCATATTCGTGCCATCTTTGCACCAAAAAGTGACGTCCGCAGCAGAACTGCGAAATCAATAGTAACTCGAGGATCTACGACCAAGCGGTTATTCCATCGGTACCACGACAACTAACACTGTCCAACACCAAGAACATGACGTTGAAAAAAAACATATTTTTCAACTTTAAACAAATATTTTGATGTTATAATAAAAGTATTTTTTGAGGAAGTGGGAAGCATACTGCGTTTCCGCGTTGGACAATGGCTGCGCGCCGAAAGGGTAAATATTTTCCGAGATCCGTTCAATGGTACAAGGACAGCTGTAGCTGGTGTCTGGTCTACCTTTGATCCTCTCGTTCACTATGCCTAGAACCGTCCGCTCGCAGGTAAAGTAAAATGTTCCTGAAAGTCGACCGTGAAGCAATCGGCTCGTATCCGGTGCATTGAAAACGCCGACAATTTCCTCGGCGGGAAATCCGCTTTTTCCGGATTCTCTTAGCCGACGAAACGGGTATCGTGGGCCCCGCGATCGGCGACGACAATCGCCGCGACAATAGGCGAGTCGTTTTCTAAGCCGCTCGAATTTGTTACGGGGCGGAAACGGCCCCCATGCATCTCTCATGTACGCTTGTTCCCGTGAATGCCAGGATCATGGGGTATCTCGTATTCGCCACGCGCGTGTTCTCGCCGATTTTTCGGGGATCGTTCCTAAGCCCGATCCGCAAACACGACTTCATTCGAGCATTGCGGCCGCGACGATCCTCTCCGAGGATTTACTGCCGTGCGATTTCTTTGCGGGATTTGCATTTGTCCTGAACACATGCTGATCAGCTTCTGAATCGTACATCTTTCGATGCTTGTCGTTTCTTCCAGTGTCAACCAATTTTGATGAAGTTTTCAGTATGTGTGTAACTACCATAGATCTACAAAACGTACATTTTAAATTTTCATTAAGTGCCCAACCAAGAAAATTGAAAGAAATGTTTTCTTATTTTTGCACGCAACCTTGTAAATTGTAGTTTTTAGAAAATCTTTTTTGCAGATCATTTAGTAAACCAATGCTTCTAACCAATTACAAAAAATCAGGTTGTTTGGTACAATTATAAAGAAGTTATTCTATTTTAAATGGTGTACGAACACTTTGTACACACAATGTAACTAATTCACCGACAACATTTCACCAACTCCAGATTTCGCCGACAACGAATTTGATCGACAATGATTTTGACCGACAACAATTTTACATTCGTTGTCGGCCAAATCTGGAGTTAGTTCTAGGTAGACGAACAGAGAGAAAAATGACGGAGGTATTAATTCGCTGAAATTCTACATTCTACAACTCGTGAGTTCAAGAAACGATTTCCTCGGGAGTCCTTCTGTTAATAAGCGTATGCAGTTGCACGAACATCCGCGATCTAGCAACCATGTATCGCGTCGCGCCGCGACGGAAGTTCCTCTCGTAAGCGGTGCCGTCATATCCGGAATAAGAGCTGGAGAATTCTAATTCAGCTGATCCCCGGGTGTATCGTCGAGATCTGTTTGCTCAGCCGGTTCCACGAACCTTATGCCCATTGTCAGCCGCTGATCCGACTTGTATCCTCGTGTTCTCCTCCCACCACCACGCTCGCGCTCGCGCTAGCTCAATTACGAACGGTTATCGGAAACGTGGGAATGTTCTCGCATGATCGCGCACCCAGCACTCTGCTTATCACTTCCGCGGCTCGAGCAGCGCCATAACTGACGCAATTTCCCGCGAAATCGATAGCGCTGGCATTTTCGAGCTTATTGTTCGCTTGCACCGGTCGAGCGGCGATCAGGATTTCCCTCTTATTGTCGGAGCACGTGCTATACGATGTTGGATGGACATTTATGTAGCCTTGACAGAGAGTGTTAGGCAAATTTGCGGCCGCTGCTCATTGCAAACGTAGACTCTTTGAAATTCATTAACAAAAATTAAGAACGTCGTTGCACCATTTTCGACTCATCGAAATTATTAACCCTTATCCGTCCCAGACTCGGTTCCTGAAATGAAGGACGGATAAGGGTTAAAAGAAAAGCATCGATCAAGTGCTTCGGCAACGCAATGTTAAAAAGAAAACCAGTAGCTCATTTACAAAATATATCGACTACCGATCAGCAGAGCAGATTGGCCTTCCGTTGCGAACGATAAATTTTTGTTGTATACACGATTTCAAGGGACTCGAGCATGCAACTGGATCACCTCGGCAAGGATACGTCTTGAATGCAATTTATCGAGCGCTACGAACCAGGGAGAACATTGTCAAACGCGACTCTCGACTCTCGGCATTCACGGTATTTAGTATCCAACCTCATTAGTATAGTTGTTAATCACTCATACAGTGGGTGTACAGGGTATCACGAAATTATATGTCAGGGTCACCATAGCGTGATTCTACACCAACGATTTTGTAGAAATTGACACAAAAACTCCCCTTGACCTTGAAAATCAAGGTAGGAACAGAAAATTTAAAACTAACTTAGAACTAGCTTAGTTTGGTACAATTATAAAAAAGTTATTCTATTTTAAAAGTTGTACGAACACTTTGTACACTCACTGTAAGTGGATCGGTGAATTCTTTACGTTCGTGTCGTCACGATTATCAGGGAATAATGAGATGGAACAAGTATCGCGTCGATTTATCAAAATTTTTAGCGACAGCTTTCGATAAACGCGGGATCAATGCCGTTTATCGATCGTTTTTGCGCTTGACCTTTCGAGACAATGAATGATATCATTCCTTTTTCTCGTTAGCGTATTAGTAACGTGTTTCGCGAAGGTGAGCGAAAGAGTTTCCCGTGAGTCGCGTACCAAGAAAACTAGGAATAAAATTGTAATTTTCGTAACGAGTACAATCACAGCTGAAAAGTTGAAACGTGTGGCCCCGATTTCACAGTACCCGTCGACTCCTGAACATGACCCTGTGTCTCGTGTGCGAGGAGACAGTTCGTTAACTCGGATTAGAAACGCAGAGTCGACTTGGCCTCGGAATCGATATTGCGCGGGCCTTGCTCACCGAATCGGACGTGCCTGATGGACGAAGGTCGGTGCCGAGGGAACAACGGGAGGCAAAAAGAAAAAGGTAGGATGACGGTTTATCGTACGGAATGGATTGCCGATCCCTGGGCAAAGTTGCGAAACCGAGGCTTCGTTCACGACCGACCGAGAGATTGACTAGATTCGCTCGCGTGCCGATTAAGAAACAGCCGTGATAACACGATCCCCGAAATCTCATTCTATTCTTCCACAGTTCCTCTATATTTAAAAATTCGATCGATAGAAAAATCGCAAGACATGTCCTGACCGTCTCTGAAATCACAAAACCTAGGAGAACCTATCAGAATATTAAAAGGGAAAATGTTAATTTGTTCACTTAATTCGTTGTTAATTTGTTTTTATGTTATTGCCTAATGCTGTAATAAATCTTTTCTAAGATTTTCTAGTAAAAAAAGAACCTATCAGAAATTTATTCAAAGGATCTCTGAAATGTGGAGAAAGCTATATTGGTCATGGGACATTATAAAGACGTTGAACCTCTATATTCGAGACTCGGAACAAGGTTTTCGCGACCGTGAACGGAATCGCGATTGTGTAAGCCAGAAATTCAGAAGGCCGAAATGTCAATCTCCTAAAAAAGTCGTTATAGCTCTCCCTCCTCTCTGCTAGATCACGTTCGACCATGATGGTAGTCGGGTGCAATGCAATCACCAACCAGTAATTGCACCGGCGGTGGCTGCAACACCTTTCCAGCGACGTGCGTGTTGCACTTCCTCGCCGTCAATTACGGTCGACTCCTTAATGCTATATGATCGTACAAGGTGTTTCGGCACGCGTGTCGCAAGCCACGCGAGCGTGTACGAATCTGTTTGGCGACCATAAAGATACCTCAAAATCAAGGCAACTAGTGATACTCGACGATTTAATAAAATTGATAACAACGCGAAATACGAATCACTCGGATTTCCACGCAGTTACCGAGGAATCGTTTCAACACTGCGGACACCGTACACGTGGGTGATTGGATTTTACTGGCTTGTTGCGTGACTTGTGTCATGGGCAGTGGCGCGTTATGACTAGTTGGGGCCCCTGGGCAAAGTAGAATTTCGGTAGAGTAGATGCCATGATTAGGGTTACTAGATACGTAAATAAATAAAAATTAAAGTATCTAAATAAAAAGGAAGACCCATTTTGAAGAAATCCAAAAGGGTTTTCTTATACTACATGAACAGCCCCCTTGCCTTTCCCTTGAAAAATGAGAAAATTCTAAGGCTGCTCTCACAATAAAACCTTAGTGGATCAACCATAGAATAATCAAGTCAAAGCCACGATATAAGTTCGTGAAAAACACGGCTGTTGGACTAATAATGAGAGTTTACTGTATCAGCCACACTACTGAGTCTGCTGGAGAGCAAGACACTGTCTGCCAGCGACTTGCGGCTGCGAAACACGGGAACGCGAACCTCAGCCCGAGGTCGGCATTCTCTCATAGCTGTCGTTTCACTCGTTCCCCGAGAAGTGTCCTCGAAAATCAACGCAAGCGTTCATTGTCAGCGGTGCCAGCCAGACGGCCGAGCTTGCCGAGCTGGCTTGTATCGGAAACGTGCCGTTGCTCGCCACTACCTTGATGATAGCGGCGTCATTGAACACCGGCTAAAACCAACTCAGCTTCCCCCTTCCGTGAACACAATCGTTCTTATGGTGGGAACGTAACGCGATTGCGCGACCCTGCGTGGTCGAAGACCAGTTCGAAACGTTTGCGGACGTGTCGAAACCGTGAAAAGCTTGTCACGAATTGAAAAATTTCAGGGGATTCGCGATTAAAGAACATTTCTCGAGAAATGAGAAATCAGGAACACTACTAAACACAAAAGAAGTAAGTTCTATTGTAAATATATTTTCGCTCTCTCTCTCTCTCTCTCTCTCTCTCTCTCTCTCTCTCTCTCTCTCTCTCTCTCCCCCTCTCTGAAGTAAGATAAGTCTAGATATAAGTTAGGATATAAGATAGAAATAAGGGTAGTAAGAGCGAACAAATAAAGATTTATATACTAAATACAAAAGATTAAAAGGACCTTGTCTAATAAAAACAGAAAAGTACTTTTGAAGATAATTGTGAGATTCAGGTGCAGGTGAACGTAGTGAAACTTTGATGCTTCGCCTAATATCCAACATTACAGCCTATTGTGAGTTTTATCGCGTTCATTGGATTTTTCGTTCGAAACCGTCGACCTGACGCAACCGTCGACGATCGTTATCGACGGAACTGTAGGTGTGTACGATCTTGCATGCCCAACGAAACGGGGATTTATTGGTCCCTATGAATCAGTCGACAAACGTGCATACTAGCGCAGTATCTACAAATGTCGAGTATAAAGCGAGTGCAACGCTCCATGCTCGCTCGGGAGAACGTCACAGTGATTGCGTGCCGATCGTTACGGCGTCACTGGAACAATTGGAATTTACGTAAGTATGTTTCAATGCGAAAGAATGGTTCAACCGCTGCTGCTCCGTCGCGATGGAAAGTTTACGCGATAACCATCGATTCTCGGAAGGGGTTAATCAAGCTCGAATTTTTTTCCATGATAGACGAAGTTCTTCGAACTTCGATCATGACGTATCAAACACAAATATGCCACGTTCTGAATCGGTACTCTTCGTTTCAATGTTCTGAAACATTTCGATCAGTGTGCAACGGGATCAGGGATCTCGCGACACTTTAGTGTAAATGATTTCAATTGTGAACGACTACTAATTCATCATTATTTTGATATTTTTGACGTCACATATTGAGACGTTTACTTCTCGATGAAAATTTGGAGAGGAGCGACCACCAAATCCATTAAATTTCGTCTCCTGCGTTTGCAATGAAACTGACGGATATTTTTTATCGGGCCCCGTATTGTGGGATGACATTAACGAAGATAAAAATGAGCGGAAATAAATCTGAAGGAGCTTCTTATTCACGGAAGATGCCTGCGTGCCTGTGACGAATAATAATATCCGGCGACCATCGGACAGGGGAGTTTTCCATAAAACGCAGTTTCTATAGGATACACGCATCCTGTTCGGTCGTGGCCTCTATTTTCCATGGTGCACGCGGCACGGTGCAGCTGCCAGGGAAACCCGGACGAGGAAGAGAACGCTTTGGAAACGTGAACAAGGGGAACGAGGGGATCGGGCGCGTTTTAATTTCGCCGCAACCCCATGGAACCGTGTGCCAGCGGTTCGCCACGGCCGAAAGATGCACAACTGGCGCACGTGGCACACTATCTTCGGTTTCGACAGAAATTGGGGCGACCCACTTGTCTGTCCAACAAAGGAACACGGACAGAAATCAAATTTCAAGTCTGTACAGCTCGCCTACACATTTCTTTTCTACAATAATCGATATACGGTGTTCCCAACTATTAAAATATCATTTAATTCTTAAAATTATGTTATAAAAACGAGAATGTTGTTTTTAAATATTCGTTAAAATGTTGCTGAAAAATATGGACCAACTGGCGATCGAGCAATAGAAAGTTTTCTTCTATCCGATTCCGCCGCAAAGAAACTGTGTCCGGTTTCTTTTCGATCGCACCTCGTATGCCTCGGATAGCATAGATCATTCGAATAGATCGCGGTATAGTTCCGGGATCGATAATGCATCGAAGGCTCATCCTATTGCACACAGACGACTTTGTATCTCGCGTTCTTATCTCGGCACCGCCTTTCCGTCGTTTGTAAGCGTCACTCGCGCGTGGGATGATCTGTGTATCCCTTCCAGTGCTCCTTCGCCGCAATCGTCGTGCACAGTGGCTGGCATCGTTCTCGATTTCCTCCTAGAAGTTAGCCCCCCACTTGTTGAATCAAATAATTTTAACAGTTGTGCTGAGTTGTGCTAAGTTTGTGCTACATTGTGCTCGAATATTATAACTATCATATAAAACATGAGACTAAAAATTGAGAAAAACGATATTTTGAGTAGCCCGCACTTTTCATTTTTATCAATTTTCTTAATTGTGCTAGGTTTGTTGGGATATATTTGATGAAAAGTAAAAATAAAACATCTAAAACGGTTTAAGAATGCACAACAAGGTGGTAAAGTTGACAAACTGGAATTTTCGAGGAGATTCGAAGCGGCGTTTAGAGAAAGTGCCGTTTCGCTGAAATCAATGTGGCGAACGACGTCCAATTCTTCCCGGATAAAAAAGTTTGACGGGCCCCCAACGATATCCTGTTCCCGTTGCCACAGAAACGACCGGTGTGTGCTCGTTCCTGTATCCTCTTCCTTTTCCTCCCGGCTTCTCCCTTCGACTATTTATCCTTTCTCGGGCTGAGCCAGGGCATGAGCGAAAATGCTGGCGAACCGGTTCCCAGAATTTTTCGTCGGTGTCCATGTCCCGGACTTTAGACCGGTATTCCTCCACGTTGCTGCAGGATGCGTAGGCCGCCCGACGCGGTGCATTTTGCGGATTGCCGTCCATTCCGGATACGCGAATTCGTACCACATTCGTGTCACGAATACAACACTCGTATCCGCCTCGCGCACGTCCGGATAGAAACGATGCAAATGCTGAAACGCGTCCACGCGAAACGGGAATCCTAAGCTCTTCGACTTTCAAATTATTTCAAAATCTACGAGAAACGTTCCATTTTCCCCCACAACTTCGTCGAGTCGCGAGATAATTGCAAATATCACGTGTTATTTGTTATGATTTCTATATTGAAACATTTCAAGGTAAAAATATACATTTTATAGTTAAATTCTTGTACTTATTTTTATGCAAAAGAAAACTTTAATAGAAGTATCTAAACTCCTTTGAGAATTGTGTACAGTAGGTGTACAAGTGTTGCATGTAAAAATAAGAAAGGCTTTTTTTCAATTTTTTAATTTGGGCCGTAATGAAAATTTAAAATTTATGTTTATGTAGATCTATGGTAGTTATACATATATTGAAAATGTCATCCAAATCTTTTGACGTAGGAAAAGACGACACTCAGGCTCCATGATCGAATTTGACGGTAGGCCTCGGTAGCCGTTTCGCAAGCGTGTCAGCAGAGTTCTTTCGCAAGATGAGCACGCCGCAATCGTTATCTGTGACTCGAGCGAGACGCGTTCAAACAATAATCGTTCTCAGAACACAGCCTTTATCAGTTGCAGCTCCTTGAACCTTTTGGATGCAACGGTATGCAGTCGATGATCTCAGCCAGCTGGTGACGCTCAAACGGAAGTTTAGGTTTATCAATAAGACGTTTGTTCGTCGAACAGACAGGCTATTCTCCATAGAGATAATTACCATACGTACAGCCTCCGCTATTGTAAACCTCTTACAAAATCAAGCGATCGCGCGACTCTACGTGATCTCGTATATTTCTCCACACGTTCTCGACGAGTGAAGGAAACTGCGCGTACCTCGTGGTTCACGAATTTGAATTACTGCCTTGAGTGTCTTGAACGCCTTGAACGCCTTGAACGCGCGTTGAATACCAAACGTATCGAACGAGCATTATCTCGAGACAAAGTGGATGAAAGTGTTTCACGTTGGTCTAGGGATGCGTGTTTTCGAAGAGGTCCCCGAACGCAGGTGCATTTTGCGCAATGCAGACTCCACGATACTTTTTGATCGATTCTAATGTGTGTCACTGCGAACGTGTGCGCGCGTGCGTGTGGAGCGTACGATTGAACTCGAAATTCCAATAAAAATCGAAACATTCGCACCTCCTGAACTAGCTTTTGTCTATTACCCAATGTACAATGGGAGCACAAAGTGTTCATACACTTCTTAAAATAGAATAACTTTTTTATAACTGTATAAACTCATCATTGAGTTTTGATTATGCGAACTACTAAGTTGTACAACTGCGCCCGGACTCGGAACAAGTGTGGATGGATGTTTATTTGTGGAAGGTGAGCAGAATTAATGCCGCGGCTACCAAACAAATCCGAACCCATTGTCAGCCAGTCCTTTGTCGGTCAGTTCGTCCCCAAAGGTCGGTGAAGAACGGCGCTTAGTGGAGATTTCGGCAATCCGATCAACGTGAAGATCAAAGAGAGGCATGTAGATACGATTATGCGAGTCCGACCATTATGCTCACCACAGCTGCATCTTTGTCCGGGTGGGTTACAGGAAGGACGGACCTCGAAGCCTCGAGCACAGCTCGAAGTGGATTGCGACAGTTGACAATGACGGCCGAAGCCAACAGACGGTATCCCATTCACTGTAACATCCATGGACGTTTTCTAGCATCGGCGTACGCAGACTGAGACATTTTTTTCCAATTAACTAGTTCTTTCGAAAGAGGTGCTGCAATCGTCTGACCTAGAATATTTTCATCATATACGACCTTGCTCATTTTGTATGAAATCGTAAACACGAAGACATTTAGTCATGGAAACAGATTCCGCAGGATCTTCGCAGAGATCAAGAGAAGCCGCCTGTCAGATCGATATTGTGGTACCCAGTACGAGGTTGTTGATAAGAAGAAGAAACGTCAGATCCTCTCGAGTTATTGAAGCGAGAATACATTGTAACAAGTTGTAAAATGTAACTTTTAGTATTTTTTCTACAATTCCGATCAATTGCAATTATTGACAAAATTTTTTTTCGTATCCTGTGGCAAACTAATTGCTCTGGCTTCCCAAAAAAATTCAAATCGTATAGTACAATATTTAAAAAATTATCGTCTTTTTAAGAGTGTCCGAGTATTAGTAAGAGTCACTGTATCTACAATTACACATTTATCCGCTGTTGACTATTGTATATTTAATACATATTTCTTATGGGTAACGTTAATGTGTTCGGCAAGCAGCGCCGAAGCCTCCGCAACAATATTACAATAACTTTTGGCAAAGCCTCGGAGGAGACAATCGAGTGCAATAGGTTGGACAGCGAATAGCGTGTCTGAAATACAAGTGGCTCTGTTTAGAAGATACACAGGAGTGAACGCACACGTGCTCGCCGTTACCGGACGCTCTCGAAAGAAAAGCATTTTTAATCGGGACGACTTCCGGAACGGCCGATAAAGGGCTCGCATCGCCGGAAATGGAGTTGCCGACCGGCTAAGAACTTCCGTATCTATCAGAAGCAGATAACCGTTCTTGGAGAATCACTTTTGACAGTGAACTATGCACCCTTCAGCCAGAACAGAAACTTTTGTATATAGGGAAGAATTTTCCAACGATACAGGCACTTAAGGCCAGTTATCCATTTTAAGCGTCGCTATTTTCTGAATGTTTCGTATTTTATAATCTGAGTACATAAGGCGGTAATTGTTTAGAAGTTTGCCCTCCTCACTGATTTTGATGATCTTCGAATATGTTGTCAAGAGATGAGAGAGAAAACACTTTACTATTTATTATTTAGTAATTTCATCAAAATTAGAGAGGAGGGCAAACTTCTAAACGATTACCCTGTATATTGAAAGTGAGCAATTGGCTGATGCTCGTTTAAAAGTATCTATACAAATTTGTATTCAGGAAGGATGACTGTTGGTCAGGGGCTGAGATAAGGCACATTTAGTCTATCTGTCGAAAAGCAAGACTAATTTGAAAATCATTCTCCGTTCGTCCGGCGGATAGATAGGTCTTTGTTACGTTCCTAATCCCTTTCGAGGAAGACGAGCTCGCGCCGGAAGTTAACGTGCTTTCGGAGCTGCCTCGAACTGCTGCCATCCTTTGCCGGCTTAATCGAGGAAACGTGACCGTTTGGTAGTCCGTGACAAGAGGTAGAGACGTGTCTCGAGGCCGAGAAACCACGGCAACCTGGAGGCCGCAGACATTTATCGCTTCCCTGGCCTATCGGCCGACGAGACGAGGCCGAGGCCTCCGAATGGTCCACTTCGCAGGTGCTTGACCGTGCACTACTGCAACTACCTTCGTAATTAACGAAAGTACCGGGTATCTGATCGTAAATCTCGGCGTCTGCGGAATTATGGCAAGCGCGCGGTGCTCCGTTAGTCAGCAGCTAGTTGAAACCATGTTTCTTCCCTCTTCGGATTGAATTTGAAAAAATTGACTTCTCAATGTAATCAGTAGAGGAAACATCGAAAAAAATCGCTGGAGATTGAACTGACGAAAATGATTTTTGCATCAACACGAGGATTGTACCACGATGAATACGATGAGGAATATATCACGAATTTTGCTCCGAGGCCTAGGACCAGGACGGCGAGCTACGTCCGAGTGGAAAGTTGCATAAAGTCGTGCAATCGCGGCGGCGGAAAAAGCGTAACGGCATGTTCGATCCACATTGGCCAACATTTACGTCGAGAACACGATACCAGCAATCAATCGGAATACGTGTGTCGGCCAGACACGCCGTGCTAATCCTTCTTCTTACGAAAAGCCGCGACTTGTACCGCTTCACGAACGATTCCTGCTGCACATAACTGGTCAACTCGCAGAATCGACGATGCACATTATCATTACACCGTGCAAAAGCAATAGAAACTGTACTAACGATTGGCAATAAGTACCAGCGACAAAAGATCAAATTATTACCGGTATCGTTGAATTACAAATTCGTTGTTACCGCGCGATTATTACGACACACGCCCGCACTATGAATATATTCGATGCAACGAGGTGCAACAATTGATGTCATTTGATTCGCAATCGCATAACATGACGTCAGTTTTTTTCCTTCGCGGGTATACATATTATTTCGAATCGATTCGCGAAGGCGATTCTACGTCGATGTTTTAGCCGTGTTTACAGGAAGGAGAATGATAATGGTCCCGACGTATGGACGACGCGACGTTCTGATAAAACCTTAGCCCGCAATCGGGTGCAATCTGACGTTACTAAACACCCGGTTGCGACATTGTTATCGCCGACACGAAAATTAACGATTTACGTAGAAGGTCGTGTATCCGTCGAGAATTTATATGCGGGGATGAGGCAACAGTTGTCCAAAGTGCGAAATACTTATTCATTTCCATCTTTAAACATTTTTTTCCGCTCAAAAAAGTACCACTAATTCGAAGCTAGAATTAGAGAGCTTTAGAGACGGTTTAAGTATTATAAGTAGACTGCGGATGTTTATGACGAACATTTCGTACATTTAGTACACCCACTTTATATTATTTAGCTATTATTGGGTACTCTAAAAAGATCAACGTTCATGTTAAAACAATAGGTTCAACAACATGCGCGATAAATGAAAATTGCTACGTAAGGTTTTGAATGAATCAACCTACCACTACCATAAGTCCAAACTCTGCCTCGCAATTGCCGAATATTGACCAAGAGATTGCAACTATCTTACAGTTTATGAGGTGACTAAGAAACATTGCATTGTATTAATCAATAGAGATAAATAAATGATATACAAAAATGTAATAAGTAATCGTTCTATTCCTTGTTTACGAAAGTCCTGATAGCAGAAAAATGTTTCAATCACAAATCTTTCAATAACAAATGAATGAAATAATTTAGTAATTGTTAGTTCGATGCTCCGTGAAGTAAACTTTCGTTTAAACGCACGGAACCCCACTCGCGCTTGATAGAATGCACGTTCAATAATGACAACTAGGCGCAGCACAAGATTTCCTAGCTACCTGATAAAATCGATACGAAAAAATAGAAGTACACAGGTACTTGTCTGTCCGGCGACTATTCTACGAGAATAATTTCCAGCTGGCATTGCGAAAATGGCAAATAATACGACTCGGTGGGATCGGATACCTAAAAGCAAGTTTTTGTAATCGGGTGCAATCCGACTTGATTAAACGAGACTGTTGCACCATGATGGTTCTCTTATGAAAAGTAGAATTCTGCAACCGTGGGGAAACGATGCACGGCCGTGATGTAATAGACAAGAGTGTTTACAAAAACCGATACACGTTATTTATTGCTCGTAAAATCAAACGATACGATTCTGCCAAATTGGTCATATTTCATAATACTCGAAGAATCATACTATTTTCAAATATATTCATCTGGAGGCAATTAATGAACAGACTGCCAGGATCATTATGTAAAGTGTTCTACTTCAGTTGCGCCAAACAGGAGTTAATTATAAATTGAACATCTGCATTTTTTAGATTAGAAGACACTGATTATTATGTATACAGAAAGCTGTGAGGAAGCAAATATATTTTTACCGTTCATGTGTAAAATGTCCATAAGGATTAAAAAATTCAGAGACCGTTCAGGATTGCTTGGGAGTAGTAATTCTATGGTTCGTTTCCTTCTTTCGTAGAATTCGAATCCATAGGTTGTTTCATGAGTGTTGCACTTCATGTGTACGTAGACATGCGTGTTGTGGTGTTGTGTGCGTCAGTATATCTATTGTAGATGTTTTTCAGAATGAGACAGTCGTAATTACTGGGTCGACTTGTAACGTTCCCAAGGAGACGCTCCGTTTGGAATTTGGTGTTTGTGATTCGTGGTTGCGTATCAGTGTTCAGTTTTACTGAATCAGGGGACCTCGGAGATTATGTGAACCACTGTCATGCTGGATCGCACGTCCGCACCACGGTAAGTGCACTTTAACGTTATGCTTGCACCCCATATTTGCAATCGATGCTACATTCTGCATCGTGCAGATTAACCGAGGCCATTTCTTTATCACAAACTCTTTGCATTTTTCATTCCCCATAGGTTTTGTTTTTTCAATCTATAATTTATATTTCACTTAGAGAATTTGTTTCGAATACACACGCATAAATCTTCCAACAAATATTCGAAATTCTCATTTCTACTAGTTTCAATTTTCAAATCTGTTGTAGTTTCATAGCTGAATATCTCCGACGAAAGCAGATTATTATGTTTATCTCTATCTGTCTTGACACTTTAGCTGATCAAGACGCGGCAACGTGCGAGATTGTTTCGTCATGAAATTTGTGGCTAGCGACACAAAGAAAAACCAATACGTTTACCGTTTTGCATCAGACTGCCGCGTCCGGTTTGCCTTCGTTTATATTTACCTCGCTTTTTCTAAATGTTCTGCCGCGAACATGTCACGGTATTCGGGAGAAGCTTTCAGATCCTACACACAGTCAATAGTAACTAAACGCTCCTCCGATCAGCTATACTGCTCGGTGTGAATCGAAAAGATCGAATTTCTTTACTGAATTTACCGGAGGCTAATAACAGAAATGATCATTCCCATCAGGCGATCAATTTGAAAGATTGATCTCCCCGCAGAACGCGTATAAACGGCGAACTGTATTTCGAAAGCGAAAAAAAAACCATTGAATCGCACCGGAAGAAACAATTTTCGTGGACGACCGCCCACGTCATTACTTTTTCCTCCACGTCGGATCGTCTCGTCTCGTGAGGCATCCGCAAAAATAGTTTCGGCCGTGAACATAATCGTACGTCCGGTTCGTTTGCCATGAGAATGCTCGTGAGCCTGCATCGCGCCAACCTGCAGGCCCCACTCTGTATTTATACAAGGCATTACAAAAGGACTCGCAGAAACTCGTGAAACCATGATCGCCGCTAAAAACCTACCGGCGACGTGAGATCACGGACGATGACGAATTTTTGAGAGTCGAGCCGTGACCTCAGAAACTCCGCGGAAATCGCTATTATCATTATTATTCATAATCCATTATACGCTTCAAATTATTAGACTCGTTTACAAGTAGTAGTAGAAGTGTCAATCAACTACAGTGGGTGTACAAATGTGTTCGTACACTTTTTAAAATGGAATAACTTTTTATACTTGAAGAAGACGACCTGATTTTTATAATTAATTGGAAGCATTGGCTTAAGAAATGATATGCAAAATAGATTTATCAAAAAATTATTATTTACAATTATTATTTCTTATTTGGACCCATAATGACAATTTAAAATTTACATTTTATAAGACTACGATTTTCATAATTTTTAACCGCTTACAGCTCTTGTGTGAACAGAGAACTAATTCGTTCGGAAAAATAATAATCTGTACAGTGGCAATTTCATCTCGTTTCAGAAATCTCTCTGAAACTTTTACAAAGCGACGCAGAGCATAATCTTGAGTGACAGAGGCGTGACGTCAGCTTTCCAGAAACCGGAAATTATTTGAAAATTCCTGGTTATTGCGCAAGCAGGACTGATATCTCGGATTTTTCGTTGCAATCACTGCGCGAGGCAACGTGCTCGTCATCGCATTTCCATTGTCTTTCACACTTGCCAATGAGTAACGTCAGGGTAATCACAGAGCGCCGCGAACCTCGTTTGTCTGATTAGGCTGAGTGGAAAGGTGTAGAGTCCTGTCCAGGAAATTCGTGGTAGCATGACGTGCGTCACGTATGCCCGGCCAATATTTCTCTCGCATTCATCCATCAGGGAATTATCAATCCGACACTCGGTGACCTCGTGTCTATCTCGACAATTCAATAATCTGTTGTCTCTGCGGCCGGATTTCACGAAGATCCGTTTCGCTCGGCGATTGGGCGAACGAAACCGCGCCATTCCGTCATACACGAGAATGTAACATTCCCGTAACAACCATCGGTGCGCAAAAACGGTCAAACAGCGAAAGAAGAATTGGAAATTTCAAACTTTCTTGATTTGAATGAAATTTTTATACTCCATTCGACCTGGCGAGACTATTACAGGAAGAAACGCGAATTCCGCTTCGTCCTCGGTTTCTTAAATTAGTACACCAAGCTGCCGGTTTCCGTTGAATCAACACCGGCTGCGAAAAACACGGCAATTTAGCAGAAAAGCTCGCGAAAAGACACAGAATACACCGATTCCCCTTCCCTCTTCTGTTTTGAGAAATGAAGGTCTCGGCGACTGTATTTGTTCGGATCTAAGATTGCGTTTCGCAATCGCGGCTGGTCGATGACTTTCGAAATCCACTAATATCTGTTTTATTTGCGGACCATCCGTTTGTCGAATACGAAATTAAACAGCCGTATTATCTTCGCCGCGGTGTTCTTTTATAGCGCCAATTAATCACTTTTGGCAACTTGCACGACGTTTTTAAAGGGGCTCTATCTGTTTAACGATTTCGCTATTATTGTTTACTGTGCAGATACTGCAGAGAAATTCATTTACTTTCGCCGGAAATTCAATTGTAACGATGAAACAACATAATCGTGCAGCGTCGCACTTTTTTTTATCGCATTGTGCCCCCTTTTTGGAACGTTATGACACGATAAAAGATAAGCGGTATCACGATGGATTTCGTGATTGGGAGAACAATGGTGGAAGAGACTCTCGAAAATCGATACTTCCGTGGAGAACGGTAAACTAGTGGATGGCTGGGCGCATAACCATAATATTTAGTGTCTCAAAATAAGGCCCAAAAGCGGTTATCATAATCTCGGCCGCGATAAATAGACACTTGGCCTTCGAGTTGCTCCAGACAGCATGACGAAACATCGACAGTCAATATCCGACAAAAGGCGGCCTTTATAATCAGCTTAATGAAAAAAGTTGCCCAAACGTACGAACCGAACAAACAGGAAAAAATGTAAAAACCAGACCGGAGAATCGGAGAACGATCATCGGTGATCAATTAAACGTTTCTTACATGGTCGCGTTAATAAGATAATAGAGTTACCAAGCGTATTTCGAGAAGTGACTCGAAAGAGCGAGTGACACGTCTCGATTTCTTCGCGACAAACGCTATGCGCGACGACTCCGCGTTTTCTCACGGTCATGTCGACGCGCGTGGGTGAAGTTGCATGCCCTTAGTTACCGGCCAATTGTTTAAAGCGTGCCTCCTTCGGTTGCTAAGGAACGTTCAGGTAGGTCAAGGGCAGGTCGTTTGCACGGAACGAGCATCTCCGAAGAATTCGCATTCAATCTACTGAAAACTCTACCGATTTTTAACGCTGGATCTTTTCGCGCGAAAACAAGCCTCTCAACATAGTTTATAAAAATTACTGGGTCCTGACATCTATACCGATGACCGTAGTTTAAACTAACAAAACTAGCTCGTATTTTGATAAATTCGGTAACCAAGACTGGAACATTGAGATTCATTAGTATCTTGACGGAGCGTAGGTAAACAACGGAAAAGTTGAACGTATTTTGGATAATTCCAGCGTTCGATTTTTGCGATTCTTGCAATCGAGCTCGCGAGGCGAGTGGAAAATTTCAACGGGACATTGCAATCGACGCGATTAATAATGTGTTTCGTACGCTCGGATGATGTAAAAGAGGTAATTAGTGTTACAGATGTTGTAAACGCGCAATGGATTTGCATGTGTGACCGCGTGTCGCGGTTTAGGATGCCCACGTACGCGCTTATGTGGCCAGTGACGCAGCATTAAGGCGCAAGGCCCCACTACTGTATACACGTTATCAGAACGCGACTGCTCCACAATTTTCTAGAACCGTTCTGCGATTATACTGTAACTTTGTTGGGTATTGCATCACCGACGTCGAATAAACGACAACAATTCGCGTATCGAAGCCATACACATCTACGGTGAATCAGTGAAGTGACCAATAGATATAACTAAAGAAGTACCGTGAGTAAGTCCCATGAATAACATCTATGCAACGCACTCGTTCGATTATTTGAATACAATTAATCAGAATACTACCTAAGAATTGATCGACCTCGCAATGCTACATGGCTTCTATACTAATTTTTATAAAATCATTTCATTACACGAAATTACGGTCTACCTTCTGTTGTTACAAAAAATTAGTTTAATTTTGTAAATAAATACAAAATACGTAGACATTTTCCCAACACTAAATGCTCCTGTACTTTTGTGCAAATAGATTCGTTACTCGCGCCATCTAAATAAAGCTATTAACCTTGAAATAGCCATCATTCACAACAGAAACAAATATAATAACAAAACCTGTGATGTACACAAAAACGCAAAACTTAGTTCGTGTTATAAGATACAGAAAAAGAAAGCATGCACAACATTCCTGACGTTGAGGTCATTTATTCGACCATCTCTATCATTACGCTCATCAATCAAAATATTAACAGGTGTACTTATAGTATTCATAATGTATTCATATCTTATAGTATACAGGATGTGAAAAACAACTTTATCAAATATTGCAATTGATTAGATTTGTAGAAAAAATACTAAAAGTTGCATTTCACAACTTTTTTTGAGGGCCTATATTGAAAATTTAAAAAATACGTTTTGAAGATCTGTGTGAATTAAAGAAATTAAAGAAAGAAGTAAGAATATTTAGATTTACTAGTACAATAACAAAAAAGTTGTCGTCTTTTTAAGAGCGAATAATGTTGTGTCTCACTGTATCGTCGTAATGACATACCTTAGAAAATGTTAATTTTCTTGGTCTCGTGCGGATTCCCCAAAGTGTGGACGAGTGTTACGCCGGTACTGAGGAATCAGTGGTCGCGCGTGCGCGTTGGGCTCACGTCTTGCCCTACCACTGTCGCGGTGCCGTCGGGTTAATTCGAGGCGGCGACCGTGGCTTCAGTCGTTTGCTGCACAATGGCGCGATCGGTTTGTGTTTGCTCGTTCTGCTGCCGCCGTCGTTTCTGAGCGGAGGGTCGGCCCAAAACGTTGGCCCGTCCGTTGCGCGGGATTCAAATCTCTCTGCACCAGTTTCCCTCGTTCTGCACCGCTCAGCTTTCCAGTATCTCTTCGTGTGACCGACCAACTCCGCGAACGAAGAGGAACGTCGATCGCGACACACAAACACACACATACACAGATACACTTGCACGAACAGCAAGAGAACCGTGAAGAAGAGAATCTGCCAACACCATTCAGGTAGAGCAGCCAACAGGAAGCAGCCAGGTTTGATCCGAGGCGCGCGCTATTCGAAAAACCAATACGCCAGGTGTAACCATACCCGGGGAATTCGCTTTTCGAGCAGACACACGGCGGCAGTTAACCAACAACGTCTTTGGGGGGGAAACTCGGCCGAACACCGTTTTTCTCCACACCAACCACCCGTTCAGGAACGCACGGCGACAACAGGAACATTAAAAAGGTAACACCGGCAGCCCAACCATATTTCGCAAACCCTCCCTCCCTGAGCTGATAAGAAATTCGGACCTTGTGCGCGCACACCGTATTTCTACGTATCGGGCTCTACCGCCTGGGTACAGTGCAAAGTGCAGTGATTATTACTGACGCGTACCGGATCGATGTCAGCCTCTTGTATCGTGTATTTACTTTGGTGCGCTTGCCCTGATATCAGTGCACCCTTACTCCCATTTCTTTCCGGTCATTTACTTTCGTAACGTTACAACGTATACCCGAGTTTGCCCAACCGGAAGTGCCGCGTAACGCTATCGAAAAATTGCTTAAACATACCGTGGCACTGTACAGTGCGCGACAGTAAACAGTTACCCAGTCTAATCATTGACGATGCAGCGACACATGCTCGAGTCTTTTTAAGCAATTTCTTCGATGGTAGATTTCGCAATTTGTACAATGGTAGATGTTGTTTATCTTACCGTCAATAGTCTGAGGTTTCGCTGACGCCGGCGCTATTCATTGACAGAAAGTCATGGGCTCCCCGAGCGGATGTATTAGGCAATTAATTTATTTCGCGGTGTTGCGTCACGTTTGCGCGCTATTAATGCAACCGGTGCCCGCAATATCGTCGTGACAACTGTGAAACTCCGCCATTTTGACCTTACCGAAGGATATCTGCTATCTACACTCGGTAGTGTGCGTGTTAAGTATACGCGGGTTTCGACACGCGCTACCGTGTCGACGCAATGCTTTACTAATTTCAAGCTCGTTGTTTCGTCAGCTACTCGTTCATTCAATGAAAACGGAAAAGGGACGCCAGAGCTACAGCGTCTACCAGTAACCGTCGACTCTCTGTTCGAATAGTGTTCATTTCGCTCGATCTATTCAGCAAAACGCGAATTATGGATTAAAATCTTTGTCGTCGAGATACGACTCCATCTATCAAGCGAAATTTCTTAATTTTCTGTTCGAATAATCTCCATATTGCGAAGGAGCAAGCGAGTTTGCGTCTAAACTGGAAATTATGGATTGAAGTAGACCTTGACACTAGATAGAGCCAAATAAGAAGTCGTCGGTTAATAACCGTTAATTTTGAATTGGAGTAGCCTGTATACTATGTCAGAGTAAGTGCGTTTCAATTGGTTTTTGTCTGTAGTATGAAAATTATGGACTGATGACACGATCAGTCGTCGAATATCGCCACAAACTAGATAGAACCAAGCAAGGAATGATCTTTAGAACGGCGGGAGTTTTGCGCAAGTGCGTGGACGTCATAATGGCGCGATTTCGCGAATAATCTAGATTCTAGATGGTCGACGTACTTGTACGCCGATGATCAATCTAGTCAGCTGTGCAAGTCGGATTTCTCAGACGTGCCCCAATTGTTCGTTTTCAAGGTTACCCTACAATTTCGTACCCGACGATTGTAATAAGAGTTCAACGAAACTGCACACCGCTGTGAAATGACATGGTCCTCAACCTGTAATTTTTCTCAATTTCAAACGCTCATCTTGGTCACAACGACGTACATACATTGCGAAACACTTTGCATTGTTTAAATTCTGGAACGTATACGTGTCGCTAATGTTTTTTTTTAATTACAAAGTGAAATTTTAGAGATAGTCTCGTCTAACAGAAAAACGATGTTTATAAATATTATTTTCATCTAAAAGTACGAATAATTTCACAGTTTAATAATTAATGATGAACTTTTTTATAATTGTACGAAAGGATAAATTTTTAATTTTCATTACGGGCCTAAATAAAAATGTTTAAAAAAATGCCTTTTTATTTTTGCATGTATTCGTTTCATAAACCAATGTTTCTAATTAATTTTAAAAAATCAGGTGATTTGGTATAATTATAAAAAAGTTATTCCATTTTAAAAATTGTACGAACACTGAATGTACTTGGTATTGAATCCGTATAAATAGTCCCCGAAATGAGGTAATGCGGTGTCCGCATGTCGTCGACGGCACGTAACAAAGTGTGAATAAACCTGATGGATGGTCGATAAAAATTCGGTGTTACATTACCGACATTAATAACGCCGGAGGATGCTGTTGCATCACGTTTTAGAATTTTTTCTGCGACCCGGCTTCCTCTGCTGGGATAGAACGTTACGGCGCAACGACCGCCTTACAGCGATATCCCTGACCTTACGGTGTCCCCTTCTCCATAGAAATTGCGCACAGGGCAGGACGAATGTCGAAACGTACTCTTTTGAAATTGTCCGTGAATCACATAGAGTTAATGGATGGAACTCTTGTCATTTCAGTCCCATTATGTACACACGCTAACTGACTTCGGCACGTTACGCTCGTCGCAGTGTGTCAATGTGCTTTGTCTCCGTTAAGAGCCTCGACTTAGTCATTATTGTGTCGAAAATGTTCCCACCGTGTGCATTGTTTCGATTCTCAAAAATATTATTTAAGAACTTATATAAACGTTGATACTTCTTATCCGTGGAAGATACAGCGGTGACGTAATATAATGTGACGCAAAATAATTACCCAAAACTATAGGAGATAAAGAAATCGAAACGCAGACAAAAGTTAGTTGTTCCCCTAGCGGCGCCTATACGAATAAAGCCTTTTCACGTGATAGATAATATTAGGAAATAATGTAGTTGTTTATTTCGTTTCCGTATCTATGTACGTATGAAAAGGCTGTTAAGAATTGATAAAAGGATTTTAGTAACGTGTTGTTTTGTTTGTTCGTGTTGCAGAGCTTTTTGGTAAAACGTGACCGATTGTCACCCACGAAGATCTCCGTCCAAGGACCCACAGGTAGCGCGAAGCAACTCTGCGTGGGCCCCCGCACAAAGTGATATTCTTAACTAGAATTAATTCGTATGTATACAAAACGCGTTTCGTACACGCTAGAGCGAACCGAATTCGAATCGGTCCGTTAAGAAAATCGATAACTGTCGCAGCTACCGGCGTTCGGTAATCTCGTGACGTGAAGTGTGTTCAAGAGGCTTTTCAAAGCTTTAATGGTCAACCGACAATATTGCGGATTGTAAAACCGCTCGACCTTTGGATGACACGTGTCCGTAGCACGAGCAAGAGGAGAGAGAAAAAACGATCCGCGAGATCACGCAACGGAAGACACAAAGTGTGGATGCTTACGATTAGTGTAGTGTGAAAGAAAAAACGGTGCGCGTGTGAAAACCGGCACAATATGAGAGTGACAGCCGCTACCAGGCCGCATCTGCAAGTGACTCGTACCAACAATGGAAAGTTCCTGGTTAGTCGGAACAATAGTCAGGAGATCAGTCAGCAGCCGACGAACGACGAGGCGAATTCGGTGCCGCCAGTTGTCTTCCGTAGTTACGAGCCGGTCCCAACCGATCATCATGGACCAGCCATACTCGGCGATCGGTATCTGCTTCTTGGCCCGGCTGAGGGCAGCGCGCTCTACCGATGCGTCGACGTCAATACCGGCCAGCAACTTGTCGCGAAGGTGAATTTTGCTACTTCATTACTATTCTCAAACCCTCATCCTTTTCTTAACCCATTAGTTATTAACTTTTGAACGATCTTTATTCCGTGGGTGTACGTACAAAGTAAAACGTTCGAAAAGCATCCTAAGCAACGAATAATATTAGATACAAAATACAAGGTGGTCCTGCTAAAGATACGTTAATTATTGTATAATGAGTTGAGTAAAAAATACTAGATATAAAGGTTGAATGTTCCTGAAAGGACATCGTATGAAAAATACGAGGCCCGAAAAGCCGATCATGTCATATTGTACGTCCTTTTTCACTAAAATCGTTACTTATGCAGCAATTAGTATACAGTGTGTGTACAAAGTGTTCGTTTGGTACAATTATAAAAAAGTTATTCTATTTTAAAAGGTGTGCGAACACTTTGTACACCCACTGTATGTACCGTACAGAGATCGTAAATCGCCGAGCACCTACAAACCGTATAGCACAGGAGCAAGGGGGACAAGAGTGCTAGCTCCAAAAATGCCCTTCAGAAGTCTCATCTACTACATTGTTCATAGAGCAGTACAGTCAAAATACATTTTCTACAATAATATATTAATATAGTTTGCAGGTACTTGGCAACATACGATCTCTGCACAGTACAGTAAAGCCTCCATAAGAGACAACAACCACGCCAGCGTTGAGCAGCCATACCGCACAATGGTGCATTTTGATCAAGGTTATTCAAAATTGCAAATACAAGAAAAAATGATGAATGTGGATTCTTTGAAGGGACGGTTTCCAGTTTGCGAATCGTTTAATTGACATTTAATTACGGCACGCACGGGGGTTAATTAGAGATAATTGGAACGGAATTTCGAAGCCTAAAGAGGAGGGGAATTCTGTGATCGAACACCAGGTGTCTCTCAGTCACCTAAGAAAAATAGCAACTGGCGATGTCGAAACGATTCGTGTTTATCCTTGATAGAGCAAACGCATCCCGCCTCCAGGATATGTGTCACGTAAGACTCGGAGGCAGGTGTGCAAGAACATATCCAATAAAAGTTCTACACGTTGTATCGATGAAAATCGCCTTTCTAAACTGTAGCCTAGAGGCTTTTCGTTCCGTATTCAGGTCGAACGGGATTGGTTCACGTGTTATCGGTCGATGCCACCGAGATACATAATCCCGGGTGGCGAAAAATTGGTCTGCTTCGTTTAACGCTGAACGATATTGCTTGTTTATGACGATTCGGGATCTCGCACGATACGCGAGAACGTGTGTTTGTAAACATTTTTATGAGCACGTGCTCATTGGGAGGTTCGCTTATTCCTGTGGCCTTCGAAAGGGGCACCTGGGTCCATCATGACCCAGTGTTTCGAAGGCAACATCTAGCTTATAGCTCAATATTCTTCTGCTTGCGACATAACGTTTTTTTTTCATATAAAATATTTAAGAACCTTGTCGTTGTATACAATACTTCAATTTCATTTTTCTTGAAAACTTTCCGTTCCAACCGTGGAAAATACGAAAAAATATTTAACAAGTTTTTCTGGAAATTCCGGATTTACAGAAAGTCGCTTTAAAAATCTGTTCGAAAGTTTGTTCTTCGAGAAAGTCTGCTTTCAATTCTCGACTCCTTCGAAAATCAAAGCAGTTTTTCTGTGCCGTTACAACAAATGAGATTTCACGAGGATCTTTGAAAGGATGTCCGCAGAGGAATCTGAGAAGCAGGCGCGATGGTTTGAATACTTTTCAGAGCGTGTCCCCGACCGTAAACACGATCGCACCAGATAAAAAAAAAGTAGCGGATCTCCTAGCATCATTCCGGTATTTCCTCTCGCGCAACCAGCAACCGTTATTTCCATTGTGACCGGTGTCGCAGGCCTGAATGATAGAAACGCGCGTATGTCACTCTCTGAGAGAAGTTTCTCGGAATATTGTTGCGTCAACCTTCACCGCATTTTTCGCAATTAAATCCCGTCGTTGTTGCATTACTTACGTACGTTACTCTTTAAGAACGCGAACCTTGGATGTACAATGTTTACCTTCAAACACGTTCACACTTATTTTGCAAACGCTACGAAAGAGCATTCTAAACAGCTGATATATATATTTAAAAAATGTATATTTCTTTGATAACATTGTGGTAAACCTGAAACGATCACGTTTTCGGATTGTTATAGGGAATTATATGTAGTTGAAAACCACTGGCTTCGTACAACACGTTGCAACGTCGTAACAGATCGCGCAGTCGTTACTTCCGCTATACAAAACCTTTCCTGAGGCTGTTGACGCAACTCGCTACCATATTTCGAAGCAATTTATTTGAGGCTTTCGTGCATTTCGTTACGCGGCTAATCTTCCGGGTAGCAATTGCACGCTTTTAACAAGAAACGGTGAACGCGATGCAGAAATTTCAATCGTTTTACTTGTCGTGTTGAGAAAGTTCTCGAACTATTTTAAATTTCTCTCGAATACCAAAGAAATATGAACTTGCAGGATTTTACAGGGGAGAGGAGGGACACTTGCAACATGTTACAAGAACAAATTGCCATGAAAACAGCTTAAAAAAGCTGTAATTAAACTGTTATTACAACTCGGCACGGTAATTTTAGAACGAGACGTCGAGGTGCAATGATTTACGGATGTCAATGGGACCTCTCTCTGACTAATTGCATTTGTCCTCGGGACGCGTTTTTCACGACAACGGAATTGGATCATAATTGTCGCAGTTCACCCACGGATCACTTAAATCCTTAACTCGCATAGCAGGATTAAAAACTTGTCGTTGTTTCATAACGTCGTGGCTAATGGACGTAAAGGTTACATGCTGCGAATGTTTTCTATTTCTCGTCATGCTTTGCCAGAGAAACGTTTCATACAGGCGAAAAACCTTGGCCAATCAATTTCCAATACATGTGCATTTGTAATTAGGCTCATCGTTGGCATACATGGTCCTAGAGCATCGTCGTGTACAATTTTTACACAAATCGTGAACATTTTCGTTTAGAAATCATCAGCGACATCCTACGGGCATATTTTCTATATTTGCATTAAATAGACGCAATATTCACTTTTAATGCCTAAGGACATTCGGTTTGCGCAAGCGACAGGACAAATATAAGTTTTTTCGTTAATATTCGGTTCACAAAATTGTATATAATTTTTATACACCGTTTTCTATCAAGTTCAGCTTCAAATATTTCCGCGCTTTCGACAACAATGAAGTATTGCACATTAGGCAACACTGTACCCATGTAGGTTCAAAATTTCGAGGTCACGAACATCGACAATGATGTCAATTATTTTATTTGATGTGCTAAACGAATGTCAATATGGCCGTCTATAGCGTTTACACTTCATGCTGCAATGCGGATGTGCACAAAGTTGATGCACATCGTAAATCGATGAAGATGCAGTGACACGTGTGTTAGGATTGCTTCATAGAGCTGCTCGTCGTAATAGTGTTATGTTTCTTAGAGGAAATCCACGTCTAAAATCTGTAGCGATCTTGGTAATAATTAAATGATTTCATACGGTAGACGTCATGGCGCCAAATATTCGCGCGTGCGCACGAGACTGCGCGCGTTCACACCCGTGGCAGCTGCTGCCGCGTTTCCATTAACATTTTACAATCGTCACGTTATACAATGTATCGCTTACATCATCGGCTCGTGAACAAATACAAGGCTGCACCTTGCCTCACCTCGCCTTTGCCCATATCGCCGTTATTCATAATCGTTTCTAAAGCCAGGGCCGTTTAATTTAATTGACGATTACTCCGTTGCGTGACACGTTTTCGAAATGGCGGCTTACACTGAACCGGATCGAACAGTTTAATGACACCACGCCGAAAAATTGACCTCTTTCTTCGTCTCCTTTTACTCCGGTAATACTATTTCCGTCGATTGGCTCATTTCAATCGAAACCTCGTTTCAATTACAGTAATCGCTCCTTTATTGTCCAATAGTCGACTTTCGCACTGAACAGTGATCGAACCCGGACAGTCAAAAGGCGATTACTGTACTCTCCCGTATCGATGAAGTCATTGGCATAGATGCATCCGTCTCTGCAGCCCGATAAGAAACGCAACATTATCATTTTCAAAGCTTAAGGTGTTAAAGCATTAACGCGAAGAAGGGAAATGACGAAGTCGAAAGCCATTGTGGAAAAGTTTCTTCGTATCGACGAGTAATTCATTTACGGTCAGTTCGAAGAATTTAATTGGTTCGAACTTGATCGTACTTGGAAATTGTAGATTTTTTTTTATTTAGAAGAGGGTTGATTTAAATTGTCGGGTGCAGTTTCATGCAAGATTTTCGAATTTAGGCTTTGGTCAAATCGTGTGCTCCGTTAACGTTCTGCTCCGACGTTTACGACTCGCCCGAGGTCTTAGGATTTTCGGTTGGTACACAACGAAAAACCATAAATCGCTCGGCATCGGACTGACAGAAGGTGTATAGTTGGCGCAATCGAAAGGCAAATTTGAAAGACCTTGCGAAAAAACATTGCGTTATTCTTCTGTCGAAAGACCGCGAGGCAATTAAAACGTGAACGGTTTTTTGCAATACAAAGACAGCGGAAACATCGGTTTTTAACGAAGTCGGACACCTTCTCGCTCCTGTAGGCATAGGCCATACGCGATTCTTGTAAACTTTGTCTTTCTCAATCACTCCCATCTTCTGAGAAAATTCGTTTTGCAACTGAAACTCGTACTTCTAACTTCGACCATCTGCAAACAATTTTGTTCAAGAGTATACAACTTGGAACCGGTTAAAAAAATATACATGATGTAATCGGAAGAAACTGCTAAAAACCGCGATGAAATATGTACTTTAGTCGAAGAAGAAGAATCAAACGTTACGTCTAGTAAAAACCCGAATCGAATTAGAACAATGCAATCGAAAAATGGGTGGGGCGGTCCTGATAGATGGTTCAGAATTTGTCGTTGGCCTGCTAGCCGATCAGCACCGGGGGCAAGATTTCGTAAAGAACGCACCGTGCCCTTATTAAACTAATGGGACCCCTGCTTTCGCAACCGTGACAGGTTTCGACACCGGAGATGAACGGTCGGACGAACAAAATTTCAAAAGTAGCCAAGATTTCGTGTGCCCTCTTATCGAGCCGTCTTGTAAATCTGGTTTATGCGCGGCGAGCCTTCTTTTATCCTTTGTTCGGGTGCTGGCACGCATAATGCGCACAGAAAAAATACCTCCGGATGCTGATCATCGTGTTCTGAACGTTGGTGACATCGCTTGATAATAAACGATAATGAAGAGCGATGTTCGAACAGTTATCAGGGACGGATATTTTGCAACAGTTGAGCGGTTCTCGTTACCCGATGAAAATTTATCTAGTAGATAAGTAAAACAATGCGCAAACGGTTGCAAAATGATCGATCGTTCAGAATTCCCCTTACACTGGTCACAATCGACTTTTTTAAAACATACAGTGGGTATACAAAGTGTTCGTACACCTTCTAAAATAGAATAACTTTTTTATAATTTCACTAAACAACCTGATTTTTTAAAATTTTCGTTTCGTAAACCAATGCTTGTAATCGATGATAAAAAATCAGGTCGTTTGGTACAATTATAAAAAGTTATTCTATTTTAAACGATTTTAATTATATTTTAACACGAACACTTTGTACACCCACTGTAGGTTAGATTTAATCCAACGTTAGATGAGTTGCTCGTGTACATCAAAAAGGAGTAGAAGAACTAAGATGATGTACTCGTCTATGAAGCGACGTGAAAGGCGAAGCGGTGGGCTCAGAGATCCGGATATTTGTATTGTCCGTTGGTTGCGGATGTCCGTATTAACTGGTCAATACCAACCTACAATTATTCAGCACAATGGCAGATATTGTGCTCGTTATTGAGAACGTTCACGTGATTCGCGCTCCTTAAAAGGATGCGCGCAGAAACTAGTTTCGCAAGTATACTTCACAGCTGGCTACCTTCTGTCGACAGGGATTGCTGGGAGCAATCTTCAAAAGGGTCCTAGTGATTAGGATTAGTGGGGACGCCACGCGGGACACCTTGAGCATTTTTTTAAATATTTAATGTTCATTTCTATCAACGAGAAAGATTTGGGTTAATATTCGAAATTTAATAAGGTCGCGTCGATTTTTGTGACCGACTGTATGTTTGATTACACGGTCCAACAAATTTAAAGTTTTTTCGTGTTTCGATTCTCACTCTGGGATTCTTATAGTTTTTCGCGCTGATTCTGAATCTGTTCTTAATTTTCGCCTAGACGCACAGATTTTGAGAAATTTGAGTTTGAAAAAAAGATATATTTTTCCACTTTGAACAAATACTGTCATAAATAAAAAATATGCCTTTTTTCAAACTCAAATTTCGCATAGTGAGAATCGAAACGTTTTTTGGTTGTTGGACCGTGTTAACAATGGTTGCTTTTAGCAGTAGAGATTGGGCGAACCGTGAGAAAGCATTGACTCGAGATCGAGCAACAGCGAGTTAGAAATTCGTCCTTCCTCCCGGAATAGTTTCCCAATCCCCATCGAGTTTGTCCGGCGTACACGCACGACGGATTGACGCAACGGGTTTCCTGAATTTCAGGCGTTGACTGTGGGCGACAAAGGTTGCGAGGCGCTGCTACAAGCTCACCTTCGATTAGAAGGTACCGGAGCGACGAGCGGCGTGGCAGGCGTGGTGGAAGCACCTGGAGGTCGACGCTATCTCCTGTTGGAGGGCCATCATGGTGACCTGCACGCCTACGTAAGGGCACGCAGGAGGCTGCGGGAACCTGAAGCTAGACGACTCTTCCGGCAGGCAGCCAGGGCCGTAGCAACGTGCCACGAATACGGCGTGGTGCTCAGAGACCTGAAGCTCAGGAAGTTCGTCTTCGCAGACGAAGCAAGGTGAGCACTTGGATAAACCAATCCGTGAAACCCATGAACAACGTTCCTCAGTTCCAAAATTACAACAAAACTCCTTAGCTCAAAACTTACAAAAAATTAGATTTACTTTCAAACACCACAAACATATCTTATTAGTATATTTCAAACTAGCCGTGTTAAACGCGCGGAGGGTTAAACGCAAACGTGTTTTGTCATTTTAATCGAAAGACGATGGAACAGTTTCGTATACGTGTCGTTACATACATATACGGGTCGCTTTAGATCGAACAGTTTAAACGTGAACACGTGCTCGAAAAGTTCATTGAATGCTATCTAATTTTTGATCCGTCACGTGTCCGCGTGTCCCCGATAAAAACGAGGTGGTCAGATCGACCAGATACAGCATATCATTGAATATAAAATGCGGTGGTAGACGTGGAGGGGTACATTAAGGTGACAAACCAGCCGCTAATTTGACGTGACTGTTAAACGATACGGTACGCCCACTATCGTCTGCGGCATTCTTGGAGCGAGTGAGAGGACCCGCGTTACAGAGAACCATGGAAAACCAGTTCGTATTCGTTCCATTTCCATATTCGCCTGTAATTCTTTCGCACCATCGGCTATTGAAGGTGTAGGTATATCTCGGGAAAGAAGTACTTCCACACCTACATAAATTAACTTCCCCTTCACTCGACGCGCGGGCACAATGTGTAACCCACCCACGTTCTAAACAGAGTCCGTTCCACATTTTCTGCTTTTATTTTCATTCGATTATTTATTGCAATTAGCGGCTCGAAACGCGTTGCCTGTTAGCCGTTACGTGTCACTCTATCGCGGCGGCTCTGTAAATGGAAAATGACTTCATTAGATCGGACTTCCCGTTCGACTTCTTCCAGCGTCATCAGTTAACAATCAGTTTGTTACTGTTGGGATCAATGATCTTCAAACCGCGTCGACCTTATGATTGAAAATAGTACATCGACAACTCCTGCCTCTCATAAATGCATAAGATCCGCAGTCTGAGAATGTACAAAACTAAAGGAACACATTTTGAAAACCACTAATCCAAGTGTTGAATCGTTCAATGTCTGCGACGTCTGGCAGCGTCAGAAATTAATAGCTAGCGGAAAAAATTAATTTGCACTTCACGCGCAGATGTTGCAGACTCCAGTCTTCCCCCGTTCTTGAGTAGCCACGCTCCAATACGGAACGCCTCCGGCATTCAATTTTTAATCGGCCGTTTCCGGCGTTAACAACGAGGAAACAGTTCATGAAAGTAATCAACGCTTCAATGGAATACTTGTTCGCCGCGAGCGCGAGCTTCCACGCGGTGCAAGGAAGTCGATCCTCGCGGTTGTAAGCGTCTCGTCTCAGCTGGCGGGCAACGCAGCGCACCGTCAAGAATGAATTCAAGGAACGAGCGGATCGCGACACGCCAGACCACGCCGAGCCACGCCACGTCGAACAATTCGCTAGGCGTGTTCGTGGCTCGAACGTGACGGTTCGCTTCGACGCACCCACTTTTGTTGTACCCTGTGAATTTCGAGTCTCAAAGTTCCTTGGCGCTTTGTAAACCGAATGGGAGAAAAAGGAGATGCTTCCTTCGTTCCTTCCAGGTTTGCTTTCAAACACGTTACAAGCTATTTTCTCCTAAATCATTGCACAGGTCGACTGGAAATCGACTGACTACAATGTCAGTGAATCTCTTGGAACAGTGATGAGCAATCCGCGGACTGCAGTGGACCAAAAGTGGAAACTAGAGCTGGAACTTTCGTTCGAGGGTCGAAGATTTCGAAGCTTCGATTTGGGAACCTTCGAAGTTTCGAAATTCGAAGGCAATGAGAAACACAGTTTCTAATTTCGAACCTCCGTAGTAAATTATCAGAAGATCGAAAAAAACGGTCGTCCGTAGAGAGTTTACCTACCTGAATTCGGATTCACGTGTTCCTTCCCAGGAAGGGTTCTACCGGTTTGTTGCGTTAGTATTATATTCTTTACTGTCATGATGTCTCTCAATTTCATATGTATTTTTTCAACACGGATATTTTTTCGGTGCATATTAAACAAACAGCACTTTCATTAGTACCAGAAAAGAAATAATCATATGTCCAGCTATCGATTCTAAAAGGCGAGCAAAGGCAAAATACGAAGATACTCGATCGTTACACGAAGAATGTGTTTCGTGACGCAGTTAAACGTAGACTGTAGAATACTATGCAAAATAGTCGGGAAGTAACAATTGAAAATCGTGGATGAATTGTCCTAACCGATTCCGAATCGAATATGCTACCAGGCTAAATGCGGGCCGTGGTTTGCTCATCACTGTCTTGGAACATTTTGGGTGTCGATGTAAGGGTTAAAGTGGTTGGTAGACAGAGAACCAAAGAGAGAGAGAACGGTCCACGGTGTTAAAATCGCAGGAGGAGATTGGTCGGTGGTTCACGTGCGTGCTCTTTGGTACCGGCGTGTATGTAGTCTGCACGCCTCGATAAAAGCACCTCGAACGAGCCAGACCAAGAAACTCTCGTGCGAGTCGTGTCGTCGGTTCAGTGTTGGCCAATCGCGTCTTGCGCTCGCATTCCTGCCGCTCAGTGAACTGCTCCCGCGCGTAGAATAACGAGAAGCGAGAAGGAAAGATCACCGTGATACCGGGGAGGGGACAGGGAATGTTGCAAGCCAGAAAAGCATATTGGTTCATCGGCTTGGGAGATTTTGAAATGCTGGTATAATTAGGAAACGCGTGGTTTGTTCCACCTCCCAGATCTCGAGTCCAGATTCGATTGCGTTACCCGACCGTGTGTTTTATTTTATTTCTCCTCTTCTCCTCGATTTTTCAATTACCCTGCGCCGTTTCATTGAATCGCTGAATATCTTATCAGATATGGATTCACATAGTTTCCCCATACACTTATTTTTTACCACGGAAAGACCCTTGCGAGTGGACTTTTCAAATCGAATTTTAACTCTTCGCACTCGAAGCTATTTTGACTCCAAGCAATATCGTTGTTACATATTACTTTTTTCATTTTGTCCATACGAAATCGAGCGTATCTACTCGAAAACAGAAGCAGGTTTTCGAGTTCGTTGCAAGGAAATCGAGTTTTCACAATGAATAATACGATTACAACGGTTGCAACGTGCAACACGATACGTAACTATCCCTCCGTCTTGCAGCAATCGCACTTATGTAAATATATCCTTGTGTTCCCCTTTGGCTCGGCTTTGCGTCAAGTTTTTCGCATGCTATTATGAATATTTGTTCGCGCGTTGTCCGACCATATGCAATGCAAACGTTGACCTTAGTATTGTGATCCCGCACGGATTGCGATTCTACAGATCACGATTAGTACCACTGGAACTAAAATTCTATATGATTCCATCTCCTTTAAATTTCCCTTTAAAAAAAGACATTGTATAAACATCCACAATCCACTTGCAATCAAAGACCGTTATCTATCGTTAGAATTTTCCCCTGCTTCCGGCCAGACAACATGGCGTCAGGTCATATCTGGGTCTAATTCTGGTGTTCACGACATTGCAGAAATCATTAGTATCAAGGTTCTTGACACCTCTGCTCCCACCTGTCTGGCAATATCCTTCGACCCTGGATCAATCGATCAGTCGATAACACGCCGGTCAGAAATCGTTTCCAACAGTGTCCTTGACGCCTTTTATTGCCAGCAGCACCTTCCGCTCTTGCGACCGATGAACTGAGATCGATCGATTGAATCAGCGATTTCCCGGATGTACCTTTTTATGGAGTTCAAGTGTCTCGGTTAGCCACATCGTAGGGGCTCGTCGAATAATAATCTGCTGCCAAAAGTTTCCTAGAACTCTCGAATCGAAAGAGAAACTATTAAAAGCAATTACGGTCACGAAGGAAAGATTCCCCGGTGATTTCCAACGCGCTCGTTTCTCTGGAGCAACGGTTTCGAGAATGGATGAGGCGCCTCTCCTGAGGAAACCATCGCGCTAGAATTCATCGTCGGGGTTCTTGAACCCGCGCCGCGTGTCGTAGGAGTCGTTTGCTTACGAGTGAAAGTTTGCGAAGAAAGCTGTGGCCTGCCGACCGCCTATCCTCATCAAGTTATAGCATCTCGTGCATCCGCGGCGGAGAACGTGCCGGGGAAACGAGCGAAACCGGGTTCCTTCTCTTAAACGATAACCCGAGGCCGTTGACACTCGCTCGGATTTTCAAGATCGTTCGCCGGGCTCTCTCTTTTCTCCGAGCCTTGGCTCGTTGATCGATGAAAGCGGAGAGAGAAGAGAGAGAGAGAAGACACACAATACCTGTCGATCGTAGATCCTCCCGCTAACCATCGCGGATTTCGCAATCTTATCACGTAATCGGAGGCGGGCAAAATTTTACTCGTGCCTACTGCTACAAGTACAGTGGTTGTACAAAGTGTTCGTACATTTTTTAAGGATGTTTTGGAGGTATATCAAAAACGCAACAAAATTTTTGAAAACTTGACAAGATATAATTCTTACTAAATTCATGCAATTACCAAAGTTTGGGTTCGATTCACTGCACCGATTAAGAATTATAGCAACTTGAAGTTTGCACATTTTAACACGTCTTATAAACTCCAGTTTTTTTATATACAGTAACAATTATGTAATTAATTATGTTCAAAATTTATTAGGATTCACTAAATAGTTCCAGAGCAAAAAATTATAAACCGTTACAAAACGTCAAATTTGTCACGTTTTTTGTTATTAGTAACTTTCTTCTGCTTCTTTTTTAGCATGAATTCTCATGGTGTATACTTTCAACGATTATAGTAGTTTCTTTTTTTCCTCGTAGCCTCTTTCTCATGATTTTACATTGCATTCTTCTTATGGCGAAAGACGGATGCACGGATGAAAAATGGAGAATTTTGTGAATGATCGGTATTGTATGCTAATCGGTGCGTTTAAAGGAAAGATCGATTGCCGTTTTTTCGCGCTCGCGCGAACAGTTTGCATATAATTTGTGCTCGCGCACACCTTTCGGCGTGTGCATATGACGAAACGGGTCCCGTGGCACCAATTATATTTTCTTCTCTCGACGCGTGTGCGCTTCCCAAACGATTACGCCATTACATATCGACCAAGTGTCCCGACCGATATGAGAACGAACATCGTCGAGAGCTTACAGTTGCTCAAGACTCGAGAATATTACGTACGCGCATTCTCGCCGGTCCCTATTAAATGTATTCTAAGAACGTCACCGTTGGCAATAATTCGTTTTCGAAGCTCTTTCGTCTGCCATTCGGTCGGAAGAACTAAAAACAATCATCAGCTCTCTGCAAATCTCCAAACGAAATTCCATTTTAGGCAGACAATGTCGAGTTTCACCTACAACTAAATCTTTTTTCCGTATCCACCTTTGAAACGAATCGAAAAACGTCCACAAACGTTGCTCCACTTCGGGTGCCTTTTTCACTTTTAACCTTTGCTTAAACATGTTTCCATACTCCTAATCTAATATTACATTGCATCACCTTATTCGGTAGAGCGACAGAACACTATTACACAAGTTAGAAAAGAAAAACGATCAGTGCTAAAGCATAAGAAGCCTCCAAAGTTAACTTTCGGTAATTATATAGAAAAGGTCTGCCCACTTCGATTTTGATGAAATTTTAATAACTTATAGATTTCGACATTTTTAACAACTTTCTCCTTTTCCAATATAGGGGGTCGCTTTTAGTTTTTGAGATATTCGCAAAAAGCTATTGCTAATACTCTATTGAATTTTTCGTATTCTTGTACACTCCGTGGCAACGTAACGCTGATCCGCGCGGCGTCTGTTTACTTTTTTTTGTAAACACGCTGTGAAGATGAGAGAGAAAGCAGGGTCTCACTCTATATAGGATGATACATATATAGGGTAATCTTTCAATTTTGAAAGACTACTCCTGGATTTTCGGACCTTTTCTATATAATTACCTAACTTTCTCGCAAGTTATAATACAGGATGGGAACTAGAAAAAATTTAGGAATTCGTGGAAAAGCAAAATTTCGGTAATTCCAAAGTCAGAGTAAGATACGTGTGTTGCGCAAGAAAACGTAGTATGTAGGTTCGCAGAGAAATGTCCCGCAATGAAGCAGTTAAGAGCCACGTTGCTATAGGAATTGATTCCACGATAACGGTTGATCCACCGTTGGAATGATTGCGGAGGAAGCTAGTCTCGAAGCTTGAGCAAGAAGAAGATAATACTGTCCGCCTGCGTATCGATCGGGTATCGTAACCGGTGTGAAAAGGAGCATCGTGGAAAGCTTGAAGTTACTCAAGACCCGGGAATATTACGTACACGCGTTTTGCGACTTCCGCGTTGCAGGTTGATCAACCGGCAGCCGCTAGCACTCTCCTTTCTTTCACCAATCCTTTCGTTGCGCCCTGTTCCACGATACACGGCCGTGCCTCGCCGGCATGACTCAATCACGGTGTCCTCTTGCCACATTAAAATGCCTCGGCTGAAACGTTGCACAGCCTCCCTTTCTTATCGGTGGTCCAGGCAAGTTCGTTAAGGGCCCAAATGAAAAAGTTTTAAAAATTGCCTTTCTTATTTTTGCATGTAACCTTGTAAATAATATTTTTTTGGAAAATCTTTTTTACATATCATTTCATAAACCAATGCTAATTGAATTAATTAAAATGAGCCTTGCTTCATAGTCTAAGATCAATATGTATAAAGATCTTGAAGTCCAACTTGTACAACTGGGTGCTTTTCTTTCCAGGACACGGCTTCGTCTGGAGAGTCTTGAGGATGCAGTGATCGTCGAGGACGACGATGACAAGTTGACCGATCGTAGAGGATGTCCGGCCTACGTGGCGCCAGAAGTGCTGCGATCGGGACGAGCGTATTCCGGCAAAGTCGCGGATATCTGGTCTCTCGGCGTACTGCTGTATACGATGCTGGTGGGTCGTTATCCGTTCTACGACGCCGAACACGCATCCCTGTTCGCGAAGATCTCGCGCGGTCAATTCGCGGTTCCCGAGTGTCTGAGCCCACGAGCACGGTGCCTGATTCGCTCGCTGCTGAGAAAGGAGCCTTCTGAGAGGCCCTATGCCGAGGACGTACCCAGACATCCATGGTTGTCGAAACCGCTGCGTGTCTGCACAACGACCAGCAGATCCTCGTGTCAGGATCAAGTCGTACCAGAGCTACCTAACAATCACCAAGACTGATTCCTCCGGGAAACGGACGAAGATTCCGCGCACGCTGCAACCAGCTTACCAGCTTAATCCTCTATTTGGACGAGGGACATCAGATACACAGGGCATGGCTACCGAGAATCACCGAAACTCTGCTCGTCTGCAGGATATTTTATTTGCGATCCGTGATACGGTTCGGAATACACCACCAAATTTGTTGTTAGCGTTAGGAGGCACGTCATCTTGATGGAAAACATTTCAAAAACTCGCCGTCACGATATTTTAGAGTCCAACTCCTCCGTCATCAAAGGGTTAACATTAAGTTAAGCGTAAGAAATTTTCTAAAAAATGAAACTTTAAAATCTCCAGCGAATGTATATATACAATGGGTATACAAAGTATTCGTATGCCTTTTAAAATAGAATAACTTTTTTATAATTGTACCAAACGACCTGATTTTTTGATCATCAATTAGAAGCATTAGTTTACTAAATGATCTGCAACAAATATTTTCCAAATAATTACTATTTACAAGTTATTCCATTTTAAAAAGTGAACGAACACTCTGTGCACCTACTGTATTTCTTTTGGCCAAACCGTAAATTACAAAAATGTCCTGGGCCGTGCTTAACTGGTCTTATGTTAATTAAACCGGTTCGAGATAACACGTTGGGGAAGAACCAGCATGAAACCCTAATGGTGTAGTGTCAGATCGTGAAAGCAAAGCTGAGGAGAAGGTGATCAGTGAAACGTCTCTAGAGATTGGTTCTACTGATGCTTTTCAACGCTTTCTGTTGAAGTTTCAGCATTGTAAGCATGGTTGTACAGACCATGTTATCTTTCTCGAGATGATCGGAGGCACTGGAGTGATGTAGATATCGTTTTTGCGTCAGAGTTTTCTGAGCCGTGCTCAGAACGGCAATTTTGCCTTCGGCCTTCTGATAGCGTATATTCCGTACGCTATCCTCTTTAGCAATGCAGAAGACAGACAGAATTACACGCATCGAAACATTTCAAAAAATGTCTAGAATGCGGATTGATCCTTCGTTTGTGATGTTGTTTAGTAACACGTTTGTCGGCTAGAAACTCGTCTATGCTTCTTCGATTGAATGGTTACCAAATAGAGGTTTAAATAACTAGCTGTCGCATCGAGGAACCGCCTGATCCCGAATCTTTATTTTGCTTTGTCAACACGACGATAGAAAACAGCCTAGTATGAAAACAGATTCTGTTGAATAACGTTAGAGAAGGTCTAAGGGAAGATGATCGTTGTTCCAATTCATTGTGAGCAAAGACCTGCGAGCGGATCTGTTCCTGTTAACAATATAGAATTTTATAACGCGTAAAAAAACACGATTCACTTGTTTGAAAGCAATTTTTATTGTTACAGAATCGTTTTTGTTTTGCGAAAAGCTCGTATGTCTTTGTATTCTAACTTTCATATATTGAACTCGTCGAGTTGTTGAATATTGTCTTATTAGGAGAACACGTAAATGTCAATAATAACGTATAACGATAAGTTAAAGAACACGATTTTGCTAACTCTTAAAAAGTGATAGTTCCATTTTGCTTTTCTCGAATCGTCGAAGACTCGTAAGAGTACGATGTAAGGGATGATACAGTTACTATTATTTGTTACAACGTGTGTATGAATATTCAGCAAACTTCTACAAATTTCTCTACACCTAAATTGCAACAATTTTCAAATGGGCAGTTTATTGTGTATTTAAGTTTGTATCGGTTTCTGCGTTCTGATAATGCTGGCAATTTCATGGGATCATTATGGAATCAATAATCGTTAGAGAAAATTCCCGTTGGACGATTACACCCTCTGATCTTCGCTGATGGTTTAGTTTGAAGAAAGTACCAAGTGTTCTTGTATTTGATACCTATACAAATTATTTTCTAACTTTGCGGACATACATTTAAGCGCAAGATTACAGAATGCGTGAAACGAACATGAGTGTAAGAGACTTTTCCTTTTTTTCTTTTATATTTTCTAACGCGATCCTCTGTGCGCTGGAAGCGGCCGTTCTAGCGCACGATTCCTCGTATCATTTGAGTCAGGGTACAATGGTGAGAGCGTTCACGTTGACGCTGAAATGTATATAAGTTCAGTCCACTATAAGTCCTACTAAATCGTTAATTAGAAAACATTAATAAGATGTTCTGTACATAGACAAAATAAAGTGGCGTTTATGATAAAATCGTTGCTGAACTGCCTACGCATTCCGAGTTCCTATTCTGGCCATACTAATGAGCAGGGTGAATTCAATTACAAATCAATTATTGAATCTATCAATGAAATGACTGATTACTGTGTAAGAGTAACAAGATTGAATTTATTTAGATTTTGCAGTATTTTCATTAGATATGTTTGTAAAATAAAAAATCTGATGGTAGCTAATGTCACAATTGACTTTTGTTCAAAATACCGGACGCGATACGCATTTTTAAATTTTTTCCTGCCATTATATCAATAATATCATGTGTTCTATAATAAATCCAGGATAAATTATATTGCAAACTTTATTAATATGTATCGAAAGAACAAGTGTTCCATCGATTAGACAATTTGTAGTTATAATATAGTAAATTTTTAATTATTAAAAACGTTAAGAAAATAAAAAATACAAATCCCAAACAGTATATATTATTAGAAACGTGACAATTGTTCAATGTAAAGCATCAGTTGCCTGAAATGTAAATGTTTGCATTGCACGCCTAATCGCGTAACAAGTCTTTGCAATCGACTGTCGTTATATAATTTATTTAAACAGCCCTGCTATTACGTAAAACATTATTTTATGTCATACCAAATTGTTTTATACAAAATTAAATACTATATATGTCCAAATTGTTGTAATTTGCCATATGAGAGATGCCAATTGTTGCAAATGATGGAAGATAGATGTCGCTGCCAACCAGTTTTCCGATGCCATTTTATTTTAGAATTTTTTAAAATTCGTAATCACGCATTTCGATTACTCCTTGAAAAACTACAAATTCTAATCAATTATTAAAAATATTAACATAATTAAGAAGAAATATGAAATTTTTCATCATATAGACCCAGCTAACCAGGCGAACTTAGAGCCACGTCCGTCCGAGGGCAGAGATCGGCAAATCATTGTCCAATCTACGCTCGGAGCTGCTCACGGCTTGATTGGCTCAAGTTTGGACGTCCCCCTGTCCACGCATATGCGATGCCAGTGCCGTCCGTAGGACGAGGGATTTGGACGAGGGCATGAGGACGGGCAGGAGGACGGCACGAATCCGGCACCAGGACGCTAAATGTGCCGTTATGGTTCACTGATGTGGCGAATATCGCACAGCAGCACCGTCGCATTAATGTGGCTGGCGAATATTTTGCAGGTTAGCACCGATAGCGAAGGTAGAAAATTGTGCGGCAATGCAATACAGCTACTGTAGCTGGCGAATATCATTTTACAGGATAGCACCGTCAGCGAAGGTAGGTCGCACTAATGTGTTAGATGTCGGCGAAGTAAATTGATATCGTACCAAATATACAGCGCTTGTCCCTTTTATTCACATTCATTCTCGACAATTCGAATTGCTATCGTACCAAATATACAGCGCTTGTCCCTTTTATTCGCATTCATTCTCGACAATTCGAAATACCCATACAAATTTTATTAAATTCTCATATTTATTTTATTTTTCCTTTACTGTGATCTTTATGCGAAATAAAAATTGTTTGCATCCATTGCAAGAGACACAAGCTAAAAATTGCATTGCCGCACAATTTTCTACCTTCGCTAACGGTGCTAACCTGCAAAATATTCGCCAGCCACATGCGACGGTGCTGCCATGCGAAATGCGCCACATCAGTGAACCATAACGGCACAATTAGCGTCCTGGTGCCGGATTCTCGCCGACCTCCGGCTCACGTCCAAAACCCTCGTCCTACGGACGGCACTGGCGTCGCATATGCGTGGACAGGGGGACGTCCAGATTTCGATTTTTGGTTAGCTGGGGATATTTGAACAGAGACGATATCCTCTCTGATTTGAAATGGCAGCAGTGATACTGCAATCGCACCACTACAGCAGTACAAACGTAACTATAGAATTTTCAGCGACTAGAATTTATGATTATTCTTCGTATTTTAACAATTTTACGAATCGTTATTACATGTTTAAAACAATATAATGATCAATCTTGTAGAATTCTTAAGTTACATAATAGCAACACCCTATATCGACGCATAAGCGATGAAACTAGTCAACCGCCTATCACAGATATCAGAAAAGAGCCGTGCCTTTGTAATTGTCGAAATTAAACATTACTGACGCAATTACAACATTTGCTTAATAAACAAAACGGTTTCGAGACAGTCAAATCAAATTTTCAGTAACACTCGGTACTTTACTATCGCCGTTCGATATATTTGTTCGATGAAGTGGCAATTATCTGCTAATTAAGCGTCATTAATTAAACGATATTCAATCGTTTTATTTTAAACACATTGTCCGCCGTAATAGCGGATATATTTGCAACCGAATTGAATGAAAAATGGCCGCAAACGTGAGAACAGGTGAGTTTATCCTCGAACCTGTCATTGTTCGTAACCTTTCGATGGATATTGTTTCGGCTTGATGACGAGTACAAGTGTCAAAATCTAGTATCGCGACCGTGTTTGAGATTATTTCCGAATTTTGATTCTGCGTCATACTTTCGGCTCGCACGTCAAACCGAACTGCAATTGCGATTCTTTAAATTTTCATTGTTATCGCCGTGCCTTGGGAATCCGTATTGCGTCAAATCACGGCCCATATTTGATAGCGGACTTGTAATCGTGGCGTAGAGGTTCGTTTATTTGAAATACATGTCTTTTTTTTACGGTTCTCTATTGTGCATCTGTTTCTACGCATCTGCATCTGCGCTGTGTAAGATGAATGTGTAGGAGAGAATCCGTGCGATCGGTGCCTGGCCGTATCATTTCATGCACGTGATAGTATGTGTTAACGAAGTTGCTTTTTAAATATCATCACATTGCGTGTTTCATTTTAGAAATGCGGATCCCGACACGGTCAGCTCCTCGTCCACCTGTCAATTCTTCCACACAAAGAACTGCCGTTTGGAATAGCTCGTAAGTTTTCTATTATTTTATTAAAACAAGTACAGTACTGTATTACAAACAGTTGTTTAAAAAACACTTTCCTGTAATCAACCGTACGATCATGTTCTTTATGATTCAATCCGTGGTTGTCCATCTTTACGCTTTAAAAATTCAATTATGCTTTGTGTAATTTAAATATTAATAATATATTGATTTTATTTCTTTAGTTAAATAGAAATTGTAACCTTTAATTCTTTCGATGCTTACAGAAATGATCTTTTTACGTCTACTTTCATGCAACAACCTCTTCAAAAGAAAAAACCACCTCCTCGGCCACCACCACCAAAATTTAACAAGAATTATGTACAAAACCAGAAGGACAGATTAAAGAAGCCGGTATATAAGACATTTTTGAAAACTCTATATACATTTTGATTTTCTATGATTATGATTCCTTTGTTTTAATTACTTCTCTAGGCAAGGCCAAGAGAACTGTTGACCAGTCTGTTTGGAAAGAAGAAGAACGACCATCATTTGAACACAATGCAATTTCATAGTCAGATACAGAATACGTTAATGCACGCAGAAACGATGAATGGATCAGTCTCTCTAATAAATTTAAGTCCACCGGAGTCTCCAACTTTTACAACTCGTTCGAGCAGTGATGGTCTCAGTATAGACAGTTTTGGCAGCGATGGCAATTCAAATCCATCCGTGTTCACAAGTAGTGGAAATACATCTCAGACGGAAAGTGCCTTCGAAGATGATTTCGACTTTTTTGGAATGTCTACTAAAAAAGTGTCGCAAAATGATCCTTGGCAGATGATGTCTGACCCATTTGGGCCGATAGAAATTACAAATCATAACGCATCGCAATCTGTCAAACATGTTGGAGATGCATCCTTCTTTGCTTTCAATACGAATAATTGTAACCAAGTGCCTTTTACTCAGTCCTGTCCAAAACCTGTTCAATCAATGCCAACCATTATTCGCGCGAAACCACCAAAACCAGCTCCACCGAAAATTCTGCAAAAGAAACTAGGACAGATCAATCAGTTTGAAACTCAATTGAATTCGTTAAGTAAAGAAACAACTGGGCCGTATATTAAACCGATGACTTTAGATTTGACACAGTCGTGGCCAATCGATACTAAAGATAGTCCATCGCCACCAATGCCTACGATACCACCACCTGCGCCACCATCTGAATGTTTAATGGAAGAAGGTTCTGCTCCTTTTACAATCAACAGCAAAGAACCTTATGGAATTGCATTGTATGATTTCCCAGAAGAACACGAAAATGATTTATCTTTTAAAGAAGGAGATATAATATATTTAATAAAGAGAATCAATGATGATTGGATGGAGGGTAGAATAGGAAGGCGGCAAGGAATATTTCCGACCAATTTTATCGACATTAAAGTACAATTACCCGGTTTACCGGACAACATCGTTACCGCAATTTATTCTTTCAAAGGCGAAACACCAGAAGATTTAACGTTCAATGTAAGTCATTCAAATGTATATGAACACTTTAGTCACCGGAAGTCTATTAATAGGCTCTTTAATAAGTGTAATACATCCAAAACAAATTTAATAACTTTTTTGCTAAATTAAATTAAATTTTTGTTATTTATACGTGTTGCAGGAAGGTGCGAAAATCACGGTTTTATCAAGGTTATCGCAAGATTGGTATTACGGTGAGTATGACGGTCGGAAAGGACAATTTCCAATAAATTATGTAAACAGAATCCCATGCAATATTCCTCCATCACATTAATTGTCATAATGCACTAACATTTCGATATCCGTTTTAATAGATATCTATTTTTCCATTAAATTTTTTCGTAGAAGGCAAGAGATTAAAAGTTTAATGTTCATAGTTCAAAGTGTGATTTTTTACACACGTCGAACAGATAAAGATACATCTTTCAAAATCGTATTCACAGAAAGACTGAATTATATGCAATTGCGCGTTGCTTTGCAAATTCTTGCGAAAGAGCGACTTTTTATAAGTTCTTAAATCAGATTTTTCAGCCTAAAAGATTATTTTTCGAGATTACAATTTTAAATGGGTAAGATATACATAGCTTCTTGCGATACATTAAATGTAAAAGAGATCAATGTCCATCCATATAAAGTGTATTTTCACTTTAATATATGAACATATTTGCAAATACGTGGAAAAATACAGATATTAAACTTTGTAACAATTTTTTCATTTTAAACATAAGTTTATATATCGTATTTCATACAGTTGCATACAAGATTCATATTCTCACGATATTCTTAAATGTCAGTGCCTGACAAGAAATATTTACTTTGTGATGTATGTAGATATTATTTAAACTGTTTCTTCCCCTTAAACAAAGTTGACACATTGTTGTGTATATTGATAATAGCATAATAGTAATAAGCATTAACTTTTTGCAACACAGTACCAACGTTTACTGTTGTTATATTATCTGCATGGAGTGATAAATCCTTAACCAAGTGACGTGTGCATAAATCTAACGTGTTTTGGATTTGAACAGCACCCATGCTAGCCTAAACTCGATTCTCATTTCAATAAAAGTATTAGCTAGAATTTAATTTTTCGTATTCGTGATTTTCGAACATTTTGAAATTGTAGTTCTTTATATTTTAATTATTCAATTGATTACAAAACAATTAAAATTTTGTACATCGATGTGCGAGTCACATGTTAAATCAGTTGCATCTTTGCATATGTATATAGAATATTTTTCTTTATGTAATAAATAAGATCATATTTCTGCAGATATTAAAAATAGCAATCACTGCAAAGGCTTTGAGTAACGTGTCTTATACTAGGATCAAAAGTAATTATGTTAAGGAAATAGAGCAATATACTAATGAGTTTCATTTTTATTTTGTATGTAATGCGCTTACATTTAACATATATCGAATTATATTTCGTAATCTAATAAACGCGTATTGAGCGAGTTACCAATGCAAAAGTAATGCAGTCTACAATTACAAACATAATATATACATTAGTTTCTAAGCATGTAAAAAAGGTTTTTCTTATATAAAAAAATCGTATATTTTAGTGTAAATATATGATTCTTACAATGAAACATATTTAAATATTCAATTCGAGTATGTCTTCATGAAAATTTGTTATCTATTTTAAATGGTATGTGTGCGCGAGCGCAAGTCTGTGTAAATGTGTAAATACAACGTGTTTTTCAATCATAATGTTCGCTAAATTATTATAAAATTGGCTAATGTCAACGGAAATACGACCTGCAGTATTAATAAGTAATAATTCTATGAATTCCGTGATCTTTATTGGGACCAGATATAGTCCGCACGGCGAGAGTTGGCACGAGAACTTGTAGGTACCACGTGGTACTCCCTGTGCGTTAAGAGTGGGACTCGCCGTTCCCCCTGCACCCCACTGACGCGATTCTGTGCCAACTCTCGCCGTGCGGACAATATATATTCGACTTTTAAAAGTTAATTGTATAATTGTAACCGGAGTAAATTAAAACTAGGGTTGCTATAACAACGATTATATATAATATAATCCGGGCGCAAGCATGTAATGCATCTTCAAATTTATTTTATTACATAAATTTTGCCACATATGCGAAATAAATTATTTAATACGCCATGTAACAAAGATACTGATTGTAAACTAAATGGAATAATAATAACAACAATGAAAAAGAAATGGGTCGGTCAAAGATTGGAGTAATTGTAAAAACTTGCCATGAAGTATGTAATAATAAAGTACACAATAAAAAGATATGTGTATGCAAAGAAATGTTCTATGATGTTTAATACTAACAGTCTTTGGTATATACAGTGGGTGTACAAAGTGTTCGTACACTTTTTAAAATGGAATAACTTTTTTATGATTGTACCAAACGACCTGATATTTTAGAAACACTTAGTAAACCAAAGCTTCTAATTGATGATAAAAAATCAGGTACTTTGGTGCAATTATAAAAAAGTATAATTGTATGTTTTCCTCTCTGTTTCGATTCTGTTACTTAAATATCTGTAATAGTATTACCATTGTTCTGTACAGAAACACTATCGTTAATAGAATGTTCGCTTAACGTAATCGCTCTTATTAAGAATACATTAGAACACTGCATAGTTTTTGTCTGCATAGGATACTTTGAACAAGACACACACTTATCAATATGTCTGGTACATACTGAAAATATTGCATGCTTGTAGTGCCGCGTCTTTTGTATCACAACATTCCTAAACTTTTCACCTGTGAGATAATACAAAAAGAAATTAATTGCAAAATTCCAGTGGTACACGTGGAAGCATAAACCGCGACACCATTTTAATAACATTTTCTCTTTCAACCTGAAAAATAAGTAAAATGCTTCAGAACGAAACCCTTTTAGACACACAGTGGCTCCAGAAAGTATTTGTATGCCCAATTATTGATTACAATTTTTAATAAAGAAATACACATTGAACACTATTGTAACTTCATTACACAAAGTTACATTTTTAGAAAATGGATATTACAAATACCTTTTTGGCCCATCTTATAAATGATTGAATTTGTTTTCTCTAATGTATATTTGTACCAGTGTATATATTCTGCTTTCTTCTTTGGCTCGGAAGCAGGTTCTTTGATCAGTATGACGTCCCAATAAAGTTCCAAGGTTTCGACAATGCCCAGGGGCAATAACAGCACTAAATAAACAGACGATACTACAAACAGTATTCTAGATGTATGATGCGTTTTGTTTGCTCTCTGCTTGAAATTTTCTAAGGAATAACGTCATTGAAGATACTCATATATTTCTACGACTAAAGAGTTCCAATAGAACACATTACACTTACGAGTTAACTGGCAATGAATTCTTTCAGTTTTTCTCATATGGAAAATAAGCAGAATGTTTCCAAAAAATATAAACATTAAAGGTAGCCACGTTGATAAAGCTATGTAAAAGTACATGGCACTGCCCCATGGTTTGATCTTCTTCTGGCATGGTATGAATTCAAAAACACTATCCGTTTCATATCCTAAGAAAGGCTATTTTATAATACTTTTACAATCACATTGATATATTCGTTAATTAAATATATACCATAAAACATGTTTACCTCCAGAGTACAACTTTGTTAATGATATTACAAAACTGGTGCAAATTAAAGTAATTATAGTTATCATTTCAGAACAATTGTTACAATGGCCAGGTATTCCGAAAGGGAATATGATGGCAAAAACTCGTGTCCATGTAAGCGCAACGACCAGCCAAGTTGATGTAAATTGGAAGAATTCCATAGTAACAGAATTCAGACTACACAGAAATCTGCTATTCTAAAATAAATAATAACTTTAAGCTTATATTATATATTCAAAACAAATTTGAACAATTTATTTACTCCGCTTACCATGAAGAGATTATTGACAAATGGAAAATGAGACTTTGCGATACCCACAGCATAGTTGAAAATTAGTGCTCCGTTATCGGATAATGCAAGTGCTTTCAGGTAAAGCGACAAATTTGATTCGCATAGTATAGGAGTGCTTAGCATCACGAAGGAAACAGTGTTTAATAACACACCTACGTACGTAAACAACATTAAATTCAGTATTAAACAATGACTTGGAAGAACTACTTGAAAACCATACTTACCAAGAATTATGATCAATGGTGTAATGTATCCAAGCAGAAAACGCACGATATTAACAAATGGTTGCAATGATAACCAGTAAAAGCGTACTTCACAGGGCCACACATTTTCTATATTGGGTTTTGTGAAATTGTAAATGAAGTCCAAAGTTGTTAACGGCAGTGAACATGATAGATTTCTTCTGTTAAGCAATATAAAAGAAAATTATATGTGGAAAGATGTTAACGAACAACATTGTGCGATTTCCAAATACATGGACTATTATATGATTATTTTCTTTTACAGTTGACCTTTTTTCAACTATGATTTAGATATATATTTAAACATCCTCTCACCTGGTATCATTATTCATGAAAAATTGTGTAGTTTCTACACTCTGCAATAGCACGTATGATATCAGTATTAATATGTACACGTTTGTATTGTTTAATGAAAACATTTGTGAACATGCACTTATTTTACTTTATGGGTAAGATATGAAAAGTTTGATCGAAACATAAACAAACGAGTAGTAGTAAAAACGTTCCTTAAGGGCACTTAGTATAGCGTGAAGAAAACGTTGCTTAAATTCTATGTGGCTTCTCCTGACAAGCACTTTTCACTGTCATGACTAATAATGATGTATTACTTCTTATTAACAGCTGTAATGGCAGCTGTTGTCAATTATCATAACACAGAATTATTCCTGGCAAATATCATTTCAATGCAGATAACAACTTACATACCTCTTATGTGCCAGTAGGAACAGACTTGCGTCTTGTGTACGCTAACAATAAAATGCAGATCTATCTGCCCATCCAATGATAAAGCTCCTGTGGTACACGTAATTATAGGTATCTCCCCTAAAGTTTATATTAGCTAAAAAGGTAATCAGGTTAGAGAAGAATTATTTTATCGATCCCACTACATCCATTAGCAACCATCATATTGTCGACTAAATTATGTTTTGATTTAGACATTCTTTATAATTATTTGATTGAAATAAATGTATAAATAAAGCGAGTACAGTTGTTTGCAGCAAATATAACAAAATTTATTTTCTGTTCATGATTTCAATCATAATATATTATAAAGCATTAAATAAACATAAAGGTGACAGGGGAACAGATGAAAGAATTGCGGAGAGATGGAACTGTGATATGCATGTAATGTTATGTAAGACGTTTGTTACTATAAGAATTCTTACTTTAATTATACATATTCTATAGGAATTATCTTCGCTTCATACAAATATAGTTTGCAATATATTTTTAACATACATTATGTAAATTTATAATTCACACAAATCCATGAGTGAAAGGCACACATTGAAACCATAGTAGTCTAATCTTTATTTTCACAATGTTATTAAATACTGCTTTTTTTCTGTTAAATAAATTTTCGAATATACAATCCATTCTATCGCCTTCTTCGCTAAGATAGATGATTAGTTTCCAACTCTTTTTTCGTTCTTAATTACTTCTCTACAAACTATATCGATACATATATTCATGAAGCGTAATTAATGTATGGTTGTAGCGCCCCACTATCAGATTGCTACGTACTCGAAAATTAGTTACATCAGATTAGGGGATTTGTTACCAAAGATTTAACTGTTGTTCTATTCAAGTCCAGAATTTAGAAGGAGAAATAAACCTTAGTAGGTGTTCCGATAAAAAGAAAATTTTAAATTCCAGCTAAAATAATAGTTTCAAGGCAAGTGGGATTATATTGCTAAAAACGACTTGTTGGTTTGCGAATAAAAGTGCTATTACTAAAGCTTATATTTTAATAGACTGTTAGGTCGTCGACGGTAGGTAAAGTGTTAACTAAAGTGGGAAATGTAACAATTGCCGGTCTCGCGAGAAGGATTGGCTTATCGTCCGATACCTAGGTGTCAGCGGACATGTCCATATTGTCAAAGAGCTTGCCAACAAATATGACTAGTCCGATATGGAGTACCATGTCAGAGAAGATTATGGGCTCTGTGTCATAAATACAGTGAGAAGAACAGACTTGGAGGTAGCTACTCAGTAGGCAGTATAAGATAATTTCTCATCACTGTACTATTAAAGAGGGGTATTGGCAAGTGCTGCATCTTTTCTTTTTACTTGAACATGATTTTCTTTAGCTATCAAGTCCCATAAAGGGAAGGAGAGAGGGAGAGAGAGACAGAGAACATTTTCTTGTTAGGCGAAAACTGATATCATAGCAGAACTAAAAAGTATCGGAATTATAAGTACGAAGCTAGTGGCATGATCATAGTGTCCTACCTTGAGGCTGAAGAATATAAATTGTAAGAATAAGAAATTAATGTTTCTAGGGACGTTATTCTTCGTTATTGATTCTCTATCAAAAATATATATCCCTCTCGTTTCTTAAATTTTGTATATGTTGGTAAGTACTATATAGGGTAAGTCGTTAATTACCTAAATTTATTTGGTAAACTATTCATTGTACCGAAATCGTTCAAACAAAAGTTGTTTGGTAGGCAACAAATAATTTACAAATAAATTTAGGTGGCACAGTTAAACGACTCGTACTATATGTATATATGTTGACTTCTAATTTCGTACCTTCCCATCTTACGCCAATCCTCTCTATTACAATTCCAATATATAAGTAAATTTGTATATTTTCAAAGGAATCTTTCATTTAATAACAATGTTTATTTGTTCGAATACTAATAAATTCGTCAGACTCAATATACACTTCGAAATAATTCTATAATATTGTGAACTCTATACTTTCTATAGTTGTTCTTTACAATATCAGCTTACCAGTATTTTCTTTAAATATGTAAGGTTTTTTCGTTTTTAAACATATTTACAGTCACACTCATGAAAATGTGTAACATATCTTTTTCACTTGGTCTACAAAAAAAGCATAATGTAAGTAATTTACTATTTATAACATTAATGTATAATCAACGAAAATGATTAATTTCTTTCTTTTTAGCCCTATCAGTTTACTAAATATAATTACAATAATTAATTATGATACGTGTCTGAATGTTAATCAACAAACAGTCAACTCTGTACTGATTTCTTGTGTTTGCCAATGCTATATTTACATTTACACATTTACGAACCATAGGAAATACTTGCACTCTATCTACATCAATAAAAGTAAATAAGTTTTCCAATAGAAAAAAAAGGAAAAGGAAACATTGATTACACGTGTACATTATAAATACGCTGTTTAGAAGTACGTTCACCTTAATATTTATCGATTCTGCACAGTACTACTTAATTATAATTTGTTTAAACACACAAGAAAAGCAACTGTTTTTACGCTCATGGTTCCATTGCACAGTACATCTCAAAATATTTTTCTATGTTATATCGATTTCCGAATAATGATTCTAAGACTCACATTGTGTATAGATTATAGCTAGTCGCATCGTTTTCATTTGATGCAATTTTAAACGTATTTCTTGAACTGTATTTTATAAAACGATCTCCTTAAAATAGAAGTGTAACGTAATGTTTCTTAATTATACTTCAGAAGATGAACGTTCGTATGAATCACTGTACTGGATACTAAATTATTATTCTAATATAGAGAAACTAATATTACAATCAGACTGTGAATGTTTATGTATTTCATTTTGACCAGCAAAACGCAATACACAAAACAGTTTGACGCAGCGTAATATTCACGCTCTTATAAAATTTGCGTCTGAATTGATGTGTCCGCATAAACATCCGCAATCTAACTATAATGATTAATTTTGCATATTAAGTACACACCTTAAAGAAATCAAAAGTTCTTTGTCGTGCTTACGGAGATAAAAACTACAAACGCAAATACATGTAATTTTTAAGAGTTGTATAATATACATGCTTGAATTGAAAGCTAGTCTTATATTCTCGATCACAGCCACTGAATAGCAACACAAAGAACTGTAATACTTTCCAACATTCAGCATGTCGTTTAAATTCTTTTTAAAATTTCCTTTTGTTCGTAATATCGAAAGTGCCCTAATCGAAAAGTGTACATTTTGGGAAAGTATTAACAAAGATGCGAAAACTGTTCCAAGACGATTACACGTTAATGACTAGCAAACTAGACGTCAAGCAGTATTTTAAACATGTACAGTGGGTGTACAAAGCGTTCGTACACTTTTTAAAATGGTATAACTTTTTTATTATTGTACCAAACGACTTGATTTTTTAATCATCAATTAGAAGCTTTGGTTTACTAAATGATCTGCAAAAAAGATTTTCCAAAAATGACAATGACAATTTTGGTACAATTATAAAAAAAGTTATTCTATTTTCAAAGGTATACAAACACTTTGTATACCCACTTTATGTATATTTTCCTGTTTTTTTTATAACTTTTCTAGTGCAAAACTGTAAGTATGGAATATGTATTTTCAACTTTGAACGGAGAGCAATAGCAGGAAAAGAAAGTAAATTTCTCTCAATAGAAACCAAACGAATTATCGGTATTTTTGTTTCTAGTCAATTAGATAATTTTTAATAGATAAGAACTAACGTAGAATAATTAATTCCACTTCGAATTTCATTGAAATTATTGTACTGTGCAATCCTACATGTAATATTTACAAAAATATGCCTCCTGCGAGTGCTATCTATAGTGGCATTCTTTCATTTTCAATTTAAGCCAGAAGTGTACAGCTTTTTGCATGTCACAGACTTGCACCGATTTGCTACGTGTGTACAACTTACATAAGAATCCAGATCTTGACTTTAGTCAGGTTTGTATATAGGTATTTTTGGAATAAATTCGATTAACAGAACCTGAAAGGTGAAAACAAGTAAGTGTTTTGCTTATATATAAACAAGGATCAATATATCTATGTATAAGAACAGCTTAGACAATGATGTAATCAGAGACGGTATGAGCTCATTAATTTAAATACGGTTCAAAAGAATTACTAAAACAATGTGTAATACAAGCGATATACAGATTATAGGAATTTAAGAATATCCAAGCATTATTTGTAACTTGTTAACACTATTAAACAGAGTAATAAATTCCTGATTGGCTCTTGTGAATTGCAATTGATGGAAATTAATATTTTAGTGTAGAAATAATTTTTACTGGGTATCCAGCAGCTTATTCTTTTGTACGTTTACTTACATATTCCATCATAGACGAAGTATCGCATCTTTGTTTCGCCAGCCTCCAATGTAATCCAAGTTTATGATATAGTCTACTGTTTTCCCATTCTAATAATTTGTTTAACGAGTGCTGTGTCTACGTGAAAATGTAAAAATTAAAAATAACAACCATTGTTACCGTATTTTTGCGTATTTTAACGCGAGTAATATTTTTGTGAAAGAACACTTACTCTTTTACTTAAACAGATGACAGGCCAGAGGGAACAACCTAACGTGCAACAACAGCAGACACAGCCACAGAACAACCACTTAACATTAACGGGTAAAGTCTTTTTCAACACACTGTTTATTCTCATAACAGTTGCTTTGAATTCTTCTGGGGCAACACGTGATACCAGCTCATTTGGAAACCCCGATTCAAAACAATTGCTAAGACCGAATCTGAAAAGTAAATCTACTTATATATGTATACCATCTACTATATCGAACCAAAGTTCTTCATTCTCTTGTACAAATAAACATTGGAAAGTATAATATAGAAAGAATACACGATTTTTTTTTTTACAGTTGGTATAATTCTGAAATATTCTTAAAAACTACATTGCACATATCAAGTTTACTTACAGCGGCTCGTGAAAGTATTCGAATACCCACAGAAGTTGGGATAAAACAAGATAGGGATTATTTTTGTCAATCTGGATAAATAGGATTCTACAAAAAATATTTGCGAGCAGAAATCATTAAAGATTTTCAACGCGTGAAGTTATGTAAAATCTAAAATAATTAGAAAGCTAATACATAGCACGATACAATGTGTGTCTTAATACTCGTATCTTACACAGTAGCTATAAAACAACTTTTAGAACTTAAGTCTGACATACATATTTTTATCGTTTAAAGCGTAAACACTTGTTCAAACTCTTTACCTACCTATTAATAGGGATTCAAAACTATCCTTTTAAATAACAATTCCAAAAGAAAAGAAAAGCAATTCCTTGACACTCGATTAAAAATGATTACAGAAAGTGAGAAATTTATTCATAAATTCCTAGCTCCGAACCACACACTTTCCAAAAACAATTTAATACCCACCAGGCAAGTAATGCGTTAATAACAAGCGTTCGAATACTTTCTCACCACATTGTATGTAATTCGAATATTGTCCAAAGTACAGAGAATGATGAATACAGGTGATATCTTCTGTAAAAAGAGTATGCAGTATCGTCTTTTTGTTCTTGAAAGATTTTGGAGCCCGTGTGTACGCGACGATCGACAAAAAAAACAATAAAATTTTTCTTACACAGTCATGTTCCCAGCTCCCCGAATAACTATGGGATCTGGCACCATTGTCACGTAGTGTTCCTCCAAATTTTGTTCATTTTCTTCCTCCTCCTCGTAGATCGCGTCGAAATCTGCCATTGTGTGATATTCGACGGTTCCCGCTCTACGAACAACACGATTATATCGTCGCTGGGAAACGCAGAGCGGACGCTTTTCTCATTTAGATTTTCCACGGAATCGCAGCGCGTGCACGTCAACGTTTAAGTGTCACGCACAAACATTTTCGCGGCCGCAGATCATAGGCCAGACAGTAAACTTTTCTCTGAAAGTGGCTCGTAACGACACCATTCACAACACAACACACGATGCGCACTGCGGATGCTCACAGCTCATCAATTTTTCATTCAATGCGTTTCAGGTTGGCCAACCTACCAGCGTTCGTTCACAAACACAAACGAGCTCGCAGCGAACACCGCTCCATTCAAATTACGCGCGCTACCGAAAATTCGAATTTCAAACTGGAAACACTCGAGAGACCCGCGACTTTGTCCACGTGCAATAACAAATCCTGGTTGATTATTAACGTAATTAAGTTTCCAATCGTCAAGTTGGTTTCAGATTTTTCCTAAAACCTACCGTTGAAAAGCTACAGCTGTTTAAGTAGACGATGAACCAGAAAGTTCAAGACAAACGTACACTTTTTGTGTTATAACTGCTAAACTATGCAACCCACAGAATCGGATTAGTGGTCATTTAAGAGAACTCGGCGAGCTGAATGCAATGAGTACCTTAAATTGAATATAGGTGCTATCAGTCAAAAGTTATAAGCAGAAACGTACCCAAAGGAGGGCGAAAAAGTTGTCTGGTCACTAATTTCCTCATAACTTTTGAACGAATGGACTTTTTCGAATGCGGTTTGCTCTAAAATCTTCCCAAAGAAACGCTAATGAATTTAAAAACTTGAAAATATTATAAAATTGACATATTGATTGATCTTCGAAGGACATCTTGCGATTTTATCCGTTATTATTATCGTACGAAATTTTTGATTTCGATGAACGAAAATGTCTTAGATTCTGTGACGATTGTTGGTTATTATTTCGCTATATGCTTTTTGAAAATGAGGAACAGATTTTTGAAGTTGGCAAACTGTGTCCTTTAATTGGCAACTGAAATTCGAATTTCACACGGCAGATTTCAAGAATATCGCAAATATGAGTCCAGTAAAATGCTACGACAGACCGAATAGGTTAATGTCTGTAAAATAATGAACTTCCGTAATCTCGACGTATTGTTTGGTCGATATGAAAGCGTTCAGCGCAGGATAACGTTTAACCACGTCGGCAGAGGCACAAGAGAAAATTTTGTTACACGATTGAACAAGTGCTTTCGACTGATAACATAGAATTGTGCGATCACTTTAATCATAATTAATACAAAATGCCACCGAAACGTAAAAAAGATGCCAAGAAGATGGACCTCGAACCTTTACCAACGTAAGTCCTGTATTATATCATGCCATTGGAAAGATTGGGTTGGCAACAAACAAATTTTGGTGAAATAAAATCGAATTTTTATCAATGAACTTTAATCAGTAAAATATTATATAAAATATAAAATTATTATATAAAATATTTTCCATTTTGTTCGATGATTTTTTGCGTCATTTCTAGTAGCTTCATAATTCCGCGCTCATAAAATTTCTGCTCCTAATCGGCAAAAGACTGATCCAAGTGCGATTTCAGGTCATCATCGTTAATGAATGTTTTGCCACACGCATCTTTGATAACACGTAAAAAGTCATTGGAGCACCATCAGATTACCATTTATTCCAAATTTTACAAACCTCTTTGAATAGTAAAACATTCGGTAATGATGATGACCAGAAATCTACGGCCACTGTTAACGAATCTTTTCTTTCGAAAAACAGACCACAATTAATCTATTAATTAATATTAACCCTTAACTGGGCGCGTCTATAAACTTATGTTCTTGGACGCATGGGGTCTCTTGGGACCCCAATGTTTATGGGATCTTTTCCGTCCATTTTCAAATAATTTCAACAATGAATGAAAAGAATCGAGCCGGATATTCCGGAAATTATATAATATAATTCATGAATCTTAAAAATGAATAATTGTTCTGAAATTATTATTCGATCTTCATGGGAAAAGAATCGAGCCGGACATTCCGGAAATGATAGAATCGGAAGAGGCACCTAAACGATTGGTGTCGATGGTCACCGGAGAGCCATTTGGGCCCCGAGTCCAACAGATCGCTGAGAAAATGGAAGACGAAAGCTCGGATGATGAGCCCGAGTCTGAAAGTGACGAGGAAATGAAACGATTGGCGGAAGATGTATCGGAAGTGCCTTCGGAATTCTGGCATATACAAAAACTTATCAGATACATGAAAGCAGGCAACCAAACCGCCACTTTGGTAGCGCTTTGTCTCCTGAAGGACTACGACCTGAGCAGCAGGGTAATCCTCCCACGAATATTACTTTTCCCTAAGAACCGGAATGTGAAAATTCTCAAAAAATTTATTAAAAATATGAAAAAATATTAAAAGGATTATATTCGAAAGTAGATCATTCAAAGAGCCATCCAAGAAATGGGGGGCTTGGAGATCCTAGTGAACCTCCTCGAAACCACGGATTTAAAATGCCAGAGCGGTTCTTTGTCGGTTTTGTTGCAAGTTGCAAAGTCCTCGGAGATGAGACGGTGCCTAATCGATCTGGGCATCGTGACACCCTTGATCGAAATGCTGAAACATCCGGCTAGAGACATTCAAGTTAGTTTCCTGTAACGATCGATCGATCTAACAATGTTTCTTTCGATTCGATCCAAAGAAAGTAAAAGAGTTTTGTTGCTACGAAGGTCCTGGCTGCAGAGACCATGGCGATAATCGCACAAATAAGGAAAGCTCGGAAGCAAATACGTCTTCGAGGTGGTATACCTCTCATCGTAAGCGCTTCCACGAATTAACCCTTGATTCTTTGATGTTGAATATCGAGGATGGAAGTTTATGCAACGGTATTCTCTAGTTGGACGTGATGGACGTACCTGATTGGATTCTTCGCCAACCTTTCGACACTGCGAACGAAACTAACAAGGAGATACTGTCGGTTGCTATAGCTTGCGCGAAGGTGTTGGATTCTTTGAGCAGCAGCCCTAAGGTGAAAGAGGAGCTTCGCAAGTACGGTGCTGTTAAAATTATGGAGCGTTTCTTGAAATCGAAACACACCTCGTTGGTGATACCGATGATGGGCACCGTTCAACAGTGCGCGACCATGGTAAGTGGTCACCTTTGAAGGTGTAAGGATAGACCTATCATCTTTGTCATTACCATTTTTATTTCACGCGATGTAGACGAGCTTATGCCAAAATCCACAGAATCGTACATCGTTGTTTCCCAAATAAAAAGTTTTAAAAAATATCTTTTTTATTTTTGCATGTCACCTTGTAAATAATAATTTTTTGGAAAATCTTTCTCGCATTCCGTTTAATAAATCAATGCTTCTAATTTATTCTATAATTAATTAATGCAAATAGACGAAATGAAAATGGTAATGGGATTACACGAGCCCGCAAAAGTGGGCCGCAAAAACACGTTGGATGATAGTTCTATCTTCTTTTCTGAAAGAAAAATAAAAAATTCGCAGTCAGTTTTCCGAGAGGCGTTCGAAGATACGAACGTCATATACTCGGTGGTGCATCACTTGAAGAGCGGGGATATCAAATTGAAAGAGAACTGCGCTCTAGCGATATTCAACTGCGGCCCGAACAAAGTTGCGAGGAATATAGTTCGAGAGACAAACGGTCTGGACATGCTTTGCAAATTGGTTCAAAACAAAGATGTTCAGGAGAACAAGAGCCTCTTGGCAGCGGTGACCGGTGGAATTTGGAAATGCGCGATAAGCCCTGAGAACGTAGCGAGGTTTAATCAGAACGGTTTGGTGGCTTCTTTAGTGATTTTTCTAGAGGAGTACGAGGACGAGGACGTGCAAGTCAACGTTGTAGGAGCTCTGGCGGAATGTTGCAAGGACCCTACCAACAGGACTATTCTCAGAGTGAACGACGGTCTACCGAAACTTGTAACGAAACACCTTAGACCATATATACCTGTAGACCCGGCACGGATTTGAGTCTTTACTGTATACTTATGCCGGGTCTAGTAGGTATATATGGTCTAAGCGAAACACAGTAATTAAGCGACCTGTGTCGTAGTATAGGTATCCCCCGTGTAATACAGTATGGTTCCTAACATTTTCGAATACGTAACTAAAGTATTTGTAAAGTTCTTTTTTACACTGCACGCTTTTTCGGTGAGAAAGGTTCTGCAGAAAGTAGAGTTTTATAGAGTTTGATACGAAATTTGGAGCATGCTCTGAAGAATGTGGAAGGACCTCACCTACAACATTTTAATTGGGGAATTCGCTCAATCACTGCGATCGTTTGCTTCCTACGTGTCACCGCGTTGTTTCAAGAATTTGTTTAGCCTAGTTTATCCGCGTTGCACGGGGGAAACCTGTATTCCAAATAATTCTGAAAATTGATTAACGCGTAGATCAGATTGTTAACGTCGACGTACGAACCTTTACTGGAGAATGTACCGTTGGTGTTGAGGGAATGCGCGCAAAACGAAGAATGCATGGACATCATCAACGATCCTCTTCACGTCTTGGATGGCGTACGATTGATCTGGTCGTTACTGAAACATCCCAGCGACAAGATCAAAAGAAACGCTTGTCTCGCGTTGGTGCCCTGCATTAAATACGCGAAAGATTCGCCGGAAATGGTGCGGGCATTCGTTGGCGGACTAGAACTTACGGTCAGCCTACTAAAAAGTAAAGATACTGAAGTTCTGAGCGCAGTTTGCGCTACCATCGCCGAGATCGCGACCGATCCAGAAAATTTGGGCATCCTTAGCGATCACGGTGTGGTGGAGGAACTGGCGAAACTCGTGACAACGGTAATTCTTTCATTTTTTCTGCAGCACGATTAACGCAAAGAATAACACTGTATTGCGATAAATGTTACAATCCAGGAAGATGAAGGTCTGCGTGCGAATTTGACTTTAGCTATAGCGTACTGCAGCGAATGGGAAGAAAATAGTTATAAGTTTGGTCAATTGGACGCAGTTGCGCCGCTTGTTAAATATATGAGCAGCAGTAATAACGATGTTCTGAGAGGTGTTTGCATAGCGGCGTATCATTTGAGCAAAGAACCCTCGAATTGCATTACTATGCATACGTCTGGCGTGGTCAAGGTACCAATGAAACTTACGATGAACCGTCAAAGTGAAAACCCCTCGGAATTGTGTTAACGTTATCATTTTGCAGCATATATTGCGCCTGGTTGGATCCGACGATGCAGAAGTGCAAATTGCTGCTGCATCTACAATTCGAAATATTAGGAAGCTTGCGCTGACCGCGGAAAAATTGCACCTTAAAGAAATGTACGTAACGAGATTTATGTGATCGATACTTTGTCTGCATTCATATGAATGCAAAGTAGGGTGGTTCTTGCTTAATCTTGTCAAAATTCCTTTTATGGCACCGACCAGAGTTGTACCAAATGATTAAAAAAGAATCTCTGCACAGATTTTTTTTAAAATTGGAACAACTTTGAGAAGTGGTGTGAAAGATATTAAAAAGTCGAAAATAAGAGTCACCTTATTGCACAGTGTGCTATAGAGAGTGTGGCTTAATTCGACCTTTTTCTTAATTGTAGAAATACATTGGAGGACACCGATTATCATCTGTAATGCAACAGCAAGATTTATAGATGGAGACAACTGAAGAACGGTTTAAAAGTAAATGTAAAAATAGATGTATTGAAGGGTTCTTAATAAATAGTAGGATTTATTAAGACGTCATTGGCAAAAGGAATTATTATAAACATTAAACGGCTAGAATTAATGCTAAATGCTAAATGTTACCAGATTTTATCATTGTCGTGGATCTGGTTCCAATCTTTATCATTCTTCAGCGTAGAGGGCGTTGAAAATTGAGCGATTTTTAACGATGTCGGTATTTCAGATCGCGAATCCCGAAACCCCTTATGGTGATTAGTCTATTCCTATACCTCGTCTATGGTATTATCCCTTGCCAGCGATAGTCAGCGATAGTACAACTGGAACAACAATAATTACTCGTTCTCAACTAATAACACTAAACGGATATGCACAATAACGATAAAGTCATTTAACAGACAATCTGACATCGAGTACTTATGTATAAAAATAATTCACATTATTTTCCTTTTTATTTCTCACACCAGTAAAACTATCATTAATCAAAAATGTTATAGTCTAAAATGAAACTCTGAGTTTGATTGGTGGTTGTCGATATTGCAAAATGGGACAGACCAACTATATGCACGCATTGTACAACACATTTTGGTTAAATATACAAATTTGTATATGCACATTATAAACGGTTCAATTAACGAAAAAACATTCTTAGCAATCCTATATAAAAATATATATTTAAAAAGCAACATTATCTTCCATCTTCCCGAAGAATAAAAGTGGACAATGGCATTATGGCATTTCTGTAGATGATCAGTTTTTTCGCACGTCTTATCATTACGATCGAGATCCACTTTGATTTAATCGATAATAAAATGTATGTATACACATATATTATTAGTTGTAATAGGCACAGTATGGTCAAGTATTACTGTGTTTCGTAATCTATGTGTAAATACGCGTTATCGCCAATTAAGATTCTTATGACCAGTAGAAGTTTATAAATTGCCGCTGGTACTAGAAAATTTTCCAGTGCACGATTCGACTATACGAGCTATTGCGCTCTTTCCGCCGTTCCATACAAATGTTTACATCAACAGGTAAAATATTGAAACAGCCACTATTTTAACAGGGAGAATTATTTTACGTGACACGTGTTCGCACCGGATACTGATAATTAAATTTTTGTTCGCTTAACGCGTGCCATTATTGATCGAATGATGTTTTTCGAATAAGTACAAATCCGCGACGTACGTATACTTACGCATCGGTCATATTACATGTCGCATCTTTTTTATTTTCCGTACCGTAAATTAATTGTTTGTAATAGAATAACAATTCGATAAATCACTACAAATCATCTCTGATCGAAGGAAAAGTGAAGCTCAACCGGATCTCGTGTAAATATTACGTAGCTAAAATTAATGCGAAATCCACGTGACTGTCGCTAAAGTTTACGTTGCGGTTTATATACCATTCTGTTATAGTAAGTAAAATTTGCATAAATGTTTTTCAATCGGAAAATCAGTTTTTCCTCACAATACATGTACTCCAGACTTGTTTAATGTTCCGTGACAATATCTATATTGTAACGTCATTAACTATAAAATTTTCGATATATCCTAAATGTAAATTAGTGGATTATGAGTCTTCTGCTGTTATCTATTACAATCCATGGGATTAATGTATAAAATTATTTTTTACAGGTGATAAAAAGGAAGCTGGCCCACAAAATGGCACAGTTCCATTAAAGGAAGAATTTAATCCCTCTGGTTAGAATTCTTCTATGTTTTTGCGAAAAAGTTTTTTCAGATTATCGTTCTATGTTTCAACTATTAGATCAATATTTTATAGAACACCAGCACATTCGATATAACCCTTTGAAGGGAGAATGGGTACTAGTGTCGCCTCACCGTATGAAAAGACCATGGGGAGGGCAAATAGAATTAAACACAGAAGAAGACCTCCCAGATTATGACCCTAATAATCCTCTTTGTCCAGGCAATATCAGAGCCAGCGGACAGGTGATATTTTTGTAAAGTTCCACTGAATTCCGTAATTCTTTTGAACGTATTCAACGCGAATCTCTTTTCGTTCTAGATAACTCCAGTTTATGAGAACACATATTCGTTCGTCAATGATTTTCCTGCACTATTAGAAACAGTTCCTAGCCCGACAGAATCAGAGGACGAATTGTTCCAAATGGACTCTGCCAGGGGCACTTGCAAAGTAATGTGCTTCCATCCAAAATCAAACGTAACGATAGCTCTTATGCAAGTGTTTGAGGTCAAAGAAGTAGTGAAACGGTACGTTCATAGCAAACGTATTTTCTCCTAATCTCAGTTCTTGGTCAACAAGTGCTGTTCTATACCAGGTGGATTTTTGAAATGCTTGAACTGGGAGAGAAATGGACTTGGGTACAAATATTTGAGAACCGTGGCGCTCTGATGGGCTGCAGCAACGCACATCCTCATTGCCAAATTTGGGCCAGCTCTTTTTTACCAAACGAAGCTAAAATCAAAGATAAATATCTTATTGATTATTATAATCGCAATAGGAAACCACTTCTCATAGATTATGTACAGAAGGAGCTCCTTAAAAAGGTAACGGAAAATTACGTACACGCATTACGCGATAGAATAGAATACGGTAGATAATTATATGATATTGATAACTCACGTTTCAGGAGCGAATTGTACTCGAAAATCGAGATTGGGTAGTTTTAGTACCGTTTTGGGCAATATGGCCGTACGAAACGATGGTACTGCCCAAGAAGCAGATTTCCAGGATGCAGGATTTAACGGAAAGTCAGCAGGAAACACTAGCAGTTATTATGAAAAGATTATGTACAAAATATGATAATTTATTCAATTGTTCTTTTCCTTACTCTATGGGCTGGCATGGTACAATAGAATATTTTTTTATTCAATATTCCTGATCATTGATAAAAGGGACTTGTAAATTTTTATAAATCTGTTTCGTTTAAAGGTGCACCAACCGGTCCATACATGAGACAAGACTATCCTTACTGGACGTTTCATGGAATCTACTTACCTCCTTTATTACGATCTGCAACTATAAAGAAACACATGGTCGGTTATGAGCTTCTTGCACAGGCACAAAGAGACTTAACACCAGAGCAGGCAGCAGAGAAATTAAGGAGTTTACCCGATGTCCATTATAAATATCCAGAAACAAGTTTAAGTAGTTGCGAGATAGAAAAGTATACTAATTGAATTAATTTAATTTATATACGATAATACATTTTTGTAGATGTATATGTCCCTTATATATACATTATTTACAAAACCGCATACTGCTGAATTATGCACACACGATCTTTATGAATAAAAAGCATAATAAACACACATAAACGTATTTTTAATTTCACGTGCTCAATATACGGGGAATGTCTGATCGATTTTTTTGCTCCAAGCATGAATTCCTCCAATGATGTCTTTTATCTCGAAATCAGTTTCGTCGAATATTTTCTGCAGATGCTTCACTGCTTTTTGTGAATCATTGCCTCTTCTGCACATCACGTATACTAAAATAGTATAAATAATATATAGCATAAAATATTAGGTATTAAATTATGAGTTGCATCACCTCAACAACAAAAATTAAAATATACGTTCAAATGCTTACCTCCAAGTTTATCATGCTCTTCTTTTATCTCTTCCATTTTATTTTTGATCAACGATATCGTTTCAGTGCTTCCAATTTTATGTAGCGGTACATTTACAGAATTCTTTAAGTGACAAATTTCAAATTCCTCGGGTGAACGCACATCAATCAACATGTGAGGCTTTGTTCCTAACTCCAGTGCTGTATTATACTCCTCCACGCTAATTCTTTCATCCTTTTGCAAAATATTTAAGTTTGGATCCTTGTCGTTTGCTTTCGCCCCACAAAACTGTTCGTAATCGATTAATATCTGAACGGACGGGCAATCTCCACACACGAGACAATTCGCTCTTTTTGGACGCAAACTGATATTGCGAAACTTCATTTCTAGACCATCGAACAGAAGTAGCTGGCCAGATAAAACACAAGGCAGTTTAAGTACAATCTTTAGTGCCTCTAACGCTTGGAGAACGCCAATGGTTCCAACAGCTGTAGTAAAATAAAACAATGAGTAATCATTCTAATAATTAAAAACAGAAAAACAATACCTATATTAAATATATACCTGGACCAAAGACTCCACCATCTCCACAATTTGTTACAGTTTCTGGTGGAGGTGGTTTCGGGAATATGCATCTGTAGCAAGGACCTTTGTAATTGAATACCGACAAGTGTCCTTCGAATCTTAACGCTGACCCAGAAACTAAGGGTTTCTTACTTAAGACGCACGCGTCATTTAGTAAATAACGTGTAGCAACGTTGTCTGTCGCATCTAACACTACATCATAGTTTTCTATTATTTCCATTGCATTGTTACTATCTAATTGGACCTTGTATGGCGTAACTTTAATGTTACTGTTCATACTGCAGGGAATACATAAGTAAAGAATAGTGAATACGCACATTGATTATATAGTACAGTGTTTATGGGTCCATGATGCAAAAGAAGTGCCATAGGACAAAGTACCTTAGTGTCTTTTCTTTTTTTCAGACAGTAAAGAATCGTTACCAATCAACCCGGACATAGTATTTGTACTATTTTTGAATAGTGCAATTACATTTTTCAGATGCAGCATGCTACACCATTTTGTCCTATGACTTTCTTTTATCATTTTAAAGATTCAACTTGTGTTAATCGCATGGGATACCCTGTATACATTGCTTGCTATTAATTTGTAAGTACCGATTCAGGTGTTCTGCTGCAGCATCTACTTTGGCTGTCCCTATACTTGCTTCCGTATATAACAGCTGTCTATGAAGATTGTTAATCTCAACGTCATCATAGTCAACGATGCCAATGTGCCCTATACCAGCCGATGCCAAATATAAAGCAGCAGGGCATCCGAGACCACCTGCTCCGACAATCAATATGGAACTATTTTTCAATTTGATCTGGCCTGGAATTTCACGATGAAATTAGTATTTCATTTTGAAAAATTCATTGTAATAAAAGCTTCTAATATTTAGTACACCTTCGATGCCTATTTCTGTTAAAAAAATTTGCCTGCTGTATCTCGATATCTCGTCATTGCTTAAACCATAGTCTTGCAAGATTTGTTTTTCGCGCCTCAGGGTGGTCAATTGAGCTTCTTTCGCACGTAACATCTTACGCAGTTCCATAATTTCATCGATTAACTCTTCTTCATTCATATTTTTCGAGTGAATCTTTTCAAATCAATTATTATTCCGCCTTTCGGATATGTTGACAGATGTATCGTTCTTGAAACGTTCGACTACAGCGAAACTGAAAATTCAGTTAGGTTATATCGACATCTATTTGGAGAATGAAACAGCACCGTTTAAAATGTCGCAATCATGAGATTAATTATTATAGGAGGCGTGATGCGATAAGCACGCTCGATTAATGTTCCAATGAGCAAAGCAAATAGAATTGTTTCATAACCTCCACTGGATTAAAATGGTCTCAGTGGTTGAAGTGGTCTCACGTATAAAGCATGGATAACACTAATCGCATTCTATGTTAGTGCGCGTTTAAATTGTCAATTAAATCGTCATTGATAAGTTTTCATTATGTCGTCGTATCATGTACAGTGAGTTAGAAAAGTACTCGTACTACTTATATGCTTGTCCAACAATGTAAACTTAAAAAAAAAAAACATATCACTATAATCTAGATTTTTGAATATTTTATCGATTATTTATAAAATGATGAAACATCCATGAAATAATGAAAATCATATAAAATATAACAATATATTCGACCATTTTGTAAAACAAAAAAGAAAAATATATTTCTGACTACTTATGTAATGAAGTTCATATTTCAAATTTTCAAAACAAAAAAATTCCAGACAACCTAACCTCGGTATTGTTTACATTTGTTATCGAATTACTAGACTCCGGATTCGATGCATTTATAACAAAAATGAGCAAGTGCGACAGTGAGAAATTGTCACCAAATAAAATTATTAATGAAGAAAATAAATTTATATTTGGCTCCTGCATCTTGCAATTGATGCACAAACTTTTTATTTTGCATAAACATCCGGAATCTAGTTGTTATACATGTGTTCTTGCCAGTTGTTGAGCATTTGATATCTGACTTTTTTTGCGGCAATTATTCTTGATACTTCTAACAATACATAAATAAATATATATATATATATTTTTCGACTTTTCTAGGTAAAAAGTGTCAGTACTTTTTACACTGACCGCGTAATAAGTACGCGTATAAAAATATGTTGTAAATGAAATAAATACAGAATTAATGTTGCAGTTAGCTAAGATCGGAGACTGTAGATGTGTTATTACTGAAACGAACTATGCTTTATGAAAATACGCTTATGAAAAAGTGACAAAAGAAATAGATACGGAGCTATCGTTATTAGCCAAGATCCAGTGGATGTAATTCCATCCACTTTGGACTGATTGTGCCATCGCGTGATTTCGGCGAGTGGTTAAAAAAACTGTTAAAAGCGAAGAAAGCAGAGAGAGCAGACACGATCGACGGGAGGCTAGATCTTCCGTAAATCATGATGCATACGATTTCGATGATCCTCGCGAGGTCTGCATGTTTATTCGGACAGTGTCGTGCGCAATAAGTACAGTACAGTCTCGGGCAAAGGTAGGAAGCTGATGATTAATGTCACGGTCAGCGAGGTTCTCACTCTTGACAAGTGTATACAGGAAAATCATGATTCTCTAAAGTGACAACGCGAGAACGTCGCTCGTGAAGAAGTTTTATCGTAACGAACGTCAAAATGGTGGAACCAATTTTTGACTATCAGTTTCGTTTGATACTGATCGGCGACAGTACAGTCGGGAAAAGTTCGTTGCTGAAGTATTTCACCGATGGGAAGTTCGCGGAGGTATGCAGCGACCCTAACCATCTCAACAACATGGAAAAATTGTTTCGAAATAAATAGGCAACTTGTCGCGTCTCGTCATCATAATGATTTTCCTCTCCTCAATTAGCTACACCCTAATTACAGCTGGTTCTTTTCTGTATCATAAAAATATTCCGTTTCTCTAATCCAGTAACACAATTGGAGTATTTCCAATTTCTTATCCTAATAATAGACTGCTTATTGTTCGGGGAAATAGAAATACAACGAAAGTATTTTTACAGCTTATGGGAAATCTGAATAAATCGATTTTCTTTATTGTTTGTATTTGTTATGTAAACTGATGTTAGGTTAGTAAACAATTAAACGTGTCGTCATGCTCTAATCGATTTGATATATATTTTCTGAAGGAGAATTTTAATCTGAATTTAAAAGAGTATTGAAATTCTCTGAAGCTTTAACGCTTTTTCATTTCATCCATTATCTATATTCGGTCGGTTATTGTGAATGTAAATATATGCCATATATGAATGAGTTTGCAAGAATTTGAATTTCCATAAAAGTGAAACATATATTCGTAAACAAATTACTTTGTCCTTATAATGTATTGTATTTCAGCTTTCAGACCCAACGGTCGGAGTTGATTTTTTTGCCAGATTGATCAAAGTTAAAGATGGAACGAGGATAAAATTACAGTTATGGGATACAGGTGGCCAAGAAAGATTTAGGTGTGTAACAAATTGTCTATTATTATACAAAATTTGTTTTACTTATTTACTTTAACATATATCCTTTCTTCCTAATCTATAATAATAAAAGAAATATCTCCCTTATCTTAGGGCAATCACAAAATCTTACTATAGAAATTCTGTTGGAGCGTTGCTTGTGTACGATGTTTGCAACAGAGTTAGTTTTGAACATATTCCTGAATGGATGGTGGAAGCCGAAACGCACATAGAACCACACCGTCCTGTGTTTGCATTGGTTGGCTGCAAGTTAGACTTGATTACTAACGGAGGTAAGCGAGAGGTTTCAAGGGAAGAAGCTAGAGCCTTCGCCGACGAATATGGTGTGCATCACATCGAAACCAGTGCGAAGACTGGAGTTAATGTTGAAGAAGCATTTCAAACAGTCACGCAGGAAGTTTATGATAGAATACAGAGCGGAGAGTACAATGTAGAAGATGGTTGGGATGGTATTAAAACAGGATTTGCCAGACCTGGTGGTTTAGATTTTAACTTAGTCGAAGCAGAACCAGCAAGAAGTTCTTGTTGTTAATTAACGTAAACTTTACTCAAAAGAATATGAGTCTTTGGAGTGCAGTAATAATATTACATTTATATGTGTTGCATAAAAATTTTATTGCAATTCTGTAGATTATTTTATGAATTTCAATCTGTCTCGATCAATTAAATTCTGTGTATATACTTATATTTAATTAATCATCGAACTATGTACCACTGCATTCTTATTCTAGAGAAAAGACTAATGATAAATATAAACTGTGTATAAGTCTTTAGTAATCATTCTTGTACATAGCTTGTATAAACAAATCTATATATAATATATATACATATATATTATATACACAGAGAATTGAATCACTTAGGCGTTGAGCTAGGAATGTTTTTTATCTCATTTAAAAAATAAAATATATAAGCATGAAAGGAGTTCATGTCCTAAATATAAATTTAATATACTGTTTTTGTGTATTTTCTCATCCAAATTAATTGTTCTTTTGAATAAAGGAAGTAACTGCCTATGCTCCTTGTCAAAACCGTTTTTCTAATGCGAGTTTGTTACAGGATATCTTGATAATACATGAGTTAATTCTTCAGAAATGCTGTGAACATACAAATGAAATTCACTGGTGATTATATATTGTACATACATAAATTAGGAACGAAATGATTGTATCAGATATGCTGGTCGATTTGTGTAATTTTAATAGTTATTTTTTGTTTTTAATGCCACAGTTTGTGATAATTAGACTGTGGGGTTTTATGCATGGGTTAGCATATCTAATATTTAGTATCGTGAAAAGTTTAACGAATTGACATTTTATCTTACTTGGAAATCCAATAGTATCTGAAATTGTTCTATAAAATAATTCACGTTTGCATAAACGTCTGCAGTCTAGAAATAATATTATACACACATACGAGAAGCCAAATTTACATATATATACATATATATATATATATACTTTGCTACTGTTCGTATTTAATTAAAAGTTAAAACAACAAAATATTATTTATTGTAACTCCTTAAGTTACAAAAGTACTATAAAATGAACAATGATGCTTGCGTTTTGGCTTAAAAAGAAAAACGAGAGATTTATACTGTATATACTACATCACATATGTTTATGTGACAATCTTGTTGAAGAACCTTGTTATGGAATACCTTATTAGTTAGCGCACCTTAATTTACATTAGTTAATACAGACTAATAAACTGCTTTATTATATTTTTATCATAAGATGTACATGTAAGTGCCATGTTGTGTACAAGGCAAAAAAAATTTTATATAAAAAAGTATGTAGTATAATATTTTTAATATGACCATTTTTTACCGGGTTGTATGTTTTACACTTTTTCATAACTATCTTTAAAAACAAACAGAACATCAGATTTTATCTGTCCTTAAAGTGATAATTTAAGAACACGAATCTTTGCATACTTTTAAGGTGAAAACAAGTTGACGAGGGTAAATTGAGATATAATAAATATTATCTATAGGACTTGCATAACTTACTGCGAGTTTAATTGACTAGGAAAATATTTATTTACAATACAGTAACATTATTATACACAATGTATAATACTTTTGATGACGAAGGGTGCAGCGAATTATTGTTTTGTATAAATAGAACAAATGCAGCATGAATAGTGTTCATTTATGAAGTTTTATATTCATTAACTGTGGCATAAAGCAAAAATCTGTAGATATTTCTCATGAATTGCCAACTATAATTAATATACATATAGGTATACGGCATCAAATTTGTATAGTTCTCTATACACATCATTTGTCTTTTAGTCAATAAATAGAAATATAGGATACGTGTGCAGTGTTTCGAAAATGCAGATCAATAAAAATGAATTTTGTAGCTACAAGAGATTGTAAATGTGTTATGTTAGTATTGTCCAAAGTTGTAAGAAGTTACTTTGTGTTTTTAACTATTCTTCTGTAAATAGAAATCGTCAGGTTTACGTTGAAAATGTGAATTATTACAAATTTTCGAGCTGTGTTATTTAAACACACACGTACGACACACGCATACAAATACATTTACACATACATACATATACCGTCTACATACAATATATATACTTTGTAATTGTGTTCTCTTGAAATGTAAAATTTGACGAACTTGGAGGTACATATATATATATATCATCGTGCACTACACATTTATATATGATAATGTTGGAAAATAAACAGTATATCATAGAACTTTATTATTTTTTTCTATAATTTACTGTACGGCTTTATTGATATTATCTTTTGCGATATAACACAAATAGGTTCGCCGTAATTCTGTACTTTTACATCAACATGTTTAATTTATTATTAATTACTTTACCAACATAGTAAGTATTGTGTTCTATGTATTACATTATTTTGTGTTCGATAAGACTGTGATCATCAGAGTAATTAAAATAATAACAAGATATAAAAATTTTATATTCAATATATAGTAAGTGAAAATTATTTATTCACAAATTGTACAAATGGCAAAATTTAACTTGAACTATACAGAATGTTTCGGCAGGTATTCGTGTCTCGGACCTTGACTCGAAAGAACTGAAAAATTGCAAAATATTAATATTGGCAGTTAAAAAAATAATAAATATATAGTAGAATCTATGTGTTCAATTTTTTTTCTTTAAGAATTATTGAAAGATAAAAAGTATATAATTTATATAAAAGGTATTTAATTTGTGTAATCGATACTATAAATATGTTGATATTGTTTTATAGTTTTGAATTGTTAAATTATATACAAGTTTACGTTACAGAGATGGTAAACATTCTATAATCGCCTAGTATTAGATGTATTATACGAACTAAAGATTATTACAGTAATTTAATAATTCACATGGATTCTCGTTAATCAAAATTATTTATAACGTGATACTTACAAATACTTTTACAATTAATTTCTTTACTATTCATTCAAGTTTCATTTGAAGTAACATTAAAATGTATATTTATTCTTTTAATTGCTATTAGAATTTCAATTTACAAATCAATAAAATATCTTTACTGTATATACAATTACAATTCAATGAACTATTCACAAAGATAGGTTTAAATGTAACCAGAAAAATTATAGTAATAATATCTTTATATTTCGCAAAGTTAAATATATATATATATATTTTAATAGTTTTAGCTCACTATTTTGGAAGGAAAATCTAAGTAGCTTAACTATATTGTGACTAGAAATGTTACTATTTCTTTCTCTTGCTGTCAGTATAATATTTCTTATTTTGGCAAGAATAATGCGATGTAAATGTACGAAATTGTGGACAGCTTCTTAGAAACACTATATTTATATATTATTTATATATATATATATATATTTATATAAGTAATACTTCTTTCTCAATAATACTTTTTAAAATTATCTAACTGTACAGTATTTTTAAAGCAATTTAGCTTAGATATTTTATATTTACAAAACAATTCAGTGTCTAAACTATATACATACAGGCTAGTTTTAAAGGGAAAGGAGGAATTAAGCTTGTAGCGTTGCAAAAAAAACAAGAAATTTATATGAAATAACAGGATACTGATTTTAGTCAAATGAGCCACCAAGTTAACAAATGACAGATACGATAAGATGATAAGATTTGAAAGTTCAAGAGCATTTTATGTTAAAGAATTTTTTGGAATAAGATATTCGAGATTGAGTGTAATGTTAGATAGGAATGAAAGTTTTTGTAAACGAGTACAAACATATTTCAGGCGTTTTCTTTTGTGAAATCGACCATAGTGTTATTTAGTGATTTGAGAAAGAATTTGCAGAGATTCATTGTTATCGTAGATCAAGTTTTCGCAGCATAGGAGGATACACAAAGGAAGGATAACGTTAGATTTATGAATAGCAACATAGGCACGGAGATATGTCTACCTTAAATACCTAAAATTCAGTCTACCCTATTATTCACTGCAAACATGCTGGTGGAGTTTAAATCTCTCGTTCCCTCGTATTAAGTTGAATTCCGATGTGTCTGCAACACAATAAATAACAAAAGCACATAAAGATAAATCCGAAAGATTTTTGTAAATGATAGATACCAACCAATATTGAATTTTTCTGAAGTGTCTCATCATGGAATGTCTTTTCAATGATCTGTGAATACAAGATCTGTCTTATTTAAAGGCAACTGAAGAAAAGACTTGTTCCTTGATGGTAATTTTTACTTTCATAAGATTTGTTGCACATGCGAGGATTTTGCATTTACGTAATAAGTGAGGTACTAACATTTCACAGAATCACTTATTGTTGTTTTACTGCTCCAGCGACTCGCATCCAAACAAAACGTATTCTTCTCTTGATAACCAAAATGGATTACCTTCTAGGTATTCAGGAGGAGTTTTACCTAAATAATTAACGAGTGTATAGAGAATTGAACATTTCATAAATTCATTGAAAACATTATCGTATGCGCTTACCAGGATGTACAGCTAAAGGCACATAAGTGGAACCCATAGCAACATGCCAACTATGTGTACCAGGACAATTTCTAACTTCTAGAATTTTACTATGTTCAGACAACACTTCTTGTAAATCTTTAGTTAATCTTAACTCGAAACCTGAAAGATCAGTGTTGCCTCCAGTAAGCAAGATGTTTGAGAGGCAATCGTACATTAGATCCTCTGATAAACCAGATGTAACATCTTTTATTACTTGTGGTAAGCCAAGATTGATATACATCATTTCAGGAGCAATATATAATTCCGAATCGAAGGACACTCTCTGAAAGTTACAATAATAATTATATAGTAAAACAGTAAAATATTGTTTTTTAAACGCTTTCAATAATTAGCAAATATAATGTATGTAATGCCTAATATTATCCCCGATCATATTAGGTTGTCGATCTCCTATATCTCTAGAATTTACATACCCAGTGTTGCTTGTAAGCAGCAGCATAGCTATCAACCCTAAGATTAATGTGTTCCTTCGATTTTTGTCCTACTCGTTTTTCTTCATTTTTGATATTATAGCTTAGTCTACATTTTTCTTTAACAGTTAGGGTATCCAAATATGATATAGGAATTTGATGGTACTCCTTTGGTTGCCAATGCATAGCTTGTTTCAAGTGATAAGCTACATGCCAACCACCTACAGGCAATAATCTCCAACGTTCTGGTACAACACGGCCACCAATCACAACAGCTACCGTTGTACTAAGAGCTCCGCTATCAACAATGACGCAAGTTTCCACACCCAACATTGCACACGCTGCTAAAGGTTTAGGTACCAAACACACTCTGCAAAATTCATAATAATATCTTTACATTATAGACAGTGTTTAGGACAGTGTGATTCTTTAAAATTTGATTTCCATTTCATTATGTACCTTGCTACTTTAACTTCTTGGAACAAATAGTGCAGCAACTGTTTTCTGAGGGTTGGATGCATCGCTAACGGTTCACAAAACATAAGCACTGCATTAGGTTTTCTTAGCGTTGAAGTTAAATGCATTTGCTGGAACAAGTGGTCGACAAATGTTTTGAGAACCGTGAAAGATCCATCGCTCAATGCTTCTGCCGGACTAACAACATCAACATTTGGAATTCCAAGAACTTCAACAGTGTCGGTACAATACCCGTTTATAAGTTTCTCATAAGTTGGATTTGGCCGTGTATAACATGTTGGGTCGTTCTGATGCGTGGTTAATCTTTTCTTTTCTCTATACAATTTAACCGGGTTACAGAAAATACAAAATGGACCACTGGGCCTTGGAACCTTGGTTTCCAACTGAGATAACTTCAACAATTTCAGTTTCTTCGCCAACGACTTTCCATCGCACTTTGGGCGTGTACTACTACTTGGAACATTTTGTGTCTGAGTTTGTTCCATGTGTGTTTCGTTATTGTATTTAGGTATGCCAAACATTGACAAATGTCTTCTTAAGCCAAAATTCGGTGTGATAACCCATGTGTATTTATTTCCAATTTCGATTACTACTTTAGCACTGGTACCTTCAACACAATTTCTCTGACATGTGTAACCACTGCAGTGGTAGCATTTTGGGAATGGTACATTTTCTCCTAAAGTGAGTACCATATGTAGTCTGTAACACATCGCTTTAAAACTAACGCTAAGTAGTTGTAAACACTTTATGTCTGGAAACCTAAAGTGTACTTTTGAAATCAATTCTTGCCATTTCATTTTCCTATAAAAAAACAGGATAATTAGTAGCCAAAAAGATAAAACAGTACATTTTAAATATACATATAGATTGGTAAAGAAAGACGATAGAAAATGGTCAAAATCTAGATAGCATTGACTTTCACTTACAAAATAGCATTTGAATGTTATTTAAAAACCTATGTGTTTGTTTTTTCTTTTATTATATATTACTTTTCTTGGACTTTAATCTCTATTCTCTATCTTCACCTCTCTTCGTCTTTTCATTCTTTCAAACCTCGTCCCACTTGTCTTTAGTTCTAACAAATGTTTTTCCTTCGAATACCGGTGAATAATTGTACATCTGCAATTTCTTGGGATCTATAGAATGGCACTTTATTAATATTTTAGGTGTCAAAACTGTCTAGCTTTTGACCATTTTCTACCACTGAATAAATATGACATTTAGAGATATTGACAATTGTGAAATTTGTAAAAATTCAATGGAAATTTTGATTTTCTCATTGAAAACAAGAAGTGTCACAAGGTTACATTTATTTATCAATTAAGTTATTGAACTTTAACGCGAGATTGACATAAACTTAACCTCAACCTTACCATAGGTAATCCGTATCCGACGTTTTCCTTAAGTATTTGCATGTGCTACCGAAAGCAATAATATCAGGTACGTCACAATATAACAAAATTTTTATCCAAATTTCTTCAGGGAAGACTGCTGGATCCATAATTATTAATATAAACGATACAAAAGGTACAATTAACGGTTACTAATACAAGATTGCAGACACTCCCCAGAAACGGTGAATACGCTAGTCAAGTTCAAGGTTACAATGGTGAAAATAGTGAATCAATATATTATCAACGGGCGATACCTCAATAAGAATTACTATGACGGTTATTATGTAATTAGTAACATACAATATTACATGGTGAAAGCAAATGTTACGTAGTAAATATGGAAACGACATTACAGACGTTACTTTTTAGACTATAAAACTACTACAGAAATTACGCATTTCGTTAGGGGAAGTTTTAAATATGATTATTGCATATCTAGATTTATTTGAGAAATATATGGTCTGGAAAAATATAGTACAAGTTTCTGCAAAAATAAAAATTTAATGTGATACTTATAAAATGATACTGTTATGTTTCATATTCAAAACATTGTTTGTACATTTAATACTGACTGTTATTTAAAATATTTCAATTAATTACATTCACGAATCACCGAGAAGCGCGTCTATGTAAGGATTTTTGTGAGACAGAACTTCATCTTTGTACGTTGAGATTTGTCCCTTCAACTCTTCATCAGATGAAGATTTATCTAATCTTTTACATTTATTAACAAATTCCGTTATAAGCCCCTCAGCTTCCTATAATAGATGAATATCAATTATTTGAATGACTATTTCGATAGTAATGTCTAAAAACTAGTACTAAATAAATTTATTGGATTCTCATTAACGCTAAAAAGCTACGTAATAATGTTACCTTAATAATTTTTTGTCTCTTCTGTGGATTATCAGATCCTTCGAAAACAGAGCCTTTGTAATCTTCGAGTTGCGCTTGCTTGCTCTTAGCGAACTAGAAAATAGATTATTCTTTGTAATTAAGAGGCGCAAAAATTGATGTGCCGTAATATTTACCTCTATCACTTCCTGTGGGAAATTGGCCATTTTAGCGACATGTATTCCAAAACTCTGATCGCAGACGCCTGGTTTTACTGTGTACAATAAAGTTAACTTATTGTCATTAACAAGTGCGGTAACGTGCTGGTTTTTAACTGCAGATATCTCCTCTTCCAATTTTGTGATTTCATGAAAATGTGTTGCGAAAAGACAGTAGCTTTTAACATCTCTTGCCAAGTATCTACAAAACCACTAATTACACATCTCGATTGAGAGGGAAGGGTATTAATACGAAGTTCAAAACTTACTCAGCAATTGACCATGCTATACCACAACCTTCATAAGTTGATGTACCTCTTCCTAATTCATCGATCAGTACAAGAGAATTACACGTAGCTGTCTATTAACAAATTTAAATACGATCATTTTCTACATTAAAAAAATGTTAGTTATTTGAACCATACCTTCAGTATGGCAGCAGTTTCTATCATTTCCATCATGAACGTGGAAAGTCCTTTTAATTGTGAGTCGTCAGCACCTACTCGGGCTAATATACAATCTAATAATGATATCTTCGCTTGATCACAGGGAACAAAACTTCCAATATGAGCCATTAACGCAGCGACACCAACAGATCTTATATATGTGCTTTTACCTCCCATGTTTGGACCCGTTATGATACAAAAATGATACTCTCCTGCAATAATGAAACATGGAATTCCTCTTGATTCCTCGTAGTGGAGAAGAAGAAAAATATTACCTCTTTTAAAATTAACATCATTAGCTATATAGTCCACTCCTTCTTGAATTTCTAGACAAGGATGTCGAACTTGAACAAGACTCAATTCACCCTTTTCGCTAGGCAGCATATCGGGACGAACATAAGGTTTATTTGCACTGACAGCAGCAGAAGCAAAAGCAGTGAGTACATCGAGAGAAGCTAATACAATGCCAATAGCTCTTATGGGTCCACTGTATCCGGCTAATAATAACAATGACTCAATTTAAGTTCTGATTAACTATTTTGTTACAATGTGGGATGTAATAATACCTGCGATTTCAATTATCTCAGTCACGACCTTTTTTTGTTCTACTGTATATTTATCTCTGGCAGCAATGTAATCATCATTTAAATCACTGAGTCTACTGCTTCGGAATCGTACACCACTTTTGTTCGAATCCAAAATAGTATACTGCTTTTTATTTCTTAATATTTTTTCTTCCTTTAGCGTGATGCGAAAGTAATAGCCCAATTGTTGATTAGATTCTAGTTTTAACGTTTTGCTAACAGCCGAGAGATCTGCAGTAACTTTGGGTAATTGTGCTTGAATTTTCTCCTCCATTTCATTCATAGTATCCTTTAGCTCTGATAACACGATAATAAATTAATATAAATTTGTATAAAGTTAAAGATAGTTTATATACATACCTTTCAATTCCTCATCAAATTCTGGTCGCACTAAAAAGTCTCCTTTCTCAGCAGCTTCCAAATCAATTGTTTGTTCAACCATTTGTTGATGCTTATCCATATCGTTAATAAGTTCTGATAGCGGATCGGTGAACATTGTTTTTAAAGTTACTACATTTACGCTAGATAATTGTTCTAGTAATCTTGGTAGCTGAGAGACGCTTGTGTAAATTCTGAAATTAAAAAAAAAATGAATTCTGAAATTTAAATGTACCCAACATTTTCCGGTTTTTACACAATTTTACAAAAAATATTGGAGAAGAATATGGGTACTTGTAAGAATACGTACTTGTAAAGATCTTGCAAATTTGCTTTTTTCCTGGACAATTTCTTTGAGAGTATTTGTAAATCCGGTATACGCCTTAAATGGTCGTCGCTGAGTGCAGATCGTAAGTCATTATCACTTACCAATGCTTCTACAATGTCATGTCTTTCTTTAATGAGGGATAAATCTTTAAGGGGCTGCCTCACCCATTGTGCCAGCAGCCTATGGCCTTGCGGTGTTCTACATTTGTCCAAAAGCGCTACAATACTTGATGGCGCGTTTCCACTTAATGAAGAAGGTGTGTCATTACGTGATTCAATGTTAAGCGCTTTCACAGCGGCCGCATCTAATTTCAAATAACGCGAATGTTCTATTTGGTCTATGCTGAACTGATTTAAATTCCCCTCGTCCGATGTCAACTAATCGAAAAGCGTTGCATTAGATTGTAATTTCAAAAATGATTACCTATTTTTACAATTTAATAAGGTGATACTCACATCCAAGTATTTAATGAGAGCAGATGTAGCAGACATGGCAAGGTTTAAATTTACTTCGGGCAAGGACTGTACATTTTGCTGTTGACCCTTCTTGAATTTGATTAAAGTATTTAAGTCTTGTACGATCGACTCGCTGGAAAATTCATTTTTTTTTCTCAAGCTGACCATTACATTATTTCGTTCCATTACCTACAAAAATAAATATAATTGGTATAATGGTAAATAAATATATTGGTAAAAATGTGGGGACAAGAGTTTTATTAAGGATCGGGGCAGAATTGGACTGAATTAAAGACATGGCTATTCTACTACATTTCAGTTCATTCAATTTTTATACCCTTTCTACCGATTAGACTAGATTAGCTTCTCATGATTTAACTTGATGTACGTAGAAGTAATATTTACTTGTTTCAGAGTTTGAAATTCGTAGCTGCCTTCACCTTGAATTAATAAGCATTCTTTAGGGGCTAGTGTAACGACTATAGATTCCAGATTCGAAAATGACTCATTGTCTTGAAATTCGCAAACAGAAAATAAAGTTGCAGTGGTGTCCGCACAGCTCAAACCAACCATCTGAAAAATATTATAATAATTAACATACTTCTCAGAGATCACTCTCTCATCTGAAATAGTTTTCATCACGGTTGCTCATTATGACTCACTCTGGACTTTCCATCCATTCCCAGTTTAACAGCTATCACACGCACTGTTTCTGCCACATCATTATTGCTAAACAGCACATCCTCGAACTGTGTTAAATTTCCAGGAGATCCTTTATATTCTAATACCCAGTTTTGATTTTTGACCGATCCTTGATTGATATACACTTCTACTCTGTATTGTTTAACTAATAATAAATCACGTATGAAAGCCTCGAAGTGATTTTTATTCAGAATAACTCCTTCGGTTTTGTATGGATCTGTACCAAGTATTTATTTTATTAGATAGATTGAAACTAAACGTTCAGAGTGAATACATACCTGAACCTATCATTTTGCAAACGGACGTAGTTCTGAAAACTTCTTGAGCAGCGAATAGAGCATCGCTTCCATGTAACGTGTAATAATCTAATCTATTAAAAAATCGTATGGTAGTGTTGAGTTTCTGAAACAAATGATTGAAATTAATTTCAGCGCCGCATGTTAATAAATCATTCTATCAAGATCTGTGTGGTACCAAGTTGTTTTTCTGTCTAGCCTTGACCTATTTATGTAAGTTGCAAGGTCCATGTGTGTGCGACATGAGCATTCTGGTAACGTTAGAACGTTGTTTCATAATTACATTTTTTAATTTATTTCATGCGCAGTGTCCACATAATCGTTTAATAGACGTTTCAATAATTGAAGTTTATCAATTACGAAAATATAATCTTACAAGATTGTCTATTAAATTTTTGATTTTTAACTTTTATAATACTAATGTTGTATAAAATATTAGAAAACTACATGCACATATTCGATACTATGAACACGAGAACTGTGATAATTGGTCCTAAGTCATAATTATTACATTTCATACTTCCAAGAAAGCGAAGTATCTTGTTTTATATCTGTAGGTCAATGTCTATCTCGGGGTCAAAGCATCATGCACTGATATTAATGTAATGTGTGATTACAAGGAAAATTCGTTATTCTGTGAAGAATTATTGACTTTGAATTAACAGCATACAGAGTTTATAATAATCGATTGACATTTTTAATACAATTGATTGATTGCTGCTTACAATTAAAAAAAGTTGATCATAAAAAATCATGATTTAACTAATTATTAAAATTAACGAATTACCGAATATAAATATTAATAATTGATCATTTATCGAGGGTGGAAAGCATTGACCATTAAGTATTAAATAAAATGATTTTAGTAAGATGTGTGCTGACAACAGATTCTTATTATTCGTTCTTATTATGATAAAAGATCACAGTTCATATTCCAGGAAGGTCAGGAATATATGTATGTATATGCTTCAAATAGGCCATGACAAAAACATTATGTGCTGAAATACTTTGTTCGGATACATAATTGCTTAAAGACTTTGTTTGTCGATCACATTTAAAAATGAATAACAAAAATTGAATAAAATGTATTCTATATTAAAAACTTATTCTTAAATCTTCAATAAAAATTGTATCAATGCTTGAACTTATTACTGTGTCCTTGTGGTATAATCACCTTGAAATTCTACCTATTATGAAATAAGGATGTATTAAAACATTACAAGAAGGATGTTACACATTCAGAATGACTTCACTGATGACACACCATTTCAAATATGGAGAACTATTTATAAGTATTACCAGGAAGTTAAAGGAATTGCACCTACACATTCAAAGAATACAAAATAGCTAATAAAAAAAAAACAACAAAAGAGATATTTCGTTATGAATGCAAAATTGTTAATGCAAGAATTATAAACGAAGTTTTTATGTATTCTTTTAGGAAATTTCAGATTACAACATACGATCAAAATAAATCTTATTTAATACCCATTAATTTTAGAGAATGATATACGAAATGATTAAGCAATAACAGAGACGGTTTTGTCTTTATGATTTCTACTAACAATATATCGATGAAAGTGTATTCAATGATTTAGGATTATTTAATGTGAAATTTCTAATAGAATAAACCAAAATTAGAGGAAAGAGAGAAGTATCTTTTCCTCGTGCACTTCCAAGAGATTAATATTACTGCGAATTATAGACACTGATAAGAATGGATATGAAATTAACGCGGAGCATATATTATCACTGTGTAAGAATGAAAGAGAATGTTTTAAGAGATGAGGTAAAAAGAAGGGGAAGCCAACATAAATGGAATTGCTGCAACCTATGTGTAGTAGATATCAACATACACTGCCACTGAGAACATCTCAACTATCAAGTTGGTGGAATTTGTGAACTTGGTCTTCTGACAGAAGGTAATCGTATATTTAATTAAAATTTTAATTAAAATCTGCAAACAAAATACAAGCTATCTTCTCATAGAGAATAATAATGCTTAATTTTTGTTAAAACACACAATTGAAATGTTCATTTTATGTTGTAGAGACCGGACCAGTAATATGGTGATTCGAGGCATTGTTATTTTATCATTGCTAATAACACAAACATTATGTGCACCGACTGGATGTATAGAATCCTGTAGTTCTTATACTAATCAGTTTCATACTCAATTATCTGGCACTTCAAATCATGGGGATATTTTGCAAGGTGCAGCTCAATTACAAGGGCTCGATTATTCTAGACCCGGAACTTGGACAGAACACAATGACTACAATATAAATAATGGAAAAGTACACGAAGAAAAAGGGCAAATTGTCGATGGCCAAAAAACTGTAAGATACTTTAAGAAGAATTATTCGTCTTCTTTCGATACAAGATATCCAAGTGGCTCAGGAATATCAGAAGTTGAACAGTTAAGCAATAATTACAGACAGAACGCTTATGTACCCAGTTCAGAAAAAATTTTCAATTCTCATAATCAGAGGACATACAATCAAGCAGGTAGTTTGGAATCGATTGGGCAGCAGCACGACTATAACAGGATAAGTCAACAACGTACACAATCAGAGATTAGAAGAACCAACACACAAAGCGAAAGGCTCGAAGACTTTGGAGAACATAGTGGAAACTCAGAAGTGATACAACAAAGTGCATCTGGTTTAAACACACAGGGTTCACAACAGCCTTCTTATACTAACACGGAGTCTGGAAATTGGAGCAAAGTTGATTCTTATAAAACTGATGGAGGACATGGACGAGTGTTCGAAGAGGAAGGTCAATACACGACAGGACCTAAGAAGGTTCGTTATTACAAAAGAAATTATACTTCTAGTTACAGTTCGGTTAATGGACTTCATGTTCCTGATATTGCTAACATCGGGCTGGACAATATAAATAGAGATATAGAGAACATTCATAGAGAAATAGGAGTGGACCATATACACAAAAATATAGAAAACATTCACAATACTATACAGGGTGTGACATCTAGTAACACTGCGCAAACAAATATTAATTCACACGGTGCTATGAATACCGATAGTCTTCACAGTATAAATAGCGATGCTTATAGACGTAGACCAGAGTATAGAAACAATTTATCCTCGGTGCATCGTAATGAACAACAGCACACGAGCTTCGCAAGTGAGTATGCACCTCAACAAAATCCTTCTCAAAGCACTTACGGTGTAAGTAGTTATAGAACATATGGCAGACGTGAAGGGCATGTGAACACTTTACCAACTTCACAATACATAAATCCTACATCAGGATATACCAATGTACTTAGCACAGGAAATAATGGATACAATAGAAACATGTACACTGAAGAAAACCTACAACAACAGAGAGATAATTTACATCAAGCGGAACATTTGACTGAACACCAGTCAACAATTACTCAAAATCACATGGACATTGAGAATTTAAGACAGAACACATATAATCAGCACTTAGTAAAACCAGTTGCACCTGGCAGAGTTTTCCGTAATGAACAATGGAGTTCTAGTCACAGACAAGAAACATCTCTTCCTGTCTATTCGTCAGATATTTCACAAATCAGTGGACAGAATGCGCAATACAACAGTCAATATAGAGAAAATAGTTTCAATTCTGCACATCACACAAAATCAGGAAAGTTAGTGGTTGGAGCAGTGGACTTGAGCTCAGTAGGAAATAGCGATGACTGTGCCCAAGGAATGGTTGAACACGGTCATGTCCACTCTGAATATAGAAGAATGTACAAACGAAGTACAAAGGATGAGAAATTAAGTGATCAACAACAAACAGAACAGTCTGATGACCCTGCTCAACAGACAGAAGACTTAACTCAACAAACTGATAACTTTGATGACATCGTACAACAGACATCGGGAAAGCTTCAATCTGGACAACAATCACAACAAACTTATCAACCCTGGAAACCCGGCAGTGACAACCAAGAATCAGAAGATTTGACTAAACACTCTGGGGACATTGATGACTTTACTCAACAGACTTCTGGAAAGATTGAGTTTGGGCCACCATCGCAGCAATCTCATCAGTCTTGGGGACCAGAAAGTGTTAATCAACAATCTGAAGATTTAACTCAACAAACTGCAAAACTTGAAGACCTGAGTCAACAGACTTCAGGAAAGATTGACTTTGGACAAACGTCACAACAATCACATCAACCTTGGAGCCAACATTCAGAAGACTTAACTCAACAAACAGGTGGTTTTGATGATCTGACGCAACAAACATCAGGAAAGCTTGAATTTGGACAGCAGTCTTATCAACCTTGGGCACCAGACAGTGCTAGCCAACATTCAGGAGACTTGACTCAACAAACTAGTGATTTCGATGACCTCTCACAACAAGCATCAGGAAATTTTCAGTTTGGACAGCAATCGTATCAACCATGGAGGCCAGCAAGTGCCAGTCAACATCCTGAAGACATGACTCAACAAACTGGCGATTTTGATAACCTTCCGCAACAGACATCAGGAAAGCTTCAATTTGGACAGCAAACAGAACAATCTTATCAACCATGGAGGCCAGCAGGTGATAATCAGCATTCTGAAGATTTGACACAACAAACTGGACATTTTGATGACCTGACGCATGAAACATCAGGGAAGCTGCAATTGGGACAGCAATCTCATCAACCTTGGGGTCCAGGAAGTGCTAGTCAACATTCTGATGATTTTACACAACAAACTGGAGATTTTGATGATCTGACACAACAAACATCAGGAAATCTGCAATTGGGACAGCAATCGTATCAACCAGGGAGGCCAGCAAGTGGCAGTCAGCACTCTGAAGACTTGACACAACAAACTGGAGATTTTGATGACCTGACCCAACAAACATCAGGAAATCTGCAATTGGGACAGCAATCGTATCAACCAGGGAGACCAGCAAGTGGCAGTCAGCACTCTGAAGACTTGACACAACAAACTGGAGATTTTGATGACCTGACCCAACAAACATCAGGAAAGTTGCAATTGGGACAGCAATCTCATCAACCTTGGGGTCCAGGAAGTGCTAGTCAACATTCTGATGATTTTTCACAACAAACGGGAGATTTTGATGACCTGACTCAACAAACATCAGGGAAGTTGCAATTGGGACAGCAATCGTATCAACCATGGAGGCCAGCAAGTGGCAGTCAGCACTCTGAAGACTTGACACAACAAACTGGAGATTTTGATGACCTGACCCAACAAACATCAGGAAATCTGCAATTGGGACAGCAATCGTATCAACCATGGAGGCCAGCAAGTAGCAGTCAGGATTCTGAAGACTTGACACAACAAACTGGCGATTTTGATAACCTTCCGCAACAGACATCCGGAAAGCTTCAATTTGGACAGCAAACAGCACAATCTTATCAACCATGGAGGCCAGCAAGTGGCAGTCAACATTCTGATGATTTTACACAACAAACTGGAGACTTTGATGACCTGACGCAAGAAACAACAGGAAAGCTGCAATTGGGACAGCAATCTCATCAACCTTGGGGGCCAGGAAGTGCTAATCAACATTCCGATGATTTTACGCAACAAACTGGCGAATTTGATGACCTAACACAACAAACATCAGGAAATCTGCAATTGGGACAGCAATCGTATCAACCATGGAGGCCAGCAAGTGGCAGTCAGCACTCTGAAGACTTGACACAACAAACTGGAGATTTTGATGACCTGACCCAACAAACATCAGGGAAGTTGCAATTAGGACAGCAATCTTATCAACCTTGGGGGCCAGGAAGTGCTAATCAACATTCTAATGATTTTACGCAACAAACTGACAACTTTGATGACCTCACACAACAAACATCAGGAAATCTTCAGTTTGGACAGCAATCGCATCAACCATGGAGGCCGGGAAGGGCTAATCAACATTCTGAAGACATGAGTCAACAAAATGAGCATGTTTTGCCAGTATCAGATATTAACGATAACATCCCAGTGGATCAAGCGTCTCATGGGCCATTTCCTAAACCTGCTGGCAAGCCAAGGCCCAGGCCTAGGTATTCAAGAGTTGGGTCTGTAGTTGATTTATCTCCTGGAAGTAGTAGTGTCCAGGGTTCTAATAATATACAACCATCTCATCCCGCTAATGAAGATAAACTTTTGATAGAAGTTCTTAACCATTCATCTGACAAATCTGCAGATAGGGTTTCCGAGTTACCTCCAGTAGTTGTTCCAGGAACTGAAGCAGATGGTACCAGAAGTCAAGATCTTAGAGGAGATCAGGGTGTTGGATCATCTACAAATAATGATAAGCCTTCAACTCAAAAAACTGAAGGTAATGTATTTAGTATTGATGGAAGCATGGATCAGGGAAATTGGTTACACAAATCTAATGATGCAACTGTAGGTTTACAGTGGCATTACACCTATCATCCCAGTGATCAAAGGCAGTTGGTGCAACAGGCAGATAAAAAAGATAAAGGAGGAATGCAGCAACAATCAACTATACCAAATTTTAGTGATCCTCAGGACAATCTGGACCAACAGCAAGCACAGAACAAACATATATTTGAAGATTTGAACCAACAATCATCAAGTTCTGGAAAAATAGGATCAGGACTGCATCAGCAATCCCAATATGGTCAAGAAAAAGATCAATTAGAAGTTGGCCAGCAGACATTAGGTAAAACAGAAGATAATCCTCAGCATCATTTGGAACCAAGAATATTGGAAGCTTATGGAGGTGGACCTTACGATGAATTGCACAATGAAAATATATATGCTGGAGTAACAGTAAACCCTAGCGCAACACTCGCACCGATTTATACAGCTGATTCTTGGGACATTCGGGAAAAGCCAGTAGAAACCAATGTGCCAGTTTCTGAAGCAACACTCCCACCATTGCCTATAGAACCTTTGTCACCCGATACAAACGAACCAACACCTGCACCATCATTTTGGTCAAGAATTGGAAACAAATTTACAAATACTTTTGACAAGGCTAAAGAAAAAGCTAGGAACATCTTTGGTTAAATAGATTGTAAATACAAATTGTCCATTGATATACATTTAAAGGTAAATGATAAATCTATTCGCTATACATGTTTAGAAATGTTATTTAATATACTGTTATCGTGTGATTAATTCAAGAAGACATAGTATTAATAGAACACTATTATGTTAAAATTATCATGCACTCCATTGTTATTTATATAAATGATTTTTTCATTCCCCTTTCCTGTCTTTTATATATAATAAATTATAACTGAATAAGTTTACTTACCTCGGGTAAATTTTTAAAAAATCTAACGAAGCCTTGTTGAGTAGAAGGATCTAAAACATTATATGGTTTACGAGTAATGTTGATTTAAAAAATAGCTTACAAAATTTTCAATTAATGTTACTAACCCATTTGAAATTGTTGATTTGGTTGAACCGCCATGACTTTATATAAATAGAGCACTTCTCAAATAAATAAATAGAACAATTTTCACAATATATGACACCTGAGACAAACAAAACTCATAGAGTAACGGACAATATTCTAAGAATTCAATCTAAGCAGTAAGAAGAGAGTTCTTTATTACTCATCACAAGAACACGTTCAATGTGTTCCCGCAAAAAGTAATTCCACCATAGAATTAGAAGGTAACAGATTAGCAATGCAATTTCCCATGAGCTCTTTCATTTGATTGGTCGATCTAAGGAAATAAATGGTTATGCTTTTTACAATTGCGTTCCGTTTTAATAACTTCCCAATTCACAACCTATTTGAATTCTAAGATAATGGAGCTTTTCAAATTGATTACAGAGGCAGATTATACTCAAGTCACCGACGAGATAGTGCCAGCGCTCGTGTTATTGACCGGTAAGTGGGCGCGCTGCGCGCGGGGATAACGTGGAACTTACAGTGATCTGAAATACCACATCGTTAAAAGTTCCATCACTAGTATAAAAGTGCAGATAATTCTGTTATGTTTATGTATGTATATGCGTTAGAATATAAGTTATGTACGTGTACAATTTCAACATTTTATGTATGAAAACACAATGAATCAATAAAAACACTGTCATAAAGAACTGCTTTTGTATTTATTGCACCAAGTTTAGCATAAAACAGAACCTATATCCATCTTTCCCATGCTAAAAATGGTGCAGCATTGAAACGTTAGTTAGCTTGTCTCTGATCGAACTCTTCGTTTAAAAGTTCTAAAACTGTGTTAAATATTTATAGATAGTTCTTATTTGAATACTGTGTGAATTCTTTAAAGAGTAGTTACATTTATCATTCGACAAACCGAACTATTTGTGATGTTCATTTCATTATTTAGATTTATATGCTAACAATACAAAGCGGATCAATGTTACTTCACAGCACATAAAAATACTCATCTTCCTTAATAATTCAAATCTGTAATACTGAATATTTCGGTGTACATAAAATGAATAATGCAGCACTGTGCATCATTAACGCACAAATGTAAACAAATGAAATCGATATCTATATATATCGAAACACATCTGGCGCCCATTTCAAATAATTCAAATTCCCGTCGATAAGTGTAACAATAAGGAATCGTAACAGGTATTTAGCATTCTGTAAAATTCTTTAGCATTTATTCAATATTTTGGACATATTATTTATCGTGAAAAATAATTTTCAATATGTATATGAAAATACATTTTAAAGTCATACAGTTCATTTAGGCAGTATTAGAAAAAAATTAAAGATCAGTACATTAGAACATTGAATTAAAATAATCATTAAATATATAAAACGAAACTGTTAAAACAGTGATGAATTAAAACGTAATAAAAAACAGTCAAAATATTGTGAAACAGTGTTTATATTTTATTTCAGCTATGAATAATTTAATTTTCAACGGATTTTTTGCTGTTATCATTGCGATAAGTCATTGTTTGATCTTCGATTCTAGATATAGTACGAAAGCTTATACATCTCAGCCTACTGTTCAGCAGTCATGATAAGCATCAATCATCGCGCATTTACGTTTTACCACTTGAACTCATTGTGTGTTAACTACATTTATTGCGTACACTATACTCTTCGAACTTTATTCAGCGATCGTCTCGCGCACTCCAACACCGTGTGAACTGTTTGTATTAATTTTGGGATAATGGCATTTGCTTGTCAGAATTTTCGAAAGTTTACTAACGTAAAAGTACGGTATAGTTTTGGTATGTAAACAGTATTATATTGCGGAACTTGTTCTGCAAACTCGTCACAGTGTTCATATTCTGGTGCAAAGAATTTTAGCAGGTAAGAAACAAAAGCATATGTAATTTCATGTTCAAACATGCAAATAACTGCTCTTTTTTCTCGATATTTTAGTGAACCGGAAGTGACTGTATGAACGCTCTTTCGAAAAACTTATATTAATTTAATGAATCAGAACAATATTTATACAGTGAGTGTACAAAGTGTTCGTACACCTTTTAAAATAAAATAACTTTACGTTTAATAACTAACGTTTTAAAAAATGCCTTTTTTATTTTTGCATGTAACCTTGTAAATAATAATTTTTTCGAAAATCTTTTTTGTATCTGGTATCTCGAAAATAATTCGGATGATTCATTGAACAAATCGAAGCAAAGATTCTTACCAATAATTTGATCTATTTCTAGAACAACTATCAAAATGGAAGACAAGGCGGACGTTCTAAAACCAGGCCAACGGATCCGACCTCCAGGAAGCGAAAATATAGTCTCAGTCCTGCTGGAGAAGCTCTACGGTCTTAAGGTGACGAAGATAACCGAGCTGAACGCCTACGACGATAGGAATTACTACATAATTTGCGAGAACCTTCATAAAAATCCTCACATAGACATCGTCAGCGAGAATGGCTATGTACTGAAGATCGTAAACTCGCTAGACTCAAGAAAAAGCCAAGTGGTAGACGCCCAAAACGAAATGTTGATCTTCTTGAACGAACGACACATTATTTGTCCTCTACCGGTAAAAAATGTTAACGGAGAGTATTACTCTTTCGAAACATTATCTGCGCAAGATTCCGAGGAGAGCTATGCAGTCAGACTGCTCGTTTATCGTCCAGGTGCATTGTTGCATCGCGTTCCAATTACTAGCGATCTGCTTCGAAACGTGGGTCGTTTTACAGGGAAATTGGATAACATACTTAAGGGGTTTTCTCACTCCGCTTACGACGACCATAAGACGTTGTGGATGCTGACTTTGGTGCCGAAGTTGCGACAGTTCACCCACGCTGTGAACGACGCTTTTGAAAGGGACCTGGCGCACCAGGTGATCGAGGCATTCGAGAAAGACGTCTTAAGAGTGACCTCTGAACTCGAGCAAGGGATCATTCACGGTGATTTGAACGAGCAGAACATCTTGACGAGTCCGAACGGCATGGACATCTCTGCGGTGATTGATTTTGGGGATTCACATAGAACTTGTTTGATCTTCGAGCTGGCTATTACGCTCTGTTATATGATGCTGCAAGCTGGGGATATGGAGATGGGAAAGTATGTCATCGACGGCTACCAAGACTTCAGGAAGCTGACCGAGTTAGAGAAAAAGATTTTAAAGGTCACCGTTTGCGCGAGGATATGCCAGAGTCTGGTTATGGGAGCTTATTCCTATTTACATGATCCGCAGAATGATTATCTGCTGATCACACAGAAATCTGGTTGGGCTTTGCTGAAGAATCTATGGCCGATTAGTCAGGAGGAGGTGCTTCGGAAATGGGGCCTAGCGGATTGATACTTTATAATGTTTTATACTGTTAGTACTACTTGTAGGTAGATTAGAGCCGTCAATATTGTCAATTATGTAAACTGTTCAACGAATGTCAATTTCTACGTCTCGATTATTAAGAGGTGCCTGTACAAAAATCATTTGATTGTCAATTAATCGAGAGCAATAAACACAGATGCCATTAGATTAATGAAAGTACTGTGCAGTGATATATCCTCTGGTTTTATTCGTATTTAGGCAGTTACATATTTACATAGATATAATGAACAATAATGCTCTTCGTATAATAGTGTGGAGTCACTTTACATAACTAGGTCGTGGTATATACAAAAATGCAGGTATCAGAAATCATTTCGCGGGGGAACGAGTGTGTTGCTGGCAGACGACACGAAAGAAACACGTTTTTCGCGATCCAGCTGGATCGAATAACAATTATATTTTTTCATTACCCGACTAAAAACTTTTGTCGAAAGGTAGATCGATAATGTACAGAATTTGCTTGTGGATATATTGTTAGGACAATATATTTCGATCCTGTATTAATTACACACATACCTGCGCTTTAAGGGTGTCGAAGTTTTTTTCCATTATTTTTTTTTACTTTTGTTTCTTATCCGCGTGCGCTTTCATCTTATATTTTTACGTAGCTTGTAATATATATATTTTTTTGTTCTTTATCTCAATTTCAATAATATACTAATTTATTTATATCTCATTTCATTTATATCAGCTCGTTTTGGCAAACTGTCTAGCTGTGTTGAGGCAAATTCGTTGATAGCGAAAATCTGTTCACAATATCGTGGAACCGAGAGTAAAAGTAACCGAAACGTTATCATCGAGAGAAACGATAGCACGTAGTGTATCTTCATCAAATATTTTTATCGATCGCCAAAGAAACGTTTATCAAGAATCAGATCCCCGTAGAAAGAAACGCGACTGCACTGGACAGTCGATTCGACAATTATTTGAAAGCTTTCCCTCCTCCCCGAGTTCAATGACCTTGAAATATGTTGTCAAGGTCGTCAAGGTGTACGAACACTTTGTACACCCACTGTATATATTATTATATTTATGATATATCTACTGTAATATGTAGATCGTTATACTAACATATTCAATATCTTAACATAAATAATAATTCATCCGCTATAAGAAGCAGAATACGATCATAACTTCATTTAACATCATTTTTTTCTGAATTGTTGAGAATTAATACCGATTGGTGATAATATTGTATAACAGGAAGATGTTTAAAATGATGACCTTGGCAATTTAGCTGAAGTTCATTGGAATCGATGAGGGAGGCAAGCCTTTAAACGATTACCGTCGATTTTTAATCAGAGGCACGCAAACCCTTTTCAGCGGTACTCGATTAACAATGGAACGTCATGTTAACGAATTTTCGCCAGAGGTTATTAACAAAATAGTATATTACAGTACCTATATATTTTATTGCTTAGACTCTATCGGCTTACACGCGCCCGACGAGGCGCTTGTAGACGCATAATAATTCACTTTATTTTTCTCATAACTTATATCGTTAGCAACGTCGATAACATTTATCGCTATCTTTTTTTTCCTTTTTGTTCAACTCAACGTCCGTCGTTCGGCTGATTCGAATTTCTATGGATCGTTGAAAATCAGAGGTAACGTCGCAATAAATACAGATTACATAGATCGTAATAAGTAAATTACATTATACTTCGAGGAAACGTAACAAAGTAACAAACCTGCACGGTACACGCGGAGTGTGCGAAGACTCTTTTTGGGAGAGGGAACGGAAAAATGGCTCTTGGTATCAGAGATGGGCACAGTTTTGGTCGAGTGTTTCGTCCCGATGGCATATCTAACTTGCATACCGATAATTCCAGTACCGTTAGGTCGTCCTAGAAATTCGTGTCAATTTTCCCAAATACGTATTATTCCTAAACGTTCTCGTTGAAATCTTGTTTTAGAAGAAAGATTACTCAAGGAGAAGGGAGAAAGTCACGAAGTGCATCATATTACAAAAATATACTGAGCATTGCATACAGAGAACTGACGATTTCGATTATGTTTCTAGACGTCACTTCACAAAAGAACGAAAGAAAATTCGCTTTGATGTCGCTTCAAGGTGCAAATCTTTCAAAATGGCTGTGACACGTATATCGATCGGACGACCCAACGAGTGTTTCAATGAAAGCATTTTACGATAATTCGACGACTAACAGTATAACAGGTATTCTCAGCTTCGAAATGTGATTCGAAACGTTTCGCTGAGAACGTTGCCTATCTCTGCCGACACTCGGTAATGCCCGATGAGAGCGTTGAACCCCGATAAGTTCGCGGCTGAAGCGGTCTCAGTCTTCGATTAAAAATGATTCCAGCACACGTTCCCGGAACCGAACCGAGCGTTCGAAGATGATCGGTGCGTTGTCGAAGAGAGTACATGTAAAAAAATAAAGCCTCAAAGAATGGAATTTTTTCGTTTGTGCTGACCGTTTACCGCGACATATGTGTTCAGAGAAACTGCAGAGCAAACATCGGTAACATGGAACTATTTCAAGAGCTTGCAAAAAATCAGAGGAATTTATTTTCCCGAACGAAACATCGGTGCTCTTGAAATCATCTTCGGTTCAATACTTATTATAACACGTTGACTGCCACGGTGGTCACCGGTGTCCGGTACTATTCATTTCCTTAAAACGATTGTCATGAAATTAGTGGCACTGAATATCAATTTATTTCTTCTGAAATCAATTAAATCATAATCTAAGATGCAAATTTCATTACCGATCCATTATGAATACCTCTGATCGCTCATACTAACGAGATAGACAAGACTTGTGTGAAATACACCAAATTCGTATCAACGTGTTAATTCGATTCACGTACCAGAAACTTTGCATTTTGAATCTAGAGTTTATAAATGTTCCATATTACCCAGATTTACCCTATGTGTGTATGTGTGTATGTTCCGTTCGCCCCAGCACCCCGTCAATAGTCTCGTCTCTAACACTTGAATAGCCTTCAGAAGCTCGTCTTTTCACCGTACAATTACATTCTCTACTATATCCGTTCTCATCGAACTTCAACAATATAATCTCTCATCTTTGTATCTCTCTCTCATTTTTTTTTGGACGAATGCCAGGACTCCCTCTGGTCCCTCCCCCGCCTCGTGGGGCGGCGTGAGCGTGCGCAATTAGGATCGGTGCCAGATTAACGCGTTGCACACGTTCGGGAAATTATAGCTTCAATTAGCACACAATTAGGAGTCGGATTCTTATTGGGACTCCAGGAAAGAATCCGGTGCTCGAGTTCTGAGTGCGAGGGGGTTTTCAGGGCGTTTTCCTCGGGGGGCATGGGGAGGGTAAGAGGGGGGACAATTAGTAGCGGGAGTAATTTGGTCGAACCCTCGAATAACTCTCGCGTATCGTGAAAGTGTCCGACGAACGTGTTCGAAGATTGTAACCAGCGGCTGGTTCGACTCGATTTCAACCCCCTCGAGTCGTGTTCCTTCACCAATCTTCGGACCCGTTTAATCGTGCTCTCCGTGCACGCCTCACACCGCAGTTAATTTCGACCTAATCTTATTCTTTTTTTGTATTACAACAATTTCCTAGCGACTCTTCTCAGACTTGTCCGGCTCCGAGCTCTTCTCCAGCTGACACGTTTGACAGCAGTCTTTCCTGAAGAGCCGCATGCTGCACGCGTTCATCGACTTTATCCTGCTGCACAGCCGCAACTGGTCCTTGCAGTCGTCTGTAAAAATTTCACATTCATTTTTCCTGTTTTTCATGTTTCCATATAACTGTTGGATGGATCTTATAGAGTTTTTTTTGCGCTGATTCCGAATCTGCCCTTCATTTTTCTCCTACACGCACAGTTTTTGGGAAACATGATTTTGAAAAAAAAACATGTTCTTCAACTTTAAACGAATATTGCGATGTTATTAATCAATACTCGGTGGATCAAAGCGGTTGCTTACGATCATCTTACCAGGTGTATCAGGGCACTGAGGACTTTTACAGGACTTCATCACAGTAGGTCGTGGAATGTCTCTGCACGCGTTGCCAGCTGGTTTCTTCGTCCCGAACCAGACGCACTGCAGGATTCGGTACTTCATTCCGTCCCTTTCGCACGGTGCCATGCACTGCACACAATTTCGAACATGTCAAGCTCACAAAAAACCAAATTACCAAAAAACTTCTCTGTATTTCTACAGAGAAACATAAAAAACTAAATTTCTCTGTATTTCTTCAAATATTCTTAAACAGTCTCTAAGACAGCGTCCATTTATTGGCGCTTTTCCAGTGTAACAAGGAAAATTGTGTAAATTCTTGTATTACAACTACGGGATAAACCGATGAAATCTGTGTTAACATCAAGTCTGGGCTACGATATTGTATGTCCGTGAAAAAATACGGCTGTTGGACTAATTACGAGCGTTTACTGTATGAAGAATAAACGTACTTCTGACCACTCGCCGACCCTCCAAACGCCTTTGCAAGCGTCGTTGTAGCACTCTTGCCTCTGCAGAGGTCTGGTGGTCTCGTCGCACTTGCTCAGATCGAGCAAAGTGACGTTTTGTTGATCATTCTCATCGTCTTCTACTAAACGACAAGTAAGGTCGCGTCTCTGCATCGCTGTTTTCCAGTTGAAACACCTGGACGTCTCGCAGGGTGTCCATTTAGTCGTGTGCCATTGTGGACACTTGCCAAACCCGCACGATCGCACCTTCTGCACCATTGGATGTCCAGCGTCTTCGCAGAGCTTAGCTCCTATCACCACTCTGGACTGTATGCGCGTTGAATTCCCCGGCGGCTTTGTTGACCGCACTGTGCACTGAGCTCCGCGTATCTTTGTGCAAGCAAAAGAATTTTCAAATTGATAAAACGTACTCGTTCAGCAATTGTAACGTCCAACAACGAAATTATCAAGAATTATCAGTCAAGAATAGCATTAATAACGAGTACTTTTAACTGTTGATTACCTGAAATCCACTTCCTCCGCAAGTTTGAGAACACTTGGACCACTCTGTCGTTACCCATTCGAACACCAGATCATCTGACGTATCTACAACATTATTAAAGTTAAAAAGCTGACTAAAACATTCGTCAGTAGTTGATACACAAAATTAAAATTACCATAAATAAACTTACCGAAAATGCTCAGAGATGCAAGCGAAGAAACTGTTGTAGCGTTGTGCCCAGATTGACCAGCAATATTTAATGACTTATTCTTTTTCTCTTCGGTGTCTTCTAAATTTGTTTCTTCACTTGAACCATTGCGAATTTCAACAGGTCCACTCTTCTCCTCCTGTTCCTTCTCGATAGATCCTCTATCTCTGGGCAAGGTCAGATCGCTGAGGTCTTCCTCAGGGTCCCTAGTGCTGGTCCAGGCGAGAGAATCATCGACCGTACTATTCTCCACGTAAGTCATTCGTTTCTTCATCCCATCTTCAAGTTCCTCCGCGTAGTTCTCCGTTCTATTCAAGATCTCTTTCTCCCTGCTATCGGGTTTCCTCTGAAACTCTTCCAGCTCCTTCAGCGACATCGTCGAGTAAACATGCTCCTCCTCGGTACTGTCGTGACGTCCGTCGGTCTCTTTCCTGTGAGACTCTGCGTGTCCGGTGCTCGAGTCTGGCATGTAAAACACCTCCAATCCAATGCCATCTGAGGTGGTAGACGAGATCAGGTCTTTGGCCTGTTCTTTCGGCGTCGTGTTCCCATGGCGCTTGTCCTGCCATTGTCTCTTCACATTCTTCAAGGACTCTTCCTCGTAGTCTTTGTCAAAGATTGCGGATGTTACCGGAGTCTGTTTGCTGGCGACAGGCGTGATCTTCACGGGATCGCTGTGCTGTAATCCGAACATGGAGTCATCTAGATCGTAGGGATCCACGTCGATGAAAATCCTTTCCTCGTCAGGACCGAACGTTTCGTCTGGAATAGCGGTGTTGCGGTACAGAGTGTCCAGGTTCTCTTCCACGTTCTGGTATCGTAAACCGGAAGTCCTGTCGGCCATGGTGTGCTTTGTCGGTCCAGTTTCTTTTCGAGTGTTGTCGATGAATGCTACCGGAGCTGTCCTATGCGATCTGCCAGCTGATGATTCGCTTTGGAACGGCCAGTATTCCTGTTGAGTAATCGACGATTAAAGAACAGTCCGGATTCTGTTTATTACACCAATAGACAACATTTGACAACACCTTGGGCATTATTAGAAGATGTAATCTTCTACAGAAATAAAAATTAAATGCTGTTCGTTGGTACGTGCATTACTTGAGAACGGCCGAAACGATTTGCCTAATTTTTTTCAAAAGTGTTTGTAATTGACCGAATAAGGTTTTGGGGAAAGAAAAATTGGAAAAATTTCCCGGAAAAATGGAAAATTTTTCTATGGGATTTTTATATGAATTCAAGACCACAACTCACGAAACGATCTCAAACAAATTTATTGAAATTTGCACAGCATTTCTGCAAAATTATGCTTCAAACGACAAAATTAAACTGTCTAACAATATTTAATGCTAGTAACAAGTGAAACATTCCTTTATTTTGCCAAGACGGTCGGGGGACTAACTTGAATAACAGAAAGTCCCTCGGACTCTAGATAGTCTCACCTTCAGGCTCGATATAAAATACGTTAAGTGCGGCACAAGGGTAGAGGCACTTGACGTAGTCGATTCCACGGATTCGTGGTGTCCAGGCTGACACATTAAATGGCCGTCAAAGATCCAGAAATTTAGCAAGCAGGAAAGTAAAAAATCACCGGAAGAGAATTAGTTGACCGTGTCTGTCGGAAGTGTTATCGCAATGAAATTGAACTCTGTCAATTTCTCTGCGTCGAATGAGATTTAATGAATTTGCAGACCATCTCTGTATACGTATACAACTTCGCGCATCGGTCTGCCGAATTTCATCGAGCTCTGAATAACTCAATGCGCGCTATGAATTATTTAATAGAAACGTATCAAAGGAGAGTGACACGATCGCGTTTCTATTAAATTGCTCTGTAACACAATGCAATTTGGCAGAATGATTGCAAAGGCAACGAGCAACGAACCTTAATTACACCAGAGAAATCGTTCGAGTCCGTGCGATGTCTTACCTGATTCTGCGAAGTCACTGTCTGTTCTCTGTGCAAGTCAGTTGAATCTGGCGGTGTGGGGCTCGTCTTTTGCTTTCTCTGTGGTTTCTTCGTAGGGTTGCTGGGAAATGCTCGTTCGTGGCTGATATCCTCGCTGTCGAGGGGAATGAACCGGTTTCCGTAGGCGGCTGCAGGAAATTTACGAATAATCTTAGAAATGTATAACTTTCACGAAAGATACAATTAGCGAAAATATACTTTCATCAATTTCGTAATTGTAAAATGAACTAGTCATCTGGACTGTTCCGTAAGTTTGGAGTTAGAATAGATTCAACGTCGATAACGTTGGAATAATTTACCTGCTCGATCGGTGTACAAACTTTCACCTGAATTCGCAGGAGCAGAGTCCAAATTCGATTCAATCTTGCGTTGGAGATAGACGGAATTACTTAATCGCAAATACTCCTCACTGCTGATCTGCTCCTTCGAACGAAATTTTACGATAAGCTGCGTCTCCGCGTGGGAACTTCCCGCTGTGACGAAAATTAATCCAGATTAATTTCTCTGTGCAGCATTATTTTCAGATTTTAAAATTGTGAAACAGATTTACCTATACACGCGTAAATCCCGGAATCGGAGGCTGTGATGTCGTTTATCTTCAATGCACCTTTTTTGCTGATCTTGTGTTTCCTCGATTTCCTTAGCTCCTTGTTGTCTTTGGTCCACATGATCTGCGACCTGAAGAAATGTTCGTTTTCGTTACAATATAGACTGTAATGGAACGAAATGAGTAAATTAATTGGTCCAGCTGTTCGACTTACTTGTCGAACTTTCTAACGGGACACCGAATCTTGATGAACGCCGTGCCTTGGAATATCTTGGCGGTACCACCTATTTTCAGATCCACTTTCGCATTCAAATCGGTCTGGTTGTACGTGGTGTTTTGACTGGAAATTATCGGCAAGGAACCAGCATCCATGTCGTGGCAGGGTCTGCCGTTGCAGGGTCTTTCGGAAGCGGGTTTTTGCGACGGACATTCGCGATCTTCTCGACTTTGCTGACGTCCCTGGGCCATTATTTGGTCGCACGTCACTTTGCGTTTCATCACCCCTCCTCCGCAAGTTTTGGAACACTGCAAAACGATTCCGATTATTTCTGGTTCTGAACACCAAATGTACATATACACAGGGTGTCTCAACATTCCTTCAATATCTGGCAGTGGTTCCTGAGATTATTTGAACGACATTTTCTTTTGGAAAAATGGCGTCCACGGCTTTATTAAGGAGTTATTAACGAAAAACAGAAACCAATCAGAGCGTGGCTTCGCCGTTGGCCGAACCAGAATCAGTCCGATGTAGTCACGTACTGATTGGTCCGTGTTTTTCGTTAATAACTCCTAAACAAAGCCGCGGACACCATTTTTGCAAAATGTCGCTTCAAATGATCTCGGGAACCTCCTATTTCCGGATGTTGAACGAACTTGATGGAATATAAATACAAGATCGCGAAGGAATAAGAGGAACATACTTTGCCCCATTTGCCGGTACTCCATTTTACGGGACAGTCCCACACGTTGCAGTATTGTCTGTCAGCGGGTGGTGGTTGTGGGCACATCTTGTTCGGCACCGCTACTGTCTTACCTGTCGATCCTCTTGTCACCTCGTGTATGCAGGTGACGTCCCGTGTTTGTATGCCGAGTCCGCACGGGCTCATGCACGGCGAAAATTCGCTCAAATTCCATCTGCGAACGACGATCAGTTGCAAAGATTAAAATCGTAAAGTGTACATGGTGGTGTCACGAAATTATATATCATGGCCACCATAGCGTGATTCTACACCTACGATTTAGCAGAAATCGACATAAAGAACTCCCCGCAAAATTGACTTTGACCTTGAAAACCAAGGAAAAAAAATATTTCTCTTTCTCCCTCTCTCCCGCTCTCTCTCTCTCTCTCTCTCTCTCTGAAAAGTAAACACTGTCATGGTGCTCAATTTTCGGTTCCCCTTCGGAAGGCAACCCGCTCCTCAATTTTAGTGCCCCTTCGGAAGGCAACCCGCTCGGCGTTTTAGCTTGACAGAAACTACAAAACTATTTTATATAATAGAAACATGTCCATTTGGTCCTTATGACCAGTAGTACACGATTAAACAAAAAAATATAATACTTTGATTTTCAAGGTCAAGGTCAATTTTTCGGGGATTTTTTTGTCAATTTCTACTCGACTTTCATCCCCTGATGAAGCTAGCTGCAATGCTTGCGAAACGTTGGGAAGTTTCTTCCTTTAGGACACGGCTTACGCCCGAAAGTCTCAACTGAAGTAACTGTAAATACTTTTACCGTGTTATTAATTTGATGTACCGTACCTCGGAGGACAGGGATGGTCATTGCAAACTCTTATTCTCGCTTCCGGTTTAGTTTCCACAGGGCACAGCAGTGGCATTACGGGTTTCCCCGTGTCATCTCTCACGCAGTTAATTATCAAGTCCTGCACACCTAAACAATCGAAACAGTCTAATTTATGTAATTTACCGAGGATTTTTGCTCCTACGCCGAATACATTCATACAAATGGCGACGGCTTTTATATATCGACTCGATATTCGACCGTCGTTAAGCGCCGTTAATAGCACAATCTCATCAAATTATCCAGAATAATTAAACAACCCCTGCGAAACGAACCCTAGATACGTTCTGTTAATCCTTTCGGATCTGATTTTCGATAATACCCTGACTTATGTTCCCAGCTGATTATCGTCGACTGAAGTACGGTATTTATGGAATACTAATGATCATGATCGGAAGTAGATAATTCCACTGAAAGGTTCTGCGAGCCTCAATAACGGTCCTCGTTAAATTGCAATTTTAATGAACTTTTGTCAAAGTGAGAGTCAATTTTCTATTCTCAATCTCCGAATCAGCATGTACTTCCGTCAGTTTAACGTACGACATTTTTGCTGTGTAAAAACCGTGCAATAACTTTTCATTGGATTACGTTAATCTGTTAAAAAATACATTGTTCAAAGTTCAATTCATCGAAAATCCGACTCACCCCCTAAGCACGTAGCGCTGCAAGGAGTGTAGCCATCTTCTTTCCACGAGTAGGTGGTCTGAACATCGCTTCCTGGCGCGACCTTGATTCCAGAATCGTAGCCACTTCCTCCGGAACTACCAGCTGACGATCTATAGCTGTCGTCGGTCAGGCTGGGTTCAGCGTATCCGCTGTCGCGGACAGCGTCGATACCATAAGACAGACTGTTCTCTATCATTCCGCAGGGGTCCAGCACGCATTTCTCGGTCTGGATCGGCTTCGGTCCCGAGCACTGTCGATCCGGTAGATTGGCGATAGTCCGGCTGAATTCGAGGAATATCTTGCACTTGACGTCGCGATGCCGGATGCCTTCGCCACAGGTGACGCTGCATGGCGACCAATCGTCGGCGATGAACCTGGAGGGTCGATCAGTATGATGATGATTCGCGTTCGAGATACAGTTTGAAATTTCGGCCCCTGCATTTTGAGTTGCAGTGGAGACTGTTCCTGACCGGTTCACCGTGGAATCTCGCGAGAATTACTCTCTGGGGCAGGCATGGACGCTGATTGCTCCCTGGGGCACCGTCCTGACTCCGCCCAGAGCTAGTCCACGCCCACTGGAGCTGCTTTGGGCGGAGCCAGAGGTATGAGCCGCTCGTACGCTAATTAACTGCTTTTCAAGTTGATATTTTGACGATTGAATTAATTTTTACTATAGTCTATTAACTGAATTAAACTTTCTTCGCATCGACGAAGTGTGGCAAACGAGTGGCTCATACTCTGACACTTGGAGGTCATTGAATGTTGTCCGTGGAAGCAATTCGGGTCAGGTTTTTTATGAATTACGAATTTCCCGAAGTTTTCCAAAGTAAAGAATTGGTCTTTCAAAGTTGGTTTCTTAAAAGTTGATTCCCTCAAGGTTTTATCTGTTGGCCTTTCTTTGAAATGTTATTCTAAAACATTCTATTAGTTCGAATGATAGAGGTATCACTAATCCAGCAATTCTACCTTCTCATCTAGTATCTCTAACCAGCGTTGAGCGACCAATAACTTTTTGCTAGAAGCGAAGTCAATATTTGAGCCGTGTGTTCTTAATGGCTCGAATGGAGGCGGGAGAAATAATTGAACAATCACCGCGATATAATACGACAGTATTTGGAACGGTGGCTTGAAGCGAACAGTTATTCATTGGTCCCGGGCTCGGGTTGGGGAAATGCGATAAATCAACGAACATGAAAGGAGCTGATTCTATGCGAGCGTATTCGTCTCTTTTTATTCGTTGGACAAACGTCGTGACGCTCGCAGAGCGCGAGGAATTTATTGGCCTCCTCTGCAGCTATTCGTGTAGTTCCTAAAGCGACGCGTGCACGTCTCTCGCGTCATCGATTAAACTGAATAAATAATGCTCGGTTATTCGCGTTTCGGCTTTTCAGAGAACGATGGAGTCGTTCCTCTCGATCCTCGTTCGGTCGACACGAGACGAGAGAGAACTCGTTCAGAAGTCCTCGAGTGTCTATTTTCGGCCGCCAAATCGATGATTCTTGTCGTCAATAATCTTTTTAACCCTGCCATTCACGATTCGACTGACTGGAAATCGACTCTGGTTCATGCAGGGCCAATGTTTCCAAAGCTCTTTGCCGTTCTCTCGCTTTGACAGATTTTATCCAAAATTAACGGCGAACTTTCCAGCATCAGCAGATTGCGGATTCTATGCATTTATAACAAGAATGATGCGGAGCAATTTAGAACAATGGAGAAATTAAAAGAGTGCAAGAGCGTTGATATATCATTACCATTCATTTAAAGAAATTTTGCAATTACCACAGGTGTGAAAGAACTCTTGCGGTAAGGGTTAAAGTTCAAATTGGAAAGATAAATCGTGAAGCTTCGGAAACCTGCTTCGTATATCGCAGATAGTCGATTAACATTGAAACCTATTTTATTTTAATTAGAGAAATCAATTGATAGATCTCGGCAAAAAGGATCATAGCAGGAGCAAGAAATCTGGAGGCAGGAACCTGCGTAAAATCGAACAGGCGAGCACGTGTAGACAGTTCTACGCTATAAATTATGCATGCTAAGCCTACGGGGTTACCGTGGAATACGCAAGCCAGAAAAAGGGCTAAGGGGGTGGAGAGTTAGCGAGGAAACATCGGCGAAGAAACGGTGTACGATAATAGTCGACGTAACATTATCATCGTAAGTCTATGCTAATGCTTGTTCTACGGCATTCGCGTTATGCGCTAATTAAATCACGGTAAATCTCGTAATCTCATAAATGCATTAGGAGCAAGAGGCAGGAAAACGTTAAGCGAAAGAAAGAAAAAGGGAATCCTAGCAGAGAGAATGAGAGAGAGGAAGAAACTGGAGGCTGGCGAGATTAAGCGGCGGGGTTGGAGAGAGATTCAACTTGGAAAACTGTTGCGCGTCAGCAGAAAATGGAGACCGTCGCGAAACTATTCTCCTCGGCTCGCCGAAAATTTTCTATTCTCTTACGAGACGAACGAAATAAACATTATCATTAAATGAAACTACTAATCGCCTTCCCTCGCGAAATTTCCTGCTGACGCGCCGCGTCCGTACTCGAAGGGGTTGCTTTTTTCGAGAGTGCCATAGATTCGCATATCAATTGCAGTTCAACCCTTAAACGAGCTTGAAATCTGCAATGTTTAAAATCGGCGTACGTTACTTCGCACAATTAACTGATCTTTTCTCACGAAAATAATATGTGTCACGAAGCCACTGGTAAGTTAAACAAGTCACGAAAGAAGCGTGTGTCATTATTGAAGTTGGAGAAGCTAATTAGGTGGAACACCCTTACAGACTTTGTTTGCCAGCACAAAAGCTTCTCGATCGTCTTGAAAAGGTCCTCGCTTGAAAACGCGTTTTTTCCCGATTGTTCTGTGGTAAAAAGGATCGATGAACGAACGGGGTGAGTTGAGGGTGAAGCGTTTCAGCTTAAACTCATCGTGGAAGTTGTCGCGGGGGTTGGTGTTGGGGATGGATGCTTCTAAAACTTGATTTAGCCCTAAAACGAGAAGCATCGTCGGACTTCGTAGTTCTGCGGTGAGTTACAAAAGCGTGCGGGGAATTTCTACGCAAGCGTTGTCGGGGGTTGTGTGGTTTGGATAGGAGGGGTGGTTTGGTGGTTTAGTAACAAAGAAAAACAGAGGAAAATTCAAAGGAGGTGGATAGGGGATGCGTCGCGACGTCTGGAGGTCGGTGAAAGCGGGGGAACAGGGTAGAAGATAAAAAAAGTGGAAGAAGAAGAGAAATAGAGACTGACAATGGGGGTGCAAGTGAAACTGGGGAGGCGAGGGGTGGAAGTAGAGAACAAGAAGAAACAAAAGACAGAGAAGAAGAGTTAAAGTGATAGAAGAAAGAGACACCGTAATGGGATACCTCAGATACAACCAGCCACAGGCAAAGTAGATCGTATATCTGTCGGGACAGATCAATTCACGTCAAGAAATGAATCTTTTCAACACGGAGAGATTTTCTATCTAGCTGTTGTACAATAAGTTTCTTTCCCGGGCAAGCGACGAGAGGCTCTATCAACCTTCTACGTACGTTTTAGGACACCTAGACGACACGCGTTTCACTGTGTTTCACTATTATAATAACGATCTTGGATAGTACTCACGTGGATTCCGATGGAATCGGCTGATCGATTAGCTTCTCTGACACTGGCGGCGGCGGGTATGGCTGCATCAGCGGCTGAGTCATCTCATCGGCGTCTGAAAAATGATCGGTTCCTATCTTGTCCCGCAATTCAAGGGCGAAAGTGGAAAAGATTTCTGCGATCTCGGTGGACAATTTATTGAAATATTGCAATAAATTTCTTGTTACTGTGAGAGGGTTACTTTAGGAACACTTCGAATAATCTTTGCACATGAAATGTTGTGGAAAATTGTTTCTCGATAGATGTAGTAGTGTCAATGGCAACGATAACACTGGGACCAAAGCTAGAAATCGCTGTTCTTGGTTTTATACAGAGTGTCGTATTGTTTTTTGATCATTTCCTATGTAACAGACATTTAGAAATTGAGTTCGTTTTTTATTAACATTTTCCAAAAAATTTGGAGAATTTTAGAAGCGTAAAATTCAAATAATGTTGCGCGGTATTTCCACGACAAGTAGCCTGCAAAATAAAGGCAAATCTTCAGCTTGTAGGGTTGGAAATACCGTCGTATGCTCCTCAAAAATGGCTGCGTAGAAGAGACCAGGGTAACAATTCGCCCATTTTATTTTACAATGGGCGTTAAATCAACAGATTATGTTTCATTTATAGCGTCAGAATTATATCGTATGAGGGTTACTCGATGGACACCCTGTGTAAGCTCGAACTGGTCGTCACGGGAATAGCACTCGACACAGCTGCATAGCAATGTAACTTATAAAACTTACATATTGGACAGACGATGTTTGTTTTGCACTCCTGCTCGGTGTGCGGCCGTTCAACAGGATCGCAGTCCGTCGAGATGGAACCAACAGCGTCCCTGCACTCGACCGTCCTCGTCTTGATGCCAGTGCCACAGGTCACAGAACACTATCGATCACAGGGGGAAAGGTAAATTTCATGCTGCTGGCGCAAATTGCTTTCAAACGGGACCGATGGGAGCGTGATGCAGCGAAAGAAACCGGAACGTGGGCCGAAATAATTAACCGGCCATCTTTTAAGACTGTCGAATTCCTTTCGTTCCATCCGCCTTTTTCGCGAAACATAACCAGTAAAAGTATCAGTGATTTTGCAATCTGAAAAATGTTCTCCCTCTATCACATGAATTCCTTCAGATACGACTTCATTCTAAGAAGTTCCGTACAGCGATTTTCATCGACCATCTCGTGTAAAAGTGGAACGAATTCTTGATTTTAGAATGTCTTCTTCCATCCCTACGAGAAATGTTCCTTCAACTTCATTCGAAAACGTTGCTCCACGAGATTCCCATTGATCATAACATGTTTTTCATCGACCACCTCGTGTAAAAGTGGAAAGAATTCTTGATTTTAGAATGTCTTCTTTCATCGCTACAAGAAACGTTCGTTCAACTTCATTCAAAAACGTTGCTCCACGAGATTCCCATTGATCATGATATGTATGTAAAGGTGAAAAGGATCCAAGATTCTACTAAATTTTGTAACGACGGCCTCTCCGCGCAGTTACTCGGAACTTCCAACTGATAACTCCGTCTTCGTGTTTCCTTGAAACAAGTTTTGATAAATCGTGTAACTTGAGCGGAGCTCTGATTAATTAATTCGTAGGGAAAGGAATTGCTATACCGCAGATGATTAATGTTTTGTACATACAAAAAATGTTCGAAGAGAACTCGCGGAGAACAAAGCGTAGACCGTGGATCTCCTTCCGAAACTTATATTCTACGAGAATGTTGAAAAATTCGAAAAATGTACAACTCATCGACTACAGTTTTATTATACATTCCGTGGAATGGGTCCACCAGCAAAGGAAATAAATTTTCGAGGCTCGCATCTTTTGTGGAAGAAAATTGAACAGTCCAGCGATAAGCAACGATGTTTCCTTTTCCGCTGAATCGTTGCGGTATCTCGTGGAATCTTGGATTTTCGAAATTTCTGTTCGACAGTTTAACCCGGGGCGTATCTCCCGCGAAACGGGCGCAGTAAGAGAAAACGGAGAAGCGTGTGGGTCAAGGTAATACTTTCCCGGCGGGACAAAGTCCATAGAAATAGGGTGAAATGGGTAGGGTGATGCGAAGAAAAGGCGGGGAACCTTGGTAACAGTAAACTCTCGTGACGCAACAGTGGAATCTAATTTCAGTATACTAAGTGGTATTTGCTAGGTTCTATTCTAACGTTCAGAAGACTTAAAAGATCTAACGAGGGCTGCGCGAGACCTCGGAGATCATTATCGGAACGAAGTGCGCCGGAGAAGTTGAAAAGGAACGAAATAAACGCTATGAAAAGGAGAAAAGGTTTGGACATACAGGATTTGAAAGCTCGGGTGGCCTTGGACTCTACGCTAATTCAGAAAGAGGACTCGCTAGTTTCTACAAGGTTGGACAGTGGTCGATCAATTCTTTTCTTATACGTTCATTGTTTTAAATTCTAAAGTTGCATTAGACCAGTTTCTCGAACAGGACAAATATCTGTGGCTCGTAAATGTGATGGACATTTTTAATCCGAAGACTTGAATCATTGCACCGAATATATGGTCACAAGTCTACTTATTTTGGTATAATTTCTATGAAAGTAAGAAAACTTCCTACATTTTTCAAACTTTTAATTGCAGGAAACATTTCCTGGAATGAAGATTGGGTGAACCAAGCGTACTCCGTTCCAGAAAATCGAGGTCTGCATTCAATTACAGCGCGAGCATCCTTCGAGAATGATTTCGCTGGCGGAAATGAGCATAAGCCTCGAAAGGTAGGAAGTTTTTTCTAACTTCCGTGGGTTCAGGGCTTCATTATTCGTCCGAGTGTCTGAGGCTCGCGAACACTAGGCGTGACATGCAGAAACATCGAACGAATTCTCTCCGCGAGGTCTGTAAATCCGGAAACAAAGCTCGTCGGCTGACCTCTTTGCTTCCCGTCACGGAAGACGCCGAGTAATTGCTTCTGTTGTTCACTAAGAATCTCCATTTTTCCTAGCATCAAAACAAGCCAGCAAACCGATCTGACTCATAATTCGCATATCCATGCCTTGAAAACGATCTAATATCGATCAAACGCAAATCTCTAAAGCAACCGCCCCTCAAAGAGGCTAAAACCGTAGGGTAAGAGGTTCTTCGAGTTCCGACGACCACCGCGACCACTTATCCAAGTTTGTATCTGTTATCCCAGGTCTAGAGGTTCTAAAATTCTCGTATGTACGGTTTCAGGAGCGTTTCGCTCGAATTGATTGGCTAGCAAGGTAGAGGATTGGTGAATGTTTCTGTTTCGAACGGTGCCGATCAGATTCGCTTCGACGTCAAACCGAATCGCAGCCGAATCCGAAGTGGCGGGTGCGATTTCCAGTTCACGGGAAGCCAGGCGTCTCGTTCGAAGCGGCCTCAAACTTCTCTCAGCCAGAATAAAGTCCGCTTGATCGGGAAAGGTAAGAGCCGAGAGCGGGTTGAGCGGTTTAGGGGCGAGCACGATGAAACGCGAGAAAAACGATGAACAAAAAGCCCCGGATGCCGGAGCTATCGTTCAAGACGTCGAAGGTGGAAAGGTGACACGGACGGAAAAGCGGAAACCCGCTCGACTTAGGCACTCTGGCCTTTTCTTCCGCCTCCGACCTCTCGCCGATGTCCCCGCCCATCAGCGCTGTTTGCTTCTGTCCCCGTTTCACTTCTCAGTTCGATCACCTTCTTTTACCTTTCTCACCCTGCATCCTTTCCGCCTCCTCTTGTCTAACCCATCGTATTCTCCAAGTTTGCGTATCTATCTCTTTGCGATGCACTGTCGAATATGTAACAATTGCAGTGGCACTTGAAACTGCATCTCACGCATCGACAATACAGCACACTCCTCAGCTTTGCCAATTAATACTTTCTCTACGACCCCATCTAGTTCAATTTTCGGAAACATAATAAATTATTTTTATAATTACTATTACGTGTTCAAGATTCAGAAGTACAAGGAAACGTAGAAGAAGGTTGTAGCATTTTCTGTTTGCATGTTTGGGTAGAACATGTATTGACAATTAACAGATTGGATACTACGGTTCTTGCCAAGCAACTACTTCTCCAGCGCAAACTTTTATACGTTTCTTTTTTGTTCTGTTTTTGTACTTCTTCCCCTCAGTTTCTCCTGTTTTCCAACTTCCCACCAACCCAATCTTGCCTTCCGTTTCTCCCCTCGTTCCTCTCCCCTGCTTTTTCCACCCCGCAGCGTCTTTCTCCGGAATCCAACCCCTTCCACGAGGAGGTCCGATATCATGGGAGTGCTTTAAGGAGCCCTGTGCTTTCAGTTCAATATTTGCATGGCTCCCGAGCTCACAAAAGAGAGAAATCTATCAATTCCTGTCTTCCGGGGAAGGTAGAGGGGCGGTTCGTCGCTCTTTCTCGCTGGTCCGGGCACCAACCTCGGATGAAATCATTACCGTGCTGACGGGCATAAGAGGCTGGCCTTTATGTATCGCTGGCAAAAGGATACCGACGCCATTTCCACGTTGCCCCCGCCAGACTAGCATCGTTTCCTTCGACAGCGCGGAGACGAGCACCGCCATTGTGTATCGATCAAGCATGAGATGAGCCGTAAATCACACTACGTACACTTTCGTTTACACGTGACTGGAGCTATTTTCGTGCCACCCTGTTCCCCGCCCATTGTTATCGGAACAGATAAGAAACTGCCGCGGGGGTAGCTGCCGGGACTTCTGGTCATCGACTCATCGTGTCTGCAACTTTTTTTACCATATCGAACCTCGGCTACCGATTTTCAGAAAAAATGTTTGACTCACTGGTTGGAACATTTTTCATCAACTTGCCCGCGATAGTTTGGAACGCTAAAACAGAAATGATTTATGGCCTAATACGTTGCTACTCGTCCCTGGATTTTTCTAACGTGCCCCTTCGGTGTCCACAAAACGACGTACAAAAACTTCTGCATAAAGATTCGCAGCCTAGTCCCAAGCATTCGAATATTCATGAACATTCATACCGGACGCATAAACATCGAATATAAGCTGCTCCTCTCCCGGCAACCCTACAAATTCAAACAATACTCGAGACCCGACCGGGTTAAACGAACAAAATTCCGGGCAACAGCAGAAACAGAAATGGTACAAGCGTGCTGGGTAATCTCCCAGCGGGTGAGGAAGGAAAATAAAATTTAACTTTCAATTTGCGACCTCGGCCTCCTCCCTCCCTTTTCCCAGGATCTTTCCCAGGGTCGCGAGGAGACGGAACCTTAAAATATTCCGCGTCAGGGGACGCGTCCTCGTTACGAGTCGGCGAAATACCGCCACTTTACGTATCGCCAAGCAATAGTAATACATAGACCACCCAATTTAAAAAATTCTCAATGAATGAAAGAGAACAAATCATCTCACGATTGATATTGCTACCGTAATTTGTAATTTCTCAGAAGAATTTTCAAGGAATAGTTCTGCAACATCGCTTTCTACTAGTTTTCGTTCCACGGAGCCGATCAGTTTGGCATCCAAATGGCTGAAACGCGATATCCGCGGTTGCATTTAGCAGGTCCTCATGAATAAAGCATAACCAACTGGATTCCCGGGGCTGGAGAATCCTCCGGGCTGACTTTTCCAGTCTGAAAGTCCGCGTTCGACCTTCCTAGTACAACTTGTCCCTCATTGTTGCGTCTGTTTGCGCCTCTCGAGGTTGCTACGCCGCGAGTTGCATCCCGCAGCCTCGGTTTTCCGCAGCTCGTTGCATTCGGTAGACTCCCACCGTGCTCCGCCGACTGAGATACGACGTCGTAAAATTTTATTTTTCTCCCCCCGTCGGCGAGAAAGTTTCTTTGCGTTTCCAGTTTGTCTCTGAATACATATAAACGGAACGGCGTGTCGCGGACTCGCTACGAGCGAGTTACTTTAATTTCCTGCGTCGAAACGTTGCCCGACTACGTTCCCCTAACCGATCGTGTGTCTCTGCTGGATGCAGCCTCTGTTCGTGAAAACACGCGTAAACAGTGTGCTGTTACGTGACGTCGCCGTTCGGGGAGAGACGTCGCGATGTCCTTATACGTGCGCCCATTAATAACGACGTTCACCTCTGAGCGCGTCTTTCCGAGGGAAAATTAACTGGCTCGATATTTTCTCGCTCGTCGAGCTTCTCCGGCATATGCTGGTGAAGCTTTTATTATTGTCCTTTATCATAATTCTCGAATTTCGAAGGTTTCCTAAGCGTCTTGCTGATTTTCTGCATTTAGAAAAACGAGCAAGGGAAGAATGGAATTGTGTGTGAAGGTCTTGTAAGAATTTTGTGGTTGTCGTTGTACGTAAAGTGGGTGTACAAAGTGTTCGTACGCTTTTTAAAATGGAATAACTTTTTTATAATTGTACCAAGCGACCTGATTTTTTATAATTAACCCTTAATTGGGCGCGCCTTAAAAGTTGCATAAGTGGTCTCGTGGGGTGTTTAGCAACCCCAATTAGTAAATTAAAATAAAAACCGAAATACACGAAAAATCAGACTTTTATTAATGAGAACATTTGAACTTCCATATTAATCGATCAATCGACTCAACTTTTCAACTTCTCTTTAATGAAAATTAAGAGCCTGGAAATCTGATTTGGGGTGTACGACACCCCACGCGACCAATTAAGGGTTAATTAGAAGTATTGGTTTACTAAACGATATGCATCAAAGATTTTCCTTTCATATTTTATGTTTTATTTCCGCACGCAACCTTGTAAATTGTAATTTATTGGAAAATCTTTCTTGCAGAATATTCAGTAAGCCAATGCTTCTAATTGGTGATAAAAAAATCTGTTGATAGATTTAAAAAAAAGTTTTAAAAGGTGTACGAACACTTCGTATACCCACTGTATTTAGTATGTAGAATAGCAGCATTGCAAATAACCACAGAATTGCATTCCCCGTACGTATTTTACAAATAGTCCTTTTACTGGTGGATGCAGTTGCCTTTGGTCCGCAACCAGCCCGAGAAAATGACCACACCCGGGTTCAGGATGTGAAGGGTTGAAAATAAGATCTTCCTCGATGTTCTTCATGCAATTTGATTGCAACGATTGGCGAGCAAGTAGTCAAACAGAACGGAAGCACGCAAAGCGCGTGGAATGCGCGCGGAGAAAGGGATCGCAAGGATTGCCGAGGGAAAGAGGCAATTCCATAGCGTTCAAGAGGCATCTCGCGCGAGGAACGAGTATGTGGAAGACAAACGGTTGGTCGGGAAGGCGAAGGAGAAAAAAATACGCGGTAAGAGCTGTTCGAGAGGAGAGGAGCGAAGAAGAGGACGAGAGAGTGCATTCTCGCGGAAAATGCCCCGTGTCGCCACTCGACGGCGAATTCACCGTTGCCGATTGCATTCGAGACGCAGGCGTCGCGCACGTGCACCTCGTTCAATGAGCATTGCTCAAGCTCTGCACCATGCATCCGAAAAGGGGCCACCGTTAAAATCACCGACGCGACGCAAGTTCAGACGTGAACATACCTTGACCGAACAGAGAATTATTTGTTTAGCGTTTCCACAGATTTTTCGACGTAGCAAATGTTCAAATTAAGCCTGCAGCTAAGAAACTGTTCGGATAATCGGCTGAGATAATAGAATCGATAATGAGATTATTATGTATATACTGGGTGAGACGCTTAAATCAGGTATCAGATGGAACTTGCTTGGTTTCGAAGGGGCATTAATCTGATCTTACTAGCTTTTTTTGGTGAACTTGTAGAGGACACATGAAGGTCACCTTTTTTCATAAATTTCAATCATAAAAATGTGACGAATACGCTAATAAACTGGACTAGAAGAGTCAAGTGTTAGGATAGAAGACTAGTAATCGAGGACAAGAAGGGTGACAGGATTCGGGGCGATACAAAGTGTTTTGCATTCTATTTATCGGGCCGGTCGAAGACCGAAAGCAGAACGTCCGGGAGCCTCGAGTGGATTTAAATTTCCATAAACGCACGAAATCGGACGTGGCCGCGACCGAATGTCTGGAACGGTTCCAGCAGATATCGCGCTTTTCAGGACACAGTTGTCGGACCGGGGCAAGAAATGGCACGGCGGAGAGAGAGTCGGTCATCGAGGATCGTGCCAAAACGAGCCCCCGCGGCTCCCACAGGCGCCGCGGAGTCGTCCGAAACCCTCTACAATGCGCTTCCTCTGTATCTGAATCGCATTTGTTACGCGGAAATGTCAGGGGAAACGCGGACGACAAGCGACAGTGCAAATGTGCAACGGCGACGCACTTTGGCGGCGGGTCTCTCTCGATGCAGCAATCGATTTAACCCTTCGGGGAGGACGCCCGATCGTCCTTTCTTTCCACGCGATCGACGTTGTACGGTTGCGGATGTTACCATCATTTGTCAGGGATTCGGACTTTCTCGATATTTTTCATAACTATCTCCATATTTTAGGAAATAAGCACAGTTCCGATTTCCAGAGTCCACTGAGTAGCAATTACAGGTCGAACACCGAAAGTCCCGCTTTCAAACAACCGCTCACCCTGTGCAAGGAGGTCCGCGATTAATTTACGAGCAATTTACCACGATTTCGGCGAGCTGTTAATTCGCTCAAACGTTCCCAGACGGCGTTCGCGCCCCACGGACTCGTCAGCTCTTGAGAAATTCGTCTAAATCAGATCTTCTCGAAACCGAGGTAGCCAACCAAGCATGATTGCCTCTCTCCGGATCCCGCCAATCACCAGCGCGGAAAAGGCGACGCGTTCTCGCCCGCGTAAAATTGTCTCATACGGGGGGTGAGTTTTCCAGTCTTTGCGATAAATGGAACGCGGTTACACCTGTTTCATCCCCCATCGTCAGAGTGGCTGCACGCGAAATCTCTCCCTCCGCTCGTCCCTCTGTCGTTCTCTTTGAGGACGTAACAGGCCGCCGACATCAAACAGGACGATTTTCCCGTCAAACAAACCCCTCCTCTCACGCGCGTTCGCGCTCATCGCCGCTTCTTGGACGATTCCTCCACAAAAAAGGGTAGAGACACGCCTCTTCCAGCCGTGCTGCCACTTCGTCAACGTCCTCGGTGAAAGGACGAAAAAATTTCTAGTCCTCGAGCGACGCTTCCGGGTTCAGAAAACATGGCGGAAGAGGGCATGCATGAAATAAGAGGCTGAGAAGAAGCCTTGAATTATTTAGCACAATTTGCCAGCACACGCGGCCATTATTCGGTTTAGTATGAGAATTAGACACGTTTTGACTGGCCTTGCGGAAACAGGCGGTGCTTTACGTTGTTTGTTGTTTCCCGAAGGATACCATGATGGTATTTAACAGAAAGAACTAATTTTTACGAGTTTTAAAGGACTTCGCACTAAACCACGTGAAATGGACCCTCGGCGAAAATGGCGGAATTTGAAATATGTTGTACCTGTTATATATATTGTATGTTTGTAGGAAAAATGTAAAAAGTTTAAAATAATTGATAGTGAAACCTGTTCCAGTAGACTGACCCTTAATTATGAAAAGACAAGTACTATTAAACAATAAAAGGTACAACATATTTCAAATTTAACCATTTTGGTCGAGGTAAAAATTAGTATTGACGGGAGCATCAGCAGTCGTAAGTGGGCAAATACTCGCAGACAGTAGTGGACGACTATTGTGTACCAGTTTCGGTTTCCGCCGATATTGAAAGTAGCGAGAAGTTTCTTCCGTTCGGGTACTTCAACTTCGCAAGTTGATCCTTTTTGCAGGACACCGGAGTAGCTCGCTCGGAATTACTTGATTCTTAAAGTTTGCCTCGGCCGAACTTCTGTATGCGTACCGATGTTCGATTCCTTGTCGGCCGTTTCCGGCACGTCAGTTTAAATTTTCCTTAACGCCAATATCTCCATTCTTGCCGGATATCAGGACGTTCTACGCGAGCACGGCCGAGCAGAATCTTTCCACCGAACTCGAAGGAAACGAAACGGCGCGGCGTGTTCCATTATTTTATAATTCATTCATCGAACCTTGCAAATACCATATCCGCCTTCCTCTCGCTGAAAATCTTCTCAACGCTAGAATCGTCGATCGACGCGATCGAATTCGATATTATTTTAGAAATTACAGAGATACAATGATCACAAACGAACTATTTCATGAAGCAAGCAAATACATTTTTCGTGTGACTTTGGCGGTTCTATCACGATTCGAAGGAGTAGTTTTACTTTAAGTGGCGGTCCCACGTGAAAAAATTGTCGGACGATTACGGAAGTAGTACCGCAATTTGATGTTAGCCTCGGCGCGGCACGATAGCAAAACAACCAGGTCGCACAAAGCAAATTGTTGAACGAGTTTCATTTCCCTTTGCAACAATCAGCAAGCCCGACCTGTTTACTGTTCCCGGAGGAAATCGGATTTCCTGATACGAATAGACAGATATAACTGGATGGAGAAACGTTACACGTTCATCTGCGCCGACCCGTTAACGTCCCTTGAAGAGACAAAAGGTTTCTAGAACTCGTGTAACACCCTTAACCCCGTTCGGATTGGAATTAACGTTTCGTGTTTATCCGACGAGCAAACACCGTTTTATCGGGGTGTAAAAATGATCAATTTCCCTGCTCGGAGCAGTTCCTTCAATCCGCACACGATTATAAGGGTGTAAAATATTTTGGTAATTGTTTAGAAGTTTGCCCTCCTCACCGATTTTGATGATCTTCAAGTATGTCGTCAAGTCATCATTCTGAACAATTTTTCCCTGTACATATTACCACCGCTCTATTTTAGTTTTCGAGATATTCGCAAAAAACTATTGCTAACTAAATTGAATTTTGAATTTACAAACTTCTAAACAAGTACGAATATTTTTTCTTTTTTGATAGAAGTCAATTTTTATATTGTTCTTTGTTTATTTTTGGTGGGAGAGTTAAGACGTTCTCGAGATGGACAAGAGTAAGGAGTTCATGATTCCCCGATTCCGTACTAAAACGATAACAAATGCGGCGATCTTAACCATGGCTAAGGGGAAGTTGGAGGGCAATAAATACTCTTCCCCATGGTGTCTAAAGCCCTAAATTCCAACATCAAGCGAATGACTCTCGTCTATCTGTACCGAGCAACCGCTAGTCCCGTTTTGCATGTTCATGGCTCGCGCAAGGGTAGCAGTATCCAAGGTTTCTCTTGTACTCACCTCGCTCCATTTATTGGTCTCCCACATGGGGCAGGAGATGGTGTTGCAAGTCTCCTGGTTACGGGGCTTGTGCATGCCACTGCACTTGTGGTCGGGCAGCTGTAACGAGAAGGATTTAAAGCTCTAACACCATTCATCTTGGGCGACGAGTGATTTCGTGGGGCGTACATTAGGTCTCGAATGTTTTCATTCGTTTCCACTAGTCCATCCCTTGGCCGAGATTCGAATTATTCGCTTAATTCGCTCGAAATACTATGCCGAAGTTCTACTTTTCTATACGATTGATTAAATAACTGATTTGGATTAGGACAATTTCTTTAAATTTATCCGGTGACCGCGCTACCCCCGGGGGTTGTTCTTCCGACGTGAAAATGATAATAGCAAGGTGATCCTAACCCTGGATAGGGTTGAATAAATTAATTCTTGTTTGATCTCGCAACGATACGTTTTAGGGTAAATTTTCAAGATCAAGTATCAACAGTTATCACAGCCCTTGTAGTTCAGAACAAACGTCATTTAGCCCGTAATCACTGAATAATCGCACGGTCGACGAGACATTACTACACGTATTACATCCCCTATTACCAACCAGAGAGCCGTCTAGCCGTTTTTCGCAGGTAGACTTGCGGGGGTGGACGACGCGGGTGGAAGGAAAATCCTCGGCGGTGCACCGTACGTCTAACCATACGTACAGGGTACTCCAAAAATAAGGGACGCTGGAAGCATGCAAATCCTCCACGCGAGAGACATTAAAAAGTTCATTGACATTTTTCGTACGGAGACTTCGTCTTCGAAATATTATTAGCTTGTCCCAAAAATTTTCTTCATAACGTGTAAGTTTTTAAATATTTATAAACAATTATCTGTTCCTTAATATTTTGTTATTCTCAAATTTACTTGACCACGTAACTTGATTTCTTGAAAACCACTTTCAATTTGCGTCGTGCACTTTGATCGAAAACGAAACGAGCATCGAGGACAACTTGACTACTTTTCTATTTCCATTTTCTATTTTGTGTAGCGTTTGAGGACGTTTCTACCGCACATTTCAGGGTGTCCCATAGATTTTAAGCGTCCTGTACTTTGGGGAACGTGTGCGCGTGTTCGAGGCGCTCGTCGAGTCTCGGATGAGAGGATTTTACGGTGGTTGACACAGAACCGCGGGCGGCCCTTCCAGTTTAAACGAACCGAACTGGGTTAGGGTTCGTGGGATTTTGCGGGGCTGTCGTAGACATCGAATGGATGGATGGATGGATGGCTGGCTGGACGTGTATCTTCTCGGTGGTTCTAGAGGGCTGAGCACCTCGTGAATCTTCAAAGATGAAGGAAATTATTAACCTATTTATGTCCGCGAATGACGCCGCTGGTGAACTCCACGGGATTTCTATTTGCGAAGGATTATCAACCGCAAAAGACCATAACCGGAACTGGCAACACACCGGTATACGGAATGAGTTCCGATTACCACGTTCACCGACGTCGCCACTGACGTGATTCACTAATCCGCGTTTGAAATGATCATTTCGAAAATGTTTCAAGTACAGTATTTTATCGGTATATGTCCCAAATGTGTAGCATGTAAATGTCCCGGAGATATCCCTTCTTTTTCATAATTTTTTATGAGACTCCGATGACCATATTTGTGGCATAGTATCCCTGGCGTATAAATGACCCTGCGCAGACCCGTGTTGAGGACTTATATCGATGAAATACTGTAATCACACCTGTTATAATAAGATTGACTGATACATTGAATAAACAGGATAAAAAAGGAGGAAATAATTCTGTCGCCGAAAACTGGTTGATAAAGCAGTGAACGTGTAAGATATTTATTCCGGCGATCGGTGATCGTGGTTCCGGTTCGATTCGCGTCGATAAATCGCTAAGACGTGACGAATAAAAGTAAGGTTCCGGGCAAATCGCATCGGATCTTCCTACGGGGACGATAGAATAAGACCCTGACGCGATTTATAAGAGGATATTCCGGGTTTCGAACCGGTTCCATGGCCACGAGGTTGGAAAACACTGGCGTGTCGTGTTTTTCACAGGAACGGAACGGAACCGGGTCGTATCCCCCAAGCCGAAATCCCGGAATTTAATATAAAGGGATTTCGCGTATTTAAATTATCTCCATTCCGCCCCTTATTTACCTTTGTAGTCTCATTGCCGTTCTCCTCGGTGCAGAAAATGGCTCTGGTCCGGGATCCTCCCCCGCAGCTTGTGCTGCATATACTCCATTCGCTGGCTACCCATCTGGAAAGGTAAAAAGAATCAATGGAGACTCCGCGCGCGATAACAGCGTTTTCGTTTGGTGGCAGCTCGCCATCATGTTACGTAATGACGATGGCGTGTGCCCTGGCTTTCATAAGCTGCAGAAATAACGACGATTGTCGTGGAAATCGTCTACAGTTGTATCTTATGTATTAGATTGCATTGTGCACACATTTTTGCTTCTCCTTCCTCCGTAATCTCGTTTTTCTTCGACATCGTTTGTTATCTCTTAGCGCATTACCTACAGACGGTGATTCAACAATATTCCGAAAATTGAATATTAATCACTGCCGCTTTCTTAACCCTTCGATTCAGTATTGGGACCAGATTACAACGATTTTATTATAAGCATAGTGTTGCGTTGCGATATTTGTACTATGTTTATCATAATTAGATTACAATTAGATTCACAATTCGAACAAATGGAACAACCACAGCAGTTTTGTGGTATTCTTTTACGTTGGTTAAATATTCGACTAATTTACCGTGAAAAGATAGTTACAGGCAGTTGCCAACAGTTTAAGATACCGTACGAAATCCCCGCAAGTTCTTCGGACATGAAATCACGTGATTCGATAAAAAGTTATTAACTTAACGACCCTGTTGGAAGGCAGAGAGTCCAAGAGGTCGCCGAGAATGTTTAAAATTCATATATGCCTACGGTAATCCTAATATTTGCATGTCTTTTTGTGAAAAAATGAACGCTTTCATCGCTGGAGCTGGGAAGACGGGGTGTCAACTCCCCAGACGTCGTAATCGTCCGCCGTGCTGATTTTTAATATCCCCGGAATTCTATGGTTTTTACAGGAAATTCGCATCGAACGACTTCTTCTATATTTTCGAAACATTGTTGGGAATATAAACTCAAAAATCGAGTGTTCCACCTCTACATATTACGACGGTGTAGCTTCTGCACTAAAAAACTTATAATTAATATCTCTACTTTTATCATTTTAGCACAAATTTTAAAGTTTCAATCAAATTCAGGAATTTTTAATGAGAACGAATGTCTACCAGTTTCATTACAATTCAGGAAATTTTAATTTTCATGGGTTACGATGAACAGAAGTTAAATGTTTTTGGTGCAACCGTTCGATCCTTAATTCTGATTAAACGAAAAGCAGTTTTGCTTATAAATATTAAAATAGTATAAATTATTACATCGTTTTGGTTCTTGAGAAGCAGTGTTACTTTCTATATACAAAAACGTTCCCAGAATGTTTGGACAAATCCGCGGAAGCGTTCACGACTTTTCAACTTCCCGGGGGCTCGTTTACTCTAATTAAAGAATTTCCATCGGTCACGGGGTTGACAGAAAGGGGAGAAGCCAGAGACAGGCAAAAAGTCTTCAGACCAATTGGACTAATCGACACGGACTTTTTCAATTTCCGTTACTACCGCGTGTTCGCCAGGCGAAAGTGTTCCCGAGTCACCAGACGGACCCATCGATCGCGTAACAGCTTGGCTTAGCAACTTTCTGCCCTCGTTTCCTGCAAAAGTGCAACACGCGTGTGCGTCCCCGTTCACTCTCCGATCATTCTCCTCGATCCTGTATCGTCATGGAAACCGTCATAATGGCCGGAATGCAGAAGCTCAATGAACATGTCCCATTCGATGAACCTGTCCCCGTTGTTCTCGACAATCATTTGTCTCCGCGGATAATTAGGATGGATTGTTACGCTTTTGAAAAGTAGGACATATGAAGCGAGGCAGAATCGTGCTGTAAATGCATCAAAATCTATTCTTGCGCGGATGGTGTCCTGCGAGAAGAATTCGTTTAGCTGTTTGCTTTTCAATATTTCCTTCATCTTCTAATCATTTTTCCCGAAATAAATCTTGTTCGCTAAAGGAACAGAACTCGCATAGAAACACAATCATTTCAGAATTTAAATGGATTTTGATAGAGCGCGAAGTTGTTTATATTGTTCTTGGCGGATTTAGAGGAATGGATGAGGAAGAGAAGGAAAGAAAAAAATGGAGCAGAATAGCGTGATACAGGTTAGGGAACGGAATTAATGAATGTTGGGTTGGAGATGTTGGTATGAGGAAGAGACATGGGAACATGTGTTGGAAAGGTGTAAAGAAGACCAAAGGAGGGATGCAGGCTTACAGGGAAGGGTGAAGGAGATTCTAGCTGAGGACGGGAACGGAGAGAAATTGATGGAGATGGATAGGCAGAGAAATGAAGGGAAGGACGCGAGGGACGAGAAGATGGAGGGAGAATGAGAGCGAAAGAGAATAGAAAGAAAGTATCGCAGATATAAAAGAAATTGTAAAGGAAACGGGACTTCCTTTGCAGCCTGTAATGGGGTCAAATAAACATGCATACATATATACATACAAATGGATTTTGATAAGACCGTTATAAAACCATAAAAATTATACACCTTTCGAGTGGTTCACATAATTTCATCCTGTAGAGGAGAATCTAACGAGAATTCGCAGCGGGAGTAGCGAAAAGGTTGACCAAGAGCAAACCGCCGATAGAAATAAGATTACTCTGCGACAATGGCGGTAATTGGATTATGAATAATTGAACAGTCGGTGGCGCGTTAATTACGTGTACTCGTGTTGCAAACCGAAGGGCCCGGATCGATCGGCCAGCGGGAGGCTTAAAAATCGAGACGTCGCGACGTTGTCGGAGCCGATTCGTTTCGCGCCTGCCGTTTAATAAATCACCGGTGGAGTGAGGCCTCGTCAACGTTAAATTGGTGCTAATTGCCACGGCCGGAGAATTTAGTTTAATTTGGTTCGGCCGGGCCGTGCAAGTGGTCGACGTTTCAGCCGTTTCCCCCAAGAGGGTCGGGATTCCTAAACCGCCGCCCACCCGCAACTGTGTATTAAGCCACTAAATACTTCAGCAGCCATTATTCCATGTCGCACTAGGGCTACACCCCCAATTAAATTCTATTATCCGCGTTCCGGCAGATTTGACGGTTAATCTTGGGATACTGAACGGCCTGGCTGCATCGATCGACCGGTTTGTCGCGTGCCGATCACAATGAGGCTCGTGTGACGCGTCAACGTCGGTTACATTATTCTTGTAATTAATGGTAAACTGCTCAATGGACCGCCGCCAGAGTCTTCGGATTAACGGAGAAGCACAATTAGACAGGACCTGACAAAACGCCTGTCGAAACATGCTAAAGTGACCTTAACGCTTCACGGTTCGAAGTGCTGCCTCCTCTTCGCTCCAACGAACCGAATCGGTCTTTTTTCTTCGTAGATACTTGCACACTCTTCCGTCGGATTCGATCAAACATTATTGGACGTACGAATTAATTCGTAGTACTTCCCTCTTCAATCTGTTGATTATTTCGGAACAATCCGTCCTCTACTATGCGTCGAAAATAATCTACTAGAATTACAGTGTCGAGAAACTGCCACTGCATAGATTAACTTGCACGTCACTGTATTCTGGTTGATCGTTTCAATTACTTGCACGTGATGGTCCCGGCTAAACACCTGTCCAACAACCCCAGCGATTAGTCCCCCGATCCATCTTCTACTAAATCATGCAAGGGCTAATGTCTCGCGCTTCAAAGACACGAAACAGACTGTATCACTAGCAGCCACTCGAACGACATGTTCTCGACAAAATCCTGGCTCCACTGTCAATTCGGTAATTAATCGTCTGTACAACTGGTCGAAACGATGTCAGAGATAACGCGTTCGCGTCAAAACCATGCGAAAATTCGAACTTTAATCGTCATTATAATGATACATTAATAATAATATAATGATACAATACCAAATTTCCAGTAAATATTTGTGCGCTTCCAACAAGCTCTCTGTCAGGAATTGAACAGGATAGTCTAATGATTTCATTTATGCATTAGTGAATCAGTACGTCGCGTCAGTGTGCATGGAACTCGTTATAACTGGTCAGCTAAGTGCACGGTCTTGTATGTATGATAACTATGAGGATCTTGTTGATTACCGGAGGCTGTATTTGCGTTTTCAAGGGGGTCCCGTTTCGAGGTAGCATCCCTCGCGGGTCTGCCAGGGTGTAAAGAGGAAAATGTGCCTGGAATCAGTCGCGTGACTCGCCTCTTGCGGAAAGTTAAACGAGAGTTCGAGTAACCCGAGCCACTCGAAGTTCTGGTTGGCAGCCCCGCGAGTTCCTGGTTACGTGCATCATCGAAGTAGCGAAGTTTTCGCGCTTCGGGCGCATATAATAATGCTGAAGGCCGACCCTGGGACAATGGGGACGCGTACTTCACGGAATTCGCATAAATTATCCCCGGGAAACGGTCTTTGTTTGTCGGCAAACGAACCGAAACGAGCGTCCCCGATTTAATCTAGACGCATTTCTGCGTCTGCGATGCACTCGTCGCGCGGGCGGCCATCTTTGTCGGGTGTTGCGAAAAGGCTCGTTGCAAATATTAATCCTAGAAAAGTTAACTGTCGTTGAAAAATTATTTAGGCCGTTCGTATCTCAAATATTTTATCAGAATTAATTCACTCAAAAAATGTTTTTGTTTGAAACATTTTTTCCTGCAACGAATACCTTACGAGTTATGTGAGGTCGACATGTTAGAAGACTCACCCTGTATATACGATCTTGATATTTATTTAACGTTTCAATAGGAAACTCTTCTACATTTTCCTTCGCCATTTGCTGCAGAATCATCCCCTATGAGCGTACTAAACTTCATCGAACCATCGCTTTCTCAGCAAAAAGTAAACGGCCGCGTAAGAAACCTTTGACGCAGCATGGCCTATACAGATTTTCCTAGAGTGCCGTAAACGGAAAGTTTACAGCCTAATATTTACGCGGGGGCTCTCCGCCGCCAAGTCGATCGATAACTAGCATCGGCCGATTTTCGAAGATGTCTGAGAAGAGATAAACGCGAGTGGAGCTGTTGTCGCGGCGGATCATCGAGCCATTCGTGGACGTCGAACCATAATTTCGATCACAAAGGAAGACAGGTCCTGTGTAGTACAACGTCCGAACGACGTGCTACGTTTCGAACGCGGCTGTATATTCAGCTGTACATCCGAGAATGGTTTGGTGGCTGGTATTTTTTGTCCGATCTGCGTCGCCGACGTAGTGTCTGTTCGGTCGGCGAACGATTCTCATCGGGAGCAAGCTTTAAAGCTACGCTTTTTATCCCCCGAGGGTGGGAGAATGGGTTCTCCTTTATCCGGACAAAGAACAAGCTGTATCGTTCCTGGGAGCTAAGATTGTTTCTGCGAAAAAATATCCTCGGGACATTCTCTTTCCCTCTTTCTCTCTCTCTCTCGTTCTCTGCTTCTCGTTATTCCAACCGATCGTTACGTTTTATCGGGAACGGTTGCACCGCGTGAACTTTCGCGTTTCGAATCGCGGCAACGCAGAATATAAACGTTTGTTTGACTTCTTGAATTAGCTTTCTCTTGGATTTCCTCAAGCTAGTTGTACTAGCTCGGGTTACAACTGTACAGTCTAGAAGTGATTTTCAGTACTTGCGTTACTTTCGTTTTTCTCGAATTTAGCATAACATTTTGCAGTTTGGTTAAGTGTGATTATTTTATATTGGAAACATTGTTTAGAACGTGAGAATAAACGTTTCATCCGCAGTAGTCAACGAAGAATTCAACTTTCCAGACTCCTAATGATCAGCGAGGAATTAAATTCATTTCGTTACGATCGAACAGTGTCAGCACCGATAAATTTCCAAACCAAACCGATCTGTGTCACTTTGTCAGTTTACTCCAGGACATCAACATTCAAATGTTACAACCGAGCGCCAGGAAGATCGCAGCATCAGAAAGATAAAATATTGCTGAACCAGGCGACCTCCACGAGCTCGCGGAGCTTCGCTGTGGTGTTCTTTTTTCTTCTGGGTCTTCGGCCGGAGAATCCAGTCCGTCATAAATTGCCGCGAATTTCTGTGTTATGTGAGCCGCGAGGCAAGAACAAAAGCATATTCCGTGGGCGCGGTGAATAAACTGTCTTGGTCCCTCCTCGCGCGCCGGTCGTAATTTCGACCGGCGTGGTACAACAAGCATCATCGAGTGAAACAGGGAGTCGTTCCGCAACCGTGAATTCGCATTCCTGGCAAACGTAAAAGTCCTGGAATTCCGTTAAATAACTTTTTCAGGAGCGCAAGGCCGGGGAAGATCCGACGATACCTTCGTTGATCCTGTTCTTTCCTTCTTTCTCCCATCTGTGACTCGACTTTATGGTTGGCACGTCATTCCGCGGCCCAAAGACGTTCATAATTTTTCCTTCCGCGCCGCAGGAAACCAACCGAGTCACTATGCGAGGCGATCGAGAAACTTTCTGTCGCTTTAAGTGGCTCCGAAAACTAATAGTGGCACACTGAATTTCTGATTTTCTTGATAATTTTGTAAAAAACAGTCGAGTCACAACATTTACCTAGTCCACTCTGTCTGTGGTTAGTTAGGGTACAATGGACAGGAGCCGTCAACTAGATTTTTCTCTTACGAATAGGGAGACACAAGTAGTCGGATAGTGGAGTTTTCGGATAATAGAACAATTACTTTCTTTTGTATATTTAATTATAATTTTTTGTATATTAGGGTATTCGGATAATGTGGGTTCGGACACGGGAGTCTCTACTGTATTTCAATATCAAGCGAATAAACGTTGGCTGCCGACGCCCATGGCACAGAATAGAAGTGCTTTTATCGCGCGTTATCATAAAAAAAGCGTAGGTTCATCATAAAAATATTTTCACGTGACACAGCAGAGTGAATCGCTCTGTATATAATAACGGAATGGCTTTTTAAAATAATGTTTGCGCCGCGTTGACGAGGCTGGAAACGTACAGCGACGATCGTAGGAAATGGTAACGAGGCTCTATTTTTACCGAACAATTCGGAATCGTATTTGTCCGACGGGTAATGGGGTTTTTCAATGTTGCGTGGCTGCGATCGATAATTTCTACGTATCAGCTTGGCCGACGCCGAAAATGATGACGTTCAAATATACATATTAATCCGCGCAGTTCACAACGTGGGCAAAATAGTCGATTTATCGTTTCAACCTTTGGCGAGCTTTCAATTTAGATTTTGTAGACGGAAGTCAATTTTATTTGACAGTGGACGATCCGATGATTGTAAACACATCGAGATTACCACTTGTTTCATGTTTCGTTAAGAATGGAATTAAGGATAGTTTAAAGATGGCCAAAAATTCGCGGCCTAATCAGAAGTTCCAGAGATTCGAAGGTGATTCTCAGAACGATTCAGTTCCCAGAGAAGAAACGAGCAAGCGTTTCATCGCCGCACGAAACTGATAGCGTGGCAGCACGCCTCCTTTTTCCCCGGTCTCATTTTTTTGGTTGCACGCGAATCGACGTTACGATAAAAAGTAAAAAATGCTCGCAGCGGGGTATAAAGCGCTGAGGTACGCGAGAGAGAGGCCGTGATGAGCGAGAGCATGGATGCATTACCTTTCCCGTGCTTTTTGCACGACATAACGAGGAGAGACGCGGGGATGGAGAATTTCGATAAAAATATACGGTTGTAATTAGCGGCCGATAAGAGAATCGATCGACAAGCTGCCAGAATCCTCGCAACTCGCGCGGAGGAGTTCAGGTAGATCTTTTTTGAAATTTATTAATTATTCCGCGACACCTGCTTCTGATTTCTGGACTTCGGATTCTCAATTATTGGGAAAACTGTGTTACTATTTTATTAGATGTCGAACTATCTTTAAGGTCTGAGTGACAATGTGTTCTAGTGCAAAATACTGTTCACTCATTGTTGTTTCATTATGCTTTACTGTTCTATTCTTGCCTGAACTCTCTTAGACACACTGAATTATTAGACAATCAAGCCATCTATTTTCCATGAATTATAATTTTATCGCATGCCAGACCGTTTCCAGAAGTCGATGTTCCTCAAGTTTAATTACAATCTAAGTTGATTACATACCTTCTATACTGCACAGTAATAATAACACTGACCACCATATCGAACTCCTCTAAAATTCTATGTATCCTAACATCATAATCGAATTATCGGTATTGACAGCAAGTTCGTGCTGCAGCATCCCCTAAAAATCGCGTAGCAGCCGAATAAAGGTCGATTTATGCTCAAATATATCCGACGGAATATATTCGATCAGACAGATGTTCTTCAATGCATATTAATGGAAGTATGTGTACCTACCGTAGCTCTACATACTTTCAGTAAAGTGCATCGAAGAATATTTGTCTGATCGAATATATTCCGTCGGATATATTTGAGTATAAATGGACCTTAAGCCATCGGGGACCAGGAGCAAGACAGTATCCGCGATAGATCGTAGTAATTTCGGTAAACTAACTTCCTCGACCGGTTCGATATTCTCCGAACAATTCGCGCGGGCAAAGTGTTCGCAATCGGTGCTTTCCGCAACGGGGTGGTGCGCCGGGGGTGGTGAACGGAACGTGGAGTGGGTGTATCTCTGCGGAAAGGACCGGGGCTTGTTTTTCCAGGTCTCTTTCAGAAAGAGGCCCGCCGGGCTTTTGCTCTTTCCCTCTCGTTCTCCCGACTAATGGCCGTTCAGTCCGCTTGAAAGCTCTGGCCCATCGTTCTCGGGCGAATATTGCGAGTCCACACGGCCACCGTATCCATTTCTGCACAGAGCAGTGAAACCCGCCCGCATGCATACCCGTACCACCAACATTGTGCCCGCCGCCATGCCGTACCGTGTCTCTGTCTCTGCCTTTTCCGTCTGTTTGCCTGTTTGCCAGTGTGCAAGAGCGCCGGGCTGCGCGCCTTGTCCAACAATAATCGGGAGTTCTTGCTTTGTTCGCGACCGCGCGAGGAAATTGGTCAGAGAAGATTGGCCGGCGTTAATCCCAAAAGTGGAAATTCCGATTCCCAATGTCCTGCTCCGGGAAATACAGCAGGACCTGTGCGGAACACTACTTCGGCACGGTCGGTACGAATTGGATCGTTCGATTAGAAAAAGCGCTAATGATGCTGTTCCACGGTCGTTCGAATGCTGCGCGGATGGTCCCTTACAGCATGAAACGACTTTCGAAGGCTTTCAACGTGTTGGCTCCGTTTCTTTAGGATTTCCGAGCGAACACGGTGACGTTTACGGTGTTCGCTCGTTTCTTCGAAATTGTGTCGCGTTTGGTAATTTAAAAAACAAAGAGACGTCAACGCACGGCGTCTGTTTGAGCTGCGTCCGACACAGGTGTTTAACGAATTCATTTAACGTTGCGTCGGAAAAGGACCACTATAATTTCTTAACAATTGAATGCGATCTGTCTGAAGGGAAATTGAAGCCAGTACGATATTTGAAAAGTTATCGCCTTTTTAAGAGCGTGCCAATCCTTTTTTGATTCACTGTTAAATACGTTGTTTTTGGATTTTGAGTTTCTTCTTCAATTTCGCGCCTTCATTTTTCACACAAATCGAATCCTAGCTGTAAGAAAAGTCACGAGTTATTGGACGACCTAATAGGTGCTCCAGTCAGTCTCCCCGGATAGCAAAGTCTGCTGACACAGCCGAGAGAGGGGCAGGGAAGTCCGATCCAGACGGTGTTCGATCGAAACGAAGAGCAATCGCGATATCTCGGGCACGAGTGTCGTCGTCCCCGATGGAATCCGGTTTTTGTCACGCGATGATGCGTGCAAAAATCCGCGAGCAATCCGTCAAACGGCGCCGCTTTTGTACGGCGAGCTTCTACTCCCAGCTCCATATACGCCTCACGTCCGCTCGAGTTCGACGCGAGAATTCGCGCCACGGACGCTGATAGTTTAACGTTCTTTGACGTGCGAGTAGTGTGCACGCAGACCTAAACCCAGACCGGGGCTCCGTTTGTCAGAAAGTACTCACTTTGCAGTGCAGAGGTGCGTGTTGCACGGCATCCGGGTCGTCTCCGGTCGGCTGTCCGGATCGCAATAGCTGTCGTCCACCACGGTCTCGTCTGGCATGCTCTTACACACCGCCATTGCAAGCTTGAAACCTATTGGAAAGACAACTGCATTCACTTCGCGATACAAATCGCTCACCTTTCAAACGTTCTTCGTTATTTCGCACACTTTCATCTCCGGTTCGACCAGTATTCGTACACTGATAAATTTCAAACAAAACTATGAAATTATTGTTTATTCACTATTTTGAAAACAATTATTATGTACATATTCTGAGAAGTCCAAAGAATAGGTACAAAATAAAAGAAAATTAATTTGTTGATTAACTTGGGAATGTTGTAAAGAAAAACAAAAAATGTACATGTACGTATTCATCGTTTACAGAAAAAATAGTTAATGAACAACGATTTCACAGTTTTGGTTGAAATTTATCAGTGTACGAATACTTTCTACACCTACTCGATCTCTGTCCTGTTGTAATTGCTAGGGACATTAGAAGAGACTTCTCACAAAAATTCTGGAAGTTGGACATGAAGTTCCCGTGGCTCCTCGAGCAAGATTGATCAGTAAGCAAATTCTTCGCGACTCCTAGACGGTGATCTCTGTCGAAGGCGCAACAATTGAATACGTGGCCGGTCTAACTTCGAGTAGCCGTTATTAATTTGGACAGTGCCAGGGGTGGGAAAGGGGGTGGAACGCTCAACGATTTCTCGGGCGCAAAGTTCATTAGAATTCATTGCTCCCGATGCCGATGTAAATGAACTGGCGTCCGCGCGGGAGCCGTGCCGACTCAAGTAAATGAACTTAGTAACCACTACTAACCTCCGCCGCATGATTTCGAGCAGGCGGATATCGATTCCAAACTCCAGGAGTACCGCGATTGGCAGCTCGATCCATTTCCGCCGCACACGCCGCACGCGTCCGTGTTCTTGTTGCTGCCGACTCGCAAGTCGCAGCCGACCTTCTGAAACAGAAATTCCGACCGATTCGATTAATAAAACGTTTTCCGCCTCTCCTCTCTTCATCCACCTCCTCCTCCTCTCCTCCCCCTGCTCTGCTTCTCTTCCGTACAAATGGCTCTTTCGACCATGAGTTGCAATTACTCACGGCGCAGAGAATTAGCGAAGAAAAATTGACCTATAGAACCAAACCCTTTCTCCGCGGGGCTTTTTATTATCCCGCTCGCAAGACTTGAATTCTTCAACGTCGCCCAGAAAAGTGTTACTTCGCTTCTGGGAACAAACAGCCGTGGGAACGGGTTTTGATTGGATCCAGATTGATTTTCTTAGGTCGCGCTGAAAGGATGCTAACCGGTTGAACATTTTCGATCTTAGGCTTCGTCCAGACCTAAATGGTTTGCCGCGCATTTCGCCGTGCACGAACGCGAACGGGTATTACTTGCAAATCTGTTTACAAGACAGATAGAGCATGTCCTAAACATTCATAAGATAAAGAATAAATGGGGTCCTTGCTATGAAAACATTGCATTTTCTTTTGTTGTTTACGGAACGTGCTCTCGGAACTTAACCCTTCCGATTTTATTCAGAATATGCATCGCAGAATCATAAACAGACGAAAATTCGACATGTTGCAACATATCCAAAACTTCAAGTGATTTAGTCTCGAATTTGATGCCATAATGCTTTGTACTGACCTGAACATTTCACTTTGAAACTTTAATTCACTCAATAAACTGCCAACATTTTCTGTATTTCTTTCTGTTCGCCGTTCGACGCGGCGAAATGTTTGGTGAAATGCGCGGTTCGTCGAACCGTTCGCCAAACCATTTAGGTCCGTACGAAGCCTTATAGTTCGGATGGTCGGCCGTCCACATTCGTCGGTTTTCTATTATCCAAGACAATTTTCTTGCGACGTGGATTTCAAATATTTTATAAAAACGTCCGCGACCGCACGTTTCACGGGATAAGTCTTTCGACGTTCACATAACGCCCGCATAGCCTGCCGCGTATTCCCGGTTAATATTCAATTTCACGGGTTCGCGGTAAAATTTTTCGAAAAATTCTGTCAGTCTCACGCCGCCGTCTCGTCCCGTGTGTTCGGCAAAGGCCGCCTTTATATCGAGAACACGTTTCTCGCGAGCGTTTAGAAACTACGTTTATAGTTCGACCGGAAATTCTTCGACAGTTCGAATCGCGCAGTCCGCGAAATTTACGCGGCGAGTATAACTGCGGTGAATCATGCCCCCTACTCGACGGTGGTAGGAGAAGGTGCGGAAGAAACCCAAGAAAGGAAACGGAAACAGTGGTGGAAAGTAAGGTGTGAGAAGGTTTAACTCGTGAATTAAGTGGTAAGTGTTTGGGAGTAATCAATTGATCCTAGTACTAGATCCTCCAATAATCCTGTCAATAAAACTAATTTCTTTGTCTAATATAATAATTCCTCGGTAGAACGGACCGAAATTTCATTTTACACGAGGCTTGATTCGTTTCCCGATCTTTCGGAGCTGCATGCCTCGGTGCAAGCCTGCAAGTTCGGTTCGCGAGGTCGGTTTCAAGTGCGCACCTGGGAATTCAAATGAAATTTAAATCTGGAACACACGATTTTTGTGTGGCGCGTTTACCGCTCGTTTCCCACGGCTTACCTCTTTAAGTACATTTTGCGAAACATTCGTGAAGTGGCGAATTAAACATTTTCCACCGACGGAAGATTGGTTGGAGAAATATTAATTACTACCTTGGTGCGTGTAAAGCCGAACTCGAAGTAAATCTTTCTAATCAATATCCTATAATATACACACATATGTATATAATAAATATTCTAAAATCTGCAATAAAAAATTTTCCACCTGAATCGCAACGAACCGGAGTGATTTTATTATTCTCTCTTAATATGTTCAACAGGTTGAAAAATGATATAAAAGTATTTTTAAATTCGTTTAACGTTTTTAATGCTATAAATTACACCTACAAATTTCTGTCATAAATGCATAAAATCTAGTTACAACAAACGCGAGCAAACATGAAATCGTCTAAACGTCTCGAAATGTCTGCGAGGGTATTTGCAATGAATTCCGATAATTTTAATTTTGCATAAGTTCCGCAGCCAGTCGTCATATTTCATTTTCCTCGAACAAACTTCACGAAATAATTCGATAGCCCGCAGTATCCTCTGACGCAACAAGGGGCGAGCAATAGATGTAATTCCTCTCTTTAGGAAGCTGGCCACCCCCGCCCTGTTAGATAACAAGATCTCAGTGGAAAGTAAATCGGCGATTTCCGCGACTTTCCGCCTCTCCGCTATTTCGTTACGTAAATTTGACTGGCGTTCAATTATTCAGCCTGGCTTTCATGGTTCTATTCGGCAGTCGGTACACTTTCCGCAGCCTTTGCCACCCACCGGAGTTAGCCCATTACGCTCAATACACCCTTCCGACGGTTGGTGCACCGGTTCCTCTTCTCTCCCTCCCCCATTCTGCTTGCACTCTTTCTCTCTCCTCAGACGTTCTTTTCTCTACACTCGTTTCTGCCTTTTAACATAGTTTCCCGTAGAATGGGATTTGCCGGCTGCGGAGGAGAGCACGCGTTTTTCCCTGCCGATCACTTTGTCCGCCTTATTTCGTCCGTTTCCACTGAAAACGACGGAATTCATTCCTACAGACCACCGTGCCGTCTGTGTATGTATACATATAGTATATATGTGTATATATATGTATGTATGTATGTATATATATATTATATAAAATATATCCTCAATTTCTTGCGTACTTTTTATCCGTATCTGAGCAGCTCCTCTCTCCGGCGAGCACAGCCGGATATTATGAGCTTTGTATTACGGACGGCTAACTGAATGGCGGGAGGACCGGGGCTTGGGGAACCTCTATCGACCTCTCGAAGGATGCTCGCGGATTCCTTCCGTGAAACGATTATGTCCTACGGGTATTATACTCGTGAGCGGTGCCTGGATGCATAGAACAATGCGAGCGATCATCAGACGCAGAAATTACAAACTACCTTGCTCACCTGTCGAACGCTTCTAACGATTTCATCACTTGCAGCAAAAATTAGCAGATGTACTTCAAAGGATAGACTAAAAGAATTTAAGCATCATAAATATTCCGTTTTGTCGATCGTAGATGTTTAATAGAAATTGTGTGATGATTTCGGCACACAAGTCGATCAATTATTATAATTGATCGATTATTATATTATTATTATATAATTATTATATTTAAAATATAATTTTGTAAAGCTCCCGTCCCCTGTTTTGGCCCAAAATCTAGTAATATTTTAGTAATGTCACGTGGGGACCCTACCCCGTTAAATTGACACGAGGAACGGATGAGGGTTAAGAAAGTGAATTCGTCAGATTCAGCTTATTGGAATTATGAACACGAAACGAAGAAACGACGAATTCTGCCAACGTAGATAAATCCAACGTCAATATGTCTTGTCTATGGTTGCCTCTAACCTCCCAAGAGCGGAAGTAGCTAAACAGTAAAACACAAGCCATGCACGCGACCGAACTTTACTGTTGTCGAAGAATCTCCTGGATCGACGAAGCAGGCTCGCACAGCGTTGCGCTATCAAAGATTAATCAATGAAACCCGCCGAAAAAAGGATGGAAAGGTAGCACTCGACCTAGCTGGCGCAGAATCCGGATGCGGGCTGTTCCAGCATCGACGGTACAAATTCAGGTTCTTCGGTTAGGGGTGGTGGAGGGTGGAAAAATGCGATGGAGAAGCTGACGTCGATTCGTGACCTGGCTCGGACGGCAAACTGATTTGTCATTCAGGCTGCATGGAGGTTTGCTACGAGGTCGGGGAGTACATTATTCATCCCTTATCCGGGCAAGAAGAGCGAACCGAACTGGCAGAGAAAGCGCCAGCTGAACGGGAGACGCGATGCCAGTCAAATGGGGCTCTGCCGTGGGCTGTAAAAAGGAGAGACACGAGCCTAACGAGATCCCTACAACCATCGGCTGTCGCGAGATAATCCAAGATTTCGTGCACCGACGTCGATTTGAACAAATCTTTACAGCGATCGGCCGCTGATGGAACACTCCGCCGAGAAATGGCGGCGGATTAAAATCCTTCCCTCGATCTTCGAGAAAAAAGGATGTCCACCAACTCCATCGAACACATCTTGGTCACCTGTCCAAACTATTAAGAACTACTTCTCTTTTTTGTAACAAAATCTCTAACCGTAGAAAAATTTCTTATTTACGTATTTGCATCTCGTCTTCTGTTGTACCATCACGTTTTGTGTTGCTCTCGCCATTTATTTATCATCGTTTAGGATCGTGTATTACGTCCTCGCAGTAGACGTTTGTGTATACAATTGAAGCGAGTTTCGGTACTAATAGGAGCTAATGTTTACCAAGTCGAGTACCGAGTAACATTTCGTGCCAATGAATAATATCATTTCAGTTTTATTTGACCGTCAGGGTTGTTGTCAACGCACTCGAGAATCGTACGGAATGCATCCGCTCATTTTCGCGACGGTTTAAATGTGAGATTCCGCGGTCGAAAGGATTAACGGCGTGGACGATGTTAATTTCTTTGGGAATTCCCCATCGTCCGGTTTCCAGACGAACGATTTCCGGGTACGGTTTCTCCGGTGCACAGGGAATGTCCGCATTCTCTGGATGTAAAGGTATTATTTGTACGAATCGAGCCGAGGACAGCCGGGATTGCAAGAACAGGGGATCGGCGCCGTTAAGTTCCGCGATATTTCATTTTGCACGCCCGACCGGCTGCCCGTTTCTCTTCGCCTGTTTACCTAGAGAAATAACCGGTTGCTTCGATAGTTCTATCCTTCAATTACGGTGCTCCCGCTGCAGGTTTCCACTTCTCGGGGCAAAGTAAACCTAATCCCGAGCGCCCGTATTGTGTCTCTCTCCCGTTTTGTTTGCTAGCGCGAGTGTAAGCGCGCGCACACTATGGACAGAGGGTAACCCGTGTCTGTGTGCGTGTGTATATGTGTGCCATAGTATGTCCCTCTCTCCATTTGTCCACCGACAGGATCTAAAAATTCTGCGGCCTGCTGAGATCCTCTTCCAGGAAATCTCGATGAATTTTTCAACCGTGCAAAATACTTTGCGGCAGATAACGCCGATTTCTCGAAGCAATTCCCTTCGCAACCACCCTTTTGATCGATGAAAGGTCCGCTCGAATACAAATCTAATTCTTCGCAACTCAGCAACTCCAATGCGTTTATCTATTCATCGTTTTCAAAAATAATTATTCTCTTCGGCGTGAAATTTCATTTAACAGATTTTATGGAACAAATAACTTCAGATCCTGTAAGTATTATAATTGTTGTTGGCGTTATGTCCTTAGCAGAGGGCTAAATTTATAAATAATGGGTAGAAATCCATTAGCCTTAATCGCTCGGCAAACGATTGCAGATCGATCAAATTTCCCGGGCGAGTTTCCCCATCGCATACATAATTACAAAATTGAAATCCAATTATGACCTTCATGAAATTCAAAGGATTTCGGGTAAGACGTTGTCGGGACACAGGGCGGGAGATAGAAACGGGACAAATACGGTGACGAATTCAGGGGCAGCGTCCGTGAGGGGTGTCAAGAAATAATTAACGAGATTTAATAGCGGCGACAGTGGCGACGAAGTTGGAAGGACAATATCTAATCAGCAGGACGAGTCCACGTAATTAAGCACTAACCGGGGCTCCGGTGAACGCAAACTGGTTTTGCATTATTAAAGCGCGGCCGGCGAGCTCTCCTTTCGCTTTGGACACGCTCGATAAGTGCGCGACGCTTTTGTGCCATCACAACTCGTTAGAGTTTGTCCCCACCCCTCCCCCTGAAATTCCTCCAATTGTTTCGCTTAGCGAGGTGCCCTCCCCGTCGTTTGTTTCGCCGGATGTTACGCGAATCGCTTGGCGCTCCGGCGTCTTCCGGTATATTTGTTTGCTCGCCCTGGCAAAGTAATCAGTGGACACCTGAATTATACAATCTTTCCCATTATGTAATCCTTTTGTGAGTGGTAGAACGCGTTTCCTTCGAGACATCCTTCCTTTCGAGAAGACAATTCAATTAATTTATTTCTTTATTATTGCTTTAAACCAAGTGCTTTATGTAACAAGTGCAATATTATTACATTTGGCTTACATTAACTAACGAGGGAACATCGATGAATATTGAATAAGAAATGAATGCTCATATTTCTGTAAAACAAGCCAGAATTCCTTCCTGCGCACACCAGGTTCAATACTATCTTTCATTATGCATAAATACTGTGAAATGGCAAAAAAAAAGAAAATCCTAAAACACGTATCCCCTCTTTCGGATTAAAAAACCCACACACCCGTGTTTACATTAAAATTAACTAACGTAAGTAAGTATCAACTGGCCATGTTCCCTTGTAAGTGTAACGATGTTTCTAAATTCGAACGGAACATTACATTTCAATTTATGTTGCATAAAATATAACGGGACGTATCAATTACGCTTAAGAGTAGAATAATTAATCGGTTGGGAGGTACTATATTATCGTCCAAATTACGGTCAGTGATCGAATCAAATACAAATTAATTTGCAGCGCTTTCTTCGCGAACTGATTGAATATTTACGAACAAGTAATTAATATTAAATGACCAAAGTAAACGGTGAATTTTTATACGAAGGCCAGCAGTATTGAAGTTAATTATTTACCGAGAAACTAATCGATGCGGCATCTCGCAGTCGCCTCTAAGATCGAATTAACTTAATGGAGAAGAAGTGCGAGCGTCTCGACGCACCCAGTGCAAATATTGGCGGAAGACGACCGGACGTAGCCTCGTTAGCTCGCGTTTTCTCTGGCCGAGGAAAAACGCGGTCGCGCACAATCGCGGCGGAAACCAAAAGTTATAAATAAGTTTGGACGAGTGGACAGAGGAAAAGAGAGATGGAAAATGAGATACCGTATGCCCCACCTGAGAAAATCTCGAGTTTCCGGTCCCGGAAGTTTCTTCTGACCAAGTTTCAACAAGAGATGCAGCGATTGCGTCTTAATTCTTAACTGAATCGGGCAGCTCGGGCACGATCGAATATTTAAAGGTCTTCTCCCTTCCACTTTTAATTAATTAGCATGCTGTAATCACTCTTGAAATTCCTCTTGACTGTAATCGGAAAGTGCCGAGCAATCGGTTTGAGCGAATTCCTTTGGAGAATCGAAATACATTCAATATGAAAAACGTTTAACCTAATTAGTTTATTAATTCGGAGATGCGTTTAAATTTTCAGCGGGTATTTATTTTCAATGTTATTTCTGTGTGCTTTGATGAAAAGACCTCGCGACGAACTCATTGGGTAACTTCGATAGTATCTTGCACAGTAACGACAATACGATTTTCATTTATACGATAATTAGACTGCAGTTTGATGTTTAACATTAACGTTTTTTTAATTTGTATTATTTTCTCTCGCTAACAATTGCAAATTCAATTCGTCTATTTTCCAAATGGCGTGAGTCGATAAAGTTAAATATTGCATTCAAGCGAATATTAAATTGAATTAAAGTGGAACAATCACAAACCTTCAGAATAACAATATAGATTCCATCAAAAACCAGCAGATGATTGTTTTTTTAATGTTTACCTCGAAGAATCGAACGATAGAAAGGAGAACGAAGGAGGTTCCAGGGATATTATTTTATCACATCACGGGAAAACATACGGCTGTCAACAGTTTTTTTGTCGAGGGTCTACACAAGCTTCATTCGTTATAAAACATCCGGCACGTTTCGAATGAAGTTTGGAAAGCAGGCTTTAAAAAGCATATTTTCTGCCAGTGAAGAACCAGTTCCGCTAGTTCCGTTTTATTCGCAACGGTCCGAGGTTCGTTTCGTATAAATTCCGCGGACATGGCAGAGAGCAAACACGGTCTCGTTCCAGAAAAAACAGTCGAATCACACGCCCGTTTCGCGTGTTAATCGCATATTAACGGGGCGATGAAACTTGCAAGGGGATGACCGGACCGGATACTCAACGGGAAATCGAGAGAGATGGAGGCAGAGCCCAATGAAAATATTTTTTCCGACATTCTCTTGTTTACGGCATTTTTTACAAGTCTATCCGTCGAACGCGTTGCCGCGATTTGACTGTCTCCGGAATTAACGCGTCGAAATTGGTCCGGTAATTGACCCAGTTGTTTCTGGAATTGGCTGACACGCCGCGCGCGATGATCACTTTATATGTCTGATCAGCGGACGACCTACATCACTAATTAGAGCGCTTACGGGTTTCCGCGTAAAAAGTGAAAGTAATTTTAATTTTGCAATTCATATAATATTAGACAAGTTAGTAATAGATTTGATTAGTTTTAGATTTCGTTAGAAGAAAGTGAAAATTCGTATAAATTTTGCCATTTATCGACAGGAATATACACAGAATTTTGAAGATGAATTGAAAATGCCCCAAATATAGAGGATTAAAGTTACGACGTAGTTTAGTAATAGCAAAAATAATGAACCAATGATTCAGATTTGGAAATTCAATGCCGAAACCAAGCGCAATCAACATTCGACTGTGAATAGTAGTGCGGATCTGCGATTGGCGAGTTAAAAATTCGATCCATTCGGGAATCTAATTTGTTAAGTGAATCATAGTTCACTCGAACCGAAGGAAACCGGCGCCGACGAGCCCCTGGAACGTTCATCTCTGGGGGGAACGTAATTTTTGCGCCGCGTCAGTATCGCTTGCGATACGCCATATTTTGTAGCTCGTACGAAAGTTCGCGAGTTTCGGCCTGCCAAACCTCCTCCCATCCAATCTTGTGTTTTACAAGCGGCGCGGCCGATTTCCGAGTCGCATTTAATCGAGCATGCTGCTTCGAGCACTGTCGATTACACGAATTAATCGAAACACAGCGCGTGAAGGAAAATACAGACAAATGTGGCTTACGACTAGGAAAGTAAACATGGATCAAAGTCTACTTTGTAAATGTTTGATGACGGATTATGTTGTTTAATGAAATATTCATTCCACCGGATTCGAATACATATCGACATTGATCGAGCTTGTTAAAACAAACATTTTCGGTGGGATATACAGATAAATTTTCTCCGTCTTTTATCGATTTATTTATAAAATCGATTTTTTAATGAACTTCCCTTTGCGTGAACGAGTTCCAAGGAATTTCTATTAAAATGATCGAGGAGAAATGATGATTACAGAACGAGAAATGATCTCAAGTTCTGTAGTTGAAAATATTCACTATCTGTCTGATAGTCCCAGTTTCATCGGTCCGCTGTACGAACCGCAAGGTACAAAGCGAAATCGCAAACATTTCCGGATGATGCAACGCGGTGAATGAAAATTCGCATCGATCCCGCTCGTTTCTCCATTAAAACTCGTACGCAATTTACTTTGACCAAATGAAATTTCGTTTCATATTAATTGAAGCGCGCTGTAATCTTCAGATTGATTAATAATAACGAACAACCGCGATGGTCACGCTTATTATGCTTGATTAAATTTACAGCGAGCAAATCATATATCCGTGCGTGTGAAGTGGGCTCCGTATAATTTCGTAACGAACGGCCGTGCGGAAACGAAAGAGAACAACGACATCCGTTCGTTTTCAGACAACTGAGCTTTCATAAACAAATAACGCCTCCGACTTTTTGTCGCATTCGTTAACTGGACACACATCTGCCCAGTTGTTTCGGGAATCGGTCGATATTTGAGCAGGATCAAAATGTTTCGAGTTCCGTTCGTTCGTAAACGATCTGTTATCAAGACATTCAATAAATTTTAAACAACGCAGGATTGCCGCTGAGGCACCCTATGAACGTTAGGGTGCCTCAGAACTATACAATATAGAGGGGTCGCGTTTAGTTTTCGAGATATTCGCAAAACACTACTGCTGATACTGTATTGAATTTTAGGTATTCTAGCTCGCTCCGTGGCAATGTAAAGCCGCTTCGGCGCGGCGTCTGTTTACTTTTTTTGTAAACACGTTGTGGGGATGACAGAAACCAAGGTCTCACTCTATATAGGATGAGCTTTCAATTTTAAAAGACAATTTTTGTTTAGGAGTTATTTACGAAAAACACGGATCAATCAGAGCGCGGCTACAGCGGATTGATTCTGGTTCAGCCAATAGCGACACCACGTTAAGCGGGACCTGTCGCCGAGTCGGACTCCGTTCGCATATAGCCGGGCTCTGATTGGTCCGTGTTTTTCGATAATAACTCTGAAACAAAGCCGCGGACACCATTTTTGTAAAGGAAAATGTCGCTTCAAATGATCCAAGGAACCTCCCATTTCCGGGAGTTACACATATTTGGGGACACTCTGTATATTGGAAAAGGAAAATGTTGTTCAAAATGTCGAAATCTATAACATATTTAAATTTCATCAAAATCGAAGTAACAGCGACTCACCATGCATTGGCCGGCGATGCAGACATCGGTGCCATCGGTGTAGCACTTGGTGCCGTCCTCCACTTTGTCAGCGAGCTGAACGACGATAGTCTCGTCGCTGTCGAGCTGCAAAGCCTCGGTGGCGTCTCGCGGAAGCATCTTCTCCGCGGACGTTTCCTGTTTCAGCCGGCTCCCGGTGTTCTCCAAGGACTGCTCGCCACGGCAGATCAAAGCGCATGGTCTGGTCGGGTCATAATGCGGATACCATTTGAGTAGTTGCCCGCTATAAGGTACATCGTCGTACGCCGCACACTGCTCCGCACGGATATCGCTCGGCTTCTCGCAGGGCTGCAATCAAAGTCGAGGATTATCTTTTGAAACGGTTCGCTCGATTACGTAGGCCGCCTATTAGGTGGCTTTTGGAAGATTTACGATCTTCCAAAGGTAAGTGTCAATACACCGAGAATATTTCAACTCCGAAAATCCGCGAAACAATGAATCTTTTCCTGGAAAGGAGCTACGTTGCATTCGATGAAACATTTTATCAACGAAGACGGGCGCGAACGCGTTAAAGTCGCTAAAGTAAGAATGAAATGATTGTTTCCCTGGCGAATTCAATTGGTAGAGTAACTGATATAAAGGAGGAGCTATTCTCGCAACTCGCTAATAAAAATTTGCACAGCCACGGGGCGAATGATCAAGAGCTCTTTGCCATCATAAAACAGGTGGGATGAGGAGTCTAGGTAAAGGGAAACGGCGACGGTTAATTCGCGTTCTCCTTTCCAGTTCATTTGATTCGGCGCGTTTCGTTTTGCGTCGAACAATATATTACAGTTATACGTGACAGAATGTATTCAGGGTCGATTTACCATTACGATAATGAAACACGGTCGCAATAATGTCAGGATTATATCGTTCGACGGGTTGCATCGTAACGGCCTCGAGTGTTTCGCCCATTATTTCCGTTTTAGTTATCCGTAAGCTGTTAAACGAGGCATGCCTCGCCGCGGAAAACCCAAACGGATTTCCACAAGGGACGGGTAGAAAGCAAAGGCGCAGATTTCGCCGTGGCAGATCATTAGCCAATTAGGTCGAATCGTTATTGATATTTTAAGATGTCCGTCCTCTCTCTGTTTGTCTCTCTTTCTGCTAGAGAGAGAGATGCACAATCGCGTTTATTCGTGTCGCTCGGTTTTCCAACCTCGTGGAACGGAACAACCGTGGCACGTTCGCAGTCGTTGTATTGAACACAAGAGAGCGGGATGGGTGGTCTTTGTTTCCACGTGTAATTTGCGGATTGCCTGTAATTTCCCCGGGAATTATTTAATTGGAACGATACGTGCTCCCGCGGCGTTACTTGCGCGGCTCGCACGGGCTCCATTACGCTTCAAAAGCATCGTTCCGTTTCCGCAGCGCTTGATCATTCTCCACTCGATAATTTCGTTATTCGAATTTAATCAGCCGGATGCAAAACGAAGGATCGAACGCTGGGAAAGTTCACCGTTGTTGATGCACACCGGCTTTTCTTTCCGTCACAGTGCACGAATGAACAACGCTTCGGTCTCTTCGTGAATCGACATCGTAATTTCCATGGAACCCCTTCGTCGAACGCTTAATACAAAATCCGCGGGTCCATCCTTCTTGCCGCGAATCACTCGCCCGCCGACTCCTTCCCGGAAAATCCAGGTAGGAGGGTGAGGGTCCTTTTTACGGTGCCCAAGGGACCTCGAGTACAAGAATAAAAAAATGAAGGAAGAAGCAGAGGCACAAACGAGCCAGATGTTGGTAAATTCTTCGGCTTTCTCCGACATTAATTTCAATAATTCAGGAAAGGAATTTTTATTCAGCCAGCAACCGAATCGATTTATCTCTCGTTTATGTCTTTAGGTATTTGATCACCGGTATCCCAACGCAGCCGAATCAACAAACTGAACCGAATTGATGGCAGCTAATTATCGATGTAATTAACAGCTTCGTAACCAGATCGGGTATGCCTCGAGGGCATATCGATTGTACGTTTTTGCCAGCATTGAGAATATACCTCGTTTCCCATCGAGTGCACGTTCTAGAATGTAAATTGTCTCGTTCTCGGACTCGTCATTTTTTCACTCGCCTCAGTTTAAAAGGAAACGTCGAACTCAGAGAGTCGAACAGAGGATTCATCTGAATTATTCGAGTTTGCAATAACAGCTGGTTCGATATTCAACGAGCCCTGTCAGATTCGCGAGTTTCATGTCAAATTAACATGTAAATTATGACAGTTACAACGGTAATGTACCGTTTTCCATTGTTTTTGGTGAAACATCTTTATACGCCGTAGATACTAACACAATTTTTTCGGAGATTTTCACTCGGAAGTTTATTTATTCAGTTCACTCATCCTCTGAAATTTTTCGAGCGACTTTCTCGGGCCCTCCATATTCCATAAAATTGTCTTCCAGCCATTTAAGGTATTACATCGATCGAAGAAGAGGATTCCGCCAATGATTTCCGGTATTAAGAGACCAGGCTATTAGTTTTAAGTTTATTCCGCAGAGCCCTCCCGCCTAAACGACCTAATATAATAAATTCTCAGAGTTTTCGGTTATTAGAGATGGGGGAGGGAAACGGGACGGAGAAATCGGGTGGATATCGTTGGGACCATGTCCGATTTCGAGTCAATTTCATCGGAGGACGGAGAATATTGTGCTCGAAGTTGGAAGACGGATCGGACAAATCTGCAGTTTTAATCCCATTAACGGACTATCAAATTCTCTCAAGATTCAATCAAATTATCCACCGATAGATCCTAACGGGATGAGAAGTTTCAGATTCGTGGGGGAGAACTATGCTGCTACTCGGCCGCGCAGAACTTCGCCCCATAGACGAAGTTAAAACTTCTCCGATTGATGTAAATAGTAATCGCGGACGAGCTGCTTCGCACGAATTATTGTTATTCCATTCAACGTACACGCGAGGGTTACAAACAAATCCGGTTCTGTCGATTGTTGGTCTCCTAACCCTCAATGAAAAGAAGTTTTGTAAATCGACTTTGTTCGATTGTGTTGCTAAAGTATTCGGCAGCTCGAATTTGTCATGTTTGACTGATTATGACTCGACATCTGTCAATCGTTGAATTTTGTGCCCATTACATCCATTGTTCAGTAGATCATAGCTACAACATATAAAAAATCCAACTGATTTAACCGGGATAGATTTTCCATACGATTTGTGCGGTGTCCTTTGCGAAAAATATATTTGCTGCCGAAAGCTGGTTGATTTCCAACAACGGGAACATCAAAGTTCCCCGTCACTTTCCCGCGCTCTAACGAAGCTGATTAGCAACGGCGCTAATGGTAATTAATTAACACGGTGCGCCGACTGTAATTTAGTTAGATCAACACTGGCGTTGTTCCCCGTTGCAATTACACAACGGGTTGCGTTTCTTTCTTCGCGCATTCTGCAATTGCAAACGCGAGACGCAAATTAATGGTAAGTCCTACACGGGGATACGAATGAGGCGATGATCAACGGTTCCATTAAAACTTTCCCCCGTATTGTTATTATTTCTGCATTAGCCGCGCATTAACGCCGTACGGACTAAAACGTTGCGTTTTAGGGGACACAAGTTTCGGGAATTCATATAGCGAGGGAGCTAATTAGTAGAACTTGCTTAACGACACGAATTTACTGTTTTTACTTATTACCATCTTATTTCATTGTTTTAGGTAAAATTGATTTAATTCGGTCTATTTATTGGTGATTAGCATCCACAGAATATATATAAAATTAATTCGAATAATGAGAACACGAAGAGAAATGAAATTCAAAAACGGAATTCTGATTCACTCGCGTTTCCGGCAATTGCTTCACGATGCAATTTATGCATATTTGCGTAATCTACTGTGCTCCCTTCTCCAATGTAAATGTACGTGCACACGGGAAGCGAAATGTAGGCTTTGATGCGGGACACAATCTTCTGTCTACATTTAATTTTACAGAACTTTTAATCTAGATTCTCTCGTTCTTATTGAGCGCTTCTCTCGTTCGTCTGCCGCTTTAACTTTCTGCGATTACTCTCTGTTTCCGACGAACGTTTTTTGGTACTTCAATCTACGGTAGATCATGAAATATTTTTTATTCTATTAAATACTCGTCGACTAAAATACTTCTAATCATAAAAATTCACTTATTCACTGCACTAAAGTAGAGTGTATTAAATCGATTTCGACAACTTCGGAACTAGAAAATAAAAAATTTCGTATCGGTGATTTCCATGGGACCCTAATAAATTCGGTTTTCCCTTACAAAATGGAGAAGAGACGAGACCAAAGTGTACTTAGCCGTTATTACGAGAGTAGTTTGAACTGAACGGACTAAGGAATATCGAATGACAAAACATTAAAAAAAATATTGAAAAACTCATTATTAGAATGCATATTTTTATACGAAATGAAAATTGTCTTCGTCAATTGCAAAACATAGGAATGAAATAGAAATTGCCTTACGGATGAAGGATCTAAAAAGTTCGTTATCAATCATTGATAAAATTATTTCCTCTTTCGTTAGAACTAACGAGCGCCAGCCAGCATTTGGGCCACTGTCTAGCAGTGCGAATCAATTTTTCAAATGGACGTGGAAGCGGTCGAACGGCGAATCGTGCAGATTATGAATATCGAGGTGTGTTTTTCGCGTTATACGCGGCATCGATGTGACGCGTACAGAGGGGAACATGTTTATGAAATCGATGGCTCATAACGTTTCCGTCGGAAACGAGGGACGGAGAGAGATTGCCCCAGGCGACGGACTTTTTTTTTCATTCGTCGCACGATCGCGCGCGCTTTCCCCCAGACGGAATACAGCCCCTCGCGTTTGTGTGCACGATTTTATTTAATTTGCGCCAATCCGCGGCCAACGAACCGTCTAATTCGCGCGCGGGGAGCTGTTGCATAAATTAAAAACATCACAGTTTCGATTTCCGTCGCGTCGACCACGCGGAATTAACGCGTCTTGAATATAATTCGAGTTTAATGCCACAGCCTGTCGTCAAATAAGAAATCAAACTCGGAAATAACTATGCTTTCCGCAGGCTTCAGTATCACTGCAAAAATCAACTTTGTACTATTTAATTTGCAAAATTTGTGATTTTAGTTGTAGAGTCGCTACTGCAAAGAATTACTCGCAATATTTTTTATATTTTTCTGAGGTCTTTAAATACATACCGATACTGGGGACAAATATATCGATATTTTATTATTTAAGCACTTATTTTTAAGCATTCACAAGAATAAATGAAAAACCAAATAATAAAACTACCTGGAAGAATTTAAGAACATTGCAATATTATTAACTTGTCGAAAAATGGTTTTGAATATTTAATTTCAAAAGTTTCAGACAGGATTCGATGCAAAATGGAGAATTCACGATTTGAAAGAATTTAGTTCGTCCTGTTGCAGTCGAATAAATATTAATCTCGAGCACTGGAGGGTCCAATGGTGGTTATGGTTGCCTATTGGGTATAGAGTTGAATAAAACTTATCTAGCCATCAAAGCGACCATTCCCAGGTGAAATTGACTTCGTCAGTGGAAAGAAATCCTTTTTCCCTTTGATTCGCGGCAGAATACATAACCCGCGCGTAGTTGGCGAACCGGGTTTCGCAATTTTTTTTCCGCCGGTCCGTTTTTCCACAGAAATCCCGCCCGGTTTCATACCTAGTCTCTACATCTGTCCACCCACTAACCGTCCCCGCTTCACCGTTGTTCCACCTACACCCTTTTCCATGGGACACTAGCGTCGAATTACCCGGTGATCTATCATTTCCCGCACCCGGAATGCAAAACGCTACTTACGAGACACCTGTTACTGAACCGATAAAAAAAATTTGCTGTGTACCGTCGAAAAGTCGCTAATACTGTCTCGTTTGCTCGTGCAAACTCGAAAAGTGTCGTACCAGCTCGTCAGGTATACAGAGGGTGAGCAAAATGATCGTACACTTTTTAAAATGGAATATATTTTTACAATTGTACCAAACGACCTGATTTTTATAACTAATTAGAAGCATTGCTTCCTGAAATGATACGCATAAAAGATTTTGCAAAAAAATATTGTTTACAAGGTTACTTGCAAAAAAAGTGGCATTTTTTAAAAATTTAAATTTAAATTTGTAATAGATTTCGACATTTTGAACAACTTTTTCCTTTCCCAATATAGGGGGTTCGCCTTTAGTTTTCGAGATATTCTCAAAAAACTATTGCTAGTACTGTATTGAATTTTTCGTATTCTACATAGCACGCTCCGTGGCAATGTAAGGCGGCTCCGGCGCGGCGTTTGTTTACTTTTTTTTGTAAACACGTTGTCGGGGAAATTCCTTTCGGTGATTTCTTTCTTTCCAGAGTAGTCTTTCAAAATTGTCCACAACGTGGTTACAAAAAAAAAGTAAACAGACGCCGCGCCGGAGCGGCTTTACATTCCTACGAAGCGTGCTGGAACACATAAAATTCAATACAGTATTAGCAATAGTTTTCTGCGAATATCTCGAAGACTAAAAGCGACTCCTCTATATTGGAAAAGGAAAAAGTTGTTCAAAATGTCGAAATCTATAACGTACTAAAATTTCATCAAAATCGGAGTACATTGACCCTTTCGCAATAATTACTAAATTTTTATTTTGTTTCAATGCTACAATGCCAAAATGCCGAAAATGCGATTGAACAGTAATAAAAAACGAGGAACTGATGTTTCGATTTTATTCTGACAATCTCTTCGGTCGAGATACGAAATTGGAATTTTACACAATAGTTTCGTAACCGGAAAACCATTTATTCAGAAATATCTTTAAAACCAACGTCGAACTGTATTCCGGAGATATTGTAAACGATTACTTATTCACGAAAAAATATAACACGTAAACTATGCATGAACTGCTATCTGTAGAAAGAGGACCTGCTATTAATTTTTCAGTGCTGAAAAAGTTTGGTGGTCTGAATAAACCTAACTGAACCGAGCAGGAAATGAAAAATTAAATGAGAAAAACGTAACGTGCTTTTTCCGCGATTTATTCTTATAAAAAACGTGACAAAACCCATTTCATTAAGTAAGAAAAATTGCTATTAGCTATTTCATCACCGAGAAGCAGCGACACAAAAGAATAATTGGCTGAATTTAACAGTTCTCAGTAAAAAGTGTTCGAAATTCAGGAATACTGTGTCAGTCTATTATTATAAAGATAATTCTACTCGGAGATTAGTGTTCCCGGGGAGAATCGTGTCTAGGAGACGAGAAGGACTTCGCTGGAAAGTTTTTTTCGGTATAACACGCGGGCACAGAGGATATCCGTGGATTAAACGTACTCGAGGCTGCTACACCCGCTATCTTTCATCTGTTATTTCAAAGAATTTCCGCTCGCGGAGCGTTGTTATTTAGCCCGCGTCAGTGAAAGTAGTTTTCACGGGCTAAAGGAGGGCGACAGTCGCCACCTTCCGGTCGTTCACTTTGCCCGGCGTTTACGCAGACATACCCCCGCAGTTTCATCGCGCCCGAGACGCGAGCGCGCTTTAAATTCTTAATCCCCCAGGATTATATCACAATTATGACAATGGGATCTAACCGCCGTTACTCCGTGTTAACACACTATTAACGCCGCCGTTGGAATGATTACCGAACGCCAACGTTAGCTTCGATAATTTTTCTCTACGGGGTGTCTCATTGTATTCTTAAATGAAACTATTAGATGATAAATTGCACAATACTACAAATTCAACTGGCGTTTTCTGTTGACTAGGTTTATTATTTGGGGGTTGAGTGTGCATCCACGTGTAATGGGAGCAGTATTGGGCAGCGCTTTAAAAATGAAATCGGTTATTGGAAAGTTCCCGTGATGTTTGTCCGAAGCATGATCTATCAGGGGCGGATCTTTGTCGGAACGGACGCGTATCCGGTGAGTTTGGATTTGAGAGATGGTGCGGCAATTCACGGCTAAAGTGGAAAGGGGGGAAGGAACTATGCGAAACGTTGAAACCGGTTAGGAACCGCGAAAGCCGCAGTGCAGAGTTCAGGCGCTTCTTAACAAGGAATCTCAACTACTCATGACACCGGAACGTTTCTACGTCCATCGTTTCCGGTGACCCCCAGCGGGCATCCGGCGGACATTCTAACCCATCGCGTCAACACCGTTGGGAACTGTGAATTAGATAAGGGTGGGCATCATTATCAGATTTGTTCCATGCCTTTTCATCATTTTCAAACCCCTTGGATCACCATGTCACACGTTTTTGTGTTATTGACTGAACATAAGTTCTCTTATCATTGGTTCAGCGAATGAAAAAAAATTTATAGCGATCAGTTTGTATAAATTCCCACAATTTCAGTGAACTGTTCGCGTTGTTTGGTTTCCGTAAGGTCGTTAATTGATCGCCAACGAGAGAATAAATCACCTCAGACACGTTCCTCGTGGTTTCGAGGCGAATGTTCCAGGGATCGAGAGCAGAAAATGAATCGGAGATCCTCAGAGGCGAACGTATTTTCACAAATTCCCCGAATCATCCCGCAGCGTAACAGGATTGCTCGAGCCACTTGTCCCGGCCGCGCGTTTCGAAAACGTTATTTTCGCGAGCATTTCCAGAAGCCCTTGGTTGCTCTCCCTTCTTCCCTGGGCTGGGAAGTTTTCGTAGAAAAGGAGAGCGGTGTTATCCTTCGAATAAGAGGACCGCAGCCATGTGTTTTCCTTTATACCATCGTCCAATGGGGAAGATTCCACCAGGTTACGTTTCCATCATCTTGAGGAGACACCATTGCGATTCGATGAGAAAAAATCGACGACTACTAGAAATGCTTAAATACACCCTAGTCTGTATTATAAGACATTAGTCAACTCGTACAAAACTTTCGTTCGCATCTTATGTTTCTTAAATCGTGTAGTTCTACTTGTTGTTTACATTCTGTTATATACTTCATTAATTTTTTGGAAAGTGGTATTCTGTAATGCGTGCTATATGTATGTTATAATGTATGCTATATAAACCAAACATGGTTTACGCCATCAATAAATAAATAAATGTCGGATCTTAGAATGCAAACATTATGAAGGGTTTTGATCAAGAAGCACATTGCATTGTGTATACATTTCAATTTCTAAAAATATGCAAAAAATTGCATGATCTGTGGAGTGACCAGATAATTTCGAAAGTATTTCAGCTTCTAACGTTGCGACAGTTTTTGTACAAGCGTGGTGGAGTCAAATTGTCCGCGAGTGAATTGTGAATTCGAATAATCCGGACCCGATAGAGAAATTCGCCGTTTCATTTTGTCGCTTGTTGTTTGTGGAATCAGTTTCGCTGGCGTTCATTCTTTCCCGGGCGTCTAATAGCGAGGGGTGAGTTTGCACGTCCCGATCCTGAATCCTCGGCAATAAGCGTCGTTTTCGGATATTGCAGCGACACCGGGAACTTTTCGATACGTAACAACCGAAACGTGAAAGGTCGGTCGATCGGGATCGGGATCGAGATCGACGATAACGGAATTGCGTTCTCTACGTAATTGCATAAACTCGCCCTCGTTCCACTGTTTAGTATCGTTCGTACGTTTTTCCACGTGGGGCTATTTTTTTCTCCCTTTTCCTTTCGAGAGGGAAGCTTGTTCCTTCACATCGTGTTTCGACTGCCATAATATGCTCGGAAACCTTTTCAGCGGAATAGGTCGATAGGTGGCAGTTACAGTCGCGGAAAATATTGGAGAACGGAGGAACATGTTTCCACCTCGGTCCGGCGCGCAACTTTATTAACAGCATTTCGCTCTTGTAACGACCCAGGCTTGCTGTTTTTACGGAATAAGTCAAACAGCTGCGAGCACCAGAAGTTTTTCAATCTTGTCCGCTGACTTTTCTCCGCACTCTCTCTCTCTCTCTCTCTTTCTCTCCCTCTCTCTCGTTTTAATGCGCCGCAACGGAGAAGGACGAGGTGAATGTAAGAATTTTGCGAACGAGAGACGAACGACGGTGAATGGACCGGTCGAACCCGAAGAAATTTCGTGGCCGGCTGTTCGAGCTGAGAATTTGTTCTTATTTCGACTTCGGTAGCTGTTGTGTTGACTTGAGAATTGAAAGCGTGTCGATTTTAATCTTAAAAATGTGTTCATCCTGTAATGGTTCGAAACGTAGGTCGCAATGGCTACGAAAAGTATAAAAATCTTTCTGTTCATCTTTTACGTTTTACAATTAACGTGGACGATATTTATTTTACACGAAGATCCGCTGTCTAACTCACCAGTGTCCGGAAATATAAAATGCGGTTGAACTACAATATCGAATCTTTCCAACAATGAAACACTAATAATTTTTCTTAGAAAAAAAGCATATTGAATGTCAATTATTTATGATTGAAATGTTGAAATGTTCTTTGATTCGTTGTCATTTCAAATCTGTATCTGTATCAAATCCGTATCTGATGTAATAATTTGCGAAATTGCTTAGTAATCACAAATGATCGTACCAGTGCGCCAATAACATTTATTGTAGTTATTATCGGATCGTGTTTTGCAAATTCAAGCGATCGGACTGTAACCTCTCTCCAAACAGAAAACAGGAGGAAGATGCATCCGCGGCAGGGTCGCCGAGTTTGCACTGCGAAACGGTTTCGCTAATTCCTAGGACAGATACCTGGGATAACAAGAATCGTCGATGGTAACACCGGTTGGCCGTTCTTCCTGGCGGTCAGAGGTTTCCGCGATTTTAATCCTGCAAGGCCTGGATACGACTTGATCCGCCAATTCCCACCGGCATAGACCGCTACCCCCAGCGCAAACAGATTCAACCCGGTTTTCCCAGAGCTGCGTTGTAATGGCGTCTCTCACCCCCGGCCGTCCTGACCCGATTCTGTTCTCCGTGTTCTTCGGAGCCGGGCCTCTTACCCCATCTCTCGAACGATGTTTCGATTATCGTCGTTGATTAGGTTCGGGGACCGATAAAATCCTCGGTAATAACGTTTGCCGTTCCGCCTTGCCTGAGCCAACTTGTCTCGCGTCGGGTCTTCTCTCGCTTCGAGGATGATTAATGAAACACTGATCGGTCTTATCGCGAGCAGAATCGTTCGCAAAAATGCTTCCAGTATCGCGATAAGGGTTGACGATGCGAACCTCGTTTTCTGTGTTTTAAACCCCGCGCCAAGAAGGATTTTCTGCGGTGAATGAGTGGGTGGAAAACCATACTTGTGGTTTTCACATACATTGAATTTAATAAACATCTCTTATGATTACCATCACCATTCAAAATTTTGTATAAATTCTCTCGATAATTCTTAGTAGTCTCAGAATTTTGTTATGGTTCGGTGTAAGATAGAGGGTAGCCGTCACATTAAACCAAACACCAATGGCTGCCCGCACGGGTTATGCGACGAGCAAGCTTGCCTCAGAGAGATCATTTCCCCTTTATTTTCTGCGAGGTTGAATGAACGGCTATTCATAAGCTGTTTCGCTCGGACACCGACTTTGACATCATGGTCGAAGGTGAAACAGATTCTTCCGCTTCTCTTCGAGCCCCTTCTACCTTCAACCTACGTGTTCTGCTCACCCCATGCACGATGCTCCCCGTGATTCTCGCGTTTCCACGCTTTGAAGCGACGCCACTCGGGTAATTTACGTCGCCATTGAGCTACCCACTCTTGTGAACCCCAACCGTCCCGGAAACGGATACCTTCAAACGAGTTCCTGAAAGCTGCGGAACACGGAACTCGGCCCGGGACCCCGCGATTTCTTTTAATCATTATTTCGCCGGCGCACGCGATACTTTCGACGTCGGTTCCTCGAGAGGTTGCTCCGAAGAATAACAATGTAAGTGGTATGATGCTCTTGCACATAACGTTGTAAAATGTAACACAGTTGCCAATCTATAAATTGTCGACGAAAAGATCTGGAAATTGCGATAGATTAGAATTGGTAAATGTCGAGGTAATTATATAGAAAAGGTCTGTCTACTCCGAATTTGATGAAATTTTAATATGTTATGCAGCAACACATTCTCAACAACTTTTTCCTTTCCCAATATAGGGGGATCGCTTTTAGTTTTCTAGATATTCGCAAAAAAATATTGCTAATACTGTATTGAATTTTTCGTATTATTGTACGCTCCGTGGCAACGTAACGCTGACTCGCGCGACGTCTGTTTACCTTTTTTTGTAAACACGCTGTGAAACTACTCCTGGAATTTCGTATGCGTGGTCGTCTCCGCCCCTTCACGACCTAGCCACAACTTATTCTATTCGTATAATCTTTGCATTGTAACTGTTATCTAGAATTTGAACTAGTAATGGAAGAATCGTGCGATCAGAATGAGTTGTAATTAGCTCGTGGAGAGGGCAGAAGGAACCACGTATACAAAAATCCAGGAGTAGTCTATCCAAATTGAAAGCTTACCCTATATATGTGTCACCCTATATAGAGTGAGACCCTGTTTTCTCTCTCATCCCCACAACGTGTTTACAAAACAAATGTAAACAGACGCCGCGCCGGAGCGGCCCTACATTGCCACGGAGCGTGCTATGTAGAATACGAAAAATTCAATACAGTATTAGCAATAGTTTTTTGCGAATATCTCGAAAAATAAAAGCGACCCCCCTGTATTGGAAAAGAAAAAAGTTGTTCAAAATGTTGAAATCTATAACGTACTAAAATTTCATCAAAATCGGAGTAGACAGACCTTTGCTATATAATTACCAATGTCGAAGTTTGCTAAGTTGTTCCACCAGTAGAGATTTTATTGCGAAGTCCCGAGTATTGGTCGTTGAGATCTATAGATAGGGAGTAGTGCGACAGTACCCTGGGACAGCGAAGAAAAGGAAACGGAGAAAGCCGGCACGTTTCTCGATTATCCGTATTTACGGAAATTCCGTGCACGTTACACTCGATAACTTTCGTAACGGATTACTCGTCGAAAGTTTGGCCAGGCTAGCTCACCTCGGCGAACTACACAGAGCGAATCGTCAATGCAGTCAAATGGACGCCGCAGACTGCCATCGCCCCGGCACGATCATACCGAATTCTTTTTTCCTGATATTCAATCCTTTCCACTCTCTTTGAGACTCTCTAACAGTAAAACCGTCTCCTAAAATAATCAATCTCGGGATGTTCATTTATTCGGATAAAAGAGTACAATTGATACCCATCGAAAGAATTGCTTGCACGAACATTCATTATTAATAAACATTATTACATTCATTAACTAAATTTAATCTTCTTTTAATCTTCGTACCGTGGCAAAAAATTATTGGATCTCGAGATATTTTCAACAAATGTCTTTATTGAAGAAGATGCTCCAGCCCTTAGTACATAGTATTATAGTACATAGTTTTTTGCTAATATCTTGAAAACTATAAGCGATCCCCCTATATTGGAACAGGAAAAAGTTGTTCAGAATGTGTTGCTGCGTAACATATTCAAATTTCATCAAAATAGGAGTAGGCAGACCTTTTCTATATAATTACCGTGGTTTCTGATGATCGCAAAATTGGTCATAAAATTAATAAAAAAAAATAATTTCAAATTAAACTTTTTATCGGTGGGTTTAGCGTGAATAAAAATCCAGTTGCTGAGAGGTTCGTTGAAAATTTTGAGCGTACGCATCGATCTAACATGATCGGCTACAACATGATCGCTATCAGATTTTTCATTTGGTATGCGAGCACGGAAGCTTCCGGTTCGCGTGTGGAGCGTCCGGATAAGGGTTGCATGCCGTTTAATGGCGGCCACACGGGCCGATCGAGCCGACCTCTAATTAAAGCACGGGGACACTGATTCAAAGGTACACGCATTACGGGGGAAGTGCAACTTTGTTATTGACTGGTAACCGCGTGCCCTTGGTGTCATGGAAACTGACCTGATTTCCCATCCCGTTTCTCGTCAGGTATTGACGTCAACTGACCTTTCACGTGCGCCCGTGCGGATGCTTTAATAGTATGTTTATAGGCCGCAACTGCATAAATAACATTCCTTGGATCGATGCACCCGGCCCGTGTCCGTTCGTTTTAATTAATAAAAATTCCATCGCCGCTGCACGTGACTTTGTGGCCACCCTAACTTTTTTCGAACTTTTAACTCAAAGAGTATCGCTATCGATTAGTCGTCGGGCCTAGGTTGTACCGGATACGTTTGCCTTTGATACTGAACTGTATTCATCGCTGCGACCTGGTTCCCGTCGAGAATACTTGCGTATCGGTGACGTCAGCTCGTACAATTAACACGTGTTTAATCGTTTCTTTGATACTTCACGGCCAACTCCGAAATTTCCGCGCTCTTCAACGATTTAAGCTGGTTTTATCGAGAGCACGATTTTGAAAATATGTTGAAGTCGAGAAGCACCCCCATTTCATTTGATGTAAATACATGCATTGTACAATTTGCACGAGCAAGTATCCAAATAATTGGTGCAAGTAAAATTCAATAGCAGTTTTCTTTCTATTCATCGTTTACCCATGCATAATATTGTAAGGAGAATCTGTGTTTACTGTGCACGGATAATTAACCAATCATTACGGATGTCTAGTCTTCTTTTTCCAATTCCTTGGCGATCGCAATTTTACGATTCTCATATTACTTTCGATCCTCGATTTTGATAAATTTAGCTATTATAGGATTGTCAGCCAACACGCATACATATACACATACATCATCTGTACTTCAACCCTATAATATTAAATTTATATTTTCCAGAGAAACAGAAATTTAGATATCGAGGATAGTGTGAAATTGTTTCCCTGGATGGTAGGAACGAATTTGTATGAAATCGTTACGAATGTGTGCTATATTGGTAGACCTAAATTATCTGTAAATTCTCTTGCAAGTGTATTTTATGCAACCGCAGCATTAGTGGGGACGCGCGACTGATTCCGCAATCGTTACGAGCGTAATTGACACGATTGGGACGTGATGTATCATTTCACGAGAATGGCTAACGGAGAGTATTAAGCTGATCGAATTGGGTTGACTCCGATGAATTACACCGGAGTCTAAAATTGGAACTGAACTTGTTGCATCGACGTATCCTTAATCTCATTAATAAATCAGGGACCGTGAACCGGGCTCGCAAAGAATTGATTCATGAGAATTTTGGAACTAGTCACTGCGATCTTTCCCGTCTGTTTGCCAAGCCTCCCTGATAGATTCTTTATACATTCTACTAATATTTTTCAATGAACATAATTGATATTCTAAAAAATATTTTTAATATTATATTTTTTCTTTTAATATTATATTAATATTTTTAATTTTAAACTAACCGAACACTAAACGCGACTGATATAAACCATTCTATAGTAACAACAAATGGATTTATTCTAATCTACGCTTGAATAATGAAGTATGTTAAAAAAATTTTCAGACTTGCAGCTTCTCTTTCACATCGACGCTCTAAAATTTTATGTACAATTTTTTCGGATAGAAAACGAGTAGGTCAAATTTAAAACAGGGAAGGGGTTTAACGTGAGATGTATTATTTGCATCGTGTGAAAAAATTATTAACATAAATGTATTATATTTAAAGGGAGTTTTCGCCCCAAGAAACCAGAAAGAATCTACTTCTACGACCAGCAGCCGCGGACAAAGGCAGGGTCGAGAAGTGGTGCAAGAATAACTCGATCGGTCTCTACCGGCTGAAATTGAGCTTCCAACACCGATCTAACTCGGCGATGGTTGGACCGAACAGTCTGCTCGCGATCACTATAGCCAAAAGGAAGTACGGAAAAGCTGGCGGCGTGGCGTCTCTTTGAAAACGGAAGAGGGTGGGCGACATAAGCTGGGTCAGGGCCCGAATCGACGTTCCATTCTGACGAGCAGCGGTCTCGCGTCTGATGGCAATCACAGAAATGCATTCAGCGGACCGTGCGGAGTGGTGCATTTCCGTGGACCAGACGTCCGCGTTCTGCCACGTGAATATCCCTTTGTGACTGCACGCGTGCTACGCGGCCTATTGCGCGGGAGAGAGCGCGCGGAGGGTTGTATGCGCGTCGTATGCACCGGGGCTGCACAGTCCCAGCCCACATCATCAGCAGTTGGCAAAGGACCGCGGACGCGAATTAACCGGGATCTGAAAGAAACCGAGACCACCTGCCAAGCCAAATTGATACCGTTTCAAAGCCATACGGGCCTGATACGGGACCCAGAGGAACACTGAGCTTGCGGATCGCTCCATCAACTTTGCGCACTCCTCGTCGCTTCGACCCCCATTAACATGCTATCTGCGCCATTCGGTGCTCAACTATTTTAGCAATTTATAAATGTCTCATAATATCACTTCGTCGAAAAATATTTCGTCCTAACTCGCGAGATCTCTTTTCTTCGTGCTCGTTAAAAATGAAAGATTGACAGGCTGGAAGTGGAGATGTGGCGTTAGGATTCACGGGAAGCACAAGTGAATCCTCGAAACCTTGATTTAGCGGTGCAGATGAAAAATGTTTGTTTATCGATTCGTGTGGGCGGAAATGGTTGTCGGGACTGCACGTTCCCGTAGGAAAACAATATTCGTTGTTTGTGAACAGGACCGTGGCGCCGGTAAAATATTTATTTTTGACGCGGGGACGGGAGCGGAGCGGGGTCAAAATACGAGCGCATCCTGGAATATTTCCTTCGATATGCATAATACATATTTTGGATGGCGTACGATCACAAACCCCTGTGAATTTACGAAACAATATTGGACGTTATTTCGATGTAATGAGGGCGCGCCGCTGGTCCCATGTCTCGCGTTACGACGGCGTGGAATTTTTGCGGAACTTGCTCTACATATTTAATGGGAGTGTAATGAGCAATTTAAGAGATTAAATACGTCCGGATACGATAAAAGCGGTTTAAGAATTTAGTTCGTTCATACAATTATACTGTACCCAGCAATTGTTATCGTTTGGAAGTATGCGATTTTAATGGCGATTTCTGATAATTTGTATTTTATTGTAATTCGTTGCTATTGGTTTAATCTCATTTTCGTAAAAGTCCGAGTGAATGTGATATCATGGTAAGGTAACTTTTCGAAATTCGGAAGTGAAATCTTTCTCCCTTTCAGCACTAGCGCAATAACTAAAATTTTTGAAAATCCGTTCGTCGAAGGAGAAGTGATCGAGGATCCGGAACCGTAATAGAAACGAATGTCTCGTTATTAACGTTCTCGGGTTATCACGCGATGATCCCCGGCGACCATCATGACGCTGCATTACCCTTGAAATCTGATCTAATCGAGCCGAACCGCAGCCTTCTGTCGTGACCGAGATTGCGGTTTCGCGGCATACATGCGACCGCTCCGAACCCATTCCTCGCGGCGTAGCGGACCCGTGTGTACACGTTAGGAAAGACAAAGGCGGTCGATTATCGAGCCATCGATGAAAAATACAATCGGGCAACGGTCTCGACGTCGACCATGCTTCAACGTCCCGTCGATGCGCTCCGGCCATGCTTCACCGGGATTTAGGAGTCGCCAAGTCGCTGAAACGTGTCTGTTGCGATCGCCGGATTTCTCGCGATCTTTCATTCGCGCGGAAATCTTCTTTTGCAATCGACGCCAAACGTCCTCTCGACGTGCACACATTTTTTTCAAACGAAACGTCCAAGCTTCCGGGATGACATTCCATTCTGTTTTGCGCATTCGTTCGAATTTATACGGTTGAATTTTTCAAAAGCAACGTGAAACTTCTGGTAAGAAATACACACATATATCGTAGGTACAAATCGTTCTATGTGATGAATTTCAATTTCCTTGGCGTTAGAACAATTTTTCCTGTAGCGTAAGCTGGCTCGTAAAAATATTAAATACGTGTTGTTTTGTTTCGGCTAAATATGCTTTTTAGGGGTAGGAGCACCCCTCAACCTCTGGAGATAGAAACGTTTGTGACTAATTAAATTTCATTCAAATGAGGGAGTATCAGTTGGGTAGTGTTACTTGTGGAAGTGAAACAAATTGCGATAGAAGGCACGTTAACGTTCACGTAACAGAATGACTTTGCATCATTCATGATTTACCGATCGGTGATGTAACAGGGGGTGGGATCGCCGGTTCTATGCAAACGGGTCGAAAGTTCTTCGGCCGTAGCCTCTAGACAGATCAAACCGGATCGTAAAAAATTAATCGCCCGGAAAGCGGAAGTGTGCGCACACATGTCGGTCGTAGCCTGTCCTCGTGGACGGGGTTATGCGCGACGCGTCGGTGCATTAGCGGGGTTGTTGCACCGTTCAAAGCCCCGACGACGGACGCGTTTCGCGACATGATTTTAAACCCGATCGATTGTTTCGAGCTCGCACCAGACCGAAAATTTCGAGCTTTCTCATTCGAATTCTTGCTCAAAGAAATCAAACGCGGGCCATTAGACACCGGAATAATTTACAACTCATGGAACACGGCAAACGTTTATTTTAATTTGAGTGGTAGTCTTAATTCATTCTACAGAAATTTGTTAATGTTTTCGGCTCACAGGTTCGATCAAGTATTAATCACGAGCGATTTTGCAATGTAAATTATTCTGAACTTTTCAATCCAGGTATGGATAATATTGCTATGTGTAAAACGAATTATATATACTCAGCAGAGGAAACCATAAAAATACTTATTGATTCGATGCCGATAGGTACTATACTAAAACCATGTGAACATTGGGGAAGAACCAACGCACATTACCGGCTATTACCCTATTATTTTAAACATACAATAGATTATACAGCATTTTACAGACGAAAATTTCTCTGGAGAACGATTCATACCTGGATTGAATCGTTCAGAATAATTGAAATTGCAAAATCGCTTGTGATTAATATTTCAACGAACCTGTGCGCCGAAAACAGTAACAAATTTCTATTAATTATTTACGGTCGACAAAACGTAATACTTAATTCATTGTATTTGTAATTTTCAGTGTTCCTACAAATGTATAGACATTTTTTGAAGCAGCCTGTATTAAAAGAGAAAATGAAGTCATACAATGCTGAAACGAGGAATGTATTTTCTGTTGAACATAATTTTTGGAATTCGACAGAACCTTCATTTAAACCGAATAATTAGAGAGGTGCGAGGTTCGAAGTGATAATTAATCATCGTTGCACAGCCACAGGAGCTGCCGGACAATAAACATTCTAATATTCGACGGAACATCGACGGCGTGCGTTTGTGGCGGTCTCTGCTCGAACTCGGTCTCGCGGAAATCGATATCTCGATTTATTATTATCAAGGGGGCGAGTCGGTCGCGGCTCATTATTGCAAAGCCGTTCAAACGTTGCCGCCATAAAATTACTGCTAACCGAATTACTGACGCGATAATGCCTGATTCCATGGGCGTCGCATGCGCGAAATTAATTAATGACCGCGCTTTCATGCCCTCGCGGCTTATTTCGAATTTTTTCGTCACCGTAAAGTGCGAGATATTATTACATCACCTCGTTCCCACAAGTATAGTTCCTTTCTTTTAACGCCAACTTCAAATGTCGAACGATAACAGCCACGTTCAGTTTCAATCATTGATTTATCGACTATTGTTCCATGCGACGTTCACCGATCCATCAATCAACTTTTTGATTCCAACAAAATTGGTCCATACAATATTTCGAGTTCTGAATGAAATAACTTTTGTCTCAATTAGCGATTCTAATGGTCGACGTCGAACAATTTCGGTTTATTGAAAAAGAAAAAATTCCACGAAAAATTTGTCCAGGTATATGCCGTTGAATTTAATCATATAATTTTATCCTGTGTTATCTACACGACCTATAAAATGATTTAGTAGATTGTAAACGTAGAAAACATGAAAGAGTTCCAGATGGCGCTCCCGCGAACAAGAAAATTATTCGGTGGCCGGCAACGATTGTTTCGTTTTTTCGTCCCGGCTGCAATTCCGTCCTTTCGAATATAATTTTATGGACCAGCTCGAACATAGTTGTGTGCAGAAAGGGACGGAGACAGACTTTTGGAGGACGCCTCGTTCCAGCATTTGCATAATACTCTCGTTAAACGCATTTGTTCCCTCGCGCGCACTTGAAATCGCGCTCCGCCCGGTGATTTCAACGCCCGAACGAAAAACCGCGCGCCTCTCGTTAATCGTGCGTCGCGTTTAATTAATTTCTATCCATCGAATCTCTCCCCTCTAGCCGGCACCGTTATGGAATATTCTAGGCCGGGCCGTGTGTGACCGTGTCGCAGATTTTTCCCTCTCGTTCGACCCTTCGACCTCTCGACCTTTGTTTGCCCGAGTAATCATGTAAATAGACTTTGCGGAGCGCACGCAAAAATTCCATTCATACCGCACGACGAGCTGGAAACGGACACAATTTTCCTCGGAAATTCATGCGTTGCGTTTTCCGACGCCAATTCTGAGGGATGTGGTCTGTGCCAGTTAATTTTACCGCCTGGCGTTATTTCTTTCCGTGTGTCACATTTTCATTAAACATTTTCCGAGTTGTTTCGAAATTCCATCGTTCTTTAATTCTACACTATTCGCGTAATTGAATGTTACCGACGAAACATTTACTTTCTTTTTCACTGGATTCGATGGTATCGTCCACGACTCTTTTATCCGTGCAGAAAGTTTCAATTAAAAATCTATATCCTGAAACCAGTGCTTCTGAGAACGTATTTTTACATTGAAGCATCGTGGATTGGTTTTCCCGAGTGGCAGTTGAGTCGAATATTTTTTTCTGTTCCACATCGGGGCATCAAATTTCGCAAAAATTCGGCCGAATGCAGATCGGTCCCTTGTAAGTACGGCAGGGTAGATAGAGGGAAATCGAGGGTCTATGAATCTGAATTCACTACACGCCTCTCCGTTTCGTTATGCTAATGGTGTAGCGTCCCTTTTCGTGCTTCTTCCATCCCCGTATTTCTTCCATCAGCAAAATTCCTTTCCGCCATGGAATTACGCTTGTACGTGATCCTTTTAGATCTCTCGATCTAAAATACCTTACTATAAGCGAATGGAATTTATGATCCTGAGTCCACGAGTATGACCGAGGTGTTCGTTAATTTTTCCTGTTCATTTCCAGGGGCAACGGTACGACAACGCAAACACACAACGACAAATACAACGACCGGTGATTATCCGAACACTGCGGAAACGGAAGAAATGCATTACACATGGGCTAAATGCACTCCGCTAGGTGAAGGAAGTTCTATTATTTATAATTGCTGCGGTGCAACCGGGCCAACGCGGATCCGCCGAATGCGATATTAATCTCTCTCGCTCTCTTCCTCTTTCTCTATCTCTCTCTCTCGCGCCCCTGACATCTGGATGCACCTGTTTTAATTAACAGGTGAACGATCGCTTCAAACGATACTCCCGAATTATCCTCTTTAATCTTCTGCTGCGAATCTTCATGCAAAACAATCAATCATAAATTCATATAAAATAATCATTGCAGTGCTTTAACAAGTCTGATTCGCGATGACGATTATAAATAAATCCAATTTACACGAAATAAAATTTGATCGCTTTCACTAGGCCGTGGACTTTCATGCAAAATAAGTTTACTAATCGCTTTAGATGAAAACAAGACGATTTTTACACCTTTTATTGTGAATGGATCATCCAAATTAGCCTTTACACTTGCGAATAGATCAATTTTCATTTTCCACGCGTGAATTTATTGTGTACAGCCCGGAAATAATATTAATAGATGCATGAAACAGATAATGCACCGTCGAGGGAGAAGAGTTTGCTCCGATTTTACGAGCCAACGATGTAACAGAACTCATCGTTACGATACGAGTACTAAACGTGACATTAATGTCCCCATAAAGTTCGGGACACTCTAATAAAAGTCATAACGATATCACTTTCGCCTATACCGACCGATTTATCTTCGGAATTATTTCCTGCGTGGCTGGCTCCAGCCTAGCCCTTTCCTCTGAACTGTGCACTTCGTGGATATTATGTACACGTGCTTAATTTTTCGCCGTGACATATGCTTCTATTCTGGTTGCGTCGACCACAGTATTTTCTGTAGGATTCTCTGTGTCCCCACTCTACCTCCCCTCCAAAAGGTTCAACGTATTTCGAATTCAGCCATTTTCGCCGAGGACCCATTTCACGTGGTTTAGTGCGGGGTCCTTTCATTAATTTCTCGAACCTGTCGAATTTATTTTCATGCCTTCTTTCCTGGTAAATATGTAAATCCTATACTCTACAGCTCGATTAATGCATAAAATCGAATTTTTTGAAGTTTTTACATGCGGCATTCAACCACGGATATACGAGTTAGAAGAATCCATGGTAGGTCACATAGTGGACATTCTTACATTGTCTGCGCTTGTGCTCACGCGTCGATGAAAAAGGACAGAAGTAATGGCCGAAAGACCCTCCCACCCTGTGGTATAAAGAATTTCAAGCAGTGCGCGGTTAGTTGGCGGAACGATGGAAAATGGCGGACAGTTTGTGCCCCACGTTCGTATTCTTTTCTCTTGTTTCATGATCGGCCCGCGGACCGAGATATTCCGCGCTTTGTCAAACGCTTCCGGAATCGGGAAGCGTCCCGCAAGAAACAGGCTCCGCTGTCTTCCGCATTAAACGAGATTGAACGACGGTGATTTCGTCGGTGGACCAGAAACCGTAGAATTGCACGGTTCGAGCTGCAACCCCGTCCCCTGTAAATAACGTTCGTCGACTAATCAAAATTCTGCCCGGCTGTTTTTATTGGCCGTGATTATCGCGCCGCGTATTACTCACTGAAACGAAATGATCCTATCAATATTCTCGACCGCTGTCCTCTCCATTTCTCTTTCTGTTCGCGCGCGAATCGAAAAGATCTTTGACCCTCGTGCTACGATTCATCGATTTTTAACTGTAAAATTATTTTGAAATTAATCAAACTGTACAGTCGCGTTTGCGAAGAATTATTCAGACAAATTAAGCACAATCGAAAAAAGGGAGATTCTACGTAAAGAAGACGTGTAAAACCAGTGCCGTATTATCCTATGGGCAACTTGGGCAAATGCCCGGGGCCCCAAGCAAAATGGGCCCCGAACACAAATCAAGATCTGAAGTGGACCTCTTGGAGAAAAGTTAGTCGGACCCAGGTAGGCCAGACGAGTCCGACCTTGGAACTCGCGAGGGGAATACGGTACCCCTTCTCCGATGACCAGCAATATGCGCAAGCGCGACGGGGATCGGGTAAGGCGCATGGGAGACGTGTTGCGCAAGCGCGCATATTGCTGGTCATCAGAGAAGGAGTACTGTATTCCCCCCGCGAGTTTCAAGGTCGTACTCGTCTGGCCACTCTGACTGGGACCTTGTACACATTTGGTCGCCAGGCCCAGGTTTTCCCGACCGTACATTTGGTCTCCGGAATTCCGTTCCCACCTGGGGTGCACATTTGGCGACCAGGTGTGGGATTTTCGCGGCGTGCACATCTGGCCGCCAACTCTCGACTTTCGCCTGGATACGGGTGGTCGGTCCAAGGACACGAACTTTCTCCAAGAGATACGTCTAGGAAAGCGACAACCCCACTCCAGGGATTTCCTTGTTTGAAGGAAATTTCTGGGGGACACCGAGGTAAATATAAGCGCGCATTTTTACGGACGCAAGAACAGTCGTATTCCCGCTAATGAATCGTCCGCGTCGCTGTTTCTCGTTTGCATCGTGTATCGATATACTGTTTGTTTTTGTTGGTACGTAGCTGTGTTTTCATTTTCAATAAACTATTATTGTTGTACATTGGGGAATTTCATTTTCTCCGAGATTAGACAGACTACTAAAAGATCCAAGATCCAAATTCTACGTATTTTTCATAAAAAATTTGAAAGGGGCTCCGAAATTTTACTTTGTCCAGGGGTCTTAACTAGTCATGACGCGCCACTGCGTAAAAGACTGCAATTTCAATATAACCAACGACAAGACTACTTTGGTGGGCGTACGGAGGTCGTCGAAGAGAGATCGGAAGGAAACGAAAATACGAAGAGTAAGGGTAACCTGAGCACGCTGCGGAGACAGGAAATCGTGAAACGAGGGAGGAAGATATAGATATAGAGGGTGGAGGCGCGAATAGAAGGGTCTTCGGGTAACCCGCGAACGTAAATCCCTTCCGGCTGGATTTTAACGTAGAATTTATCGTCGTGCTGGTAAATTATTGTCCGTCACGGGTTCCTGGAGGACGGCCTGGCTTGGTAAAAGAGAAGGAGAGAGAGGAAGAGAGGGAGAGCGAGAACCTCCGATCGTACCTCTGCAACCCTATTAATATTTCGCCGGAGCTAACGTGTCTTCGATTGCTTTATAAATACCCGGCGCCAACCATTCGGAAGGTTTTCATAAATTTTCCAATTTCGTGGCCGCCACTGGCTCACGTAATCCCTCTTTTCAGCATAATCCTTCCCTTGGTTTAGTATTAACCGCGGCGGCCGGCGCTCCGCGAGCCGAATTTACATTCGAGGACTGATGAGTCCGCTGAAACGTATCGCAGGATCGTGTTTCACGCATTAAATATACAGGGTGGGACACTTGGAACTCGTCATGCGAATGTCTCGGTTGCCACTGGTCATAGAAACAAGGTTTTGGTAGGTGAACACCATATTATCTAGTACAGCATCTTCAAACTTGTGTAGTATGAAGTTACATTTGTATGAAAGCATTTTCTGCGTGTACGATATGCATGCTCGTTTGATGTCACCCAGTTTTTGCTATTACAGTAAAGTCTCGATTCTTATCAAAAAGGCATTCTCTGGCTAGACAACCATGCGATATAGACTTGCTTTTCTGATTTATGGCTGCGTCTATCGCGCCGAGCGAGACTTCAATAGAGAGTCGAACATACAGGACAGAATGAAACACGGATCGCAGTGGAGTGGGTAAGCCGAGACAACCATTGGAGTTTCGATCCCGGAGAAGAATTGGATCTTTACTGTACCAATATTAATCGGGATATCAGGTGGCCCGTTTAAGTCACCCTGTACTTTCTTACTGTCCTCCCTGTAATCTGAATTTTCACCCCTTCTCTCTCTCTATCTCTGGCGATTTTGCTGTTTCACTTTTTTACGAACGAGCTACGTAAATCTTTTCAGTCGACGATATCCCCGCGTAATCTCGCGTTTCATTCCCGACCGCGCGCAGCGATAAATTTATCCCTGCATCGCTTTGATCTCCGACTAAACCCGAGATCTCGAACGACCCCGAGATTTTTCGAATGATCATGCGATATTTTGATTTTTTCCGGTTTTGTCCGCCATTGACATTCTTCCTCAAAAGCCTGATTCGCGCTGCACTGTGTTACACCCACTTTCTGGTCTGATTTCACGCTATTTTCTCTCAAGCATTTTTTCTAATTAACTTTATTAAGGAATTTATAAGGCTAGATTTAATTCTATGTAATTTATGCGCTGCTTTGACGGCTTTTTTCCTGCACTTTAATGAAACAGATGAACGCTCGTTGCATCGAAAATCTTCTTTTTATTCACGTAATGATACACAGATGAAATACAAATTATACGTTTTTACTTCATTCAGGAAGGTTATCGCTGCAAATAAATATACAGTTTATTGCCTGAATTGCTATCGATCAGTCCTTGCACTGCTATATCGAATAGCATAATAGAATGCGTTCGAGGATGTGCATGTCAGACATTAGCTTGATTTATGAAGATTAGCTGTCCTAGAATATGCCTGCCCCAAGGGAAATTTCACATCGAAATGTTAACGTTTTTTAATCAAATAATTGAGTAATTATCATCGGATCGCAGATTTTATGCATTCGATATACAAAACTGTGAAGACGTTAAACGAATTTAAACATGTTGTTACATTACTTTGTCAATTCCCATTTTATACATTTTTTCGAGGTTCATGAACAAACTGTATTCATATTTCGTTTGAGATCAATAGTTTTATTTTTCACTATTATACTAGTTTCGTATGCTAAGAAATATGTTATCCTGCGTTATTAGGTCAGCAAAGGGTTCAGGGAAATAGCTCATAGACAGGGAAAGGGTCCGATCGGAAGTTTCGTCGCGTCTCATCGACATCGAAACAGCACACGGATTCGTTGGTGCGTCTTTCATTCGGTTTGATGGACAATAATTCGTAGGCCGCAAGTGGTCGACGGTTCGCCGAGCTTTTTACGACGCCACATCCAATCTGGCGAACACGAGTGTTCCCCGTCGTGTAAACGGGATGATCATGAGTTCGACAAATCAGGCGACAACGAGTTTACGTCCTATCGATTCACGACCTCGACGGCTAAACGACTGCCAACCATGATTTTCTATCTGTACAAGAGGAATAACAGAAAGCAGACTTTTTACGACGGCTTTCGGAAAATCGGTTCGTTCCATACTTCATGGCGATTTTGACGGCTCCGAAGATGGAACGCTGAATAAACGGAAACCGTTCGCCTGTTATCGATGGATATTGCGATGGCATACCGAAACTAGGAAAACGTTACGGGTAGGCTTACGAACGGCAAAGGAAATTGCTGTTCGGACCAGGGATGCGAATCCTAACCGAACCCCGAGAAACCCGTCTAACCGAGTTACAGAATACTTCTATAATCCGTTAGTTACTTAGTTACTTAGTTACTTACTTAGTTGCTTAGTTACTTAGTTACTTACTTAGTTACTTAGCTACTTAGTTACAGAATACTTTTATAACTCGGTTAGGCGGGTAACTCGAATTACAGAACTCTTCTGTAACCCGGTTAGAAATTTTCAGAATATGTTTAATTGACACTGGTCTATAAAACGCATTTTTTAAATTTTCGATATAGGCCCACATAAAAAAGTTGTGAAATGCAACTTTTATTATTTTTTCTACAATTCCGATCAATTGCAGTTTTTGACAAATTTTTTTTTCATATCGTATAGTCCGATATTTAAAAAGTTATCGCCTTTTTAAGAGTGTGGCAATACGTTTTCGACCCACTGTATCTTATCTCGCTAGTAACCCGCTCGGAAGCGGGTTAACCCGTTGCCTCTAGGCTCTAAAACCCGTTTTCTTCGGGTTAGTATGGGTTACAGAAACCTCGCTCGGTTAACCGGGTTTGGGTTAGGGTTAGTTCGCGGTACGCATCCCTGGTTCGGACAAAATGCTCGGGACATTCCGCACGATTAAGACTGTAATTTAGTTCTCCGAGGAAGATTAAGTATTTTCAAATATCCTCCATCCGGAAAAGTGTTGAAAAGGTCGGTTGAATATCAGCTCTGCCACATCTCAAAGGATAAAAGTAATATTTACCAGAAATTGATCTTTAGCCTACAAAGGGAATCATTTAACGTTTGCAGCCTCCATTTTCGTTTCCCTCTCGTTTCCCGAACTATTCTTTAACAAGAGCAAAGACGCTGGGTCAAGCAATTATCAAGCGACGATTTTTCAAAGCCAGTGACGTCGTCGCATTTGCATCGGTGCTTGTGCCCGAGAGGGTGTAAATGGCGGGAGAACCTAATTTAGGGCGCAATCAACGGTGCCCTGCAGTAAATGAATTTGTTAGATAGCCGAGTGGGGACGAGGTAGTACGACCAAGTGGTTAACATCGAGAACCCATTAAATCTTGGCGTTCCGAATATCAAAATGCTTTACAGCGTCGAGGAACTCTTTATTCTTTGTCTAAGAAACTGGTTCCTTTTTATTAGTTCCTTTGGTGCTTCACGGTTCGCCTTTCGTAGATCCAACGAGAATGTAAAACTCTACCGTTCGGTAGAAAAGTTGCATTAGCAGCCAAGAATTTTATTGAAATCGACTGTGGGTTCTCGACTACGTTTTTGACTGTGCCCGCGTCTACGTGTATTTACTTTTCCATCCTGCGTTCAAGTTCCCGAACTTCCAGCATAGTTCTCTTCGGATAACTATATCTTTTACGAGCGAGCGTACGCCATATCTAGACTGCGGATATTCGTGCAGATCTTTACAGGGAATTAAGAAAACAGGAATTTTATACGAGTATAAATTCGCAGGACAATCGCGCTGCTTCCGATTCAGATTTTATTTCTCTATAAAGTCACTCATGTAACTTCGATTTCCCTAAAACAGCGCACTACGTGATACTAATTGCGAGCTCTATCCGTGTTCGATGCGAAGCCTAACTTACGCGTCGCTCATTGGTGGTGTCGACCTTCAGGGGACCAATTTTACGCTTCAGTCATGCTAGGGATTACACGGACTATCGAGTGTGTCGAACGAGTGGCTATCGAGTTACTGGAATTCTACTGCAATTTCTTCAGGATCAACCGAGAAACTGTCCTAGAGGACATCCAATCCGAGGACTTGTAATTGTATCCATTATTTACGTCCTATCCAGTCCACTCTATTCTTTTCGTCGATACATCCTTTCTACGTTAAATCATTTTGACTTTGAAACGCTCTATTCTCCTTCTAGACATAACTCAATCAATTATGACAAAAATTAATCAAACTTGAAACTAATCAAGAACAAAAATTTGATGTGGCTCCCGGTTGCGCAGAATTTGACGCTACTTCCGAATTCGAGAAAATATATTGGGGATTCCATTTGCAAAATTGAAGAGCGAACCTCGCAACTCGACATAAAAAATCAAAGTAACGGAAAGCAACATTTGTTCGAAGTTCATACAACAAATAACATGGGTGTTATTTGAGGATACGTTCCAGTCTCTTTGTACAACAAAACACTTACAAACGGATGTTCACGTAACGGAGGTTCTGCTATGCATTGAGCACATTGTTAAAACCATAGCTATCTCGTCTGGCAGATTTTCGGCGCACAAAGGCTGTGCGTTCGTCGCAATCATTGCGCATAGCGTCGAAAGCACACCGACATCCGGCGTTCACTCCTCTTCAGAGCATCTAACGTAGAGTATCGGCCAGTGACGAGAAAGCAGAGCACCTTGCACCGAGGCTGCAATTTTGACAGCACGGCTTCCGATCGATCCGCATCGGTTGTTCCTTGTCGAAGAAGAGGAAATAAGGAAGAGAATTCCGCGCGCGGAATTCCCGAAGAGTCCGATTTATTTCTCTCAGGCTTGGATTCGACGTAATGGACAGCACGTTTGCAGGACGCGGCCGCCGAGCGGTAAGCGTGTGGAAAGCGAACCGGCCCGTTGCAACAAAGTCCCAATAAAGCCGACTCCAGGAGCCGGTTAAGTGAAAGATATTACGCGGCCGTTACGTATGCGGCCGCCGTACCCGTACTCGGGGAAAAAGGCCGGGTTGCGAGAGATCGACGTCGCCTTTGTGAACGGAACCTATCGACAGCTTTGTTGCTGGCGCATTTACGAACGTCTGGCGCAGCCAGCCCTCCACGGAGGAGAGCCTCGCGACGCCGTGGCAGCGTCGTGTCGCGACGCCCGACACCCCAGGCGAAATGTCACGTCGACGACGGAACCGTTCTCACTTGGGACCAAAGAGACCGTTCTTACACGACCCTGCGGAAATTCCGAATGCAATTTTATACCGTGCATTGCCTCCTCTTGCACCTCCCCCTCCACCATCTCTCTCTCTTTCTTTCTCTTCTTTCTGTAAGAGAAAAATCGATGAGATGCGATCTTTAAACCATTTTAATCCTCGCCAATCAAAAATAGAAACGTCAATTTTAGATTGGTATTTCAACCCTCCATACCGAAAGTAAGGAATGATATTAAATTCTATGAACAAGCATTAACCATTCCTGGATACTGCACCTATAAGTGTTTCTATTAAAATATATTTATTTGCAGTATGGTGTTAATAAAGAAAATTAATGTTTGAAAATTGAGTTTGCTTCTGAAGGAGAGGGTCAGGAATTATATGCCGACGGTGTAAAAGTGGATTTTTGATCTGTACACGATTTTAATCCTCGCGGATCAAAAATAAAAATGTCAATTTCAGATTGGTATTTCAATCCGCTATATCGAAGGTAAGTAATGATATTAAAATCTATAAAGAAGCGTTAGCCAAGCCTGGATACTTTATCTACAAGTGAGAAGTATCTATTAAAATATATCTATTTGTAGTATGGTGGTAATAAGGGAAAATTAATGTTCGAATGTTGAATTTGCTTCTGAAGGAGAGGGTCAACAATCGTATGCCGACGGAGTAAATGTGGATTTAGAGCTGGAAAAAATAGAGTCCTTCTAACATTTTTCGATAGCCGCTCCGTTTCCCAGAGAATGGACCTCGAAAATTGATTCGAAAGCGTGTGCATTCGTGACTGGAATAAGTAGAAACGGTTGGTATAGTGCAGACCCATTTGGTGGGACGCAGTGGTCTGCACAGTAGTAATGGTTGGCTGAAACATTTAGACAGCCACGTTAGGTTGGTAGAGGCTGTTTGCTCGAAGGGGATGTGGTACAGAAAGATTAGTTGTGGACTGTGGGTAAAGAACATTCTTTCATTTGTTTCGTCATCTATTTTTAAACAATAAATAGTCAACTTTTTTAACTATTACTGGACTGGGCTTTAGTAGAAATTATTGTATTTTACCAAAATTTTATTGTTAATAAAATTTGCTGGTTTATGATCGAAATTGTTCTCGTTCTTGGATTATTCATTAACAAATTCTGGAACGTCGGTCGTTGATCCCAAAGGAACTAGTAGACATGAGTTCGTATATATAAATTGTGTATAGTATGTCGGCAGAAAATTATACAGTTATTGTGTGCTCTTCCATTTGAAATGAGCTTCTTGAATTTTCATGTCTCAGCCTGCTGATAGCAGCATCCAAGAACTCGAGGAATAAATGGTTGCGTGAGTGATTGGGAATACAGAGAATACTTTCGAGGATTGGAAGCGAATATCGAGTCGTGACATGCATAGGAAGTAACTGATTAACCATCGTCAGTGATAATATTCGTTGCGCAATATTGCACAGTGAAAAGTGCCTTTTCTCGTTCCGCAATATTCATGAGACTGGTGAAATGAAATCTCCCAGTAAGTGGTGGACAAATAATTTCTACGCTCATTCAGATAGTATTCTTATTTTACAAAAAATTTCATAGCCATTGAAAGACATGTTTCTCTCCTGTCGATTTTTCCAAATTAACCGATGAAAATGAAAATACATAGAACAGTCCACGTTGATTACTTCCTCTTTCAGTAAATCTACATCCGCCAGTTCTAGTGGAAATCGCATTCATACAAATTTTAACGACAAATTCGAAATAGAACGTCAATCCCATGGGCGAAAGATACCATTACGTCTCACTGAATTAAAAATGGTGATGAGACCATCTCAGGCACTGGTTTTCGGATAATTGACACAGAACTTCCTAAATATTCGATGTACCTTTCCTGGGAATCTCAAATGCATGTTACAAAATTGCATTCCGAATGTCATCAGATTATTGATAAATGAAAATTTCAAGAATCACTGGCTCCACTTTCAAAAAAACATTTACTTCCGATTCAGACAAAAATGGACCAAAATTCTTCAGTTTCAAAATTCTGCCTTGCATATACAACATTGAAACGAGAGAGGGAGAAGTAAACGTTTCGGCGTAGAACTAATTAGCGGCCAGGCGCCGGGGTTCTCGGGTGGCAAGATCGGTTACGTAAAAGGCGGAAAACATCGTGGATGCAGAAAACGGCGTGTGTATACCTGGCCAGCATGCTAAGCGGCACAAAAGGACGCGCGCGGTTGCATCGATTTTGCAGCGGGGGATTCACGATCCGCAGAGAGCGGCGCGCAACTTTTCTGTGGTCTTGGTCGGTGTCCTCTCTGGCGGAACCTCTCTTTCTCTCTCTCTATATATATTTTTTTGTTCCTTAGGAAATCGAGCTGCACGCCATGGACAGTGATAGCGCGAAGACAATGGCCGCCGGGGCTGGCTCCATTCCGTTCGGAGCCTTTCAAAAATGCTGAGGGTAAATTCGCCGAGGAATATCGAGTTGGCAGGTATCAATGGAGGGTGGCCCCGGCCACGTGTCCGTCTGGGGGAGAGCACGAAAAGAGCGGGGGGCGGGGGAGTAGGATGGGGATGAAACTGAAATGGCCCAGATTCGGAATATAGGTCGGGTCACCTGCATCGGTACATCCCCCGGGCTATGTCCGGGTGTGTGCTGCAGGGGTGCGCACGTATTCGATGCACTTCGCAGCAGCCAACAGCCCCCACCGTCGTATGTGACAACCGCAGCTGACCGTCACGCGTCGAATTTGAATTGATAATACGCGTAATTTCTAACCGTCTGCCTGCCGGCACGGTGATAACGCAGGAATAATTAATTGCACAGATAGGCCGCGGTGTTCTTTGACCGTGGCAGGTGCGCGACGCTGATGGATACCCTGTTTTGGTTCTCCTGATTGAACAGGTAAATGTGAGAGATTCCCACGTTTTCATTTCTCGTGGTTACACGAGAACGGGCTAACAAACTAATCGTTAGACTCCGGACGTTTACGAATATAGTTTGTTCTTATACACGACACGATGCCAAAACAAAATGTTGTTTTTATGACATCTTTTAGAGATACGAAGGTCACCTTCATTTTTTTTAATGGAATGAGGTACTTTTTACACACCCTTTTCACGCGTTATAAAAAAATATACAGCATTCCATTTAAAAAATCACATACGCCATTGCGTTGCGTATAAGAAACGGTACTACTTTTTCCTCTTTCATTTTTCTCTGACATCTACTATTCACAAGAAAAATGCTGGCTAGTAATAGCGTGAACACCCTGTATGTATGTTCTTGTATATAGTTTGTGGATGAATTGCAAGACACATTAATCACTTGAACGTGGTGAAAATAATATATTAATACTCTTATAAAGTCTTTTCACTGTTTTAAATTACACTTGCTCGTTTTTCTTATAAATGCATAAAATCCGGAGTCTACTAATGTCGAGTCTGGTTCTACATAGTAACGAAGGTAAAATGATTTTATTACTACGCGTTACGATTAACTTCGAAGATTGTCTTCATGCTGTCGTGATAGAAAGATCCTGTTCTAGTAATTCTTTCCTATCTGCCAATCTTTTCTATCGGAAAGAAACAGCGCGGTTCGTCCCGAGACGTGGCGAAGCAGCCAGCAAACTCGTCGGCTGGCCTAAATTCAATTATTCCAGCGAAAGCATCGCCCTTATCAATATAATTCTATTCTCCTCTGCGGCGGCAGGGAGGCAGTGGTCTATAGGAACCGGGGATGAGAGATAGAAGCAACCGTGCACACCGTGTGCAGTTGCTTCGTGTTTCTCCCTATCCTTTATCACGAATGATGCGTACCGCCTCCAAGTTGTCGCACGAAGGGAAACAGGACTACTAGTCGAACGAGCCTCCTACCACTCTCTTCAGCTTCTCTCTGACTCAGTCCGTCTGTCTGTCTGTCTATCTGCTCGGATAAACTGGCAACACGTACATCCGCGTGATTATAACGGGGCATTGGGGTTTGAGTAACTGTAGGAAATTTGCGGCTCGCGACAAACAACGAAACGAAGTTAAACTCCGACGTTTAACTGGCAACTTTTGAAGCTGTGTTCCACCGCGATGGCCGTCCCCGATTCGCTTCGTCTGCCATGGTCCCGCGTAGATTCAGTCGTCGGGACCCCGAGGGGCTTGCTACCCTATAACCTTTCCGCCAGAGAGACCTCCGTGAAAAATGCTCGCGAAATAACCGATAGAATTCATGCGGCAATTTATCTCGAAATGTCAACGCGTCTAAAAAATGCGTCACGTTCCTGGCCGCGTCTTCTTCTTCCTTTCCTGATGCTATTCTTCGCTGTACCTTTTGAACTTGGAAATTATTCTAACAGAAACATTTCTCGTCACGTTCCATACTTCTTTTTCTTTGTTCACGCATTATATGGAGTCAAAGAATATCGATGTTAACCGCGCAATGGTTCGATCGAATTATTACTTAAAAGCAATTCTCCAATTTATAAAAATTCAAATGTTGACGTTTCGGTTTATGTTCAGACCACGGACCATGGATCATGGTAATGTTATAATAACATTCAAATTTCATACAACGAAAAACAGAATTGCAACACATTATTATTACGATATTATTTTACAGATGTAACTTTTCTCCTGAAAATGGTCCATATCTGAATCGACGCGTCGAGAATTGCCTAATTTGTAGAATTGCTTGCGTAACCTGTGCACCGAAATCGTCCCAAAATATCTACTAACCAAATTGCTGTAAGAATCACACGTAACAGTTGTCGAAGTAGATAACATGAACCTTTCGACAGACAAGCTCTTCCCTAGCAATGACAGGGTGTTTTGTGGTAGTTCCGCGCCGGATCCGGAGGTCGCTACCTCTAACCTTTCCTGTAGAGTCGTTCCCCGATAAACTGGAGCGAATTTATCGATTATGCAAAACGCTTCGAGCATTTTTACATCTCCGCCAGGCGGAATATGGCCGAGTTGCTGGTTGGTGGGCCGCCAAACGGGACGCTGATGCTCGGGAGCACTCGCGGATGTTAATTTTACGACGATACAATGTACTTTGAGCTTGCTAGGCTCGCTCTGGGGGAAGTGAAACGAAACTGGAAAGAAATTGATAGCGGCCCTTGGGTTGGGGACTAGTCGACTGGAATAATTAAATCTTGTCTTGGGGAGAGACAGAGAGAGAGAATGTTCGCGCTAGCGTGTTGTCCCCTTTGCTCTCTCGATGCGGAACGTGCTGTAACGAATAAATACGCTCGCAGCGATGATGTGTACGGACAAATCGGCGTCGAACGATGTTGGGACGAAGATGAAACGAACGGTTAGATTCTCGAGGGATTCTACACGATGTTGGATCGAAAGGTAATGAGAACGTGACAACTCGCTTTGTGACTCACCTCTGGATTGCAGATCTTGTATTTCGTACTCCACGGACGACCCTTGCACGGCTTCCTTCTGCAACGGCGCTGCTGCCGCGAAATTCCACCCCCGCAGCTCCTGCGATGCGCACCAAGTATAATTAAAAAAAGTCCAATCTATTTATATGAAGGTAAATTTCTTCTCGATCGAAATTGAAATGTGTAATAAACTCGTAATCGCGGCGCACGGTTCGAGCAATAATAGTATTATATAATATTATAATTATATTGTATACATTATATATAATAGTATATAAATATATAAATAATAATAGTATTATTGATCGAACCGTGCGCCGAAATCACAAGTTTATTATATATATAAAAATGGATGTTTGTATATACAGGGTGGATGGCCACATTTTGCCATCTAGATTTACGTCAACATTATTACGCATAGCAAACAATGTTTCAGATGAAGTTGAATGGTTATGAGAGGGGCACATTCTGATGGTACATTTTTTTGTAGCGTAATGGACATATGAAAGTCAACTTCATTTTTTTAAATGGAATGAGGTATTTTTTAATACATCAGTCGATGCAGCTCGAGTTTCGTTATAAAAAAGTACTAACCTATAAACATTTTTAAACGCAGTAAAAACTTTGGACCTATGTATCCAAGATAGGGAGAGTATAAATTATGCGATTAGCTGCATGCATGCATACGTTGCAAGGCTAATGGCGGCTTTCTCTTAAGTGAGCTCTAATTTTTTAAGCATCCGTTGCACGTATCTCACATTAGCATCGGCCCTAACTTCGTCTGCAATTCGTTGCGACGTTAATGTCGAATTAGATCCAATTCTTAAAATGGAATAGGCTTAGCTCGAGTATCTGTTATTTAGTAAACTGGTTCCTAACTTCTTGCACAATTACCGAAATTATAGAGATGTTTCGGAAATTTTCGAACGAAATCTTCCATCGGAGCTATATCGAAGCACACGTTGCAATCAAAGTTGTACGAAGTCTGTGTAGATGCAGTTCTCTCATTAACCCCAAGGCAATTATATATTGATGATACCGGTAGTTTTAGTCTTAGAGACACGTTGATAGTCTTACTGAAATTAATTACTAGCTCGGAACAAATTTGCCGAATGACCAGGCGGAATTGACAATTTCGTTGGGGCGATATTTAATTTCGAAATTGAGGGGAACACGAGGCGAAATTCCCAAGTCACCGGAGGAAGTTTTTGAAAACGAGGTTCCTTTGAGAGCAGTTGCTTGCGTTGTCGCGTGGACTGGAGGATTCTCTCTTGCTAGTTGCGCGTGTTCCCTTTATATTCCATCGCTTTTAAATTTTAAACCGTACCGGGTATGAAACACATTTTAAGCAGTGACGTCACGTTCACGAACTGCCGAGCAGTCTTGCACCGGAAGCAAGTGTGCTAGTTGAACTCTTACACCGAGTCGTCCGCCATATCTAGAGAAGCTTGCGCGACGTCGCACGGTGTCTTGAATTTTCCAGTTAGGTCACTTTCTAATTTCCTGTTCGCCTTTTGCCTGCGATCATTATTTCGGAAATACACTTCTCAGCTATTCGAACGCTTCGTTCTCAGTATTCGTACGCGATTCGATGACACTTCGAGGTCTCTGAGACAGATACGCTTCCGGTCCTATTTGGAGCTATATCTTTTATAAAGTATCGTTATGAATCTGCGATGAATTTACTGTGACGAGTTGATTGATGAAAAAACGAGAGGCATTGAGAGATGTCGACCGATTTTTAAGAAATTTTCAGAATATGTGTTCCCAACGGCTAGTCTCACGTGTACAATTCCTACCTGAATCCCAAACTCTAAAAACCTAAACAATCCTCGGTTCCCGAGCTGCCAAAACCTCGGCTCGTAGCACTCGAATAACCGAAACTAATATCAACGTTTGACCATCACGAGCAGCTAAGTGCGATTCATATTTCCCGCGGCGCCTTCCGCGGTAAAATTCGAAACGGCGCGGCGCGTCGCGTCGGTTCGGCCGTAAATCGATCGCCGCGGTGGCGGAAAAAAATTTTAATAATTGTATCGGGCCAGGCGAACGAAGATTTACCGGTCGTCGGGTTGGAACCGTCGAATGTACAGCCCCGTACATCATACAATAAGCTCCTCCGGTAGGGGTGAGCGCAGTTCACCAGTAGTAAGCGTCATAAATTACTTGCCGGCGCAGTCTGCGCCGTTTCTGGTCGACTGAAAAACGAGCTGCCGGAAACTCGCTGCTACCGAAATGAGTTCTAAAACGCTTAACATTCCGCCGGTGTGCCGGACCAGGAGTCTCGCGACTAGATATTAGACGAAAACCGCCGAGAAATCGGCGGATCGATCGATTCGGTAAAAACGACTGAAATCGAATAAATGAGAAACTGAACGTTCCGTACGAATCGTGAAATTTGTAAACGAGCGGAATAAAGGGAGTAGGATTGTCAAGTGTTAATTAGAAGCCAGTGACACTCACCTGGAGCAACCGGACCACTTGGACCATGGCGACCATTCGCCCCACGTGACGCTCTGAAATCAGAAAGCAATTTGTCTGGTGATTAAATTTGCCCGTGCAAGAGGTCGTCGTTTGTGTGCGCCGCGTGTTTATCAAGCACGGCGAAAAATTTGACATTCAATTATATCCGCGTTGCCGAATTAATCAGGGAACCGTATTTGCGGAACGCGGTGACCGGTTCGATGCTACTTTTAACGAAATTGGTGGGTCCGTGCCGGACCGGATAAATTTGTTAAAACCGCCGCGGCCGGCAGAGAAATATCCGAATGGTAATTGAACCCGGCCCTCATGAAATTGTTGGCCAATTTGTCTGTGGAACGAGAAAGTTCGCGTTTATCCCACGGCTTCGATCGGTTTGTCGACGTGGACTGGAATTATGAAGAAACGTTGCTCAACCTGTAGCAAACGTGCTCGTCGTTCTTCTATTTCAATCACTAGCTAATCATTATTTGATCAAATGATTAGGCTTAAAAAACTTGAACAACAATCTTCTTCGTTATAAACAATTTATCGGCAAGTTTCTCTTACACATGTCCACCGATCCAGAGGTGTAGATTCACCCCTAGGACGGATGACCAATACTTTTTATACACCCTGTACACATATACATTGATTGACTCGCAAGTATGTTCATACTCTTGAACCACATGGAGTGGGGGTTGGTCGATGACGACGGAACCTGCGCCATATCAAAGTATTATATTTAGCGCGAGTGGCGGGGCGCAGAAACAGAAAAATCTCGTCGATGGGGGCGGACATGGGGTTCTGGCTCGCACATCGATATCCCTCTCCGGGCAATAAGTTCGCCGGACGACGTGATAAAAATTTCGGCTCCGGTAACCAGCGTACCGCTTGCGAATTGCGAAATGCTCGGCACGTACGCAACCGAACTGAGCGGATTTCGAAAATTCACTTTTACCAGCCTGCTCGAGTCTCCGTCGTGTCCCATCGAATTCCTTGCCAGGTATTTCGCGGGGGTTGGCCGCCGATGACGGCACGCCATCCCCCGAAACCCATAGAACTAAACCGGGAAGATTGATGGGGTGGTTTCATGGGTTAATACGTCGCCTGATGGATCCGCCATGGACTCGCCGCTCGATATTGTTCCAGCTTTCCGGCTCCGAACCCTTTTCGCGAATCCCCACAAAAGAGAGCCCGAACACGCCAAATTAATAAGCAGAGCACAAAGCGTCGGAAGAAATATCTAGCAAATTTTTATTTCCTCTGTTTCCACTTTATGCGAGCAGACAGTGAAATGTAATCGTATCGTACTTTGATGAAATTTTTTCAGAGCTTCATAACTTACAAATGCATTCAGATTTAAATTATGAGAAGGATATTTGTTGAGCAATTGCTTTTTTATTCCGAATATAACTTTTAAGGGAGAATGACGAGTTCACTCGTCATTCATCTACCTTTCAGAATCATTTCATTTATTTATTAATAAGTAGACTGTGGATTTTATGCATTTACGAGAAAATTAATTAATCGATAAAGTTCTTATTCGACTCCTGTCTCTTGCAAGTCATACAGACGATTTAAATGGCCTCTCTGTACGCAATAACATTTTGTTTTTATTGGAAAATCTTGTCCTACGACTGAAACATCATTTAACCCAAGGCGTGTATTATTCAAAGCAATATTTTCCCTTTGAGGTTTACAGAACTCTTCAGCTCATTGTAATACTTGTTCCTGTGGTTAACTTTAACATGCAATTCTGTGTAAAGGTGGGATTTCCTTTGCGCGTCCGGACGCAGCGTTCTGTTATCCATACTCTATTCTGGACGCACAAGGTTGTGTTCCTATGATGCGAGTTGGCATGTTTTTCTGTCGATCGCTTCACGATATATGAGTATCTACTCAAAAAATTTATTCGTGATTTAAATTATCTGAAAAACTAAAGAATAAGTAACAAATGAACAATTTTTAATTTTATTTTAAGACAACAAAGCTTAAAGAATTAATTAAAAAATATGTATATTTATTACGATAGTCATCAGTAGGTAGAAATAATTTTGTAATGAATTTAAAATTGAAATTTCATCCCCATATCTCTTATTGTTAATACAATAGAATATGAATATGTTGTTCGTGTCTTTTATTTTTCATTAATACGAGTCCGCTTTTGTCTGCGAAAAATAATAATACTACAGAGAAGTTTCAGGCAACTCCGTGATGAAAATTAAATGCACCGTTCAAAACAAAAGACATGGTTTGCTGCCTAATGGTATTATGCTTTTGCATGGTAATGCTCGGACTTCAGACTGCAGCTCGAACCATTTAAATATTAGAGCAACATCTCTGCTATGTTCTGTATATTATTATTTCTGGAGAACCTCATCAGCAATTCTCAAAATTGAATTTATTTTTATACTTTGCTAATTCATATATAAGAATACGATAGTTATTTTGAAGTGGAACTTCTTTGAACTTTTTCCTTTTCCAATATAGGGGGTTCGCCTATAGTTTTCGAGATATTCTCAAAAAACTATTACTAGTACTGTATTGAATTTTTCGTATTCTACATAGCACGCTCCGTGGCAATGTAAGGCGGCTCCGGCGCGGCGTTTGTTTACTTTTTTTTGTAAACACGTTGTTGGGGAAATTCCTTTCGGTGATTTCTTTCTTTCCAGAGTAGTCTTTCAAAATTGTCCACAACGTGGTTACAAAAAAAAAGTAAACACGCCGCGCCGGAGCGGCTTTACATTCCCAGGAAGCGTGCTGGAACACATAAAATTCAATACAGTATTAGCAATAGTTTTCTGCGAATATCTCGAAGACTAAAAGCGACCCCCTATATTGAAAAAGGAAAAAGTTGTTTAAATTGTCGAAATCTATAACATATTAAAATTTCATCAAAATCGGAGTAGGTCGACCTTTTCTATATAATTATCATAATAAGCAAGAAGTTTTAGTATTCGGACACGTAAGAGAGAGGTCGAAAGCTCGTAAAGAAAAATGGCTCGTCCTCCATTGAACTGCAAGTCAAGAGACATTCTGGACCGATGGATCCGATCAACAGTCACCGCTGTAACATCTTCGGCCAGTGCTGGCTCGCATTATCGCCGGCAATTCGATTAGCTCTTCGTGGTAGGAAGTTAAATGTTTCAAAACTCGCGGTGGCGGCGAATAGTGTCTCGAGCAAATTATGTTAGCCGGTCCCGAACAAAGAAGCCCGGGCTACCTCCAATTAACGAACACGGCTGCCCGCCGTGCGGCGCGACTATTAAAATTTACAATCCACTAAATCTACGCGGAATCGTTGAACCTCTTGGTAAGCCGTGGAAGGGGTCGCAACCCCTGCGGAGCTCAAATATGGAATTTCTTAGCGCGTCTTAGCAGGATCGTTCCCTTTAACCTGGCTCGCCGATAATGAGCCGTTGTATCGGCTTTTCGACGAAAGAAAAACCAGGGGTCAACAATCAATCCTTTTCATCCGACCAGCGACCCTCCGGAAGGGTGAAAGAGACGCTTGAGGGTGAATGCAGAGAGAATGGGAGAGGGACATTGGCGAAACGGGTGAAAGGACAGACCAAAAATCCAGGAAAAAAATACCCAGAGAGGCGGGCTGCGGGAAATGAAGCTGGAAGGGGAACGGATAGGGAGGCAGAAGTGATTAGAAGAGGGATGGACGTGCAACGTTAATGGCCGTTGCTGTTTTTTACGAACTCCTTCAGCGGAATCTATTTTCTGCTGTCCTCTGTTTGTTTTCCCTATTCGTACGTGATTGAATTCGAGTGGTAATTAGGGCTGTCTGCGTGAGCAAATGCGTTTATCGAGGGGGGCGAAGAAGATTAACTTTGCTCCGTCCTTTTCTTAATGTACGTTTTTTTCCGGCGACGGACCTGACGAGACTCGCTGCTGTTCGCTTCGTCAGACTTCGTTTTATTCTTTTACATTTGTTTATCGACGGCTGTTGACGTGTGTTTTTCGTTGGTAACAAATAGTTCGTATTCGATATCATGAATATACCGGGTGTCCATAACAGCTTACAACGCAAAAAGTTTCTTCTCTTGAAAATTATCCACATCAGGATCGAAACGTTAGAGGTTATTAATTGTAAAATTGCTTGTTTTATATTAACGATCGAACCTGTGTAAACGTTAAATAATGTGTTTTTGGCTGATTTGAGGGGAAAGTAGCCATGAAGGTTAGTCTGGGGCAACCTGCCGAGAAGCCAATGTCCGTGTCGGGCACGGGTACGAGCGTTGAGGGATTAAGAGTTTCGCTTGGATCCCGATTTGCCATTACGATCGCGTTGCGAGGGTGGGTTGTAGGGGTTTGCGGGACGACGCGCATTGATTTCCACGCGAGATGTAACTGGTCCCGGACCGGTGCTGAACGGTAACAGCGTCGCCGTGCCGTACGATCGGAAAGTGGTCCGCAGCGAGCGTAGACGGTCCGCCGCGGCGATAGAAAGTGGAAAGCTTCGATGAGATTTGTCCGAACGATCGGTAGGGTCCTGTGGGCACGGGCCTGAGAGGGAGGCAAAGTGACTAGCACAGTGCCGTACCTATATATAGGGCGGCGCGAAAGCCCGCATTGCGGAATGAGAGATCGCCTATCGGCCTATTGGCTTGTCCTCTCCGCTCGTCTATTTCCACGCTTCTCTCTCCCTTTCTCTCTTTCTCTCTCTCGCTACAGTGCTATCTATCTCCTCGTACGTCTATCTTCGTCCGAACCCCTTTCCCACGATCCTCTTTCATTGCCAATTTGCGAGAGATTCGCAGCTCCAGGTGTGACAGTGCTGTGCGTGTCCGATAAGAATCGCTTTCGTTCCGAGGACTCATGACCGGCCGATCGCATAAATCGACCATCGGACCGACATTCGACGCCGAAAGATTTAGCGGTTTTCGGGGGAAATGTTACGTATTTTCCGTGGGACCTTCAGCGACGAGCTCGATAAGCGGATTTCCCTATTTTTCCATTTTTCTCTCGCCGCTCCTGTCCCGTCACTTTCGGCGGATTCTGGCTCGACCGATGCGATCGTTCTCGTTTCATGCTAGTCCTCTGCAGGATTCTTTACGGTAACAATAAATTATAAACGGCATCGCTAGTCTGCGGATTTTATGCATATGATAAATATTTTCTACATTCTGTGAATACTTGGACACTCGTTTACATACTACTCAAAATTACAACTTTAAATAATGACTTAATAGTGACTTAATGTCCATAAATCCGTCTTGCCTGATATACTCGAAAGCCGAATGTAGTTGTCGAAAGATGGGGTAGTTTATTGTTGTTACTAAAAGGTACAAAACCACTTTGATTAACTGTTTTTCACAATATACTGTAGATCGTATTTCATTGTCATGAGTGTCGGTAGAAAAGTAAAAAATATGAATCGGCGCTCAAACAGCCTAGGAGTTCTAGATGATAACACTGTCCAACAAATTTCCACTTTTTTCATGTTTCCATATAACTGTTAAATGGATTTTATAGAGTTTAAACCAACTTTACATAAATATTGTGATATTATTATAAAAGATATTGAATTGTTCTTTGCAGCAGTAGATACCGTAGACATTTCCGAATACGTTATGATTGTTTCAAAATGTTTAAAATTTATGGGCAGATTCGGAATTAGTGCGGAAAACTATAAGATCCACCCAACAGTTATACCTAACGTCATTCTTCATTCTTAAACCAATTTACGATCGATAGAAAAGAACATTTTTCTACTGTTCGGAAACTGTTGTTAGAAATATCCTGAGGCATAAGCTCGGGAAAAGGCTACGTCGGAACGGAACTAATTTTTTCCCGGGGGTAGCAGAAGTCCTAGCGATTCCAGGGGATTGTCTAAGATCGTCTAAGAAGCAGTGGCGCGTGACGCCGGCTTGGTAAACACAAAAAGAACCGGGTAGGGAAACGAGTCCGTCCGGTACCCAGCCACTTTTTTAATCAACGATTCAAACAGCGCCGGAGCCCGGGAACTTTTAACAAATGAGCGCGCCGCGGAGCTTGTTCCCGTGCTTTTTTAATGAACCAACTCGGCGGATGTTAACGCGTCGCGTATCCGCAGCCCGGTGTCACCGCGTTACCTCGTTCCACTACCGTGGCGAAACTTTTGGGGTCCGGTGACACGAGCTCTCGCAATATAATCACGGTCGAAGATAGACGAGGCGCGGAACTATATGCTGCTTTTTTGCAAAACCACGCGCCGTCTCATTCGCCAAAATGTTCAACGAACGTAACTTTTCATAACACGTCTTCAAAACTCGATCAAGTCAAGATATTCAATTCTTAATGATTGACAAACTACTTTGAGCCGCCGAAAGCACCACGAACAAACCCGAAAATTCGATCAAGTCGGGAAGACTAATTTTTTAACGTGCAACAAACGTAACTTTTCATAACTCAAGTCTCCAAAATCCGATCAAGTCAAGATATTCGATTTTTAATGTTTGACAAAATTCTTTGAGTCGTTAAAATCGCCACGGACAGACCCGAAAATTCGATCAAGTCAAAAAGACTAATTTTTAATGCGCAACCGACGTCACTTTCAATAATTTCGTTATTAACAAGACCGTCGTCTGCATTTTGGACTGGCATGAATACAAATCGCACTGACGCGTACATAGGGTGGCGAATTGTTGAATCGCGACATTAAAAGGCGTCGGAGGGCGTCGCGTCGAGGGTGATGCCTGGTAATTCCGTAATTAATTCGTAACTTCCCCCAGCCGGAAGAAGTTACCCGGAGCGAGGGCAAACAACGTTCTTCTTTGCATATTGCTTGTGCATCTAGTCGCGGCCGCAGTTCTGCATCTCTTGCGCGGCCGATTCCGCGCATTTATGCATGCGAATCTTCGCGGTCGCGTGCAACCGTGCCTGCTTACCTGCGCCGTAGAACCAACGATGCAACGACGTTACATATGCATGCGTAATCGTGTCATGTTAAATATTGTCAGCGGTATGAGCAATATTTATGTGGCACACCGACTCGCTTATCTCTCCCTCTACCATTTGATCTTCATTGCTTTCACAGCTAATCGCCGCACAACTTACTATAATTAAGTAAAGTCTCAGTACTTCGCTTACTTAATAAATTAAAATTAATTAGACTCGAAAATTAATAAGTTATTTCGAGTACGCGACCATTAACGATTAATTTTACAAATTTACGTAAGATACGGAAGTGAAGCAAACAGAAATACAAGAGGTATCTCGAGTAAACATTCTGGAGCGTGTCAAACGTGGTTCTTCCATTGCGTTCATCAAACGTGTCGTTTCTGGACGCAATTCCCAGCAGCTGCGTTCCTCGGCGAGGCTTATGTATATTTTAATTTTCAATTCCGCGAGAGGAGGTCTCAAATTTCGAGTCCCGTCTGGACGCTGTAATATTTAGCTTCTTAACCGTGTTCTCTGCGTCGCGATTAACGCTACAATTCCGTCGCTGCGCGACAAAAATAATTCAAACTCGTCCGAACCGTGGTATGGGCGACATTGCCAAACCGCCGAAGCTTTCAGTCCTTTCCGTCCCTTTCCGCGCTTCCGGGGCCGATCCGGCGAAATGATTTTCACGCATTCGCGGGCTGCTTTCAAAGCATTCCGCCAATTTACATGCATACAAGCTCATACCGGGCTGCAACCGGAGGACTTTAATAAAATCAAGCAGCGGGGAGATAAAAGCCTCGCGGAAAGAAGGGGTTGAGAGAAAGAGGGTCAGGTTGAGGGAGTGTGCAAGCGCGGCTAAGGGGGTAGCAACCCGGGGGTTCGGAAAGTGTGTTGCAAGAGAGTAACGGGCCAGCTATTCCCAATTCCCACCCAATCTAAAATCAATCTTAGTTCGTGCTCTTAGACGAACTGGAAGTAGGATTCTAAAGGGAAACCGTGAAGGGTGCGAGAAAGCGACGGACTCCACGGTGAGGGGCAAAGGACTGGGAGGGGTCGACCGATCACTTTTAAGCAGGCTTGCAAGTCTGCATTATTCAAACTCCACCGCCAACCAAACTAGACTTCCAACGGCACCCTCTAAGGAACCACCCGGCAACCCCTGTGTCTTTCTACGAGCCCTTTCTCACCCTCGAACCACCCACCTAGACCATCTCACACCTCATCCATTTTCGTCCCGGTAATGCACTAGATTTGATTTCTAATTGTATTCTCATTTGACCTCCTAGACCTTTATTCGAGTACTTATAATCTAGTAATTTCGTCTCGGAGTGGCCCCGACGACCGCGACCCTGGAAATTGCGATTGTTTATGCGAGGATCTATGGAAATTTTAATCGAAAAATAGAAACCCAGTACGGTGAAAATCGAGGCTTCAAGCCAGGCCCGCTGCGTGGGTACGCGTCGCCCGTGTGCAAACGAATTTTAGTGCGCCCTCTTCAAACATGAAAATGATTTGAATGATCTTTTTTTTGCAAATCTGTACACGTTGCGGCGCCCCTTCGTTGAAGCGACCGTGCACGCGGCGGCCCTGCTTCAAGCTTTAAAACAAGTTCAAATTGGTTGCTGTATCTTCAACGAGCATCGTTTAGAAAGTTGTTCTAAATCACAAAAAGGCGCGTGTATGAATAAAAATTAAAAAATATGTCTATTTTACTTTTCCCAGAAGAGGAATTGCACTGTTATTCGGGTTTCAATAAAATTAGATGTAAACATTGAAATTTCCATAAAGATCGTCAGTATAGCGACAGCTACAGGATCCAGTTAGAAGAGGCAAACTCCGATTCGATGGTGTTTGAAGACACTGTCTTCTGTCGAGCGTTTTCATCCGCGCAGCAGTCCGTTCACGAAAAAAGCAACCGTACAAATAACGAGTTAAAGCGCGTCGCGACTCAAATATTTGCTCTCGCGCACCAGCCACTCGGCAGCCTAGAAATTCCGGCGCACGCCGTCATCAGATTATCGTCGCTGGAGAACAAACGAGCGTTTACGGGTTAATATAAACACTCCACAATTGCGACGCTCCTGAACGTACCGATCTCGTTCGTTTCCTTCGTTTTGATTTTTCGATTTTCGTGGCTGTTTCGTTCCCGAACCGTTTTACTACATTTTTTCACCAAATTATATACCAACGTGTAAATAACAATTCCATATCTTACTACTTCGCTATCTCTCGCTTCAGAGCGAGATACAATCCAATATTGGATTGGATTTCCAATAACGCGCGCGCTGTACGCTCGTTCCGTTGCATCGCGATGCATTGCGTTGCACGATTCACCGACTCATTACCCGGGGAACACTCTAGGGGAGAGTTCGATGCGACGCGTTGTTTCGGGACACAGGGTGTATTTCCGAGCGATCCTTGCACCATGCAGCCGAGCCGGTGAATAATTGAACACGGTTAAATGAGTAGTCGCGCTAGGAATTCCCTCAGAATCAAACGAGAAAGTAAGATCGAACAACGCGATCTTTGACGTTATCGGAATGAACAGCAATCGGAAAATTCGCTGCATCTGATCAAGTCGACTGTGATTGTCCTCTTCTATCGATCGTCGATACTATTTGAATAGTGAAACATAAATGCTTAGATATTAAATTTTGTCGACCGTAACAATTTTATAGAAAATGAACATTCTTAAAATGACGCTTTTTGCCAGTGGACAAGTTGCCCTACATAATCGAGCCAGTCATTTACACTTGGAACACCGTAGCAATTTCCGTGGCAGAGTCCACATCAGTTTACCCCATCGGTGTAAAATGATTTAAAAAGCCTTCGTACCAACAGAAGACTCGAGCCTCAGATATGGTGTCTGTAGATCTACGACTACCATAACGCATAAAATTAGTATTCATTATAGAGATCGTGAGTCCAGCTCCGATAAAACTTGTAGAAAGTGGCAATAGGCGTCGATAAATCACCTGGGGCGTTCTCGGAGCTGTGTCGAGAGCAACAAGGGTTCATAGAAGTTTCAGAATAAAGTGGGTTCACCATAAGCGGAGGCGGTGAAACAGTGGAATCGGCTCGAGCATCGTTCTCGGCCGGTGTCAGGTTAAAAAGGGTGCGTAATAGGCTTAGAAAGACTGATGTCTTAAGCGGGATAAGAAGTAAGCCGCGGAAATAAATCTCACGGGGTACCATGGCGGCCCCATGAGACCGGGGAACCGGCGTAACGATGTTCAAAAGCTCATATAGTCCTCCGGTGTCCGAAAATAAAACGGCCGATTAAAGATAGCGGAAGGGTGGCTTGAAATTGGTGCGAGTTAAGATGATAATGGGATGATTATAATAACAATAGGAGCCGCGGATATTGAAGCGAGAGGAGGAACCATAAATTTCACCTGTGAGGTAATGACTCATTCTTCTCTACGGTCGCAGCATAATCCCTGCGAGCTAAACGGTTCCAAACAACGGCCAAATGTCTTATAAAATGAATTTCTTTGGACCCGACCGGTGGTCGAGGTGATTCATGGATTGCTGGTGATTCCAGTTCTTCATTCTGGAAAAATCGGTTTTTCTTGTTTTACATTTTCCTTAAGTGTGGTAAAATACCAAGTGTGCAAAAGGATTTGTTCGAAATCATAAATGTAGATATTTGAATTTTCTCGAAACCACGTTTTCTTTTCTAATAGATGAATTTACTTGAAACTTTCAGGAAATCTGGAGGCCGAAAGATTGGCAATTTGATGTCAAAATGACACTATTTATGTAAACATGTAAATAATCGATTAAAACAGAACTCGATTTTTTTGTTCCCACTCGGTAGAAAATTTGTTTGTCCGATCTTCAAAGAGTTAACGTGCTTTTATAAGTGTCCGAATATTACTGTGTCAGAGTGTAAGAGGACAAAAGAGATTGTAAATAAAATCGTCGGAGAGGAAGACACGAAACTTCACCGACATTGTCGGTACCGACGAGCTCCCAATCGGAGTTCGGCATCGTACAATCGGTCCGATAATGTACAGAGTGTTTTCTTTTTCGAGATCTCCGACAAGCGAGCCTGGAAGACGCTCGGAATAAAACGGATGATCGGACTTTTAAGCGAGGTCCTGCAGCTTGCATTATTCAGGCCCCTTTTCCTCGGCGACGGGACGCGACGCGCGACGCTTTCGTCCCGGCCGCATTCGATGCTCCGTTCTTGCGTGCAGGTGTCAATTTGTCTCTATCCTTCTCTTTCCGCAGGCCAGCCTCGGTTTCTTCCCCCGAAGTTCTTCGCTCGGAAGTGTCTGCGACCCCGATCTTCGATCACTCGTTCCACGATTTCGATCCGAACGCGCTCGAAATGCTTTCCGCCGACAACGGGGTGGCACATTAGACTCCCAAATTATTGAAAGCAACAGCAGGACGGTGAGAGATCCTCTCTTCTCGCTCGCTCTTCCTCTCTTTTCTCTCCTTTAAGCACGCTTGTCCCGCCGTCATCTTAGCGATTACATCTATACGACGGTCCACCGCTAATGGAGACGGTGCGACCGAACCCAGATATACATCTTCCAAGTATTTTTGTGCCCGATTCTGGTAATCCCATTGCACCTGTCACTGAAAATGTTAGACGCCATGGTTTGCTACCTGTCAATCCCTGGAGAGAACCATAGACACTGAATCAAGCTCCGTAGGTCACTGATCGATACGGACCGAGCCGATGCAGTTGAAAACCAAAAGATGAATAGTAACGTGGCATTTTCAATTCAAATTATAATTTTAATAAAAGTAACAAGAAAAAATTGTCGGATTTAATAAATGTAAAGTAATAGGTCACGGAAGTTGGTGAAGAATAACGGCACTAGCACTGTGAGTTTAATTGCAACGGCAACAGTCACTTGTCCACTTTATTAAAAACCCAAATCGAAGGAACCCGTCATCGAACTAATAGAATATAAGAAAAACTAGAATCCAGTGTAGGATGGAAACTAGAAGATCTGAGAAGCACACAGACCTTTTAAGCGAGGAACTAATCCTCGAGGTTTATCTCAAGCAAAACTATAAGCACTTATTAACAGCCCAAGCGAAGCTGATGTCTTAAGTAACTGTTTTAGCAAAGATCCGGAAAAGAGAAGATAGACGGCCAGAGAAGCGCAATTGCCTATTTAACCGCTCAAGCAAAGCAGGGTTGCGTAAAGTAACGTCCAGAGTCGTTATTATGGTTTTGGCAACCCTGTAAGCTCTCTTTCCTCGGTCCTACACATACAAACTCTCGTGCAGCCGCGCGATCCGCAACAAAAAATGTTGGTAGCATATGCTGAATATTTTGTAAACCATTTTGAAAAATGCAAAACTAGAAGATCCACGTGCAAGGTAGTCATGTAGAAAAATGTTTGCACCGCACGTAGAGCTGCAGCGTTGATGAAGATAAAGGTCCAGTGAATGTCCACGTCGTAAAGTTCGCCGAAGCTGCTGTCGTGGTACAACCCTAAATGACAATGAATTCCCAAGGACAGCGACTGATAGCAGCATAATCTGCGGTTCCTACGAATCCGCACTCCGGATTCATTAATCGATGGGTAACGCGGCTCAGCGGAGAAGGTTAATGAAGGTCTGACCGCATTTGCAGGTGGCAGCTACCTGGTATAATCATAAATATAAAGGACATAATCCCTCGCTATCAGAAGCGCCGCCCGACTGCTGCTTTTATCGGCCCATAAACGCGTTGAAGTACGACTCCGTATTTAACGCGGACTTGACCCATTCTCCAGCCGCATCGTCTTCCAGCCCTCGGATGAAAATTTGTGTTTCACCTCGTACATGTCCCGTTCCGCCTTCGAGGCTCGTTACGAAATCCATTAGTCACGGAATGGGCGCATTGACTGGCCCCGACCGTACGGAAATTACGCTCGCAGTCGAACTTCTTCTTACTAATGTGTCGATGCCGTGGCGCTGTTTCGCACGCCTAATGAACTTTTTGCGATAGCCAGGTAAAAGTATCGCGTCTTTCGGATTCGTTTCGTCTACGTAACGAGCGGACGTTGGATTTATGCGAAATTATAACTTTATGAACCCGATAAAGGAAAATGAAATTGAAAAAATTCACAGGGTGTTCCATTCCAAACGAATCACTCGAATATCTCTGAAGTTATCGATGATATATTGGAGAACGTAAATCTGTGTTTAAATTGCGTCTGTAAATTATTAAAATGTTAATATGTTTTGTTGTACTTTAGCTTAAAAAAGAGGAGAAAAATGTTATATACTTGCTTAGTGCAAAAATAAAATTTTTTCCTTGAAAATGATCTAAAGTGAAATCGAAACGTCGGAATAAAAGGATTGCGATATTTTGCAAATGATGTGAAATTTAACAACTGATAGAAACAGCGCGCTGGGAACATAAAAAATATAATTAATTGTATTTCTATCGTTCGAAAATGTATGGCCGTCGACAAAAAGTCACGTGATCGAAGAGCCGTGTTCGAAAGAGCCATCGAAATAGATTTGTGCGTATCGAGTATGATTCCGCAATAATTAAGTATATTAATGCGTCCCCATTTGAAATTCCACTCAGTGTCGGGCGGCAGCGATGCGTCGCGCGACATATAACTTCCGCTGGAAACAATTCGTTGGCCGAAACTCGATGATCGATCGTTTACTAAATAGCCGGATAGGCGTGTATCACACGGGGTTGCATTCAAAACATAATTCCTATGGAATACCACGCTCGCGACCCGGTGGCGCGGACCAGTTTCAGATTGCATGATTAAAAGACCGGCCTCCACATTTTAATGGAACACGGGGGAGAGCAGATATTATACCGGTGCGCTTTTAAATAATGGTTTCCGATGTTTTACCCGTGAAAAGCAGCGGATAAAGAGTCGGAAAGAGACAGAGGCCCCCGCGGGTTAATTTAACTTGTTCCCCTATCGAGGCGTGCTCGCTGCCTCCGAGGAACAGGGGGTGAGAGAGAAAAAGAGGGAAAGGGAGGGTGGTGGCTAGGGAGAAAAAATGGCCGCGCGAGCCGAGTTAATTTGTAAGCGGGTGCTTCGAGTAAAAAGGAATCGATGTTCGAGCATGAATCCGCGGATAGCTGAAAATCAAGGCGGCTTGGAAATCGTCTCGGAAATGCGGCTAGTACGATGCCACGGCTGTTATTACACGTCAGTCACACCTCCCTCAAAATTGCTAAAGTTTTATAAGACAACCATCCTCGACCCAACGATTACGCCCCCCGCCACTTATGGCCGGGGCTTTATTATTGCGCGCACTGCCCCGGCGCCAATATAACCCGCGAAAAACAAATTGACTTTGGCGCCCGTTTCCTTTCGCTGCAACTTCAGGTGGATGCGTCAGGCGTGCTGATTGCTCTTCGGGGCGCTGCTCTGGCTCCGGAGCGTCGCACAGTGGGACGGAACGACCTGACACCGATCACAACTCCATTTTCTAATATTTTCTGCGGAGTCTATATCGATCGTGGCTACTAGAAGGAAGTCAGGGGCACGGAAACCACGCCTACTTAGGTAAATCTACGTACTGGGAATTACTGGTAAACTTCAATCGATTGCTTCGAGAAATACAGAGAAATTAATTATAGTTGGTTTGGTTTACAGATTTTTAAAGGATACAAAATCTAGACCATGGGTGTGGCCGTAGGAAGTCAGGGGCAGCGAAGCCACGCCCACTTAGCCAACTCTACACGCCGGAAGAGTAAACGCGATAATCTTAAATTCGATGGTTTAAGCGAGAAGCAAAAATTTAGGGTAGTCATTTTGGTTTACAGTGTTTTAAAGTCTGCACAGTCCACGGTGGGCGGGGCCACTGAATATCTTGGGTGTGCACTGCGCTGGCTTTATCGATGCCAATAAAACAAAGCCACATCCAGTCAGAACAATTTTCACAGAGAAAGGAAAATAAATAGACTTGTATTTCTTTGATATCATTTGTATCGAAGCATTGTTCCTGGCGGTAATCTGTAATGTTCCCCGAGCAGAAACGTTTCTTGCCTATGAAATATACAGCCTTCTCATGACATTTGTTCAGTCTTAATGAAATCAGAAGAATCAGTTCCCGCTGTCAATTTGATTTAAGACTTTCTCTACGATTTTAATACGATTCAATAATAAATCGTACCAAAATCTGAAAAGCCAATTTCCATCGGTGTTGTATTACGAATCCTTCATTTGTGTTGTACAAGTTATTACCATGCAATTAAACGATTAATAGACCTATCAATAAATAAATATCTCCGCATCGATTGGAAAATTGATTGGAACTATCGGAATGTAATTAGAGTTGGTACGTATCAAACAATCTGTTGTGTTATTCATCACTAGGCTTCGGAGTCTCATTGAAAATCCACATTTCGAAAGACGCGTGCAGCATCAGAGTGCCACACAAATAAAATATCCAATACAATAAAACTTTCTTGCTAATTGATTAATGAAAAATGACAATTATCGCACAGTAATATAAAATTCGAACACAGCTGATGCGAGCGAGATTGACAGACGGTTGATTGTTTTAAAAGCAAAACGTTTCTCCGGGCGCGTATTAATTTCGAATAAAATATTCAAGTAAAGTCAAACAGCAAACAATATATACGCGTATAGTGGAGCAACGAGATCCACGGACAAATTTCAATTATTCCATCGAGCCGAGGGTCTCGCGGAATTATTAGATTCCGAATGTAACCGCCAGTTGGTAAACTGCTTCTATCGGTCGCCGCTCCGTGAAATATAATTAACCGGTCGAGCGCGGTTATTGAAAATTTGAGAAGCGTGCTCGATCCCGATTGGGAAGACCGACAGCGACGATGCTAAACCGACGCGCCTCGGCTGGGCTCGGCGGCAAGTTTCGCGGCTGGTAGCCCCGGCCGGTTGCGAATTATTCAAGGATTTTCCAGATAATGCAATAACGTAGCCCGCGCAACGTCCTGAGAAATTAGTGGCATGAATTATGAATGAGACCGAGTTCCCCGGCCGTTTATCTTCTTTAATGTTTCTTCGGCCGCCTCGCGGTGGACGAACGAGCGGTATCTGGCTGCTGTATCGTGATTTCTTCGTGGTTTCAACAATGCAATCGCTAAGTGAAGAGGAAACGACCGCGACGAGAGCTTCCCATTAGGTTTCACACCCCTCCACATTGGGCCTCGTAAGTTCCCATCAGTTCGTGCCATTTCTTCCGCTTCGATTAACATTTCAAACCTACCAGAGTTGGGCAAAATATGTAATAAATGTTATTTCGGTTATCGATCGCGCGACAGGAAGATCTTCTTAAATAATTTTAGTGGGTTGAAAGCGATATATCGGTGTTTCTAAATTCTTTTAACCTTAAGCTTTCTTAAGTTGGACTTTGTTAGGACGGTTGCGTCCGAAGGCGAATTACGCCACCTGTCGCGACCCCGAATAATCAGCGGATCGCATTCGATTGTCTTCCCCTGTAGCTCTCTGTAGCTCTAGTGCGTCACACGTGTCTTGCTTCATTCCGTAATAGAGTACATTTATATATTATTGTAATATTTTGGGATTTTGGAAATATAAGTGGTGAAGGATTATTTCGTTGCGAGTCTTACACCCACACCCACACCCACATACACAACAGACTTTTTGTTATAAATGCATTAAATCCGCAGTCTAGTTACAAGAGTTCATCTCCAGGCCACATCGGTTTGAACAGTGTTACGTCGAAGCTGTGTACGATGTGAAGGGGTGTGCAACGGTTATAAACAAGTTATTAACTGTTATTTTCGAGTCTGTTTGGAGCCAAATTCAGCCGTTAACAGATCGAGTGTTATCCAGTTTCGTTGATTGCTGGGGAGCATAGTTTAGTCAAGTAGAATGCTATGTATACCATAGCGTTCCCTAATTTGCTCACGGAAGGATGAAGGTGTTCTCGCCAACGAAATAAACCGAAGTTCTCAGCGCGTTGCACCGGTTAATGCTCGACAGAGCCAGGCAACGTTTACGGCTAGAAATAATCGTTTCGGCAACGGCGTGCCACGGTGGAAACGTATGCAACGCATGCCGAAGAACGTGTCCGCGGAAAGACGGTGTCGTTAAACGGAGAGTGCCCGTTTCCGGTGGCGGTTTTCGGTGTTTCCCCATCGCTTTATTTGTTTTGGGGACGAACAGGACGAGCGTGGGAACGGTCTGACGAGGGAATATCGATTGTCCCCGCATTTTTTGGCGAACGTGAACACGGGGGAGGAAGACGCCGAATGCCACTTGTTAAGGGATTCACCGGCTGATTTTCCGCGTAGCGGCGTCGAGAAACCCGAGTACAATCCCGATACACAAAGCGACAGTCCGACTGAAAAGTAGATCCCGTTGAATAGCACAGAGATGAACGTATGAGCTAACGAAGATCGTTATTCCGGCTGGGCTCAATAGCCGACTAGGCTCATGCGCTGAATCCCGCTTATTCACTGTTCTAATTTGCGCGTGCTCATCCTGTGTAATACGGGCCACGCTGTTATTGTTATCTTGAAAAGCGAAGCAGGAAATATAATTGGACTTCGGGTTCCACGTCTCTGCCGCCGCTGGATCATTTTGGACAGCAATGTTGCGATTCGCCACACCACGTATGTGGGTCGGCAACGATCGAACGAGCAATTTCATTTCCTTTTTGATACGAAATATTGATCTTTTTTTTACAAAGGAATAAGTTTATGATGTGGATCACTTTCAAGAGTAAATTTTGCGTTAGCTATAACGGAAGAAATACAATTGGAAAATTATGAAAAGCGAACTGATTCCATGCCGGTAGACACTAAACTCTATGTAAAATCTATGTACCTAACATTCGAAAAATTGATTTTTTTCCTCATTCGAACCACTGTGCGCCGCGGAACGAAAGAGAACAAGAAAGTTAGAAGGGTTCGAAGTTGGAAGGGAGAGAGCGTGGGGGTGTGACGAGGCTTGGAACGTCTCCGAGAAAAGACCGTGCGTGCCGTGACAATGAACATTCGTATCTCGCAACAGTGGCGGCGCGACGCGGAACGTCGCTCGCCTCTAGTGGCTCTCTCGAGGAACAGAAGGGTGAAAAGCGTCGACGAAGCACTCGCCGGTCTATCTTGTCACCGGGCTAATTGTCTAATTGCATTTAACGGGTGTTCGATTTCAAAGGTGGCTGCCAATGGCCCCGGTCATAGGTGAAAGGCAGTCTATCTGGGAAACGGCGATAGTTCATACCTAATGGCGGTCGTTCGACGAGTCTTGTCATTGAATTACTGTCTGGGAGTTAATTAGCTTATTAGGCACATCGGTCGCCTAAGATGGGATCTAAAAATACCTGCACGAGCTGCAAACATTCTGCGATAAGATGCAGAAAATTGCATTAAGCTACTCCAGAGAAAATCCAAAAGTAACGGCGATTTGGATTTACTTTCATTCATCATCACAGCATATTTTTTCATCTGTGTCGAAAGCAACTGTCGATATTAGTTGATCGCGAAAATTGATCGCGTAGTGTTTCGAAGAGTCGGCAGATTCGATATTACAATAGCGTAGAACAGCTGTTAATTTAAAAATGTTCAAAGGAATAGTTCTGTACGATTTTAGTGCTGAACGAACACGAAAAGACTCGGAAAAATTGGAGCCTTTGTTCCGTGCGGTTTTTCTTTCTGAAAAACTTCTTAATCAACAATGCGCCGCGCCATTGTCTGTCCGAGCGCATTTAAATGCATGCCGTCGAATTCTTGGTACAATAAAAATTCCGGCAGCAGGAGAAGCGTTGAATGGATAGCTCTCGAGCCTGGATTTTGATCACCGATATCCAGGTTCTATTCGAGTGCGTTCGATTTAAGCCCCGACGGGGTTGCAAAGAAACGGACAATCGGCCGACGGAACAACGCTAACGATAATTCACAGACTGAGAAAATTATAGGATGGCTCGGTCGACGATCGGAACGGAACCGCGGAAATTGTTTACGCGCCGCGGAGACTTGAATCGCGAACGCCCACGCAATTATCATCTTCGACGCGATCGATCGTTTTCTACCGGCAGCCTCTCTGTATCGTTTTAACGAGGTCGCAGCCCCATTATCGTCCCGTGTAAATACTTTTTCCATCCGAGCCGATCGAAATCGCGGCGCGAGTACGCAACAAATATTTCTCGCAATTAAAACGGTCCCTTTGTTTTTGGCTTCTTCGAGAGAGAGGCTGAGCGTGTGACCGGTTTCGTCGCGATTCTCGCGGAGGCACACGCGCGGAAAATCATTTTCGCTTTTCATTAAACGGAATAGACGGGAAATTGGTCGGACAGGAAATGGGTCTTCAGCCGCCGCCGCTATTTTCTAGATCACGGATAACGAAGCCCCCTCGCTTCGACGGACAAAGGCTCGTTTTTGGAGCGACGCGATATGAATTGCTATGCATGAGACCTAAACGCGTTGTAGATATTATTTAGACTGAATTCAGATAGTGGAGCGCACGGTGCTGGATAAGAAATCGATTGGCCAATTTTTCGAAGCAACGAACGGTCATAAAAAATTAGGAGAAAAATTCGTTGCGGAAATATCGACAACCGAGGAGATTTAACAGGATGCAATGCAAATTGCTATTCGCGTAGTTGAAACGCGTTGTAGACCAGGGCCGTCTTAAGATAGTCGGCGCCCGTGGGCTACTAAAAATTATCCGCCCCTCTGGCTTTTTGATGCGCCGTGCTGTGGCCACGTGAAAAGATTTTTAATGCAAACAACTAATAATAACAAAAAAATATCAATAAAAATTTCCGCATCAAAAGCTTCAAAAACTTGCGCCCCAGGGGTTAGCCCATTTAGCTGTGGTTAGGGTGGCTCTGTTGCAGACATCAATTCTCAGGGAAAAATTGAAGGAAACAGGAAAAAATAATTGTAGCAAGTTTCCAAAACTTGAATATCACGTTTCGCGGCAACAATGTTAACGACAACGGTCACGTAGCTCGATAATAAAGCAATTAGAAGTTCTCCGAACAGATTCCACGAGCACTTTTACCGAAACAATTGCCAGCCGCAGATAACCATTCTCGCTAATAACTATTCTGGCAATTATCCAAATAATTCGTGTTAACGTGGACGCTCATCAAGACTTTCGTCGAAGTTCGAAGTTCCGGCTGGGCAAGGCGGGGGTTCTGAATAAAGTTCGAGCCCGATCGAACAGCGAACTATCACAATTCCAATTACGTTTTTCCTCCTTTTTCCAGGCTGGCGCGGCGACCGTCTGTTCGTATTCACTCGGACTTCCCGAGTCCGAGGGCTTCCTCCTCGGCCACTTGACCACAGAAATTTCAGTCAATTAAACAATGAATAGCCGCAATTCCAATTATACTTCACTTCTTCCACGCTCCTGTTACACCTGCCGGTGCTGAGATTTTGTTTACGCGAGAATATCTTCCGAGAACCCATGCTCTATATTCGAGAGCAGCCTCCATTTTGTTTTAATCAGGAGTCAACGCTATGTTCTATTTTCCTCTTTCCGGATGATCAGGGTTTACAATGGTTCGTGTGCTTAATTTTGCCACGGTATTAGCTGACTCGAAACGATGTTATGTTTTTCTCTATATCCGTGGCGATATTCAAATACAAAGAAATGTGTGCACGATCGGATTTAATGCAGAAATAACAGAAACGAACAAATGATACACAAAACAGTGAAACATCGGAAAGAATAACGGGTATTGTTATGTTAGTTTCATTTTGTTAAAATTATTACGAGAGAAAATGCATTTTTATTCAAACCCAGCTTAATGATCACAGATGTCTTCCTATTGTATTTGTATGATAACGAATGTTGCTGTCGTCGAAATATTACGATACATAATACACACGCTATTGGAGGACAGTGTACTCGTATCGTGATTTTTCTTCGCATCGTTTTCTCGATTTTTGCTGAACAGGATCATCCTTGCATTTTTGCAGACAACAAAATGAGAATTTCTGCGAAGATAAATTGTGTACAGACTTTTAATCACGGTGCCGCTGCTCGGTTCGCGGCGAACACAAGCTTGCACGGTAATAATTATCGCGAGTGATAGGCGTCTCTGGGAAACAGACAGCAATTATCCTCCTCCAGCTCGTTCGTTTGTAACTGCGCCACAGAGGAGACTGATTTCCGAGGGGTGGTAGGGATAACGTTGTAACAGGTAACGTGGGAGTATCTTCAACGACTGTTTTCTCTTCTTATCTCTTCGATCCTTTGAACTTCCCTGGAAGTTTAGCAAACTAGACCACGACTTATCATGAAAATGCTGATCCCCACAAGAATATGACAAATAAATAAGAGAAATAAGGTAAATTTGGGCTCTCAGCAGTTCTCCTTCTTCCCTTCCCTTATTCGACCGTGCAGAATATCCTTCGCAAACTTTCATTTACTTCTGTCTGTTCCATTTTGCTAAATCTGAAAACAAACATTTCGTAGAATTTATTCAAATATTAATGTACCGTGTATATAATATTTGGTGCCCTCAGGGTTTCAAAAATCCATTTACCAATTTCTTCTGTATTAATTCACAAACGCGTTTTTCTCTTGAAAATGGTCCGGATCTGGATCGAAACGTCGAGAATTTTTTGAATTGCAAACTTGCTTGTTCTTAACAATTGATCAAACCTTTTATAAAATTCGATCAACAAACGACAAATTTAATATTTACCAATTTGCCCCTTCTGTTCACTCTCCTTATCGCATAATTTCAGCCTAATTTTCAGCGGGACCTACTGTTTATTGCGGTGGGTTCCGAACCACCTTAAATATTAAAATACTGATTACTAGAATATTTAGTTTTGAGAAAAGATAGTTGCTCCACACTGTCGGGAAAATGATCAATAAAACCGATTTGTGTTATAGATCACGAAAGGAGATTACGAAAAATCCCGAGCGGTCTATTCCACGGTCATGTATCATCGCACGCGCAGTTAGCGTTATCGTATCCGGAATACGCAAATCGGAATTTACGAATTGGATAGGTACCGCGAGTACGGTGCTTTCTGTAAGCATTCATGCTATCCCCGAAGATGACTATGGTATTCCGATGCTGTCGCATTATGCATGTATGTATACACCATGGTACGAGCTACTTGTCTGTAGAAAACACGTATAAAATTGTTTACAAGAAGATACTGTGTAGCGATGGGAGTAAAGTAATAAATTCTTTCAAAACGAGGACGCGGACGATTCGAATTCACAGGACCAGCGGTAACAAAACGTTTTCGAGCATTTATTTCTGCTAAAACACGCCGTTGTACAGAGTACGAGGGAAAGAGTTCGTAGCGCGGCATCCTCAAAGGTTCATACTAAAACTCCATCGTCTGCAGACACGCGAAATTTGTGTGGAGCACGATCAGATTTCAGCATAATCCGCCGATGGAAGTCCGTCGAGTAGAGGGACCGGGTAACAAAATTCGGCGCGCAATAAGCCGGCGACCCGGTTTAGACAACCGTATCTCGGTGAATCACGACGACGGGGGGCGTCGCGACGCTGATTCTGTACTCGCATGCGCATATAGAAACGCGCCTCTAATACGTACGCGACCCGATAAGGCGAACAGGCTCATATCCCGTATAGGAAATCGTGCTCGACGTACATCCCTTCGGCCGTGTACATTTCCTTTTCGGATGTTTCACTGTTCCACGGTGATTGCATTGCGCCCGGCTTCGAGCATAAAACTAACTTCGCGAATACCCACCCTCTTCCACCCCTCTCTCTCTCTCTTACCTTTCTATATCTCTACCAGCGTAGCTTAGCTGGCTGCGCGCCGCGGATTTCGCAAGCGAATTAGGATGTCGCGGCAGTATCGAAATAACGTTTGTCTCCGGGGCGCGCGTATTTTCAGGAATTCCTTTTGCCGCGCCGCGAATGCCGAATGAGCACCGCCATCGAACTTTACGAAGCCCCGGAATATTTGGCAACTCGATTTCTCGGATACACGAACCACTGTGGTTGTACATCCTGTCCGATTCGAATCTGCTCGAGACCTTCGAATTGCCACCCTCCACCTTTCGGTGCCTGCTATATGCGTAATTTTACTCGTTTTTATATGCTGAATGCTAGTACGAATATCGTTTTCGAAAAATTATCAAGAATTCGAGGTTAGCCTGGAACTAAATCACAGATATATTGCCGACGAAGGGTTACATTTTCGGGGTAAGACTTTAGAACACCCCCCTTCCTTTCGATATGTAACATACGTCACTCTATTCGTTTTGACGTGCTGAACACAAAATTTACGTGTCATGTTTGGCTGAAAGGAACAGTTTTTGAGATATTCGTGAAAAACTGCAGTTGCTACACATTGGATTTTGTGTATTCGTGCACGTCCATGCTGTGCGTGTGCGTCACCACGATGCGACTCTACAGATATATTACTACATTATCAAATATTTTGGATGACCTTGAAAGTCCCTGAGCAATTGATTGAATTCCTAATGAAAGGGACTGTCAACGGAGCTGTCTAAACAAGGAAGGGAACCTTGAGATTGATAAAGAAAAAAACGTTGGGTGAGTCAATTGCTCGGCGTTCTGTTCTAGAAAACATTGAATTGTCCCTCAATTTGTATAACCGAGAGTCTTCCTCAATTATCCGTAAAACTATTTCTTCCGCGGTGCCAAATTCCCGTAGCCTCCGTCTAAAGAGGGTTGGAAATCTCGCGGACAGAAAAAAGGACAAGCGCGGGGAACAATGAAAAATCTCTCTCGCGCGAGTTCATCCATCCTAATTCCGTGAAAGGTCCCCGAAAAATCATACCGGGCCACGTCTCTGGTGGCTCCGGTTCGCGTAAACTTTACAACACTGTTCGCCGGGCGCGTCGACGCGATTAAACTCGAGACCGGAAGCCGCCGAGAGAGCCGCATTCGTAAAACTGCGTCGCCACTCACGAAACGCCCGAAAAACCTGCGACCCGTTTTTACGACTGCGGCAGCCGTGGGGCCGTGGATCGGTACGCCCCTGACGCGTACCCCTTGCGATTTTATTTGTCGGTCCCCCAGCCAGATCGGAAGTCCTCCGCGTCGCGCGTAAAACTCCCGTAACTGCTACCCCCGTTTTCACGTCCCTGTTTTCATGATCGATGAAAAGAACCTGAGAACCACTGCCGTACATATGTCGATTCTCCGCGCCCGAATTTTTACGACGATTTATTCTTTACGATCCGATCTGCTAGTCATCTTTTATCGAATCTACAATGAACTGTCTGATAGTCAAGGGAGAAGGTGATCGAGGAAGCAGTTTCCGTCTTTGGAGAATTCCATTTTCTGCAGTATTTTTGTCGGTGTGGTAATATATAATAATAATATCATAATAATAAAATAATAACGGTAATAACCTCGGTAATTGTACTAAACAGGTACGTATTTAGTAGTATTTTTTACGATGCGGTAATATATAATAATAACGGTATAGTAATATAATAATAACGGTAATAACCTCGGTAATTGCACGAAACGGGTCTGAAACACCTGTACAAGTATCGAGGTTCTTCCTGCAACCATAGATTTAATTACTGCGAATGCTCCTGTGAAACTATTAGGATAGCTGCAATTTAACTTTTTAATGAGGTATCCGAATACACAAGCGTACACAAGAGCACCTCGTTAAAAAATAACAATTCCGATTTTGATGTCGGTTTTTACTCGTACAGCGTTTATTTAAATATTTCGTTTAATCCGTCACGCGTTTATTTACGTTTTTCCGCTAATCCGTTTTTGTTCCGCTTAAAACGATGCAACTACCTCCTCCCTTATCGTCGCACGTAATTGTAACAGATAGTTTTAAAATATACATTGTTAATTGTATTTATGTAAATAAAGATGTTCGGAAAGGATTGAGAGCTTTAATGGACACCCATTTTTCTGTATAATATTTTTAATTACTTCCTCCGCGTTTTCTACAGAATTATTTTATCAAAAATTTTTGGTGGAGTTTATAAATAGATTTTACATATTTTTTTACCGTTAAAACTATAATATTAAAACGACATATAAAACTTTTCTCTAATTTTATCTCGCAATATTTTAGTAGATAATTACCGGTTAGACACTAATGATTTCAACTGGGATACTTTTCTCTTTATTTTCACTATATTTTTGCACTGTTAATGAGATGAACGGAATTCTCTTTTCCTTAGTTTCACGATATTGCGCTAAAAAAATCTGCAGTGGGTTAGACATTTTCCAGAATGCCGCCTTTTCATTTTCAACGCAGCAAAGAGCGAGGGTAAGGGGTCCGGGAAAGTTTTAATTCATTTTTCTGACGGATTGAAAATTGGTTAAACGGCCGGCTGCTAAGAGGGCGAAAGTTTCACCGAGGAAACACGTTTGTGTGGGTGGACGGTCGAAACTGACCTACATACGAATGACGAGTGTTCTCTGTTTTCACCCCCGTATAATTTTATTCCCCACGCAATTGTTTCCTTTTCATTTTTGGACAAATGCGTTTAATTAACGAAACGTTCTCCACCCACCCCTCTGTAGGATGCACGGTAATTAACAGCGCGAGGCCAACGCTGTTTAAAATGTGTTACACTCCGTGCTAAATTGAAGTGTACACTTCGTTTCACGAGACGAAGTTGCATTGTACACAGAGTGTCGTGTAACCGGCGGTGTAAAATTCGGAGACAGATGTTTCTACGTGAAAAATGAGTCTGAAACAAAGCATAAGTCAACTTGTGTTTACTAAACGTTATCATTATCACCGAAGATCTAGCATGAACATCGCGTAACTGGACATTTTTTATTGCTGTTACAAGCATAAAGGCATTTGCCTCTCGCATTTCTTGATTGATGACTCGACTGCAGATCTCCAAAAATTTGCACCTCAATTGCAACAACCTGGACTGAACTGGAATGCCATTTTCTCTTTGAATGCAGAAGAACTTGATATAATAACTAATAGAACATACTTAACAATATAACATATTTAATGTTAGGATTATAGATTTTAATAAAATTTTTACTTTTGCACAGGTCTTTTTTTATCATACACTCATACCAACCATTCTTCCTCACATTATACATAGGTTACCATTCATGCCAATTTAAACAAAAATTATTCCCAACATTTAATAACGTAAACAATATTGTGAATAATGGTAAATTAATTTTTCGCTCACCTCTAGACTGGTAGGAGTTAATTGGCTGCGAATAATGTAATGCATTTTTTAATTTTTCCAATGACTTCCGTGTTTTAAATTTTATCTACTCGTGTTTGCGATAAACGGATAGAAAATACACCGAGCAGAAAGATGATTCCAGAAAATCGGGAAAGGTTTATTTATTTGGCGACTGGCAGACATGCGTATTTCATTGGCTGCGTCGGTCCTTCCCTCCTTCCGTTCTATCGAAAACTGCCGTTGAAATAGAAAGGATACGCTCTGCCATCTGCCGCGACGTTAATGGAACATTACGCAATGACGACAGTGCACACTTTTCCAATATTCTGGAAAACCTACACGAAATTGCTTTCAAAGTACGTCGACTAATGCGTGCGAATCGATTCGAACGAACGCGGGGGTGCACGTCCCAATACTACAAATATTATTCCTACGAAACGACACCTTGATAGGAAGCCTAAAAATCTTCTAGTATCCTCTCGCTTCTCTCATTCAAATCCCCAATTTATCACCGTCAATCTTTCCGTCAAACTGAAGATCGACGTTGACAGCGGTAATTATAACCAAACTGAGAACGTGAATCGCAGAGCTAATTCAAATTTCATGGAGTTCAAGGGAATGAAATTTCGATCATCTCGAAAGCAGACTCTTCTATAAAGAAATTTTCTACTCCGTCTTAAACCATTCTTTTCCTTCAAAATTGTTTCCTTTGTAGTGTTTTTTTGCCGATTGCACACTGTGCAGAGAATCGTTGCATAATGGTACTTTCCGAATAATTACCGAAGATCAACCTTGACAGCGGTAATTACAATCAAACTGCGAACCTGAAACGCAGAGCTAATTCAAATTTCATGGAGTTCAAAGGAATGAAATTTTGAAGTCGATCATCTAGAAAGCAGACTCTTTTATAAAGAAATTTTCTGCTCCGTCTTAAACCATTCTTTTCCTTCAGAATTGTTTCCTTTGTAGTGTTTTTTGCCAATTACACACTGTGCAGAGAATCGTTGCAAGACTGTCCGCTTCGACGCAGCTGATTAAACGTAACACGGATTTAAAGTTGCGATCGACTTCCACTGGAAAACCTGTCGGTGACAGTGCCGGAAATAAGCGCGTCCGGGTTTTACGTGTCCAAGCGTCGACTGTTAAACGCTATATTTTTTCCTGTCCTCGCACACCGCGCCGTGCGAAAATATTTGCAGAATTTTCCGCGAGTACGAACTCCCGTGAAAAAAAAGAGTGGCACGAAGGGCGGTAAGGGATGTTCTTTTTGCAATTTGCCTGCATTCAATGGGATATTGCGTGTAGGCGCATTCAACTTTCGTCAATACATCCAACGTGGCCGACACTCCACTGAAATTTCTCCTGTATTATTCTGCTGCGATCCGATTTGCCTCCGTTGTACGCTAACACCGATAAACCGATACACGAAATATCTGTTATTAAAATGTGACTAATCTTTCAATCGTTGAAAAGTAACACGTCAAAATTCGTATGAAAATCTCCAGTGTAACAATTGTATCATAAATCGTGTCCGAATTGTCCAGTGGAAAGTATGGCCATTAAAAATTCATATACGACTCTGCACTCCAGTTACGTTTTTGCAGACATGATTTTTGCCAGAAGTAGAACCGGACTGCCATGATCAGACACGCCAGTAGAGACTTATTCAACAGCACAACTGCGAGCCAAATTTTTAAGACCAATTTTCTGAAAGGAAAACTTTGCAAGAACAAATTTTAGTTCATTTTAATGGCATGAAAATATTTTGAGTATACGAATAGTGGTTGTGAGAACATGTGATATCCTTCCGATGCGATTGCCCTCCGCGATATGTTAGCTAAACTCAGCGAGAATTTGTCAAAACACGAGATAACGCATTGAATGACCACTATTGACAGTATTATACTAAATCCCTGCACCTTGGACAAGCTGGCCAAGTTATCAAGAGTTGTTCCTCCCGAATTAATTCAGGAAAATAGGTCGAATCGAACGAGGTCGCACAGAAACAATTATTAAAATTATTAAAAGAGGAAATGCTTCGACAATTTTTATTTCTATATGTTTTTTAATCGTGTGTCAACCCTTATGCGGTACGGTGTATAAACATTTTGTTGGGCTGATAAGAGACCTCAGTGTACCAGTTGAGGGTGAAGATGGTGTGAAATCCGAGGGTTGACAAGCGATTTCCAATTTCTCGACATTGTTCGAGTGCGAATCCCATTTCCAGTTGGTAATTTTTGCTTTTCCTGGGGAAAGTCACCGACAGATCTTCCAGAAACGTTTCATGGCAACGGCCGACATCTTTTTACGGGTCCAGAGGTTACCACCCCTGCCTCCCTCGAAGAATTTCCACTTTCGTTGAGAGGTTCGAGAACGAAGCAGACTAGGAAGCGCACCCGGTGGCCTACTTTTATTCGCGGCGAGGGAAGACACGAATGCACCGCCACGATGCACCACACACTCGATATACACGTGTAACGCTTCTTCGTGTTTCCTCTTAGGCGCGGAACGCGTTTTGAATATCGTGCCTGAACTCGCTTGGATCGATGGTCTTCCTCTTGCTTTTAGCACTTCAACTCTCTCTCTCCATCCGGTATTATGGACGTCGAAGCAGCTTCCGGAACGGTTGTGCACCTGTTTTGTTTAGCCCGGAAAACAGGGATGGATCAATTTCTTCCAGCTTGCTGGATAATTCGAGGGAAGTATTTGCCGGTTAGTAGCCATTCAACCCTCGGAGCAAATTAGCTGGTCGATTGTGCTCCGGAAACTGCGATTTCCGGATTAAATGCTAGGAGAATCCAATTCTAAGATTTTACATGCTTAGTTTGGAGATAGTACGTAATATTCAGGATATAGAGTGTAAACTTTCTACCTTTAAATATAAGAAATTTAAAAATATGCTAGGTGTCTTACTATTTTGTCGAGGCCTGTATCCCTCTCCCGTAGAATAAGCTAGTTGATTGAAATCGGGGAGGAACGCGATCTCGAATACAGTAACGGCGTGAAGCAGCTGCTATAAGAAAATACGGAGCGTTCCATCCGGTTTCGGGCGCTTAGCAGAAATCTCGTCGCATGGTGGAACAAAACCGCCCCATCGTCGCTCTATAAGCTGAACGACAAGAGATCGTTCGAGCCCCTCGACTCCCAATATAATTCCCTCTTTGCCGGCGAAGCCGAGGCAAATTGAAGCATCAATCCCATCCAGGCGCGAACGTCTCGCGCACGTTCTACCCCTTGTGTTCACCGTGTACCTGTGGATTTCAAAAAGAACGGGGCACACGAAGAAGTGGGGGAGTAGCTGCAGGAAAAATAAACACTTTTATTCGAGCCAGCCAGCCGGAAATAGGTCGCAGAGAAACCGTTACACCCGAACTGGACCCGGCAAAAGCTCTGTCTTTTCCCCGTTTTAGCATTTGATTTTTTTGTTGTTTCGTCACGTTGTTGTTTCTGTCTTTTAGCGTGTTCCCCTCTCTTTCTCTCTGTTTTCAGGTTTTCTCGCGGAGCACGGCACAACATGCACAGACGCGTGTGAAGTTTTCACGCCTCGCGAGATGCCACATCGTTGGCCTCTCGTGCTCTGTTTCGCTGGTAGTTCGTCAACGGGACTTCCGGCGTCTTGGCCAGCTTCCGAGCAGCCTCCAATAATCTCGAGACGACGTTACGGACGCACTCTCGGCCGCCCCTTTTCCCGGGATGCAGCCGCGAAGCGAGTACCGAGGCACGCGACCTCTTCTCGACGTTCGTGGACGTTCACCCCGACGTCACTTGCAATTCCCCCACCCAACCTCCCTGCTTTCCATAATTCCGCCTTAAATTCTCCCTCTACAGGGTGCTCCAAATTTTCCACTCGATCTCCGCTATTTTTCGCGTCATACGGTTTTTGCTAAGCCATTTTCCAGTTTTTTTTGTTAAGTAAATTTGAAGAAAGTGGAGATAGGTACTTGTAAAATAAATCACATGTTTTAACCCTCGTACGTTCCTCACTGTGAAAATTCACCCATTCAATATTTTCATGTACTGTAAAATTATTCACCCTTTTATGTATATACATCCATTTTTTATACAGCTATTTTTTAGCGTACGAGGGTTAAACATTCTTTTAAAGATCCGCAGCATCAACTGTGTTAGAGAAGTGTGTAATTTTATTTAAGAGAGTGGGGATGCTCTTGAAACATGTGAAACTCCTCTATCCGCAAAAGTCTTTTACAAGCAGTTACAGCCTCCCTTAAACTGAACAAGATTGGCACATAAAGCTTTTTCATGCCTCTCCACAAATAACGGAGATGTTTCGAGTGATAAATTTTTAATGGACCACCCTGTATGGATTCTATCGCGACCCGCTTCCATTCCTTCCGTCACTCGCGAAGTGTCGCTTCTCATTTCCGGTCTAGCTTCTGGTTGATACTGTTTCTGGCTCCTTTGTACCCGGTATGCGACAATTTTTGGAATTGTCGTTGACAAGAATTTTTTGAAACGACGTTTCCTGGTTTAATTACACAAATACCAAACTGTAGGTTTCTGTACGTAAAAGGAAATTTTGAAGTTGATACTCGAATAGATATTATGATCAAGAATAAATGATCTACATCAGGATAGGGTTAGGTCGAGTTTTTGAATTAATTTGCAAAATTGCTAGTGTTTATGTCGAACCTGTGCGCTGGTACCATCACACAATTATTCTCAAAATTACGAAAAAAATTGAAATTGTATTATGATCAAGATCCTATTTCCGCCTGTCCAATTCCTTCACAGATGAAACTTGATTATTTGATTAGAGAATGTATGATCCACGTATAACGTAGACAAGATCCGTGAAAGTTTGACGTGGGTATAGAAGTATCCCGAGCCACGTGGACAGGATAAAGTTTGACGAGGAAGTTTGCGGGGCTTCGACCCTCGGCGAAAGGTTTCAAGACGCGTGTAGAAGGGTGGACTGTATTAAATTCTCTTACCTGTTCCCCTGTGTCCGCGTCAAGATTCTTGCCGGTGTTTGTGACCTCCGAAACGTCTTCGATGATCGAATCGCCGATCGTGCTGTTGTCGCTCAGAACGAGGCCCAGCAGGCATATCTGTAAGAATTGCAAAATGTTCTCGTCATTAAATTTTTTAAAATTATTGGTAATTATTGCGAAAGGGTCGCTGTACTTCCAATTTGATGAAATTTAAATATGTTATAGATTTCGACATTTTTAACAACCTTTTCTTTTTCTTTTTGCGCGATGGTATCATTCAGATGGTATTCGATAAGAATTTATATCTCTGATAAATTGAATTCAAATCTTGTACAATTACAAATTGTTATTCCATTTTAAAAAGTGCACGAACACTTTGTACACCCATTGTATGTGAAATTGTTTCGACTGTTCTAAGGGTTAAAATCACAATGAATATAACATTAGAATAAAAATTTTGAAAGGATTACAAATGTCACCCGCGTTAGTGAATTTCGATTTTCTCTGATACCGTGGAACCTTAATTTGAAATTATAATCTGCACACGATTAGAATGGCAAATACAGTATTGGAAATGTTATATTTATCACACGTAATTCCCGCAACGATATTATTAATAAAATGATGAATATGCATAAAATGATGGATATTATTTTGGCTGAAATAGTATGTTGCGTATTTAAACAACAAATATCTGTTTTAATTAATTTCAGAATACTAATGATACGAGAGGTATAAGTGGTAACGTGCTTATTATTCGAGTGATGTAGTATCTCCGGTGCCACGGCCATTACGCTGAAATTGAATTGAACCCTTCAACTCTCTGGTATAAATGTTGCCACATTCTATAGTACCGACGAAGCAAAATGAAATATAACGGACTCCTTTGATCGAAGGAGTTCCTAATATTGAATAAAGAGAATGATTAAAGATTTACGGTTTTCCTGGCAGAATATTTCAAGCAAGGAATACGGCTTCGGCGACTTGTTGCGACAAGCAGAACGAAATCTACACGTTATTAGCGATAAATTAAGAGCCTCGGCCCGCCCAGTGATTAAAGGTTAATGATTAACGCCCGGGGCGCCGAGAAAATGAACTCGTACGGATTGGCATTAGTATGGCGGAGATGCTCCGTGAACTTTACGACTTATTAGCTGCTGCAATTGGATTCTGAAGATCGTAGAAATCGTTCCTATGATCCATACATTCAAGTATTTTTCATATATTTTTTACAGCAGGAGAGAAGCTATTAACGTCTGAGGTAAAAGTAGGGTAAGATTAATATCTATAAAAATGTGAAACAGCTTTATTAAATAGCCGTTCCATTGTTATTGGAATAAATAATTATAGTGTTCTCCTCGGACTGTTCCTCGATGTAAATCTTTCCTGGAGTAATTATTTTACTTTTGATTCGAGCGATTAAAGTTGCGCAAGGGATTCATAACGTTTCAAGCAATCACGCAGGTAGATGGATCACCGTCGACCGGTTCGATTACAGAGCGAACTTTCAAAATATTCCGAATCGTAATCCCGACGAAAATTTATCGAATCGTAATACTTGGCGGAGGCATCCCATTGAAACTGGAAAGTCATTATTCATCCTCTAGTACGATCATTATGATTGGCCAATCGACCACCTAGGGCGTTCGCCGACGTGCCCACACACAGTACACGCGGCCTTTGAAAAAGTAGAAAATTATAGTGATCGGACACGAGGATCGATTAGTTGATCACGGTTATTATCTCGGCTGTAATTCGTGCGCTCGATACCGTTTAGTAGCCGTAAGACGATCTTTGTCGCCCGTTCGACAAAGTAATCAAAAACATGATAGCAAATAACTCGATAATTTGATCGTTCCGCGGGATTTATGGTTCCGCGTGGACCACAGTGATTCGGCCGGGCAAATTTTAGGAAACTTAATACCACCAGGTATATCAGGTGCTTAGAAAGGTGTTCGCCAGTTATTGTGAGCTATAATACTTGTAATTTTCCTGGCGAAAAAAGTATAATTATAAAACATGATATTTGAAAATGCTTTCTTCTCTGGGAACCTAATTGATAATTATATTCAGACTACGGATTTTATGTACTATACATCAAGTACAATAGCGTGAAGATTCCAATTTCGATTCCGAAGTGGACTGCTCCGATTTAAATTGCATTAGAATATATGCGATACAATCCCAAAATTTACGTGCTTACTTTGGAGATAGTACCATAGCAACAAACTCGTACAGTCCTCAACAAAATAATAAGACACCTAGCATATTTAAAAATTTTTTATATTTAAAGGTAGAAAGTGCACTCCGTTATATCCTCTATATGTTATTCGAGTTTGTTGCGTTGGTACTTTGGGATTATCACGTCGACCATATCACTATCCCAACCCAACCTAACCTAACGTGACCCTACTAACCTAACCTAATATCTCATTTGTATCCTCTATACTCGAGTTAGTATTCGTTAGTTTACTTCAGGATAGGGTTAGGTTTTCGCGAGCGTTGAGAGGTCGACAGGATAATCCCAAAGTACCGTTGCGATTCCGGTAGAAATTGATTTAATAAAAATCCGCAGACTATCAAGTGTTTGAGCACGGCTTGCAGGGGGAGCATTGTACAGGCGTTATAGTTTAACAAAATACGATTAAAAATCGGCTTTTCGAGCTACGCGTGGGAGTACTGAATCGAATGATCGGCGGTAAAAAAATATTGAGTTTGCGTGACGGTGGGATAGGACAGAAAAGCGCAACGTATGCTTGTCACGGCGCGAGCTTGGCCGCTGGACAATAATATCGATGAATAACCCAGATTTCGATTGAAATACGCGCAGCTCTGTAGGTGTCTGCCGATACTGGAATTCCATCGTACATCGGCGTGAACGCGCTCGAACGGACCGGCTTAGCGCGGAAATTTATGTCCGACACGGCACCGACTAACGAGGCGTCTGTTCGATACCATTTAATTCTTATCTGGCCCCTTGATTGGCTCGCGTGCCACGCCTGGATTAACGCCGTCGGTCCACATTAATTCTGGTAATTAACTTAGTCCCGCCTCGACACGGCCCTGGATCGCCGTTCGGACACGGCTCGGCTACTTCGTCCACTCAAAAACACCTGTCCCGATCGATCGATCCGATCCGCGCCAACGTACGCAATTTATCGATCGCCTTTTTTCGTCGCGATCCGCGTCCACTTTTATCTCGTGGTTATTTTCGGTCTGGATTCGGTACACGGTGCACGATAATTATCCTGATTAGGGTTGTAACGACTGTGATATCAAAAAATTTGTTTGGTGGAAAAGAATACCGAGTTTTTTTAAATTTCTTATTTAAATTGAAATGTTCATTTGGAACGATCAAGCATTATTCTGTATATAAAATCTACATATCTTCACTCCGACCCCGGATCTCCATAAAAAAATCAAAGAACAAACTTTTTCAAATTCAAATTACTGCATTGCAAATTCTCCTTCATACTATACGAACTTCCTTTGAAAAATGTTTTCGTGTGACAGTAAAGCTGCTATTAAACTGCAGTGACCACACATGCTCGGGAGAAAGGTTCTTTTAACCAGGCTGTGTGTATAACTTGAAATTTCACATTCAAATGAATATAAACACGTAAAAAAAGATTGCTGAATCCGAAAACGACGAAGACGAACGTAATAAATTGAATATAATTGCGTCGCTGACGAATGTCCCGACAAAATTTAACAGAAGTGAACGCGTAAGGCAACCGTTTGTACCTTCCGCACACGTTTTGAATAAATGACGAGTCTCCGAAAAAATACATTTCAACAAAAACACTTCAAAGTTACGTTTCTATTGTTTTTCAAGAAAAAAGAAAACAAGAATAAAAAGCCGCAGTGACGAATGAATATAAATGCACGATCGAATATATTCGAACGAAATTCAACAGAAACAAGCACGTTGGTAACTATTTATATACATTGCGAGGGAAATAATTTTAAGACAACATTTTCATGTATACGTAGGTCGATTTTCCGAGAGAAAACCTTCGAAATGAGACGAGGAAACATGTGTTCTGTTGCGTGGACAACAAAACCGTGTAAGTATTTTTAAAGCTTCGGTATATATTTTCGATAGATTTTCTGATATTTCAGAAATAACATACGGAACCGTTCAAGGAAACATGGTGAAGAATATACCTGCAGGAAATAAAATCTTCCTGGCGACTCTCCACCAAAAATTCAAAAGGAACGATGACAGAAGGATCGTCGATCCCCGAGAAAAATTTCCATGCGGATCCCAGGATCGGCGTTACGGGCGCCAAAGGATCGCTTGCATTCAAAATTCCTCTTGGATCATCGTGACCGCGGAGAACGCTTCGTGGGACAGAATGATTTTTCAGAGGGATGATATATCTTTCTGGAAGTCGCTTTATCGGCCGAAGAAAAATTGATATTCGATTACACGGTTCCTCGGTTGTGGTACTTCTAGCCGGGAGGCATTTAACACACCGGTACCGGTAGCTGGGGAACAAAGGGTTCTGGGGAGAACATGGGACTGTACTTTACGGCTAAGTGTGAATAAAATTAATTTTCCCGCCGCGGTGGAATTAATATCGAAGGCGTGTGCACGCGTCCTCCGAGGGCAGAGCCTCGCTAAAAGGCACCCCGTGTAAACAGATTAGATCCTTCTCCAGCGACCGACCTAATCTTCCTCGTGGGAGGGGCCTGGACAATGCATCCGAGAAGGCCGATATACATGTTGTATCACTTAAGATAACTTCTTTATTTATGGTGGCCATGGGGCTCTGCGTAGCTGAGGTAGTCGCACCTCTGGTGGCCGCAAGTTTACAGGGATATCAAAGTTTGGAGAGCTTCACTTGTCTGCCCAACATGCTGAACGTTGAACAATTTATGCATGTTCGTTATAAAAATATAAGTATAAAAATATGTAAAAAAAAACTTTTTAAACACATCGCTTACATACTTCAAATTTTAATATTGCATTGTCATCCAGTTTTGAGCTATATTTCAAGTGTCAAGTCTCTAGCTCATCGGGAAGTGGGTTAAAATTCAAATACAAGGTTTGAAACATGCAACAACGTCGACACAGTAAACTAATATAATCGTGGTAAAAATTAGCTGCTGCCATTGGAAGGAACGCGAGCCAAATGTTTCCAATTCTGATGACTGAACTTTTTATCTGTATGCATGAAGAAAATGGAGACGGGTGCAATTTCAAACTGTAAAAGAATAAAAGAATTTAATACTATAATATATTCTATAAAAATGTATAATGTGTATAATATGTATAATAGCATTTACTAATATATATACTATAATAATGTTAATACGATAAAGCCTTTTTTCAAAACACAGAAAACAGCTTATAATTAGGATGCAACCCAAATAATCCTTGATCCAATAAAATGCATAGGAACAAAATATACATACGTATAAGTACCGAGGCGGTACCGCAATTAATCAGATTATTGATAAAATGTGCTTCGCGTTGTAAAGAAAGTTTATACGACTGCAATTAACGAGTATTTGCGCAATAAATCAATTACGGTATTTAAGTACGAAACGGTTTGCGGGCATAATGAAATCACTTTAAACCACGACGAGCGCAGTATTCCTCTTTAACTTCGCATCAAACCGGCCGATCGACTCGACAAGACCGTTCGCAAAAAGTTCGCGAACGAATTCTGCCCACAGAGGAATCCTCTTTCTACATTATTTCCGAACAAAACCGGAGAGCACACATTTTCAAAGGTTTATTCAATGTTGCCGGAAACGTGGTCTCGAGTCAATGTTATTCTATCGACGTTTGCGCATTATTCTCAATAATAACAGATTTGCCTCAACCTCGTGGTCGAACGCTATTATACTTTTATGACTTTTTCAGATTTTACGGTCGCCGTTCGAGGCAACGGCGTGCGGGTAGAGTGGGGAGAGAGAGAAAAGGAGAAGAAATAAGTATAATCGAGTGCTCTCCGGCGAGAAAGAGGTGCGCGAACCTCGTTATAGAATTTTGTTTCGTCCTCAACGAGATTGTCCGCAATCAGTTACAGGGGACGACGATGAAGCAGATCGACGCTCGCCCCCTACCCCTCCACGAGTTCGTTCAAGTTTTAACGTCACCGGAAGTCCGTCGACGACGACGGAAACTACGTCGCAAATTGTTACGTCGCCGCCCGGTCTCTCTCTCCGAAGGATCGACTTTCGCGGGAAGATTGTCCTCTTAAAGGGCCTTCGTCGTCGACGGGACCGAACTTTCGGAGACTGTCGAATCGTTTATTATTCAGTGGCTCCGGCAAAACTGGCGCAACGATCGCGAAGCAACCGTTGCCGCACTTTATACACTCCCGAAAATAATGGTACGAGGTATTTGCAACGAATCACCAAGGAAAATGCAGTTCCGCAAACGTATTACGCGTAAAAACGATGGTGAAGTAAATATTAGGTTGTTTAACCCTTAATTGAGCACACATTTTCAAATTGAAGGAAGCTTGAATTTTTGTTATATTGACTTATTATGTTAATATTTCGTTGTCATAAATGTTTTTGTTATACAGTCCATCAAATGTATTTGGAATTTTTGTTATATTCGTTATTAGGTAAATGGACTTCCTTTTCCCTATTTTAAGAATAATATATTGTATTTAATACTTTATGTACATATCAATACACAAATACATTCTGTTTATTATAGTTTCACTGCGTTTCTTGGTAAATCTGTCCTCTCATTCATTATATCGCGAAATCCCGAAACCCGGCTTCTGCACAATTACCCTAATAGACACGTGGCACTGCTAGAACATCAAAAATATTCCTGGAGTACCTTAGCCGACGGTCAAGCGGAAGACATGTTACTTAAAAACCTATGAATTGAGGGTGTATTAGTAGGAATCTGCCGAAAGAATTTGTCCCAAAATTTTTCCCTATTCCGCAGAGTCGTAAAAGAAACGGCGCTGTTTGCCCGGCGTTATGGTGCGGCGGTCAGAACCGCCGGCGAGCATTAGACGTTGTATGCTAAACTCCGTCGATGTTTGTGCACCGTAACCGCCCAATAGTTACACGATAAAATCTCGGTGGACGTGGACCTCCCAGGGCCGAAGGTGTTTTTCTCCCGGTTAAATGGGGTTAAACTCGCTCACCTATCTGCCGTCATCTATAAACCTAAACACCTACCGTTCCGGACCCCCATAAAATAAGATTGGACCGACCCTAACTGGCTCTCTAACTGGCCCTGTATCCAATACGACTTTTTCCTGCGGTTCCCGTTCCCCCGCTGCCTCCTGCGAACCCGTCAATCTGACACGCGTTCGTTCCCATACTCGTGAAACAAAAATTCAACCAAAATCTTTTCATCAATATTTACACTGTACCATATCTACATGTTCATCTCTATTGCCTTTTGCTTTGCTATTCATTCGTTACGCGTTTATATTCGTATCAACGCAAAAATGACTGTTTCATGTAAAATATATAATTTGAACAAATGAGAGTAGGGATTCTATTATACTATTGAGCTGTTGATAGATCAGAGTGATTATGACCAGGTTTAGAAATTTGTCAGGAATTATTGCTGGCTGATTGTTCAAACAACGGTTCACCCTCAAATAAAGGTCAATGGTTAAAAGGAGATATCCTGGAATTATTTCCGCAGTGACCCATTGTTCTGTTAAATTCGCCTAATTATTTCGAACAACGCAGTTCCTCGTTCGAAACGAGGCCATAACATCTCACAGAGGTCAGAAGTGTAGTGAATTGAAGAACCGAGCTCGTTTTAAGGATCACATTACGGCATGCACCGGGATTGACTTCCGATTACCGGGAGAAATAATTCCATGCCGGTCTGCTCCACTTAAATTCGACGGCGTTGGGTTTCGAGGTCAACCAGTGGCGCAGGCAGCTCCATTATAAGCTATCATTAGCGGATCTGGTCCACCCGGACGATCCTCGAGCATTTTTTCTCGGCTCACCCCGTTGGACCGACCGCTTCTCGGGATAATTCAATTTACCGGTGCTAGCGTGATTAAACGGAACGGTTTTCTTCCGCGTTTTTCCATCCTCCACGACCATCAGCTGTATAAGGGATGAAGGGGGTGGATGGGAACGCGGCATGAAGAAAGACGGATCCGCAAGCGGGGAAATAACCGGCTGCCAGGTTTAAGCGATGAAAAATGCAACCGAAGCTGCGAAACGACGAGCGGGAACCGGGGCAAAATAGAAAGAGAAGGAAACGGAGCTGGGAAGACGACGAGCGACGTCGAACAGAAGTGACAGCCGAGAGGAAACCTGGATTGATAAATAAAAGAGCTGGCTTTAAATTGTCGGCTTGAGGTGGACCTGACCGTGACAACAGATCGCTTCAGTTTTTTGTTACGTTACTATGAGATAGTTTCTCCTTTTCCCCTAGAACCTTCAAATTCGTTTAATATCTCAAGAAAGTTCGAATCACATGGTCCAAATTTGAAGAAGCTCTTCTTATACCAAAACTTCCTACAGTAAAGACTTGGCCTATGAAAAACCCTCAGGTCTGTATTGTCTCTTAGATTCTGTAAACTCGGATCGCGTCAAGTAAATCAGGCTTGATTTTACGTCGGCCATAACGTGGAGTGGGGATGAGTCGGAGTAGGAACACGTAGTGGAGTAGGGGCGCTGTCGCAAGAGTGGGGATCAGTAAACACGGTGACTGAAGTCCTACATTTTTTATCTCCTAAACGCACAGTTTATTCTTTAAATTTATTCTTTAACATTGCATTGTCATCCAGTTCTGAGCTATGTGTAAACTTTCAAGTCTCTAGCTCATCGGCAAGTGATTCAAAATTCGATTACAAGATTCCACACATAGAACGACAACAACAACACGGCAAGCTAATAAATACAAGCGTGGTAAAAGTTCAAAATATACCGTGTTTTCGGATATCGAGGCAATGTAAATAAGAAACAGCGTATACGTCCTAGAAGTAATATTTTCAGGTTGTCCTTCAATCTTCCGGTAGATTCTAAACAAAGTATGGTCAGCTATAGTTCCCCGAATCCGCGAAACGCCCAACGAGGAATCGCCGGTGAAGGACACGAGAATGAAGCAAAAGAAAAAGAAGAAAGTTCCCGCGCAGCCTTTCACCAGTGGAATGGAATAAAAGCCGACCGTTTCTACCCCCAACCCCCTCAGTCTCTCCCTCTTTCTCTCTCGCTCTTTCAGCCTTCGGTTATCTAGACGAATTCTGCATAGCGGATAAGGCGGTCTAAGCGGCAAGGAAAATTCCAACCGAGATAGAATCTTTATTCAGAGGGATGCGGAATCAAGCAGTCGGAAGGGAAGCCGGTGGCTCGCGACCGCGTGGGAGAGATTGAAAAGAAGACGTGCCGGGGATAAGAAAACTGGCTTAATTTATGATACGGCCCTGTGCGCGGGCGCTCCGCATATCGGTTTTCATTATGCGCTCTCCTCCGAGCTTGGACTTCGCGCGGAAAAGTTTCCCGCGAGTACGCAATGTCCACGGGTTCCTGTGCATCTAGAACAACCCCTGGGAGAGGTATCGTGACGCGTTTTCTCGAAACACTGGCCGAGATTCAATTTTTAAAGTATTAAGTCGGTCAGAACGTCTTTGCGAAAATATAACAGAACTACACGATCTAGGAAACAGCTCAGACTCCAGGTTTTTCCCCTGTTTATACTGACCCTATAAAAACTGCAATCAGCAGGCAACGAGCGTAATGTTTTATTAGCTAGAATCACAGTTCGGAGCATTCGGTTTCGACGAGGGAACCCCTGATAAATTATCTTTCGACGTGTCCTCCGGAACAAGACAAAAGGGCGTAGCACTTTGCCCTCTGATACGATCTCACCTTATCGCGGTCATTTCACGGGATGATCCTACCAGATAGCATCTACATCTACTACGGGGAGCATCTCGAACTCCATGGTTCTTCCATTTTATTCACTAACTCTTGAGTGCCTTGGGTTTTTCGTGTTTTGTAGCCCTGCTTACTTCGTTTCTGATTCCCAGTCTCAAATCTGTCTTTTATGTGTATCTTTTGTGATGACGACGCGGTTTCAATTTGTTACAGACTTCTTCGTTTGTGAACAATCGTGACGTTAAAGAAAAGAAGAATATATTTGTATATTAATATATTTTTATATACGACGAATTTTATCTTGGATTTGCTATCAGCTTTAATGAAAGTATTTTCATATCGTCAAATAGATGCATGATTATAAGTGGGCAACGTACGTAGAATTGTAATTTTCACCCGTTAGCAACTTCGTAATTTATATGAAAACTGAAGGCGGACATCATTTCAGATCTCACACAATAATAATAATAATAATAACAATCGCTTTGTTAATAGCGCCGACTGCGTATCGAATAAAAGCAACTAACTATAGCATTATAGAGACGGAGAATACAATATGGTGCACGCGCGATGAATCTTCCTGGTCCACCCCATTACAGGGAAGAGTGACAAAAGGGCAGGTAATAAATTTGATGGTGTTCTCTCCCATCGGTACGACCACTCTGACAGAGAATAGGTGCCACGCCTTCCATTTTCCTCCATGAAAAATTGTAAAAGACCCCATGGTTGAGCCCCCGCATCGATGGCCCCTAATAAATTTCTAATCCAAGTGGGAGATCCGGGCGAGCAACCCGGTAAACACCATAAGACGAAGGAAAACGAACTAGAACGTCCCCATGGATTCAGATAACCGACTAATTGGCCAGTAAGATCCACCTTCATTCTCACTGCTACCATCGAAAGGCGCCTCGCTCGAAAAATTTACAGGTTGGACCACCAATGGGACCCAACTCCGAACCCCATGAAATTTACGACCCCGTACGGCGTGCTAGAATCGATGTTTAAACGGTCTAATATTGAATCTCGACTTTGAATCGATCATTACGATCCTGCGGAGACTAGCCGGACGCTTAGGGAGACTTTATAAGGAATTTTCATGGGGCCAGTGCACCATGGGACGTGATCTCGAAGATTCAAGCAGGAAAAGCTTTGGGAACCCTCATACTTTCTCCCTAGCTTTGCAGTTTTGGTACAATCTTCATATATTTGTGAACTCCTAACAAAACAACCTTTTCCGATTTATAGAAGAACTTTCACGTTGTGCTGTCACATTTTGTTTAGATTTATAATTTGTTTTAAACAGGAGTCTCAAATAATTCCTAAAGAATATTACAGACTTGCTATTTTATGATCAGGTCGTTCTTAAAACGTTAAATTGCAAAGTTAAACTGCAAATTTTTATCATTAACATTGTGCTTATTATAAAAACGTTTTATAATTTAGTCGTGGGCATGATTTTTTGAAATATCTCCTTAATATCAAGTGAGACTTGCGAGAAGGATCTTAAACAGAGTTCTTTAAAAACGAATACCAATAATTTTTCTTAAATTGTACTTTAAATAAAGTGAACGCAGATACACGATTTTAATATGTAGTTTCAATCCTCCATCATTTCGGCCCGTTTTAATTCCCTCCGCTGCGAACACGTTCGATTCCAATAATCTCCACAAGCTTCATTAACTCTCGCATCCAAAGGAACATAATGATCCAAGTTACTCAGAGTTACTTAGTCCCAGGCTTTGCATTCATCTGAAATTAAAGCAGCCCGTAAATTTTCCATCGAATCGAGCTTGTTCATCTTGAATAATATATCGCGCGGGATCGCTGTCTTATCGCTGTCAAACTTGCCAGTAATATCACGTCTGAGAGTCTCTTTCTCTCTCATTCTCTTTTTTCCTTTCCGTCGGTACGATCGACCTGGCATGGCGCGCTGAACGATACGCGTGTCGTCATCTAAAAATACGTTCACTATCTTCGACATTTATCATGTCTGACTAGGAATCTTCTGACGTTAACGTAGCAATGCGATCCGTTTAAGTTAAATTCGCGTGTCTTATTCAGTCAGCGCCGAGGGAACTTGAAATGTTCATCCTGCGGAATGAACTGTAGACCTTTTCCTCCGCGGAGAAACTACCTACGGTCATCGGGAAGAATCGATCGAGTAGATTCGGGAATTTCGAACGTTCAAGATGAACAGAAATAATTCATCGATTATTGGGAGATCGAATCGCGAATAAATTCCTTATTGAACTTCTTGGTTGCGCGGTACGGATACTTTTCACCGTGACGTCGTACGGTTTTCAAAGTTTCATAGAGTTTATATTTAATAGAATTAGTTAATTAACAATAAGCTTAATAAAGTGGCAAAAATAAATCGAAGCATTCAGGGAAGTTTGAAAGCTTCCAATTAACAATAAATACGAGAAACTGCAAGAAACATCAAATTTTTAATATATTGTTTAAACAAAAAACGTTTGTTAAAATTTTCTTGCATGACTACATTTTCCATTAAGAAACACATAATTAAACAAAAAATCGAATTTTTTCCGCCGCTGGTTTCCGAGATATCTCAAAAAATATTTTTCCTTAGAACTATAACTCGCATAAGTTTTATCAAAATCGGCTTGTATCAACTGTAAGTTAAATAGTACTATTTTAATAGTAACTACGTACAACGGTAATATAAATATAAAAATAAAATATAAATACAACAAATAATTCTTTAATAGTAACTAAAATAATTCGTAGAACGAGTATCGAAGCTTTCAGGGAAGTTTGAATGGTCCAGTGACTTCTGGACAGGGGTGTAAATTAATTTGCGGGATCCCCGGATATTTCTGCGAGGGAATGTATATGTATAAGGGTTAAACCTGTTCGCGAGACATCGTGCTGGCTGCGATCGATTCGCCGGTGGCCAGGCGCGCGGTTCCACTGGAGGAATTCGATATTAATCCGAGATGGAAGCTTGCGGACGACAGGCTTGATCTCGCGTTAATCAAGCACGCGGTACGCCGAGGAGCATCGACGTCGACGATCTGTCCGGGATACATGCTCGATATATCAGCGCGGATCCGTCGAGGGCTGCGCGATAATGTAACCTTAAGCCTTTCGCATACGATTCGACGTGGACGTTGGAAGGCGCATGGATTTCGCTCTGCTCTGTTCTCTCTGTGCCGCCATTGCATCCCGCGTTGCAATGCGTCTTTAAACCTTCGATCGCAGCTCGATTCAACCTGGATATGTTGGCTGACTGCTCGATGTAATTACCTGGCCACGGCCATTATTTGCGTTGCTACCTGTCGTGGCACGAATCCCGCTCGATGATAAATTTGCAGGACAGCGTTCGGGCTAATTGGACGAACGAATTACCGGGGACAAGACCCTCGAATTGATAATGATTTTAACGGGACACGAGACTGTTGTTATTTAATAAATGGTCCTCGTGCAGCCATCTTTAACGAATACGTCGAATTGTTTGGTTTTAAATTTTGTCGAAATTTTATCTGGTAAAAAAAATGTTCCGATCCCGCGAATGGATTTGTGAATGCCTTCCGTTGATGTTGAATGTGATTTTTCGTGTGTGGGATATTATCGAAAATCAATTTTGACCCGCGAAATTGTTGGAACGCCGGGCCGAGAGGTGTCGGAAATTTTCGGTGAAATTGGCGAAATTTCGACACTTGTCAGAGGAAGCATCGCGAGGAATGTCGACGGAAGACCTCGGAAAAAAGGCAACGCTCGGAATTTCATTGAACGCGTCTCGTTGCGACGGAGTAGCACCCGTTCGAGGCGGCGGCGTTTGATGCGGTGCCAACGATAATAAGATTTACCACGGTGGCCGATTCGCGATGACTTCTCGCGATTTCATCGAGTTTCGGCTCGTTCCGGTTCCCCGGTGCCGCGCTGAATCGAGAAACGGAAACTATCGATGACACGACCGAAAAATAGAAGCTCCATTTAACCGGCCGGCTATTGGCAAGGAATTCGGAAAATTCGCAAAAGCGAGCGACGGGCGCAATTTGCGTTCCTGGAGCTGCGCGGATCTGCGGAAATCAACCTTTGGCCAGTCGAAAATATTCACTGGTACCGGAGACACAGGGTTTTTCATTAATTTTTATCAATCGTCATTGTCGATCCCCCCTAAATATCACGTCTATTTCTATCGTAGGAAAAATGTAAGAGGGTGAAAATATTTCTCAAGTAGTGTTCGTTTAAATTTTAATATTATCACAATATTTAAAAATTTTTTAATTAAATATCTTTGTTGAGTGGGCAATAATTTTCAAGCTTTACGAAAACCTGTAGAGGAGTAGAGTGCGTCAGTAGCGACGCCCCTAAGGTAAAGGTAAGATAAAGGTAAAGGTAAGGTAAGGTAAAGCTAAAGTAAAATAAAATAATATTTGTTAGTTATTAGTTCTCATTTATCATTTATCATTGTTCAATAAAAAAGTACTAATATTTCATTTGAGATAATATCCGCATCCTTACTATTCTCATTCGTTATCAGAATAGCATATTAATAGTTTATCTCCATCTATACCTAATAAGCAAGAAGTTTCACTTCTGTCGCGCGTGGACTCCACGCACACGATTTTGTTATAATAGTGTCTCCAGTCGAGGCGAATCCTACGATTTCTGTTGAATACAAACAATTCATGATAACTGAGCAAATCTGACGGTGCGAACTCCTCTGCTCGTCATACTTCGTCCTCACTGTGTCTAGACGTGAGTCACTGCGTTCAAGGTGTTCTCGTGTATTTTCGGCAACGCGCACGGGAACGAACGTCGGAAATCGTGCTTGTGCAACGAAGAAATCCCATCAGAGTAGGCTGCGGGCCATTGTGGAGTCGACTTAAATACCGAGAGGTGTTAAGGCGCTTAAGTCATCAGGCTTTCGTCGAGCGATCAGAGCCAAATCCAAGAACGTTTTGTTCGAGTCGGAGATCAGATAAGGGAGAACGATGAGCGCGGTATTGCTTTCAAATTGGTTTCCGATTCAAGCGTACGATAGCGCCGACCCACGCCTCCGCTACACTCGCGTCTATTCATCTACTCGACCTCACGTTATTAGAGTCTCATCCGTTTTTCTTCCATCCACCTCTGCCGCCTCCTCCTGTCCTCTCTTCCCGACGATCGGCGGGCTTCCTTTTTTGGAGTTCGTGCTGTGATTCGGTTCATCGCGCCGGTCGATTAGCCGGCAGATCGATCTCCTCGATCTACCTCGGCTCGTTCGCAATCACTCACCGGGTAGAGTGTTACACCGTTGAAAGTGGGCTATCACTGCGAATTTTCTAGCTCGCCGGCCACATGCCCTCCTTCGCGGTGATTTACGCGGCCATACTTCGGCCTCCACCGGAAGTCCGTGTACTCCCTGAAAATTATTAAGGGGCCACGTGTCCTTAGGAGGCTCGAGGGGAAAGTCTCTTGGTCAAGTTGAATCGATCGATTTTTCCACCCCGCAACGACGACTCCGATCGAAACGAATGCTGATTGTGAGTTGGTATTGTTACGATTCGAACAATTTATTTGATTTTATACTAGCTGACCCGACAGAGGTCAAGAGGGAAAGAGAGCGTCCGGTGACGATACAATCAATGTCAGCAAATAGTAATTCTTCCCCACGTCCCCGCGGTCTAAATCTAATTGGCTAAGTCTCGAAACATGATTTGTCAAATATAGGACTTGTCAAATATAGGTGTGGTCGATGATCGTGATAATTAATATGAATAGTTTCTTCGAGACGCGCGTAATATAAAATTATAATTGGGTTTACACGATGTAAATAAAAGTTTACATGATCACGTACGAGAAGTTTTGGTGCATCGTGGTTTTATCAGTCGGTTTCAAGGCAACATCGAACAGGATCGAGAATTAATTAGATGGGTCCCCGGCCTGGAATTGTTGGGTGAACTCTCGGGGTCGGTGTGATCCAATTAAAAGTTAAAAACGGCCGGCCAGGAAGCGGCTTCAATTTGTTTTCTTCGGTACGTAACGAACAAACGTTATTGTGGTTGACGACGCGGCGCGGCGTTGAGCGACGCGCGCGCACGGCATTTTAATAAGTTCACCGCTCCCGCGATGCAATCCGACGAGCGATAATGCGAGTATGCGTGTCCCCGACGCGTGAACCACCGGCTAGCATGAAACCGAATGCAATTAGCGGACGCTTTCACACCTCGAAGAGCTCGCGACGATCCGATGGACAACTTTTGCTGGGAAATTTCAGCGATTCCCGGATCCTCGCTCGGCTGTCAGCTGAAGATTAAATGAATCCGATGATGGGTGAGAGAAAAATTTTTATTAACTCCGCTGCTTTATCCGAAAATTTCTTTCACGATTTTGTTGCAGCTTTTTATGAAAAAAGAATTTATGTGATTCAATAATTTCTGGAACTTTAGAAAACGTCAGTGACGTATTTTGAATTTTGGTATGATAGGTTTCTGCTGGAGTTTGACCCTTTGTAACTCTCGGAATCGTTAGCACTGTTGAAAATTTGTTTGAGGAGATGTTTTCGGGTAAACCCCAGAAAATGACTATGCAAATGACCGATTTGTGGGTCCCGAAACATGAGAATGCGAGCACGAGTTCACGAAGGATCAAAGATGTAACGTGCTAGAGGCAAGAGACCTAACAAGCTCGTGTCTAACAAGATTCAACTTCGATGTAACCTGACTAAGTCTAGGTGTAACGGAGATTATGTACAAGCAAAACCAACCTCAGGTATCATTGAAATGGGAAGATAATCCGGGGTGAAATTGAGGAACATTTATATTGATACTAGATAACGACGATAGTAGATTATCTGCGCAAACATCTGCTTATTAGATCATGCTAGCAACACTTCGTGCAAAATCATTCTGAGATAATTGCAAGAAGCAGGAATACACTAGGAATTCATTTTCCATTCATTTTTTAATTCTTTTCTTTAATTTCTCCTATCGCTTCACATTTCACGTACTCGTTTGCATCAGATGAACGCAAAATCTTCAGTACCGAATGTACCCTAACTTGGCCCAGAAATGTTCCAAAGTTAGATTAATATTGATTGTACCCTATTAGGTTAATAATACCCACACACGGGCTGCACTCGAATTAGGTCTAACCCTGGCATAAATTAGACAGTATTCTGACCCGGGTCAGCAGTCTTGTCTATAGTTAGATCTAACCCGAAAATAGTAGCAATCGTCCCAATTCAGACTCAACCCACATCGACCTTTTTATACGTAAGGAAAATGCGTTATTCTCCCCGACCGTTGGGACCGGGAATACGCGCTAACAACCCTGCGGCAAACCCTTAGCTAATGAGACGGTTGCCGGATCAAATGCGTATACAACGGGACACAACCCAAATCGACCTGAACACGGGTTATCTTCAATAAGATTGGATCGGGACCTAAATGTCAACCTAACTCCCGTTATCCATAGCAATACGCTATCTTGATTAAGTATAAGGTAGATCTATCTATATCTCTCCCTTTCGAATTGAACAGTACACTAGGTAATTACAATACTTGCAGCACTCATATGCTTGACAGCTGACGAAATTTCGCCAGGCAACAACCCAATAATATGAACAGGTCTTGAAACTGAATAATCCTGCCATATCGATCGAATTATCTTCAAATCTACAGTGCATGTGTGTACTGCTGCCTGCTCCATGTTCTGTTGGTACACCTCCTCTGCTGACCACCTAACTGATAAACACTGTTCGGTGTCTACCGTCCGAAGAGGATCGACAAGCCACCGCACACACAAACTCTGTGGAGTATGCTGATCGCCCGATAATGTTTTCTTTGTTCTTCTGACGAAACATCGGGCGGGTGAATTGTTTGAAGGAATTGGAAAATCTTTCGTTCCGAAGGTAAACGAATATGAATTCGAACGGTCTTGATGATTATAGAAATTACAGTGGGTGTACATCTTCTAAAATAGAATAAATTTTTTATAATTGTGCCAAACCGCCTGATTTTTGTCATCAATTAGAAGCATTATTTACTAAATGGTTTACTAAATGATCTGCAAAAAAGATGTTCCGAAAATGACAATTTACAAGGTTGCATGCAAAAGTAAAAACAGCATTTCTTTTAATTTTTTTGTTAGGGCCATTAATGAAAATTTAAAATATATGTTTCGTTGCTTCACAAGCGAATTGCTAGTGGTCGAAACTCGCGATTGTCCGAGATGGTGGGTTTGAACGGAGGAAATTCGTCAAAGGCCGTCACTTTTGCCAGGTCGTTCATTTCACCGTCAAAGAGGCTCGGTCGCTGCGCGGGTTGCTGGCAAATCGAGAAAAGGAAGACGCATTGTCGCGCGCGTACGTAACAATGACTACTTGACAGCAGAAAAGATTCGAGAAGTTTCGCAGCTGCAGTCGGCCGTTCTCTTTTTTTCCGTCCGCCCCTAGGCCCCTGTCTTTCATTCGCACCGGTCAAGTTTCCGCGTAGAGAGCCACGGACGAAGATTGGATGCTGGCTCGTCGAAAGTCTTAACGATCCCCAAGATCCCGGGATCCGCGAACCTCTGAACCCTCGCCGAGGTCCAGAACGAAACTACAGAAGTGCCGCGTTCGTACTTCTACTTTCCTCCGCTCTTTCCGTTGTTTATTTTGCGATCGCCGCGAGCTGGAACTACGTTCCTACGTTCCAGTCCTACGGAAACTGATAGAAAGCCACAATTTTTGTGTCTAATATTCTTTTGCATCTTTCGAATGCGTAAGATACCGTTCGATTCTAATGTTTAGTATTCTAGAAAACAATGTATTGCTGAGTAATTACGTGCGAGACGTGGGAAGAATTTTGGCAAAAATACAAGGGGCAGAAGAATTTTTTAAATTGTATGCATTCATGGAAAAATGGTGGAGAAAACATTTAGAAAATTAAACGAAGAATTCAATTAGTTCTAGCTGCTTAAGAAAATTAGAAATAGGAATTCACGTTTATGTAGCTCCTTTATATTGCAATTAAAGACAACTTTTACTATACGCTCTTATCCAAAGTATTTTCCGTGCTGAATATAGTAATCATGCATGATGGAGAGAGGGATGCGGTGAATGAAAAGCAACAAATTTCTTTAAAAGTGTTGATTTACTCTTTTTCGATGCAAAAAACTGCGAACAGAACGCGAACATTGATGAAACTGGGCCGCAACTCGACACACGAGTGCGTTCGTTTTCACATGAAAGGACGTCGCGAAACGTGCGAACCCGGTCAAAGACAAATTCGCCGATTCCATAAAAAAAACACTGCTTTGTCGCTAACGAAACGGAGAAAAAAAACCATTTCAGCATTGATGAGAACATATCAGCGACACACAACTCGTTAGATCGTTATCGAGTTTTTAACGGTGGAAAGCGGTTCGCCTATTTGCTTTTTCGAAATCCCCCCGAAGAACTCCGTGGACGATACGCAATTAAAACGCTCGTTAGTTTTGATATTGCGACTGGTCGGTACAAAGCTATCGATATCTCGTACGGGCACGATTATACGAGGACGATGGTGGAGCCGAAAGGATAATTTATCGCGCACGTAATCCTGCCAGAAAATGACTGCATTAATTTTTCATTTTCCCCACTAATGCTGTCATTTGTCAATTTCGTTTTGTCTTCGGTGATGTATTGGCTTGATGAGAGCCAAGAAAATTTGATGCAGAGACAAATTGATCAATTCGAAATTACTCTTATCGGAAATTATTAATTGAAGTCGTAAAATAAAGTAAAGCTTGTGAAATATTGAAAAAACAAATAGAAATATTAGTGACAAATGTATTTTCTAATAACTAATGTTAAATGTTTTCGACAATCAATTTTGCTGATTGTCAAATAATCGACGTTTCAAGATCTTTTAAAATCAAGATCTCTTTAAATTGCGTCTGTAAAATAAACACGATCGATAGAAGAAACGTATGTATTCATTTTCAGTATGCAATCTAATGAAACTGCATAGCAACTGCAGCTGCATAGCAGCTAGTAGAATAAAAATTGGAAAGGGAAGAATGAGCTAAAAAAATTGGAAAACTCATGGTCTGAACAATTTAAATTTCATGCTGGTATAAAATCGGATTTACGTTCAAGGAGTACGAGAAACGCTCGAGATCAGGCTGTCCGAAATGGCGCCGACTTTGTCAAGCCTTAAGGTACAAACCGTGATACACAGGTGGAAAATTGAATGGCTCTCCGCAGGTAGCTTATCGCATTGTGTATCCTCGAATAATATTCTTGTACGCCACTCGACACTGTTCTCACGTTCTTGTATATTTACCGGTTCCCAGAGGAGACGTTAATGCACTACAGTTTTGCTCTCCGGCGAAGGTTTAACCGTAACAGTGCCAAGGGATCGCTAATTAAATTAGCAAAGTGAAGTCGATTGGATAGATTTCGCCATCAAAAGAGACTCCTTTCAATCACATCAGAAATGTATAATTTAAAAATCACCGATTTTTCCGCCTCTAGAAATCGTTGAAATTATCAGCTTCGCATACCGATAGTGATCAAATTCGACTTTTTCATTTGAAATATTGGATTACGAGTCCATCTCTATTCGACCACGCTGTCCTTTGATAATTAAAGAGATTAATAAACGAAGCTATCGATAAACCTAAGCAGTATCAATGATCTACGGTCGCCGGAAGAATAATTCAGAAATCGAATATACCTCAAACTTCGCTAAGACTCCGATCAGGATGTCATCGAAATTGAATACAATTCGATTCGAACTTCTTCGAAATTGAATCCCATTCGATCTGGACCTTTACAAAATTGAACATCCCTCCGTTTGGCCGAACAGAAGTCGACTCCAGTCGATCCAAATCTCATCAGTGATTAGAATAACAGTTAATTTGAGCTTCGTCGAAGTTCGGAACTCCGACGAACTCTAGACTTTGAATCCTACGGAAATACAATTTGATTCTGATCACGAAGGAATGGAATTTGTGGTTCTGCAACCAAGTTTCTCCGGATTGAAATTTCTAAAGGGTTTTGGTACGTCGGAAAAATGATCTGCTTCGATTCGAACCATGTGAATGTGGAAACTCGTCGATACATGTCACGGAGGTTATGTTCTCGAATTCGGAGTTGCGTCTTCTTGCACTCAGAACTCGCAGAAGTTGGACCTCTTGACTACGAAGACGACTACGTGTCCATGAAGTTGCATCTTCCGTATCAGAGAACCGCGTGGTCTATACCTTGGATGGTGAATGCTCTTGGAATAATTACAGTCATTGAATTCCTAATGAAAGGCACTATCATTATAGGTGATTATAAAGAATATCTCTAAAAAAATGACATAAAAACAAAATTTTTCTGGCATCGTGTCAGGTCTATTGTACCATTCAACTTTGTCCTTATGTGGATCATTTTCAAGAAAAGAAAATTTTTGCGTCTGAAAAATAATATAACCATAATGCGTGTTAACAACGAGTAACAAATAAACACTTTGCCGTAGTTGCTATAAAAGAAAAAATTACATGTGGAAAATATACGAAACGAACTGATTCCATCGATGGAAAGGATCGAAACGTTGGGAGTTTATTAATTGCAAAGTTGCTTGCTTTATACAGCGTGTCCCAAAATAAGTGTAACTCCCGGAAATGGGAGGTTCCTTTGGTCATTTGAAGCGACATTTTCCTTTACAAAAATGTCATCCACGGCTTTGTTTAGGAGTTATTAACGAAAAACACGGACCAATCAGAGCGCGGCTACAGCAGATTGATTCTGGTTCGGCCAATAGCGACACCACGTTAAGCGGGACCTGTCGCCGAGTCGGACTCCGTTCGCTATAGCCGGGCGCTGATTGGTCCGTGTTTTTCGTTAATAACTCCTAAACAAAGCCGTGGACGCCATTTTTGTATAGGAAAATGTCACTTCAAATTACCCAAGGAACCTCCCATTTCCGGGACTTACACTTATTTTGGGACACCCTGTATTACTGATCGAATCTGTGCGCCGACACCACCACACAAGTATTTAATAATGTAAAAAATATTGTGAATAATGGTACAGCAATTTCTAGCGGTGATTCGAAGTCGTCCCTCGACTGCAAAGGGTTACTACCGTTGCAATTGAATTTTTCATTCTGTTCTGACACTGCACGCGATTTTCCGAAACGAGATCCGAGATTCAGCAGGAGGCTGATGGCAAATTAACGCATCTCGGTTCATTTCAAAAATCGTTCACGTGTTCCGAACCCCAGGGGGTTGCAAGCCGAAGCAACACCGGAAGAGAATCGGCCAATCGAGGTTGGTTGCAGGGAGAAAACGGGGCGAACAGATAGAGAGCTGCATCTAGAAAGCGTGGAATCGCGGCGGGTACCATCTGGCTGGTCCAAGAACGACGGCAATTCCGCGAAATTGGGCCGAATATCATTTTTAAGGTATCCGGGGAAAAGTACATAGAAGATTCTCGTCGCGTCTCCGTCGCTGATATCGATATATTTCGGGTAATCGATGGCAACGAGACGAGAGAGGTAATGTCGAATTCGACGCAGAACTAACACGAGCCAATTCGTGCAATCAGGTGAATGCGGAGGTTTCTGTTGTCGTTCCGCCTAGCCAGGTGTACCTTTTATCTTCGGCAGTGGGTGGCAGTGACGATATTGAAATAGTTTGTCAATAGAAGGTCGGTGGGACGTCGTCGTTGCAGCTGGTCGATAATCCCTTGTGTACCTGTTAATTGATGAACGACCAGCGCGCACGGTGGCTTGGTTACTTTTTTTTACCTTGCCGATGGACGCACGTAAATAATAGTTAACGTACCGCGCGCGACCTAACGGATTTCAGCATCCTCTATCAATCCAGACACTGCCGATTGTTTCTGTGGTTTTCTCGGATGTCTGATCGCCGATGAGGGGAATAACAAAGGGTCGCTGCTGGCTCCGGGAGTGTCAGGGCTTTGAAGATTTACTGGGAAGCTCTGTAAGCATTGACACGTTCATTTCTTTTACTACAGCGATAGGTAGAAGTGTAGATTAATGATGAACAATTATACTTCGGATAGTATAAAATTGCTGTGAACCTGTCATCAAAATTATTCATCGAATTTTTCAGAAACACTTTTTACAGTTTTTATACTTTGTATGGAGGCTTAAGGCTCTTATTTTGTCCAAACGAAATGTCTACAAGAACGACTTAGTAATGAAAAAAAATTCGTTCATGGAAAAATATTAAAATTATTGGAAACTTACTAGCCATGCGTTTTTATTGTTACAACGTGAACTATAATTTTAAGTTAGGTAATCTACTATATGATAAAGAGACGATTACTGTTCATGTTTTTGTCGTTGTAAGTTGCGCAATCGTCGATATTTATCCGATATACCCATATTGGAGTGCGAGATAAAACAATTGCATTTAATCGGCAATATTTTATTAGAATGTCAATGGACGACATATTGCATGAAATACGGTCTATTTTATATTTTATGTCCGAAGGTATCCGTGTGCCAATACTAGCGAACGAAAGGTACACGCGCAGGAATGTAGATGTGCGCGTGGCACGAGGCGCCGATAAAGACTGCGTTATTATCGTTTCCAACAATCGTTGGCACACGATTATTGGCGGCTCGATGACAAACCGTGTACACATCGAATGACAGTTATCGCGCGATAGTTATTACCGTTTAATTACCTTAATTTAGTACGGTGCCCTAATTTCGGTTTATACGTTCGAGCGCGTCGGCCGAATTTACCAGAGCCGCGTATTCAATACGCGATAATTAGGCGAGTTCATTTCGCCGGGATTGAGCCGAACTTGCACTCGCTGCATCAAGCGTGGGGTCGAAATGTAATTTTATGCGGTTCGAGCGACTGGAATGGGCGCAATACAGTTTCCACTTTTTTTTAATACGCTCCCTGTCAGATTAACCTTATCCGGGCTCTTTCTCCTCTTTCCCAAGATGTAATTGATCAAAATAATGAATGCTTAAATTATTATTTCATGGATCTTTCACCTCTGTGTCAACTCGACAACCGAGAGTCAATCAGTTCGAGAATAAGAGACGGATGATGATTAATAAGTTAATTTAATAACAAAAGCGTGAATAATTATTTTGGACCCGTTATTTCGTTAGTTATTAAATTTACATGAGCCCAAACGTGGAAAAACAATAATTGTTATGTAGTCTTTTCTGGATATAAAGCTGTTATTGACGGTCGGATGAATGTGAAGAGACAAATGATGAGGTATATGAGCTATCCGACATAGCGTGACTTCACTTACGCGTTATGGATCTCCGATAGGAGGGATTAATATCGTAGCGCGTGAAGTGGAACACGCGTTAAAGAGGATTACAGGCGCGTAATAACCGGCCGTTTATCGACTGTCCTTCGAGAATGATGATCGTCGTCGGGGGATTATGGCTGACAAATAACGTCGAATATCGGCAATCGGAGACGGTACCTTGTTTGAGGTCCTGCGGCGAGAATTAACGCTCCCAAACAAGCGGGCTTATCCTACCGAGTATTCGGGTACGCGCCAGTGCACGAATTGTTAATCTCGAATTAATTCGGCACGGTAAATAAAAGAAACACCAGCGACAGCCTTACAGCTGTTAAAACAGTATTACTCCAGGATCCAGCGTACATTTTTACAATTGATTACTATCAAGCTAATTTTCCGTGAGTAGCTTCATTTTGATGAGAGCGGCGGTGACGTGTAGGAAAAAGTTGTTCAGAATGATGACCTTGACAACATATTTCAAGGTCATCAAAATCGGCGAGGAAGCCCAGAAAGTAAATAAATACCTAATATTTTTACATGTTTTCTATATTACGTAATTCGATTTATTTTTTCGAGTTCGCTAACCTTGCGGGCCTGATTGAAAACACGCGGCGGGTCGGATTTGGCCCGCGGGCCATAGTTTGGTGTATGCACCTGTGAAAAAATCAAGATAGAAAGACAGGTGCGGAGAATGGGGAAGAAACATCGGGTCAGCTTTTACGAGGACGATCTATCGCAGAGAGCACGCGCTCCCATCGTGTACAACAAATGTCATAGCAACGATGCTCGCGGTTTTTACGAGGAGCCGGCCATTGTTTTGCTGGATTTACACGAAATCGATAAAAATATGGAACATCTAGCTTTCGAGTCGAGTAGGCAGCCAGCGGCGCTCCACCGCCGGGAGCATTGCCTTCCTATTCTAGTTTTCTTGGATGATGTACGTGGTCCTCCCACGATTATTCCCCCTTTTGCCCTCCTCTCCACACTCGCACACCTACACACACAGTGTACATCACATATGCACATACTTGCTACACAGACGGAACATCGGTGTGCACGCGTACCGGTTATCAATGCGAAACTGTGCACATAGGCAAATATGTATCTTACATCGATCATATTTGTTGTTAATTACTGAAGTTGAATGTTTTCGGCGCAACGGTTCCATCCTTAATACGCATTAAATTTTAGACGCCGCAGATTATTGCTGCCGCGTGTATTATATATAAGGAGACCGTATTATAGCTCCAAAGTTTCGGCTCTTAAAAATTCACATCGGAACTGTCGTCAATCCGCTTCAGCGAAATTCGGACACGTTTTCACGCGTTCGTTGTCACACGCCAACCGATGAAGCTCTTTGCTATTATTAGCTGCAGAAATTAGAGACCGTGGTTTCGAATGGGCATTAAAATCACGGGTGAACACGGCCTTCCACGTGTACATCGCCTGTATGTGCTTCGGAACGTGTGATTGTAGGTCAGCGAACGCTGTTTCATGTATATTTAAATATGTCACACGACTATCTTGTCAATCCGTTTATTAATACAGCGTTAATTTAATTTGTGTCAGTTTTGGAACGATCAAGTATTAATAATCAAATATTAATAATCTATCTATTTTAAAGATTTCAAGGTTGGTGGTATAAAGATAGTTTAGGACAGCGTTTATTTTCTCAAGATTCAGTCAATGAATATTTTGGTGAACAATTTGCAAAATTTTCAGAAGACTAACAAGGAGAAGTCGGGAAAATTCTTTCGCCCGAAAAAAAGATAGAGCGGAACAATTTCACCGGGATGTAACACACAGCTCCGTGATTCCTCCATCAACGGAACGCAAACAACGCGCGACAAACGGAACGGAGTATCGAGCCGCAGAGTAAATTGGCGTCGATCGATTACCCTTAAACGGGAAATTCGCCGAGACCGGGAGTTCGGGGGTGGATATCGATTTTCGTGGAATCGAGGGAACTAGAGTTCGACCCGTTCTCCTTCGCCGAGCTTCCGTGATTAGAAGTCTGAGCTCATCTTAACCCTTATGACAAATCACTCAAAAAATAAATAATTTTCAGACGTCACTGAATCGACTGACGTACCGCCATTCATTGATTCTGAAAGACTCTTGGATTTTACCTAATGCAGCTAATTAATTTAGTTTCTACGAACCGGGAAAACTTCAATGCCTCACTTAATCGACGACATACGTAAACCGCTGGTGTTTCATAATATTCGCGGAACGTTCGATGGAATAATGAGCTAATTAACGTTATCAAGTTTATTCAACGCGCTTACACTGTAGACCAATGTAGATTACGGCATTTTGTCATATAATTAGCCCGCACACACGTACGGATATATTAAAATTACTTCTGACAGTTTCACTATTTTGCGGGCTCGGCGGAACGGCCTTATTACTCTGCGAATAATCATTTTCCAAATTAGGATATGTATAAATATTCTATAAATATACTATGACCACTCCCTGAATTATTAATCGCAACATCAGTCGATAATGCTACAATTTCACTACCCACTTTCAATATCAGTCAAATTTTTCGGAGAGTGTACAATTAATTGCTATAAATCAAGTATTCAATTAGCAGCACTATTTAACGGACAATACGATTCCACAGGCGATTAAAAAATCTGTGTTTCGAATTATGAATTTGCTTTTACATTAACGCTTCAAGTCCTCAAGAAATTGCACTGGACATGAATCAGCCAAGTATCCAGGAACCCGGATCAACAAGAATGAATTGTTGTTTCCCCGTTCCAACTGGATTCTATCATCAGGCCCATCATTCTCCCGTAGACACGGTGTCCCGGTGAAATCCGCCAGCGATATTCTTGCGCACGTCCAAGACGAGATCCATCAGGATGTCAACGGTAGCCGGTTAGAAGAGGAAATCTGCTCGGCCCCATTGTCGGGCTGAGAAAAGGTCGCGAATCACGACAGGAAATCGGACCCGTGCGAATTCAATTGCAACAGGGAGAGGAAGGGAGGATGAAACGAAGCCTGGAATTAGGGGATCGCGGGGGGCTGACGCTGAAGAGCAGGGCTCGCGTTCCGCTTTTCATGCGGCCTGTACGTGCGACATGAGCCGAGGAAATTCGAGAAGCGTGGCCCGGGCTTCTTGCAGGTGCAGGTGCAACAATGCGCCCGTATACCGGCGAAACCAGCGGGTAAACAACGTTGGAATTGAGACGACAGCTGAAGAGAAGTCGCGACGCCGAAAGGATCGCTAAATTTCCCCACGTCTTTTCTCTTTCCGCGATATTCTACCTCAGCGGTCGGCAAACTACGGCCCGCGAGCAAAATCCGGCCCGCCGTCTGTTTTCAATATAAGGCCCGCGAGGATAATCAAAATATATCTAATTAATAACAAAATATATATCTGTAACAAATATATAACAAAATACATCGTTCTGAAAGAATCGCTGCACTTTTTGAAACGCATCAGCTCAACGTCACCGTCGATGCCGTCGGAACGATATCCTGAGCGTAGAGGATCGAAATACGGTCTCGTGACATCCCGAACAAAAAAACGAGATCGAGTGTAATCGAAAACGTTTCGGGTGCCGACGAGCGGAGAACTACCTACTCATTCGAGCGTCCTTCGCGATTATCCGAGGCTCGTGCACCGGCAACGTGACACGTGCCAGATGCAAATTGCTCGAAAACGGGAATAACGGTGTGCGCCTCTCGGAAACAGAAAGAGGATGACAATTTTCATGGTTGTAATCGGTCCGGGTCTGTAGCGGCCCGCGTTCCCACAATTTTACAGATTCCCGCGCGCCCACACCATATGTTAATCGATCGATCGCCTTAGGTTTCTGCTTTAAAACGACTCGAAGGGTAGAATAATGATAAACAAATATACTTCGTATAGTGTAATATTGCTGTGAACCTGCCACCAAAATTTATTCTTCATCGAATTTTCCAGAAACACTTTTTACTTACGTTCTCTTATTTTGTCCAAAATAAATTTCTACAAGTTCAGGGAATTCAGTGGTAAGTTCAGTGGAGTGGGAACGCGTAATGGAGTAGGGAGCGCTGTCACAAGAGTGGGGATCACTAAACGCGATGACTGAGATCATACATTTTTTTATCTCCTAAACGCGCTGTGTTTTCTTAAGAGGATTTATATCGACGAAATACTGTATTGTTTCGTTAATTCGAAAACGTAGTGGTGCATTGTAGAATCCAGGGAGATCAAGGGAGGTACTCGGTAACGGATTATCGAGTAATGCCAAAAGGGAAACAGGAGTAAGTGGTGGTCGTGATTAGGCAGATAGCAATCTCGATTTATCCTCCGCCATCTGTCGCAGCAGCGACTCAAGCTGGAGGCTAGTTCGACAGCTAGGATCGGGACGAAGACTGGCATTGTCCCAGGTTGCGCATGGCCATAATACCATTATCGAAAGGACCATCGTTGCCTATGGTAATGCCCGGCTCTCATCATCAATATTTCCAAACTCCGACTCGATACTGGAAAATGCGTGTCGCGCAACGTTCTGTGTGTTTGTGAATAATTTTCGGCTCGGTTCCATGGGTCTATTGACGCCAGCCAAATAACTGTCGCTCATTATTGTTAAAATGTTATCGATTTTCCCGAGAGCCAGCGATCGCGAGGTGTCGCCTGATGCCAAATGAGTCGTATCTGTAAATAATTGTGCGCAGTCTGACCCGTTTCACTCCATCCGGGTTGTTGGCGATCGAATTATTAACACGACAATTGGCGTAGCATCATGGGACCCGTTAATGGAGCCCAGAGATTTTTCAATAAAAAATTCAACCGTTCGTACGAGATATACGGGTAATCGAAAGCTTCGTTGTCTTATCAACAATTTAGTGATCGGTAAGTGGTTCATTATTATTCTCTATAAACAAACAGTAAATAAATAATAACGTTTTAATGGAATATTTTTGACAGCGATCTCATTCGTGAACCAATTGGTTATATCGGATGTCACATAATTCAATAAGCTCTGCGGTGATTATTATTTGATAATACAATTGTTAAATTTTTTGGTAGTGTTCAGTTCTGAAGAATCACGACCATATAATATAAAAGATATAATAAAATACGAGGAATATCTCGAAAAGTTTCAATAGTTATCGCAGGGCTTATGTGACACCTCGATTCTGTGAATTAATTGTGTCAGGGGTGACATCCAAGTCGGGCGAAAAATTTATAACAGATAAATCCATTGGAATCCGGACCCAGTTGATGTTTTATATATTAGTATTTTATAAACAGATGATGACTTAAACTCCTCTCAATTTCACATGAACTATATCATACAGTCCTGATCGAAATTTCATATTGTACGTATGGTGACAAAACCAATGACATTAATTAATACTTACGATCTACCCGAACGATGTATTATTAGAAATAAATTGAACACCGACGAATGAAGATTCAAGCCACCGCGTGTCTCCAATCTCGCGCAATCTACCCCATTTTCGATACTGACTGAAATCCCAACGCGTCAGATACAAACACCATCGCTCATAAAAATTGGCAGCTTTATTTCGTCGTGGAGCAGTTACAGTTAACAGGTGCGGAACGAACAGCGGCGCAAGTGGCCCCGGTATTGAGCGAGACAGCGTTTAGTGGAATCGAAACGATGCGGGAAGGAGGCGCGAACGAATCGCCATAATCGCGCGTTCACGGGTTCCGGTGCGGCGGTGTTACTTTGCCGCGATGGTCGCGTGTTCCGGGTTCCCGTTTGAAAGGGGGGCAGCAGCAATCTTGAAGTGGCAGCATTGCCGGCAGACATTTTCCGGACGGAACGATGAAACGGCAAATGGAGGGCAAAGTGAGAAACGACAATGGCGCCTCGGTTGTACATGGACGGACGAGAGAGATAGGAGCGAAGAAAGATGGGCCGATCGAGGACAGACGTAGAAACTTTGGATCCGGACAAGATGTAGAACGAGAGAGAGAAAGAGAGAGAGAGAGAGAGAGAGAGGGAGAGGGAAGATAGAACCAGAGGAAAGACTTTTGGAAATGAAGGCGTTTGAATGCCACCCCGAAAACGGGTTATCTCGTTATCTTTAGGAGGTTGTTTCACAAGCCACCCCCTTCGCCCCTTCTGAGGAATAAACGAAGGTTATACGGGCACGAAAAAGTGTATTAGTTCTTAGCCCCTGTCCCGAAAGCTTTACGGCAAAACCGTCCCTCTATATCTCGGAAGATGGAGGAATCTTGGGGTGGATACTCCATCGGTTGCGAACACTACTTTCCTCCCTTGTTCAGCGCCCCGAGATGTAAATGTAAACGTCGTTGCAGGGATTGAAGCAGTCGAATTCAGACCCGGGGCTCTTTCCGACTGTTTTACTCCGAGTTGAACCCTCAGGTGAGTTAATATGAAGTTAGGGGATGAGTTTGCGTCCCTACGAGGATTGGCTACGGTTTTTGTTATTGAAGATGAAGAAGCTTTTGCCTGTCGTCTTGGTTCGATTGTAAAAACAGGGACGGTGGAATGTGGACGTTTTTATATGAACGTGGGTAGGAAAACGTTCGCTGCATTAAACGGCTTTTCAAGTTTTATGGAGATTGAGGAACGATGTCTGTATTTTCTGAGGAAAAATGAAACCAGTAATATTATGACTTGACACGTTATTTACCATAAATCTATTAATCTGATTCTCGTTGGTCAATTCTGAAAAACGACTAGACCTCCCTTAAAATATTTGACAAGTTTAGTCGAACGCGGATTTATAATTGCGATAAGGGAAGATTGCTAAAACTAAAATAAAACCACCCTTTACAGCAGTAAGCATAACTTTCGTAGACGTACAAGCGCCAGGAGCGTATAAAAATCCGCAGTCTAGCGCCAGGCCGTTCGAAATTAATTCCCGTATCATTTCCTCTAATAAATTCCTTAGCATAGAGCTCGTATTTCATCCCGACGGTGGCTTCGCTATCTCCGTTGCTCTCGGCCGAGCAGCTTCCGTTCGACGCGAGAGAGTAACTTTCGTTTTTTCCCCTCTCCCCTCTAATAGATTGAAATCCCCGGGCCAGTTATGCTCGCGAGGAAGGATGGGAGGAGCGGCGCAGCGCGGCGGGCGTGTGTTTCGTGGATCGGATCTAGGGGATCGATGCCGTGCCACGGATCGGGGCGGCTGATTAGATTAAGGCGAGAGACGGTCGGGTGGGCGCAAGGCGAATAAATTTCGGGACAGCGTTGTTTTTAAAGCAGCGGACGGGATCTCTTTTTATAGGGAGCCGTGTTCTCGTGAGTCTGGTGCTGCGGGATACCTTGTTCCGAGGATTTATTTAATGCGGTCTTTTTCGATTCGGAGACCGTGTTCGCCCTGTCCCCTCCCTTTTTTCGGCTTACTCGGCTCTCGAACGTGAGGGAAATAAATTGAAATGAATCTCGGAATTCCTTCGGTCCGCGCGCGCGCCCTCGTGAAAGAACATCTCGCGAGAAGCGCTATGAATCGCGGGACAAGGCCCCTGGGGCAGATCGATAAAGCTCTTCTCTAATTAATGAATAACAAAGAATCCGATCTCCTTTAGTTCTAAGACCCGTTGCCCCATTTAGCCCGGACAGGCTGACATATAAATTAAAAAGGGCCGCGATGAATGGGGAAATTTGGACGTCCGCGGAATCTTGGATTACCGAAGGCATTGTTCGAAATGAATACGCGGCGAAATATAAATTTTCGACCGAGTTTAATCCGCTCGAGCCGGTCGCCCAGCCACCGGGATAATCATTCTTTTGGAATTTTATACTACGTGTATTCGGTTACCGGCGTTTCCGGCGACAGTTTGTGACGGCGATACTAACTGTCACGAATACACAGTTCGCTACCAGTTAGAATCTATTGAAGAGACTTTATTTAATTTGAAATTAAGTGGACTAAGCAGATATACTCACTTTTTCAAATCCTATTGCTTTAAGACCTTAATCAAATTATCTGGCAATGTTTAGAGTATGATTCGAATCGAGGACACCTGTTTGAACTGCTCCTCAATCGCAAACACTATCCTCTCTACACTATTAATTTTTTGAACCTATTTATAGTTATTTATACCCGCGATCACGTGTATCGACTGGCAATTGTCTCAATTTTTTAAAATTCCGAACGATAGGATCATCCACGTGGATTATGGAGGTTCTCACGTAGGCTAGTGGATTTTTTTGCTCGGGAATTAAGTGGCGCCAGGGTAGTTGTTCGCGGACCAGGTCCGGGGGAAGAGAAACGGTTCGAATTTGCATTCGAACCTCTTCTTCGTGGAAACGAGTGTTAAGGATACGACGGAGAGACAGAACAGCGGGAGAACGGGCCGGAAGAGGAATCGAGCAACATTAAAGGGGATGGCTTCTAATGATACGGTCCGGTAACGTAAATGGCCAATAAGGGGGAACATCGATGCAATTTTGTTATGCAATACGCATAGAAAGTAACCAATCCCTTTAATTAGTGTCGGCGAATCAGAGTGATTCGAGAACATTTGTACCGGCGAATAAATTGCCGGACTTTTCAGCGGGGTTAGGATTATAGTTTCGTAACGCTGGCACGTGTTTAATTCGCGATCATTATATCGATTCGTTATACTGCTATCTAATCATCTATTGGTACATGTACTTTTTCGTATAACGGTGAAACTATAAAGGGATGTGTTCACGTGAAAACAAACGATTTCGGTTTAAACGATTACACGCGAAACACGTTTACGAAATACAAACTTAAATTAATAAATATTTGATAATCATTCAAATATATTTATTCTTACAATAATGAAGCGAGAAAAAATTACGATATTTCACAAGGGATTTAGACGTTTCTCTAAAGTGCTCCGACAGAACAAAAGAAATTGGGTCACCTGTACGCTGAATTTGTATTTAAAGGATTTGAATTTAAATATATCGCTCTCGCACGAGTAAAAAACGACTAGTAGAAAAGATGTTAAAGAATCAGCTTAAAAATCTAAACCGCCTGACGAATGAACGAATATTTAAGACGACGAGGAAAGAAACATGGAACGGTAATAGTAACCCTCTATTTGGACGCGTTTATCAAACCAGCGCCCTGAAAAGTCTTAATCAAAGTATTAGATCGGACATCGTAAAATGCGCCTGGCGAGTAAAAATCTTGGTCATTCAGCGGCCGGTCGGAAATCGATAATATTTAATTAATTCCGCGGCGGAACGAGGGAAGTTTCATTAGACAGCGGGCATCCCCTATTAAGCTCTCGCGGTCTATTTCATAACTCTTCCGATGACTTCCGGTCGGCAGCGGGTCAGCGTCGGCAAGTCTTTTCCGCGGCGGCGCGGTCTGCACAATCGCAATAACAACCGAAAGTTGTGGCGTTTACGTTGGCATTAACTTTGAATAATTCGCCAAGTTCTTATCTCGCGGCGACGTACATGGTGCGTAACCAGACGACTCGACGCCCCGGAACCAGAACAAGAAAACCGGCAGCCCGGGGCCCGAGGCTTTCTGTTCTGGAAATTAATGCCTCCGCGGGCCAAACAAATTCCCAACAAATTCCCAACGCCACCAGTTGTTTCGCGATTCCCGGCCACTCGCGCTACTACCGCCAGCCAGCAATTAAGATATTCCGTCCTACTTGTTGAAAGGAGTTGCACCGTTCTCTTTCTCCTCTCTCTCTCTCTCTCCCTTTTTCTCTCCCTCGCCCTCTCTTCGGAGAGGGAGGTTACCTCGAAAGGCTCCTGGAACACTCGGGCCAATTGTTCACTCGATTACAGAAGTAATCTCCCATGTACTATCTTATTACTTCGCTGAGTTAATTATAGGTGATTGGCCGCTCCCGCTGATATTCTCGGTTTTCTACTTTTTACCGGTCGCGCAGCATTGTTACCGCGATAATTATTACGATAAGCGTCGTACAATTTCAGGTTAAAGGTACTGAGGATTTATTTTTTGTGAACGATACAATACTCCAAGAAATTTATGACTTTAATGTTACAATTTACAATTATAAATTATTAGCTTCTTCGTCTCTTTGCTAGCAGTTGAAGTCAGATTGGGATACGAAATCTCTCCATCAGTGTTAAGGCTTGAACTTCTCAAAAAGTTGCCTTTGTGCTTTTGTGCCTATCGCGGGACTATCGTTTTCGAAAGGAGCATCGCGATATTTGTCGTAATGAAAACAGTTTTGCGTGACCAGTGATCCTGTTTTGCTTTATCCGCTCCCACTGCATATCCTCGTCAGGATAGCTCCAGCTATCCACACTCATCTTCGCCACGTGCAAACAGTCTGGGATATTGTGCTTCGGAGTGTTCAAATACTAGTGAGCGTCACCGAAAGAATAATATTGTCTATCCGTTTCTTTGTCCTTCCGGGGGCTTTTGAGATCAGGTGGACCACGTTATGAACCTCTAGCCTACCCTGTTAATGGAGTCTGCCAGCCAGTATTGGGATTCGAAAAGAAGGAGGAATCCGCAATAAATCTGGCAAGAGGGTGGTCGGTTCACGCATGACCGACCGACACTTCGCCTCCTTTCTCTCGCCAGTTCGAACCATCCTGCCTCCTATTGTTTCTCGGGCTTCTCGGACTATTTGCGGCCAGGTGGGATGGATTTTAGCCGGGCCGGTCCTCGTTCGCGGTCTCCACGCCGCAGAGATTCATTGCTAACTTCGAGTAATAGCTAGTGGAGAGACCGGACCGGCTCGTGATTTTTCGACTACGGCTTCGCCGAGCCATATAGTCTTCTCTCCTCCTTCCTTTTAGACCATCCGCTTCAACCATTCGCTACATCCACCGGATTCTTTTCTTATTTATCGCGGGACTGACTCCAAACTTGCTAACAAGTAACACTATTCAACTCATACTCCCTGATTCGAATAAAATTTAACGTAGTTATTAAACACCGAAAAATATTAAATACGCTTTTTAGGGGTAGTAAACCACCCCTCAACCTCTGGAGATGGAAACGTTTGTGGTTAATTATTTCTATATATATGTATATCATACTATACAGAGTGAGACCCTGTTTTCCGTCATCCCCACAACGTGTTTACAAAAAAAAAGTAAACAAACGCCGCGCCGCGCCGCGCCGGAGCGGCCTTACATTGCCACGGAGCGTGTTAGAAAACGGACAATTCAATAGAGTATTAGCAATAGTTGTTCGCGAATATCTCGAAAAATAGAAGCGACCTCCCTATATTGGAAGAGGAAAAAGTTGATCAAAATGTCAAAATTTATAACATATTTAAATTTCATCAAAATCGGAGTACAACGACCCTTTCTTAATAATTACCGAAGATTTAGGTGATTAACTGATGCAGACCTTTACGCGGTCCATTCCGTTTGGTAATGTAAATTTCAATGTTCGATGCACTTGTGATCCAAGGAAAACTTAGAAAAGAGTACCCAAACCAATCGTAAATCTCGAAACTTGCGAATCGCCGGGAAACTCGAAGTCTAGACACTAGATAATAGCAGACTGGTGATGGTAGCGAACGCGTGCCGGAGAATCCTCGGCTGTTCCCTGGCTTTGACGCTTCGTTGGCTTCAGCATTCGTCCCGTAGGCCGCAGAAACCACCTGCGTCGGCATCGGCGAGCTATCATCGTGTTCTTTTTTCCTCGAGGCCGAGATTCACGCTCGGGGAACTCTGGACGCGAAACGACCCTGCTCTTAACACCTTCGGACCGATTCCCGACCCGATTTCACCGGGCACCGACACTCCTGTTGCGGCTGTTCCACGGTTTCAAGCTGGTCCCGGATCTTCCCGCGATATTTATGAGCTGACTGGAGGTACGCCGAAGAAATTTTGTGGCCGGGCTGCAGGTGTATCGTGCGGTTGCTCTGGTATCGTGATTTCGGTTGCAGCGAACATTCGATGTCGTACGATCGTGACTCTAAGCCGGTGTTACAGAGGTCCCGAGCCAATTCCGCTCACCAGAATTAGTTGAAACGATTTTCTCAACGCGCAGTGATTCCCCCAAAACACAATCACTTTTTAAAAATTGGATTGAAACCGCAGTCGATGCGATAAATCTATAAGTCTCGTCGAGTAAAACATAAATCTCAAGAGTCTGCACAATTTTGATGAAAAACGTATGCAAGTAAATGTATGAATAAATTGAAGGATTTTTGGTCTCGCGTCGATACGAATAAAGTTAGCCTGGTATCGCGAACAGCCTAATCGAATCCGTCCAAAAGCGAACGAAAGCGAACAAAGGAGCGCGAGACAAGATTGTCGTATCGGAGAGAACATCGTCACCAGGAATTGAAATTCTTGGCGGCTGGTTAATGGAAAAAATGGTCGAATTTACCATCGTCGTCGTGAGAATATCGTGACCCGGGCGTAACAATTTATTCAAGGATACTTCGGCCGATGAAGAGGCCCGCGGAGAATTTAGATAAACGGCACTCGAGAATAAAGAGTACAGGTTGCACGGTCTCACGGTTTCGGTTATGCCGAGCTTGTACTTAAAGCTCTCTCTTTCTCCGTTTTTCTCCATCGTCACATAAAACCGACGCTCTCTTTCGGTCATTGCCGTGTGCCGGCGCTATTAAAAACCCTAGCACTGCGACTGTACTCGGGCTCGGGTATGTACAGCGAGGCAATCGAACGAATAGTCACCGTTATCGGTAAACGATGCTGTAATCTCGACCGCGAAGAACGTAAAACAAATGGATTCCGAGGACGACGTCTTAATGGCGTATTTACGATATTGTTTTCGAGGGAAGCTGCTGCGCCACGCTTCGTATTTCAAACGATACCTCTATTTACCCGGCGAGCAACACGCCCGGAAACAGCTTTTTAAAACATACAATGGTTCCGTAAGATATTGGCACGGTAAATCCCCAATTTCAGAAATGTCTCGATATTTAAACTGCCACGATTTTACGACTGTACTAATTGGCGAATCTCAACTCGCAGCGAAGAGTCAATTTGTCAAAGCTCGATCTTAATTGATCTACATCTGTTAATTAACGTAGGTAATCGGTGTTAATTGTACGGGAACGCTTGTGGCGCGCGAAGTTAAGAAGTTTGGAAAGTTAACGCGTTAAAAAGTTAAGAAGATTTCTGCATGGAATACTTGGTCACGGAGAGTGTCTCGCAACGAGCACGTGTACCTTACGTAAGTTAATATAATTACGTAGATGAAGAAAATGGATAAGTGACCTGGCGTGCATCCAATTGGCTACCTGAGAAAGAAACGACATTTAGCGATGCTTTCACGAGTGCTCGTCGCCTCGTCGATAAACCAGATAAAACCCTTAACCTGATACTTAATCGCGATACGATTGTGTTTGTTAACACTGCGCATTACGAGTAAAGCGATTACACCCCGATCTTTTGTTAAAGTTCGAAGTGTGATGTAATTTTATAGCTTCTGTACGAACATCGAATTGCATTGTCAGAGGAATCAATTAAAAACGGCACTTTAATCCGACAGAAGCAATAACTTCTACTAAAAATATTTGTTTAGTAAAATGAATGATTTATTACAAATGCAATATTCAGAATTGTCACTTCAGTTTGTCAAAAATAATCTCTTACAAGCTGATACTTGAACGCATCAAGAGTAATAAAATCTCTTTCATTTTAATAAAATATTGAAAAAAAACAATATAAAATTGTATTCAATTGTGTAAAATTGTGTACTATATATTTTCAATATTTAATGGCAGTTGTATGGTAATAAAATTGCTTCGTTAAAAACTCGATGTTTTGATATCTTATGTGCTTTCCATTTTAATTGATAGCTCCATCGAATAATTTGATTTAATCAAATTTGTAATACAAGAACGTTAACGTTGTGAAATTTGTATAAAATGGTAATTCATTGTGAAACAGTATGAATTTATATAAAATTTCCGATTCTAACGACAAGGAAACACGAACCACAATATCAATGGATACAGAATTCGCCATTCGAGGGGACATTCAATGAATATTGAACATTTTCACGAAGCTTTTTCCAGCGAGAGGAACCACTTTGATCCAAAATCCTGCAATTTTCGCCGAATTTTATTCCCGATCGATCGAGTTCTTCGTTCATTTCCGCTATTCTCAGCGAAGATGTGTGCTGCACTCGAATAGAGGTCGGGGACTCATTTAGGATAGTAATGTAGGACATTTTCGCAGCACGTCAATCACAATCTGTCCGAATGTAGTGACTGCGACATGTCAAAGTAGCCTGTGTCGACTTTGTTGCGATCTTTCTGTATCTGGATAGACATTTCATACCAAGATGTATATATTCTGATAAATTTTTAATAAACAGTTGCGACATACTGTGGCTCCCACTAATATTCGAACACTGTTAAAAAGACGATAACTGTTTTAATACTGTATTATAGGATTTGATTTTTTAAGAAGCTAGAGCAATTAGTTTTCTACAGGATGTGAAACAAAATTTTTTCAAAAATTGCAATTGATCGGTGTTGTAGAAAAAATACTAAAAGTTGCATCTTACCACTTTTTTATGTGGACTTATATTGAAAATTTAAAAAATAAATATTGTAGATCTGTGTCAATTAAACATATTCTGAAAATTTCGTAAAAATCGGTCGACATTGATGTCTGTATACTATATTTTAGAAGATCAAAAATACTATACACCCAAATTATTGCAGTCTTCCCAAATGCGATCGTTGGAGAAATTGGGAAGGTTGAAAAAACCCCACACAAGCACAGTGGCAGATACAACGACCGAAACCGTGATTGGGTCGAGAAAGACCCAGGAAAGCAGCAGGGTTAAGCGAGCGAACAAGCCGCGGAGCGCTCGTTATAGGCGGAGAAAAGCCGCCGCGAGCGCTCGTTTGCGAAAATGCTCGGAAACTCTCGAGATGGACAATCATATTTTTCCTCGACGTTCCTCTGTTTTCCCGGGTTTCGTACTCTCTCCTACCCACTCCTTCTGTTTTCTGTTTTCGAAAGCAGCGCGGTCGTAGTAGCGCGAAGCACAGCTGAAAAAAAACATCGCCCGAAGAGTCACTTTCCCGCGGGGAAAAGGAAAATACCATCGCGGATCAAGATTGCTCGTGTAATGCAGAGGAACGATACTTCCTTTTATCTCGAAACAGGCCACGCCGCTGTAAAGGAGACCCGTGGTCTCGGTTGATTTTTTTTCTTATTTTCGCGGACACGTCCGTGAAACTTTCGCTAGAAACATGGCCTGATGATGCACTGCAACGAGCCACTTACGCGCGATTTTGAAGCTGGCTGTGCACAGCGTGTTTCCGGGAACTTGTCGAGGATGTTCAAGGTGAATGACCTCTCTCCCAACTGCGCGACAATAGGATCCTTTCGGAAGAAGTTGATTTTAATGGAGTACGTGAAATTCTTGTCGCAGATTTGACTCGAATAAAAAAGGTCTGAAAAGTAGTAAAACTTCACGATCTAAGAAACAGCATGGACCCGAGGGCTTTTCTTACATCAAGGCTTTACTGTAATACTACACAGGGAAATTAGGGGAGGTTTAAATGATTGTTTCACTGGTTTCGTATTTGTTGTAAACTACAGATCATTGATATAAATCAACTATGGACATTCGTTCGTCAAGTCATCAACTATACGTTTGTCAATCGGTATAACCAACGTATGTCATCGTGTAAGAAACATTGGAAGAGATTCACGGGGAAGATTAGAGCTCGCGGGTGCCTCGAAAAAGTTCGAGTGGGATCGACACGAGCTCACGGGGCGATTAGGTCACGATCTACTTTGAAAACTGCGGACTATTAGCGAACCGATTTACCGTCCAATCAGGATATCCATCACACGACCCGGGGATTATAATATAATTTCGATCCATCAGGCAGATAATATTGACGTCGAAGTTGCACCGCGGCTGATCAGTGATTCGATACTTCTTGCATGAGATGGCTCAGCCCCGGATCGCTCCCCGGAAACTTCTATCCCCGAATTTATGTCGTCGAGCGACGGTAGAATTAAGGGGCCCGGGCTCGCGCAATCGCGAGCATGCAAATTGCTTCCGTCTCCGCGTGGCCTCGATTCTTAAACCAATTTTTTCTTCACGCGAGAAAGAAGATCCTCCTCGAGATTCGATTTCCGGAACTTATACGTTTCGCGCATTCGATCATATCGTATCAACAACCTAGACACGGTGGATGGCAATATTTTCTGGAAAGTAGAATGGTACTGGGTGTTCCACATTTGTGGCCCCGGGTTATTAAAATGGGTTTCTAAGTTAATTTTGTTGCGAATTTCTACATTCATTTACAATGGTATCAATTAATGAGACTTTTTTCTGCGAAGCACGCTTTCTCTACAAATCTGATATTGGTAGTAGCGAATATTCGAACTAGTAAATTAAGTCGAGTCGTAAATCATTTCCCTTCTGATGTGTCAATTTTATTTATCACTGAAACGAACAATTATACATCAATCAATCGTATTTTCATTATTATTTCCATTTTGTCAGGTAGCTTGAGAACGATGAGTTATTACAATGACAAATGTACCATTACGATTTCTTCCTCGACACGAAAATTAAAAAAGCGCGATTTTATTTTAAATTGGAAACAACAGCGCTTTATTTTGTGATATTTTATTTTTGTTTGTGGTAAAAGAAATTTTACTTCTAAACGTAAACGTAAATTCAAATTCTGCCTCGTTCCGTGTAGAATTCTCTTTAAAATTAATGAAATAATGTATAATGGAACAGGAACAGCAAATTTAAACTTTTATTATTAATGCTATACATAGAAAGGAAGCAAATTTTAAAGGTAACAAAGAATAAAGTGCTCGCGAATAAAGTCACAATATAACTACTATTATATTATTATTCATATAGTTTTCTATGAAAAATGCTTAACATTTTCCGAATTTGAATAGCGAAACAAAATGGTGAAACACGAGATTCACGGGATATACCCGCCGATTATCCGGAAACTTACACAATAAATAGCTCTCGCATTTCCCGTTCTAAAATCCCGGTAGAAACGCACACCTCGCGTGTCTCGCGACGGAAAGATGAAAACCGGTGAGAAGGTAGAGGGAAAAAGCGCGGCGCGGCGAGAATAAAAGGAGCTTTATCTTCGAGCCAGCTTGTAGGAAAACAATTTCGCGTGGGTAGTTGGTGCTCGACCCTAATTACGATACAAGCATAACACCGTACTTACATGAATGGCTCGTACGGGGAAACGGCGGCTGTCGGCCGTGGCTCGAATCGATAAGTCGATTTGAATATAACCAGCAATGTATAATGCGTCGCGCGGCTCACCGGCCGTGAACGCTCAACTATTTTCAAATCCGTTAATTTTCCGCTCGAAATGCTCGACCGTTCGTTTTCTGTCTGTGCCCGACCGCGCGCCGCCTCGTTAAATCTGAAGACCGAAATAACGAAACAAAAAAAAAGAAAAATTTATTGTCTACGATGATCCCGACGCGTTCTTATTAAATCCGTCGATATGTCGACACGAGTTTCAATACGAATCGAATCCCAAACGACGGGAACCATCTGACCGACAGTTTTCTGTTTGGACAGAAAATCGATTCGTGCTTTTCCCATTTTCAGCAAATTTTCTCTGGCTATTGTTTTATTTTCCAAATCAATAATTCATAGCTGAAGAATGGCTTCGAATAGAGTTCGCTTTCTAAAGGAAACTACGTGTCCCTTCCTGTATTAATATTCTCTGGATTTGTGCGTGTTTCCCGATTGATTCTTGTTTGCTGTCATTTATGGTATTTCTATGATACGATGTCCTACATTGCACGCTTCAGTACAGCGAAAATACTATGACACTATAGCTGATACCCAGGCTAGAATTAAACTAGGAAATATACAGTTCAGATTATATCATGTTTAGATAGACGCAAGTGGTGTATCGGTGAGGTAACCGTTAAACAAGCACAACTTCATGTTCGATTAAAAAAATTATTAGCTCCTGTAAAGAGGATTATTTACTCCCCAGAAGAGGTACCGACTGTTGTAACATCCGCAGAAAATACACCGTCCATTGTGGCCGGGGCAAGTGGGACAGTTTAGCAGCGAGCACTTTTAATTAAATGTATGTAATTTAATCGGCCGTTTTTGGACGCGCCACGTGGCTGCAACGCCATTCCCACGTGCACACAGAACGTACACGATGAACTTTCCCACTATGAAACCTTTCGCGGGGTTAGGGGGAAACATTTATAAATGACTGCGGCGATAACAGCGCAGGGTTTACGCCCGAGTCTCGTGTGAATGTCACGAGTCCGAAGAAATGAAAGGTGGAATGAAAATGTGTCCCAACGAGTTGTGAATAGAGTATTGGGACAGCCGTGATGAAATTGAAGCGAGACTCTCGTTATCAAAATTTTAAAATAATTGATATCCGAGACAATTACTTTTCGGCTGTGCTTGCGCGTCCGACTGGAAATCGATGCTGTTAAAAATAATTAGGGGAACGGGCAGCCCCATTGTCTACGAACATACGCACTGTGTTCGAAACATACTTCGCGGAACAATTAGGGGTTGATTGCATATTCTTCCCCATGCGTTTATATGTTTTTTCGTTACAATAAAAATACTCTCCCCGAAACGCAACACGGGGTTAGTAAATTTAATTATTTGGTACTTGGACGGCTTTGTAATGTTACTTTTTAATTAAAATTTCGCTCGAATTGTATCAAAATTGATTTGTTTCGCGTTTCTATGGTTTCTATGCACAGCGCTGTCATTGTACAATCTAATTATCATTTGTAGTGCAGTAAACGGGTAAAAGCGTCGTGAAATGAAATAGAAATAACAATATCTCTAAAATGGTTTAATGTTTGATTACCTATTGGAGAATCATTTATTGCATTTTCATGTATGGATTTTGATAATTACGTTTGGTATAATTACAAGGTGTGTTACAATAAATTTACAGTATGCTTTTATCTTGAAATTACAGCACGCCATAAATTTCTTTTAATTTCGAAGTGCGCGGCACACCGTTTTACCTTTGACGTTTTCAATACATAATGAGGGTAATTAATTTATGGATTACGCGGACGTGCTAATTATATCAGCCGGGAATTTCGCGCGGCAGTATTTAAAATTGTTAGAAAATTGCAGCGATAAAAGAGTGGCGTGCGAGTTCATACTGTTTTAAATATTATGTTTGGGTGGAGGTTCTTTTATTGCGATATTGTATATGACACTTTCTTTCAACTCTTCAATTGTTTAAAATTACGCACCTCCTTTGCGGCGCACCGTTATGGTTAATTGCGCGTAACAGTTTCTATTACATTAATGTCGGGGCGAATGTGCTCGCCAAGTTACGTATATCATTATTTGTTTATTTTGAATACGCGTTGCTGCACGAATAGCCACATTAAACTTCCCGGCAAATGAAATGTTTGTCAGCGATTGTTGTTGCGCACTTGCTTATTTGTTTCCTGATAAATCGCTAGTACCTTTGACCGTTAAATGTTCATTTATGAAAGTTATTACTTTCTATTTTGTAATGCAGCAATCACGGGAACAGTGCTTTTATTCCGGTTGTCTAAACTCTGTATCATACGATTAATCGCCAGTGAAAATAAGCAGCTCGCTTTTGAAGTTATTGCTTTCCATACACTGTTGTGCGGACCATGTGAAATTTATGTTAACGTTTAAGTGGGTAAAAAATAAATTATTCGATGTTAAAAATGAACAATTGGTAAATGGGAACACAAAGGAACACACTATCATAAATTAATAAATATTGTCCTGACACCTCGCTGGATACTACTTTATCAATACCAGCAGCATTTTAAAGAATTCCATTCTAGTTTCGGAGAAACTTCGAAATCCTCGCGCGCAGTCTGTTCCGCTCGAAATAAATGGTGTCCGTTCCCGAGATTGTTCCCTTTGAGAAAGGGTAAAAAGATCGTTTGTTTGCCGGCTAGCAATGGCTCGGAGGACATCGCAGGCTAACGTTTTCCTTCGGAAAAGCGTCGTGGTCAATCCTTTAAAGCGGACGTGCGGAAACAGCTTTCTCGGAACCGACTGCTCTTTTATTCCCCGATGCTCGCTTGCGGGGGTGCGGCGAAATTAAATCTGCGAGTCTTGCCAGGTAGCGAAATGAATCCGCCGTTAATCGAATGACAGGTTCCCGATAGCTCGATATTTTTTTAATGAATCCAATCGTACTAGCTCTCGGCGTCGCATACCCGATGGATACCTGCCTGCACCTAATGCCGATGACGATCGACTGACGGCAGAGTTGCCAGTTGAAAAAGAACACCGCGGAATGTTTCGAGAGAGTATGGAACACTGCCGGTTCACAATAAACTCGCTTCGTTGCAGATTAATAAATCAGGTATGTACGCTAGTCTACAGCGAACTAATTACAAAGTCGTGTTAACAGCGAGCTGCTTGTGAAGCTCTCGGCTACTGTGCGTGCAGCATCTGGCGAAAGTAAGCCGAAATATTCGGCTGAGAATCGAGCGATATAATGGCGGAGCGTGGCTGTAGAAATTTTAATGAATCAAGACCTCCAGCTACTTATGCGAGTGATTTATTGACTGCGGATCCTGCAAACACAGATTCCTAGACGGTGTCTCTGGGAAATCGGGGTAAGCTCCTTCAATTAGAGAAATACTTGTGACTCGAGTGGAAGAAAAATGTTCTAATTACTTCAGAAGGCACGTGGAAATATTCTAATAATATGAAATGTACTGGTAATTATAATATATAAAGTGACTCCCATTAATATTCGGATACTCTTGAAAAGACCACAACATTTTTAGTAATATTCCGATTTGTGGATCGTAGATATTTAATAGAAGTTGTGTGATGATTTAGGAAATTGAAGAATTGCTTGTTTTAGTAATTGATCGAACCTGTGCGCCGAAATCATCACACTACGTTTTTAATATTGAACCATACAATTTGAAATTTTTTTGCGAAGTTGGAGCAATTGGTTTGCTGCACAACGTGACTTACATTTTTTTAACAAATTTCAAGTATTTAGTATTTATTTATACACATTTAATTGGTTTTTGTGGAAAATGGAAAATAATTGAGGGTAGGAACTCGATGTTCTCTAACGAATGTGACAAATTAGTCGTTTTGTATGCAAATCGACCTTCCCCCACACAAATATCGGCTCGCAACGATCCGGAAAAAAAGATCCTTGAAACCGGCACACGATCGCTCGATCGCTCGAATCGTCGCGTGTTCTGCGTGGCGTTTTGCATAATGCGTATTTTATGCGAGCACGGACCAAGTAGACCCGCGCGGCTACACCTTCGTGGACGAAAACGATAATGATCGCCGGGCAGGTAGTTTATGCTGGCGTCATCACGAGATCTTCTTCGAGATCTCATCATTATCTTTTCGCGCGGGGTAGGATGAATAGGTAGAATTCCTCCTGACGTTGCAAAACCCTTTTTCTTCTGTTTGAAAATCGTTTGAAAAACTGTACGGCCAAAGAAAGGGTTAAGTACTGGAGCTTCCGAGATTATCTTGGCGCAGAGTTTTTAACATTGAGCTCCAGTTTTACGATCATTCCGTAGACTATTTTCCCTGAAGAACTGAACTTATTTTTTCGTTGCAACTTATACTTGCGTTTTGAAGAGGTTTAAGTATTTTCTACACGAGAATGTATTTCACCTTTCAATGATTTTCATGAGTCGAAAATAAGGTAACAATATATTTAAAAATTCTCCTAGCATCGTTACAATTTCGTTATTAATTCATGAATTGTCACTAAAGATGAAGTCAAAGAAAACCGAAGAGGTAAAAAAAAACACATACATATCCCACCAAAAATTGCCTAAAATCGAAAAAAAACCAAGTCGCTCTCACGAACCAGTCGCATTTAGATATAGCGCGAACCTCGATTGGCCTGTTTCTCCTAGCCAATGAGAAGCGGATCGGCCGAGCCTGCAGTGCTTAAAGCCGAAGCGGAAATCATCTCGGTCTCGTATTCGCTGCTCATCTCGAAGGGCCAGCGAAGCAAGTGAAGCATTAAAGCTCAATAAAGTGACAACGAGATGAGCCGCGAGGTCGGGGAAAGGGGAGGCTCAATAACGAGGAAAGAGCTCGGCAATAAAGTGTAACGATAGAAAGATATCTCTTCAGATGTTGCAGAGGCCGTCGGTCGTAAGAAACGTCGAGAGAGGAAGAGTCTGCGGGACGAGGAGAAAGAATTCCGAGCCAGAAGTCGAGCATAAAAGAGTACGAGCGAGACGAAGGGAAGAACGAAGAGGAGGACGAAGACAAAGATAGATGCTGTTGGCGGAGGGTGGACGAAGGAAGAAAGCAAGAAGGAAACCGGCGCCAGAACGGCGGCCGCGTCCTCGTGCGCCGTCGGTGAAACCCGGCGACCGAAAACCAAAGGTGCATTAAACTTTGGCAACCGTACCCGCGGCAGCGTTACCACCCTCTTCGTCGTGTAAAGACGACAACGAGTCGCTGTACCAACACCCACCCCCGCAGCACACCATCAGACTAGCGGGTCTTCTGGGGGCTGTGACCCTGCAGACGCTTCTACTCGCTAGCAGAACGATCTTACCCCCTCGGCGATCGTTTCTCCGATACGACACGACGAGCAATTCTCCCGTCCAACCACCTTCCCCCCTCTCCAGAGTCTTAGAGGACGACTGACCCATCCGATTAAACGGGTCGTTGGTTTTTCATCGGCGATTCTCGAATTTGGTGAGCTGGTTCGTTAATCGCCGCGAGGACTCGACACGAGGGTTCGGAAGATTTCGCTCAGCCTTGTCCCATGAGGCTTGCTCTTCGAGCTGTTATGTATTTCAGGTTCAGAGCATTTCTGTTTGCACGAGTTTGTTCCGTCGTGATTTCTTCATCCTGGAGTCGACTTCAGGAACAATCATATTTCATTCGATGTAGGGAATGGAATTAATTATAATAATATAATATATTATATTATTATAATAATATAATTATAATAAATAATTGAATTAATTTGCAAAATTGCTAGTGTTTATATAATTGATTGAACCTGTGTGCTCAAAATTACGATCGCAAAAAAAATTGAATTCATATCGTAGAATTTGAATCTTGGTTTGTGTTCGGCTTTTGCTTGGGGCCCCAGGCATTTGCGCAAGTTGTTCATAGGGTAATACGCCACTGGATTTAGCATTTTCACCATAAGGACGCTGGTTTTCCCGTTCCCTCTTCATTGTTCGCTTTGTAACATTGTATTTACGAGAGAGTGTGCCGATTCACTGGTCGCAGAACGTCTTTGTGGCAGTCCCACGCGATGTGTAAAGTCTGCCAAGGGGAGTGGGCGAGGTACTCGTGTCGGGATACCACGGATACCCGCGTACTCGACGGCACGAACATTCGTCGGGTATGTCGGACCGAGTCAAGGCACGCGTGAACATCGATTCCTGATCGTTTCGGTGCCAGACACCAGAAGGTCCTGTCACGTGATCGTATATTGCTGCGGAAGGGCGCGGGGGTGGACGGACAGGGCTGATTTCCATCGTTCTCGATAGGCGTCCGTAACTCAGAGTGTTCGATACGATAACGGATACGTATATCGGCCGGCTGCGAGAAATTTTCTTCTCTTACGCGTTCGTCCAACGATTCGACCGCGAACGGAATTCAATTTCACCAGGGGATGTAATCGGTCATCCCATTAGCAACAAGACTTTCCCTGCGGCGGCCGCCGGACTGCCGTAATTTGTCACCATTAATTCATCGACGCTGTTCTTCGGGTGTTCGCGGTTTTTCCGTAGAAAATTATTCACCGAGATCGATTGCCATTGGCGGATGAACGTGACTGTAAGTGGATCGAGGATTTTACATGTTCGTGATTTCGTCTGTTCTTTGAGGACCTAACGGAATATTTGGTACAGATTGTGACGTTTAATAAGTAATTCAAATAATTAAAGATAATTACGTAGAGGATCGATTGAGTTGAAGGGAAATTGCACATCGCAAAGTAACATGCCATGTAGAGTATCGTTAGCACAACAAACGGACAAAGCGCAGCGAGCACAATCCGAGAGCAGCAATCACATCCACTTAATTCAGTCCAATTTCCATTTCATGAAATAACGCTCAGTGTCTGAACCGCTGCACCTGGACCGTAATGCACCGTGTTGTTAACCTTATGGAGGTCAGAGGTAGACCCGTCCGGATCTATGGTACTCGAGGGACGTTTACTTACGGTCCAAACGGAAACGGGCGTGCCCCTGGGGGCAGAAATATGTAGCTCTCGCAGGTTCGACGGCTCCGGGTATCATAATAACCTATCACTCCGTGTTGGACATCCTAGCTGACTGAACAGTAACCACCGTCCCTCGTATTGTAATATTTGCAAAGCTTGAAATGATCCAGTTCCCACTCTCTCCACCTCTACAACTCCTGCTGCTCTCCTTCCCATTTTCTTTAATCCATTTAATCCGTGTTTGTTTCGCGTACGGATCGTCCCAAATTTCTGATTTCGATTACACATTTTAATTTTCATGAATTTTTCATGGGACTTTTAAAAACGTATTTCTGGCATTTTTCTAATCAAAACAAGACCAAACACGATCTTAAGTACGTTCACTAGTACCTTCCAGCAAGTGAACGTAAAACGAGTCCACCATTCGATGATTAATGATCAAACGATTTTAAATGTTAGCCGACATTCGTACAGAAAGGGTTGAAAACCTTGAGACCTAGAAAGCTGACACAGTCTATGGACTCGGTGCCGTGGATCCGCAGTGATCAAAGTTCGGAGTATCGTTGTCACTGGCGCGGAGGGTTGGTATGGCGTTTCACGCAACGGGAACCTAACCGGCGCGAAACTTGCCGGGCAAGATAATTACATGCAATCTTGAAAGTTCGACTGGATATCCATCCAGTCCCATCATCCTCGAGGAACACGTGGTTTTGTATAGCGCGCAAGTTTCCGGCGCGGCACGGAAGCCTGGCGAGCTGGTAACCAAAACCAGCAGCAGTAGCAGGCTCCGGGAGCGCATTATGGGGTCCGAGCACTGTCAGTCGCACCTTCCGGCTGCACGCGATTCGAGGACGTTTACAATTTCCGGCAGACGTCGTGCAGCTCCCCGTCGAACCACCCTCAACCTTCCCAACCCCCCGTATCGTCCCTCGTCCTGCACACCTCCCCTATCGTCCTCTCCACACGCCTCGCAGTCCTGCCGACGGCAATCGCTTGCGCAACACGTTCCGGGTAAACGGGTTCTACGCAATCCTGCTGTAATAATCCGGAAAGCCGAATTGACAGAAGACGTCGGTTACCGTGTACGTGCTTGTTCCCATCGACGTCACTGTTAACCGTGACGTGAACGTTACCCGCCAGACACCGGAGGTTGCCCTACCTACCCCAATTATGGAATTTTGATACGCGTCTTTCCTCCTCGCACCCGTTCGCCCTTCCAGTTCCTTCATATCTTCAGAGCCAGCACTATGCTCTCAAAGACTTTATCATTGACATCATTCACATTTTTATCTCCAACCCCCTGCCATACGATTCAATTTACAGTACGTTAAGTGGGTATTTTACATTACTTTCTAAGAATACCAGGAATTTATCTATCAAAATTTCCGGCCATCTTTTGTATAGTATACAGGGCGATTATGGGAACTGAGGAAAGTTGTAGTAATTATTTATGAATAAATTAGCAAATGTAAATCAACTTTATTTAAACGTCTCTTTCCGGTGACAGCTCTGACGAGACTGTTCTTTGTTGGTTTCGTTTTTGACGTTCGCTTGTCGCTGGCAACGAACCGCTTGTAAATAACATTTACAATATACCGGGTGGCGTAACATGAACAACAGCTATATATATATGAAATAGTATTGTGAAAGATATTTAATTAAATTTTTTAAAGTAAAATTTATTTTTGTCCCTTTGGACCAGGGCTAATTAATCGTACGTTAAAAATGTTAAAAACTAGCATGTTAAGTTGAGTAGATTACAAAGTGGTAATGTTGCAGTTAAATATCGGAAATTTCGTATGGCAACAACCTAAAGCGCGGTCCAAAAGCCGCCAGCGACACGAACACTTACAGTGAGTGGTAGAACCGATCCCAGGCAGTGAGATTCATAGTGTTCGAATTAGCCAGGGTTACAGGAGAGGCAGGAGATATCGTACAATACAATTTCGCACGAAAGATTACACACCGTGACGGTTGATTCTCATTTAGGTGGTCGGATACTGGTCGTATAGCGAGGACCTGTCAGACCACACTATCGCGCAGGTGGCTCATTTCGTCCGACTTGGCCTGGCATCGAGTGAGGATTATCAATTAAACAACGAACAAAGGTCTTGTCCGCGACAATCGAGCACGCGTCGCACGTTAATGATTCATCGATCGCTCTCGATACGCATTCCACGGCATCGGCTTGAGAGCTCCTCTGTGTGCTTGGCAGCTGTCATCTTCTGTTAATTGGATCGTGCGCGTTCCGTATGATCGTCGGTTTGCATAAAGTTATTCCGTCTGTGACGATGCTCAAGCGTCTAGCATTCGCTGAGACCAAGATTATACTATGAAGCATTAACGTCGGCGAATAATCTTTCCCGATACTAACGAACTTCCATTAATCCGTTCACAATTGCTCCTCTGAAACGAGATTCATTTTAAGCTAGTTTTACGATGCTTGCTGTCAGTGAAAATCACGAATTAGAATTGGGCAATCATAAATTCACCGACACCAACTCTAACATTACACCGTACGAATAAAATAACTGCCAAGTAATGTATCCTCAGTTCACGAAAGTTCCAAGCAGACTGCAACGTGTTCAATCATTTCACTGGAGAACTAGACAAAATTCTTTTCCTCGAAAATTCTCAAATTACGAGCACAGCTCAAGGATTATTGAAAACTGAGGTTATGATTTAATTAAGAGACGGTGGCGCTGGTGGCAGGGACTTGATTTCAATAAAAGAATTGCTTAAAGCAAAGTTCTCAAGAACTCGTAGTGAAACTGTAGTATAAAATAGAGTGGTAATGATCTCGTGTAAAGTTACGGAAAGCCTGCAGCTAAACGAGGAAATGGTATAAATCGGAAAAATTATTTATTCAGTGTCGACGTTCAATTATTTGATTCAACAACGTTTTTGTTATTCCATTCGATAATAGTTCTTGGAAAATGTGTTCGGTAAAAATATTGGTTTGTAAAAGGTTCGCTCCATAAATTCTTCCTCGACTACTTTGCTTCGTGAAAATTTTATCGAGCACCTCATCTTCCGCGATCCTCCCTTGCACATGCATTGCGTAAGTACGTCGATGTAATCGTAATGAAGTGACTACACCAGTTATCAACTCTTTGAACGAGGCATCCGGCAAAAAGATGCACTCCCATTATCGTTCTACGTAGTTTATTCTACCAAGTATAATATTCTGCAAACGAGGTGCACGCGAGAGCCTCCCACCTATCCGGCCCGACACGCATTGCCGTTGAAATTAATTTTGTCCTCGCTCTAACCTCCCGCGCGTGCCAGAAATTCCTAGCTTTTACGGTTCGCTATCGCGTGTTTTTAATTCCTATTTTCTAGCATCGCTCAAATCGCGATAACATCCTCCGCAAAAAATTCGCTAAAAACCGTGCATAACGGTCTTCACGCTTTTTACGTTAAATACTTCAGCAATAATGCCTCCTCTAAGCTGTGACGTTATTTCCATCGGTAAACGGATTAGCGAAATAACCTGGCTAAACAAATTTCCCAATAAATAGACTATTCAAACCGATAACTTGGAAAAGTCGATTTTAAAATTTCACGATCTTATAATTTATTCGCGTTCGAGAAAACCAAGCAGAAAATATTTTCTGGAATTTTTATTTTGAAGATTATTAATGTCTGGCGACACGAATGGAGGCTAACAGATCGTAGTTTATATAATAGAACCATTTAAGTTTGCAAGAAAAGATTCCACGTTACAATGTTAAAATCAATTGTAAAATATAACTCAAAGAATCACACGAATGTGTATCATTCTAACCAACCACAAAAAGGAAAGAAACGTTGTTGATTTATTGGGTCATTGTCCAGTGAATCATGCATCGTAAAGATGCACGCGTTATGCACTCGGCGAGCTCATACATCGTTTAACTTCGCCGAAACTCGAAAAAAGAATACTACTCGTCGAATAAACGAGGCCGAAAGTTTCGAGCGGCGGCGTACACAGAAAGTTTCGGAAACATCCTCAATAATTTACACGAGAGGTGACGAATTTATTCGTCGGACAGAAAGTTCACGGTTCGTCCGTTCTGTGTGTGCACCACGGCAAATTTTCCGAGGGTGTTCGAACGCGAGCCAACACCTCGCAGCGCCAATTGTGCTCATTAATCCTGGCAGGAGAAGCAGGTGACGCTGCGTTTTCCAATTTCTCATCGAATCTTCCTCGCTCTCGTGAATCTAATTAGCAGGAAGCAAATTGGCAAACGCAAAGACGTTCCTGGGGTGCATTCGGTAATAATTCAATAGACAAAGGGAATTTTAATGAGCCTTTGTTGTCGCGAATTTACGAGAAATGCTACTCTACCCCTGCTGATTCCTATGAAAATTCGCAAGCTCTCTATTGAGAAATGCATTCATTCATTCTCCGTAATATTTTATACAATCATTTACACGACTTTTCCTGGAATTTGTTGCACTCTAAGATTAAATAAAGTCGGAAGTTAAAGTCCATCCTGTACATACATTACAATCGAACTATAAAAAAATTCGAATTTCACAATTCGTTGAATACGAAGACGATCAAATAAGGAAATAAAAGTTCACTTAAAGAACGTCAAATAATGGCCAACGGGAAAAGTCGGTGATCTAACCACCGTTCGGCGAACGTGTAAACTTTCCGTGAGCAAACAATTCCGGCCGCAGGAGCGTTAAAAATGACGCGAGATAAATTTCTAGGGGGTGGGTCTTAAGTTCGAATTTGTCAGGAGGAGTCGTATATCCCCCCGTTTTATTTCCGCATTGTCGCGCGTACGATCGCTGTAAATTCGTTGATATTTACGAGGTGGTGTCCACTCCGTAAACCAGGCATCGATTTTCGAAAATTATGCCCCGCCCAGCGAAGGGGACACGGTCTTCCAGTCAGCACTTCGAGGTCTCGCAAAGGGTGGGAAGAGGTGGCGAGGGTGGATGGATGGTTGGTCCGTGGGTATCGACGAGATTATTGTGAATCGTCGGGCGTCGAGTGGCGCGCGTGTATCTCGAGGACGATTCCTCCTGTCGGCGCTGCCGCGTTTATGGAATCCTCCCCCGCAACCGCATAGACAATACAGATGAGTCCTGGCGCCACGGCGTCTACTCTCTGATGGTATTATTCTGTCAGACCGGGACGCCAGTCATCGGATGAGCGCGGCATTAATTGACCAGAATTTTGAATTTGATCGATCGAGCTTTGTTCGGTCACCGAAAAGGATCACGCCCTTTTAACGCTAAACCTACCGCCATCGGTCAAATGGCAAACTTTTTGCACTTTAGACTACAATTATGAAATTCGTAAAACTCTCCCCATGCGAAATGATGGAATACATTTGTTCGAAAATTTAAATATCTATTCAACATCGTAATTTATTGTATAATTCATTAGAACTCAAGTATTAACGTGATAATAGATAGAATCGTCTACGTGAGAAACTCGTTCATATAATGAAGAATTCGGATAATCGCGACTCTTCTCGAATAGAGAACTAGGTTCCCAACACTTCTTGACTTAATTCTGAATTAGCTACTTGAAGTTCATTCAGCCACTTCAGTTTATCCTTCGTTATGTCTAGCTTTCCTTTCATCTTTCGACAAGAAGTGGCTGCTGGAATATATTATGCGGCCACTTAGGTTACCTATGCTCGACGTCGTCCCACGATAGGAATATGTAAACTGATTCCGTGATATAAAATAGTACAAGTCTTTCTAAAAGCATTCATACCGTACTTCATTGAATAAACGTTTCCCTTTCGAGAGAAAAAAATAAATACTCACCCCAATAAAAAATATTGCGGGAGCTCCTCTACATCCCTGGCAGCTCCCCTGAAACAAACAATCGTATCGTAAATGACTAGTTCCGCGTCTTCATTTTGTATAATAACTGAATGAAAATCGGAAAATGGCTACGGCAATAGTCATCGTGTGAATATTTTCCTTTTTCCGTGAGCAAACATCCGGCACCACGGTTTTCTTTGTCGGGCACGAGTAACTGGGTCACAGCAGCGCGAAAATCGCAGGACTCTTAAATTCTCCATTTTACGGTCAGCAACCAATTTTTCCGAAAACCCGATAAACACGCTGAAGCAGCAAACATCGGAGCGAGAAAGGGGCGTCGTTGCAGCCCTCCGGAGGGCAGAGGGCGGGAAAATTCTTGAAGATTAATGACGGAGGACATGGCACCACCATGGCTTAGGGAATTTTGAGTCGAGAAGAGAGAGAGAGAGAGGAGAGGTTTGGAAAAGGCGAGGCTGCGCGGATAGGCATCGGCCTAAGGAGAGCTGTGCCCCCGCCCTCATTTGAATAAGACGGCAGTTAGTTGTGTTTACGGTGTACAGCGGCTGACAAACGATTACAAATTGTCCCTCTGACAAATCGCCGGACATTACTCGTGCACTTTTGGCGCGGCCTGCTACCGCCCGCCTCGCTGACTCCGACGCCCACGCGACTCCGATGCCACCGAGCGATACTAATTGCGACGCTACGTGAACATTTTTGTCTACCGTCTGCCGCGGACAATTCGGAGATTGCTCAAAGTGCCGTGCAATTACGCCGGAGCATCCCCTGTCATAGTTCTTCCTCGTCCTTGGACTGAAATCGTAGCAACTTCAGATTTTAGGAGTCCGAAACCCTTTGAAATGCTTACGTATATAACTAACCATGATGTTCCATTTTACACTAACATTGTTGTCTTCTTACAGAGGACACTTCGAAAATTGCTGCAGATTTTATTTTCTTAGGGTAGAATATCATCCAAGAAGGTTATTCCTTATCCTAGGAGAAAATTTGATACAGAAGTTCGAAACTTCCATAACTCAGGTATTCAAAAATTAAATTTCCATTCGTTGGAGATGTATGATACAGTAGTTACAGTAGTACTGGATACAGTAGCACGAAAGTCTTTGTCTAAGGAAAAAGAATTTCTAACTTGACTTTACCAGCAGCTCGAGGGTTGTTACTCGGTGGCAGCGTGCATAATTACCCGATTCTTCATGCGGAGCGTGACAGATTCGGTCGGTTCTGATTGGCCTTGATTGCGAGTGGTTGTATTACGTCTTTCGGGCGTATCTTTTCATCGTCGCAAGCACGGGAACGTGTTCTCGGTTTCGAATGCGCGACGAGTGCCACTCGACGGCACGAAAAGCGCGCGAGTAATGCCGGTCGCATGAATAGTCCGCGTCCCGGTATCGCAACGTATCTATCATGCTCCCGGCGGAACGTAAAAAGGGGATCCGACGGGGCCCCGCGGTGAATCGTTGCACGAAAATTTGTCTGCCTCACGTGGATTCCTATGTTAATGGAAGATAAATGGTATTGCGCGATGCACCGGAATGCAAACTAGCCGGGGACGGGGCCGCGGAGCCCTCTGAGAAGATTGATATACTACTCCGTGAACTTTCATAAATATCCTGGAAATATTTGATACCCAGATTTAAGACATTTATGATTCCTCCGCAGACAGACACACTTCTCGCTAATGAGACCGCGCGGATATTTTTAACAGTGATTACCTGTTCGCAATTTTTCATGTACGTAATTAGCAGACTGCAGCTGTCTATGCAAAATACAAATGATCTGCATCTATTGCGAAACATCTTCTCTCTTTAATAATTTTCAGCCGTTGGAATTTTTTTCCAAACCGAATTCGCTATTCTGATAGCAGTTTTACAAATCATTTGAGTTGGATCTATGAAACAGTACGATTATTTATCGACGCGTTACGTTTCCGTGTATCAGTAACCGCAATTCAATGCCGGGTTTGTTAACGACAGTCAGCAATCTAGATAACCGAAGTATCCAAACAATATTGCAGTATTGAATCGAATCGATGCAAATGGGAACGGGAACATGTTGCGATATGGTGGACATATCTGCAAGAGAGAAAACATTACCTGTACACGCGGGTGCAGGTAATTAGAATCACAGATGCCTGGGTCGCAAACACTGTCAGTCGAATGATATTTTATTAATCAACAGTAATTAACTGTCGCTGCGTTCTAACTGATCATCGAGGCACATTCACGTCAACCGTCTAGTAGAAAATGATGTTCCGGTCAGGAAACACTTTATTAATGGGCATAGAACCTGTATTCTGTAAACAGTTGGCTAACTGAGCTGTGCATTCGGTTACTATGACAGCAGAACCATAGTTTACATTCAGCCTAGGATTCCATGTTGAATACTTAATTAACAAGAACATAGTTTTGATTGGAACAACGCCAAGACGTTCGTTACAAGTGATACATCAGTTTTTAGAAATTATTTTAAAAAGTGTTCAATTCTCATTCGACTCGAAGAGGATTTCAATCCCAATCCAGAGTTAGCTGTCCCAGTTTCACTCGAACCAGAGATTTCCCAAGACTCTACGAAACGTCACCCTCATATTGCAGTCTAATCCCCTCTCTCCATAAATATGAACACAACCCTGTCCATTAAAAAAAACGCACACACGGACACATAGATTTGTCTAGCGAGAGCAAGCCTGTATTCATGGTTTTCATAGAGACTGACCGGATGGTTCTTCACAGGCCACGCCGTCTCGTCGGCATATAATGGAGCCTTCCCGACGATGGCTCCTTTAAAGAACACGCTTGCGGCCAGCATCATCGACTTTGCCCAAGCTCCGACGCCTATCAGATGATGTAACCGAGCCAGCTTCCAGCAAACCACCCCCCGCCCACGCGTCTCTGCGTCCGAGCGGTCTTTTAGGCGCCACAACGGCTACCCTTCGCTACAGCCAGCCAGCGTCCTCCACGTGGGTCGATAACCACGCGTCTCGTTGGAGGGATACACCAGTGCTCGCGGAAATCTTGAAAGTTTTCGATCCGGAAGTCACATTCTCGACTCATTCATTGCTTATTAATTTTTTTTTATTAAACGATCGAACCGTAGCGCCGAGAACATTCAGCATTTGTTATTAACAATAATCCGAAGAAATAAATTTTAAAGTTTCATTACGGGCCCAAATAAAAAGCTTCCCGAGATTTGAGTATTCGGCAGCTCGAATTTGTCATGTTTGATTGATTATAACTCGATAACTGTCCATTGTCGAACTTTGCGAACATAACATCTTTTGTTCGGTAGATCATAAGTTACGAAGTATAAAAAATCGAACTGATTTGACCGGGATAGATTTTCCATATGATTTGTGCGGGGTCCTTTAAGCGTTTCAGTGAAATTTCATCGAACACCGTATCATCCCCTGTGTCTTGCTAAATTACGCGGATCCGTTCATCCGGCGACCAGCTGAAAATACCAGTTTTGCGTACTCTTGCCGGTCGGACGCTATTACACGGCGAAAGTGGGTCGGCCGACGGTGAATGCACATTGCACGCTGCAGACCTGCACCGGGATCGATTAATGGGCCATAGTTTTTGCTCCCGAGAGCCGGTGATCATTCGTGGATCCCCACGATAGCCATCAGGATTGTTGCCTCGAGCTGGAGTTCCGGCCGTGAGGGTGCTGTTCCGAAAGTTTCGACGCCGGGGACGCCCGCGTTGGTTTATTGTCAGCGAAGGGCACGAAATTTGACGCCACCGAGGATCCCTTTTTGCTCGCTGACTTTTCGCTGAATTACTCAGTCGACGCGAAGAATACTGTTCAGCTGGACCAAGTTTTGGCCTAGTTCCCTTTCTGCTTGGAGTCTCTCGATGCTCTTTTTCAGACTTCGTAGCTGACCGTGTACGGCCGATGACTGTTACGGAATTGTCGGAGGTGTGTTTGCTGGCAAATGGTCGATTATAATCATCGCAAAAATTGTCTGCGTTAATTGTGAGATACCGGAGAAAGAGGACTCTGGATTTCCATTTATTTCTATTTTTCTCGCAGCGAAACTATTTGACGGTGATTTTTGTTTGTTTGTAAGGACATTTTTCGAGATTTGCAAGCGCTGCGACCCGAGGGTTGTAGTTTTCTACTCGAAATGTGGCCGTGCGCGCAACTACAACATAAAAACGACCATAACTCTGTATCAATGTCCGGTGGGACACTGTATTTATATGAATTTTTGTTTCATTGTTTTTGCGTTCCACGTGCGCATGATGTGTGTCGCGCACGTTGCGGAACATGGGTATAATATTTTTGATTGCAGTTTTCTGCGAGATGCGCGTTCGTTGTTTAAAACATTCGAAATTGGCTCTAACCAGAATGTAGAGGAGCGAATAGAATCCATAATGAATTGATAGATACGTTAACCATTTATTCGCAAGTGTAATCAATAGACTGCGGATCTTTGAGGGAATTAAAAATGTTCTGCATGGATCGTGAGAGATGGGTTATAATGCCGAACGAATTGCTCTGTCTTGAAAATGTTGAATCCTCTGATAACGTGAAAAATAATTGCTCTGCCAGACTTCCGGGGCTGTCTTTGATTACCTCGAGGAATAAGCGATGCTGAAGAATGCGTTCCAAGGAGGGCTCTAAATTACAGAAATGCTTAATGCGCGCCACAGCTTATCTCCTGTCCCGAGTTCAACGATGTACGACCGAGCAAGTGAGCCGTGATTTACAGTTTAATTCAGCTAGGCACTGGATTAAACTAGCGTCTTTCAAGAGAGACCGAACAGTCGGATTTATTGCGTTTTTTTTACGGCTAACTAAAAAGAGTACGCAGAACGAGAGAGAAAAACTTGGACAAAGATCATTTCCGCGGCCCCTAAGTATTGATACGGCGAAACTGGAGCAAACTATGACGGGATCGAAGCGAGCTCCCGCGGAATATTGTCCACCAGTTATTTAAAGAATTTGTTCAAAGGAAAATACACCTGCTGGGTAAGATATTACAAAATATTTGAAGTTCTTCGCCGAGGAAGAAATTCCGCCCGACAGGATATTTACATGCGACTCAATTACGCTCCCGAGGAATTCCAAACACGGATCTTATGCGATATTGTGCCCGAAATCTTTCGCGATGGAGAGAGATCCAGGAAACAAGAGCAGCAAAGTCAATACGAAGCATATTGTTCGCGGGAAACAATTTTTCATTAATATGAACGCTCTGGATGAAAGGAGACACTGGGAAATACGGGGAACTAAGATTTCTGAACGCTAGAAGACCGATAAATAATCAACTTCGTAGGTATTTTTGTTAAAATTCCGATTTGGAAACTTTACTGCAATTGAATAATGTTCATAATCTTCAAATTGACATGGTAACATGGATTCGAAATAATTTTGCATTTCATGTAAAGATGTTTGAACCTATCGAATTTGTTAGAAACGAGTTATTTTCATTTTTGGATGATCAACGGAGATTCAATGATTCAATCAATGGATCGGGTGAAATAAATTTCTTTTTTTATCGAAGAATTACGAGGTTCAAGCCGAACGACATTTCACGGGCTAATAATAAAGCGGACGAAAACATCGACGGGCAAATATTCCACCGATATTTTCCCTCTCGGCGAAGGGAAAATGGGCCACGGTTCTGCAACGTGACCGTTAATGGATTTCCTATCAAAATTTTGGAACTAATTCAATCGCCGATGCATACTCGAACGCGGAACGAAGCCGCGTGGCCACGCGGATAATACACGTACGAGGTCCGCGAAGATGGTAGCCGTTTTTCGCTCCCATTTCACACGGTTTGTCCGATTTACTCGAAATTGAATTTATTCTGTAAATTTTGTTCCATTAAACTTTTTCTCGCCGCGCGCTCACTGAATTTCGAAGCTTACCTTGCCCCGCTAACTGGTCCAGCAATTTATATGTAATCATCTCGCCCGCTAACGAATTCGTTTAAAATCAATCGCAGTCGCGTACGGATTTTATCGTTACTAAATATAAAACTAACAAAAACATCGGTGAACGAGATTTATTGGCAGATTAACTGCGTTTTTGCAGCGAATCGTACGTGCACTCTTTTTCACGAACGCCACCAGAGCTTTTCCGCGATTTACGTTCGTGGAAACATGCATTTTTAAGCAAGAGAGAAATCCGTCTTCTTCAAACAAGTTTTGTCGATTTTGTTAACTGTACTGCATTCATTTTCTTTTGTAAATTTTAAGTAATTAAGGTTAGAATTATTATAACTTATTAAGGATAGAAAAAAGATACTATATTAAACATACCATGAAATATGAAGATTAACATGTCACACACTTGACGATTGTTTGTAAACTACTAAATGCAAGACTAATGTATCTGGCAGGATATTAATTTTATGTTTAAGTAACTGTGACGTGAATTGCCATTTGCATAGTGTTACGCGTTAATCGTATGTTAAGTAATACTCGTATTAACGCATCGTTGTTGACGAGTGAAAAATTGCCACACTGAAATAAATGATTTCGTGAAAAGAAATGAAGGGAGGTAGTGGCGCAGTTACGTGCATTAAAAAGCTTTCATTGAAGTCTGGCAAATTGACAGTCCCCGTGCAATGGAACATTACCACCTCGTTTATTAATTTCCATGTTTGCCGAACATCGATGATATTTCAGCTGATTAATTACCGGGCCGACGCGCGACGCACAGTCTAATTGACTCGCGTCGACAAGCAGACCGGCGATCGCCGGAGGAAAGTGCGAATTTGTTGAAAAACATGATTAATCAATAGCGTGTTATTAATTACTCGTTGCGAGAGACGTGCACGCGAGCGAGACCGCGCGTGCGTCCTATAGAATCGATTCGCCTGCACGCGGATTACGTGCAACTTGCCTAACAATAATAAGGAATTTTCCTGGAACATACAAGTAACCTATAATCTCTCCAAAAGATAATTAACAAGAAGCTTTACACAGCGTGCTGCGATATAACAATACCAAACTTGTAAAATAGTTAATTACATCGAGAAACGTAATTATTATTTTTCTTGAAGAAAGAACAAGCTGTACTGATCAGATAATCGAATTTAGTAAACGAACGGTCTGTGACGATTTAATAATATTATTTACAAGAAGAACAACCTGTAATTATTCGCTAATAAAATTCAATAGAAAACCAGCCTGCAACGGTTTAGCAAAAAAATAATCTGTAACGATTTATTAATAGAATATTTGGTAATTCTATAGAAAAGGTCTGCCTACTCCGATTGTGATGAAGTTTCGTAATAGAATTCACTAAAAGGACAATCTGTAATTATTTAGTAATAAAATTCAGTGAAATGAAATTTTAGCAACCAAGTTTAGTGAGAGAACTACTTGTGACGATTTAGTAATAGTAGTATAGTTGAGATCCGTATGTTCAATGGCTGCAGTCGCTTTCCATCGATAGTTGCATCGCGAATTTCGAGGACCAAGATTAGACTGTATCGCGAATAGAAGGTCGCGGATCGATCGCGTGTAACCGACGCACAGGTCCGTGTCCATAATGATCCAGGTAATTGAGAGTCGTGCGTCCATCGGCTGATGAATGGGTTACAAGAAACGCCAAGCTAAATGTTTTCCAGCGGCGCGAGCGTAATTACAAGTACGCCTGGTAGTATCGGTTGAACGCGGGTAGGCGATGATTACCATTACCAGTAATACCCGCGACCGTTCAATGGGATTCCCTTTAGTCACGCGGCATCGACGAGTCGAATGGGGAATTGTTCCGAAATATGATTGATGTTTCGCGATGTCTAACCCTGTTGTGCCGGCTTACAATGTCGATGAATTATTTTAATGCCGGCAGAGAAGCCGAGGCTCGGGGAAAATGTAATTGAATGACGAGCGGATTTAGCGGGGGACAAACTGACAAGATTCCACGTCCCCTCTCGTAACGACTGCTCTGGCCCTGCCATTGCCAATATTGCCAATTTAATTATACCGATTCACATAGCTTTCCCTGGGATGAACGCTCTGCCCTGAATGCTCTGTGGCTGTGCTGAACGTTCTGTTCTTGATCTGTACATGCGCAAAATTCGTGTTTCATTTATTCTGAAGCACTTTGAAGCATTTAGGAGACCGCAAAATGTTAGACCTACGCACGGAATTGCAGTACTTTGTAGAATTCAAAGATTTAGAATCAATTCAATGTACTGGGGGATTCGAATAAAGAAGTTCATTGTAAAATTGTAATATTGCGAGGGTGTAAAATTGGGAGATTTTTAAATTATAAAATTATGAAACTTTAAAACTGTGAGATTGTGAAATTATAAAATTGTGAGATTGTAAAATTGTAAAATCGTGAGATCGTGAAATTGTGAGATTGTAAATTTGTGAAATTATAAAATTGTGAGATTGCAAAATTTTGGTATTGTGAAATTGTAAAATTGTGAGATTGTAAAATTGTGAAATTATAAAACTGTGGAACTGTAAAATTTTGAAATTATAAAACTGTAAAATTGTGAGAGTGTAAAATCGTAAGATTGTGAAACTGTAAAATTGTGAAATTATGTCGCCTCATTTTTGAGGCGTGTTATGCGTCGTTCCCAGGAACTCGCAGTTCCAGGCACCTCCCATTCAGAGAAAAGCCGAGGGCAACGACAACGCACGTGGGATTAATCGAGTGCTAATCTGCATGAAACGAATTCATTTCATTAGCAGGACTAATTGACAAGCAGAAGGTCGCGCGAGTATCAAGGCACGCTAGACACGCTCTCGCGACGCAATTACCGCGTGCGACACTTTTATCCGAGACTAATTACGCGTGACGAACAATACAATACAGCTACCACGCATTCATTCGCTTCGAGTAACTGAAACACTCTCTTTCCAGTGAACCATTTGGAAAGAATCTCGGAAATGACGCACCTAAAAGCAGGTGATAAATAATTCGAGGACGAGTGTACTTTAGTACTAGCCCTTTGGTAAAAGGCTACTTTCACCTATGGACCGAGATCTTCTGGAATGGGATGCCATAAACTCGTGGAAACGATTATTGTCACTCTCGTTCGGTAGTTATCGGCTGTAATATTATATCAACTTTTGGGTGACGAGTACAGGATAAAAACCTGACAAAACGTCCATTTCTATTGAAATTAGAAACAACCTTGTGGGATAAACTTCTTGTTGTGAGAATCGTATTAACATTGTATCTGTTCGTCGACCGAGATTGAAACGTGTAAAGGAATGAAAAGCGACGAAGATAGAAGGTAAATCTATTTTAGACAAACAAGTTTCGCCTCGATGGAGGATCGTTTCCACCAGAACAGTTTAACTGGCGTGACTCGGTGGCAATGAATGTTCGACACAGGATGCGACGAAAAGTTCTGGTAGCGAGAACGAGCGAGAAGGAGATCGAGAGGTTTGGTTCGATCTCTCGGGGTGGCTTGATAACGAGCGAGGGTAAAGGTATCGAAAAAATCGAGTTAAAAGTTTGCAAAAGCTGGCGGGACAGAATGGTAGCCCGGCTTTTAATAAAGACTTTACGGCGAAGAAATCCCAAAGAATAATATCGGTAAAGTAACCGTGAGAGGGATGAAAGAGGGCGAGCAAACGAGAGAGGACGAAGAGAGGAAGAGAGAGAGAGAGAAAAATCGTCAGACTACAGCGGCATAGTCGACTACGCTCGATATCCTCTATTTTTCCTTTCCGGAATTATCGATCGTTTCGTCGGTCGGTCCGGTGCAGCGAAATCACGTTACCGGCGAGAAGCTTCGAACAGGTTACGAGATAAAAACCGTTTCGGACCGTTTAGCGGCCGTTTCGAGAGTGGAAAACGCTGTTTTTAGAAGGAAAGGATCGACACGAAGGCGATCGTGCGTTCGAGACCGCGCGGCTGACTATACCCACGTCCGTGAAAAGTCACGGCACGCTCGTAAAATTGTGTTTGAATTGTTTTAAGCCGAGCGACACGAACGTTCTCTTGTTTTCTTTTCCCGTGTCAGGAACGCCGGCAATCCTCTCCGCGCGGCTCGATCATCAGACGCGACGCCTCTGGACGCATCCCTCTTCGCGCGTCTATTCTTGTACTAACGCTTAAACTGTCTGACCAGTCGGGAAGATTGGCTTTGTACTTCCGTGTAAATGCAGACAAGCAAGTTGTAAAAAACAGCTATTACTATTAGAAAATTGCAACCTAAAGTTATTCTATTCATGTGGTGTGAAGAGAATAATGTCTAAAAAAATTATTTCCTCTTTTTGAATGCATTTTAATATAAGCGTGGTTTTTAAAAAGGTTTTTTATATATATTTTTTCTGCTTTTTAGTTTTTTTTAAATGGAACGCAAGATAATACTAGTATGAAACACACGTCCCGCTAATAATACTGGTAGACTCCCGCCAATGTAACTGCCACAGGGCTCTACTATCTTATACAGTACTTTTTTGACTGCGCATGCGCGAGGAGTTGAGAGAAAAGGTGCCACGAATCGAAGCACTGGAACGCGTAGTGTAGTAGGGAGCGCTGTCGCGTGGAGTGGGGATCGCTTACTGCGATGTTCTACTGAGCGTCGCACGGCGAGGGGCGAAAGAAAATATGTAAATATTTTTGATCTCGTAAACGCACAGTTAAAAAAAACAATTTTTTTCATATTTCATTGGCATCCAGTTCTGAGGTTTGTGTAAACTTTCAAGTCTCTATCTCATCGGGAAGTAGTTCAGAATTCGATTACGAGATTTGACGCAAGCAACAACGACAACAACAACATCAACATGGCAAGCTAATATAAGCGTGGTAAATAGTTTTGTTCACCTTTGTTGCATTTGGGAAACAAGGTTTAGGGATCAGCTGTGGCAGGGTGTATCTTTTTGTCTGAGACTACAAACATGGAGAATTCGTGCCAAGACAGGGTGCTAGGTGTCTGAAGAACCCGATAGAGGAAGGGAGAACGAGACAGAAGGGAAAGGGAGGAAGGAGAGATGAAAAAGAAAGGAAGAACGAGGGAAAAGTTGGACGACCGGATGGCCGGCTTGCCAAATGGTGTTTAGTATTCCGTGGGACGATCGGACTTCGCGAGTACCTGCAGGCAGCGTACTGTGACGGAAGTGCCAAATACTCTTCCGCGGTGGAAGCGACGTAAGAAGAGAAACGGCAGCGGTGTCTTGAAAATAGGCAATGGGATGTGACTAGCAGTTTTAAAGCCGCGCTGAATTAAGCTTGCTAAACGAATGATTTAGGTGGCTGCCAGGCTCTGTGGAGTACCTCGCGAAACTCGGGATTAAATTAACTCATCCTCGGCCAACGGGGCATTCAGGGGGTGCGCGGGGGTGGAGAACAGGCTGGCCGAAGTGTCCGGAAACTTGGTTAACGGTCGAGGAACCGGTCCGCGATATCGATCCATACCTGCATGAGGAAAACCAATCTCCATATTCATACGCGTCGGATGACACACTTGTGAATCGTCGGATAAACTCGTCCTGGAACGCCCACGCTCCGACAACCCTTCCGAATTAGTGGAGGTGGAGGTGCGTGTAATGAGATGGTAAGTGCTGGTGAAGTTACAGGTCCCCGTAATTCGACTCTGTGTTTTGTGCATGCCGCAACGATCATATCAGAGGTCTGCGCTTGTCAGAATTTGAGGGATGCTATCTGCGAAGGGTTCATTCAACAAGATTGGGGTGAATATCATCAAATTTTTATAGCTTTTGTGGGACAATTGCGGATTCTTACAAGCAGTTCAAGGCAAAGGGGTGGTTTTGCAGAAATTCTAGAGTCGGACATCGCGCGGATGTTTGCAAGAAGCTGCGCATCGACGAGGAAATGCAGAGTTCAAGTTCGAGACAAACAGACCAATGAATAAAGAAACGCGGAGACCCGCTGAAGGAAAAACTAGGGGGAAGGATCGAAAGGAGTCGGGAGAAAGTTCGGGACACGGAGAAGAGTGGCATCGGTGTCTCTCAGGAGAGATCCTGTCCTACTTGGACTCCGTCGACTGACTCGCAGGTTAGCGAGCAAATCCCAGAACGGATCTCTCTGCTTTTAACTATGTCCCAACGCTGATTGCTTGCAAATTGGCTTCCTTTACTGGCGCACCATCTTTCCTGTAGACGACGAGCAGGACGACGATGAGGCGATCGTGCCGCGACGCCTTACGATCAAAGTCTGATCTCGATGGTAATTATAGGATCCAGGGTACTTACTTCGGCTAACGAAAGAATCGACAGCCTTTACAATGAACGTCTGTCTCGGATTTCGATATTATCTGTTCATTCCTACTCGACATTCATTCTTCGTATCATAAATATTTCATGAAATGTAGAGAAATTGATAACCGAAGACATAGGTGATGAAAATATTTGAAAAATGGTAACTATACAGAAAAGGTCTGCCTACTCCGATTTTGATGAAATTTTAATATGTTATAGATTTGGAGATTTTGAACAACTTTTCCTTTTCCAATATGGCGGGGTCGCTTTTAGTTTTCGAGATATTTGCAAAAAACTATTGCTAATACTGTATTGAATTTTCGGTATTCTTGCACGGTATTCTTTTCCAGGTTCTTCTCGATCCACTCACATTTTTATTTCTTTTATTACCATTACGCTCATGCGACAATTCTTTCCTAAATTGCTTCCTTATTTGTTTCAGAGATGGTATCATTCTTGAGGGTGGAAATTATTGCGAATATGAAGTAGGATGAAGTTCGCACGAGGGTTCCAGCGTAGCAGGGAATGGTATAAGGTAAAAGGGTTCTGCTTGAGGATGAAATTCGCAGGATTCCCACCAAAATTCACGAGACGAGGATTATCTGGTGGCTCATTAGCAATTGGCTTCACGGCGCGGATCGGAGCAAGATCGGCCAGTGAATTTTTAAGGAGTCCGCTTTAGCGACTGACTTCCATAATTATAACTTCCGTCACGTAGCAAGGAGGCTGGCGTGCACCGTATTCTTCGGCAAGTTGTAATTAAACGACGCCGCGGTGACAATCTGCGAGCGGAAGCGTTCTGAATGCAATTAACGTTCCGCTTTAACGAACTTTCGCTACGGGCCAACCGGAAGAACCCACCCGTTCGCCACATCGATTCGCTATCGACTTGTTTTCGCTCCGCAAAAATCGAGTTACCCGGCTACCATCCTCCATGAAAATTCATTCTCTCCACAATTCCGAAACTGCAAAAATATTCTGTCAAACACTTGGCACCCGTGACTTTTCATCAGTTTTGAGGAAAACGAGAATTTTCCATTTTTTTCGTTCAAAGGACCGTTTCGATTTTGATTTTCCCAGTAGGTACGCAGAATATACAACTTGTTTTTGTTGGTCCAGAGTATACGGAACTGCGGCGGCGAGTTGCACGGCACTTTTTCAAATTCGATTTCACGTTCGCACAGCGAGAAAAAAGTCTGTGGACTCGACCGTTCTGCTTGTTGTTCCCGCTTGATTGCAGAATTTATTTTATCGAAGGATTCTGTTGCTTTGTGCGTGGTTGATAGCCTTGGGTTGTTTTCAAATTTGATGTTACTTGCCGCGAAAGAATCTCTACTGTATCTGTGCGTTTAAAATATCATTGCGAAATTGTGAAGAGGTCGAACAACGAAAGGGTTGAAAAATCGTTGGGTTTTGTATCCCGGATGTTTAGAAAATATGAAATAATGGCCGGCAGGAAATGTGTTAAGAGCTCGTCGTTCTTATTTAGGAGACGAGTGCAGGGGTTGCACAATTTCCAGTAGAATCGTCCTTTAGTCAGCCAAAGAAAGCCTTTCAATAAGCCGACCGGGCCAAAGGGGATGAGGGACGCAGACCGTGGAGTCGGAGGGCCGTACAAATTTTGTAACCGAGCCAAACTCTTTTAACGGTTCAACGTCCTGTCCCTCCCCGCACTTTCTCTCCCTCTCTCTTTCCTTTCTTCTCACGTTGGGGACAACGGGGTCCAAGAAACGACAGATTCGAGGTTGCGCGAGGAACCGGATCTCTCCCCCTCCAAGGAAACTTCAGAGAACCCATGTACTCAGTAGACAAGTTCCTCTCCTCTCCTCTCTCCGATCCTCTCTATCCTTTCGAACTTGTAGAAGATCTTCGACACGGTTAACCACCGTTTTCATTGGCGAATGCGTTCGGATTCGGTAAGCATACACTTAGGCGAACTGCAGTTTTTCTCCGAGGGTCGATCTCACCCTCGCCGGAAAAGTTCGACCCGTGGATTACGGGGGCTGTGCTTCGAGAAGAGGATTCGGTTGACTTGCAATTTAGTTGGTTAGTTAGTTCGAGGATAATTAACCCTTCGTTCCAGGCTCTTAGAGATCCCCGAAGAAACAATGTTTTTGGTGGGAAGGATTGCCGGGGCTGCCGGTGGTAATTATCAATTAGTCGTCGCGCTGCGAAACAGGAATTTGTTTCTCCGGTTACACCTCCGCTATTAAGTATTTAGACGTCTCCTTTATTTATCCGGCGCATTGTTTCACTACGGATTTTACGGAAATGCTTGAAGTTCATATTCGACTTTCTTTAATAGCCTCGTTTAGCATAATGTTACTAATTAAGAAGGGCTCCGTAAAATGTGTTGCTCTAAAAGAATGAGGTTATAATTTACATATGATGATTAATTACCCGAAAGAAAGAGAAACGACAATTAAAGTCTATTCTCCTCAATTACTCCTCGTCCTGTTATTTTATTTATCACATTAATCTTTGAAATAAAGAAAGCTAATTTGAATTAAAGAAAGTATTCCTTCTTTACATATATAGTACCATTAAAAAAATGGATGACCTTGATATCTAGAAAAACATGACCTTGAAAAAAGTTTTTTCCCAATCATTAGATTGCTCCTTCGGTTAGGTTAATATTGTTCTACAATGGTTTTTTCTATTACTAAAACTAAGCGAGATATTGAAGGTGAACGAGTCAGCTGGAACACCCCGTATATACGGCGTTTGAACGGGGTCAGGAAAACGCAATAAAAAATCGATTTTCGACCGTCTGAAGAGGAGGCAGCAGGTTAAGGTTGGTTCCACTCGCGAATCCGTTCCCCTAAATCTTCATAGCGGGGAACAAGGCCGCGAAAGGACCGCGATAGACTAGATTCTTGTGGAGGGTAGAAAATACGAATCGTTGGCCCTCCGAGGCTCATGAAACACACTCCACGAGCTGCGGCACGGTTCCAGAGCGACGGCGGCCCATTCGAGCTCGTTCGAGCGTTAAGATCGCCTGCTCAATTACGAGCAGAACGAACGGTCCACGAGGAAAAGAGGACGAGAAAGAAAACCGAGGGAAAACGCGTCGGCTTTCCGTAAGGATCGTTGATCCTGAAGCGCAAGGAAGCCCGACATATTTCGTTTGACGTCCTCCTCGCAGGGTCCTCGCGGGGTGCCGGAGCTCCAGGGGGGCGATACCCTACAGAAGAAAATCAGAAGTTTCCTTTTTTCTTCCCAGGAATCACCGGGACTGGGTAACTAGTTCTGGACAAACGGTAAATTTGATCTCCTCGGGATAACAAACGGCGATCCCGCAGACCTGCAAACAGCTAGATCGCAGATCTTGATGCAGTATTGTTTTTATTAAACTACATATTTATTTCAACCAGGAACATTTCGATTGAAGAACTTTATCGAGATCAATCCACGACTATCTTAATAATAAGTTAGATAAAAAAAAATGGTTCAGTGCTCTAATCACGTCAATTAGTTCAGCTGTAAATATGTAACTTGTAGGAAAGAAATATTTACAGTGTTATTAATGGCGTTAGTTGACTATGAATTGTAAGTTCGTAATGCAAATTCGGCCCAGAAAGTGTTACCTCTCATAGAACAGTCAAAATACAAACGGTTATTCCTAATTGTATATATTTTGGATCCGGAGACGTTTATTATCATCGTAAATGGCAACTCAATGGTCAATTACAGTTTCGAGTAAGAACATTCCACCCGTTCCAGACAACCGTCTCATACGTATGCACATCCGCGTAATTTTGATAAAAGAAAAAGGAGTGGAACCGTGGAGTGCATTGAAATTCTTCGAGGAAGCAATTATATCTACATCGGTTTCCGTTATCTGAAGTGGAACTCGAATCGGAACGCGCGTGGGCTCCGCCGATGATTGACGTTAAGACGATCTGATTTCCATCGGTCTGACGATCTTATTCTTTCTTAACCGATATTATCGATCTTTATTCAACTGTCCCGACGACAAGACGCAGCAAATAGAGTGTGCATTATCGTAATGCTTGCTTCGAACGTTTGTTGGCGCTGTGCACGCGCCACGGTCTACCGTCGCATGGTAATTTACATGTTTTCCATATGCGAGTCTCTGCCTAATTGGACAGTGTTTAGTGTCTACCGGTTGCCAACTAGCTTATGCTAACCGGTCGTGCGCAAACTAACATCCTCCTGAACATACTTTTCAAGAGACGTCGGGCCCGAGGCTAAAGTTTCTGAGAAACATTTTTAACAATGTGGGAATTAATTTCGTTGGAATGTAAAGAGATGTCCTTAAACCACCATAAGAATTGAGATAGAAGATATTGTCGTAAAGAGGCTTTGAAATCATTAAATTCTGAAATGACTATTTTTTAAATTTAATTTATGGATTAAAAAACGATTTACCGTTCTTGACTAAAACGATGGAACTATTCACCGCCATATTTTGATGTGTGTTGTTTGAACAATCTTGAAGTGTCTAAAGTATAGATAGGTATTAAAAGGGAGAACAAAGTCAACTTCTTTTGAAAGTAAGGGATTCTATGGTACTTGAGAAAATTCTAAGCAAAGTATGGTTTTCCACGTGTGGATCAACACTTTCAGCATTTTCCCCTGTTCCCTGTGGTTTCTCGGGAGCCGTTTAACCGGTAAAGTGCCTGAAGGATAATTGCACAGAAGACTGTGTAATTTGAGACTTTGAGTGGGGCCGAAGAGGACAAAGGATCACGCGGAAGTGGTCAATAAAGAAATTATGAGGCAAAAGAAAAGAAGAGAGGGGAAGAAAAAAGATACCCTTCCCTGTGAAGGGTTTTAGGCCACAGGATGTCTGCCGATACCCCAGCAGAAGGGTCAGGTTAGAATATCTCACCTTTCTAGACAATTTAACCATTAACCTTCCCGCTGTGTAATAAATATTTCATGTCCAATAATTTATTTGGTGTCTTCAGAATATAAAACTTTCGAAGAATGTTCAATAATCCAAATATTATTAATATAATATAAATATAAATATATAATATTATTTATTAAGTGCCCAAATAAATAAATTTTTGCATATAACCTCGTAAATAATTCAATTTTAATTAGTGTACGAACATTTTGTACACCCACTGTATATCGTAAATGTCTGCTGAATATTTGCAGTGTAATTCTGCTGGCTTATGAAATTTAGAATTATAATGTCGAGAACATCTTCGGTGTTGATGCGAAGAATGATGTACATTGAGTTCCCCAGGACGGTAAGATATTTTTCGTTTGAATATTGCAGATGGTAAATTTTTGAAAGCTGCAATATTTTCGCCTCTTCTCCTCCTCGTTCCTCGTTTTCTTGTTTTCTTTGGCGATCTTTCACCGATGAAAGACCTCCACCAGGGCGTTTTACCCGCCTCCTCGTTCCTTTCCCTTTGATGCACACCCGACATCTTGCTCTTGTGCTTCTTGCCTCTCTTATTTGCGCAGCATGCAGACCCTTTCGCGCATAGATTATGCGAGCTAAAGGTGTTAGTCTTGGTTCGACGGGGTGCGCCCGGGCACTCCTGCGTTCTGCAACCTTTGGGAATTATGTTTATTTAATACTGTGTTCCTGCAACGGTAATAACGCGAGTCTCGGTAACTTTGGTTCATTGAGCATTCAATTAAATTCCGTTTGCGCAAGTGGAATCCTACTATTCTCGCCAACTTTTTCTCCAGCAATATCCTTCGGATAACTTCCGAGCCTTTGTTGTCTGTTCTCAGTTCGCTATGCTTTATGATCGGTATCAATGCAGTTATTGCATTTTTGATTTCTTGCACTCCGATCAGCAAAACATTAATACGTATTCAATGTGATCTTTATATTCTTTAGAATGTAACAAGATTTAATAATCTCACGTTTCAAATTTCAGTAATAGCAGTCTCTCGATTCCAGATTCTGTAAATTGGTCTCGGCCACAAAAATCTATCGGAATTAAACAAACGAAATTAAATTTAACGCTCAATATCATCGTGCAATACACGTGTTACACGAATTGGAAACATCGCTCACGTATTTTCACAGCCCTTTTACAAATTATAAAGCGTTGGCCGTTGTTAACAGCACGCAGCAAATGGTTCAGGTGAAAAACGCATTCCGTAGTGATTATTTTCAGGGAAAAATATGGGCGAAAATTTATATAGGAATTTATCTTGCCGAAATAAAAAAAGTCATTAAATTGACAAACATTTTCATTTCGTTTAAACGATGAGAGGGTGTAATTTAAAACAGCTGTAAAATTAAAACGATTTCAGAACATCGATGAATGTTTTCCAGCTATTTCACGTTATTAAAGTTGGAACTTTCTACTTGGTGTAATATTTTGTTTCTATTTTGTAGTATGATACTGGAGGATTTATATTCCAAGCTGGAGGAGCTACGTAAACATTCATATCTCCTTTTAACAATTGTACAGAGTTGACGACAGTAGTATTTATAAATTTTTTAGAGGTTCTTACCAGTTTATATTTGATTTACTGTGATATTTCTCATAAATGCTTAAAAGCATACATGGTAACGAACGTGATAAGTACACATATTCGTAATAATATTTTGGTGAAATAAATCGGTAATTCAGCAGCGATTTCGAACGCCCAAGTGCTAATAGATAACTTTAATTATGTATTCTGGCATCAACACGTGGTTGCGTTAAAGTTATTAAAAAAATTTTTTCTTAATAACAATTCTTCTAATTTTCTTGAAAATTATTTAATGTAAGATCGATACGTTGAAAAAAGATATTGCGATAATTTGCAAATATTGTTTAAATAACAATTGATCGAACCAGTGCGCTGAAATCATTAAAAGTTTGTTTATTTATGTTTGCTCGAAATTTTCCATCGGAAGAGCCCGTGCGCGAGTCTTCCGCGAGTCGTACGGTTTATTTACGTTCCAGAGTTAGAAACATTTCCCGCGTGTTTACATGTCGAGCAGTACAAGTCTCTCGAAGCAAAATTACGCCGCGATCTTTTACCGGAGGCCCGCGTCGTTCAATTTCCAGGGGGTTGGCACACTTTCGAAACGCGCGTTAGACGTAGCAACGACATCAGCAGCAACACAAGAAGACGAAGGGGGTGGAGCAGGGAAGAAAGGAAAAAGAAGCAACGGCAGAAGTAGCGTCGACGGTGAAAAGGCAGAAGACTCGAAGTGTCTGGTTCGCTTTTCAAAAAGTAATCGGCTCGTCGAAAGGAATCGCGCTAATCTCAGCCGGCAGCGGCGAGTCCTCTTTTTTAAACGGTCGGGGGGGTTGAGAGTGCAACGGGTCGTGGATAGTCGCAGAGGCGGAGAAGCGAGACTCCGCGAAATCTTTGATCGTCTGTCCCTTTTATGCGGCCATTCTTCGGCCACTCGGTGTTCCTCCTCGGCGATTCAAGGCGAGAAGCGTGCGGTCCAACGAGGCGTCGAAGTGCCGCTCCAACGATTCGAGTGGTCGAATCAAAAGCCGTGTCGATTATCGAGCGAGAGAGGGACAGAGCAAAAAAGAGACAGACGTGTAGAGAGAGGGAGAAGGATTAGAGAGGGAGAAAGAGAACGAGAGTTGACGTCTGATGCAAACGGATCGATCTCTAAACAAGCGCGAGTTGCATGCTGGCCTCGGGCGCAACCTGCAATTACCTCAGGCGTCGTTTAATTTCATTAACGCCGGCCCGGCGCGGCACGGCCCGACCCAGGCCGAGCCGTTCGTCGCGCGAACTGACCGCGTTTCCCCGAATTCTAATTGATTTTGCACCGGCATGGTCAACATTAGGATTCAATTAGACACGCCGCCGCGCCGCCACCCGACGCTGTTTGCAAATTCGACGCGAAAAACCGTGTCCCCGGCCACGTTTATCGACGCCGGGATAGAACCGGCTTTTCTACTGTTCGACCCCGAATCGCGATTTCAGTGCGCAATCCTTTTATTGGTTTAACCCCTGACCGACTCTAATAGAACGTACACGTACCGGTAATGTGCCTGATATTTTCTGGAACAGTGTGTGCCAAACGGTAGCGCGCATACGAAAACATAATCCCAACCACTAATGTTACAACTATACAAGGTGAGTCCGCAGAAACAGTGTTAGGAAGAGATGCATCAGATGGAACTTCAGATGGATCGATGCAGCTGGACATTCGTTATAAAAAAAGTACTAACCTATGTATGTCGAAAAGTTAGTAGTTCGGAAGATATTTTAATTTAAATAACTCAAAAATACCATAATATCCTGAGACTCATAACCGCACTGAAATTTTGGATCGTTTATAATTATTAATTATAGTTTATTAATTGTAGTGTCCTGTTCTACTTCTCCTTATCGTTGTGATAATCTCACGTTGGAGATTTGTGTGTCTGTACCACGGTGTAGACTTCCGGATGTGGAAGTATGTTTTCCTTGTATTTCACCCGTCAACGCTATAATAAAATTCCTATTACTAACAGGACGATAACTTACACAACGTGAGAGATCATTTATACGGAGCTGTCACAGAAATTCTTACGGAGAAATGGAAAAAACAGGAAACTATGTGCATTTTCACCTTCGATAAGTATAAAATAAAATTCACATTACAGGATGATCGAACGGAGCGCGGGACATAATTTACCCGCAGAACGTGTCAGGCAAGTATTCCCAAGCAAAGGAGAAACCGGAAGACAATTCGCGTACGCCGCAAGTGCAGCCTCTCTGTAAAATCAGTTTAGGGTTCATAAATGAAAAATCCACGGAAAATCGGATTACCGTATATTCACGGAGAAACGCCAGGACGCGGTGGAACGTAAAACGAATCATCTCAAAGAAACCGCGAAGCGTTTCCCAGTTGCAGAACGGTGGTCGCGCGAATGTAAAATGCAGGAGGCCTGGCATGCGTTGTCACCGGTTTGACACAGGAGCGGGTTGGATTGAAACAGAAATTTTCTAGCCGTCCTGCGTCGTAATTCAGATCTTGGGACTGGGACAGCAAGTTTCCCACGCCAAGACAAATGGAACTTTACAGGGGACTGCCATGCCAGGGGTAAAAACATTGGGGCGACGTTCGCGGTGGATCGCGCAGATCTCGGCTCGCTGGCGAGTAACGACGACCGACAACCAGGGGAGAATTAACTCTGGGGCTACCACCCCGGAGTTCACGGTACGCTAATCCGTGCCGGAGCGCAGGTAAATTTGCTTGACACTAGGAAAACAGAAACACGGTCGGCAATCCGAGTTTCAAAATTTCACAACTCGACGGGATAGGTTGTCTGCCTCCTCCGAGGATCCGCGAGTAGTAATCGTAAGTCCTCCGTACGAGGACAGCGATCTTGTCGCTGGACCCCATCTGCGTGAGTCAGGAATTGTGAAAATGTCGATTAGCTGCTTCGTCAATCATTGAAGAGAGATCTCATTTGTTCGCCGTCAGATTAATCCCAACAAAAGCAGCCTGTAAACAGGAGCCAAATTCCTATGGCCGTAAAAAGTTAGCTGAGAAATACCTCTTGCAATACTGAAAAAAGCGTTTGTGAAAATTAGAGTCGCGCTTCGCGGTAGATGATCGATAGTAATCGATATCGACGGTGCCGGCCAATGACTCCGCGAGCCGACGATCGATCCCAGATCTCGTCGCGACTAGCTAAATAGTCAATAGCGCGTTGGCGACATTCATCGATAAGCAGACGCTGCCGACGCATTCAGCCAATCCTAAACAAGTTTAAAAAAACGGGATTTAATTTTTAAAGAGTTACATGTAGGGCTAAATCGTTCAAACTTGGCCGTTACTTTTTAAATCAATGGCCATAGAAGGTGTTACCGCGTTTCCGGTAGGTAGTGCGAGAACTTGGCTGGTGCACTACCGTGCACCTAGGTTTATTTAATCGATTGCACTATTTCGTGTTTCAATTTTAAACAGTTGAAACGATTACATCTTTATCTTCCCTCGATCGAACATTTTCCACTGTTCATTGGCTTTACCAATTCGCCCGGGTTTAACCGAGGCGCGCTTAAACAAGCAAACTAAATAGAGGGTATGTCGACAAAAGGTGCACGCTATGAAAATCCCGTGACGGGACCACGGACGTAGCGCTTTTCCATTTTCCTCAGTCAGATCGGAATCGCAACGAGCCGGCTTTACTTTGTCTTATCCGGTTTCCTCGCTCTGCAACCCTCTGTGACCCGGAAACCTACATGCTGCGCCGCCCACACCCCCGCAATTCCCCGCGCCCGGAGCATATTAAATTTCTGGGGGGATATTTTCGCGTTTCCTGGATTTCCATGCTCGATCAGATGAAAATCCGGCCAAGCGGAGAAGCAGCGCGCGGTTTGAACCGTTGACTAAACGACATCATCCTCCCCCGCGTTCTTTCTTCTTTCTCCTAGAAGCTAGATAAGGCTGATGGCCGTCCCAAACGAGCCCACGTCGTCCCCCAAAGGGAAGGGGATCGAGATTCGTCATCCTGACGACTCGCGGAAACAGTTTCGCGGAATGGTCCCTACGGTGCTCACGGCCGACTTGATTCCAAACATGGTTCCATGGGACACTGTTGTTTCCATTAAATAGAGCGCGAGCACCCTGCAGACTCCAAACAATCGTCTCTTATCCGAGCTACGATCGATACTCCCTAAACAACCCCTAGTCAGGGGGATTGCTAGACGATCCAGCCACTTCTAGTTCTTCGATGCTATTTCAGGATAAGGCGATTTCGATTGGCAATTTCTAGGAAAATTGTTCATGAGAATTTTTCTTGAAATAAATTCTCTGAACAGACTTTTAATGATTTCAGTGCACTGGTTCGATCGATTGTTATTGAAACACCATTTGCAAATTATCACATATCTTTTTTCAACGTTTCGATCTTACTTTAGATCGTTCTCAAGAAAATTAGAAAAATTGCGTCTGTAAATTAACAATCAATATCGTGATAATTTGCGAATAGTGTTTAAATTGATCGAACCAGTGCGTTAAAATCATGAAGAGTTTGTTAGCAACAATCTACGATCGACATAAGGAAATATTTATAAATTTTCTTTATTGAAAATGTTGTCTAATCGAGAAAAAGTTTGCTGCTGTACAGGAAGCTTGATAGAATTGTTGAATTAGTAAAGTCTGATTATGGAAATAAGGGTATGGTAATCCTTAAGGGGTTTTACGTTCAGTGTCTGACCACATACGAACCACTTCTACTGCGAACGAGCTACTGTACGTGCATGTAAATGTTACCACTTCATGTAACGTACAGTATCTCGAGTGATGCATTACGTTACGTTCTTGCGGACAAGAAAGAATGTAGAATGTTCCGTTCTGTTTTCTCGGCGATTTTCTCCAAGTCCAGAAGATCCGTCGATATAAACAATTCAAGATGGCGAAGCACGTTGTTCTACTCTGACCGTAGATCCAACTGTCGTACAACTGACTTCGCGCTTGCAGTTATGCCAAAGGCGCGTCACGCGATGGCCGACTTTCAAGGTTCGAAGGGAGAAACGAAACTCTGTGTTCCTCGTCCCCCGGCACCTAACAGGAGATCTTTCGGCGGTGCACTCGCGGGCGAAAAGAAGACACAGAGTCCCGCAGAAAAGTGAACAATCAACGTGCCTCCGCAAACGACCAAACTTGATTACACTTCGTCGCATAAATTCACCCTGAAAGTTAACTTACATTTCCTGCGCCGGGGAACAGGACGAAGTAGAAGAAGAAATAATCACCGTACAAACTCCGACGAAACTTCAGCTTCATAGAGACTCCTTGGAAGTTGCGGGTACAAACCGTGAAGAAAGGAACAAGTATGTCTTACAAGCTAGCGTGCCGGAGATAATAATCGACGATTTTCGGACAAAATGTTCATTCATCCCTCATTGCTAAGGATGGGCCATCGATTTATTCGCGTGAAAACTACTTCTCGAAGAATGTTTTAAATGGCGAAATTGCACTTCGTGATGAGGAGCCTGTGGAATCTTATGCAAATTAAAAAGGATGTACCATTATCATTTGAAAGAAATCAGAGTAAAAATTAAAACGTATTTCTTCTTTTATTAACTTTAATAAATTGCGAATGAAAATGTCTGTCATTACGATTTAATATTTTAGCTGGTTACATTTATCATAAATGCATCAAATTCGCTGCTGATAAGGATTCAGTTGTACGAGCGGATTTTAACAAAGTCCATTTGTTCAAGTAGAACCTTAAAATTCTATGCCTTCCTGTTGATTTTGCCGAACGTTAATCCATTTTCCAGTAGAAACGTGGCGAAATGGAATTTTTATAGATAACATTTCTGCTTGCCAAGTCTTGTTTGAAATTATCATCCACTGTCGCCTCTATATACCTGAACCTCCTCGGTAAAAATACAAGGTTTATTTAATAGCCAAGTGTTGTATTAAATAATACCCGATTCAGTTATCGTATTATTTTGTACAATTTTGTAACATAACATTTGCAGTCTTGAAAGAAAGATGAAAAGTCTTTCGTAAGTACAGTCCTCAAAAAGATAGTCCAGGTGTGCTATCTTTAATTTCTGAACGACGCGTGTCAAGTTTTACGTCTGTGACGTATAATATCAAAACATCATGAGCTCCGCATGAATTTTGATTATCCGCATGGTCCTACAAAATTTACGAGATTCCGCATTATCTATTTAAAAAGTGCGGGACCAAAAAATGACAGGATCCCACTTTGCGAGATTGCATCGCTAAGGCGGATGCACGTAAAGTGAAAATTTCTTCAAAATATTTACCTTGTGCACACGCGAAGGTCAAGGTAATCGCGGCCGGTCCCGTTTTCGTAAATAAATACTTGCCCGAACGGCGAACGGGAAGAGGTAGGAAAGACAAGGGCTTAAGCCCAGTTTCCATTCTAGGCGAATTCTTTGAAGGTTACTCGGAGAGGAAAGCGTCATGGTTTTATTTTTGCATCGACGTTTACCCTGGATCCGCTTGTTTGCGCGGCTCACCCTTTTGTGGCCAGAGGAGCAAGGACGAATCAACTATACTTCATATAGTTCGCGACCCGGGTCCAGGGGCACGGATCCAAGGCGATCCTTGCTGGAAGGACGTTCCAACAGCGTAAATAACCTCCGGCTGCTGGATTACTCACATGGCGGTATATATAGGTCGAAACCGCAAAGAACTCCAGAAAAATAATAGCTGTCACCTTTATTTATACACTCTCGACGTCCTTGCATCTTTTACTAGCCGGCAACTGGACCGAGAATATTATTCTATATTTTTACGGCCACCTTTCATACGTCCTTAATCGTATTTTCAACCGCTATTCTCAATCGCGACCGCGAACGCCCGTTTTTCCTTTTTTTAAGGATTTCATTCTGGTGTGCGTGGTAACTTAAAATAACTCGGCTCTCCTTTAATGAGATATTCTTTTATACCGCTATTTTTCTTGTGGATTTCCAACGCGTTTTCTACACCGCTGCACTGCTCTTGGCAAGTTTTATTTTAGATTGCTCAGCTTTTAATACGCGTTTTTAAATTCTACGTTGTTTTCTCGGCATGCTCTATTTATTTTTACAATGTCCTTAACAAGTTTAATTTTGTATTGCTTTCTTACCGTGCTTTATTTATTTTAACACGGTTTGATTTACTCCAGTCTACATTTAAATAACTATTCTTAAATTTACTGGTCTAACTTTAGGTGATTTTTTTCACGTATTTTATTTATATTCACATGATTTTTAACTCTCTCCCTTTTATTATTTCTTTTCCTGTTGATCACGCCAGCTGGAAATTGCTACAGTTATGCATACTACTTTAATAATTTAAGAGATTTCTATTCTGGAAGAATCACAAGCGACAAGTGGACATTGAATGTGCCGAGTTTGTAAGTTTCTTTATTGACACGCTCTCAGAATAGTACCTGAGTGGATCCTTTTGCAATATTAATCGCGTGCATCTAAAACTGAACATCGTCTAATTAGTGAAAAGCAGTATGACGATAGAAGCTGTGTTTGAGTTTAATTTTAATATTAAATTCGTATTAAATAATCAATTTCCGTGGTGCATTAAACGGACGTTCACCGAGTACTTTAATCGAAGTATTTTGCAACCGATGAACACGTTCAAAATCATTTGAATGTTTTACTTGAAAAATATGGTCGAAAAGTTACTGTCTAATATGATATTAAAACGTATAAAACCACAGGATCAATGAAGGGTTGAATGGAGAATGCGAGAATCTGCGTCACGATTAATCCGTTTCTAATTTTATACATTTTGTCGTTTAGTTGTTTTTTTACTAAAACGTTGCTCCAGATAGAGAACGAATTTTTGCGAGGAACACAGCGAACTCACTTATTTTGCGGAGGTTTGCTCGCAGTCGGAGGACACAATGCGACCAACCGGAGTAAATATTATAGAATCGGTCCGCGTCCCCGTTTTCAATCGTCGCGCCGCTGGCGTGCCAGCCGTAAACATTTTTATTGTTCAGCTTGGAAATATTTTATGACGCGATATCCTTCTGCAGCGCGGTGTCTAACGATCGACTTCAATTGCTGCGGATGAAATGGTCGAAATCAAAGGAACAGTGTCGTGTACCGGAAACACCTACTTGCAGCGATACGACCTCATAACCCGCTGGATGGTCATGCTACGTTTGAGCGGCGCTGCGAAACACAAGTTCAAAAGAAATTGTACTCGGACGATATCGTCCAATTTTTCTTTAGCGGCTGGCTTCCGAGAAACGTTTGTTATACATTTCTTCCGCACTCGCGAAAACAATTCACGTTACGGTTACACGAACACTCGAATTCTCTTGTACCGTGTTACGAAACGTTCACACTGTTGATAACTATTATTAATTACTGTAAGTCTTATCTTAGACATTAAACGGTTTTCATTATTTTCTAATGTGGGCAAATAAATTGGACGCAAGACTAAAAATGACAATTTTTAATACCTGTACTGTACTACAGATTATACTATGCTATACAATATATATTTATTTGTATATTACGTACGAACAACTAAATTCATTATTAAATCTGAACAGCTACATTCAATTTTAAATCTGAGCAAATCAATTAATTTTTAATCTGAATAAATACATTAATCTCTCAGTCCATCCAATTTTAACTCAAACAAAAATCACGTTTAATTCTGGACAACCAAATTCGATTTAAACTCTCTGCAAATAAATTCATTTTAAATGCGATCCACTAGATTCATTTTTAAATTTGTACAAATACATTAATTTTGAAATCTGATCATGTGAAATCATTTTTAGATGTTGGCAAATTAAATGATTGGAGTGTGCACAATAGCATATTGATATTTCGTTACGCGAAGTCAGTGTCGAACTGCTGACCAATGTTTCAAACAAGCGATAAAAGTCGAAAGCATTCTGTTCGCACCTTAATTAGCAATTTCGCTGAAACTCTGCGGGTCATAGTTGATCCGGGTGAATCTCCGCGAGTAATTCGAGGCGCACGATCGCCGGGCGTTACAATCGCGAGTTTAATTATGATATGTACACTCGCAAATGCGAGTCGTGTACACACCTGGCCGTGGCGCAATCACCGTGCAGAGTCCACATCGATCGATTTTATTTACTGGGAACGCGCGCGTCAACGAACCTGCAGAGAGAAAGCGAGGGATAGGGGATGCGAATAGGATCCGAGAGCCGAGGCCCGAAGCAGATAAATCTTATAGCTGTTTGAACCCGCCGATGCCCGATTACCGTCACTCCGTTCGAAACGCTGGGGGAAAAAATAACTTGTTGCGCGTGCCACCGTTAAAAAGCCCGAGGAACATCTGGGCGTGGAAACGTTTATATTTGTTGCGGTCGGCCGCGTTCGAGTCTCCTGAGCCCCGGGTTCATTCGGAACCATTCAATAGCAAATTCGCGGATCACCGAGGACAATCTGCCTCGATGGATTATTTATTGTTTCGTCCGTGAAGTCTGCGGTTTTGTCGAACACCAAAAAGAGACCATTCCACTTTGAAATATTTCTTTCACTTCAATCTAGCACACGACGCAGTCTCCGCACAGTAACATGAACTTTCTCGTATCGATATCTTATCAATGAAAATGTCCTTATCAATAAACGTCCATAGACCTCGGAATTTACCACTGCGCTGGATTTATAAATTGATAAAGTAATTTTTTCAAACGGGCCTACAGTGACTCGCATTAATATACGATTTGAATTTTTTGGGAAGCTACAAACACCAAAGTGTATTTCCCGAATGTTATACTAATTTTCGTTGATTTAAAGGAATTACTGAAATATTTCAGTACAAAATGTGAAGTTTTATATTATACCTCGACCAATTGTGTGGTAATTATAACGTTGTGTTCGGAACAGTTGGTATGCAAACATGTTAAATTGCAGTTACAATCGAAAGTTAATACCGGAAGTATGCTTCATTAACGGAGCTACCTAAAATTTGTTAACCCGGTGTATCGCGGCGAACGTAGCAGAACATGATACATGTACTCGTTGCCTCTTGACCCTTTTTGACATATACGTGGAGCCGCTTAATTAGTACGCTGCATCGTATAGATCCTCCCTTAAACACGCACGAATACGCAGGCTGGCGAAGTTTCGGGAATTAGAGATAGGCAAACATGGCGACAGCGTGTACGTGGTTCTGAACTAATAGCGAATGGAACGTAATATTCAGAGTTTCGATTCAACTAGCCGAATCTATGTATTTGTAAGAACAATTAACTATCATCATTCTTATCTTACACTCTGTGAATTAGAACACACGCGATTTTTTCTCGTTCGATTTCCGACACACGGAATCTTTTGCAACTAATTCAAAATTCACGGAGCACACCCAATTTCATTTTATTTGACAGAACTAACCTGAATTTTATGAACAACTACGCCGTCCACCTACTAATATTTAGATAATATATTCTATTCAATTTTAGTGTCATTCAAACTCTTATCTCAATAAATTTACTCATTTTCCTTAGATCATGCAGTGCCCATTTCCTTAGATCGAATATTTACTGTACATCGCATCCGCACAGATATTATTATTGTATAAATATTACAACATCAGGAAAATATTATGCAGTACAGGATCGCGTTTAGAAATTAGGTTAACGAGAAGACCGGGTTAAACCCTTGGAAATTAGGGGATGAAAATTTGAACATCGGAAAGGTGGTTTCGCCGTTGCAGGGCCGATTTTCGCTGACCATTGAGCTCATTGCGCAATTACACGCCTCAGTTTATTCAAGTACATCGGTGACTGCTGATCACCGAGTAATCAAGCTCGCGCTAATGACAACTGCACTTTATTAAATAACGAGGCTCCGAAGCGCGCAGGTCGAAGCGACGACCGTAGACGCTGCCAGTCGACGGACACGGATCACTAGGAAATATTTGACGGCAAATATTTGCGCCGAAAATCGAGCTGAATATATTCGACAGTAATCAGACAGACCATGTTAATTGCGTGTTGATGCAAATAATGGCAACGAGACGTGTCTACTACAGCAAACGCTCGGTCGTGGGACTATCACGGAAATTCTGCCCTACTTCTATCATCTGACGACTTAAAGAGATCAAATATAACACAATGACGTATCAAATGTAACTGATTTTGTAACTGCATAATGAAAACGAAAGTGGCTAAAAACTTAATAATATATTAAGTAAAAATATAATTGTTTGTTAACGTCCTAGCTCGTTTTCTAAAGATATACGAAAAGTCAGAGTAGAGAACTAGGATGTTAGGAGAAATAGACTACGAGGATGCTTCTTTAACTGGTACGTCAACCTTTTCATTATGCGTGATTCCAATGTGCGAAGAGACCAATAAAGAAGCAGTTTCTTGGATTCCGATCAGTAAGAGTTTATTAAATTATAGATATCAAGTAGAAGAGTTGGATTTAGTATTTTCCGAGTAGTTACTTAGTGCTATTAGAGCACTCAGAATGATGAGAAGGGCAGTTTTGATTGCAATACATTCAGCAGAAAAGATAGTCATATCTTTATGTAAACTTAGTAAGATTCATTTAACTCAGGTGAAAAACGTGCAGCACCAACAATTCCCATCTCTACCAATTCCCATTTCTACTTCCATCGGTAAAGATGGAAATAGAATTGATAGGTCTATTGACGAGGTGGTAATTCTGTCGACATTATTCGACGAAATAACCGAACGAAAGTGAAGTGCTATCCTCGATTTCCAGTCAGCGATCAAATCTGCGTTGAATAATCACGCGTCGCCCTCGACTTAATTGTATTCCAAGCTCCCCGCGGCATTATTAAATGGTTTTTGCGCGCCGATGTTCGCCAGATCCGGTCCTGCCCATACATTACCAATTCTCCGGCTTTTTTTCAACGAGGTTAAGCTCATTTCAGATTTACGATACGGTCGCTAATACCACTTTGAATGTCTGATACGTAGCAACGCCGGAAACTCGACGCTGCAGGCTCCCGCTTCCGCTTGGTCGTTTGGAACTTGGCCGATAACACTATGTTGCGAAGCGACCGGCCGGACCAACCCCTCGCGCTACAGTTAATTTATGTTTAATCTCTTGATGCCGACTAATTTTTCCCTCCACAAACTTCTCTCCCCACCCCATTGTTTCGACGTTGTTTCGCGCGACATTTCGACGCTCGTGAAAACAGCATCGACGCTTTATCTGTCTGCTGTAGAACTTGTGAATTAGATACAATTATAAGTTATTGTAGTGGACAATGATTATTTTAATCAGAATTTAATTATGTCGATTATATTCGGAAAAACATGTTTTTAAATATTAGTATTATTTACAAGTAAATACAATGAAAATGTGTCTGAGACGTTTTAAACAATTTTTTGAAAACCGAAATTCCTTTTACGATTTCCTCTACGATATCAAGATGATTAAACGAATTAGAGTTCTCTTTTGTATACAAAGGAGATGCACTACAAGAGTTAACCCAGAAATAGCTCTTTGATAGATGCAAAATTAATTAACAAAAATGCCGAGACCGCAGTGGCTAATATAAAAAGGAAATAGAACAGACGTCTGAAAATAAAAGAGAAAGAATAAACAAAACATACAGGGAAAGTGGAAACAATGTCTTAATAAGATTTAATACCCACAGTACTCGGTTGTAGGTTCCATAAAGAAACTTGTTAGCCTTCTGTTCTCGTTTTACCATCCCTTCTTCGTAAATTCCTACAGTGCTTGAATAAATTTTTGCTTCTAGTTTAATCATTCTTATACGATAAGGAAACGCATGTTTAATGCGAGTGTAAATAAAAGATTTAAGTCAGCAGAAAATATTAAAACGAAGACGTTGAAGTTGTCTTTAATTACTTGAATATTATTTCTAAAAAAAAAGAGCCGACACGTGACCATTTTCACACCACTTTTCTTCCCTTCGGAGTACATTATACTCCCACGAATTCTTATCAAACTAATCCTCTTCCAGCGCAACACCGGAGAACTTCCAAAACTTTAATTTTTGGTAAGTAAGTTGCTTAACTAGTTTGATAATTCTTAACGGAATAATATACTCTCGAGGCAGCGAAAAACTTTAATGTTTGGCGAGCTAGTTATTTCATAATGTTGGCGCAGAAGAAATTCCAAATAAATTACTCGAACTAAGAAATACAAACTGACCTCCCGATATTCGAGAAATCATGATTAAAAATTATTGATGAAAAATTCACAGTTCCTATTACATTTTCAGATACATTCAAGTGACTTCTATACTAAAAATCTTGTTAACAAATTAATTCGAATATAGAATTATACACGAAATAATTCAAATAATAAACTTACAGAAGACCTGTACGATGCATTCAATAAACACGAGGGACGTAATAATTCAAGAATCACGACAATCCTCAGACAGATCTCGAGCGTGTAAATTAATGATAGAAACAGGAAAAATTTATGTTGTCGGGGGGTTTCATTAACCATCGAAAGAGTCTCGCTTGCGGTGAATTATCGCGAGGCAGCTCCGATGATCTCCACCGAATAATTGAGCTCGCTGACACGAATTTCAAGAGAGCGCGAATAACTTTTCGAGGAAGTTTACAGGCGTCGGTGCACACCTCGTAGATTCCGAGTCCACGGTGATATCCGGACGATATTAAACTCAATCTTAAAGGCGCTGTGAGTGTTCTAGCGCCCCTACTCCGATAACTCCGCTGGCCCCCGACGTCTGACGTTCAACTTCAATAATTACTTCGCATCGGAATTTACAATGTTGACGTTCGCCAACGGGGTGATCTCACCCTCTCTCTCTCTCTCCGCTCACTTCTGCTCCTTATTCCCGGCCGTCCGGTCATCGTGAATTAAACATTTATTAAACTTGCCGATCGCAATAATAAATACGGGCCGCGCGCATTAACTTCCGCCCCTTCCCCCCACGCTCTCCCTCCTGAAACTTTAATTAGTTCCGAGAATGCTAATAAGAGAGCGTTATTGCGCGCCGGGTGAATACCTTTCTAGAATATACTGACCAATCTGGTTGCGAAATCGACACGCGAATGCAATACTTGCTCGTGAGAAAAGTTTTTTTTCCAAACATCTGCAGATTGGATGATTGCTCAGATAGTCGGCTAACTTAAGGGTTGTTGTAATTAACGATTGATAATGATCCGCGAGAAATGTTTCAATCAATACATTCGGTAACAAACAATATTTCGGTAAGTATTGCGGAAGGGTCGCTGTACTCCGATTTTCGTGAAATTTAAATATGTTACCCAGATAGCACGGACATCCGGGTGCTATCTGCGTATAGATTTCGACATTTTGAACAACTTTTTCCTTTTCCAATATAGGGGGGTCGCCTTTAGTTTTCGAGATATTCGCAAAAAACTGTTGCTAATACTGTATTGATGTTTTCGTATTCTAGCACGCTGCGTGGTAATGTAAGGCCGCTCCGGCGCGGCGTTTGTTTACTTTTTTTGTAAACACGATGTGGGGATGACAGAAAACAGGGTCTCGCTCTACATAAACTAATGTATATTGCTAATATTTCACTCTATGTAGAGTGAATATTCTTATTTGGATCGTTTTAAATAACGGGTTGGGTGTATCGACGTCTTCTCGAACGAAAAATAAATTCTACAGTCAAGGTGCTAATCATTTTTTACCAACTCTCGCACGGTGTTGCGAATAAACGGTTCTCGTCGGCAGGAAAAGACAGGGGCGAGATTTCGGTGCCGGCCGATTTGCCTTCTGTGCGGGGTGCACGTGCATCGCCGCAAAGAGAAATCCGGGCTCCTCGGTAATTTTGAATCTGTATGCAGCTGAAGAGGAATCCACGGGCCAATAACGCCCGCGTATTATTATGCAGATTACACCGTAACCCGTATTAGTTCGTTATCACGCCTACATCTTGAGCAGCCAGCGAGAGCGAACCCCATACAGATTGCGCCTGGTATGGAAAAAAAAGAAGGAACGGAACCCCCTGCGGGGGTGGAGGCTGATGAAGACACCGGCACGGAACGCGATCAGCATTTCAACCTCGGCTTCGAATTGAACGTTTACCGAAACGATTCCTCGCGGTGCGAGTCACTGCTCCCTCGACGAATCTCTCTTTCTCTCCTTTTCGGCGAGTTAAATGGCCTGGAGTCTTTGGTCAACGAAACTGATGCACCGACCCTTGTCGAACGATTGCTCTTTTAAACGACGCGCGACTCACGCGAATCTGGGTCACCTGTGATTAGCACGGCAACCGATAGCGGTTTCTTGTTGACCAATTCCACGAGCCTCAAGACAAAATTTTGTTTTTTTTATATTAAAGTTTAACGTCGCATCAACGACGCATTAGCGTCATACAAAATCATACAAAAAGTGGTGAACTATGAGTGGAGTATTACATCTGAGGAGGAATCTGTTCTTCAAGACACAAGACACTTGGATAAAAGTAATTGGTATTGTCTCAAGGGCAACAAAGAATTAAAAATGTCGAGGTTCAAGTGATTAGGATTTCTTTAGACGAAATCAACGAGTGCAAAACAACAAATCTGAATCCGGTGATTCAGTGTTAATCGAAGCAGAGAGATTAAACCGTTTATAAACTCGTCGAACGGAGCGAGGCGTTGAATACCGAAAAAAACTTTCACTGTTCCAGGGGATCCTATTATGTCGTCCGAGCCTTCGTCCCGGGTTCGTCGTGCTTAAAGCCCCGAACTACTTGATAATTGTATTTCGATTAAAAGTACTTTCGCCCGGTTTTTCGTCCCGATTAAACTGCCAGGAGCATTCTTCTAGCGCCGCGGCTACGTAACGAAGGGAACTTTTAAATTAGTTTGATATTTCTGGCCGAGACTACGCGCCGCAGTGTACACAGACAGAAGTGGGTTAATAGAGTTCGGTGTTTTTTGAAAAAGCCTGACCCCGACGCCGTCGCCGCGTCGCAGAGTGCACGGTGAATGGGCGTGTTAATGAACGACACTTCCATTCCTATTAGCAACTTTTAATGACGACGAGCGGTTGACACGTATTAACAAACATCAATCTGTCTGGACCGACTCCGCGAAGGTTGTGGGACGCTTCGTTCAAGGTTCAGTGAAAGCATGAGTTCACGAGCTTCTGAGGTACTTAAGGTTGCAAAAATTTCAAAACATCTTAACAGCCTCTGAAATTTTAAAATACAAGAAATTATTTTGGAAAGGGCCCATAAAAATAGCGATCTTCATGCCAAATAAGAATGTGAAACTTCTTGCTTATTATTCTTAGTGATCTCGACAATGCACTTGTTAATGGTGCAGCAAAATGTTGCGATTGCTCGAGATTTTGTTTATTAAAACTTAAAGCATTGGCAATTAACAACTGTTTCTTAGCAGGAAATTTTCGCAACACGTTCCGTTGAACCAGTTTTTGATTATCGTAGAATTCTTTTTGACGTTCGGCATTTGTTTTCGGAATTATTATTTGTATATGTATTTTTTAATATTATTTAATTAAATGCGAAAGAAATCACACGCAGCCTCTTAACGACTGCAACTTGCACGCTTCGATTGCATCGAGCATATCAGTCCTTGTAGCGATCATAGGTAAGCCGAGAGTTAATTAACGAATAGGATCTTTCGCGTATTTAGTAGAGCAATCCTTTCAGCGTGGGATTTCGAAAATTTTCAATTAAAACGAACAAGGAGGCTAAAGGCTATCGTAGTAGTTAGACAAAGGCCTCCGGTGAGCCATCGAGTCGAACATTATCGATAATAGAACGTGCCGTGTGCAGACTGACACAAAGGCCTCGTTTACCCACGCGTTCACGAGAATCAATCAGTGCCTCGTGATCGATGACATCGTCGCGGCAACAAGATCGACCGATTTTTCACCGCAAAAAAAAACACGGACACCTGTCCACAAGCATCGCAGGAGTATACACAGGTGAGAGAGGAAAGTGGCGACAGAAACGACACGACACACCAGTCTGCCCCACGGGTGGTGATCGTTGCAGTTGTTTCGATTTGATGTTTGCTCTCGACCTGCGTCGATTACGCTGCTGCGTGTTTTTCGATAATGAGACAAGGCCGGAACGTGCGTCCGACAAGCGATTCCGCATATTTGTACGGAGATAACGCGTCAAACGGGAGCAATTCTGCTGTGCAAATCTGCTCTATTTAATCGCGCAAATAAATGATCGTCGAACAGTCTAAATAATGAGCATTACGATTCCCTGGGACTATCGAATCCGATTCTCAGTCGTCCAATCTTACATTCAATATGTGCCTATAATATTGTAATAAAGCATTTATAAGGAATCATTATATAATATTTTGTTCGTATTTTCACTTGTAGATCATACTTCTACAATTTTGCCAGAAAAGTAGGAAACACCCTGTATATTGTTTTAAACAAATGCCGTGATTTCATAGTGGACCACTTTTTTAAAAAATGGGGATGTAGCTCCAAGTGTCCCTTTTACACCTTTCAGACATCCCCGGTTATATATTTCTCTGTATTTCTTGAAACATTTATAATATGAACAATAAATGTTGAGTAGAAACGAATAAATTTTCTGAGTACATACTTTTCTGTTTTCACTACAAGCTCCTAAAGATTCATTTCCCTCGGTTTGCTACTTCCGCTATTATAATTCAATGGCAAATGTGTCTGTTAAATTATTAAAAAATCGTTCCAGATTTAGACTAATCGTGTTAAGCAGTAATGGAAAGCTATCTCATCTTCTGTTAAGAATCTCAGCCCTGCATGGCTATAAAAGGCTCGTTTGCACCAAGTAACGTCGGTACAGCCGTATCGCAACCAGGCATCATTTATGGGCACACTGTTCATTCATGGTCGCACGTGCACGGTGAATTTTTCAGGAGAATCAGATGTAAAATATCTGTTCCGAAGGGAACTTTATGGATCCGTATCGAACGGTTTTTTAAACTCCCCACGAATTTCTTACGTTCGTCGAGTATGGGTTCCATCGTATTCAATTGGTCGGCCCAGCGACGCGGTGCGGGTGGTGGCAAGAGAAATTTCTTCGGTCGCTTTTCCCCATGGCGCCCCTAAAAACTGGCTGTGTATCCGACACGCAAATTTATTCATGTTCGGAGCGTGGCCCCATCGAGCGCGAGTAGCATCAAAAAACTGCTCGATAAAACGGAATATAAATTTCCCCGCGACGAACCCATTATATTCCGAAACGGGCCGTTCAATCATGATTTAGATACTATCCGTGTATCACTGGCCGGCCGGATAAAAAATTCAAATTACAATTTCGTAGATACTGCTCCGCGTCGTGCGGCCTCTCCATTTCCCTGTGAAACTGAAAAATACTGCTCGAAATATTTGCTCGAATTCGCCCCTGTCGACCTATTTAAATTTTTATGACTTACAATTCCGGAGCTGACCGCCTTTTTACTACTTTTTTTCACTCGGTTGTTTTTCGTGAATGCAGACCGTAAGCATAGTAATCGTGCGATTTTGAATGATTTTTTAAGCAGTTGTTTCACGAAAAGAATTGTTTGTCCAGTGAAACGGAAGTAGGAAATTAATTGGCAATATTTTCCGTATGTTAAAACAATGCAACCACTTCGGCTGCCATTGCAGCATCGATTTGCGCAAAGGTAAAAATCAATTTTTCGGTACCCTGCCATCAGGCTCGCCTTTAATCAATCAACAGCCAGCAACGGCGCAACCCCGCCTCCGAGGCAATTCTGTTTCGACCAGAAACAAGATCGAACAACGGGGTGTTCTGGAGCAGACGTTTCGTCAAACTATCGCAGCCTGTGCCGTTCCACGAGCGAGTCGGGTTCTTCATTTTACAGTAACTTTTGAACAGCGTTGCGCGTATACAGGCTCGTGCTGGATGTACCATGGTCGCTCCTGGGACTCGTATAGCCCGGTATACTTTGTATTCCGTGTGCGCGCGAGAAAACGCTGTTATGATGGTGGTCCATCCCGTGGGAGAATGGAGAGAAGCTGGATGAAACGTCGGGGAGAATCCTGGAGCGAAGGGAGACACGGGGAAAAGAAGAACGCGAAAGAGCGAAGGTGCACGGTTTTATTAACGTTCCCCGAGTTAAAAAGCGCACCGGCTCCCCGGCTCGTGGACCCGCTTCCGAGTATAATTAAATGTTTCCAGGCCGGCGTAACAATAATTTCAACGCCGCAGGCCCCGTTTTTCTTCGCGCGTCGCGAAATTTAATTGCGTCCGCTTGAAAGATACTAAAAGATAAGGATAAATTATACCGAGGAACTCACGGGGTTGGGACAAAGTGGCTAAGGACTCCTACCCCAATCGAATCGATGCGGCGCACAGTGGACCGAATGTATCGAAATGGATATCGCGTTTAGCACTCCTTTCAATTTTTGTATCGCCTTGAGATTTTAAATATCCATGTTTTTATTAGTGTAGAATACGAATCTGAAGTAAACAAATTTTTTAACCACCAAGAATTTGTTTTCCAAATAGTTGTAAGCTGTTGTGGCCGCCCGGTATATTCTTGATAAGTACTTGGTTTTTTTGAATTTATTAATAATAATAATATAAAAATAAATAAATAAATTCTAAAGACGTAATACCAAAGGAAAACCCCCTCGAAGCCCGGTTTTCGGCAAAGCTCGGCAGTTGTTTAAAAAATGAAACCAACCATTTTCAAAAAATAACAAAAACACTTTTGAAAAAGTAAAAATCAAATTTTGATTAGCTTTATAGACGAAGAACATATTTTCGTCACAATTTTTTTCCTTTCTAAAAAAATTTCTTCCTAAAGCCCATAAAGCTGTGAATGATACTCGACAAAGTGCAGTAAAGCAAGTATATGTACATTATAGCCTAATAACGAACTTCAAATTTTAGTCAATGTCGCGGGTTTTCGTACATTTGCCCCACTGTGCGGCGGTGTGTTCGGAAAGGAGGACTGATGTAACCGCCCATCGTGAAATAAAGACTCTTTTGTTGCGGATGCAATCGCCTCGGCGAGTTCACCGAAATTCTGCGAACGGAAATGCATCGCGAAACTTCTGCTCGACTGCATATTGATTATTCGAGAGCTCCTTTGTGGGAGAAGCACAATCATTCGAGCTTCGTACTTGGATATTCTGTTTGCCGGATAATTCAGTTAGCCGAGCTGACAATGTCCTTTTGCCTTTTTACTTTCTTCGGGCCGCGCTGCACCTCTTTTCCATACTTCCCGAATGATAATGAATTTTCAACGTTGTCACGTGACACTTGTGTCGATTATTTTCTGCTCTGCAGTACACTTCTGCAATGACTTCTTCCAATTTGTATTGTCACGTATTTCTTTTTTCTTATTTAAAGATTATATAAAGATACGGAGGCTTATCCGACAGTAAACAATTATTCTCAGATTATATTCTCAGATTCTGCAGCAAACATAATGCCCCTAAAATTTTGAATTTTTACAGAAATACTCACTTCTTTAAATTATCTATTAATGCTCACAGTGCAATAAGAAATGTGTCTGATTTTTCTTCCAAATAAAAATTGGCAACAGTAATAAACTGAAAACGCTAAATATCATCTTGTGTACACATTGCTCGATATTTCGTTCAGCAGAACGTTCCGTCTGTAAATTTTTGTTGAACTTCTAATGTACGACTGAAAATTCCATTTGCCCGAGGTTCCATTAAAAATCAATTTATTAGTAGAACGGCGCGACCAGAAACGTAGACGGCCGGTCGATAGACGCGATTCTCGTTGAAACTAACGTCCCGGTTACCTTGTTAACTTTATTGGAACAATACTTTAATGCGAGGCTCGTAAAATACAAACTCCCTTGGCTCGCGAAGAACCGCAGCCGAGGTTCTATTAGGAAGTTCGTGCTGAACGACGATTATTCGGAATTTCGCAGCTCTCTCCGCTCCTACCCCCTGTGAACTTCGCTTAATTTTGCGAGATCCCAACCGAACGACATCGACGCGTATTACAAGATTCAATTGTCGAAATTTCGCGCGAGGATCCATTTGCCGGGCAATTCCGAGCGAGAAGTATTTATGATCGAAATTCAGGTGTCGGTCGATCTTGCGGTTGCCGAAACTCTATATGGGTTTAGTCGATAACTTTAGTGGCTAATAACGTTGGTAACGAGCACTCGTTCATTATTGCATTTCGTCGGACATTGTATTCACCTAGACGTTGCTTCTAACACAACTAATTTCATTTGCATCATGAATTATACTATTTTTGAAATATTTATTACTAATTTGACTGATATGAAAAATATCGTTTGATCTTCAACATATCGCACTCGTTATTTTCGAAATTTTCTATTTCGGAGCGTGTGTGGTAACCAAGGAAAGGTTTTGTCCATTTGATTACCCGTAAATAATTTTATGCATTTACCAGCTACATAATACTGATTATTAAATGAAGGAGTAAAGGAACCAGAGTCTTTTTGTGGATTAAATTGTGCGTAAAACAGGATCGAGAAGCAGCTCGTTTATTCTTTAATCCAGACATAATTCCAGGAAGCTCTAAAACAATAAAATATAAATATAAATAAAAGTGTTAAGAATGGTGAAAGAGGTTCGTAAAACTTTTATATTCTAATATAACAGAACCTCCGCCAGGGAGAGCGTATTTTCCTCGCACAGCAGGTTTTATAAAGTGCATAAAAATCTATGAAATGCATCAATCACCACTTACATGCACACCGTGCGCATTACTGTCTCTAGAAACTGCTAATACGGTCGATATGCAAAACAGCCATAAAGAAGACACACGGACGTAAAGTGTTCACTTGGAGCAGCGTTACCATGATCAAATGAAAACAATAACGCGTCCCGGTGCAGTACAGACTGCATTTGCTCGTAAAATGTTCTAATAAAGCGTCTCGAACGTGTGGCGTCCGGAGATTACTCAGAATTCCCTGGGACCGCTATTATCAAAGTTCGCAGATCCTCTACGAGCGGAACTGATGTCTCCCACGCGTAACTACCAAATTCTGAATCGATTACTCGAGTGATCCCTAGACCACGATACGAGAACCGTTGGTCTATAAATTTTCCATCGAACGAAACAGTCCGGTTCTATCACCGCCATAGCTCTAGAGACACCTGATCGCAATTAACAGAGAATTGCCGTTTATGATAACCCATAGAAAGAGCCCCGAGGATCGTTGACAGAGAAGTTCCGCCGCATATCAAAGATAGTGCTGACTTGGTCGCAGAACTGCGCACAGTGCGGCCGCCTATACAGGGTGTCTCAAAATTCGTTCAACATCCGGAAATGGGAGGTTCCTGAGATCATTTGAAGCAACATTTTCCTGTGCAAAAATGGCGTCCACGGTTTTATTAAGGAGTTATTAACGAAAAAAAAAGACAAGTCACAAGCCATTGACAAAAAGCGGAAAAGTCACTGCTTCACATCGATTGAAAAATATGTTCATACTATGTCAAAATGTCCAGAATTCATTTTTTGAAAAAAATTCAAAAACACCTCAAAACACTTCCGGGATTTTTTTTTGGGTGTATTAGTAAGATATTTTGATATTATGTAAATTTTAATTGGGAACTCTTGCGAAAGACAGAGTTATTTAACAAAATAACAGGGTGAAATTCCCTATAAGAATTCGTGATGAACATACTTTTCACCGCTCCGACCGTTCTAACGCCGTACTGTGCTGCGATTCAAGGCTACATCCTGCTGCATCGCCGGTCGCAGCCGCAATGCAACACGCGCAGGACTCGACGATGAATCTGCATCAAGTGAACAGGTGGAGGGAGGATCGGACCACCTACATACTACACGAACGAGGATCTGATCAAAGTATTATTCATCAAATTGCATTATTTCATTTGTACAATTGTTACCGGATTTTTTCATCGAAATCCTTTGCTCTCTGTGATTTCACAAATTCACCATTTTTCCCGTATTTTAATGTGAATTTCACGGCGCGAGGACTCTTTGTTTTTGGAACTAACGTATTTGTTGGTCGATTGCGCGACGAAACAATTTACACTGGGTGTACAAAGTGTTCTTACAATTTGTAAAATAGATAACTTTTTTTATAATTGCACCGAGCGACCTGATTTTTTATCATTAATTAGAAGCATACATACATATAAAAATATAATTTATGTATAAAAAAACATTTCTCAGGCTGTTAGATACGGTTAGATGAAATAATTGACTGCCTGTTTTCAAGCGAGACACCCGCTGTAGAAAAAGTAACAGCATTAACATCCGCAGGAATTGAGAATGCCTGAAAAACCTCTATACACTCGACGAAAGAGCAGGTTTAATGTCGTTTGAGCACTCCGTTCTCTGCAACGTAAATACACTGCGCTTTATAACAGTCTCCTTATCAAGATTATTTAAATTGCTTTAATAAAAAGGTAAAAATCCCGCAGCTTTGTAATCCAAAGCTTCTCCGAGGCTGTGCGGCTCTCCGAGGTCGATGCTGGTGCCCAGAAATTGGTTTTCCCTTCGTTATACACAGCAAGAAAAACCCGACGGAATAATAGAAGAACACAGTAGATAACGTCAGGGACGAAAAACAAATGGGTGGAACGATAAGAATCGGCATTGTCGATTTCACATTCGAATAAGCGAGCGTTTATTCGAGTCTCGGAAACAGAGCAGTCGAGTGTAGTATTTTGCGATTCAATGGCGGGTGATTGACTTGAAAATCGAAAGCCTCCTGGAGTCGTTGGTTTTCCTCTGTTTCCCCTCTTCGGCCGCGCGATTAAGCTTCCTTTTCCCAGGGAGGAGGAGAGGTCCTCGAGACTCGCGTAATCTTGAACGTATACGCCGCGTACGTACAGTAAAAATGATAGTTTAATGATAGTTGAAGCGATTGCAAAAACCTGTTTGCATTTTAAAAGGGTCTTTAAAAGTGGCGCGTACGGCCTCAGGTGTGCCCTCCTCCGAACGGGATATCGAGTTTTCTGATTTTAATTTAGAGGGGATTCATTGTGATGTACGAGATATCGACAGACTTTTTCCTTTCAGATCTTTTTATTATCGAAATCGAGACTTTTCCTTAAGGGGGTAGGGTACCCCCGTGACATCCCTGAAACATAACTAGAATATTCCTAGATATTAATAAAAAGAAAAAAACGTGTAATGATAGCGAGGGTGGAGTACACTGATAACTACCCCAGAATAGGGGTACCCTACCCCCTTAACGAGTAATCTGAAAAAGGAACTTCTGACGTGACTAAAATCGTCTTTAAACTGCACGGAAGAACCCGAAATCGAAAATCTGTGGTGAAATTGAAAGCGCTTGACAATAATTCTCGAGCACGTGGATAAGAAATCAGTTTCGGGATCTCGGATTTGAAGATCGACGCGGCGATCCAGAAACCAGAGGGGTAAGTAGATATGGTCTATCCAGCAGTCACGAGCGGATTTACCAGAATATACGGCGACAGTGGCCAAAGAGTCGCTTCGTGATCAGACTCTGTACAACCTGGGATTCTGTTTGCCACGGGATGACGGCGGGCGATAGTCGACACATGGCAACGGAAGCTCTGGACATTTTTGTAAAGCGCTTCCTCTCTCTTCTCGTCCCGTGGACCTCGATTTTCTTGTCGACGGGAGGACAGGACTCGTGAACGCAAACGCGTTGATGCAGCGGTGCGTTCCGGGCGACAAAAGCGAACGGACGGGAGTACATACGCAGACGAGAATTTGCCTTAGCACAATGGCCCAATCAGAACGCAAACAACGCCCGTTCTGGCCTGCCTCGGAATCGGTACTGTAAACTGCCGGAACATTTTGGTTTTTGCTACGTTCCGTCCCATAACACGATTATTAAAATGCTCATGTGCGGTTCCGCCTATAGGAAGCTTCGACGCTATAACTATAGAGCCCTGATGTATATTCCTCTATAATAATAACAGGATTGAATTGTGTGTGTGATTCTTGAAGAACGTAAAAATTTTTAATTCTTGCCACTTTCATTTCGTATTAAATTACAGACGCAACTTTTCTCTTGAAAATGCTCCGGATCTGGATCGAAACGTCGAGAATTTTTGAATGGTAAAATTGCTTGCTTTTAACAATCGATCGAACCAGTGCGCCGAAAACATCATACATTTTCTATTTAGTAAACCAATGCTTCTAATTGATGATTAAAAAATCAGGCCGTTTGGTACAGTTATAAAAAAGTTCTATTTTAAAAGGTTATCAGTTTGTACACCCACTGCATGCACCAATTTAATGCTAGCTGTGATCGCATCTCCGGTGCACGTCGATGCAGTGGATCGTCGCGAATGTTCCAACAAGTTAAGAGTGGAGATTTTAAACGCCATTAGGCGCCTTGATCGCGTCAATGATTAGCTTTCCACCGCGAATCGGATCGGATCGCTGACATCTCGGCAGGTTAAAGAAGATTTACGGAACCGCTGCGCTACCCTCCCGGGCATCGGAACCCGCGACAGCTCGAGTTTTTACGGAATTGGATTGTAGCGAGATTTATGCGCAGGCTTCCTTGCCCCGTGTCGAGCCGAGGATTAATTAAGGGGCGTTAATTAAAATTCACCGGGAAATGCAAACCAGGTTCGATCGCTGGCATCGATGTTGCGGGGCGCTGTTCATCAAGCATCGATTTTATTAATTCTGGTATTGTTTCCGACCTCCCAATGGAATATTTTCCATCGCGCGACGGCTTAAGATACCACCAGCTATTTTTATCCTTTCCCAAGTCAACATTTCCTCGGCGCAAACTCTGGCCACTTTGCGACCACTTTTCCAGACGTTCGTTTCATGTACTGTCTAAATTATGGCACGACAATGTGCTGGTTTCTGGCGTGCAGTAGAATCCCATGGAATCTACTCAGTTTCCGATAGGAAATGAGAGTAAAATGATCAAAATCGTACAGTTTCCGTTTCCTAGACCCAATATATATTGCACGAATGTATATTCTATCGCTGGAGCACGCATTTCATTTGGAATTCAATCACATTAGTCTTTATTTTATCTACTACACGATGTAAACTTATTTTCGAACAAATTGAACCCAAGAATGGGAAACTGGATTAAAAAATCGAGAAACACGAACGCACGATTTTCCATCGCGAAGCTGTAACAGTTCAAGCACAGGCAATCTCTCACCGGAGATTTTTCTCTAATTTTTCGCCTAATTCTTGAAATTATGTTAAAACGCCGCGGCCTCATTTCAATTTGGATTTCGGAAATCATATTAAATTGGTTAAAAAGTTATCTCGTTTCTCTCTCTCCTTTAGCGGTGGAGTTTGCATTTCAATGGATGAATAAATAAATAAATTATTCTTTGGTTTGTTACATCGGCTGCAAAACGAGCGAACACGTAATTCCATAAATTGCATGAAAAACATTATTTGTTGCACCGCAACCGAACACAACTAATGATTTATTCGCCGATTTTCGTAGTGTCTAGGAAGCGTTCCATAAATTTCAAAAAATTGCTTTACCTCGATCGAATAAAACCAATCATTCGTCTTCAGACATCTAGAAAACGTTTGATCGATTCTTCGAGCATATTGACCAAATCGAATTAGTCCGCGTGAACGCCGGCAATTACCCGACAAAACTTTTCACGGTAATTGAATTTCGAAAATCTTATGGATCGACCACTTCATCCCATTATCCCGTTCCATTCGGATTCCCCGTGTAATCGGGAACGACCGAATAACGGGCTTAAGACGGCGAAATTGTAATTCGCAGTGTATCGGAGCTTCTCCCATCCCCGTTCTTCTTTTTTTTAACTATTCTTCGGACTACTTTAATGTAATTGCGGAAAGCTTCGCGAATGTCTTTAAGCGAGACAAAGGAGAGAGAGAAATAGAGAGAGAGAGAGAGAGTTTATTCGAATCCTGTCTGCGAATAAATGTCGGCTAAATCGGCCGGCTGCATTGTCGACCGGGAGAAAAGCGTATTTCCCAACTGTACACCTTTATGTTTCCCTTTTACGGGTTGTCACGGTGAATTTAAAAGCGGTTAGGCGATTAATTCGATCAGACTCGTCCCGTTTCTTCCAATCAACTTGGCCGGGCCCCGTAAATCAGTTATCGATTAAGGAGATGAGAGAAGAAAGAAAAACAAAGAAGAAAAGTAACCGAGGCTCGAGGAAGGCGGATCGAAGTTATGAATTTCAGACGGGATTGGCCCCCGATAAAATTAACGTTCCTCGCTTGTTCGGCGGTTTTACGGGCATCCGAAAAACCCGGGCCGATGAATAACCGAGATATATCCAGAACAAACTCTATATTAAGTAGATACCGTTCCACGAAATTCAGGAAAAATAACTTCCACGTCATAGCCGTGCTTCGAACAATGAAATCCTCCGTTCAATGTAATAGCATTTTACAGAGATGAAAGTAGACAAGTATTGTTACAGCGTTCTGGCAGTTTATCGGGGAATTCATTAGATATATAAAGGCGCAAGCCTTTTAGGGGCGACTTTGTTTATTAGTGTTATATTATGCTATTACTGATAAACTTCTAGCACAATTATGACATTTACTCAAAATTTGGGTTTCTGGCGAATTTAAAACATTTAAATGAAGACGCAATGAGAAAGAATACGATATAGAAAATAATTTTATTGAAGAATGTCTTAATTTTAAACACGTACATTTATTGCACAATAAATGGCTCGAAAATTTAGTCTAGTCGGTCACCCCGCTAGCCATCTCGTGTATTTTGTTATGAAGAGGGGCGCATTACGTTTAGTAGCCCGCGGACGCCGAATATCTTGGGACGGCCCTGATGTTAGAACGTGCTAGGTGACGAAGGAATTTTGCGATTTCCACCAGAAAAGGGGACGGGGTATCGCGAGAATCGATTCGAGAAGCGAATCGTGGTTCTCTCGGCTAGTCGCGTAATCATACTCGGGGAAAATCAATAGGGGCCAATTCGGGGGAGGTTCTTAAACCGTCGGGAAAACAGTTAGTGGACGATATTTCTCCGAGGGTCTCTCGATGGCCCGACCCGGCCCGAATCGGCCCAAGGAGGAGACCTGGAAGATCTTATGCTCATTGAGTCGCCAATCCCCTCCGGAGACAGGGTAACAAAGGGTTTCCTGACTCGATTCTGGTTATTAGCGGGCGACAGAGTTTGTTTAACTGACTTTATTACGCTGTTTCACAATTACTTCTCTTATTACGACAGTTTGCTCGCGACAAATGCGGCAGGGTGCTTTGCCGCACCGCATCGCACCGGCGAACTCTTCTGATCGATTCAGCGACTGTGAACCTTCCCAGTCGTGTGAACTTGAGGGGTCTTACTACTTCGACATGGCTTCCGAAAAGCGATCTTTCTTTTCCAGTTTCTTGTTGCGTCGCGGTTAAAGACGGCGCGATATAAAATGTCCTGAAGACACTTGGGAAAACGATCATTCTAGATTATCCTGTTAACTGCACTTCTGTGCTTGATTACTTTTAAGCTGCCATTATTTTCTGCTGTTTTCTTTCTGCTCCGCGCACTCTGTAACTTCATTTAATATGAAATTGCCTTTCTTTACTACATGCCGAGTATATTTATGCCGAAGTGTATGTATTCTGCCTCTACACTGATTCTAAACTGATTCTAAAGAACATATAGAATGTTACGATTCTTACCAGTGTAAAATCGATTTGCCAAGAACTGATCTTCCGATTGGAAGGAATTAGTACGTTTAATCTTCCACGCGATAGATTTCCATTGTTTCATGGTTCAGTTGTGTTCCTCTGCGGACGCTTCACCAGGGCCGTCACGTCACTTTTTAATTCAAGCCATCAGCTCGTTGCTCGCCTTTCTTTTTTCTCTCCCTTTCCTATCGTCTCTCTCCTTTTTTTATTTTATTTGCTCTCACAACATTGATTTCAGCGATTCGTCGTATCGAAAAACGCCGACCTCGTATTAATGCCGAGCGGCAATAAAGAATTTTTTTATTTCCCCGGCGGAAGTGGCTGCGCCCGTTAAATAACTACCTGGCGGCCATCACCAATCGCGTGGGTTGGTTTCACCGACAAATTTTCCCTGGCCGAGAGGAAAAAGACCAATCGCAAGGGCGAGCGGCGTGGCGCCCGCACGAAAATAAACATTCCAATTGATTTTATCATATCTGCTATCTCTGGTCGCTCGCTACCGAACCTTTTCGATTCGTTTGCACGAGAGTCAGTCAATTATTTACCGAATTTATTTTTATTTATTTATTTATACAGGTCGCCTTAACAACAAGGTCATTAGCGATCATAAGGATTTTCTCATTTGATTACAAAATTACATTATTACATCTTTATACTTATAAATATTAATAGGTATATTGGGAGAGATCAATTTTTAGTTGTTATATACGAGATTACAGTGCGTGGAAAATTTTGGTAGATTTAAGAAATTTTAATTTTCTCCTTTTTGGTACATTTTAATATAAGCGTGGTTTTAAAAAGTCTTTTATATTATTTTTTTAAATCAAATCTCTGTACGAAAATTAAAAGCGACCCTCCTATATTGGAAAAATTTCATCAAAATCGGAGTAAGCAGACCTTATCTATATAATTACCAAAATGATGTCTTTATTGTTATTTTCAGCTTTGATTAAGGCATTGAAGATATGAACTATAATTGGGTCTTGGTTTTCCTGGTTGAATAAACTCTCTAGGACACTAGCGGAATCAGTATTCACTGAATTTTGCACACGGCATAGTTGTTCTTATTTAGGCGAGACCAAATGGAGGTACCAGTGTACTTGCCTTGTAAAAAATTGAAGCTTTATACATGTGTAGGTAGGACATTTTTATCCGGAGGATCTACATAAATCAAATCGATGATCGCAGGCAGGTTCACGCGACTTACTCCAGGGTTGAAGAAAGCTTTGCAATTTTCCTGACAATCGAATATACTGCTCGAAATCAGCGGGACTCGTGTCAGTTGGATTGAAAAATTACAAGAAAGGAAAATCGTGCGGTCCTCGGTGGAACATCGAGCACGTTCGATCAACAATGGTAATCGTCGGTCCTGGGGAACTCGCGTTCTCCTCGAGAAGCAAATTCGCCGGAATCGAGAAAGAATCGCCCCAGATGTCAGCCTAATCGGCAGCGATTTACCTTCCTGGGAGCGAGAGCTTGCGTTGTTCCACGGGGGTCGGGACCGTGTATAAATTCTCCTTGTTTCCCTCCTCCGCTGTTTTATCGTCGGGCTCCGCGAAACAATGATCGGGGCTTCGCCGTTTTAAAAGCTCCGCTGTTTCCTTACAAAACCTCGACGCATCGGAAACCGAAAATCTCATTCTCGAGCAGAAAAAATCAAAAAACAGACACGGACATCATCACCGCAAAATATTCGAGAAACAAATATTACTTACGTCAAGAAAAATGAGACGGTAATTATTTTTTCTGTTATTAAAAACAAATATAAACTTTTTTTTCCTTGCATTATTTCAGTCTTTGACTATTACTGAACACTGTGTTGATTCTTTTAGAAATTATTTATACTTTTTTAAAATTATAGACTTTTCTATAAGTCAGTTGATCGTTTCACTATATCTGACTAGTCTCTGTTATTTAGGCTTCTGCTGTAGTCGACTATTTCGGTTTCAACAATCGGTTGGTTAATGCTGAACACAATGTGTTCGTTTCCCTGAAATAATTTAATTCTCTGGTTATAGTTGACCACAGTCCGTTGATATTTCTCCGAATAATTAAATTCTACCGGTATTGTTGGCCATTTTCTATTGATGTTTCTGCAGATTATTTAATTGATTGGTCATTGTTGATCACATTATGTTCATGTTTCTCTAGTTATTTAATTCACCGGCTATTGTTGACGGCAGCCTGTTCATGTTCCTCCAAATTAATTCATTCGTCCACTATATTTGACCACTCACCCAGTTTCCTAATTAGATCTCGTATCATTGTAGTTGCTAATCCGAACACGCTCTTCGTTCAATATCCACGAAAGTTTAGCTCAGACTGACTCGCTCGTGTTCAAAACTTATAAATAATTTTTGATCACTTAATCTTCTGGTTTTTCTTACAGTGTTTTGTTTGGACCGCTGCGCCGTCAGGAAAACACGGAGAGCCTTCCCAGAATATGTCACCATCAAGAACAACGTTTTCACGGAAAACAAGGTATGCACTGGAGATTGCTTAAAATCACTCACGAGTTTGCGAGTTTGCGATTCTTTACGTAATTGACCAAAATGTTTATCGTATGCAGGGCCGGCCATCTGGGGGTGCGACGGATGCTGTGCACCGGGGCCCCGCGATTGGGGGGGGCCCCAACAGGATCAAGAACTAAATTAATATACTCTTGCAACTAAAAAATTTAGGGCTCCAAATAGTTTGTTGCACCCAGGCCCTTTTATAAAGATGGCCAACACTGATCGTATGCCAGGGACGGAGCGAGGCAGGTTCTTACAAAAAATATATGTAACATCTCTTGTACTTATAATAAGTAATTGCATATTCTATTTTAAGTTTAAGACACCACCTTTAAGAGGGTTGTTATAGTGGGTGGCTTCATTTTTCAAATCTATACTGATTCAAAAATCCACACACACGAAATTGTAATTCAGCGAGCCAATCTTCTGGTGTTATACTTCAATTTATTCCATCGCTGATAACACGTGTTTTATTTGAAGTTTAATAGAATGGTAATAGCACAGGTTTTCATTCAAAGTTTTATAAATCGACAAGGGTTGTAAAGAGGTTACATTCGTAGTAATTAAGAGAATCAGGAGGTACCAATTTGTTTAGGAAAACATAGAGGGTGTTTTCCCAGAATGTTGCCATCAAGAACAATATTTTCCAGGGAAGCAAGGTAACTGCGAGGACCGCTCACGAACGAGTTTACGAGTTTGAGAATCGTGATTTACGAAAATGTTGATCATACGCCGATACTTTTTCTATTCAGCCACTTTCTGTGTCGTGCAATCGATGTTATCGCAGAGGAACGGGTCCGCGAGGAGCTACGTACTTTTCCGCCGGTTGATGGGGTCGGCTCCTTCGTAAGGAAAAACCTTAGGAAAATGAGTGATGATTACCGAATCGGGTGGTAGGAGGAGGAGGGGATACTTCGAACGAACCAATCAGAGTTTCCCGAAGATGAGCGCACCGGAAAGTTGCCCGATTCCCGTCGGAAAAGAGGCGGCGCGTTTCCATCGAGCGTCGCTGCTGCTGCGCGCTCTGCTACAAATGAGATCGATTCCGCTCGAACGATCTTTCGTTGCAATGCGATTGCGTTCCGCGCTGCATGAGTCATTCCGCGACGAACCGCGCGCTCGCTACGGGAAGCCTCGTATTTTCCAACTTTTGTCAAACTCCCTGCAATTTGATAGTCTCCGGGAACCAGTTCCGCTGAAATTACAACTTCCCCTGTCCAAACTATTCCGGAGATGCACGGTCGCCAGCGTTTCTGTATACGTATCAGGCGCAAATACGAAAACCATATCACCCCGTACCGGAAAAATAAGGAATTCTCGATAGCACACGATGGGAACATGCCTCGTCAAATCAACGCACACTGTGTCCTCAAAGCCGATAATTCCAATCTGTTATTCGGTCATAAATATAATTAATAAATCTTTCATCACCCTGTTTTACTTCGATTCGTTAATTTTACATTTTCCGTAGAACGTTTAAATAATGGGAAAACATGGAAAGCAATCAATTTAGAGAATATTTATTTTACGTAAAGATCCATAGTCTACACAAGAGTTGAGTTAAAAATAATGTAATAGTATTTCTAAATTCTTCAAGCACTTTTACAGTTTTACAACAGACCCAGCTAATCCGTCGTGAACACGTAAAATCAACTTATAACGAATTTGTTAGCGTCGGGTAAATTGTGCCAGCCACGCAACATTTTCTTATCAAAAACATATAGAGCGGAAAGGATGGAACGTGGCTCGCGAAGAAACGGCAGCCACCGTCAAGAGTTAATTATTTCATCAATTTCTTTGGACACGAAGGTGTCTCTAACACCTTGCAATAACAGTTTCGCGAGTAACGTTCGCAGCGACTCGTTAACCGAGACAAAAGAGCTTACGCTCGTCGCGTCGCGGGTAAAACGGAAGTCCCATGTCTGGGGCGTTAATCCCCGCTCGTCGGGTATGCTGGCAAGAAGCAACCAGGGCAGAGTATAGTGAAACGACTCCGTTGTAAACTGCATTCGCGCGTATTTGCGACACGAGTTCGGAACGCATTCGACAGAGCGTTCCGGGAGGGAGCCAACCGGTTGACATCGGGACACCGCTTCACCCCTAAGGTGCCTTGAACACCTAAGAACGTGACACGAGCAGGTGAGTGCTCCGTCAACATCGATAAATTCGACGCGGTTTAGCATCCAGACCGCCCTTGATCCGCGGACGACCTCGGCGCAGCTCTAGAAGACAAGCTCAAAATGCGCTTGTGAATTGCGATCAAGAAGTTTCCCGTGCAAACTGCGCGCCTCCGAAAACGTCCCAGTTCTCGCGATCCAGCCTCGTACACGTACTCAAACACACGCTCTCGAACGCGTTCTGACTTGAGAATCCTTGCGTTTTCACCATTCGTTCCTTCCGTGCTAATTTCAACTAACTCCTAATTTTCCGCACAAATTTATCTTCCTGATAACAAAATTTGAAAAATTATAGAACAGAAAATAGTTCTCCATTTTTCTTTGGAATGGCATATATTATATATTGTTTATACTATAATATGAATGACCTTCAATGTCACGCAAGATTGAAAGTGATAGGAACATGTAAGGATCCGCAATATTTACAGATAAATGACGAGAATGCTGTTATTAAAGCTCGTAATTTTTTCTCTTTCCGTTATTCCGATATTTAATAAAATATAAATCGAGTTGCATATTGGAAACGATTGTTCTACATGTGAACGTGTTTACGTGTAAGTATGTCAAGATCTGAAGTATTCGGTACGCTCCAATTTGTGTCGATTTAATTTACGCTGGAAAGGTTGTTTTTAAGTGACAAAAACAATTGTAAAATACAGAATCTGAAATTCATCGTGTTCGGATTCGGTTTTGTTCTAGTGTTAATCCACTGTACCTCTCCTCTCAGAAATTCGAGGAACGTGAGTAACGTATTAACCTCGTCGGTTACGATCAATTGAATCGTTCTTCATTTTATCGGACTCTTTCTACCCGCTTCGAGTTCCTTCAGTCAGCATACTATCGTGCATCCAGCCAAAAGGAAACAGAGGCTGTAGAATCGATTTCTCCCCGATAAAAAATTACCTTCGCATCCCTGGCCACCTGGCCTTGTTTTCTACTCGCTTAAGCAAGCCCCGGGGTCGCTAGAAAGTGTTCCGTGGTAGTCGAGGTCATCGTCGTCTCTCGTCTCGCTTTTCCATCGAGCGGTTTTCACCTCTCGGTCTCTCGGAAAAATGTCCGCCCCATCGCGATAAATAAATCGTCTCGCGGTGTCAGCAAGTGTTGCGTTACCGTTCGAATTAGCCCCGATTAAGATTGCCCGGCCGATAATTAATCTCCCTGGACGGTAACGAGCCCCGCTAATCTGATATCGCTTATGCATCGAGTGCGCGCGAAGAAAGCTGCTTTCGATACCTCCTTTCATACGAGCCCCGGGGAAGAAGTCCTTGAAGATTCTTTTCTGGATTATTTCCAGCCCAGAAAAGTCCTTAGACCGAGCCCCGGTCTTAAAGTATGATTAATCTTTCCCTTACAGGGGCTCGAAGCTTCTCGGCAGACTGTTAATCTTTATCAATACCGCCAGGACCGTGCAATAGCCCCCCAACGAACTATAATCTAGTTGCAGACTGCACCGAGTTTTGCGAGACTCCCCGTTATAGTTAAAATCTTTTTGCGCTGTTTCGACTCCAAATTGTATGCGTTCCCCGTGAAAAGTAATTAGCCGAACACAAACCTGTGGAGACGTTAGAAGAATGGAACGATGCTTCCATAAAAATTTATATAAATCCTTCGATCATTTGATCTATTGGATTTATTCTTCTATTACAAGTATTTCGGATCTCTCCAACAACGGTAAATCGTCGTTCGGTTTCTCAATTTCACTTAATAAGAGTATCTGAAAGCATTGCCAATTGCATAGTTACAACAATGGAGTGCCAGCCAGGGGATCTTTGGATTCTGGATATCCGCGGGAATTAACGGGGGTAGTTTCCAAGGATTTCCCAAGATCGTGAAAAAATCGACTGCCAGGAGGACGGCTCGTTCCCAACAGGGATTCTGCGACAACGACGCCCGTCGCGACGGTAAATCTCCCCCGAAAAAAGTCCTGTCCCGGTCGAGGGACGTCCCGGCGTCGCAGTCGGACAAAAGTTAGCCGGTCGCGGAGCGGCGGCTCTCAGAGCACGTTTCGCCGCATTTATCTAGATGTATCTTCTAGTTCGGCACGGGACAGAAATATGGGAACGGGAATTGAGTTTGGGCGTGGATGGACAACCTACACTCGTCGCGATTCAACCTCTCCCTCTTTGACGCGCAATCAGCGTCCCCGCGAACGACGCCGCGCGATAACACTTACGCAATTCCAGTTGCCCACCAAGCAAACTGCTGCGAGTGACAAACCGGGTGGGACGCGGTCATTTCGGCGACCATCTTAGTATAATGGAAGTTTCTCTTACAAATATCCACCGATCCAGAGGTGTAGATTCGCCCCTGGGACAGATGACCATTACTTTATATACACCCTGTACAATTCGACGAAAAAAATGATAATCCGCTGGTCTGAGTTAGATCTTGTGTTCCTTGCAATAGAATTGATAGTATTATCATTTTTTTCTCGTCGAATTGTATAATAATGCATTCAGACAATACGAAAAACTTTTTGATCCCTGACTGAAAGTTTAATCGAAGGCAGGGATCGAAATGAACAGTTTCATGTTTCGTTTTGTCTGTAGCTGAGGTAAACGTATCAAATCTACGGTTGAGTTCAGAAATATTCGGGGACACAACCGCCTCGGCGAGCTATGACAACGATAATCGACTGTTTCCAGTAGGAGCTGCTGGTCGAGGAAGTAGAGCTCGGTCGGCGGCGTATTTATAACGACAAGCATACATTGACATAAAAATGCAGAAGGAACGGTTGGTACCGGACTGTTTTCATGTAGTTCACGCGACCCCGGACAAATTCTCTGGCGGGTTTGCTCGAGTTATGCATTGGTATTTCTATTCGTGTAGGTGGAAGCGATTTCGAGAAGTTCTCCCGGGTAAACAGGGTCGGTGCGACGCGGCGCGGCGACTGGGGAGAAATTGCAAATAAAAGACGGATCCGCGGCGGCGTTTTATTGCAACTTTCCAACCCCCTTCTAAACGGGAGTCGCGCGAGGGGATGCAACGTTCTCGAATATAAAGGAGATATCACCTCGCCGAGTGAAACGGAAGCGTTAACAGTATACCGTTCGCGCTGGAATAAAACGAAAATAAAAAAACAAGCGAAAAAAACTCTCGTCTCATCGTTTCATTGATTAAAAAATGTAGATCGCCGCGCGAAAGGGAGACCCAGCCGAAGTAAAACGTACGGCTCACTTGGAAGACATCGAGCGGTCAATCTGATCGATGGTTGCATCCGATATTGGAGTGCAATTTTTTTTTATTAGAATATCTTAGAAAAGATTTATTACAGCATTAGGTAATAATGTGCAAACACAAATAGCATATACTTAGCGAGAAGTATTATCTATAAAAACATAAAGGTGAACAAATTAACATTTTTCTTTTTGATAACACAAAAATCCGAATTTATATAGTTTTTTCAGAAGTAATAATCTTCGTGCATTATATAAATCACACTGCCAAATAACATGATTGAGAGTTTCAGGTACCATAAGATGTATACTACTAATGTATAGTTTTATAACCCCCTATGGGGAGTTCCAATTGAGCTCTACAAAAGAAAAAAAGATCAGTATAAGGAACTCTCGAGATGCTTAAGGAAAGAAAAGTAGTATTCGAGTGCAATGCTTAACCGGTAAGATGGCCGGGGAATCGTTAACAATTTTTTCGCGTTAGAAGCATGATTCAGAGGGCCGTGCGGCGCATTCAGTTTGCTCGCATTGTTCCGCGCCAAATCCGAAATCGTGGACACCGCCGGAATATGGGATGAGGGCTGCCGGTCCGTGGAACGGCAAACAAATGGAGGAAAGCGTAGACAGAGAGACGCCGATTAAACAGGGGGCGAAAGGGGGGTTGCTGGTGGAAAAGCGTGGTAGAGAAACACAGAAAAGGAACCTCAGGAAAAATTGGAGGGCGGAAGAATCGGGCCAGCAGCGGACTCCGCGGAGAGCCTTTTAAACGAGACAGACCGGCCCGCCGGGAAAACATTGAAATGAAATCCGGCCTGGTCATCCCAACGAAAGATGTCATTCATTTTTATTCCTCGTTCCTTGTCTTTTTTCTCTCTCTCTCTTTCTCTCTGCCCACGGACGTTCCCCCTAGGGTAACGCGGTCCAGGAAACTTCCCTGGAAAACGAGCCCTGTCCTGGAAAATATCCGACGGGGAGACGCGTTATGGAAAAACCGATCGAGCCGTGGAAACAACGTGACGAGAGAACGAGCAGCAAACTATGCAGTTTCGTTGATTTCCCGGACAGACTGCATGCCAGGGCATCGAGCTTGTCCAGGTAACTCTAGTCAATTGAATCGATCAACATTCGTTCCGCGGACCCGACCGCTCCAGAGAATATTCCTTTCGAGCGTGATCGACGAACAGTTTCACCGTGAAAGCCTGTTCCTCGAGCTTAACCCCAGCATATCATTCTTGATTTACGGGACGGCCGTTCCTGACGGTCGCGGGAGACTATACGGCAACTCGGAGACGGGATTCGGGAAGGTGAAGGCCGTATTTTGCTCGCAATGTTTCATTAGATGTTGAAGCAACGTTAAATAAATAAATAGTAAGTAAGTTCGATCACCCGTAGCGTTCCGCTCGGAAAACAGGCTGCGTGCCAAAAACCTTCCCGGAATCAACGGTTCAGCACCGCAGGATCTCGGACAAGTGCGGAGTCTCGAGAATCACGTAATTCCGGCGCAATCTCTATTCAGGCTGTGCGATTGCGGGTCTCGCGGACAATTTTCTAATCCGCGGACCTGTCCGCGCCTCCACTGGGAAGCAAAAAGACACGAAAGTGACGTCAATTCGTCTGCACCTTGGTCGCCACGACGTCGCCAATCAATGAATGAAATTGCATTTGCATTTCCCTGACGTTATCCGCCTCTGCTGGCCTCACCTCTGTGTAAACCTGGGGACAATTTATCGGACGAGGCAATCTGAGATCTCGCTGGTGAGGAGAACGTGGCGTGAGTCCGTTCCATGGTGTTCCATCGTAAAATTATGGTCGGTCCTCGACGATTTCGGGATGAGAAACAACGGCAAACAACGGTCCGACCACTGCGAGCAAGGATTTTCGGTAGGCGGCTGAAGATTGATGGACTTGCTCTCCGTGTTGCAACCCGTTGCAACGGTTTGCATGATGCAGCGAGAAAACTGGCTGCACGGGATAAGCTGCAGGGAATGAACCGTTTGGTATCGTGCGCGTTGCTATCGACACTTCTTCGCGAAAACTGAAACGCGTCATGCAACACGAAGGAGCTACCCCTATAGCACTCAATTGATGGTTCGACGTTTTTCAATGTTTCACCTGGCGGAGCTAACTCGCCGAACCATACCGTTTTGCTGTTTCTCGCCTTCCCGGAAACGATGGCGACTCCAGCAATCGATAGCATCGTGTATGTGTCTGTGCACGTGCGCGTGTGCGCGTGTAGACTCAATTGCACTTTTAATGACGACTTAACACTTGCAGTGAGAATTGAGTTCTGCTTCTTCTGTGTTCGAATCTGTGAAGAGCATGTTTGATTTAGGCATTGAATGACTAGACTGCGGATTTTTGTTCGTGAAGAAATTAACTGGATGAAATATAAAACAATGAAACATATACGTGTTCAACGTAGGAAGACTATTAAGGATTCACTTCTTAAAAATGAATTTTCATTTAACTGCTGCTTCCCACAATTGATGCGGAATATTTATATTTTACATAAATCTCACGATGGTGGATACGCAGGGAACTCGAACAGGCAGTGAGAGACACAAGTGTTTACTATACTCTCCAATGAATTTGACAAGGAATTAGCTGCAGAAATAGTATGCGGCTTTTTTTAGTTATCGAGGAATTCTCGTAACGCCTGTCACGAAAGAGAAGCGTGTGTATGGCCCGACGCTGACGTCGCAAATTCCTCTCGCGAAGCGTGCAGCCAGCTCTTAATGAGATTCGTGAGATACGAGACACCCGGAGACGCGTCCCTTTTTTCCCAGGTTTCGCCCATTGCGGCGAGTATTTCGCGCTGGCAATTCGCGAGCGGCGTAAATCATGCGCGCGTTCGCCTGTCGTCTCCGGCTAAATAGAATTTACGCGCTGGAACGGGTCTCTTTCAGAGGGTTTCCACCCTCCGCGGCAGGAAATAGTATTAGGGCTGGCACGCGTTCGATACTTGTCAAACTTCATCGGAAGCGGTCCGATAGAGCGAAACCGAATTTCAGATGTCTAAATAGCCAGTCTGCAGCATTGGAAACGTCTGCGGGGCTTCAGAAAATGATTCCCCGCGGAAGAAGCTGTCGGTAGAGCCGACTTAAAAATTTCTACGCCGGAATGTAGAGAGATTTCGATCCCAAAGGTTGCGGTTCTGATTATCCGCGTCTTGCGGATCTTGGAGAAGATCATCTGGGATCTATGGGAGCCGGTACACGCGGCGCGACGATGCCTCCATCCACGAGTTTTCAAATATGCGGCGTTTTTGATAGAAATGGTAAATTAAATAAATTTCGAGCACTCTGTGAATTACAGCATCAATAACTGAAGTTAAAAGTTTCGGCGCAACGGTTGGATTCTTTAATACTGATTAAAAAAACAATTTTTAACTTCAGTTATTAACAACAAATACGATCGACATAAGAAACATATTTATTATATTGCATGGATTGATTCTCATTACTTCCTGAGCAACCCTGTTATCTAAGTCAGCGATTCTCGTCGGCGCAGCCCGCAAACTCGAAAACGCGGAAACATTTCGACTAACGGATTCCGCAAAATAAGTATACAAGAAACACAGGTAAGCTTCCCTGTGGAGGCAGAGCGTCTCTCGTCGCAGTTTCCGGGAAGCAGCGGAGAAATTTAACGCGGTTCCGCGTCGCCGCGTTATTTTACTGCGGGTTGTGTATTTTCCAGGAGGGAAGCACTTTTGCGTGCGCGAATATTCTTGCTCGGCTTCCCAGTTTCGTTTTAAACTCCGTCTTAACTTACCCTGTTCCTCTCTGTAGCCGGCATGTCGGAAAGAAGCAAAGATCCCCGATACAGAGAGAAAGAGAAAGCACGTTGTTTAATGATCGGCTCGTACAAGCTCGAACATTCTGACGCGGCAGGGGTTTACGAACCAGGACTAGGAACGGTTCGGTTCGTTCGTTGAATTTCACGCAAATAACGTTACGCAGCCTTGGACTACGGCGTCTTGAATTACACGTGTACCCCGGCAAACAGCCGCAGGCCTGTGCGCTCCGCGAAATTATTAATCCACGTTTATTCGGAACTCGCGTGCCCCTAGTCACGCGACACGACCTCTCCTTCCCGCAGCGTTACCCGGCGTGTTTCTTGCCGAGAACCTGCTTTTCTTCGCAAATCATACTTTATCCAGTTTATCGGCTCATTAGCTGCGAGAGAGTGCGATTTGTCGACGCTTGGTACTTTGTACCCGATTCGGGACAGACCTCTTTAGCAATTATTCTGAAGTAGTCGATTATTTATAGTCGCTAGCCGTCGAGGTAGGTCTGCATGCAAACATTTCATTTTTCTAGGCGTTATGCCGTGTGATAAATAGCTGTGTTCGTTTTATCGAGCCTACTTCTCTCGTTCAATCCTGCCTCATCCGGTTTATTGACTCCTTGGCTTCGGGGAAAGCGATTTGTCGATGTTGGGGACTGTGTTTCTAATTAATCTTTATTATTTCGTTATAATGTTAGCCCTCAAATGGTATACTATTTCCTTGGACAGAAAGCAGCGATTTCTGAAGTCATTTCAAACAGCTTTCTTGGACCAATCAGAGCACAGACCCCAGTGAGGCTTGATGGCTATTGGGGATGCGCGAGGGGAAAACAATTCTTTTATTTTAGTGCATCCAAGCATTCAACAAGCCAATGTCGAGATACAAAATAATCGTACAAGAATTTTCCACTAAAAGCCCACAATTAAAAGAGTGACAATTCCAGAGCATCCACGATCATTTCGGGGCTTTTTAATTTCATGCCTCAGCCAAGTTTTCCGCGCAACTTCCGCCGAAACAACGAACTCCCGACGAATTGTCGGTTCGCAAATATTTTCGCGGTTCTCGCTCCACAGCTTCGACTGGATAAATGTTATTGAATGTAGCTCGAGTTTCGAATAACGATATCGAGAAGCTCGATTCTGCTCGGAGGAGGCGGTAAATAGACGAATGAAGAAACGCGGAGACGGGGGTGGTCAGACTTTTGCTCGTCTTCGCAGTTCGCCGCGTGAAAACGACGATTCGGGATAGTTCGAACGGAACCTGGGAGAGAGCCCGGATACGTTTCGGTACGCTTGACAAATTGACGAGAAACTCTCGCAAGTCTTTCCTTCTCTTTTTCCCCCTCTCTTTTTTTCTCTCTCTCTCCGACCTCGCCGGTGACGCGAACTTAGCGCATTACTTTGCGCAACTTCACGAGGTTGCACACCAACGTTTCACCCCGAGTCCCAGTTATTTCTGCCCTCCCCCGCGAGTGGCAGACCATTTTCGGCTCTTATCCGATAAAATATGAGAACCCTGGAAAACTTGTTACTTCGTATTGTCAAAAGTTGCGTGCCACGCTGAATTCCGAATGCCCTCAAAATGATTATAAATGTCACATCGAATCGCCAATCGGTGTTACCCTTCGATTATTCTCGTAATTATTCGAATATTTCCAATTTGATTGACCTGTTAAGTAATAGTTCAGGTTCTTTCTATTAAAACGGTTGTTTCGGCGCAGTTAAAAAATATATAATTCCAGCGAACCTGCAGCGGAACTGCTGCGTCGTATACGGAACAGATCACTAAAAATACTTACTATCATATTACTTTCTCAAGTTGCATCAAATTAACGTCCATTCGGAGGCATAATCGTTAATGTAAAAATAATTCGTCTAGCTGAAATTTGTCGGGAACTGATTTAAGCGTGATCCTGAAATACATTGCTAACGATAACGAAATTCTGAATTAATCGCTAAGAAATTGTACAGGAATGGTCGCATAAATTGGAGTGTCCCAAAAATATCGTTCCTGAGACAGCAAATGGCTCGTTGAATTAATTAAAACCTTACGAACAAATAATAGGTATCTACAACGAAAATAGCGAGCCTAATAATATCAAGTTTGAACGTCGCAAGAAGAACTTCTGGAGAATGGAAATAGAAAAGATGCAAGTGGAAATCAACCGTAAATAGCAAACACGCTTTTCGAAGAAACGATTGTATGAAATCCTTGATGTAGGACAATAAGGAGCGACTGCTACGGTTCGAAGTAGATTCAGTTCGTGTTTCAAGAATTTCGAAAATCCTCTCGGGAACCGGGATATTTTCTATCGGTTTGCCGGGTTCAAAAGCTATTCCAGGATATGAAAAGCTTTGCGGGTATGGAAATAAGCCGATTGTACGATCCCAGGAACGACGAAGAGCCGACCACCTTGTCGCTTCGAACAGAAACGCCGAGCGCTCAAAGCCAACCTAATCAACACTTGGAGTGCAAAGGGTTAAACGTATCCTACACGGTCTGGTCCGCAGCCTTTGCAGCATAATCGGTGAATATTTAGGTGAAGCGTTTACAGTCGAGTAACGCCGAATCCTCGAGCGTAAACTTTATATCTGCTCATCTTTACGGTGCACCAAAGCGAAACAAGAACAAGGCAGAACTAGCTGGCATTGTCGAGGTCGAATAAAAGTATACAATCACGAGCTGGAAAGAATCCACTATGATACTTTCTTGATCTGCGACCAAATTGATAATTTAGAATTATTTGGAAGTTCAACGAATCCGAAAGAGTTCCAAAAGAAGGAGACACAATTGGGAATATTATAATACAATCACGAGCTGGGAGAAATCCACTGTGATACTTTCTTGATCTGCGACCAAATTGATAATTTAGAATTATTTGGAAGTTCAACGAATCCGAAAGAGTTCCGAAAAAAGGAGACACGGCTGGAAATATTATGATACTTTTGTTTAAAAATTGCCAGGTACTTTCGGCCGACCGGGCGATTATTCTCGAAGACACGGAGCGAGATAAGAGACGGCAGAAGCGTCGGTGGTTCCGGCGATCGAAGAGTCATCAATAGTCCCGAGGGGCGGCTGCAGTTGCGCGCTACGCCAATGCGAAGTCATTTGCGTAAAGGTAATTAAGGTCGGGCGAACGAGGAGGATCGACCGCGAAATTCGACTCGTCTCGACGTTCTGAAGGAGGGAATTGCGGCGAGGCGCAGTCGCTAATAAGCCCCGAAACGAAACGTTTAACTAATTAAGAATTTCGCGACCTGCCTTCTTTCCCCAGCTAATTGAACGATTCCCTTCTTTCTTTTTCCTTTGCGTCCTTTCTTTCCTTTTCCCTTTCGGGAATGGGCGTGCTCGTGCTCACGGTCGTTACCACTGTCGCTCCATGATCGGTCTACTGCACACGTTTGTTTGTTTTACGATACAAGTTTGCGCGGAAACGCGTGAAATTTTTAACGAGCACCGTTTCACCGGACTTCCGAAGTCAACGGTTGTTACGGCGAGAAGGCGGTCGATTTGACTGTCTGAAAGAACTTTGTTTTACAAGAGTTCGCCGAACTTCGATGCCCGTTCGACTCCTCTGTAAAAGAGTCGGGAACGATGATCGTAATTACAGGTGCGCCCGGTTTTTTCACCGGAATTCGTGATCTTAAAATTACTCGGAACTTGGAAATTGCTTAAAAATAATTTACCAGTTATTCGAAGTCCTGATCAAACTACGAATTAAGAATTGAGAAAGACATGCGATGAATCGTTGCGTCTAGCGTAGTGTAGCTTAAACTGATATAAGATTGCTGAATTATATAAGACCGGAAGAGCTTCGCAAAAGAATCGATGCAGCCTAAATCAGCCATCTCGGATCAGGGAAAGTTTCGCTCCTCGAGATACGCTCCGTGGAGAGGTTCGACGGAACAAGATATTCAAGATAATGAATCAAAGCGGCCGGTAATTAATCTCTTCGGAAGTTCCCCGTTGGCTCGCTGCCGAACAACGGCTCGAGGATCGCGGATCGGCCCGAAGAAATTTCCGCGTTTCGCCCAGTTGAAATTATATCGACGAAAGAGAATCGCTCGAGGAGGAGGAACTACGTAATGGGGAATCTCTTCGCGCAAAGATTGCCCGATCGAACAGAACTCCGGGCAATTTCGTCGACGTTTCCACACTGGCCAGCTCTACTTCTACCGAAATCAGCCGTTCGAAGATCAACCAGCTCTGCAATGCCTTTTCCTTTGCGTGCGCCAACAAAAACTACAAGATGCCCTTTTAATCGAATGCTTTGATCCGAGAAGGTTTGTTCGCGAATCGTTCGATCTTCGTAGTGAGACGATAGTCGTGTTAGACTATTACAAATGTGCATTAAACATCATTTAACAATGAATTTTTCATTACGTACGGCCCACTAACAAGAATACAGTTATAACTTATTTCATGAATGTAATTCATGAATAGTGATGAATATTGTTTTATATGAAACTATATTCTAGTATATTCTTCTTGTATATTCTTGTATATTCTTGAATGCTATTATATATTGTTTTATATGGAAGTATATTCTCCTATATTCAAGAACATCAAGATTTTTTCAGCTTTCACACATCGTTATCGAGGAAACGATTACTCTCGTGTTTCTGCGTCGTCGTCTCCGGTCGTGCGACACGAACGATTCTCGGAACCCTCGTGTCCGAGTAATTACTCGAGCGACGCTCTTGTGTCGAGAGATCGGCAACAAGGCGGGAAACTTCCTAATAACTATATACTTAAGTAGCCGCTAATGGTACCTCGCGGTCAACCAGTTGAACAACTCAATCGAACGGACCTGCTCCGTTGGCTTGATCCTGTTTACGCGGTAATTGTTTTTGCGGATTAACGAGCACGGCTAAGCGAAATCGCTAATGGGAGAAAAACTGGCTTGTTATTAATCCTCGGCCGGCCAGCTGTTTTATTGCTGACAGGTTCCACCTGTTCAACCTGTAGTCGAACAGTTTTCCCATAATTTCAGTACTTAGAATTTTTGTAAAAATCCTATTGATTCTTCACTCGTGGTGTAATTGCAAATAATGCAAAAATTTACAAGAGTATCAATATATTCTTACAACTTAATAAGCAACAAAATAAAGACTCTATCCGATGAACAATTAACTCAGAATATTAATATTTTAAATTTCACTATCCTGTATTTTTAGTGCTTGCAGAATAAACTGTAATCGTAATTTCGATTTGTTTAAAGTATTTTGCAAATATCTTGAAAACTAAGACCGAGCGCCGAGTATCTTTAAGATGATAATATGGTCTAACTTTCGACTGCCAGACACAAACATTTTCGAAATTCCGTGGATTGTTCCCTTGTGAACGACGCGCGTTTCCCATCAGTCACGTATCGAGTAGGACTTTCGTCGAGGTGCTGCGAGAGCGTATTAAACGTCGTAAAATGGTCGTTCAATCAGAAATTCTCTATAAAAATTTTTATACTGGGTCGTCACGCATTTGCTCGAGCTTATACCTCTGCTGCGTCATGTAATCAGTCCGTAGAAGCAGCAGTTGCCTAAGCCCGTTATGGATCACGAAATAACAGACAAGAGGACGTATAGCTGGTCGAGGGACGAAATTTTTACACGATTTTCCGGTGTGTTCGCGTGGACCACTGTTCGGGGAAAAGGAGAGAGACCACGAGTAATTAGAAGTAGCGGCCAGCAGTTAGCAACGATTATCACGATCGAAATATCTCAAGCAGTAATCCTAAGATTTAAATCGAGTCGGAAGGATTTGCATAATCCCTCAAAGACAAGGCGGAAACTTGGACTCGCTAAATTATTCTTTCCATAATTAAGGCGGTATAATCCGGTGAAATACTTGCTCGTGGGAGGGGCTGTAATTCGACGCGTCCGAAGTCGCCAGAACCACGAAAAATTTTACGAAAATGTTATTTAAAAAACTCGTGAATCGTCGGGAGAAAATAACAGAGACTAATGGAAATGATGTTCTCTATGAAAACAGTTAGTTGTCTATGTTCTGGGCTGGCGCTGTACTCTGGGAATTTTGTGAGCATCGGTGTGGCAGACAAGGCGTTAGCCGATTTCGAGGAAGAAAAATAGCGATGAGAAATAAGGGTGAGATATAGAGGAGACAGGGATGAGTCTTGGGAAGGGTTAAACGTTTCGCGGAGCGTGTTTTCTCTATCTGAAGGTGTAATAGTCTAGAACTTGGAATTGAATGAGTCTTTGACGAGAGGTTTGCACACAACGCGAACGAGGGCAGTCTTTACGGTGAATCCAGAGAGCCGCGAGAGCATAAGGACAACGTCGATGAAAGCTTTCGGTGCACATCGAGGAGCGGTTTCACGATAATAGTGAACAGAGCCTGTTGTAATCGCGGACCAACGTGTTATGGTTGCCGGATTGTCGACGGCACGAACCGTACAGCCGACGAGCGTTAATAAAGTGCACGGAGAGCCTTACAAACGCGGCTCGAACACTCCCATAAGCGAGCACAATACGAAAGCGACGCGCCACACTGGTTTCCGCCCAGAGCACACAGCGCACCGTGGCGGACGAGTTTGCGAAAGCGAGGGCTCGCGGTAAAATTCGATGCAATTACGAGCGTAATCACGGAACTGCTCGTCTCGCGCTCTGATTTCTCTCGGTCGATGGATTAACGCAGTCCTAGGAGATTAGTACAATAACAACAACCGATGCACACCACACTATTCCACAGAAACTGCTCTAAGGGTTGCAAAAATGAAAGCACGATAACATTGCAAATATGCACCGTAACGTCTCGGGACTGAAATGTTACTTAAATCGTGTACTATTCCTTAATCTCTTGAAATTCAACACGAGACAGCCTAGATAATGCATGTACCAGTCTAACTCTGGAATTGTGTCAGTCTACAGATAACACAAATGAAGTATTGTCGTACGGCAAACACACACATAGTTTAGAAACATCGTTGGTAGTTCCTATTGGAAAATCTTGCATTTCTGAAAATTTGAAAAATTAGGTTCGGAACAATATGAAAATCGGAGGTATTCGTGTTCCGAAAGGACATGAAGGGCTCGTTATCTGTCGACAGTACCTTTATCAATACATTCGGCTATCTACATGCAGAGATCAAACATGACCAATTGACGATAGTATTATCAGTTTAGTTAGAAAATATAGTTTTAATCAGACTATTCAGGAAACAGCACGGTCGGTCAGTATAACATAGAAGTAGCTTTGTCACGTACACGAATGAAATCGCGAAGTCGTATTTCCACGGTTCGCGCCACCAATTGACGCGAGCAGACGCGAATAACAATCGACAGACCCGTTAAATACACAGCTTGATATCGCCTCTCGATTTTCCGGCATGATCCCTTCTCTGCACTCGGCCCGCGGAAACACCTACCGGGAATGCAATTAATATGCATCCGCCGTCGATGAAAAAAAAACACCGGCGTGAAATTATCGAGAGAATACACACGCCGCTAGTGCGTTGGCTTCGCAAGAGCCCGTTGCCGAGCCATGAATATATACATGTAAATCCCGTACACAGACAGGCCGAGTTACAAGCGGGATCGCGACTTTTACGAGGCCATAACCGGGGAATTAAAATTTTTACACGGACCACGCCATTTTGGACGCGATTGCCCGTGAAACGGAGTAAATTGGTTTTGTAATGGCCGCGCGTTGCTTCGAATTACCGCGGATTTGATTTTATCGATGGGACACCGAGAAACGATCGCGTCGTTTATAATATGGAGCGAAATCTCGTTTATCGGGGCTGTTGTGCAAGCCTAGACACGCAGTCTGGTACCTAACGTTGCTCAGAAACTTTGAAAATTAACGCAACACATAGGGTGTCTCAAAATTCGCTCAACATCCAGAAATGGGAGTTTCCTGTGATCATTGGAAGCAATATTTTGATTTGCAAAAATTGCGTCCGAGGTTTTGTTAACCTTCCGGTACTCGCGCGTATCACACAAACACAAGACTTGCGTACAATGTGTCTAGAGTGGGGGGTAACTTGTGGAGGGGATCGAGCTCTTGTTTACGTTTTGTTTGGAGCGTGTTATGTCGTGTCAGTTGACTCCTAGTCCAGTCAACTGCTTGTAAATACTCGTGTTCTCTTGTATGTAAAAAAACGTAGCGTACACCGTAACTGCGTAAAGATCCGCTGGGGATAATGACGATGTATGCGCAACAGAACGGTATCGCCTCGGAATTAGCAAAGGACTCTCGTGGAAGATATCGAGAAACGATTCCCTAACGAGGGAACAGAAATGGTCGAGCGGACAGGAGGAAGAACAGCGGCTAGTCCTGCGAAACAATCGAAGTAACGACCCTGTCGATAGATAAGAAGGGTTTGTCGCGTCGATAAAGGTGTGGTATACTAACCTTCGAACCAACACGAACAAGCGTAGAGACACGCACACGCGCAGACACGCTGCGCCGATCGGAACTCGTAGAAATCATTTCCTCGAACTTCCACAATAGTCGAGCTGCTCCGGAATACTTGTGTACACGCGTCTTATCGGCCGTATCGGTCCGCCATAACGTGACACCCTCGAGGAATCCTACTTGAGATTAGGTCTACGAGGCCTGGCTGTAAGGTTGCGTTCTCACGAGCAGGCTCCTATCAGGTAGCGCTACTTTCTGGATACTTGCAATCACGTCTGCGAGTCACTGAACACCTGGTTATTATTGCACACCTCTTCTAATGGGAAATGTTACTAATATTTAATACGTGCTCACGAGAAGACTGCAAATCTTCATGGAAAATAAAAACCACTTTAATATTACAATTCGTATAAACATTTTAATCAACTAACACATTTGTATTTTGAAATTATTTCAATCCGTGGAATGTATTTACACTGGTTACAACATAATGCGATCGAGTAATTTACACTCCACTTACAAGCAGTCTAAATTGCTCGGGACATTGAGAACCCAATTACAATTAGTATTTTCATTCATATCTTAGTAGGAAATCCCTTGCTTAATAGTCCGGTGGAAATACGTGGAGCATTTTCGTGGATGCCAATTAAGTCTATGTAACACGATAATAGAAATCGTATTTTTAGCGAAAAATCAAAGTGTAGAATAGATGAAAGGTACATTCTGAATTGAATCTGGGTCAACTGTCAGGATGATTATTGACTGGCGAGAGTTTTTCTCCTGATTTTCAAAGCAAAAATAGTTGGCACGATTGGATAAGACGCATTGGATCAAGAACCTCGATCGGAATCGAAAAGATCATCGCTGCTTTTAGCGAGTTCGGGATCTGAACGAAAAAAGCATATTGAAAATGCAACAAATTTTGCTCGGAATAGCCCGCTACATATTTGCAAAAATATGAATGTCATTCACGAAAAAGACTTTTCAAACAATTTCCACTTCCGATTGCCACTTGCTGAAGCCACGGCTGCATTCTTAAACAACGTTCTTATTAAAGTTGAAAGCATCGGAATGCATTTATTCACATATTCGAAATCAAGAGCGGTGAACTTCTATCGATGACGATTTGGGAAATTGTTGAACACATCGCAAACCATGATTAATTCAAACGATGGACACTTCGATTAAGCATTGTTAACACGTTGACCGCTACACCAATTTTGGGCGTCGCGTCCTGGGCATTACAATCGAATTTCCATAATTCAAGACCGCGATGACGACATGTTAAGTAGAATCATTACATAAATAAATGCAACCGCATCCTCGGCGATAACGCATTTCTCTCAATGGTACAAATGGTTGCCTGCTTTCAAATAAAAAATTCTCTAGTCACTGATATTCATCTTGTTTTGGAGAACACCCTGTATATGACACTAACATGTTACGTAAAATTGCCAAGTGTGTCTCTGGTCACTACAGTAAAGATCCAAATACTGTCCGCGGTCAGGGTCCCAAACGTTGTCTAGGCTTACTCACTCCACTGCCTGTCAACGCTGTCCCGCGCCCAGTGGCGCGTCATGACTAGTTGGGGCCCCTGGTCAAAGTAGATTTCGGGTTCCCTTTGAAATTTTTTATGAGAAAAGCGTAGAATTTGGATCTTGGTTTGTGTTCGGGACCCCTTTTGCCTCCGTCTGGCCACTCTGCACGCGCGCTACACGCGCCAGCGTACCTCTACTCAGAGTGGTCAGACGAGTCCGACCTTGGAACTCGCGAGGGGAATACAGTACCCCTTCTCTGATGACCAGCTATATGCGCGCTTGCGCAACGTGTCTCCCATGCGCCTTACTCGATCTCCGTCGTGCTTGCGCATATTGCTGGTCATCAGAGAAGGGGTACTGTATTCCCCTCGCGAGTTCCAAGGTCGGACTCGTCTGGCCACTCTGCTTCTACTATGTCGACGACGGTGCGTCAGAGTGGGGGATCGAGCCGGTTGAGCGAACGGAGGGGAAAATCCCAAGACGCACGAATCTGACAACACTGCTATCCGTGTTTCATTCTGTCCTTCTCCGAAATCCGAAAGACAAGTCTATTTTGTTCTCCCAGAATACGCCTGTAAGACAGCATTCGGATCTTTACTGTATAGCCGCCAGTCCGGCCCTACAAAGGTTGAAGATACAATCATTTGAAGAAATGTCGATACTTGATTAGGCTGATGTATAACTCGAACAGTATTATCAAATAACTTCCGAGAAAGAAGAAGGTCGCGGTAGTCGGAGAGGTCAATCGATCACCGATGAAAGAATAAAGAAAAATCCATCGAGCCGGGGATCGTGACTTTGTCGGAATGTCGGCCACGCTCGGAAGCACAGCGAGTGTCTCGGCGGTGGTAGTTCCACGTTTTACGATCCGCTAGCAACGAGAATCCCCGAGGACTGGAAGATTTTCGTGATCTCCGGGGCTTTCGCTGTGCAACCAAGGAGTCCGGGAGGCGTGGGCGAGGAAGTCGCGAGCGAAGTTGAAAGGGTGAATCGATTCGGAGAACTCTCGTACGAGGGAGAAAATTCCATTTTCATAATATCTGACCGGGGATTTCCCGCGACCGCTGGACAAACATTTGCCCCGGCGAACGCGCGGAAAATTCGCCGTTCGTAAACACCGTCGTCGTTGCGGAACTGCCGTTGCGTCCGATCGTTACGCGTGCGCGCGTCCCTTATTTATAGACGTTCTTAGAAGGAAGATGCGTGGGCGTTGGTGAAACACTCGGCAAGAGTCTGTAGAAAGCTGAGTAAGACTATCAATCACGAAGAAGCTGGCCAAGCAGGGGTGGCGCTAGCTCCAGGCTGCTTTGCGAGCTGCCCCCGCTGACGTTTACGCGGGTAATTGCTTTTCCGACACGTGTGCACCGAAGACGAGACGCAACGTTGACGTCGGCGTTCTAGTCGTCAGGCTGGACCATCTTCTGAATACCTGACGAGGGAAACGATGTTTAATCGCGCGCGATAAATCGCCCCCTGTATGTATGCAACAGCTGTTTACGCGTTAACAGCGTATCATGCGCCGTCCGACGCATTTCGATGCAGTTGCTGTTGCGGTGTGCCTTCGAGATGATGCACGGTTGCATTGGTAATGGCAAAACTTTCGAATCAACTGTTAACAAGTAACTGTCACAGCATACTGTGATAATTTTCATATAGTGTTTAAATAACAATTTGTCGAACCAGTGCGCTGAAATCATTAAAAGTTTGTTGCCCCGAAGAAAATTCGAGAAAAATTTACGGGACCTTGAGGACGTAAAACAGTGGTAGAAGACAAGAAGCTCGAAGTTTCTATTGTACGTATATTCTGTACTAGCTCTTACGCTATCAATAACAGTGATCGAGAAAAAGACAAGTCGGGCGCGTTCCATTTGTGTGAAGAATCCGTTGCCAAATTAGCAGTCCTAGTCGGCGATGAATCGAGGATACAATGCACGGAGTATCTCGATGGTGTTGGTCCATTACCAGCACAGAATGATGAAAGGAACCTAGGCACAACCACTGTCTCGATGTTCGGTCGGACGATGCTTGTTCCGCGTCATCTGAAACGTCTTGCCCATATCGATTGGCGCTAGAGGATCCATAAAACGCGAGAGTGGCTATTACCGAGGGGGAGCATTGTGCTTCTTTGGCACGTAAACCAGTCACGAAGTCACCCACGTCTACATTCCAGCTCGTCGTTACGTTAATCGTCACCGGTGTCTCTGCTTCGACGTCTATTCGCGATCTCTCGTCTTCTTTTCACGCTACACGTCATTTTATTATAACTAAACCGCGAATCGTCCATCTTCGTCGGTGAAATACTAAAATTGTCATGGATGTTCTAATGTCAATCCGCACAGAGATTGCTATACAGGGTTTCTCAAACATTTTCCTTTGCTAAAATTGCGTCAGCGGCTTTATTTAGGAGTTATCAACAAAAAACACGGAGCAACCAGAACGTTTCAATCCGTCTATAATAAATAATAATAATAATGTTCTGTAATCTTAAAGAACAGTGTGTCCAAGATTAATTTTCTCAGTTTCACGTGACCCACGAGGTTCGCGGACGTCACAATGGTAGCAAACGTATTAATTATACCAAGTAGGAGTCAGGAGAGGCGTAACGGAGATTTCGAGGATCGGTATGATGGTTTCCGTGATTCATAGATCGTTCCGTAATCTGCGGATCCCCGGTGCATTCGAGGAGGGTACTCGTCGATTGGCAGACGACAGAATCCGTAAAACGTGAGAGCGGTCGTTAGAGAGATAAGCTCTCCAGGGAGCTTCCACAGTTAAATGCTCTCTCGCGCGTGGTCACGCCGGTCGGCCGTAATCCTTTTAGGCCGGCAGCCCTACCTTCGGTTCTTAAAACATTTTCTGTACAGCATGGGGCTTAACGGCTTACTACTTGAGGGCAATCTGTAAAGTGCCCGCTAGGACCAGCCAAGTCGCTCCTCGACCCATTAACAGGCCACTTACCGCCGGCCCGAATACAGACTGATCGAACGGACCGGCGAATGGTCGCTGCCTCGAGAATCGGCGTAACGAGTCAGTAGCTTCTCTTTTTGCAGAGATTTCCGCGAATCTGCATCCTCCCCTTCCCCGCTTTCGATTCGGCACCGAGGACATAGTTGCATAGTGGCTTAGTCATTTATCGAACTTGTGGGAAGGTGGATAAATGCTAAAGGGAGGAGGAAAAGAAAAGGTGTAAGGGTTTGCCACTGACGAGCGTGTGTGTTTGGTGCTCGCCGATCAAGGCACATAGCCGCGGTGTTCTGTCGTCGTGGTACCGCAAAGCAGCATCGTGGCGATGAGCGGTACCTTTTGTTTGGAATACTGGCTGCTACAGAAGCGAGTCTCGATGACCAGAGCGGACAGTTGTCGCACGATTACGAATAAAACAACATCTTTCCACGTAACTTAGCTTACAAAGGAGCATTTCGTCCTGGAACCGCTAGAGGACTCACCAATAAAGGTGCTTGCCCACTAGACCGCCGCATCGCCTGAACTACTACAGTTTTATTCCACTTAAACAAGTCCTCTAACAATCCCGCAATCTCAAATGTATCAAAGAAAAGTACAAAAAGGTTTAATCTCATATCTGCAAACACAGCCCATAAATCCCACCATAACTCCATTGAAGATCTCCAAGAAGATCGTGATCGAACGGAGATATCAGTCGGAAAGATCAAGCTATTGCATCCAGCTAGATCTCCAGAGACGATACCGGGTAGACGCATATCCTGCAGAACAATACAACTAGATTTTCGCCGTCAGTGTCCCGACATCGGCATCCGTCGAACCTCTAATTACGACGTTCGGAGAGAGCCGGCGTAGCACTTCGATCGCCGGAAGACAACAGGTTGCGAAAGGTAAAGGGCGGGTCTGCGAACGGGGACAAACGCTTGTGCATGTCTTTCCGCGGGATCGGACGCTTGTAATTCCGCTCGCGAGCCCGACGGTCATTCCGGCTCGTTAGAAAACGAACGTGGACGAATTTCGTCGGACAAAGCGTGATCACGCTTGGCCAGACAACCTTTGCCGGTTCTGCCAGAAGCCGTGAACAAGCACCACCTGACGGAACTACGTGAACAAGGCGTGCTACAAGCCGCAACAAGCTGTCTCAAAACCCTGCCCGAGAAATTGGCACGTACCGTCGCGACCTGTGCTAGAGGGTTTGCAAACTCTCCGAGAAAATAGCCATCCGCACTGTCACCACCCGCGCATCAGCCCTAGGAAACGACGGTTCCTTGAAAACACAGATGGAACTGACGTCACGAGAATGACCTCGGCCAGGATGACCGTCGTGGGATGATAGCTGCAGCCGTGAATCATCTCTCAGGACGCAAACCGTTGCTTCTGCTGCCTTCAGGGTGTCTGTACGAGGCCTATGAACAGCAACCAGAGAGAAGGAATGGGGTCCCATAGATACCCCGGTCAGTTGAGAACGCCGATGGTTTCACGTTCCTCTAACAACGGATGAAAGGAGTAAAAAATGTTAAAGGAGATCGGGAAATTAAACGGCGAATGATCTGAACAGTATACTCTCGCTAAGAGGGTCACTGGTTCGAGAATGGTAACAAACAATTCGACCGCGATTAGCATTGTCTAATTGAAGGCTCGTGTTCTAGAATTGAAATCGGTATTCCAGCAGATACGCGGCCGATTCTATGTAAAGTAGCGCGTCAAAGGCCTACAGATCAAGTTGGTCCGTGAGTCCCAGTTACACGGCTACCCATGGGAAATCTCAGCGAGCATCTCCGACGGCGCAACCCCTGAGTCACTCGAAAGGCATAAGGAAACATTCTATAGATACGTCTACTAGTGACTGGTGCACCGAGATCGGTAATGGTCGCGAGAATTTCCAGAGGTCTCCTCGGACTACGCTGGCTTTCTCGGCGCCACGATGGTATTCTGATCCGGCGACCTGGGTCGATTCAGTCTTTTGATTAAATTTTCTCGAAGACCACAGGTAATCTCCTTGCAGCCACTATCGTCACGATAATCAGCCGGGCCTCTGTGAATAATCTATCGAGCCCCACCGTAATAGGATTTCGGAGACAATAGCCTCCAGTGTTGTCCCCCGATTTACCGCGGATTACTCCAATTTTTCATTGCGTCTTCGATTAAGCAAAAGGGAAGGAGCTTACGCGATACGACTACTTGCCTCGATTATTATATACGTATTAGAATAATATACATAATGCCATTAATATAGATAGATTAATGTGGAGTCAGATTCATAACCCAAAATAATTTATTTGACTCAACTATTAGGGAGGGAGTAATGTGGCGACTGTGACTACATTCACATATGTTAAGTTACTCACTAATGCGAAGTTTCAGATATATTTAAAAATATTTTGAACGTTGTTATTTTGTTTTAACAAAATAGGAAATGTTTAATCAATAGCTTGGTTTCAAGGAAGAAGGGTCTACGAATTGAGTTTTACAAATTTATTACTAATAATAATTTATTTACAATTTTATAATAGTTATAAATAAATTTAAAATAACAAACTTCAGATTTACATATTTATTGGAGGTTCTAGTACTAAATTCACTGATTATTGATTACTCCCAAACGTCTATCGACTTGTCATTTTTCGAATTTCTTTGCTAGGTTTCCAACCTGTGGATGAAACACATTTAACAAAACATATCAGATGTTATACAAACGGTAAGCAATGTTTATTGATTAACCAAACAAAACGCTCGAATCTCGTTTAATCGAATTCACTCGATACATTTTGCCTCTGACTTATTATGTTTCTCGTTCTCATCGCACGCATTCACATGTTTTCTAACAGATTTTTCAACAGTAAAAAAAGATTTCTGAGCTTCCCTTTATCGAAAGTCCTATTAAAAAAGAAAGAAATTTTAATTTGGCTCTTGTCGTGTCAACGGATGCAGACAATTTTTACTCTGCAGAAGAATCCAGATGGGTCTGCTCGTCACTGGACTGCAGACCTTTACGCAAATCCTCGTTTTCAAGGAGTATTTATCCTGGTTATTAAATGAAGAAATTCATATTTTATGAAAATGATTGAAGTCTTTTCAAACAGAAGGCATCGGACAATGGCTCCAACGATTTCGGTCAAACATTTTCTGGCAGAAGCTTCAAAAATTAAAATCAAAGAAACCGGCCTGCAAACAGTGGCGAAAGGTTCAGAGAGCACCCTTTGACATCGAGGTCCAGCAGCAACCCTTTCGCTTCTCGGCCTGATTCCGGCGAGGCGATGCTCGTGCATAATGACGCCGCGCGGATATTTGCATACCGTTGATCCGAGAACGCGTGATCAATACGAGGGAAAGAATAATTGTGTGTAAAGCGTCGCCACGTTCTCCAAGAACCTTCGAGCCACTCGTGATCCCGCCCGGGTGTCGTCATTAACACGGCAAGCACTTCACCGGTTCTTTTAGCAGACTTGCCACATCACCTCCGCACTGCTAACACCCTTTTCCAACCTTTGACTTATCTGTTTTCACGCCCCCGTTATCCGTTCATCTCTTGCCTGGACTTTTATTTGTTGGCTTTTCGCTGCCGGTTTGGCTCGTGCTGATTCCCGAACCTATTGTCCGGGAAGACACCCACCCCGAGAGCTCTTTCGGCCAGGTATTATACAGGGTGGTCCGAAACTGGTGGCACAATCAAATCCAAGGCGATTATACGAGAAAATCATTCTCGTTTTCGAGGAAATCTACTGTAAATCCCATTTTTCTTAAAATTTACCAAGACTGTGGCTGTATGAAGTACAAAAGAGTTCAAAACACTTCATATTTGCTAATTCAAGTGAATGTTTCAATATTAGTAAGAATATAGTCCAAGTCTTAAAATTTCTAAAATCCACCAAAATTTTCCACACTCTGTAATCTTGTGTATAACAATTGCAAATTGATCTCCTCACAATATACCAAAAGTGTCAAAGGAACCATGGGTGAGTTGAGTTTTAACTCATGGTTCTCTTGACACTTTTTTCCCCATGATGCGTAGAATACAATGCAATAACACAAAACTTTGTCCTTGAAATTCAAGGTCAAGGACAATTTTGCGGCAACTTTTTTTCACAGATTTTCACCGACCCGAAGACGTAGAATACGCCTATGGCAGCCAGGACCAAACATTTCTTTACACCCTGTACGTGGGTGAGGGTAGCGATAGGTCCACCTACAATGAAGAAGAAGAGGCCATACAATGGCTCGTCGACTGGGGCTATGTCTACCAGGGTGGTCACGCAAAATCGCCGGCTCGTAAAGCAGACTTTTGTCCAGGAACCTGGCTTCCCGACCCCTCTCGAAAGGTGAGAAAAAGTTCGTGACACAGGTGACCGAGATCCTGCCATTGTCCTGCGAGATTAGGGGCCCCATCGCCGCCCTTTGTTTACCGACGGACCGAAAACAGGGTCAGATTTATCTCGACGATAGGTAATTCGCTTCTAAACACTTCAAAATTATCCCGTAATATTAAAAACATTCTGGAAATCAATAATGATTATTCTTAGCCCTCATACGTTCCTCGGGGTGAAAATTCGCACATTCAATATTTTGCACATACTGTAAAATTATTCATCCTTTTATGTCTACAGTGGGTGCACAAAGTGTAATTTCTTTTAATTAGGGCCCTTAATGAAAATTTCAAATATATGTTTGTTACATACATGCTGAAAATTTCATCGAAGTCGATTAACATACACACGAGCAGCGAGCGGTTAAAAATGGTGAAAATCGTAGTTTTACACGATTTTTGATCAGTTTCTGCTTAAAATCCACAATATTGTATATCTTTTGATGCCTGTCGTTTTTCCTGTGTCAAAAGGTTTCGATGAAATTTTCAGTATATGTATAACTACCATAGAACCTTGTATATAATAATTTTTTTGGAAAATTTTTTTGCATATCATTTCATAAAGCAATGCTTCTAATTAGTTATAAAAAATCAGGTCGTCTATGAACAAGTTATTCTATTTTAAAAAGTGTACGAACACTGTTGATTCAACGTGTAAAATAAAAATGGGTGAATTGTTATTCTAGTCTCTTTTATGCGGCTTGTTGTAACGTACTCACAGTATTGTATTTGCTCTATAAAAATCGGCAGTGATCACATCAGAACCTTTTTCAAATTGTTGCTAAAATAACAACAATTCGTGACTAACGATCTACAAGTTATTTACGCTCATCAACGGCTCCAATTCTAGCTCGAACAGAACCGAAAGTCAGAGGGTGAGGTTCCCGAAGAAAATTGCAAAGAAGACCAAAGTGGTCCGACGTTTTACGGTACAAGAAAAGCCTGCACAGTTGAACGAAGCTACTATAGTCGATCAATAAAAGAAGAAACTTACGAATTAAACTTTGTAAGACTCCTTCGACTTTCGTTTGGAAAGGCGAGGTGCTTTCGTTTGTCCAGAGCATCCAGCAAGCTCTTGACTTTCGGTTTCGTTAATAAATCACGGTATATAGAATAGCAGCTTGCATTGCACACGAAGATTTCGGGAGCCGAAACGCTGCGGCTGTTGTCAACGAAATTCCTCGTTCGCGACACCGTATTCAAATCCCTTTCAACTGTATAATCTCGTTATCGCGAATGTCCCATTGTAGTTAATAATCGCGCGTACGGATTGTGTCTGCGGCGTAAATCGCACAGTGGCCGTTTCCGTCGATTTTCGGAGCAAGTAAGCGTACCTCGCAAAGCACTAGAGACCTTCGTTTAATGTATTATTAAAAGTAACTATCCTTCACGCAAATGATCGATCGCATTACGATGGAAATTCTCGATCCAAGTCGACAAAAATGAAAAATCTTCAAATTATTCGAAATAAAAAATGAATAGAACCAGTTATACACTGTGAAGACGTTAGAAGAATTTATTAAAATTGTTCAAAGAGAAAATATACATCTTGAAACTTTGAAGATGGAACGGATTAAGGATGAACAAAAATCTTGTGCTCGTGAACATTTATCTGGGCGAAGTTAACGCTCATGGAAAGATGGATGAAGTAAGAAGTTGATGGATCATTTTCATATCGATAGATTTCTAGCAGGGATGGAAATAAACACTTCTCTTTTCTCTCCAGCAAAAATTCCGTTCGAACTTGTATGGTTCATCGACAAAAATATTTGTTGGCGAGGAATTTTCATGGAAAGAAATGCTACTCCTAGGAACTTCTTTTTAAAGGGTTCTCGCGGAGCAGATAGTTTATGATCTGTAAGAAAACTCCCATGGAAACAAGTTAGGCTGAAATGTTCGTTAAACGTGGTTCCATAAAGGGAACATAAAACGGCTTTTAACCGTGAAGTATCTACGCAGATGTTATAAATAACATATTCAGAATGTTGCGATTGACGAAGAGGTAGTGATGCTGTTCAGTGGACTATCAGTACGGAACGTATTAATGGAAACATCGGAAGGGCTTATGCTGGGAATTCATCAAATTTGAAGGGAATCAAAAATATGTAGAGTATCTGCGGTGCCAGAGTAGTCAAAATGGGCTGCATCGCCACAAATACATTGATCGAATCAGTTTCGCGTGTATGGTGTCGGGACAAAAACATTTCGCCAGATTGCCAAACATTAATTGATTCCATGCGAGCGCAGGATCTCAATGGAACCAAAGTGAGACGTATTCTTTATTAACAAACCCATGTGCAAATGACCAGAAGCGCCAGCCAATCAGTAGATTTTAATTCCACGATCGCGTTCACGTTTTTTTAACAGTAAATGTTAGATATCTGTCGACCGTAGACATTTATTTTTAAATTAATTAATTATTTCCATGATTCGTATTAAAAATAACGTTGCTTTTAACATACAATTTTAATTGTAAGTATGTTCTGGTTCAAACATTTGGATTGTGAATTATTAACGTACCAAAAATATCATTTGGTACATTAGCAAGTGTAATGTTGAGGTAAAAGGCGTTTGACATAGTTCTAATTTACTGCTAGGTATTGATATAAGAATTCATGGATCGCTGTGTCCTGATTGGCTAACGTTGAAATACGTCTGTCTTCTTCTATACAGAGCAAGTATGACATAATTTTGTTAGCTAGTTTTTATATTATATTATTTTACAGACGCAATTTTTCTCTTGAAAGTGGTCCATACTTGGATCGAAACCTTGAGAATTTTCTGAATTGCAAAATTGCTTAGTTTAACAATTGATCGAACCTGTGCGCCGACAACATCGATTAAACGTTTAGTTTTTTAACAGTAATATATTTCCAATAAAACCTGCATTCGCATTAATTCGAAGAGTGCCGTACCTCGTTGGAGGAGAAAGAAAAAAGAACGAAGAGCCGGGCTTTTCGAGGCTCCGAAGTTACGTGGAAGTCGGAATCATCGCGAAACAGGTCCAAACGGCATGCATTAGATGTTTGCACATTCACGAGTTCTTTCGTAGACCTGCCGGCAAACGGTGGAGCTTTCGAAGCTCCGGGAACTCTCCCCCACCGGTATTGTATGTAGCGAAGCGTGGTAGCTCGTAAGTTTCGGCCAAGTTTCAGAAGCGTCAAACAGCAATGGCCCGAAATTCGCACAATACGACTCCGAAAGGCATTCAACTTTCTTCGCGGAAATCGGGACGCCAGTCGCGATTGCGTCAAAACGGCTCTATCAACTTCCTAGAACGCTAAACATTAATTAGTGCGCGCTCGAAGCTCTCTCTCTTGCCCTCCACCCCGGAGAGAGGAAGAGAGAACTCGACATATACAGTTTCCTTGCGCGGGAACCGGAAAATCCGTTTGTCAATCGCGATATTAATCGACGAGATTTCGCGACGGCAGTTTCGGGGAAGGGAAAAATGTTCGAATTACAGGTCACGAAAATTGAAATTGATTAATATGCAGCTATGTCCCGACACAGGAAGGGAGAGAGAGAAAAAACGTCGAGCGCACGCGGCGGATAACAGCCTCGAATCGATAATAATTTGCCCCGCGTTTAATGGGACCGTAATCAACGGCCGGTCTCGCGAAACCGCGCTTTGTCCGCGGATTTAACTGGCATTTTTCCCTTATTATTTTCGTGTGACGATTCTAGGTGTAGCCTGTTCCGCGCGCCGCGCGACCTAAATATCGCTCGAGCTCGGAAAATTGATCATTCATCCTGAGTCACTAACGCAGCCCCCGCTTTCAAATTTTAGCATTCGCCAGCCCTAATTTCTGCTGAAATGTCTGCCGCAAAAATCATCCCCTGACGTATCAGCCAACCAAGAAAGTTCCTGCCTTTCCAATCAATAGAAGTAAATGATAACCGGGGACTCTCTTCGCTTAGCTGTCACATTTGTCGGGTCGTTCAGCCTCGTCAATCATCAGCGCCAATTTAACACATTTTTCCACTGATTTCGAAGATTCAGTATGGTCTACGATTTGCGGGTACGCCCCGCAGTGGAGGGGATTTCGTGGTTTCTTAGATCGCACAGTTCCCGTATCTGTATCTACTGCAATGATAACGGGACTGAATTTAGTCAGATTTCATAGAATTTTGATGGTAGCGTGTACTTGAACGAAAAAGTGTGCTAAACAAATTTTCAAGAATATATTTCTACAACTTCAGGAATTGTATAAGAATATATCCGAACTCTAGATAGTTCTTACTAGGTTTTCATAGTCAAAACGAAATTGATCTTCTTGTAACGCCTTTCATAAAGCTTTGAGTAGACGTCGAATTGAATGGATTTTTGACTAAAATTGGTTGGCATAATTAGAAATAGCATGAAGATTAAAAAGACATAAAAGAGTTATAAATAATCATTAGCACACGAATGCGCAACAATGAAAAAATCGCAATTTTGGAAGATAGGAACAGAATTGATGAAAACATAATAAAAAATCTCGTTACACGCTTGGGAAATTGCGTTTATTATCCGATCCGTGACGGCGAAAACGTAATATAGAACGTAATATTTTTATTCCTGCAAATAAAATGATTTTCGTTGGTACATTTATGGAGCTCGGATTAAACAGCAGTTTCGCCTTTCGCTTGGCTATTACAATAAACTGACAGTACTGTTACACACAATATTTGTAACAATATTATACTGTAATCTATTCCGAAATGGTTTTACTTTCGATGGGTTGGTATACGTATAACAAATATTATATTCCCCGAAGAAGGTTAGAAAAGGTTAACATCATCAATCCCTATGAACACCCCAAACTCTTAGCAATCCACTTTTCTCGCTGGCATTTTCACCCTCGGTGAAAGAAGTCTGAATCCGCAGGTGGATAATGGATCCGGCGTCGTCAGTGCATTAATATTAATTAAATCCGGACGATATTACAGGAAACTGAAGAACGTCGTATTTAAGAGATCCAGCTCCTCGAAACTCCGTCTGGAGAGTCGAGCGCGTCGGTGTGGAAGGATCTCAGGTGCCCTAGTCGGGTGGAACCCGCTCGTCGAGGTTCCAGGCGGATTCCTGTCCCCGAAAAATCTCGGAATCGACACAGAACGGGTCGCGTGCACCGACTGACCTCGTTCGCTGAAGAGAGTCACGTGGTCTGTCCGTTAATTTTGCGATCCGCGAGGTTAGAGGGTACCGAGCTAGGTTTAGAACGTCGAAAGACGAGGAAAGACTATTCGCAGCCAAGTCCCATGGGATCCAGGTATCTCAAGCCTATATGGGTAGCAGAAGAGAAAAATGTGCCACGTCGTTGGCAGATTAAAGCGACGACGGTGGTCTTTGATCCCGGCAAGGCGGTAGGCAAGAAAGAGGGAAGGCGAGCGTAAAACGCGAGCGTTCCGGGACAGCGGACGCTCTCCGGAGACTCGGTTTTGCCGTGCGAGTAACGACAATCAAACGGAAGCGAAAGCGCAAAGAGGTCTCCAAGAAGAAGAACGTCGCGCAGGACACTTCAATCAGAGATAGGAAGAATCCGTGATCCGATACTCACGAGAACGAAGTAGGACTTCCTCATGGTGGCGATTCCCAACAGTGATCACCTCCTACGTGATTCCCAGAGCAAGTCCCTAGTTGTTCCTGCGACACCGAAAACGCTCGACACTGTGTCCCTTTCGTCAGAGATCCTCGACTTGCCGGCGCGTACACACTGCACCTTCCGAGGTAGGGCGCATCGAGGACCAAGTCGCCGCGAGCCTACTGGAACGCGATCGCGATCACCTGAATACGTACGGTGGTCTCACACTTTAACACTTATCACCCTTGCTCGAGCATCGCCACTCTCCTCCGCTACCCCAGGCCACGTGTCGGCGGGAGGACCTGCTCCGTCAGCTGTGATTTCGAGAGATAGATATTCGGAGAACACGAGATATATCGTCACTAAAGAAACGCAGTTGTCCACGGCGCGCGGTAGCGATCTGTCGATCCGCGATCAAACGCAAGGGTTGCGCGATCGCAGCACACGACACCCGATGAGAATCCACACGTGACCACGAGGCTCGCCGATGTCGTCGGGCCGAAGTGCGCCGCACGAGTGTCGGCCTTAACGTCTCGAAAGCGCTTGACGTTGGCGCCCGTGCGGCTAAGGTGGGGGCTGGAGGGGTTCGCGGAGAAACACAGTCTGCCCTTCCCCCCACCCCCACCTCCGCCTCGTCTAACCAACGCCAACCCTCCCACACCCCCCACCCTACCTCTGTTTCTCTTTTCTCTCCCGCCCCTCTCGCTCACTCTGTCTTCCTCTCTCGCTCTCTTTCGCTTGCTACCCCCTTGGTGTACCGCCGACCCCACGTCCACCCACTTCGCGTTGGTGCCGAGGTTGGAATAAAGTGCTGCCGTAGGGGTGGTTTGGCCGCACGATCGAGGAGGGGTTGGCAGCGGGGAAAAGAACGGAGATGCGAGAACAGAGAGAAGGAGACCGCACGATATATAGCTCGTGGCGATCGCAGGAACATCGTCGAGACTTTCACGGGCAGGTGAGAGGGATGAAGGGGTGTTTCTTGTTTATTTTCAAGCAGGCGTCGAGCCGCTAGTCTTGGAATTCTAGATAGGGACCGGTTGCTGCTTCTAGAAACGCAGGCTCGAGGGACACGTAGTGCGTGCATCAATAACAAAAATCTACCCTTGCGAGATTAACCTTTTGACAATGACGGCTGTGTTCTTCAGGACGATTCTTAAACGCGGTGAGTGACGCTTCAGGAGATTCGAGGAGAATGCGATAATCTTCGCGGGATTGACGGGGGTGGCGCGGTTCCGTTACAAGGGAGGAGGAGCTCAGGTCGAGATAAGGTAGTGTATTATGCTCTCGGGGGTTGTGTTTCTGGAACAAAGGGGAGAATTTCGTTCTGAGAAACTTTTCAGTTTCCCGCGCGTCGCTTAAGTCTAGTCCTCGGTCCTGGAACTTTCTGGTAATTATTATCCGTTGTACCAGGCGTTACAAAAGGGCGCGAGAACTTTGTTGCGAGAAAGTGGCAACGAAGAATAATCCTCGTCTCTGACCCATGGAAAAAATTAAGAGGACCGGACGGACCAAATTCAATTCCGACTCTGGACACTTGTAAACGAACGACGCGTTTCATAGTGAAAGAGTCAGTTTGTCCACAACTTGTAGATAAGATCAAATTCGAACGATTCGCGAACTATTCCGAGGGAAGAAATTAAGTTTCCACTCTTTTCCGACATCGACAGAATGTTCCTGGTATTAAGACCCTGTTTCCACATATTGCAATAATTAAGTATCAAAAGACGCGCAGCGTAGCGCTATTATGATATATTCGCGTATTGGCCAAGCCAACGGGAGCAAATGGAACAGCGGTGCCCGTAATATTACAAAGCAAACAGCATTTTAACGCGTGACAGGCAATTCGCCATGACGCAAATTATTATTCTAACTGTTAAAATATTTTATTAACAGTTTGTTTAACGGGTCGATCGACAGAATTGTCGAACATATCGATGCATTTATAAAGGCTCGATGAACCGCGAACAATTCCAAATGTTCACCGTTTAATCGAGTGAAAATGGTGACCCGAACTGCCGGTGCCGTTCTCGTCGTCGTAGCGAAGGTAACGCGTTTTTCCAATTGAAATTTTTATCGTACTGGAAGGGGGTGTATTTTCTAGAAAAAAGGGTGAAATAAAAACGATCCCCGTTCCTCCCGTCCCAAAAAAGGACCGTTTAACAATTTGCCCGGATCCGCTGGTGGCTCCAGGTCGCACGCACCATTTCTCATGTGCGCGCCGCGCACGCAGAACAAATAGACGTTCGATTCGGCGCTCGCGAGAGCGCACACGTGCGCACACTAGCAGCCGGACGTACACAGGTACACAGTAGGAGAACCGGGTCAACGTTTCGATTAACGTTCATCAAACAACGAACGCACCGCGGGTACACGACAGTAATCATTTCTCCGCTGACCGATTTTTTGACGCATTGACAAGCTTTCAAATAATGCTCCCGGATACCGATGCTACCCGTTGGATTTTCAACGTCGATAAATCTCCATCGGGCCGCTTCAATCTCCGTCACCGGAATCCATCTTCCCCGACCGTTTCACAAAAGAGATCTCCTTGGTAAATCAGGATATTCACCGAGCTATAAAATTCTGTTCATGTGTCCGCTTCCGCGTCCAACCCCCACCCCTCTCTCTCTCCTGCGATATTTACTGCCGCTTTTTCTCATCCACCTGTCGGTGATGTCGATACAAATCGTACACAGGTCCTTGAACGACTTGTTTAATCCTGCGTTCGATTGCCGCCTTCCTCCGACAGGGATTTCATGGAATTCCCAAGTGGAAATAGTTAATTGAGAACCACGAATTGATTCGGCATTCCAGATCGCTGTCACCTTTCAGAAACTGCCGATTTTCTTCTCTATGTTACGCTCCTCATCTGGGAAGTCTGAGCCTTACGACGAAATTATAAATTATTTAAGTTAACTTATTATTAGATTAAAGAAAAAATAAACACAATCCAGATATCTTACGAAGCCTTATTGTATGATTTTTGTGCTCAAAGTGCTCTTGTACAAATTTGGAACCGTTGCGCCGAAAACATTCAACTTCAGTTATTAAGCGGCCGCATCCTGTCGAAAATATTTTTCTGGGTGAGCATACTTTAATTTCGATCGGTTTCTCCATTTGTTGCTTGCCATAATCTCGGGACAAAAGTTCCTCGTGGGAACAAGAATCGACCTCACGTGTGCACGATGACCAGTCGCGAAGATGTGTCCGGCAATAAGAGAAAGCCAGGAGTAAAAAAACGTGACGCGACGAGAAACGCACCTCGAGTGCAGCTCGATTTCGAATGCGAAGGGATCCAGTTTATCCGGATACCGTTTATCTAAAACGGCGATCGTCCGAAGACGGTTTATCCCGAGTGGTATACTGATCCCGTCGCCGTCCACCGGTATGTCGTATGCGACCTTGTCCCGTATCGAGCACACGTACTACGGAAACTCGAGCATGCGTTACACCTATCGATTCGAAGCGGTTCTAAACAGGAACGTGATCGAGGCATTCCGTCTTTCCTTTTTGAAGTGAAATTTCTTTTGGCGCGGTAGGCGTAAAACCGATCTGGCGATGAAACGGAAATGCGTAACGGAAGTGGCTAGCGCGCTGACTCTCGTGCGGTTCATAGTCTAAGAGTGAGAGAGCACGAAAGCAAAAGCTTTACTGTCATTTTATGGTACGTCACAGGTTGTACCTAACCAACGCGTGTTAATATAATTTAATTAATTTTTTTATTATTTAATTAATAATTTTCTTTGATTCTATCGTTGAAACAATTGGCTTGTGATAGCTAAAATATGATATAAATATTCTTGATTCAATTTTTTTACCATTTCCAATCTTAATTTACTTCTAAACGTTACTAGACTGCAAGAAGTTTCACTTCTGTTTCGCGTGGTTTTCGACGCGTATTTTTTCCACGGAAAATTGATTCTCCAGTTGCACCGTGAGAGTTTCGAACCGTCGAAATTTGTGAAGATTAAAAAGTCTTTCGCCTTTTCCGCATCCAATCTTGGCCCTCCGATGATTTTGGACGTGGACCAACTATCAGAAGCTGCGGAGGGAACTGCGCATTTAATGTAGCCGCGTCTTCCGAACAGTTTGTTGCGATTGGTGCGCACTTTGCACAAGCGATTAACTTCCCTCGCTGTTGTTCGAGTCTTTATTACACTGCAGCGCTTCGTGCTAAATTTCCTTCGTACATTGCAAGAAAGTCGTTTAATTTTTCCACTGTTTGAAATTCAGTTTTGTCGGGAACGCGGTAGATTCAAGTATTATTTTTGCGGGACGATGAGTTAGAAAAACATTTCTGCGCGGCAGGCTCGGCTAGTGAATAAAACATTCGCAGCCCCTTTGCCTTCAAACAATTATATCACTTCAGTTCGGACGGATTGAAATATTATTTCATCAAGAATTAAAATTCCGTTTTCAATTCGATAAATATTGGATGTCATGCAACTTTTGTTTCTGTTCCAGTTTCGCCGATATCTGCTGGAGCAAAGGATCTGCGAGCGCAAAGATAAGCTCCGGGAAACTGAAACAATTACTTTTGTAGAGCCGGCTGTCGAGGTCTCTCACGGGAATTGTTAAAATAAGAATTTTATATGTTTACGGCAACTGCGAGTTTATAAAATACGAGAAAATACATGCATTTACTGCCGGCTAATAATGTTTTGCTTTTAACGTCTGCCGGATGGAATTCTCCACTCGGAATAACTACCAAGATAAAATAATTCATTGCAAAAGGATGTCAAGGTTCTTCGCATTTTTGCTACACTGCTGACTGTTAATAACTCGTAGCATCTGAAAATATATAAAATACTAGAGACTGCGTGCGTTAAAATTATTGAATAGCATTTTGCTTAGTCTTCGCTAATTGAAGAAAAATCTGAGAAAAAACAATCAGGTCAAAGAGAAATTCAGGTCAATGTAAAGAAAAGTTTCAATGATTATTTGTGTAGAATAAGATGGACAATCAAATTAGATTTGTGTTCAGAAGAGACCCTGAATCGAAAGCACAAGTTACCAGTTAATTTCGATGGCTACGGTCTCGACAAAACTCATTTGCATGGTCGTAGTTTGCAAAGATTCAGTCTACCGATGATGAGGAAAGTTGTACAAGAAACTATGTCAGCGGACCGATGTAAATCAATGTTGAGGGTTGTTGAGAACGACACATCGAATGCCGACACTCCTCGAATCTCGACAGCGAGATCAACGAAGGGCATGTTTTATCCGAGTGGCGTATTAACATTTAGGGATCAGAGACCTGGGAAACCAAACTGTCTCAAAGTCTCCGACGTCCCCAAAGCTGCGAGATCCCAGTTCTCTTCTTCAGGGTGCGATAATCGGAGAAGGGTCGGCCAATTTCGAATAAAACCTTCCTCCACCTCGCGCCATACTTTATTTCAATGAAAATATTCAAGAACGCTCGTCGAGCATCGAACAACAGCCCAAGTTTATTATTTCAGGCTGAAAAGTTTCCTATTAATTTTTGAAGAGAAAAAAAGAGAGACGGAGTTGCGCGCAACGAAAAGCAGCGGCAGGGGGAGAAGAAATCAGGAACTTTGAAGCAGTACCAATTAACGAATGAAAACAAAAATCTCATTATACCGACTCCGAGTCCGCGGAAGTTTAATATCGGAAGTCCGGCCAGCCACTTTTCAGTCGGAAATAGTTATGGGGTTATGGGAATCGCGTTATTATTGTCACTGTGAACTATTCTACTCTCGATCGGTGATTTGTTCTATTGGTGCGGTTGAAGCGATATTCGATGAAAATCGACTTGAACAATTGCTCATAAAAGTAAATTGGATTCGATTTAAAAAGTGATACACAAGGTGTTTCGTCTAAAACGGGACACCTAAATATCTCCTCTATCTCTGAAAATACAAAAAATGTTTCTAACAAGTTCATGGTCGAATTTCGGTTAAGAAACATTTTTTGTATTGTCAGAGATAGAGGAGATATTTAGGTGTCCTGTTTTAGGCGAAACACCCTGTATAGATTTTTTCTTAAATTTGCGTAACACAGCGTTTTACATTTACTATTTACATTCACTATTTTTGTCAGAGTTTCATGCAATCTCCGCTACCTGCGCAGCGCTATTCTAATCGACAAATTAATTAGATTCTGAGTTAGTTTGCCAACGAGTTACAATGAACATTCGTTTCAATTAGCCTCGTGCTCGATATTCGGCGGGATGAATGGATTCTATCGTGCTGCAATGAATTGCAGCGATATCGAAAAATATCGAAAAAAGAAAACAAAACGATAGAAGAATCGGTTGGAACGATGAACGGGCAAACAATGGATGATATCGTTTAGCCTGGATCGCGGTTGAACAAGGAATTTGTTTATTCACGGCGGTCAAAGATCCGGCGAATTAAAATTCAGCAATCTTGGACGGTATCGCGAGCCAACCGATTCGCTTTTGGACCGGGTTCAAAGAATAAATGAAAAATTGCCCGGTGAAAAATTCCGGATAAAACGAAGGTGGAAAGGAGGGGAAAGGTAAACGGGACCGAAAAAAAACGCAAATGCAGATTCTTTCCGTTGCAAATGATCCGCGTCGCGGGAGAACACGAATACCACGAGAGGATAAAAGTGTCCGCAACGCCGAGGCCTGTGAAATCGATTTTCATCCGAACGAGAAGCGCACTTCGGCCAAAAAAATGCTACAGCAAATTTTACTTCGACTACGAGCTTACTCGCTGGTAACTATTCGCGTATGATCGTGCCGTGCATTTTCACGCCCGCTGTTTCACGATGGATGAAAGACCGCCGCGGCGGCGCGCCGTGTTGGTGTCCCGTCCATTCTGAACCACGGTTTATTTCATCCCAGCCAAGTGTACGGACCGTCACTCTCTTTTTTCACCTGCTTTATTTATCCGCGTACAGGTAGTTGCCGCGCGCACGCGGATAACTCTATTACGAGAGGATAAAAGATGGAACGCGCTGGCCCGTGAATTCGCGAGCTAACGCGGACAGCCGAGATATTATGCCAATGCCTGTCGTCGAATATGGAAGCCTCGTTCGTGCAGTTTTATTTATTTCTGAAACGTCCGCAAAAGAATTTTCTGTTTCGAGCACTCTGTCCGCGGTGAACTCGAGTTACTCTAACGAGCTTCCTCCTTTTTAGCCGGATACGAAATTGTAGAGATGAGAGTGTTTCGAAATGTAGTCGCTTATCAAAAAACTTGTCTTGATTTTCAGTGTGTACGACCAATGCATTGGGCAATATAATTCCCCAATTTCCATCTAAGGGGGGAGCCGAGTCCCACACCACCCTGTCCAACTAAATCGGAGGAGAGGGTGTCCGTAAGAGGATTTTCCCACCGCCCTTAAAGTAAAACAAGGTACTAGACTCGATCTGGGACAGGTTACAAACCGTCTGCGTCGGAGACGGCACTTCCTGTTCGTCCGGAGGGTATCTCTCCATCTTTATAGCTGGCAGAAACGCCGAAAGAAATCACCTGAGAGGAAATTCGCTTAGGCAAAGGTGCGATAAAGAGAGCAGGCGTTTACGGGGCGCCTGAAGTGCGCTGCCAGCGCAGCACAATGAACAATAGGCCTCATCTTCTTGTATCCACAGGCGCGCGTGGGTGGTCACACGCCAGGCACACCTGTGCGAGGTGTGTATTCGCGAGGTGAGAGGATGTCACGGGGCCCGACTCCCCCGCATAATGTCGCCGTTCATGCGGTGCACGTGTGCGAACAGCTGCATTTTAAAATCACGGATTCCGGCGTGCAATTTGTCAGGAAATTCGAGCGTCGTCTACCAAAAACGTTCAACCATACCGGGCCCAGAATCGCGAATTTCCTCAGGTTCACCCCCATCTCCAGTCAGCATCAACGACATCAACTTTTTTTTGTCGTGCAAAGACAATCGATTCTTCTGCCCGACGAAGACTTCAGCCGGCAACGGATTTTTCCCTGACGGAAATACGATGTCAGACGCGGAACGCTTTATTATTGACGACTGGAGAATTTTATATCCGTCACGGGGGAGGAATTCGTATCCATCGTTCTCCCGACTTTGCCTCGCCCACGTTCCATGACGAACGCGATGACATTTTCAACGTGGCCGGGGAACCGAGGATTTCCTGATGCACTCCTGCTTGCGAGTTTTTTAACGCTTGATGCAACTGCGTGTCGTTTACTAAATAAAGTGGTCCAAGAATATGCGAACGATTGTGATCAGAGCTTTATTGACTTAAAATGTTGCTTCGATTTAAATTTCGTACTATTTGGGATAACAGAAATCTCTGATGACAATGGTTTCATAATTTCAGTACTTGCGCAAGACGAAGTTAGTTATTTGGGACATCTTAATGGAATGGTATAAAAAGAATTAACTTTTCTAAGAAAAAAGAAATGGATCTTCCTAAGCTCTGAAATGACAACGTACAAAGGCATTAACGACGTATTCAGAGCTCGGTAGCATCAGAAAGAAGCTCGTTCAATCAGAACGCGTTAAAGTGCGCTTGTACATTTTGTAACTCTATGCCTTTAATCACACCGGGCGGCTACGCAAATGAATGAAACCAGATAAGGAAAAAAAAACGGGCATAAATATGAAACTGCGGAGGAGGAAGGTTTTAAAACGATCTCCAGACGGTTTTCACGGGAATGTTAGTGCTCTTAGTTCCCGGCCGACTTTGCGGACGTTTATTTTCTTCGAGAAAAATGATGGAAACCTGGCGGCGAAGAAGACCGCGGGGTCGTAACGAGACCGCGAGCGTTCCCCCACCCGTTTAAATCTACTTTGCAATGAAAGGGTTCCCAGAATTTGTTTTTACCCACGACAAATTAATTTTACCCGGAAATAAACCGTTCGAGATGAAATCAGGCCTTTACCGGACGAGAACAAATTCGTTTGAACGATCCGGAACGTCGAGCGCCGCTTCGAGAGATCTGGCCAATCGGGAATTTAATATATTTCGCAAACACGAAGTTTTGGCGATTCTCTTGTTCGCAGAACGGTTTCTTTGAGGTCTAAACCGCCATTGAAATCTGTAAAAGAATCAAGAATATCAAACTGTAGCCGAACGAAACGCGATCCCCGAATGTTCGAAGTGGATGAAATGCAAATGATCGAGCAACATGTAGAAGGGCTGAATCGTGTTTTTCGTTTCCCCAGAATAAATAGAAAATCGTGTTTCATTTGACGAACTCGCCGCGAATGTTCGTGTCGATGTAGTGATCATTCGTTTCGAATAATTCGACCAGAAGCGGAGTCACTTGGGTGGATAACACACTGCCACTTCAGCTGGCATAATCATGAATTTCAGATTAGACTTGTTGTCTGCCTCTGGGTGAGGAGCAGGAGGAGGAGGAAGAGGAAGAGCAGTTTCCGGGATCGAGCGGCGCGGCGCGGTTCTTTCGAATCTCGAACGATAAGGTTGATAATTAAAATCGACCGATCGGCTGGCGATGCTAGTTTGCGGGACGAAATGTAATCGAATTTAAAGATCCGCGGCGATAGGTAGCCGGGGTAGGAAAGGCATCGATTCGATGCTAATATCCCGGGTTGTAATTGAATTTCAATGGAAACTTTCCATTCACTTTGCATCGAAAACTGTTTAAACGTTCGAGATGAACCCCGATGGCGATGGCTCGTGGTCTGGTAAAACCTGGAAGAGAGTAAAAAAAAATAAAATAAGGAGGAAAGCTTGACGGGGACACGAAGAATAATACGAATAACCTGGCGCACCGATTACTTTCCGGGGTTAAAGACCCGGGGGCCGCGGTCTCAAACGTTCCCTTCGTTAGCGGTGCCGGTGATAAAGGACGTCTTTTTTGCATTGAAAGCGTTTACTGTTGCCTCAGCTAGTCTATCTGAAAAGAGAGCCCGGAGACCCACTTACGTGGCGGGACCCTTGAATTCGCTAATTAACGCGGCTGAGTCATGATGTCACTCGTCAGGTATACACACGCCTCTCTTGTAAAGGTCACGTCCAGTAGCGTGAAACACTTGACCGACACACGGCCGAGCCTCGGCGTTATATTCGCGCCACGATTTTCCACGTACCCGTACTCTCGCGTGCCCGTTGCACCCGCCGCGACAACGAAAACACGGTCCTGCGATCGTAAGGGCCCGTTCAGACACGGCGGCAACCGCGCGGACCTTGTTTACGTAAGGGCCCGTTCAGACACGGCAGAAACCACGCGATTTTTGTTTGCGATTGTTCAACCGCGCGGTCACGTGTGAACGAACACATAGACGCTAATGTAAGGGCCCGTTCAGACACGACGGAAACCGCGCGGGCCCTATTTACGTAAGGGCCCGTTCAGACCCAGCGGAAGCCGCGTGATCACGTGTGAACGAATAAATATACGCTAATGTAAATAAGGTTCGCGAGTTTTGCATCAGCGGTTTTCGCCGTGTCTGAACGGGCCCTAAAACAAGTTTCGAAACGCGTCGCGGAACGCGGCCCATCGTCATTTTGCCGGCTGCGAAGCCTTTTACGCTCCAAGGCAGAAACACATTAGTATCATGTTACGAGAATCACGTACGAGCTGTTTCTCAAGCATCAGACACAGTTTTTTAAAATATAGGACAGTTATACGTATCTTCTACATCTTCCCTTTTCATTAAATTGCCTGAAGAATGTTGACTTACTATTTTAAAGAAACACAATTATGGGATTTAAAGAATTTATTTCTCGATCGTAAACGTTTCTCGGCGCACGGTTCGATCAATCTCTACACTAAATATAGTTGATATGTAAGTAAACTCAAACGTTTTGATTCGGATATGCATCTTTTCGTCAAAGACCACGTTTGGTATCAAAAATGTTTAATAGTGGAGGAAAAGAAAGGTTGTGTTTCGTCCTGGGGTTTATAGGATTTATTTTGTAATATTTAGAATTTATTCACCTGCACCGAAGGTTCACCATTAGATTTTTCTGGAAAGGAAGGGAAATTAGCACCGCTGCATGAAAGTCAGCCGATGTAAACGACGTTTCAAGATTTTAAATTAAACGATCAATCGGAGACGATGACTCGACGCTTTGCGAAGATGAGTTTACACACAGCTTGTTAGCGGAAGTCAACATTACACAGGACGTCACTGTTACTTCGAGGCCCGATTTGATTATTCCTGTGATCACTTCCTCTGGGCACACGCGTTTGTCCGGCAACAGTTCTTCGGAGTTTCTTCACCATTCTTTCCTTTTTAGAAGAAGCAGTAGAGATGACTCGTAAAGGATATTTTTGTTGAAGTATTCTAATGGACTCCTTCAGAACGACGTTTTCAGAATTGTTACTCTCTCGCAGGAAACCTCTTCACTTCTTAGTTTTGAACATGAAAAATGGAAGAGGAGATAGGTAGCTGGTTTAATTATTCACGGATTATCGTCACCGAAAAGTTCCCGCTAATAAAGTGGCGTCTTCTTACCGACCGTTTGGCGCGCATAAAAAAACCAACGGAACTCGAAGTTGCCAGTTGTATAATTAATGTTATAGCTAATGTCGGCGATACTTGGTAAAAGTTCCCTGACGAATTACTTGACGCTCTGCCAACCAAGTTGGTTACACAATATCCCGAAATTTGCATATTTATACTAAAATTAATTTCACTTTGAAACTACTTGCCGAGATTTCCACGAAATTTGTGTTGCGAGCCTGTTAAATGTTATTTCAGGACGTAATCGGGTTCCAGTTCCACGGATTACTACAAAATACCGAACTATACCGGGACTAGCTAACCGAAAATATAAAAAGAATCATTCTCGTTTCCTGTTTCGAATGTGAAATAAAAAGATATTCATCCCCCGGACCAGCAAATTATTACGGGTACAGCTCGTATAACGCTCTGAAAATATAGCGATATCTGGGAATTTTCTTCGGGAAAACTTTACGCCGGATTTTCTTTCAATTTTCAGCCTGCGTTACCACGCATCTTTGAAAGCAGAAAATGTTTTCTTATTTCGTTAAAAATACCAACAGTCGTCAAAACGATAATGATTTATGCAAAAAACAATAATGATCGATACAACAAAGAAGGGACTCTATTAATCTGCTATCCAAGTGCCCTTTTAATTAGAGGGGGCGCGTTGTACCGGGAAACATTAATTTGCGTTCGATGCGAAAATATTTTTCGCCCGTTTCCATGACGTAAAAACTGGTGCGGAAGTAACGATGTTTGCGAGCGACATTATTGACCGTTACGTTGCCGCAAATTCATTTGCACGTTAGAACCGTGTTTCCGTGTGTCGTCGTTAAAGCTTTCATTTTTCACCGGGCCGCGGCGAGCTGGGCGCAGCACACGCTGCTCGAACGTGTAGGAGGATTCTTACGAGTGTAACGCAATAAAATTCCTCGTTGAATCTCAAGCAGCACTCCATTTTCGCCAGGGATAATTTGTCACCGGAAACTTCTGGGAAAAGTTCAAATTAGTCTTGGCCGATGCAGCCAGCCTGGAGCTTTCTGAACTTTCCTGCAGACATTCCCGACGGTGAACAGCCACCGCGGCTTGGAATTTGCAACAGGCTTGCGTTGAAAATACAAATCGAACCGTCCGCTAATATTCCTGCTGGAAACACATCGCTTTTGGCCCCTCCTTAACACAGTATATCCTTCAACAGTAACTTTAATCATAAATTCAATCCTGGACCTATTCCTGTCCAAATCATTTCCCCTTCTAGCCTCATCCAAAATTTCTTCAGTTATTTGTTCGCCTCTACCCCAGAATCCCTAGTTGTACAGGGTGTCACGAAATTATATGTCACGACCACCATAGCGTGATTCTGCACCTACGATTTAGTGGAAATTGACATAAAAAACTCCCCGAAAAATTGACCTTGACCTTGAAAGCCAAAGTAAAAAAACAAAATTTATAACTAACTTAGGACTAGTTTAAGGACTAACTCAGCACTAAATTCACGATTAAAATTATATATATATATGGCCAGTAGAACACGATTAAACAAAAAAAATGTTGTATTTCGCCTTGATTTTCAAGGTCAAGGTCAATTTTGCAGGGAACTTTTTACGTCAGTTGCCACTAAATCGTAGGTGTAGAATCAAAGCTATGGTGGCCGTGGCACCCAGTACACCCTACCATTCCTTTCCAAATTCCTCCCTTTTTACTGTTCCTCGTCTTCTCTTGCCTACTTCCTTCCCTAATCGCATCCATTCCAAACAGAACTAGGTTATAACGTGAACATTTTCAGAAATGCTCATCGTTAACTGATGTCCAGCAGGGGTCGACGGGGATGTCGAAGGCAGACGGTGTAGAGGGGTTGCAGATCGCAGTGAAATCACTTGGTTTAGCTGAAACGAGAGCCGGTCGTGCTGCAGAGCAGTTTTCGGGTTAAAGATCTCGTTGGAACGGTGGCAAAAAGTCGTGGCGAGTGGAGGATCGATGCCACAGCAGCGACAGCGTGGCTCCAGAGCCAGCAGACGTCGTCGTCCCGTTGCCGTCGTCGCATGTATACACCCGTGCACACACCCCCATGCCCCCTATCCGGCCCATTGCCATTCCCATTCCAACGATCTCCTCATCTCCATCGCCATCTATGTTCGTCCCTCCTCCTTCACCCTTCTCGCGTTCCGCTCCTTTACCCCCGGGGCTCTGAGGGCATCCTCGTCTCTCGTTTCACCCTTCGCCATCGTCTTCTTCCTTTACGATCCCCTCTGTACACCCCCGCACACCCCGTTCAACCCTCCAGCACCCTCATCGCTCGCCCAGGGCGCTCTAATACGGCTACGAAGCGACGCGACTGTACTTATGAGAATGTAACCCACATTTCGTCCTAACGTTACTTCCGGTTTGCTCGGGAAACGTATTGTGAGTTACGCTCAATGCCGTTTCGATATCTGTCACCGTTAATGGCGTCAGACGGGGCACACCGGCTGAAAGTTTTCGGTCGTTCCGATGCGAATTCGCTACGCAGCATCCTGCGAAATCTTCGAGACTCGAGGAGCTGTCGTGCGAACCTGTGCTACCGAACAAACACCGTCGAAACATGTCGTTCAATGCGTAAACACTGTTCGGAAAAATTCGCTACGCTTGTTATCTCCTGCACAAGATACAGTGGGCGTACAAGTAAATCAATGCTTCTAATTAATTTTTAAAAAATCAGGTCGTTTGGTTCAATTATAAAAATGTTATTCCATTTTAAAAAGGGTACGAACATTCTGTATATTTTTTCCAAGAATTTTCTTAACGAAACGCAAACGGCTCATTTGAGACACGATCATAAAGATCATGATGTTGTGAGAGGGCAGGATTCATGTCCATCAAGATTGTGCCGGAATGAAACGAACCAACATTAAGTAAACAAGTGTCTGTATATTGTACGTTGGAATCACAATGAAAGGCAAACATTATTTGATGGCGTAATGTGTACTTTCTGGGACACATCGCAAAGGTGTGGAGGTTTCATGTCAGCGATGATGATGTTAGGTAGTTGCAAACGAGGCTGCGGGTTAGTCGAAATTTTCGACAGCGTCTCAGCTACGTAATCCGATGTACATTAGGCCAATATCTACGTCGTTGTTGCTTAATTTCGGGACACGTAAACGTGCTTCCGCGGAGTGATGGCTCCGAATACTATTCGAAGTTTCATCCGTTCCTGGCTACTCTATTACGTCTATACGTACCGTACACCATCAAGGAGCATTGGGAATAGTAGAATCCACGTTCTAAGATGTTACATCCTCATCTCAGCACCGTCGCGAGTATGGTTGTCTTATGGGATGCGCTATCTCGCCGACTTCTCTCGGGGAAAACTTACGGCGCTGATTAGTAGCGAAAAGTGCCGAACGTTTACAACTGGTGAACGAGCTTAGAGCCATCCCAGGACGCGATAACTTCGGTTCGGAGTTAGAGTTCTGAATATTCGAATTCAATAATAATTGTCGTAACTACAAAGCCACTATTACGAGGGCCTAATTTTTACTTAATTTCTTTCGGTAACTAAAAAATTGAAAAGTCTTATGAACATGTTGTATAAATGTATGAAAAATTTTATGAAAAAAGGATTAAGCAGACTTTGAAACGCACGAAAGAGATTTTCACACCAACTGTTAATATTCTCTAACGTTCCACTACAATTTCAAACCATTACTAATTTTGACAAGGTAGGAGGATCGAATCGATTTCGTTCACGTATTATTTCGAATAGACAGTCCATAAGAATCTTGAATATTCAGTGATCACGCGAACGTTAAAGCCAGGAGATCGAGGTATCGAGAATTACAATAACGTTGGAATCTGATGCAACACGCTGCAGCAGCATTGGTACACAAAATAAAAGGAGATCGGGGGGACCGATGCGGTGCGCGGTGCGGCAATAAATCGGCCTCGCCTGCCCCCCTATTTCTCGAATCTACGTGATCCGTTTCGCGAAAGAATACAACCTAATAGCGGGGGCATTTATCGAAGAATGTAACTCGTTCTCAGAATCTGGTCTCCTTTTCTACACGTCCCATTCACATCTCCTCGCTCCACCCACGATTCCGCGTCCTTGTCAGGCCAACCCCCTGCGTAATGCGGTCATAGTACGTGCTAGAAAGTACCCCGTGGAGAAAAATGTAACCCACATTCCGACGGAATGTTATTTCAGAGACGCTCGATAACGACCGCCACGGTCCTCGGGATAATTCTGAATTCAAACACGCGAAACGTAATGGAAAGAAAATGCCAGTTGAATATGAGATACACCGTTTCAGAATTAAACCGGTCGCGTAACGTTCTACAATATGTTACCGGGACGAAGTAATTCTGCTCGGCTACGCTTGACGAATATTTAACAGCCCTACTCAAAAATCCCTCGCAAAAAGTTCCCCTTAAGCTTTTTCATCCAGTTTTCATTCACGTTTTAATTCCACCGATTCCATTTCACTCTTAATCGCATATTTTAAACAGTAAAGTCGCGAAGCGCTCGAAACACTTTACAAAAATGGAAACTAGATGAATTTTCACTGTAGAATTGCATACCTACCAGGAAAGACCCGTTTCTTCCATTAATTTCCACCACATATTTCTAAACGAAAATAATTAGTGCATATTGCATTTTCATTGCCAGTTCATTTCGCATTTTCTCTGATAAAAAGCATCGCAAGGTCACGTCGCGTAGCGAACAGATTTTAATTAGTACAATTTTAAATCAACCGTGGTTCTTGATCTTGAATCGGTCACGAGGCGTTTCCTTAGGGAAAGTATTTAATTAAACTAAGAACAAGGAATGAAAAGGACTAGAGAACCAGCAAATGAAGAAGAAAAAACCTCGGAACTCGTTCCCGCAGGTTCGTTTTAAAGTTGAGCGAAGTTTCGGCCCCGTTTACACTGCGACCCGCAAACCTGAAGTGCACGTTCCCGCGGATCTACCCTTCTTTTTTCATCATATTATTTCGAGTGAAAAAAGAATAGGGTGGAGGGAAGGGGGAGGGGTTGTTACAGTAGCTTCAACGAGCCGGAAATTACCGGGGCAATGGAAGAACTGCTTCAAACGAAGTGGAGTTTGTGGCACTTCATCCTAACGACGATGGGGGCCTCTAATGTTATTTCAATCGTAATAATTGCGCCCTGGAACGACTTTCCCATTAACACTGATTGCCATTTACGGGAGTGCGTGATCGACCTCGATACAGGTTCCGTTCTCGACATATCTTCCGTTCGAAACAGTTGACTCGGGGTTTTAAAAACGAAGATGCGGTACGTCTCCACAGATAACGTACACGGCGATTAACTTGTAAAACATTATTGAATATTCAAATATTACTACACTCAATTGCACGCTTTATTACGTTTCTCGTATTCATATCTCGTGTAAATGCATCTGCCGTACACATTCGTTACAATCACGGTGAAACCATTATAACGTAGATTTTTATGCAAACCCATTTCCCATTAAGGCCAACAGCAAACAAAAATCCAATTAAAATGCATCAATTTTTTAAGGTCATACGAAACCCGAAATCCCTTCCGATCCAATGATTTACGTTTCTCTTACCGACCGAAAGGCGTGACAACGGGACGCTAAAAAACGGACAACCCTTAAAAAGGATCAGAACAACCTTCACACGGACTTGGAAACTGTGCGCGCACACCGCGAAGAGATTGCGAACAGGATATATTCAGAAGGAGCGATAAAGGCTCCGTCTTTTACACCCTGCTACCCCATAAATATAAACTTTACAGTGCAACCGTGTCCTTCCCTGAACTCGTAGATGTAAAAACCTCCCTTAGAGTAATAATCCTTTTCCCCCCGACCGTGTCCTAACGGTCGTCTAGTTTCCGCGTGTCGTTCCGCGGAGGGGAACCGTTGGAGTTTGTAATTAATTTTCACGGGCCGTGTGCAGCGTAATATCAACCTCGCTCGCTACACCGTTCTCTGTTAATCTCCCGGCAAGAGAGAAATTTTGACCTTCATGGTTATCATGCTGGCCGGCGTTCGCGTCGGTCTTTGTCCCGAACGCGCTTTATTAACGTAAGACTTTCCTACGAGAGAATTTACGAGCGGCGCCTAGGATCCCTTAATCTTTCGATTTGCGGCAGATTTGTCCGCCGAAAGTGCCTCCTGCGGACCATCCCACCAAATGCAGCGAAACAGGAACTGAATTCTATCTCCGCTGTTCACCGATTGATCAGGTGTTCTTTAATAAACGCCGTAAAAACTGTTGGTTAACCTTTCGAAAAGCCCATACCTATTTTTTTAATTATCTGGATTCTTACGTAGTTTGACGTGCTTCATTTTTTGTTTGAAACTTTTTTCTCGAAAATCAATATTTTCGAAAATATCTTATAAAATTCTATGAAAATCCTTTTAGGGACTATCTTCTCTAATCAAGGATAAGGTTTGTCAAAAATTTCAGCAAAATCGGAAGAAGTACGCCCAAATTGTTTAACGATGAAGAACGAAGATTCCCTTTATTTTTTGAAACATTCAGCATAGTTTATCGGAATTGAGAGAAAGGAAAGCAAAGGATCATTCGAATTTGAATTTATATTCTCAATCGAATCTCCGTAAGTAATTGCGAGGATAGTCTCGCAGGTTGATCGATAGCCGAACTGTTTTCAAAGATACATATTCCTCGTTTAATCGTGAACGGCTGTAAATTTCAATTCAATGAGACAGAGATAGGGGATAGATGCCCTTATCGACAATGCTTCCCTGAAATAATGAATGGAGGAGAGATTTAAAGAAGCGGAGGTAGCGAACAAGGAGGAAGGAGGACGAGCAGCAAATAGAAATCCTATGGTAATCTTAGCATGTTCTAGCTCGCTGACGTTATCTGCTCGGATCGCTATTTCGCGCCTCGCAGACGGATAATTTATTATTGCGCCGTTCGTTGTGTGTGTTATCGATCGACGACGCCGCTTTTAACGTTCGGCTACCGAGCCGTGCAATTCCGGCGAGCCCGTTTCGCCCCGATCCAAGGTCGCCATATATCGATCCTCGTTCCATTTCATTCGTCATCTCCAGTTCACTTTAACACTCGATCCGTTGATTCGCGTTCGAATCTTTCACCGGGCCACATCGAGATTCCAGACAAAAATCTGGAATCGCTTCGAGTCAAATCGGACCCTACGTTTTCAATGGTCGAGAAGAAGAACTCGCTATTGTCCGAATGAAACCAATTCATTCCTAAGCCGGAATTCCGTATAAAATTAGGAAGCAGCTCGATTCTTCCGCGGAGCAGACGAGTTCAACCCATTAGCTCACAATTTCCGACTCGTGAGACTCTCGGCCACGGTTTCCCGCGGGCTGCGGAACTCGTCGTTCTCTATTATCATCCCCGAGTACTTTTGCTTCTTTCCCCATTCGCAGCCCTCTTCTTTTTTACGCGGTTACTCCGCAACGTTCGCGAAAGCGTTAAATCATTTCGCCGTTCTGTACCGTCGCAATCAGAGGCACAAATGCTTAGAGTTCTTTTACATGAATATTTTAATGAATGCGGGCTCCTCTGATGCACGGAGTTGTGTACTCCTCTCCCGTACAATGCTTTCTCTTTTAACCGACCACCCCCCGTTCCCCCCACTGCCGCCATCCAACCAACCCTCGCCCATTACTCTAGCCCATTGGCCGTGCTTATTTTTACATTTCGCGAAAGGAAGAAGCTAGAGCATACTGGATTCGCGTGGCAGGGCCGGTGGTAAAGCATCGACGGTCCTTTCAACATCCGCGGCCGAAAGGTTAAAAAGCACAAAACCGAAACTCGATAGGCGGCCGGGTGTCTCTGTGTGAACATCTGTCACAGATACCGCCCGGACTACCAACGAGATTAAAGAATATCGCTGCATCGTTTCCCCTTTTGCTCTCTGTGCCGCGCAAGTTTTCCCCTTTGCGAATTTCCTTTTTTTCGTTGCACTTCGCAATGACCGATTAAGGTGCAACTTGGCGGGAATCGCGGCGCAGAAGCGTAGGAATTAGATGAAAAAGTTCCATTGCAGCAACCCTGCTGTGAAACACTGCTTTTTAAAAAATACAGGTCCTCGAAGATACTCAAATTTTCAACCCTTCGAAACACTGCGTTTGAATAACTACGACTGGACTGTGATTTTTATGCAAAACTTTTTACCGCAATTTGCCGAAGGGTGGAAAATATTTCGTTATCGATTGTCGATGGTGCAACGGTTACTGCACCGTCTCCGCATCGAAACGCATCGTTTCGCGAACTGCGGAAGGACCGTGGCCGCCATTTGTCACACACAGGGCGACCATGACAGAATCGCGAATTCCGTGCGGCGGCGGTGAGCAATGCTAACGGGAATCGCGCGCTACGGAAAAATTATCGCCGACGTTTCACTTCATTTCATAAAACTCGAAATTCTGCCGGATACAAATTCGTTTTTCCCCTAGCGCGAACACGCGTGATACTGTCGCCGTGGTGAGATTTACGCTTGCTGTTAGCTGTTAGCTGTTAGCTAACTCGGTTGCATAAGTATTGTTAGACGTATTGTAGATGAAAAGAAACAATCCGACTGCAGATGTTTGCGCGAACATAAAAATGGTTTTTTTCCATTTATTTCCGTAAATAATGGTAGTTTTGAAAAATACTTCAAATAAAAGTTGTAGGTCTTGTCCAAATACACGTTTCACGTAGTATTAAATTTTGTCATAAAGACAGTAGTTTTTTAGAAAAACGATATTAAATGTTCAAAACTCCATATAACCGATTTTTATCGACCACCAGCTAATCCAAACTAACTCTGATCGCACTTTGAATCGTAACAGCCAATATAATCGGTTTACGTAAAAAATGTGTATAACCTTTTGGGTAGAGCTCTTTATGAGCTTCATTTTTTGTTTGAAACTTTTTTCTCGAAAATCAATATTTTCGAAAATAGGTAGTAAAAACTGTCAATACTTTGAAGGAAGCCTAAAGGGAAACTAGGTTTTGTCGCTACAAATCCGTTTAGGGATATTCTTCATTAATCAAGAATAAGCTTAGGTAAAAATTTCAGCAAAATCGGAGGGTTGTCGCTTTCGGAAGTACACCCACGAGCTAATGCGATAAAATTGGTGGGTAAAGAGTTGAATGGATCCAGCCATGAAATTGTGAAAAGCATCCGCGAGTTTTAATGGTCGTCGAATTACTTAGGATTCTCTTGACGACAAACAGCATCCTCTTCGTCAACGAGAATAAGTCACGGGTCTCCACCAAGTGGTTGTCAACGGTACCAGCCAGCCCGAAGAGCGTTCGCACCGTCGGACATGAAGTAGTCCGGGACTCGTACGGAACAACACCGACGGCGTCCCGTTTCGTTTATTTTCGACTCGGCAATTGTGCCCGGCACAACAATACAGAAATCACTGTCGTCTGCAGCGTAAGATGAGAACGAGAGCACCGGTAGAGGCTTGTCGATTAGAACAAAATCGAACACGCAACCCTTCTCCCAATCGCGCGAAGGGATAAGCGCCTATTGTCGACTCTAGACAGGGCACTTCCCCCGAGTCTTGTCCGCGGCGGATATAACGACAGAAGTGTCAAAATTCAAGGCTTCCGAACAATGAGCATAATAGTACAATGGTGGAAAGTGGGCGGCCCCTTTGTTCGGAATATCTAGAAACGATCAATTTCTGTCAGGCTGCTGAAAAACATCGAATTCTTTCGAACTGCACACCTATGGGGACCACGAAGAAGCATCTGACGCTTCAGATGCGTGTTTATTGTTTTATGGTGGATGCTGCGAGGCTAAAAGACTTCCGACGAAGGCAGAATTCGAGAAAATGAATATCATAAGTTACTCTCGTTTTAATGTATATCGATTTGATTCACCGGAAAATTAATCAATTTTACCTACATTTTGATCGATTAAATTTCAGCAGTTAGAATTAATATTTATTACCTAACCGGATGCTTCTGAATATCTCAACGGATCTAATGTATTTATATTCTATATGTAGGAATATTTCATTAATTCATTCATTCATTAATGTAGGAATACATAATTTTGAACTTGTCGTAGAAAATGTTCATTATGCATAAAGATCAGCAAACTAATCGTAAGGACTTGAAGAGAAAGAATCTGTGAGATACTTTCTAAGTCACGACGAAAAATTCCACCATCATGATGCACCGAAGAATCGTCGAAGAACATCATTATCTGATCATTGAGGTAACTAGCTCATTTCTCTCCAAGGAAAATCCATTAGACGAGGCCAATGATTCACAGGTTCCAGACAATAGAGTTTACCGAGCCTTTTTGGTCAGTGGGCGCTTAGAAGTTTAATCGCGAGATTAACCCCATATGTATTATGAAAATGGCTCTCCTATGGGCACGCAATATGTCTATGTCGAACGCAACAATGTAGTCGGAGTCATCAAGAGCTTCTATTCGTATCAAATTCTTTGAAGCGGAGCGACGTGAATGGTCGACTGAAGAATATCGACGATACATTACGACGGTGGACACGAAAGTGACGAATTCCGAACACTGAATAAGCTGGACAAATTTTCTGCCTCCGTGGCATACGGAAAAATCTATTTCATGTTGATCCCTCGCCTTGCGATTGTTTTCAATAATTGTGTAACTTAATAGAAAGAGAGGAAAGTTTATATCTACCGTATATTCGTATTTTTTTTTAATAATTAAACATTGTTAACAGAAAAACTGAAATTTTTGAATAGAATTCTTTTAGATAAATTTTCGAAAAAATAGCATTCAATGCATCATTTAAAATTGTACAGCACATTTTACATATTGAAAAGCTCTTTATGCCAATGAAGATTCAATTTGAATATGCTATCAAGATATAATATAAAAATTTGTATTTTAATATTTAAAAATTACTAACAGAGATCCCTAATGGTGAAACGCTCAAGCTAGTCGACAAATATCATCGACGGATAATACAACTTTTTCGGTCTTCGGTCCTGAAATGTCAACTCTGTTACCTACTGTAGTAAATGTTCCGGTACGATAGAGAACTCAAGCCATCGATCAGATACTGGCTGCCAGCACCGACGAGATACTGTTAAAAACTGCCAGCCTTATGGTAGATCATGTCACTCGAATAATTCGGTGTTTTTTTACGCCCTCGTTTACTCGCTTACGTTTTTTAGAAGAGAAAGCTTACGTTTTCTATACGAGAAAGTATAGAAACATAATTTTTCAATTTGTAATTTCAAAATATAATTAACCGTAAATATAATATAATTAACTTAAAAGTAGTATAATATTAGTTAAAAAATATTATGATATAATTAACTTAAATCCTTACTATTATCTTGATCTTTGTAATTGAATTTATATTGCATAATATATGAAAATTATGATTTCGCAGCTGCAAATAATTAATTAATCTCCATTGTCTTTCCGTCTGTATTGAAGCGCGATCGATAACGTGCAACTCGATGAACATTCGTATCGATATTCTGTTTATTACAAAATCCTTTACAATTCGCTATGTGTGTTACAATTCTGTTTCAATTTTCGCTTTAATTGCCCGAATACAAAGGGTGTAAAGATATAAAACGAGCATATAAATAACATTTTCGAATACATCGATTAAACTAAAAGATAATTCTCACAAATGATAAACCGATACGATTACGAAAAATATTACAAAGTCCATGTTCAAATATTACATAGTTTAAAAAGAAACTCCAAATCAGAGCTGTAGAATATTCAAAAAACATTTCTATAAAACTGCTGTATGATCAGAGTAAGTTGTTTTCCGGTTGCGATGGACAGTCAACTTTTTGTGCTTGACTCGCGCAGCATTCTTCCGTTCGAATTATCGGCTCGCCGTCCAGTTTTTCCAACGTTGGTAAGCGTCGAGCTACCTCCGACCTCCACTGTTCCATCTAAAAGAACGAATATTATAAATTAATCGAATTATACAATGTTGGAATGCAGAAGGTAGCTGTAAAGTACCTCGACGCTTTCGTACAGCGGGTTACCGACGAAAACAAGGTCCTGGAGGTTTACGAGGTCCTGTAGCCTGTTGAACTCGTTCCAATCTCTGACTAAGTTGTTGGACATGTAAAGGACACGAAGATTTCTCATCGCGTTTATTCCCTTCATTTTCTCGATCAGGTTATAAGAAATCCATAGTTCCTCCAGCGTGTCCCCTAAAGGCTCCAAGCCAGTGAATCCTTTGATTATGTTACGACCTAACGATAGGATCCTCAAGTTCTTCAAAGTTCCGATCCCTGTATCAAATAATATAAATTCATTCATTAAATTAAATGGTGAAATATTTTGTGTAGTTTTTAAACATTTTTTAAATATTGGGAACTGATATTAATTTTTCATTATTCTGATATCTCTCATTGCATAGCATTTGCTTTGATTTTGAAAAATCATTGTCTAGAATTTATTAATACAAGTAAAGAAAATTTTTCTAAAGATACAGAGAATATTCACCTGCAATCTTCTCGATCATGTTCGTCGATAAAGAAAGTTTCTCGCAGTTGGTCAAACTCGCCAAAGCATTGTCCATCTTTTCTATGGGAGGCCATTGAAAGCTCAGACTGACTTCCGTCGATGTGGACGCTTCTCGTTCGTTGTCTTCTTCCCATCGTCGAATAGATTCTTTGCAAGTGGATGGTTTGACGGTGGCCATGTTGCTTCTCGATCATCATCGATTATTGCAGAACTTTTCGGAACTATAAGAAACGTCCATTGAGAATCATTGATAATATCGAATGGTCGCAATTCGTGAAGTTTCAACGGAAAAGATGAATTTTAACGAACTTTTTAGATACTTTTCAGTAATTTAGTGATCGCGTGTAACTAATCTATGATGGATGAACTCGTATTTCTTCATCCTTCTCGATCTGGGATGTTGAAACGCGACGAAGCGGTCATCTGTCACTTGCCAACATTTCGTTGCGACTTCTTCTCCAATAAAATACGTCTCGCGTGCACCACAATATCGTTTATTATCGTTTATATTCTGTTCGAGGTTAAAAGAAAACGACATTCGTTTTGCTTCGTGGCAAACGGCCACGACTGGAGCCTGGCAATATCTGGTACCAATCAAAATAATCGATGCCCAGGACGCATGCGTCTGGCGTCGGTTATTTACCAACGAAACGTCGCGATAAGATTTACGAGGAACGTTAACATTGAAAAAATCCAGGTCTTCGAAATTCGAACCATGGCCATTCGTCGCCTGTAAATGAAAAATTGTCATTGTTAACCGCAATCCATTTACTTTACTTCACCCGTTCCGTGGCTCGAGTGAATTTAACTTTAATGGATTTCAATACCATTGTGGTATTTAATTCTAATTAGTGGATTAAAATGGGCGGTGAAATAGTCCGATTCGTAATGCGCATTAAATTAATTTCAATTTAAAATGCTGGTTTTGCGAATAACGCACAGGATTTCAATTACGCCGTTTTAAAAATATAAACCATAATCCTCTCACGATTTAACTTTTTCACACCACTGACGGGTGTGAAAAAACAGCAGTGGCAATAATTTAAAGGCAGTTTCATAATTACTTAAACTAAAATTTTGGGAAAGATTATTTCGTTTATAAAATTGTTCGGATTATTTATTACAGAAGTATTATCTGAAAGCATTTCCTAAAATCATTCATTCGAAATCGTATCAAAGGAAAATCGCACCTAGTTACAGTGAATTTAAAATAAATGATAAATTAATGATGTACGTGCTCTACATATACCCAAAGTTCCATAATTTATTGAATTTAAACGAACTTCCGAATTTCGAAATTCTAATTTCGTCAGACGCGCGGGTACAATTTCTATCTTTCTATTAAACACGTTATTAAAAAATACAAACAGAGAGAAGGGAGGCTGGGTTCCGTTATCATTCATTTTATTTCCTTTCATAAATCGCCAGTATTATAATTGATCCCAAACTTTTGAGCGGTATTGTACATACGTACGTATACGTTCAAGTATATGTGTATGTATATCGTATGTATACATAATTTGGATATTACAGGCATAGAGATCGCAGAAAATAGACGGAGAATAGTGTATACATATATTTTCTTTATCATCTTCCATACTTATACTCTGAAAACTTCGAAAAGTATATATTCTTTTTGAGGGACATTGCGGCCAGATGTCTCGTCGTATATTACTCGTTCATCGAAGGAAAACACGCAATACAGTAAACACATCAATCCATAACATACATCTACACAAACTAACCACTTATTTGATCATGGGATATCAGGAATATGTCGCGTTCGTGTATTTCTGACGCGAGACTGTCTATCCGAATGAAATCGCTCGCACGCACGCTATCGAATTACCGCAATTATAAATTTCTTTCTAGACTAGATTCAAAAAAGTATCTGATCGATCGAAGCCGTTTTTCCGATGAAAACAACCCTAAAACAAGGGGTCCCATGGAAATCACGGACACAAATTTCTCCGACACGGTTTTCACCGACAACATTTCACCGACACCAGATTTGACCGACAACAAATTTCACTACCTGAGGTGGTTGTCTCAAGTCATTGTAGGTCAAATCTGGAGTCGGTGAAAACCGTGTGGGGGAAATTTGTGTCTGTGACTTCCATAGGACCCAAAACAAGACGGTGCGCGCGCGTGCAAGTGTCACACGATTGACAACCCGTCATCGACACACGTATCTCGCGTTTACAGTAGGTACACAGATCCGCATCGTTAAACTTATTCTATATACAGCATCGAATGAAAACATTAAATTGGTCTTATTGTACAGCATAGCGCCGTCGTATAGTATTTAGTGGCCGCGAACTCTCGCCGTGGTCCAATGAAATTCCTTCGTGCCTAATCTGAAGTCGATTTCTCCAGGTTGCATCGATAAGGGAGAACTCGCTCTTATCACTATCTAGCCCTTTTACCTACGCCTTTTTTGATTAGTCTTGCGGGAACTGGTTATTGCAGCAAGGCAATAAGTCTTTGTACCGGTGAATTCTCTATGAAAAATTGAAAATCGATGCAGTGCTTCGGGAGCTCTCGGTGTACAAACTTATCCTTACAGTCGGTTGTTAGATTCGCTCGAGCAGCTTCTCGATAAAGTTTCGAGAGTCCCAACGAAGAGTTAGTCACGTTTCATTTTGATTGGTTGGCACTTCGATCGTACCCCGATTTCTCGCGAAATTTTCGTTAAAAAAAGCTACCGTAAAGGCTCGATCTAAGAAAAACCCTCGGGTCCGTGTTGTTTCTTAGATAGTGTAGGTCTACAATCTTTTGTGACCACGGACAGCGCGAACAAAAACTGACTGCGTGTAGTCAATTAAACTAGGCGATTAATACTCCGAGAGTCCATGACGGAGAATCACTATCACGTGATTGACTCGGATCCCATGGAAATCACCGACACGGTTTTCACCGACAACGATTTTGACCGATAACGAATCTAAAATCGTTATCGATCAAAATCGTTGTCGGCAAAATTCCTTGTCGGTGAAATGTCGGTGAAAACCGTGTCGGGGAAATTCGCGTTGGTGATTTCCATGGGACCCGATTGACTCTACGTCATTGGCTCTCGGAGCATTGCCCAGGCCAGGATTAAATCACTAAACGGTTAAGATTATATCTTAATCGGTGTCATTTTAATCAGAAAAATGCCACAAATTAGTTGGTCAATTAGATCGTGCAGTTCTTTCTTCTTAGATCGAATATTTACTGTATTTCGTTCACGTTCAAACAGCACTAAACGTGCGAAACGGAATACTGGACCGCGTTCACCATTCTCGTTCATTTTCTACCGGTACACGATCTGTAATCGTATAAAATCTTCTCATTTTCAGCGTACCGCTCTGTACCATTCGGAAGAACATCGAAAAGGTCAGAGTCCATGAAACGAAATTGGCCACCGCTGCAATAATTTCGAGACAAAGCGGTCGCTCTGATAATCTAATTGGTCGCACTCGTATTACTCCAACTTCTGTATTCTCCACCGATGCGTGTCGAAAACTTTTGGCCAAACTTTAGTATTTTATCAATCAACGAACAGATCACACGAACAGCACATCACACTGTACAAAGCTTTTCAATTGTAACGCGACGTTCACGCAAACACTCACAGACCAATTTCAAACGAAAATTTGCTTCTTAACAATCATATTAATTTAAAAAAGTATCAAAAGTATAATAGTAATTGAATAGCGCTACATAAGATCTGTAGTATAATGATGGATACACGAACAATGCCGCTCAAATTGAATTATGTACTGTGAAAAAATATCGTCTTGATGGTATCTTTCGATCCGGGTGAGGATCGATAGGCGAGAATGAATACGATTTGGTGATCAACTGCGGATCTTTATGCAAATTGAAATTACATGTCTTGTTCAGATTTCTAGACTGCGGATTTTTATGAATTTGTAATAAGAACGAATAAATTAAATATAGAATTGTAAAGAACTTGAGAATATTACATTTCTAAATTTATTTAAAGAGGAAATACATTTTCACTCGTCTCTCTCTATTCTGCTTCTTACAATCAACTTGGAGGCTCTCTACTTTCCATAAAGATCCGCAGTATGGTAACAATGATAAAACCAGGAGTAAGTTTTATCCCATTCTACCGTTAACACATATCCGGCCGGAATTTTTTCTCTCTTCATCCTTCTCTTCTTTTCTAATCAATAGGCTGTGTATTTTAAACATATTTAAGTAATTACCAAATTTATAAATGCTGTTATGATGTATTCATCTGATTACAAGGAATAAGAAAAGAAATTACAATCGGTTCGACATGCGTCGTTCACGCAATTTCTCGAATTTTAGAAAACTGCAAACTACATAAAGCATAAAGATCAGCAGACTGATGGTAAAGTTTGGCCGAAAGGTCGCGGGAACAACGAGGGCCCGTTTAGCGATCCGATGATTCGTCAGAAGATGAGAATATCCTGGAAAAGAATCGCGCCGGTTCCATCCCTATACAATCCGTCTTCAGGTACCACACTGACAGATCCGCTCGGCCGGTTTAAAGCACGTGAAGGTTCTCGCAATTCTTGAACTTACTGTCCTCCTTGCCGAACAACCAGGTCAACATTTGTCTAGCCTTCATGCTGGCACGTACCACGCCTCTGGACTTGTACCAATGGCCGCCGCCTTCGGTTCCATTCGCGGCTCGGTTCTCCGCGTTCCCCTGCACGTTCTTCAGTCGAATCTGATTCAGTATGCCGACCAGAAGATCGTCCACGTTGTGGTTGATGGCGACCGAGATCTCGATGAACTTCACCCGGTAGGTGCACGCCATGCATTTGCCGTCTAATACGATGGAAAATTAAATCAGCCACCGCTTCGCGTACAGAGACTCTCGTAATTGTCCGAACGTCCTTTAAATTCGATGAACCTTTTTAAAAGTGGACCAAACGACATCGAATTTCTGCTACGAGAATTAGCCTAGCAGATTCACGTCGTGGAATAGAATAGGTTAGAACCTGGTCCACTTTGAAAAAAGTCATCCCCATTTCAAGGGAATATTCTTTTTCCTTTTGCGAACGTAAATTGTAAATTCTTGTCTACAGACCTTGAGAAGACACCACCCTGGATCGGACCAAGTCCACCTTGTTCCCGACTAGGATCGCTGATTTTCCACGCAGAAAATCCTGATCGTGAAGGCGCTCTAGGTACTCCTCGGCTCTTTGGAAGGATGCTTTATCAATCACGGAATACATCACGACGAAAGCGTCCGGATGTATATTCTCCATCTCCGACTTCTCATAACAAAAATACAGAGTCCAATTGAAATATCGTTATTTGGAAGTCGCGAAAATTTTCGAGGCTGCGAAGGATGCAGATTCGTATGGAATGCTGTACGGAGACGCAACAAATCGATATGCGATTGTAAATTCGTAAAGTAATAAAATGAAGATAATGCAAATCTTGCAAATTTTGCTCACCTTCGGATTCGAAATATTCAGAAATCTCAGCTCGCTCTCCTCGCCGTTCAGCATAACGAAGACAGATTGCTCGCTGGGCACGTCTGTAAATAAAAATGAGAAAGGATGAATATGGCGCCAGGATTTGCTGTTCCGCAAAGGAAGAATGTGCAATTTGGTGCCCGGTTTATTAATTTTTGCAGCTCGCATTTGTTTGTGGATACAGATACAAGATGCCGAATTACACGGTGTCTGATGAAATGTAGAACAAAATCGGGACGATAATAAACGTTTCAAACATTATGTCTTCGTTCGTGATTTTGAGTAGCATGATATTTTAAGGACATATACGTCCTATTAGGTATTCTCTCTATTATATCGCTCATGGATAATGTTCAAAGGAGTGAGCGATGTAAGTATAACTCGTAACTGAACCTTTCCAAAAAGAGAAGAAGGATTAGTAGAGAAAAACGCGAAAATTATTAAGTACGGGAACAATGTAGGAGAGCATCTACCTAAAGAAGGTATTACAGGCTCTCCCAGGGAAAACAAAGGAACAAGAAGGAAAACCCTTTGCATGAGATGCAATAGCCCTGTCTGTACAATGTGCTTTACAAAATATCACGTACGTAGAATAAGGAAACATATTCTGAATAAGTCCATAAAAGGTCTCACAATAAAAAAAATTATAAGCGTCGAAAACCACGCGCGACAGACGTGAAACTTCTTACAGTCTACTAATGTTTACAAGTAAATTGAGATTGGAAATGGTAAATAATCCTAATGAAGCGACAACGAGATCAGGAACAACTCTCGATGCAGTATTTGCAAGACATTTAGGAAGAATTAAGCTCACACCCTGCCAAAAGAAGTTTCATTTGAAAAATGCAAATTATAACGCTCTGAAAAGAATGGAAATGATTCAACCACCATCCAGCCGACTTAGTTCGAACCTCGATCAGCTGATCGCTATGACGAGCTTCCCTAGAAGTGGATCTCGACGAGAGCCGAATATCGCGGAGGACATTCGCGACGGTTAAGAAAGAAAGGCGACCGAAGGGGAAGTAATCGGGCCACCGTAAATAAACCCCGGGGACTCGACCGAAGGGAAAATGAATTCGTTGCCCGTTACATTGACGGCCACATGACGTCGTCGAGTTCCACGTAATCGGGCGTCTAAATGCGTCCGCGTCGACGGTCGCCCATCAACGTCTGTTCCGAAGCGTCGACGGCTTCCACGGTTCATGCCGATACGTAATTCGATGATGTCAGATTGCAACGGTCTGTCCCCGGTTTGACGGTGTTCGACACATGCTCTCAAGTCACGTTTCCCGGTCCCCGTTGCCTTGACTCTTCTCTTTCTACGAATTATACCCTACTTTCATAGCAGACGATATATATCACGAGAATGAGTCACGAAACCACCTAACCAGCTCTGCTCCCAAGATAAACTACGATTCTTAACTAGGATTTGATTGTTTTCTCGTGATAAAAAAATAATTTGTATTTCAGTCAATAATTGCGTTTATTATTATTATACAAATCTGTTATCGGCGAAATTGACTTTCGACAACTTGTTCAAGGAATCAGTGGATTATAGCAGTTTTGGACGTGAACGGATGATATTTTGAACCCGATGGTGCGGATACTATCTTCACGGTTTGAAGATAGTGAGCAACGATATTGCTACGCTGGGAGCACGATGTTCGCTTGACGATATCTTTGAATATTCTGTTCGTCGGCTCCAGGGTCCGTTTTCTCGGCACGTCGTTTGCTGTGCGTTCTTCGATGGGATGGACCCGATTTTTTCGGGATAATCAAACGCGTTCGGATCTGGTCGGGGACCCTCGGTAAGCGTCGGTCCGACCAGATAACCCAGGGGGGATGATTATGGTCTTAGAAATTCATAAGGGACTTGAATTGCAAAACGCGATGAATTTGAACAGTCGCGAACCGAACATTGATCGCGTAAAAATATTTTATGCAATAAAAATAGTATCGAAGAAGCGAGGACAAAGCAATATTGCAGACGCTCGTCCCCAGGGTAGGTTTGGGGAACGCCACGATATATCCTGCAGGAGATAAATGTAACGCGATGCTCGCGGATATTGCTTCAGGTGATCTTTTAACAAGCGCGCGAACGAAGCCCGCTTATTTCAAGCAAGCAGCTTTATTTTTCTTTCCCCTCCGTATAAAACGCTCCGCGGTGGGAATAGACGGGCCGAGTTTACCTCGGGTTTGCATACGTATAGTTCAAAGACTGCGTTCAATTTCGGAAGCAATATGCGGGAAGTTTCTCGAAGGGGGGGTGATTTTTTCCCAGGGTATTTCCGATCGACGAAAGGAGTCGAACGTTCTGAGAAAAGCGCGGCGCGTTAACGGCGATTATTAGACGCGGGGGAGAAGCGAAACGGAGCGAGAAAGCACGAAAAAGTAAAGGAGAGCAGACGATGAACAGACACGGAGCCTGTATGATGTACGTTTATAGCACGGACCGATGCAAAATTAACCAGCTATTTCTGCCTCGGTTGTTCCTGCAGTTTTCTTTTTTACACCTTCCTGGAAACGACCGCGTGCCCGTTTCGCTCGACTCGCACGCATCCTCCACGCGTTTCGCCTCACGCGAATTTTCACCGATTTTCGCGACGACAACCCACCCGCGACCGCCATCTTCTTTTGTTCTGTTTGCGGAATCGCATCCTCCGACTCGCTCGTCGCTCGCCGTGGCCTCGATCTCGATTTCGCCGCTGAATTATGGGATGAAACACAACTTCAACCCAGATCTTCGTTTACAAGATCTTGTTTGCCTTCGGTTCATGCGCGCGATTCTTTCTTTCGGGAAACGAGCACCGACCATAGTGCGTTTCAGCGAGTAGCACGCAGTTATTAGATGGACAAATTATTTCGTAGCCGCTCTTCTCGAATTATTAACAATTAAATCTTCCAAAATGACATATTATTCGAATATTTTATTTTCAGCCGGGAAATCTGTCAGAATATTATGTTTCGCTGTCGTTTCATGCGTCCCGGCAATTTACTTTAGCATGCCACGTTAAATGTCAAATGATAAACACGTTACCGCAATATTCCGCCGTTTATTTATCACTTGCGTCGATGCAAACATGCTAATGGAGTTTGTTGGTGTGCTTTGCCTTTACCAGTGAGTGTGCCTCCTATTGCACGCACGTTATACCTTCGATATGCTACGTTTGTGGCACAATATCATATTGCAGACACACACTTGCATCAAGTTGCGGATCCACATGTAAATCGAATTCGAACTTATGCAACATATACGTATTGATAGTAAGACGACCCTGATCCGGAAACGATATCACTCGGTTTGCTCAAGGAAGGCACTGAGGCGGCGCGCCGCAAGTAGGCTAAGTCGGATAAATGCGATCCCAGTGGCGTGTATTGTGTACAATGTGCTCGTGAAATTTTTGGACACTTGTTACTTTCACATGAAATAGGACATAGTCGCCCGAACGAAATTATATTATTCACTTTATCGTTTTAATCCACTGTTTGCTTGTGGACAATTGTTCCATTCACGATAAACGCTTAACTTGTAATAAAAAACTCGATTTCGAGAAAGTTTCCGCAGGGATCCCGAAGCAATCTCGAAGCCCCCGGGACTATCGATTAGCAAACGATCTTACGGTCTCGTGGCACCATTAGGCTCGATTAAACTGTGCCCGGGTAGTTAGCGAACAATTAGGAACCAGCAGGTTGTCCGGCATCGCCATTTAAATTTCTTCACCTTTTACTGAAATGTTCCATCGCCGTTGTGACCATTCGACGGTAACAGGCAACGCGTCGTTATCTGTTGTCAGCGCGTTTTCTCATTCGATGCTGAAGTTGCTCATTTGCTTAACAAAGTTTCGTCAACTTTCCGCACAAACTTACCACTCGTCCATGTTGTCGCGTACAGAGAGCGACGTGTTTCGAGGCAACATGCTGAAACCTAGTTAGACGATCGACGAACTCGTTGTTGACGCCCCCGTACCTAAAAACGTCCAAGTCGATCATCGTGCCGTGAATTTTCGAGAAAGTCCCCAGTGACTCGGTTCGAACCTCGCGGGCGTCGCTCTAAAGTCATTTCCACGCCGCAACAACATCGAGCAACTTTTTATCGCCTCTTGTTGCCTTCTTCTTTTACCGAAGAAAATAAGGCAACAAAAAGTTGCTCGAGGTTCAGCGAGGACGTAGCTTGAAGGATGTTTTCTCACGATAGCAGAGGCTGGTCGAGAACAACGAACCTTTTCTTACACAGAATAATTACTACCGATTCAATACGAAATTATTATTATTATATTTTTATTCTACTATTCTATATACTACTATAATGCAATGGCTGGAGTGGGGACGAGGAAACTCTTTCAAGAAATAAGTGCAATACCAACTCAACGTTGTCAGACGTTTTATTTGTAACGCGGCACTTTACACGTGAACAATTGTGGCGGTGCCCGTCAGTTTGGTAGCACAGAAAATCAGAAACAATTTGCGGAAGTGCAAGCTCGGAGAATGTGGCACAATTTCGTTATCCGTTGTTCTTTTTCGGAGCAGCTGCTGTTCGCGCTTAACGACGTTGGCGCAAGCGCTTTTATCACGGCCATTACTTGGACGTGCAATGCAAATGCATTTTCGAACTCTTAAAAACGATGGTGGACATAAATCGGTTTATTTAAGATGCCTGGGCGGCGCGCGGACGCCAGAGAAGAGTTTCCGTCGGAATCGTTATTTCGCTCGTACTTGGCAAGCGTAGTCACGCTGAAGGCAGTTACGGTCCCCGGCGGTGGCATTTTTGAAAATAATTTATAGCCGGAAGGAAATTTATTGTTTCCCCTCTGCAAATAATCCCCCGTTCCAGTTGGACCATGCGAGCGCGGCGAACGGTTAATGAATAAGGCAACACGATTCGCTAATGTCAAGCATAATGTCGTCCGAACGGTGGGAAACCAGCTCGCAGCAAGCGTCGCAAGATTCAAAACAGTATCTGACCTACATCCTTTAAAAAGCTCTCAGGAATTGTTTGCACTTGTAAACTGCTAAACTGAATGGAGAAGAGAAAAGCTGGGGGAACACTGTCGCGGCCGGCAATTCGACGATAACGCCATTCTGGTTCGATAGTTCGAGGAGGTTCTCTTCTCGATTCCAGCGGGAGCCTGATCTCTGTTTTAACAGGGAGTCTCGGCTCGATTGACAGCGTCTTGACAGTATTTCACGTCACCGAGACACGTTCAGGTCCTCGACCCACATACCCTTGCGAGCGCTTTATTATTCGGGACTCTGCGTCCCCGGAAAAACGAAAAACCTCACCCGCCTCACGAAGACGATTAAATCTTCCGAAACGTTAGATTCAAAATCCGCGGACAAAATTTACGTTTTCGCTAGTTATTTTCTACCCGCGAGCTGTTCCGTTGCGACACGCGGGTATTTCCGTGATACCAAACTCTTCACGGAAACACTGATGCAGCTATGAAATAGAGCAGAAGAGAGTGTCCATCATGACGAGTGCATCGACAACGTTGCCAACTAAATTCTCGCGTCAAAATAAATTCGATGATTCACCGTATTCGTTGCTATTCGACACGATGATTCGCTCTTTTCACCTGATCGCGCGCTGGTTTAGGACCACAAGTCATCGTTCACGGACCACGCGCCGCAACTTGTTCAAGCTTGCTCTCCTTCTGTCTCGCATTTCAATCGCGCTTATTAAACGCTTGTCGTCGGATTTCGTGCGTGTATGACAAAAATCAGTGGAATTTCAAACAGCGGGCAGATGAAAGAAATTCAAATACGAATGTCTCAGCTGACTAAAATCATTGATACGGGAGTAGGCGCTTCACTTACGTTACGCTAATATAATGAAATGACTGATATAATATAAATAAATAACTATTGTATTTTACTCGTTTCAGAATTGTTTTACATAAACGATTAAAAAATTTTAATTATAAAATAAATGGTCACCTGGTAACGAAATAACTGAAATATGAAATAGATAAATTAAAAAAATATTAAGTAAGCGTATAATATAAAATTTAAAATAAATGAATAAAATTAACTGTCGAAATAAAAAAGTAATCATTATTCGTCGCTTGATAATTCAGATTCGCATAACAGGCGTGCTATGTTTTAAAACCTACACGAGTGCACAAAGTGATTATGATTATTCTAATTAATAGCATTGCGTCGAAACATCTTTGGATAAAGAGGCCGCAGCCTGGTGATAGGATGTAGAAAATAGGAGTGGCAATAGTGGCGCAAATGAAATAGTAAAGAGTTCGAGAATCGGAGATTGTATTAGCGAACAAATAGGCTACAGAACGCAGCTAGCTATCTCGCCAGTTGCATCCGTTCCGGCGTTTTAATCCCGCAATGAAAGCACACACGGAGCGCACTAAAAGCCAACAACTATTTCATTCTGTGGCTTCGGGATTCCTCCAAGAGTACTGGCTGAATCGAGGGAAAAAGGTCGCGCTGCAGCGAGCCAACAATGCGATACAATTCGCTGGGAAAGTAGCGCGACTCGCGTCTCTATCTCCTACAGGATTGACTTCTCGGGTCATCCGACGTATTAAGGGTGCATTTAGTCTGCCCAGGACCGATCAGTGCACCAATGCTTTAGAATAGGGTGCCCGCCATCGAAAACCACGGCCCGATTTCTCTCTGATATTTCCTTTCGAGCCGCCTCGCTATCTCTCTCGAAGAAAGGCTTTTTATGGGCTCCGCAACTCTTTGAGTAAACTATCGGTAGCTCTTCTTTACAACATCATTGAAATAGGAAACGTTCCTGCTACTTCTTAAATAATGATTTAAAATAATTACTAGAAAATATATTAGAGACATATCTTTGTTCTGCAAATTTTTCAGCAGCATTTAAAGCTGAATAACGAGGAAAATTGATTGCGTTTATAAACAATCATCATATAACATTTTTTCGTATTTTCACTTATAGATCATGCTCCTACAATCTTGCCAGAAAAGCACTCTGTACAAAAATATAAAGGTATGGTCGTACTCTACGAGATTCTTTTGTTCTTTCCTCATTATTTGCAACAACTTGTCATCTTTCAGGTAACCTTATACGTGACATTTCGCTTTATCGAGCGACCTAGTCGCAAATCTTGGAAATTCTCCCTGCCAATACGAAACCCCGGACTATTAGACAGATCGCCTAATTTCACGGTACGGTTCTTTCCTTTTCCACCTACAGTAAGGATCGTGACGTCTCTAACTACTCCCACTATTGGTGGAGCAATTCTAGGTTCTTGACGTCAAATAATCTATCAAAGGAACTGTTTGCGGCAATGTTGCTGACATATGAATTATGGGAGAAGAGCGGACCTGTCTCGCGTAAATTAAACCGAGAACTACTGCAGTTGGTATTCTTGTCGGATGCACTCACCTCTCTGCCTGTCGTAAGCGTTTATGCACTCGCTGGTCATGAACTGGCTAATCAGGGCGGTTTTTCCGACACCCCTTGCTCCCAGCATGGCGACGGCGTACGAGCAAATTTCTTTTGGAGGCGCCGCATTCTTCGTTTCGGCCTCGGAATTAGCCGGTGCCAAGGAGTTCGATCTTGATCTTCTTCTTCTGAACGAATCGCCTCTGTTAACGATACCTGGAACCCGGAACGAGGATCCATTAATTCGGAAAACGAAACGAACATCTTTCGCTTCCATCTCTGTGGTAAAACTCATGCTAAGGTTCCAAATCAAAACGTACAAGGTGGCTCAAAAGACTCTTTTGTTTTTTCAAAATTTTTTGAAGAGAAAATTCTTTGCTGAGGGGGCTACAGTTTTCTAACGTTACGGAAGTCGAATCTTTCTTACCCAAAGAATAAAATGCTGCAGCGACAGAATTGTTATTTATCTCTTGTTCTCAATAAAAAATACCAACAATTTATCTGTATCTATACCTAATAAGCAATCAGTTTTTTATGAACAAATCAGAATTTTAAATGGTTCAGTGACTTTTCGACCACCCTGTGCTATTTCATTTTATTCGATTCTCTCACCCCGCGTCGATGGAAAATAAACTGATTTATGTTGCTTTAAAATCAATGTCAAATTTTTTAGTATTTTGACGTTAATCTGCTGGGAACCTCGGTACCTCTGCCCCACTTCTACTGTCACGTATCTCCTGAATTCTCGAAGCACGCGCGAGATCGTCCATGACCCAAAATCAGCACTCGAAAAAGCTCGTGTTCTGATCAGTTTATTTATTTATGATTGTACGAATGCAAGAAGAAACGAATTCTACGCTGCTCGGCGAAACGATCACCTCATGCATACTTAACGCAGCTTCAAATCGGGAACGTAAACGAGAAGCTCTGCTGTGTTTGCTCGCGCCGCCAATATCTCTTCCTTCTTTGTGTTGCGAACTATAATGAAAGACGCGCGCTGTCTGCCACAGCAGCATCCGCGGGACCAATATTCGTGTTGGATTTCTCGGGGGACTTTTAAGCATGTACCTTATCCGAGACCGGCTGAAATGCTAATCGATCCCGGAAGGCTTCTTCAAAATGTTAGGCAGCGGAAAAACTGCATAAAGACTACGTACACACTTCTGGCACATACTTTCTATTTTCTTTAAAAACAAATTCTGTACTTTTTATTTTGTATTTTGTACATACATGACACTGCTAGGTTAGCAACAAATCATTAAATTATTCTATGAGTTGTTTTCGATTAAGTTAGATTAAGTTAGATATTGTCTGCGTTAATGTTCTCCATACACGTCCGAAACATTTCTATCGAGGCCACAAAAATGAAGTTTTTTATTACTTAATAGGAGACAGTAAATAAAATAATAATAAATAAAATAATAATATCAGAAATCTTGACATCTCAGTTCCTGTTCTATCGAATATTTCCTTTTGTCTAATTTCGTGGCTAGCCGAGTGGACCGCAGTCGCCGCGGTAATTCCAATTACGAAGAGGGTGTGTCCTTGAAGGAATTCGGGAGGCTGGATACTCGACGAGGTTGCTAGATCCATTTAGAAAATTGTTAGAGGACCCGTTGAGACTAGAGACTGACATTTTAACGACGAGGAAACAGCTTCTTTAATCCGCGAATCGACGAAGGTAAACGAACACCAGCCTAGTGAGCAGGTTGGTATTTGTTCGGGCGAAACGTCAGATTCGTGCAATTAGAATTTTAACCTGGCAACGATCGATCGATACGCATAGTCAGGAATACGCGCAGTCGTTAATAATATTGGAACGCCACCTAACGGCAGGTGGGTCGTTAACGCGTGTCTGAGAATTACGGGGAATTCGTCGGGGCGAAATAAATCAGGGTGGATCGGGTACCGTAATCGGTAATCCAATTACTGGCAGATTATGCGACCAGTGCCGTGGAATTTGGCGCACCTCGATCGTGTTGCACGTTTCGCCGAGAATTCGCTCGGCTACGCCCGGAAACGATACAATTTCGTACACCCGTCCCGTCGTCCCATCTTTCGGATGATTAAAGTTCTTCGAATAATTGCGCAACGGTACCTATCCTGTGATTTCGCTCGATTTAACCGTACCACGGCCGCAAACGACTTCCGACCTAACTGTTGCACGTCGGATAATGAGAATCCGCGCAGGCAATTTTCGGCAGCCGCCGGACAATACCCACATTTCATAAGTTAAACAATGTCACGGACAGACAAACAGTTGCCAGCACAAAATTAATTTCAGTTACCAGACGGAGGGAACCGCATGCGCGCAGTCGTTGAGTGACACGGCCCGTATGCACAAAGAATGCATATTCCTGTTAACACTGACAAATACGCGCCATCTGAAAAGTCGTATTTTAAATGGGAGTGACGAGTTGATTCGAGGCTGATTCCAAAGCCAGATCAGGGGAAAAGTTCCCCCCTCTTTCTGCTAATACCGGATCAGGGCCGGCCATCTGGGTGGTGCGGCGGATGCTATGCACCGGGGCCCCGCGATTGAGGGGCCCCAACACGATCAAGAACTAAGATAATGTACTCTTGCAACAAAAAAATTTAGGGCCCCAAATGGTTTCTACCATCCAGGCCCCTTTATAGAGAAGGCCGAGCCTGTACTGGATTGGCGTCACGTGACTGGGCCGTGGGGGAAGTCTGGGGGAATAACGGTGTAGAGTGGGGAGATAAGTCCCAATCTGGTGACACCACTCGAGATAGCAAAATAATTGAATTATTTCGTACTAAAGTTAATCGATACTTAACCGACAAGAAATTGCAATTTTTTAAATTGAAAAAAATTCGATTTTGAAGAAAAAATCAAGGTCGCTGTCATACCTTTAAACGCAACTGGGTATTTTTAACTTCATAATATTGTAGGCGACGTCGAAACGAATTCAAAAATTTGAACGTAAACATTGCTTCAGAACTTACAAAAAATATACACCTTTGTATAAGGCTTCAGTCTTAATTGTATCGTTCGTGGACATTCTCGTTCGATAGCATTTTTCGTCGAGATGTTGGAAAGATCGAAGCTACAATGCCGGGTCGGCTAGCGACCCCTCACTGGTCGTAAATATAGTCTTGAATTTCGACTTAGAAACGAGCGGTGCCGTTAATGCTCGACTAACAAGCACGCCTCGTGCTCCACTTAAGCTCGAAACACGGTCTGGTGATGGGGAAACTTGAATGCAGGCTTCTTATGTATCTCGGCGCGGGTACAAAGATCCTCGGTGCTTCGGGGAATATTTGAAAAGGAATCATCCTCTAAATGGCGGCGGCTAAGCGTTAATGGATTCTTGAAACTGACGGTGCCGGCATCGGACCGCGATCAACGGCGGAAATAACTGATCCAGAAAGCCGGAAAGTAAACCAGTCGATCGCCGATTGATCTCGCGTCTAATGCGTTTACGTGGCACCGCGAGTTGTGGGCGTTCGATACGGACCGTCGAGCGCGAAGAATGGCAAGATAGTTCCATGGAATTCTGTCTCCGAGCTTGTGCAAGCCCACCCGACCCATTTCGTGCCAAATCGAACGGAATTTTACACGTTGTTCATCGATTTTGTTCAATATCGCTGAATCCAATGCTTTTTCTACTTTTGCATGCAACCTAAATTGTAATTTTTGCTTCGACCAATGCTTGTAATCGATGATAATAAAATCAAGTCATTTGGTACAATTATAAAAAAGTTATTCCATTTTAAAAGGTGTACGCCCACTGTAAAGGTACGTTTAGATTTCTCTAATATTTTTCCTAGAAAATGATAAAATGACAATTTGATGAATCGCAACGAACGAGCGGATAAACAAGTGACCTACACGAGCCGGAACAAATAATCGTAATCGATAAACCGATTAATCTTTTTCTTAATTAAACCCGAGCAAACCGATCGCGATCAGGCCAGCAGCGACAATTTCAAAGGAAATCGAAGAGCCTCTTTGAGAACAAGGATTAACTGAGAAAAGAAATTTCAAAGCGCCGACGCGACGAACGTGTTTCACGGATGGTGGAAAATGTGAAAAACAGCAGAGTGGAAATCTCTTTTACAGAAAGCGAGCGCCCCGGCGAACACGCGCGTGAATCGCCCGCTTAGACTGCGCCGAGGTATTGCATTAATGCGAACGCGATAAATCCGACGTGCTCCGCGGCGCGAGCCTCGTCTGTTCGTGTCTGGGACATGTCCAGGACATGTTTAGATGATGAAAACTCCGATATCCGTCCGTCCCACCGTCCAACTATACGCTGGCTTTGTCCCCTTGACTCCTTTCGCGAGAAACACAAATGAACGAGCGCGCTACTTGCTTTCGCTCCGGCGAGAATTAAACTTGCTGCGTCGAGCCAACAAAGACAATCATTGACGAGGCGCTGACACCAGGATAATCTGACTTCTGGCCTGGTTTAACAACGAATCTCGGGACAACTCGTGACTCAGTGTCGCCTAACCCTTTCGGCCCTGGTGACACACAGGGTGATCCATTTTTTAAAAATTTGTACAGTTGTAACCTCGAATAAGAGGTTATTCTGCAATCTATATTACATACATAATATTACAAGAGTGATCTTATATGCTAATGCGTGGTTAAAGTAATAATTACATGACATTAATAGTTACAGTACGTGACGTTACAAACATAATTTGCAATTTTATAGGAAGGAACATGAGATCTTACATATAGCGTTTGTAGGTCTGTGGAGTAAAACATTGCATGACATGGGGTGATCCATTTAAAGATGGTCGCCTAAATGTCTCGTCCATTCTGACGATGTAAAAAGTATTTTCTATGCACTTTTGAATTGCAATTACTCTTATACCTTTTCTCAGAAAAGTGGTACTTGCGCGACAAATAAAACCGCTTAAAAATGAATTCGAAGTCTCTTCTCTACGATAATGCGATAACAGATCCAGTTGATAGCTGCGCACAATGAGACTGACTTTTCATTCGCCGAAGCCACTGCAGTGGATTATAGTGACCGCCATTTCCCGCGGAACTCAATTTGCAAAATAAAAGGGGAGCAAACCGTACGCACTGGTATCTTTTAATCGAATATCGAAACCGGGTCGCTGCGAAGTCTTCTCATCGGAAACTAAATTCTTCTCGGGAACGAAATTGAATCGCGAGAGATTGAATCCGTGCATGAAAATTGCGGTTCCATAAACAAAGCACAGGTGCACGGTTTTGACCATTAAATAGGTGAGGCGGCGTCTATTAATAAAACTTTAAACGTTCGAACGATCCGCGGTGGATGCCAAATCGCTCTCTGACCGAGCATGGCAGCTCTAATACGAATATCGCACTGCGCGGAGAACGTTCCGATGATGCCTAAACTCGTTCACCGAGTTTTCACGAATCAATCACTTCCGCTCTCTGCGAGTTTATTCGAATCGAAGTATTAGGTGTTTGACTTTTCACTGGCATTTGAGCAGACAATGGAATCCGCGGAAGTTATTGTTTTCTCTCAATCAATCTGCACGAGGCAAACGTTGTTCGTTCTGCTGTCAATCATGTGCAACTAGATTGCATAGTTTAGTGCCAGATAAAATGTTCTGTAAACGAGGTGTCTCAAAATTCTTTCAAAATGAGAAGAAATGGGAGGTTCCTGAGATCATTTGAAGCGACATTTCCCATTGTGGAAATGACTTTTTAGAAAAACACGGACTAATCCGAGCGCGGCCACAGCGGATTAATTCTAGCTCGACCAACGGCGACGCACAGTGGGGTATTTACACGAAAAAGCTGGCCAAAAAATCGATTTCAAAAATTTTCTGCGAGCTTTACAAATTTATATTTTTATAAAATTATAAATTTATTTGCACAGTTCCTATCTTACTAATTTTTTTGAATTGCAGAATATAATGACATTATTTTAATCGCAAGAACTCTTAGCCTAATAAAAACCAGTAAAATAATTTTTTTTTTAAATCTGTCGAACAAAAGTTGAAGTGTCCAGAAATGGATACTCGTTTGTCGATATAAGGGTTGAACAGTACCGCCCCATATCGAATGATCGGTTTTTTTTAGAAAAAGCTCCAATCTCGTTCCGTTCACGCGCGTTTTCGAACAATTTTCCTATGGTAGGGTCAGCGGTATTTGAAATAAATGAAAAGCAACCGGACTGCAGCATACGCTGTAACGAAACGACTTCGTTGGCGACCGCTGCCTACACTCTATCCACCTACATAGTTGTTAATTGCATTCGGCTCGCAGGTGCCTGTTTTTTGTGCACACAAAACCCCCGGAACCGATATCCCCCGTCGAGCAGGAACGACGTCATCGGCGCACTCCGCGAATCAAAGGTTGCGGAACGTAGGGCGAGTAAATTATGTAATGATAAAACGCTTCGTTGCGGCGCGCGACGTGATATTTCGCGCGACACTTTCGCCAACAGGACGATGCGTCGGCATTTTCCTTAAAGGCAACGCGGCTAAGATTCCCAGTTGAATTTCAAAGTAAATATATCCCCTATAAAGTCGATACGGCCGATGAAGACAAAGGGCAAAGGGTTCTTTGAACAACGCTTAATACTCGATATCGACCCGTTGCTTTTTTCCCTTCTTCCCGCATGCAAATATCGCCTGTAGTCCGACCGGTTTGTGAAAAAGAAAATTGGGCGACAACCTACATGCTCCCCAATGCTAATCAACATGGCGTTTCCAACACTTTCGAAGATAACATGTTTGAGTTTCAACGCTGAAGCAGCTTCGAAGAATGAAATCACCATTACTTCCATCGTTAATCCTTTTGTAGCGAACACATTTCGTTTCCGAACTTTTTCCGGCAAGCTTGAAAGCTTTGTAGATCCTCGGGAGCTCTTTATCCGAACAAACGCTTCACTCGAGACAGTGTAAGGCTGATTTCACAACGGTGTGTAAACAATCAACGGCGGATACGAAATTATGCGAACAGACTGTGGATCTGTAACTAAAATAAATATTTTCTCTCTTAACAAGTGTTCAATGGGTACATCGTGCACGAGTTTAATATGCACGAAATAATGTAGTATATTTTACGCTTTCAGAAGCATGCGCCAGTTTAGCAACATTAAATTCACGTACGTATCTAATTCGTGAAGCTGCGAACAAGCAATTTAGCAATTTTTTTTCTTCTGAACATTTAAGAGTTTCATATATGATCCAGTTCTTTGAAGAAAATGATTTTAATAATAAAAAATCCTTCAAAAATAGTTTATCTGCTCGTATTTATCATAGTTGTTGGCTCTAAAATACGATATTAGAGCAATGGTTCCTTCTCCGAAAGAGAGCTTCCTCGATAGTCAATCAAAAAGTGAGTTCAAACAGAAAAGGAAGTAAATATTTGCAAGCGGGATTGCATTCTATGAAAGCAGCCTAAGCGTGACTGAGACCGTAATTGGATAACGTTCAACTGTAGAATAGCTTTCACACTAGTGCACGAGATTTAATCCATTGGGACGTTAATGGGGACATTGGAACGTAAAATGAATGATGTTGGAAATAATAGTGCAGAGCAGATAACCGTAGAAAAAATCGTGTCGCACTGATTCATATCGGCATCGAAGCGCGATGGCACTTTCGTAATCGAAAATGTAGAATATTTCAGAGAAACGAGAATTGTTCGTGCAATGTATTTGAAAGACAAGCGAGACAGATTAAACCATATGGAATCGTGTATTTTTCCAAATCTCCACGAAATCTGGAGAGATGTATATGTAACGCGCACGTCTGGCTCTAACAATAAACGCGATGCACATGATCTATGCTCGACTATTATGTAAATAGCGTGTCCAATAATAACTCTGCTTTGAAACATGTGACGAGACGAGCGACTGTATAAAGTTTTCTCTGGTCATTTACCTGTCACAACGACCGAGCCATAAGGCGCCATTAATTATGTAAGCAAATCAAACGTATTGCAGCAAGATTTGAACGAAGTGAGTCAAGTGCACGCTAAGTCAAAACCACGTGTGTCGCACAGTTCGATTCCATTCTTCACGTGGAACACAAATATTTCGTTATCCAATACGTCCATTCTTCTTGAAAAAATATTTCACCCTGTCTCGGTTGAAGTTGAAGAACGTTGCTTATTTTTTTTATAATGACCGATTCACTGGTCACGTTTAAGAAAATGCATTCGAACGATAAAAATTAATCAAGCACATTCGCAGCTCGCTTGAATAACGAACTGTATAAAACGGTGAACGTCACTCGTATAAGTCAGTGGTGGTGAACGCGTTAAATGCGAAACTCCAAAGTGGAGTTCGGAGTTTCTTGTATGAACTGATTCATTGCAAATAAAATTTAAATGGGTTCCCAACGAACACGGAGTCGTGCACATCGGTGTCGGAAAGTTCGCAAATGATAATCGATGTGAATATTTGACGAAACTTTTTACAGAAATAATTGCCGATGGAAATATTTCAAACGCGGAACTTTGACGGACAGTTTCTTGGATCGACTGTATTCGCTGGATATCAAATTTTAATTGGACTCCCAAGAAAAACAGGGAACTGCATACGTCGAACTGCGAAAGTTCGTGGCGCAAATTACTGTCGACAAAAATTTAAATTGCACACAGTTTGAAGTGTCTTACTTAGGCTGTGCTTATTGCACATGAAATTTTAACGAGTTTGCTAACGTATGAAAATACTGCGTACCCATTGGCGAAATCACTATACACTCGCGCGAGAAACTTACAAGCGGATGGACGTTTAAGCGAGGCATGAATTTAGCTTCGATCGGTGTACGCGAAAGTTTTTCAACGAGTCACGTGAAAGGTCAGTCGCGAGACTTCCCGTCGTCGTCGTGCCGGCAATTTCGATTCGGGAAAGCAAGGCGACGATATTTACGATTCACGTGAAGCGAGTCAACAACGCGGCCGGCGCGTTCCTTTTTGAAAACACCGAGCCCAACACCTGTCTCACGTGGCGCGGAATTAGCAAATTAGTTGATCGATTTACCACCTGAAAAATATTTAGAACGGGGAGCTTGCGATAAACAACCGCGAACTTCTGCGACGGCGAACTTTATAACCAGGAACGTTGAAACAGGCGAAGGCGATCGCTGCAAGTTCACCGAGGATTTTTTTATACATTTATAGCTCTCGCCGACTGGGAAACTGAAAATGTTATTATCGACAAACGCTGAAGTGCCCATTTTATTTTCGCTACGAAATCTGTTTTCCCTCCCTGGCCTCTCTGCGCGAGAGCAATAATTAAACTGCGGATTTCATGCGCACTTTTTATCGTGATACAGGGGAACAGATTTGTCGCAGATTCAATTACTATGGATCAACTAATTTGTAATCTGCACGATACCATTATGACATTTCAAGTTGTCATTATATGTTGTCTTTTTCTACAAGTTACGGCCTTAGAGTATAAGCGAGTGATCTTTATTGTCTTTACTGTAATGTTTTTGTACCTTCAATTTTCTATTCTGTAATCATTTTCTTTAGTTTGTAATTTTTGTATTGTACTCTTCACCATTATCAAAATCGGTTGGGACCCCCTTTATATCTATATTATAGAGTTGGAGAGAGAGACAGGTATTCGTGAAATCGTCTTGAATATTTTCAAATTCGTTTTTTTTTAAACAAACTATTGCTCAGCTTGAAGAAACAATGTTCCGAGAATATTTGCATTTCACGATCGCCTAGGAATATTTCATTAAAACACGAAGTTAATTTCAAGGGAGAAGTGAAGCCCCTTTTTGTTACGGTTCGATTCTGCACACGTTTCGCAAACAAGATCCTATATAAACTTCCCTTATACTGCCATGCTGTGACGGTGTATAAACTGTGCTATAAAACCGTGCTAGACCTTTATGAACATCCAATATGTATAGAGTGCTTCACTAATATTGAACTCGTGAGTTATTACCGGTGCTATTAAAAACAAAGGAAGATAAATAACAATCTTCTAACTCAGAGTATCTACGTTAAATCTACTGATAAATCTGTTTCTACAATCAAACGCGATTCCTCGACGAGCGATTGAATTATTTACTTAGAAAACTGTATTGTATGTTCAATGTTGTATACTCCTCGTGTCCTTACGGCTGAATAAAATAATCGAATAGTCTAATTTAACCCTTAGTCGAGGGGTGACTGAGTTTCTCAAAATTGCGAAGAAAAAATATTAAATTTATACTCTGAATAAATGGTTGAACTAATGGTGATTTAGCGTTGTATTAAATAATGACACTGTCTCGAGAAGGGAAGTTCATTTTCGAGACACAAATTGAAATTTTTAGGTGCAGCTCGGGAAATGAGCTTTGGAAGTCATGAAAACTGATCGAGTCAGATATTTGCGGAGCTTCTCCATCGCCAAAGTCGGCAATGCATTGTCAGTGATACGCGTTTACGCATGGGTGGACAGCCGCATTGTGATCGCACTCGCATTCACAGAAACTCGAACGTGTCTACTGTGAAAACAAATATAAAGTGATCCCCTGCGTGCACGGACTGATACGCGGCGAAATTTTTCAATGCATATTTCGTCGGGCAGCGCGATCATTCGATCGACAATAGCAAAAATAACTAAACTTCGATTTCGAATTACAAACATTCCAAATCGAACCTTCCACTCCGCTTTACCCGTACTTCTCTATTTGCTTACTAGCGAGTTAATAAACCGAAGTTTTGCGATCGCAAAATATCTTCCCAAACGCCATAACATTTCAGCTGATAAGTTAAGTGGAACGTTGCCCACATTGAAATTCAAATACGCCGTGAAAAAGTTTCCCCGCGTTACGTTCCTCCGAGCACGTACTCTGATTTCGCATTGGGAAGACAGTTCCCAACACTTACCGACTATATGGCTATAGCGACTGCGTGTTACACAAGAAATTTACATAATCGATTAGACAACAACTCATTTTAACCTGTCATTGAAATTTCAACCCCCGGCACTTAAATATAGTTACTTCGATCGAAAGATTTCGGAACATCGTTAATATACACGAGTACGGCTATCGCGGAAGCAAAGGAAACTAGAAAAGAAAGAACGGGGACTATCAAGAAATTTTGGCAGGGTTTCAAACGATTTTCTGCAATTTTTGCGGAAGAAAGACGGCTTTGTTACCCGCGAAATTGTGATTTTGAGTATGTTGACCAAATCTCAGCTCGTAGGATGAAAAGACAGCTGCTGAAAATAAATTGTATAGAAGAAAGAAAGAATTTGGATAGCTAATTTTTGAGATATCAGTGGATATTCTCCTAAATATTTAATAAATAATCTTCCTTGTGCGTTCATCGTGGAACGAGCGCTGTCGCTTGATGAAAATTCCTGTTATTTTAGAAGAGACCATTTTTTAGAGCCGTGGATTTCCAACAGGATTTACGAGCAACTGTATCGTGGGCCTGGCTTTATAACGAAGCACAAGTGATGCGAATTAATTGAATCGATACACGAATACCAACTCCATAAAGAATACGATTCGCCGCGTTGCGTTGCACGATCGGCGCGCAACAGACTGCGAATTATTGTTCGGTTAAGAACGGCTCTATGGAGAATCACTTTCGGAGAAAATGAAAGAAAACATGGCTTTTTAAACAGTATAGATCGAGAGCAGAGACACAGGTTGCCGCTTTTCCCCGACGGTTAAATGAACTCGCACACGAACGGACCACATACGAACGGGACGCGGGCGAGCGATGACGTTCAAGAAAATGCTCGCTGAACCTTGAAAGAAATTTTCATTTTATTTCACTCGGCTAACCAACCTTGTAATTAATAATTTTCCGTACGGCAAGGTGCCGGTCATTCGTTGTTGGTCAACACGGATATTCCTTTAACGACCGCCGCAGGGTCCGTCATTTATTTTTAAAAAGGAATCTATTTTAAGCGACGCGTTAATCCGTTTTATTTAAATTTCATTACCATGGGACATGAGGCTGCTCTTTTATTATTTTTTTTCAAGGACAGACTTGACAGCGCACCTAAATTTAATAGCGAGTCTAAAATTGTAAATTTTATAGAAAAACCATCGTAATTGCAAGTTAATAACAGCGTTTTAGCGAATAAAATTTATATTTGCCTTCCTGAAAACTGAACGATCGATTACCTTCCCAGTATTACGAAACAATTTTGGAAGAAGCACAATTAATTAATGCACGGACTGAAAAATCAGGATGTTATTTATACATACACGAGTCGTATTCGCAGCGCTTATAAATAAAAAGCGTGACGCATTGTTCCAACATTCAGCTCGTTGTTTACATCGGAAAGCACAGCTCCAGACACGAGGTACATATTTTATGTAGAACTCTGACACGAACAAGTGAAAATACGGAGGTCAACCATTCGCGAAGTTTCATTGCGATTGTGTTGCAGCCTTAATCACGTTTGAACGTAATTGCATCTGTCAACTAAAAGCTCTGACATCAATCTGTTATGCAAAAGTTCTGATATCAGAAAACCCAATTACCGAACCATTTTATGGCTTGCGCAAATGACAAGGCCAAATAACCAACGCTAATAGACACTTTGCGATATAATTGCTTAAAATTCTAGATATAATTCTAGTATAAAATCGATAATTGTTAAATAGAATAACTGTATAATTCGATCGAGATGTTACAGAACTTGTGATGCGATTTTGTTTCTGATTCGATTCATGTTATTAAAAAAACATTCCGAATTTTATGCATTTATGAGAAAAAAATGGATTGATCAAATAAAAAACTGTATCGTTACGAGAATTGACTTCTGTTATACGAACCAACCGTTTTGCATTCAACATTTATGTAAAATACGAATATATTTGAGATGTGTACAGAGTTTCCAGGATACATTGGGTATAGGATAGTATTTTTCGTTCAAGGTAAGCATTCGAATAAGATTTCGATCGAATATATTCTGCCCAGGGTCGGTAATGCGAAAAAATCGAAAGTTTGTCGGACAGCATGGTGAAACATATCTCGGCGGGCATTGTCCACGAGAATCGAGACTACAATCGATACGCTCGGGAGATTGCGCGCCGTGCGAGAGGGTGACATTTAATGAAAAAATTCCCGTCTGCTATTATAGTCTCGGGGAGTAAAGAAAAGGAAACCTGTTTCCTCAGGGTTGCCGGAGTAATCAATGCGTTCTCGCGCGGAACGGCCGGCGAAAATCGACGACCGGATTAAATAAAATAAACGGACGGTGCAAAGGTAAACGACGACCGAAGGGATCGCGTATACGCCGATACCATCGGGCATGGGTCGACGATGTTCAGCGACTTATGGTCGGCCCGTTTTATGAAGGGTGTGCGGAGATGAGTAAAGTCGACATGGGTGCGGACTATAATAAGCCTGGAACGGAGTGAAGTACTAAAGACTACATCACGAGTCTAATTCTGTCCAGTTCTGTTTCTCCGTCTGAAAGACTATGAATATTTACTAGAACATGCATTTTCGTAGGTTTTATCAAATTTGGATGGTCACACATTCTACTCATTATCATCATTTCGTCTGAAGGCTAGAAAAAATTTTGTTCATTTTTATTGAATATCATACTTTCATTGCAGATTTGATGCAGTCATGAGAAAAATGGGTAGATCAAATGCAAAACAGTGCATTAATAAATTTTAAAGTATTGTCTTTCCAATTTGTATTTTGCACAGAAATTTACAGCATACTATTGGCGCATGAAATGCACGACCTACTGATATTAATGAAACTTGGACGTATCGAATACCACAAGAAATTTATCAGTTTATCAATATCAGCCATTGGCGGTAGGTAATTACGAGCTGAAAGTATTTTCTGATCGGCCGAGGAACAATGCTTAACTGGCAGAGAGGCAGGGGAGCGAGTGTCGGAGACAGAACAACGGGAATCAATATTATTTACCTAGTTTATGACAACGAAACAGTTAACGGGGTGGTTATGTTTACCCACATAGACACTGAACTCCCTTTCCTGTTCGTTGACCCCGCGAATATCCCAGAGTCTAGTTAGGCTGTAGTTGGTGCCACAAGGCGAACGCTCGATACTCGGCTTCGACGCTGCGGGAGAAGTTAGGTAGTTTTCTCTCGCATATTCATCTCGTGATCGAAGCAACAGTTTTAATAATCGGATGGTCCCGTCGAGTCGCGAAAAACTCGGCAACTTTCCCGGGGAACCGTTAATGGCGCCGCACCGGCCGTTTCCCGTTTGATAATTAATTACCGCGAATCCAGGATGCTGCTGTCCATCATGCACGAGAGATTAACTTTGCGATGGTACGTCATTTTTTTCAATTACTGAAACTGATAAAAGGTCTACGAAAATGACACGGTCTGAAATTACAGCATTCGACGAAATCACGAGACTGCGGATTTTTATGCAGAATAAAAGTTTTCTTACTACTTGCAGCAGTGTTTTAAATTTTCTTTATTGTATAATAGAATTTTAAGCTTTGTGTGTATAAAACTTTGTAAAAAACGACTGCATAGCTAACATTGTAAAAGCACACCTTTCTCTAAATTCATATATGCAGACGGAGAGTATATTTAGCAATTAATAAACATTCATTAGATACGTACACGCGGAAATACCGTTTAGGAATTGATACGCTCAAAGGCATTTTCTAAACTAATTATTTCGCGAACGAAGTGGCGGATAATAGCAGGGAATAATTAATTAATTCGCATCAAGAAAACATGGATCAATTAATTCGAGCACGAGGTTAATGAAAATTGGGGTCCATCTATCTCTGAAAAACATAAATATTGATAAGACGACATGAGGGACGCGTCGAACACAACTGTTCCTTTTCACTTGGACTATCCACTTGTACCTGCTCGTATTAATAGCGAATCATTTTAATTACACAAACAATTTATAAATAATCTCAATGACAAACAGATCGAAACCAATCGATAGATGATGCGACAGGCATACGACGAATACAAGGAACTGGCTATAAATCAAGTCTACGAATTACCTATTTCAACAGGTGGTCGAATTTAATTTTACCTCGACGTATTAGCGTTGCAACAAGGAGGAACTTTGATTGTTCTACTCTTTTTTTACAGCCATGCACACACCGTGAAGTGACTCTCGAAATTAGTCGATACTGTTATCCACGTGCCTCGGTTTATTTTATAATAAAATGTCAGGTCCTGCGCAATGCACTCTTGTTTTAATTCAATTTATTATTGGATTTTGAGTGTATTGAGTGTATTTAAAAATTAATCGATCTGTTTGTTTTTAAATGATAGACTCGGTTCTCTCGTGTCCATCTTCAACACTTCTTTTTCCAATTAAATTTTATGTAGTGTTAAATCGATTTGAAGCAGTGACTTTTTCGATTTTTGTCAATGGCATATGCTCGGGTATATGGGTCCCAGATAGTACGGACGTCCGGGTTTGCGTTGACATCATTTGACGACCCACTAGTTTGAAGATATATTCTATTCTCATGTACAGATATGTACAATTAAAAATTATTACATCATTTTTGTTCACAAAACTTGACTTTTTCGATCAATTGAACTTTTGAAATTTGAATAGATCAAAGATCTATTCGTTCCAATGCAGTAATCGGATCGAATTGTATTGGCCGTAAAGCTTCGATCGAGTTCCCAGTTTCACGATTCAAGTGAAGTTTCACAGACAGTTTCATTGACATTGATTGTAAGGAGATTTGGCCGAAGTTAGTGGCCGGTACGCCGAAGCTGTGAGTATTACATGATGCATTTGGCAGCGGTGCCAACTTGATCAACTATTGCCGGACAATGTGAAAATTCTTGTTTACATTGGCGAAAAACAAACGTCTACTAGGAAACTCACGAAAACGCGAAGTACTTAAAACCGTGTAACCTGTCCTTCTAAATAAAATCTGTAATTATCTTCTTTCTGACTGACAGAGCTGAGAACACGGCGAGACACTAATAGCAAAAAGCTGGCCAGATATCGAAGCGATTGACGTTTTAATTGCTTTAACGAAATAATTATTTAGATTCCGAAACGAGTGCTTTCTCTGAACTCGATTGATTCAGGATTTTAAAGGTACTCGCAAAAAATTGTACATTATAAAATAAAACTAAACTTGTGTGTATGGTTCAATTATCTCGTAGCAGCTTATTTTTTGAGAATCGAATAAACTAATATTTCTGTAATAGAGATAAATGAGAACGGAAGCCTGGACTCGTTTTAAAGATTCTACTGTCACACACCATTAATCAGTTTCCTCCAAACTATTTTTAAATAATGTAGCAGAGAAACGGAAGATCTGTTTTTCCTCAAAAAACCGTACGCGGAGACATCTGTAAAAAAATTTGAAAAATGATTTTGTCAACTGAATCGTAAATCGTAAAATATTTAGTCCTTTCGTACAAAAATATTTAAAGATATTATTTAAAGATAGAAACCGATCTGGTTTACATCGATTTGAACTCAAATCATCTAAGATTTCAAAAGTCGGAACAGACTTGATTTTTAAACTTCTGCTTTTATAATTACTAATTTAATCATTATATTTTGTATAATTAAAGTTTGAATTTATAACGATAGTAAAATTCTGTAATAGATAAATGATTTTGTCAACCGATTTGTTTTAAATATCTGCTTCGAAAGATCAAATTCGTGACACACAGGTCCTCGATAAATAATATTGCAGTTCATTTGTGCACATATGCGGTTACACAGAACAAAAATGATTAATCACCAGCGGAACTTGAGCTTTGACATTCGGCCAACTATCCGGTGGAAATTCGCTGCCGTGCAATGCAGCGAGATGTTTCGTTAATTGCGTTAAGACGCGTATTCAAGGTTGTGAACAGAGATCGTCTTTCACTCGGCTGTGATATACGATATACGAAATTGTATTTGGTTTCGTGCAGATTATAATTTCATATAGTGCATTATACGGGCACCGTCGGCGGTTTAATGAACGTCGCCAGTGGCTGTAATGGTTGCATAATGAACGTTTTCACACAAGATCGACCAAGTCACATTTCGCGAAGCCAAGCAGAACACCGGCGAGAAATATTAATTTCACGAGGCTGCGCCCTCGATAAGCTTAGCGCTGGCTGCCGCGCCGTGGAGAGTTCGCCAATGATATTCTGCGATCTAAACCGTCGCGTAACTGAAAGGGAAACGTGCTCCTTAAACGGTCATTTCCGGGAAATTGTTTAATGGGAAATCACCGGGCAAATCCAATTTTCGCAGAATCCCACGGAGCGTTTGCTTAACCTTTCACCGATGCAAACGTATGCTGTCCAAGGCGCGTTTATCGGAAATACAAAAACAGAATCTGCAGATTATACGAGGGTACGAAACGCTTTCGGCACGTGTCCGTTATTAAGACACACGACTACAATTTATTTATGCACGTTTCGTTCTCTCGTCCATTGCGTCACGATAGCCGACGGTTAGTCTCGATTTCCGCAAGCTGATCAGCGACGACCAGCATACTCGGCCAAAAAGGTAACACGTGTGTGCAATCTTTAATTCGTCAAAAATATATGTTTTCGATGCACAGGTTCGATCAATTGTTAAAAACAGGCAGTTTATTGTGTGCTCGTGCGTGTAAACGATTCCTGCAAGCTGGCTCCAACAAATTTGAATATTGATGTTCAGACGTGCTTTATTTTCGGTCTTTTAATAGACTTGCATAACAGCAACATACGGCGAGCACATGTCCAGGAGTGAATTCATATTTCAGGAGGTCAATGCAGCAGTGCACACTGCAAAACATGTCCATACCCACTTTTATAATGAAAGGATGCCTGGTTTGCCACGGCCTGCATGCTTACCAGACATTAATATTATCGAAAATTGCTGGAACGTGCCCGACCTAACGCACACCTTAAAAGCATCATACATTGAAAAGAAATAATGTAAATGAACGAAAAAAAGTAATTGAAAGCTTTATCAACGTTTCATCAAGTGACAGAAATATTAAAAAATCCAGGTCGATGTATTTCTTCTTGAATAATACCAAGTATACTATTCTAAGCTTTTCCATATTCTACAATCCGAAGGTACTGCAACCTCTTTTCAGTGATCCGCATTTTCTGAGCTCGTAATCTCACCAGATTACACGTGACACGTACAGAATCGTGCATGTGTCACTGAAAAGCTGAAGATTTCTTTGTCGTCGCGAGCGAAAACAGTAACAGCGGGCACTCTGCGAACGCATTATACCTCGCGAGCTTACGTGCAAAGATATATATCGTCCAAGTTTCTGAAGGCGGAGTTCCGTACGATAAAATTTCACTCTACATCTTCAGCCCACTTTTACGCGTGAGAGCAGCCCTCTGTCGATTACACCGCGAATTACAGCATGGGTCCGTTACTCAAAAGCGAAACCGCATTAATAATACGAAACTTTCTCTCTCTCTCTCTCTCGTGCCACAGTGAAATAAATCATGGATCAAGCGGGAAGAAACTAGGAAAAACACGAAGGAAGTGCTACTTTTCCATAATTGAACGTCGCGCGTCGCCTTTCCTCGATCAGCTTCGAAAACTGCCACCCCGTGCGCTTCAAGTTTCGAGTAACCAAGTTTATGGTTGCATTTTGCATCAGAGTTCGGTCGAGTTCCCGGGAACTGTGAATGGCCATTACCGGGAATGATGAAATCCTATTTAATTCTCTGCGAATTAGAAGGTGGATTATTTTGGATTTAATCACTTCGTTCAGAGTTTTAATTGACTCAGCTTGATATCACTGATAACGCTGGAAATTGAGATTCACGGAGAATTTGTATCTTTCATACTATTTTACGGTTATCGCTTTAACGCGAAACCTATCGAGCCTTGAAACTAAGTGGTACGTGTTCCCTTATAAAAATGACAAGGTTGAGCTGATTTCTGAGTATATCGTTGAAATCGTCTCGAGAAGGACTGCAATCGTATGAGTTCAAAAATATCAGGTTCCAGAACGCCAGCCTGATGTTTCGGAAGATAGCTTTTAGTCCAGTTAACGAAACGTTGTAGAGGGAAATGGAAGAAGGAATACAATTTTTGACTTTGGGACTTTATTCGGACTAGTTAAGAGGTAAACATACTGCGAGTCACCATTCGTAGGACGTGAGCGGGGTGCAGAGAGACACGCTCACCTCCTAGGAGTGGGGACTTTTAGTATGTTTACCATCTAATTTAATAACAAAGTTCCAAAGTAAAAAATAGTGTTCCTTCGATTTCCCTCTACACCCCTCTTTAAGTATTGACTAGACTATTTCTCGTTTGGTATCGCCGAAAGAAAAGCATGTTCGTGAGTTTCCGTCGTTCGCAGCGAATTCGTTCGAGGAAACAGCTGTTCCAGATCATGTCCGCGAATAAAGGGATCCCCGAAATCTCGAGAACCAAGCGGGAATTAACGAGTAAACGACTTTCACGCACGTTCGTTCTCTAAAGAGAGGGAGAAAGAGAGAGCTCGCATGTGCGAGCAAACCGCTTCGGGGAAGTCGTACGACGTCACAACTATAGATACTCTATTTTCGCTTATCTCACCTCTACTGGCTCTCCACTCTAAACTCTCTCGTTCTCTCTGCGTCCCTCCTTCTCGTTTTCTGTTTCCCTCTCCGGATCCGCTGCGCTCCGCGCCGAGCCGCGCCGCACCGCGAGAAATGTGTATTTCTGGCTCGGATTCTCGACGAGCGCGCAGGGCAGAGCTCCGAAGACAAATTCGAACCGGAATCCGTTCCGACCACGAATCACGATAAAGCTGATAGAAATTGCTCGTCGATGATCCCCCGAGAATTCGAGAGGAAAACGATCCCCCAGACTCGCACGAGAAACAATCGCCAGCCACGCGAGAAATTGCACGCGGAACGGCCCCGGCAACGAAGCCATCCGATGTGTTCGAGGACGTTTACGGCGAATGAGATTCCTCCACGTCGAGCTTTACGTTGTTCCCATCCATTTTCGAGAAGAGACGTTCCTCTCCCTTCGGCCGGCCGTTTCTCAACGGTAAACCCTTCGAGTTTACCCTAACTACGTCTGTCGGAATTTCATTTCAACCATTTTCGCTTCTTCTAACCGTTTCAATTATAAATATTGACAGGGATGAACGACACGTTTCATCGTTTCAGGTTTTTACAATTGTATCTTGAAGCTTCTTTTATTCGAAACTGGACGAGAAATCGATTTTGGTAAAATATCATAGAACTTCGTTTAAAAAGCAAACGCAATATCCTGACACAGCTTGTTAAAGCATGAAAATGTTCCTCCACAATTTTTGGTCGATGAAAACGAAGGATGAATAGAATATTGAGTAGAAATATTCATTGATATTCATAAATATTCATTGGAGATATTAAATAACAAGCCGTTTCTAGCTACGCCCTGCACAGTGCTGTTTCGCATTTGTAGCGACATAGTTTATAGTATCATGACTATGGTAGAGTCGCGAACGTTCCTTCAGAATAATGTCAATTTATCACAGCCTACCTTTACTGGTCAGACTAAAGCTCCGAAGCCTGTAACTGTCCTCGTCCTCGCCGTCTTCCCTTCCCGACGACATCTGCGACGAGGTGTCAGGAACATCTAAAAATGCATTGCTCTTCCTGTGATGAGTGTGATGCATGCTTTGCCCTCTTCGACTTCCTCTTCTCCTGAGGCCGGGGCTGACGTCATTGTCAGTCAATCTGGGCTCGCTGCTGCAGTGAGCCGACTTGACTGTGCCTTGGTGATGTTGCGCGGCTGAAATCGAAAATCAACCGAACACATCAACGTCAATTCACAAACATACGAGTGAACATTTGTCAGTAATTACTAACTATCCTAATACTTAGCAAGTAGCTTCGTTTTTAGAACTTTTGGTTTTTTGTCACAGAATTTAACTCGAATTACATAATTTACAGACGCAATTAATTTTATTATTGTATTAATTATAATATATTAATATAATATATATAATATAAATATAATAAATATAATATATATATTAATATAATATAATATATTAATATGTATTAATTTTTACAGACGCAATTATATAAAAAAAATTTTTCTTGAAAATGATCTAAAACTAGACCAAAACGTTGAAAATTTTATAGTAATTTGCATAATGGCTTAGTAAGTAACATTAGGTCGAACCAATGCGCTGGAAACGTCAATATACGTTGTTCGCCTCTTTGAAATAAACAGGAAACAAATCGTACAAGGTGTTGAATATGATAAATACATATCTACCAAATTTCTGTGTCGCGATTGGAGAATATTTGTTTATCCAACAGTTTGCAAGATGTCAGACTTAAAGCAGATTTTCCAGCGGATAGTCGTTGCGCAACCATATGTTTACGCCGGTCTATTATTGCGCAACACCTACACGATGCTTGGAAGCTTTTAAATCTCTCGAGAAGCGTGCGTGCAATAACGCCTTTATGGTGGGTCATTCTGAACGAGACCCGCCCACCTTGTTGAACAGCCTGTAGCGCCCTTCATCGAGCGAATTTAAAAACGGCTGGTTAGACAGGGGGTCAAAAGCACTGAACAGCGTGGAACACCGTGCTCTTTCACATATTCACGCGGCGTCGATACGCGGGTAGGTATATCCCCCACGCACGATGGGGATTGATCACGTGAATATGCTAATGCGTTCAAAGACCTGGCAAAGAAAATTCTCCGGTGGTAATCGCGGAGGTTCCTCGAACCGTGAACAAATTAGCCGAAATTCAAGAAAAAGTTACTTGGCCATGATAATAAAAACGAAGCTATTACTCCGCGGACAGAAGCATCCTTATCAGGATACTCACACTTGTTTTTCATCATCGAAAAAACGATTTACACAACATTTATGCCGGTGTTACGGAAATTATCACTTCTTCGTCGTTCAGAATTTCATCGAAGAAAGAGGAGATTTATATTTATTTTATCGAGAACTCGATTCGTTATTAATTTCATTCGAATCCTTTTAATTGACTCGTTATCTAACTAGTTTCGAAACGCAAAGCTGATCGTCGATATCGAAGTTTATCGGCGTCCGACGAACCGCTAATTACAATTAAACGTATATCAACAATGCCACACAGGATCAACTCGGACAAATAAAGGCGATCGATGGTGTTCAACGCACGAGTCGATTTTTCAACGAGAACGTCATGTTGACCGATCAATTTGCATGCTGCCAGCCGTAACGAGCGACCACGTCAATCAGAATGTAATCAGACTTAGTTCGATCCTTTATCACTTTTGCTTCGACAGTTTATAAAATTTTCAGTGGAAAACAGCTGCATGAACGAGACTATTGCAGCACGAAATCATACGTTTTTTTTTTAAACGTTACGTGGTGAAGCAAAAGCGCTGGTTCAAAGTTGAAAGTTCAAATACTGCAATATGCGGAGCATAACCTCACGTTGCATTAGGAAACTCCCACGACTGAAATTTTTTTAAACCCGTTTCACTCGGTTGTCCGCTCTGCGGCAACACTAAAAATTGCTGTAGAATTATTCAAAATATTCTTTACATCGTTAAATATATCGGTATCTAATCAATTACCAAACATTCAGGTATTGTATGAGGTATTATACCAAATTCATATTCATCAAATTTGAAAAATCATAGTAATATTCTAGATCGGTAGAAACGTTGAATTTTCCAATTAAAATAGCTCCGAGTGCAAGGGATTAAATCAGTGCCATGATGTTCAGTTTACTGATTGGTCTAATTAGTTCTAACCTTTGGTGAACTTCTACATTAATTGTATACATACGTATAACATCGATTTCTGTGAAATTATTTCTTTTTGAACGAAGATTTTAAATATGTTGTACACATACATTCCTCTGTGGGTTTACTTTAGACAGATTCTGAATAAATCCCGATCTTATTACACTTATTTACAAGAAGGAATAAAATAAAAAGAACTTAGGGTTAAACAAAATTACTTTTTACAAATATGCCTTCTTTGGATGTTACGGTTTTGTACTTCTAATTTCCTTTTGCATACGTAGATCTAAGAAACTCATTCTTTCAGAATGGATTGAGTGTTTCTATCACATTCACCGACGTGCAGAGAAATTGTGATATGGCGGCACCTTCCGCCATATTAAGAGGGCTAATTACGCGACGACACGTGTCCCGCAACTACTCGACACATCATCGATGCGTCTGTGGGGTGAGTTAACAAGAACAGACATCTATTACGAACAGCTCGTAACCTGTCGGTTTGTATAACGTTGATATCTCTGAAAATATGAGGTCTAAAGAAATCTGAAGGAAATTTTACCACCCACGTATAACCAACGCGTCAAACAGAGGGCACAGTCAAGTGCGGTATCCATGGAAATCACCAACACAGATTTCTCCGACACGGTTTTCACCGACATTTCACCGACTCCAGATTTGACCAACAATGACTTTGGCCGTCAACGCCTCTAACCAACAACGACTTTGATCGACAACGAGTTTGATCGACAACAAATTTCGCTAACTGAGGTGGTTGTCTCAAGTCGTTGTCGGTCAAAATCGTTGTCGATCAAAGTCGTTATCGGTTGAAGGCGTTGTCGGTCAAATCTGGAGTGGGTGAAATGTCGGTGAAAACCGTGTCGGTGATTTTCATGGAACCCGTCAAGTACATACTATGAGTGCACACACCGCTGTACCCTTAAGGGCGTCGTCTGGTCAGCAGACGACACTCGCGCGTTGACGTGTGTGAGTGCACACATCGCTATATCACATATACGTACACGAAAATTGTAAGGATCCGGGAGTAGACTTCTGAGATCTTAATAATGCAATGACTGGATTTCTTAGTAGTCAAAATCGCTAGATGAAAGATCAGTCTAGGGTGCTAATTGGTTGAAAAGTCGTACTTCAATTAAAAATTCTGTACGTTTAATTCTACAAAAATCCAAGCCACAGTGAGGTTGACATTCAAATATAGTTCTGACATTTTCCGCTACGAGCGTTGATTTCTGTTTCATCTATGACGTCCTCACTGACGGGCGTGCTGTCAAATATTGCAAATCATAGCTCGTGAACGTAGAAGTACGACTTTTCAGCCAATTAGCACCCTAGACTGATCTTTCATCTAGCGATTTTGACTACTAAGAAATCCAGTCATTGCATTATTAAGATCTCAGAAGTCTACTCCCGGATCCTTACAATTTTCGTGTACGTATATGTGATATAGCGATGTGTGCACTCACACACGTCAACGCGCGAGTGTCGTCTGCTGACCAGACGACGCCCTTAACCGGTTTGACCCGTGAACGGTTCAGTTGTCGTCGAAGATGTAAGGGTAACATCAATCCTACTAGGATCTGCAGTCCTCTGAGGACCTGTAGCCCTTGTAGGACCTTGTAGAGTCTCCAGAAGGGACTCGCCAAGGTGATCACTCTTCCCTAAAGATTAAAAGCTGTTAAGTTATCGTTGCATTACCTTGGGCAGCTGCTCGGCGTCGAATGCTCTTATTTGCTCCGGAAACACGAGCACTCTGGGACCTGGTGGCAGGTCTGCGTCTTCTGGTGGGTGTGCTGCTGTCGGGTGTACCGCTCCCACTGTCCTTCTCCCTGTCGATCCTATCTCGTTCCCTAGCGCCCGAGGGAGGCATCGCCTCCAACATTTGTTCCATGCTGGAGAACCCGGGAGCACAGATCGACGCTGACCTGGTCTTCCTCCGTAGCGAGTTTTCGGCCATCTTGCCCTCAAGTTCCTCGACGCAATCCCTGTAATACTGTCGACCGGCAATTTCCGACTCAGAAGAGCGTCCTCAACGAGAGTGTCCGTTTCCTTCTCTATCTTTCTCTCTCGATCTCGATACTCGCCGCACTATCCAGCAACGTTCACCGTTCGCTATTGATATTTCAAAGTCAATTTCCTCTCCGTAACTGGCTCCTATTGCCCGTTGAATTTTTTATTGGTTCCCGAGCGTTTGAACTCGCGCTCGAACGTTTTCGTTGTACTTAGACGACACAAGGGCCAAAAGTACGGTGCTGCTTGTTCCCGTGACGCACACACGCACACGTAGACCTATCCCGCACTTTTGCCCTTTCGAACAATCAAGATTCTCGAGGCGTGCTCGGAAATTGCCCCCGGCGGATTTATGAGCTCCCGGAAGAGTAATCTTCCGACTGGAGAACCACTAAGCTTCCGGTCGCTTTGATTATCCACGGAACAGACGGTTCACGCACCCACACTCTCACGCACGGGCACATGGACACCGCGGGGAACCTTTGCTACCTTTTTCGAATCCAGTCTCCTGTTGAAAGTTTTTCACGCAACTCGTGTACACACACACAACCGCCGACGCTTATCGATCGTGTGTGAGAAAACAAAGGCTGTGGCCTTCTGTCCTCGTGCTACAGGGCTCGAGTGCCTCCCGCTGACGAAACTTGAATTCTGAAGCAACACGTGGTATCGCAGACGTTAATTGTAACGGAACGGGACGGATTCGGCGAACCGTTTAAACCTCGGCTACCTCGACGGAAATTAAGGCCAAACTCTAGCTTCGCGATCCGATTCTAGCCGATTTTTTCGAATTTCTGACCAGCAACTTATCGATTCTCGTATTCAGTAGTGTATCATGAAATAATGGATGCTAGATTGCTTGTCATATTGCGATTCTTTATCGAATGTTTAGATGTTGTGTCTAGGATAGTACTCGACCAAGAATCCTTGAAATACAATTGCTCAAAAGATAAGTTTGATCTACCTTGCTACCTCTACCTTGCTTCCGACCAAGCGATCCAACGATCTCTACCGATTGACAACGCCGAACAGAGTCTAAGCCGTTTTTCCAAATTTTTTGCCAACGAGCTACCGGCTGTTGTACTAGGTCGTGTGATATTAAATAATTGGAACTAAGAACTATGTACATGTTTTTATCGCTGCGATATAATGGCTAAAGTCAAGGTGAATTAATCCCATGTAACACTATGACCTTCAGATGACCTTGACTATAGAAGATTCAATTTTTACGAGATATCTTTTGAAAATGTTAAACTGTAAGAAAAATTTTACAGTAATTATTCAAGATATTATTTTACGAGACGAAGAACGCCTGAGAGAAGTTGCGAACAATTCGTTTTCCCAATATGGAAGACCTGCAATTCGGAATTGTATTACTTTTGAGGCTTCAAAGTTGTTTGTGTATTGTATATTTCTTTTTCTAGTACGCACGTGCAGCGTTTATTTCTTCGTTTAAGAATAACTTGCGACCAACCTTGCCGCCAATTAACGTCAAACCTCCCGAGTGAATAATGTAATAGAATTTTACATTTTTTTGAAGCATTTTCTCTCGCATAGCAATACGGTAACCGTGGGTCTCGATTCTCAGAAAAATTGTGATTGGAGTGATTGAGCTAGTGATAATTATTGTGACGAAAACGCAGAAGATAATCTGGAGATAATATCGCAATGAAATGTAATTTGATAATAGTGTAGACAGTATTAAATGTCTTCGATTACTGCATCATAAAACCCGGCTGGATCCGTCATTCCTCACGCGTCAAGCTGATAGACGCTAATGGAACCCCATGAGCGTATCGCAAAGCCTCTATAAGGACAAAACAGTCTATTGATCTGTTTTCTTTGAAAGTGAATGACGCATTTTATTACGCTTGAGGTGCAACGTTAAGTGGAAGAGATCAACCTATGCGCGGCCCTCGGTGTTTACGAGCTACGGCCGCCAACAGCGATCAGAAATTTTGCAAATTCAGATTCATGCTCATACGACCACTACAATCTCTCACTCAACCAACCAACATCGGTCAAAAAACCGTTTCAAATTTTTGACTCAAAAGTTAAAATTATGAAAATGCTGCAACGAAAAATGACTTCTTTACCCAACCATACATATATTGCACTAAAAGCACACGAAATCTACATAAATTCACTATATTTATTATTAGATATAAAGACATGAAAAAGATTTTATGAATTTTATGAACGCACCTCTTCAAACCGTAATTAAATTCGTAAGAATTTATTAAATTCCATTTACTACAGTAAAATCTACTTCGAGATTAAATTGGCTACAGCAGAAATAAATATTGTGTAACTAAAAGACACGTATCAAGGTATTCCTTGATATGTAAATCCCACTACTTAAAACTTATCGTAATATGAAATGCAGTGCATTATTAAAATTACCTGAATGTAGATATACGCTGTCGCAGAATTGTTTTTATTATTCAAGAAAATAAAATGCTGATTTAAAACCATGGATAATGAGTAAAATAGCACACTCTCTCTCTCTCTCTGCAACGCCATCCAATCTGATCCTCCACCACGAGGTAAACTCACGTAACTCATTCCCCGATATATTAAATATCTCAATCACACGCGACTGTGAATCTTTAAACAGCAGTAAGATTGAAATGTTATTTTTCGTGTTCGTGAAACAAATTTTAAATATCGGAGAAGAAGTTATACGAGCTTCGGGTGGTTGAAAAGGGAGTTTCCCGAATTTTTCGCTCGAAATGAACGCGGGAAAATCAGCACTGCGGAATGGAAAAAATAAATTCGTTCTGTGCATTCGAAACACTGTCCTACATAAACAATTATTACAACATAAATACTTGATGTACCTCGATCGAATAAAAAAATTAATTTCATTGTCCGCAATCAGATTCAAAATCTTAAACCCGAACTTAAATAACATACCTTATCAAATAAACTCTGTTTCAGTACCACTACCAATCCCTAACGAAACATTCGTACAGCTCCAAAACCGAAACCCCTTCGGAAAATCGTCTAGCAGTCATACTGATCAGAAAAACGATTACCAACCCCTAACGAGACAGTCGTGCAGCTTCAAAACGGAAAGGTCTAATCAGAAAATCGACTAGCAATCACGCTAACCGCCCAGACCACTATCTACCTATCGAATATATTTTTCTTATTAGAAAATCTTAGGAAAGATTTATTACAGCATTAGGTAACAATACACAAACAAAAATAGCATATACATAGCGAGAAGTATTATCAATATAAACATAAAGATGAACAAATTAACATTTTTCTTTTTGATAACACCTAGACACGTAAATTGAAATTGTTTAAAGAAGATATAATATGTTGACAGGCCCGAGAAACATAGAAACATCCAGAGCCAACTGAAATCTTACCCATCGAGTGGTTAAAATGATCGGAGGAACCCTATCAACCCCTAACGAAGTATTAATACTACACCGAAACTGATGGCTAAAAAATCGACTACCGATAACCGATCGTAAAAACCAGTATCAACCCCTAACGAGATATCCATAGAACTTGAAAACTGAAAGATGATAAAAAACTGGCCGGAGACCTCGTACGAAAACAGGGCCAACGACATGCAGTTTCGCTGGTGTGTGTACATACAATCCAGCATCCATTCGTTCCTTTTCGAGTAAAACCGTGGACGCAGTAAACGGTGGATTTTCGGCAAGAGTGAATGGTGTTCCTCGCTTACTACTTCCGGTGGCCGGGGATCTTGGCGATTCCGTTCGTCATTTTCCGAGCTGTTCCGTCACATGTCTCGATACCACACGCGGCGCGGCCAGGCCCGAAACGAACGGTTCTCACACCGAACAAAAGGAACACAACACGGCGACGCACGTCCGACGTAGCGCGGTACACTGAGGCCGCGGGGCAGCGGCGTCGCGACGCTACGTCAGGCGTCGCGGAGCCTCGGCACGCCTCGTCGGGACGCTCGGCGAACCTCGTGCTGGCCGGAGTCCAATCGTGTAGGTTTTCGACGGCGTCGTTCCACTGTGTACCGTCGTTTCGAAGCCGCAATCGAATCGGCGAAACGCGGCCCATGCTAGCTCGAGGGAGGATCGTTCATTACCAATGATTAGGGCGTCCCCACGGGTCGTGTCGTTCCTTATCGCATGTCGCGTCTATAGGCTGCGCCAAATATAGTGGTTGGTTAAAAAAAAACTAGAATTTCATTTACTTATGTCATTTAATAATTTTTTTTTATATGTTTATACAGGTCGCGTCAACATCTGGGACATTGCAATACAAAGCTGAAACGCAGTTCGCACACCCATCACGTCGGCCCTGTGTTCAATCATGTCTCTGTGTTTCATAATAAAATTGTCGTTTCCAATGTTGCGAATCGGCCATTGATAACGATTAGGGTGGGATTAGTCAAGAAGTTTTCAACGAAAAATCACTGTCGAGAGAGATCGTCTCTTCCAATTGAAAAGAGAGCGGATCGTTCTCACCGTCTCTGCAACGCTAATGGTTTTAGAGCCACACGATGGATCTAGAAAGGAGAAGGTCGGAAGTCTTCCTCGGGCGGTTGTTTCTTTGTTCAGTTGGCTGCTGAAACTTCTCCTTTGTTTGCGTGGTTAATGGATCCTTTTGGCTTAACGCTGCTCTAGACGCGCTAATTTTACTGCCACAGATAAGCGCACGGTCGACACGTGCCGCCCAATTAAAGCGTAGCAGATTTTTATGGTTTTAAGCTGTCCGAACATCTTACCCAATAACGTCGCGTTAACCCCGTGACGCAGAATTCAAATACAATGTTCAAAACATGAATACCATTAATTTTTATTAAAAATAACATAAAAATGTAAGCCTTAAAATACATATAAACTTGTACGATATTATTGAATTCGAAGAAACCAATCATTTGGTCTGTGAAAGGAATTATAGGAGTTGAACTGTGGAAGTTCAATTTCATTTCTGGTTTGAATTTCAAGCGCTGATTTTGGTCACACACGCACGGAATCCCTAGTGCAGGTTTTGTTGATCGTTTTACTCGCTGAAACTTTGACTCTAATCTCCTTCATTCAGTTGCCGTCATCCCTGTGACTCCTCATCGACAAGACTAAAGTAAGGCTTTACCTATTGCGACCAAACCCCATGATACGATGGGGATCGCAATGCAATTATGCCACACTCAATCTGGAAACGTGGCTCTTAGCTCCAGCAATCTGCTTATACGTAGATAGAGTGATGTCAAAATTGATGAATTAGTTCTGCTCATGTGGGAGCTAACAAAGAGAAATATTCTAATTCATTTGTTGAGACAGCAGAAAATAGAATCCAAAAGAGTAATTACTATTTTTCTTCTGCACTATTGATATTCACTCCTACAGCTATGGACAAAATTATAAGACATCTTCATAAATTTTACAAAAAATATAAAATACAATTTCGGTTGGACGAATAGAATAAAAAGAATATAACAAATTTTTTCTAGGAGGTTAGTTGGGACAAAGAAGTTCAGTTCTGGAGAAGTTCAAGGAACAATGGCTTAATTCGATTACAAGATAATGGTTTTAAGAACGGTCTAAGAAAGATAATTGCGGATATAACATGATAAAAGCAGCTCCAAGATTAAAATGAGCTGCAACTAGCGCGAAACACGCGTCTTGATAATGACAGCATTAGTTGCCTGACCGCGTACAGGACAGCTCTTTTTCCTCAATTACCGTCGAGCCTCGCTGACAAAGAAAAAGTAAGAACGAGCAGAAGCAGCTTTGTACGAAACTCAACGTTTTCCACGGAGCACGATCGTCATGCACGGAACTAAATGAGAGGCAGTGCGAGTGTAAGATAACCCTTTGCACGCGAATTGCCAACTGGGTTAACACTCGGCGCATGACTGCCGCTGACAATATCTGGTTGTCCGTGGAAAAGGATTTCTTTTCGCGATTATGTTCAACGTCGAGGCACGAATGAAACTTTCGAATCCCGAGTCGATTTTATGGTTTTGATTCATGTTACCCCTTCGATACACTCAATTCCCAAAGATTAAATCAAATACCTTTATACTTTTCTATTGATAAGTGGAGACCTTAACAATGGTATTAACATACTGTTTGATCTACATTTGATTAATGTATCTAATTATTATACATTAGTAGTGTAGATGTAGCAGAATAAGTAACTTTAAATCTTTAAATTACATTGCTTGAAAAATTTTAAAAAGATGTGACATGTTTGAATATTTGGTTCGCAAAGAAAGGATCTGACATTTAAAGATGGCAACAAATTGAGCTTGTTTAATCTTTTCATAAGATCAACTCTTTCCGATTCCAATTAGGTACATTGCTAAATAATATGGTTAAGATCTTGAACATTGTTCCGCTGAACACGAGTCAAACACAAAACAAGCAACAATATTTTCTAGGTCGATGTTCCCCTTTTGCTGATTCAATGTAGTGGGTTAATGAGTAATTAGGGGAAGATAGCGTGTGATAGTCATCTGATTAGCACACTTCCCGACGAGTTACTTTCGAACATGGAAAGAAAAATATTTATCGTGGAGGGAAACAAAGAGCAATAGAGGGTGGTCGCAAGGAACCGAGGTGCGAGTCGTAGGAGTTGACGCTTGGTTACTGAAATAGCGTTAAACTGCCACAAGTCAAAAATACACGTGCCACATCGCTTAACCCTAGAACTCCTGGGGCGGTTCGTCGAACTCATAAGTCGAAAAATTTTAAATTAGAATCGTGTTCTTTTGTACTAATCGTTTCCGGGAAATTATTCATTTTGATGGTACCCTTGAGTCCAAAGTTCTGTTTCCCTGGGGCAGTCAATCGACATCTTCAAATTTTCATTCGCGTGCTCACTTTGATATTGTAATTAATCTCTTTAACATGGAACGCTCTAGCTTCGATTTTCACCCCGAAAAATGAAAGCCCTGTGGGAGGGCGTCAAGAAACGTTATAATTGTTTTTGTAAAGAAAATTTTTATATATAAAATTTAATTTTATTGCGGGATAAAATTAGATTTTAATAGAAATTTAATATTATTGAAAAATTTTACTGAATTCATATATAAAATTTAATTTTGTTGAGGGATAAAATTGAATGTTAGTAGAAATTTAATACTATTAAAAAATTGTATTGAATCCATATATAAAAATGGTTTTAATATAAAGAATTGTTCGTTAGACTTTGCATTCGCATGTCCATGAAAGATCAGACTGGAATTGCTTGATAATTACATATTTAATAAAATTGATGGCGAGTCGGAAAATTGCAAAACAGAAAATTAATAATATTCTAGAAACTGGAGACACAATATCAATGTTATTGAATTTGGAAGGTTTGAATCTTTCTTCGTATCTACTCTATATTACAGATACCTACTATTATTCTTTTTAAATATGTCTCCAACAGGTTCTGAAACGAGATAAGCATCTAGCGGTAAAACGATCGACCTTATGCAGTCGGAAAATATCAAGTTGGTAAAACGGAGAAGATCAAAAGGTATAGGAGTATACCTGAAGTGACATACGTCCCGTTTCAAAAAGGGCGCACTTTTCTTTTGTACAAGGGCGACTCGTATCCACGCGGCGACTCTGAGTAAATGTCCCGTTTCGAGGAAAAAATAAATGGTCACTTCAAGTATATCGGCAGAGGGTAAATTTCCGAATGTCGGTAAAATCGGACAGAATCTCGTCGGTATCGTAGGTGCTCTCATCTAGTTTGAACACTTACCTTCTGTTGGAAACGTTTGTCTACCAGTTTCAACCTTCTCCCGCTATGAGGAATGGCGCTGTTTCCTCATTTTACGAAACAAATGATTCGGAAGTGTAGGAGAGTGCTCACACAGTACAGTGCTGCCCCTAGTCTAATTTTTAGCCTGGATCAGAACCTACATCATCTTATATTTTTGGCGGCGGTTTACTATAGTGACTACGCCTCTGGAGGTGAGTGATAAGCACATATGGTGAGGAGGGAGGAGGGTAATACGAAACAGAAAGAATAATTTTGCAAAAATGAACGTTTACTGAAATATTCGCAAAAAATTAGGGTATTTATTTAGAAATCTAATTTAATGGAAATTGACATAAAAAATTCTCCGCAAAATTGACCTTAACCTTGAAAATCAAGGTAAAAAAAAATTTTTTTTTGTTTAATCGTGTTCTACTGGTCATAAGGACCATATGGACAAATATATAATTGTATTCATAAATTTAATGCAAAGTTTGTCCCCAAGCTAGTCCTAAGTTAGTTTTACTTTACTTTTTAATTTCGTGACACACTGTACATATCTCGCAATCGAAACAAACGCTTCGCGAGTTCTTGTGTGCTCGAGATAAATACACCTTGGGAATCCTAGCTCCGATATGACTTCCGATTGATAAAATGCGACCGTAACAGTGAATGCGCGAAGCAAACATTAAAGTAGTCTTCTAAATATTAGTGTGAAATTTTACTGTTTACCATTTTACGAGACAATAGATATATTTAGCCTAAAGAAGAGTCGCTGATAAGAGCAACAAGTAGCGCTACATAGACATAACAGCAACACGCGACGCGACAACAGAAACGTGCGATATGACAGCCTAGGATTGCAAAGCAGGCATGACTCGCCGCACGAATATGTTTCACCTCCAGCGGAAAATTTTCGACAATTGCTGTTTATACTCCATGCAGAATATTTTCTCGACATTTCAGCCAAAGACTTGTTATCCGAAAAACGTTATAGTCTACTTACTTTCGTTCACCACTTCCTCACCTTCTTCAAGCTTGTACGTATATTAATCGATTTCGATGAAATTTTCAGCATGCGTGTAACAAACGTAGATCTACAGAACATATATTTGAATTTTCCATTAAGGGCCCTAATAAAAAAATTAAAAGAAATGCTGTTTTCATTTTTGCATAGAACCTTGTAAATTGTAATTTTTGGAAAATCTCATTCAGTAAACAACTGCTACTAATTGATGATAGAAAAATCAGGTCGTTTGGTACAATTATAAAAAAGTTATTCTATTTTAAAAGGTGCACGAACATTTTGTACACCCACTATATATAATAATCAAAAACCGCGTTCTCGGTCGGCAGGACTGAGGTAAAGGTGAACGTGAACAAAGAAAACAGTTTGGTTTATAAATTGTGAGATATATTAAAAACTTTCGGTAATAAATTATTAAATATCATCAGTTACAAATACGTGATCTTACGTCTACGATATAAATATTCGCTTCGTAATACTGTACAGTAGAAAAGTTTGTTTACAATTATTGTCTTTCATAAATACCTATTGGCTAATAGTGATCGCTAGTCAGGGAAATTCCCTCGGCGGACAATGTTTATCACAAATGATGCGTCACCTTTATCGCAAGGCGGGCTGAGAAAGGTACCAACGTCGTTCAATAAATAATCCTCTAGTCTAAATAAATAACGTCCGATGCTTCGTGAATAAATAATGAATACTAAACGGCTAAATGGTTAGCGACAGTAATAAATAATAAAGTTCGGCGAATAAATAAGCGAAAATCAGCCGGGATTGTAGACCGGGCTCGTTTCGCAATGATTCGATTATCTTGAGCGATTATCGCGAGTGACTTCAAAGCAGTCGACTGTTGTCTAGTCATGCGTATTGTAACACGACTCCGCGGCCAGATCGCGAACGATAGGTGCTAAGTTAATTTACATCGTGCATTCGTAATCGATTCGCACGGTTTTCGTCGATGGTGTCACGCGTTACCGCGGACAAATCCCCGTTCCTCGTTTTTCACGCTGCGACATCTCGTTTCCCCGACGTCTCCCAAGTTTCACGTTTCGTTTCTCGTCGTTCTAGTAGTTAAAAACGTGCCTCCAAGCATGCAGGTAGTCCCTGTACTTAAGGAGCACGCCCCAATCGCGAACGAGCCTCCTCGTGTCGTCGACTGGTTCCCGATCGGCGCTCTTCATGATGCTTCTTTCCACTCGCGTTGGTACTTGAAGGGACGGCAGGGCGGTGATGTAACTCTCAACCTCGCAAAGCATCATTATCAAATAATTTTGCGTCGTAGACAGCGCGTCGTGGATCTTCGTGTTCGTCTCGTCCTCCACCAACTCCTCAAATGCCACCGCGAACTTCTGCAGATCCGTGTGCATCTTCGGGAAGTGGTTCGCGACCTGCAACAAGAAACATCTGCGCTTACTAACATGCCCGTGATCCTCGCGTTAAACGACCGCGAAACTCGTTAATCGACATTGCTAATTCTCCTAAAGACAGATCGTTGAACCATACGGCTTTTGCTAGGCGTTTCCCAATAACAAGACGGAAGGCGTCTAACGCTTCATTTTAAAGAAATTGAGTGGAAGTAAAGAGGAACTTATGGAGAATAGCGAAAATCGTTGCATTGTTAACCCTCGCAAGACAGATTAACCGTGGTTACCTTTAAAAGCGGACATATTTTTTGCAGAAGCAAAGGTCTAATCCTGCGAATTTATTTTTGAGTTTTTAAACGACTGCGATCTCCATCTTCAACTAATAGACTGGTCTTGTACTAAAATTGTAAACTCAATGTATATTTTTTCGTAATGTTCAATTGTTGAAGCCAAAATAAACCTACAAGAGGTTTCAGTGGCTCGATAAAAAAAGAAAAATGAACCATGGAACTCCGTTAAAATTCGCGTTATTTTGATGCATCGGTAGCAGAGTCATTGACAGTACAGTGGTCTCGCAAAGGGAGAATAGATTTGCAAAGGAAAGGGGCTGAAGGAATGCCAGTGCAATATGTCAAGGACCGTGCGGTCGCAGGAACGTGCTGATGCAGAGTGATTTCGCGGCCGGAGAGAGGGAGCGGGGAAGCGGCAGAAATATCAGGGAGCACCGTGGAGTGTTATCACGGGTGCGTTATCAGAGTGCACGCATCGTGGCGGACGACAAGCGTGATTACGCAGTCGCGCGACCCGGCTAACATGAGCGGGATGTACCCTGGACCTGAATTGCGCGCGCAAACTTCCGAACAGCCGCGCGTGCTTCTGCTCGCCTACTACTTTATAATAATTACCGTCTCATTAAAATTTGTTATTTAACGTTGCGTTAATTAATTGCAACGACGAATGGTCAACCGATCGCGGGACGGAAAATTGCGCGCGACTCTTGCCCACGGACCTCACCTGTCCCGTGCTTCGACGAGAGGTTGCATATTCGAATTCTTCCGATTCGACGACCGACGCGATGAATATTTATGGGTGGGGCGTTCTTAATCGCTGGTCACATAAAGAACGTTCATTCAGATAATCCGCGGATATACACTCAGTCGGAGGGAGATTCGAATGTCTCTTATCCACCTTTAACAGTCACGCGTTCCTCAGAAACAGAGGCTCCGAAAAGTCTTCGAAAATATTTCACTGATTATGCTCGTGCTTCGGACTTTTATTCGATGAACAATTTATAACGCAATCAGATTGGGACCGAATAGTTTAGAGAATCTGATAAGGTAAGATGAACTCTCGCCTATATACTCAATCTTGATTAATCTTCATATTAACCCAGAGTTACTTCATTCAATTCAATCGTCTAGCTGCGAATTGAAATTGTCATACTATTCATACTGGATTCGATAAGGAGATCAACAATTAAATTTACTTATAACAATAGTAATTTGCAGTGCAATCAAATTCTTAGTGACTTAGGAGAACTATTGATGCACCATCTGACAAGTATTTTCATAGCTCGTTAAAAGTTCACAATCATAAATTTTCAGGACTATTTTTATGTACTTAGGAATCTGTACGGGACCAAGTGGAAATAAGTCAAAGTTTCAAAAACTCGTATGTTGTAGATAACTTTCAACAAGTACCATTAATCTTCAATCAATAAGTGTCTTCTACGGTACAACAAGCTGTCTACTAGCTTCAGGTCGAAAATCGGTAAAACTACACCTTGGAAAATATCGAAAATGAGGTTACGGCGAAACCGTGGAACAAGGAAGACCCTAAGAGCCGTATGGTTTTCCGAAGTGCGTCTACAGCATCGTTGGGAGACGCAGAACCGTCGACCACGAGAGTCTCTAGAGTTACAGTCGAGAGATAGGCTTACCATTTGCGGCTTGGCGTTGACCAGCCTCTTGATTATGTTCACATCTTTCTTGCCGGGCACCCAGTTGGGGATGTATTGATGGTCGTGGACACCGATCCGAACCCTCTCGTACAGGTACTCGTAGTCGCGGTTCAAGTAATCGTCCATGGCCATGTGGTGTTGGAGCCGGAGGCTCTCCAGGATGGTCTTGACTTCCTCCTCGATGTTCTCGATTGCTGCCATGTCCATATCCCCGTCGCCGCAGGGACGATGCCAGCTCGGCACATCGACATATTGACTGGTAGATGGACTCGGAGCCGCGCAAACAATCGACAGGAACCATAACAACAGACAACAGCCACCGACAAACATGTTGCGATTTTGTACGAGATTTGCACCGGGACACTTGAGCAAAGACGAGAAAACCGATGCACTCGTTACACGGTTCGATCGGATCGTGCGAGTGTCGATGCTGACGATAAGCCCGAGATCGTGAACTGAGATTGTCAAACTCTCATGCCTCCAGCTCTTATATATGCCATTGTGTAAACAATCGAGCGTACGCACGCACGTTCGACGGTGGGGTAGCAGCTTACGTTTTGTCCAGCTTTTTCAGCGTGACGCGACGCGACGACGCGCACTGTGCGTCGACGATCCAGATTTTGAATCGAACGTTAAGTTCAACATGTGCTACATTCGCTTACTACACGTTTGATTCGTCTGTGTGCTTCGACATTTTTTACCGAATTCGAGCAATTTAATTTTTTCCAAGTAATTCTGTTGCTGTAGATTATTAACGCCACTCGTTTATCTCGCTTTGTTGCTCGTTTACGTTTGCCTAAATACAGTGGGTGTACAAAGTGTTCGTACACCCACTGTATGTTCATTCAATTATTAACTCTTAACAGTCGAAGTGACTCAGAGTCACCGAGAGGAAAGAAGATTTATATTTCTTGTACGGCTACGTTTATTTTAATGCATAAATACTCGTTGCAAACCAATCAAATTTTATTTCATTTACAAAGAAAGTCGTAACATTCATATTTGTTAGGCTTCATTCAAAATCTTCATCACGAGTGCGACTCGTTAAAATACGGCAAGGGTTAATTTATTGTTCTCTAATTAATTATATACTACGCATTGAAGTATTGTAGGTCGGAAGAAATGTTTAATGTTCAAGTTAAAATAGCTCCAACTGCAAAGGGCAAAATAAATTTTACTTCTTAATGAGAATCTTAACGAAAATTCTGTTCTTAGTCATCTTCTTAGTCATATCAGACTATAAACGTCAATTAATAACAATCATAGACGAGCCAGCAAAGTTTAGCAGGGCCAACAAGAAATGTTGGTTTTCCCATTGACCTCTTCCCACGGAAGTATTTCCGCACCGGATGTCTTAAAGACTTGACGTGCATCATCGCTGCGACAATGTTCGCTAATTGTGCAAAAGGCCGGCACGCCTATCTCAATAAACGCCGCGTTATTTACGACTCGCAATCGATGCGGTGTCGCGACTGATAGCCGTGTCGTATCTCGCAGAGACTTGTAACGATCACGTTGTAATCAAATTCCTGTATGCTACGAGCGCATTCTAATCGATTGGAACGAATGCTTTTTATCGGGCATTCGATCTGCGAAATGCATTTGCAAAGAGATTAAGTGGCATAGTTTTTCCTGCTCTGCAAGTCGAGTGTGTTTCCACAAACCATTTATCGTTGCTCGAATTGATTAGCGGGAGCAAATATGCGGAACGTTAGGAAACGGGTGGTTCAATAGAAATTCACCCTTAGCAGTCGAAGGGTGAAGTCGCCACTCTAGATGGCGATACTTTATTATCATACATTTGTATCTGCTACACGTTTAAGTATTGTGTCAGGTATACCAATCATATTATATCAATTTGCAAGTTAAAATACCTCCGACTCGACAGGTTTAACAATTTACCCAAAAATTAGACGAGTCGTCTTGTATCTAAGCTATTTTGCAAATTATTACATTAAATTTTTCTTCGACGTATCGATCTACATTTAGACCATTTTCAAGAATATAGAAAAAAATATATTAATTTAATTTCTTAAGAGTTAAGGAACGTGTTGGTTGGTTTTTCTAACCAAGTGAGTTTATATATTTGTTTGTTTTTAGTTTTTTGTTTGTTTCTTGCTTTTTCTGCAAAAGTTTGGCTGTTTGCCAACCATATATTAATTAAATGATAAATTCTTACAGACGCAATAACAGAAAAATTTTAATCTTGAAAATGGTAGATCATTTATAGTAGTTATCAACAATTGTCGATCGCAATAAGGAGAACTGATAGTCTCGTATCTTCCTCTTGTTTTATTGTAAACACTTATGTATAGCTTGCAAATCTTCTTGTCGATACCGATTTAAAAAGTTTCTTGAATTTTGTCATTGAAAGTGTTCCTCTTTTCTGATAGAAAATAGCAGTTCAGAAGAACGAAGGAAATCGATGTGCATCGCGACGAAAAAATTGCAATATGAGCATTTTGTGTTTCAGGGATGCTTTCGGAAACTGCGGCGCGACTGTGCCGACATCCAAATTTATCTGAATGACGTGGCGTTCGCGTAAACGCGAATAATACCTATTGGTTGGGCATCGGAAAGTTTGCGAAACGTTCGTGTTCCCACGTTTCGATGTTCCCCGAAAAAACCGACTATACCTGCCAGTCCCGTAAGCTCGTCGGAAGCGGAGATCTCGGTTCCGACAGAAGTATTACGGAGGCTTCGAACATACAGACACAGGCACGCGCGGACTTCGCTCTATTTGCATTATGATTCAGTTGGGAATGCCGCATCGCGAATTGTCATAACCTGTATAACCACGATTTGATCGCGCGCAGATGTCAATAATCTAATCAAACCGGTAGGATTAACGGTAACGTCCGCGAATCATCATCGATATACTTACCGCAACTCCATTCACGTTAACACTGTGACGGTGCTCTTTGTCGTGACCCCATAACATTTTCATTCACGCCAGAACTGGTTTCTATTGTTCTGTTAATATACAGTGCTATCTGCTCTGCACTTCTAAATACAACCATTTAGTTATGGAACGCAATTTAGTATGTAAAATAAATCAATTTAATTAAACAACGTGCTCCAAATTGTTAATCGAATCAATCGAATTGTACGATGTGCTCTCAGTTTGTAAATAAATTCATTTACTTATACGACATGCTGATTAATTGGTTTTACAAAATGCTCTGGATGATTAAATAAATCATTTTACGTACAATATTGTCTTCAGTCTTATGTAAATCAATGTAATATACACATCGATACAAGAATTGATTCACATTGTTTTTTTGCAAACAAGACTGTATCCATTCAGATTTTCCATGAAGTAAAAGTCAATGAAAAATTCAAGAGACCCGATACAAGTTTGACCGGTCCAGTACAGTTTTGCCGTGTAATAACATTTGAAAATAATGTTGCAAAATAAAAATATAAATCGACGACGGTAAACGGGTTTGCCTTGAGAAAGAGCACTTTCGGGATATTGGAAAACATGTGAAAATTTTCGGAGTCCTTGAGTTTTTTTATTGAGGACCGTAGACAGTTTTGATTATTGATTTTGTGCTCTGCGAATGAATTTGTTTTTATAAAATGACGATCGAAAGTGTTCAGTGGCAGCGATAGGTGTTTTCGAAAGACCATCTTTCCGAAGAGAAACGGAAAGCGGAGGCTGCAGGAGAATCTGACGTCACGCGGTCAATAGTTTCGCGTTTATGGTCGGGCTACTGTCATGAAAGCGCAAAAAACTAGTGATTGAAGTCAGCGTAAGGTACGCGTTCTACGTCTACGCAAGTCCTACGTAATACTTAATACGTGCGTGTACCATATAAGGAGATACTATAATTAGATGCGCGAGGAATTCGCCGAACTAAGATTAGATTTCTCACACCAGATTAGGATGCGACAAAATTCCCGCAACGACAGCCTCTCTGTGTATAATAAAATCCGAGAGACGTAAACCGTGTTTTATTCTCCATACTCGTGCGCAAAACGCTGTTACAGAAACCGTTCAACATTAATTTTAAATTTGTAATCTTTTGTAAAAGATATGTATCCATATATTTTTATTAATATTCATAAAACACGGTGGAAAATGTTTTTTGATCATTTAAAAATTAAAAAAATGGAATTCATAGAAGGTCAAATTGGACGAGTTCGAACTTATACTAAAATAAAAACACATAATTTCCCGGTTAAACAAAATTCCTGCTTCGGCTTTTCCTCGTAATCCCTCGGCATCTCTATAATAAAATTATTTACATATATTTTCGAAGACTGTTAATTTCCTTCTAGTGATAAAATTTGCGAATATCACAAATGTATAAAATATACATTTTACTAGACTGAGGTCACTCTCGTTTCCATAGGTTATTTCATCAAAATCAGAAAGGGCAATATTTCTTTCTTGCGACTCGATAAAAGTGTATATTAATTTTTCTCGAAAGTGGAAGTTGTCGGATTCAATAAATGCATAAACAACCGTAGTACAGTGGCTGAAATATGCATGTATTTACACGTTACTGTAGATAGTAATGAATATTGACTACAACCTTCCAACCCTTCGTGGACTCCTGATACTGGAGGCAGCCGTTCAAGAGACCCTTTGAGCCGATCGATACAGCCCACGAATTTATTTCGCAATTAATTATTTGCACACCGAACGGTTGGCAACATTATACTGACAAAAAGCTCTTCGAATAGAAAAGTTACCGATCCACCGAAACAATAAAATCTGAAATATTAAATATCTTCTCCTCGTAAAACCGATTGACTTTTTCACAAAAATGAACATCGCTAACAAAGATACACGATTCAACCAAGTACTTGATATTGTACATGCAAAACGAAATGGTGGAAAAGCAAAGAAACAATTGGACAGGTATAATTAACATTTTATTATTCGAATAAGATCTCGTTTGCACGAGTCAGTGAAAAATTATGCCGCTCACAAATTAATTCACATTTTTCAGTATCGCGTTACCAGCCACCACCGCCGCAAGTTTAGTGAACCTGATACCAGATACGCCATTATCTCGCAGCGCACCTATACATTTTTCGCAAGCCATCATCGATAACGATCGTCAGCTTGCGAGAACACATCGACCGCTTATTAAACCCTGGTCGAATTGATTAAATCGTGGCATTATAAACAGAGAAACAATCGTTTCATTTAAATTATAAACAACAGGAGTTTGCGGAATTGTTCTTCGACGAAAATAAATGACGCTTCTCAGATCAATATAACGGCTAATAAAATCATGATTAGGAACAAATCAATTGTTGAACAGTTTTCCACCAGTCGATTGGTCAGTTCGTTTAATTGATCATCAAGGGGAGAAAGTGACAGTGACCAGTTCAGCTCAATATAAAAACATTGAATTTATTCGAGTCGATTATACAAGTACAGAAATGACAATAAATAATAAATGCGATGGTAACGTGATACAATAAATAAAACCGTAAAGCTACGTCCGTTTACGTGTAAGCCACAATAAATATACCTACTACGTATACTTGATAAAATGCAAATGGAAGTCCTTATATTATAAAGTGCGCGTGTATAAAAACGTTTCAGTATCACGTCACGTGTGAATACCAAGTACAAAAATATCTAACTTTAAAGTACGCATACGTATGCCTAAGTACCGGTACAATACGAAACATTGATTGTCTTTTAAATCGATACGCATATTTCCCATAGAAAAATCATTCTTAACTCGTAATGGTCCCTCGATATACGCGCCTTAACTAGAACAGATATCATTTTTTTCGAAGTACACACTTTGATCGAAACTGCGACAATGAACGAAAGATTGTCTCGAGAACGACAGCTGATTCTCCCTTTAGGGTTTCCACGTTCGAAACACTCGAAGGCAACTATAACAAGCAAAACTATACGCAAAATTAAGATTTCCTGCATCGAAACAGATTTTCCTCGCAATTTTTTCTCCCAGATTAGCAACTCGAGAATGATACAGTAGCGCTCTCAACTCTTAAACGAATTTCCTACATGGAATTTATGGCAATTTTCAATTATTACTCGCATTTGTTCGAATTGCACAGAATAGTTCAAATTTGATGGTGGAATTGAGGAAAGTGAAAGTGAATTTTACAACGAATGATAAGGTGAATAAGAATAATATGTAATACAAACACAAATGCACATTAAATAACGATCAACATGAATTTTGAACTTTTCTCATGTCCACCGAAGAGTTTGCACATATTTACTCCAACTGCACAGAATAGTTCAAATTTAATGGTGGAATTGAGAAAAGTGAAAGTGAATTTTGGAACGAAAGATACGGTGAATAAGAATAATTAGTAACAAAAACACAAATGCACGTTAAATAATGATCAACATAAATTTTGAACTTTTCTCATGTCCTCCGAAGAGTTAAGTTTGCTTGATAATTCAATGTATTTGTAATATCAAGAGCCATCTTTGCGATAACCGCGCAAAATCCGTAACAAGATAACCACGGAAAGAGAAAACGAGATTCTACGGAATCGGAGAGAGGGAAGCTCGAATAGAAGTAAAACAAAACGTGGAAATCTGATTACACCTAAATACGTATAGTACGCGTGGACGTAGCCCACTTACGATAAGTAACGCGCCTATGTATAAAACGTAGGAACTCTGTACGTACGCGTACGCTGGAGATATCACAGCTAAACAACATTAAGCTAGAGCCTACCAATGTTAAAGCTACAATAAATAAGTTTGACAAACCGTCCTTGCCCAACGATTCAGTCGGTGACTCTTCCCGCGTGTCATTAATACTTTCGCGATTGGAACCGCGATTCGTCGCCGTTGACAAATACGAAACAAGATTTTCGTATTTGTCAACCCTCCACTCTTTTTCAAACGAACCGTTCACTTGAATATTTAACCCATAACTCGACAAAACGCACTCGAAAAATGTAGAAAACGTTAAATTGTCGCAAATGAAACGTTGAATATTCAATTAACATTGATCATCAGCGTGAATTTCCATGGTCCAAGGGTTAATATTCGGAATTTCAACGTAACAATTAATTATGCTTCTGCTCGCGAGGCGAATCGACGGAAACACGACGCAGGAACGAAACATTTTGTCAAAATTATTCACTAACCTTGTTATTAAGTATATTATTAGATATATAATACTGTTCTGAAATATATTTCTTAATACTGGTCTCTAGTATACAACTGGATTCTCAACGATGCTCTACCTATGTATAAAACGCACCGATTGTCGAAAGCAACGCGCCGGTGTTCGAAACGCGATCGTCCTCTCCGAACGACAACGAATTGGCAAGACCGGAAAAGCGTCTCGCGAGTTAATGCGATAATGAAATAAATAGAAATCTGCTGGTGATAGTACAAGTTGCGAGAGCTTCTCTGAGAAGAGCTCGAGGCGGACAGGCGAACGATCTTCGTATTCTGACCCGGAAGTATCAAAAACATCCTTCAACTGATCTCTGACAGCCAATCAAAATTGTAAGCTTTTCAGGAGTACCGCAAGTACCGTAAAAAGTGTGTTAAAAAAATTTGTCGAGTAAATGGTCCTGAAGCATCGTCTACCGCGTAGTAGCAATAACAAGGGCCGCAAAATTCAGATCCATAGAGAAACGAAAGTAACGTTGAAGTTGCCTGTTGATCCGCGAAACGATCCGTGGATCGTCGACGAGATAAAAATATAAAGATCATGATCATGAATCTCATGACGCCCCCACCAGCTTCTGCTTGTTCCTCAGCAGTCTGTTCCTCGAGAAATCCTTCTTCGATCCCTGAGGCAAGGAACTATTCTGACCGGCGATCATCGTGCGCCTCCGGACTGGCCTATTCTGCTTCTTGATCTTCGTTATCTTTTTGCCCTTCGACCCGGGACCTTTGTTGATAGGCCTCGGGCGGTGATTTTGCCTGACAGAGTCGCAGGTGCCAGGTCCAGGCGCCGTGGCGTTCCTAAACGCTCTGGTCCAGGCCTTCAGGAATCTCTGGTACAGTCTGATGACGCCCCAATCCTGAATCAGCATCAGCGTCAAGTCGCCCTCTTTCGCCCAGTTCGAACTCTCCGTCACCATCTTCTCCGTGTGAGACGTGGACACCTTGATTCCTAAGTTTGAGATAGCTGTCTCCACTTCGCACAACACCTGCAACAAAACGCGTTCAATTAGACGCTGTCCCAACGATTCTTCAAGGTTTAGATGCAAGCATCAACGCTTAAATTCAGTCGTTCGCAAACAGAAATGTTTGGAGTTTTGGTGAAACGAAATTTGAATGTAAATTTACCATTACCATGATAACTTGGTACACAAGCAGTTAAAAATGTTGGTTATGACCTCTTTGAAATAACCGCTAAATATTGATTGGCTCACAAGTCGATCGATGATCTGATTCGTCCGTTTTCAGGACCTTCAAAATATGTTTATTCAGCAAGCGAGTAACAAATTTCATAATTAGATATTCAATGTTTAATTAACTGATGTCAATAGTATTATTATTATTAATTTCTTGCAAATGATCTAAACGTCGGAATTTGAATTTGATAATTTGCTAAATTGCTTTTAAGTAAAAATTAATCGAACCATTGCGCCGAGAGTATCAATACTGTTTTACTGTAAAACTGGCTGGATCAACGTGTTTTAAAGTCCGAGTTAATTGTAAGAAACAGGAGTTACATAAAAATGTGTTTCTTCTTCTAATGGGTTTAATGGATTAGAAATAATGTAACGGTATCCTGAAATTCTTGTTGTATCTCCACTTTCTATTTCATGCTCGATTTAATAAGGAGCTTTGTGGAAGATTGGAAAAGAAATTGTTCGTACCTTGAGGAGCTCGTTGAACATCTGCATAATGATGTGGTTCCTTCTGCCCATGATGAGATCAACGTTGATGTTCGATTTCAGACGAAAAGCCGTGAGATGATCGAACGTAATTGCGAACCTTTGCAGCGAATCGTGAAGATGCGGAAGCGCTCGGTTCGCTTTCTTTTCCTTGTCAAGACACCAAAGCTCCTTGGAATACCACTCGAATTCCTTCTCTGGAAGCCAGGATATTTTGTACTGATCTTTCAGCACTTTGTACACCTGCGAATCGAAAGTCGAGATATTGTTTCGTCAAAATCTACTCTCGGTCTACTCTACGCTGCAGATACTGCACTTAACTTCTGCGCAATGGCGATTAGTGGGGGGACCGAGGATACTGAACTTTGATGTTAAAAGAGTGCGACAATCAAAAGATCATCTAAAAATATCGAATTTCTGATCAGATCGAGCTAAAGGTTCCCAACGTGTCGTAGATTTGAAGAGATAGAGAGATGTAGCAACAAGGTTCGCTAAAATATCAGTTTCATTGCTTTCCTTGAACTCTTGCGAATTACTTCTTCCCGATCCTTTGTCAAGTCACAGAATCATTTTTCGAGAAGAAGAGATTATCGGTTGTTTGGAAGAGCAGAATTTTTGTCATAAAATTTAGAAATCTGATTTCAGCAGACCACTGTGAAATGCAGACTAAATTGTTCATCCGCGCACCGCGGTTTTACGCACTGGTGGCAGCAACGAGTGGGTGCGATTGAAAAATATAGAACGATTGAAATCATTTGAGAAAATGAGGTTTAGAAAAATGGTGTGCGTGATCCGAAAAAGGTTGCGCACCGACGCGACGGATTGTGCAACCGTGCTCGAAACCAGGAAACCGGCCCGCTCGCGAAATAGAAAAATGTCAATTACGTTGGTGCGTGGCACATCGTAACAAATGCAAATTGCAGTCGCAACGGAAAGTAGGACTTTAGCGCTAGTAATGCACCGTCGTCGTGCACACGTGCGAGAGAACCTCTTTGAAACGGTCGCCCACTCTCTTTTACCTTCGGTACGGTTCAGCGATTAATTACGAATCGCGGTCAGGTCGAGCATTGCGATTTACCTTTGAATATATGTCGTGCACATCCTTGAGAGTTGTCTTGAAGTGATTCTGGGCGACCCGGAGCTGCGTACGCACCAACTTCAGGGTCCTGTGCACGCTGTGCCGTTGTGGCATATTCTTTGGCTGCATCGGCACCGGGTTGCCGCACGGCTGTTCCCATCGGTTCATGGGGTTCGGTGTGGTTACCGCGGTGCGGACGCTGTACGCGGGTGCACACGACACCGTGTTCAGGCTCGAACTCAGGAAAAGTGCGAGACTCGTCAAGGTAACCGTCTGTGCCACCGAATCTGCAACACAAAACCAACACTTGTCAGAAGAATACCCTTCGTATACACTCGATTTCTTTGATCACTCTATCTTTCCTTCATTTATGCACTCTTTTAGTCTGAACTTTGTGAACGGAATGTAATATTATACAGATCGATGAAAAAATGATGAAACTTTAAATTGTACACAAAATAAGGGTGTGGATCCGATCTCTTGCGTAAGAGACGCACAGCGCTAGACACATACTTACACGAGGATTGCAAGGGTTCCGTATTTTTCGATTCTTGACTCTATAATGCACATTTCAGTGTTCTATATAGAGCAGCGAGAAGCAACGTGATAAGCGGCAGTGCTGCTACCTATCGTGGCTATCAAGTGATACGCTGATGCTGTCAAAAGTAGGACTTTAGAGCCAGATCGCACCCTACACTGATCTTTCATCTAGCGATTTTGACTACTAAGAAATCCAGTCTTTGCATTACAAAGATATCAGAAGTGAAATTCCGACCCTTGCAATCCTCGTGTACGTACACGTGGTCTAGCTGTGTGCTCACACAACGAATAGGTGAGACAGAGAACGCTGGATCAGGGTTCGTTCTTGGATTCCTCGCACTATAATTTAAAGTTTTATCATTTTTTCATCGAATCGTGTATAATATTACATTCAGTCCATTACGAAAGTTCAACCCTCTGTTACGCCATTGCTTTTCATGCTGAATTCTTATGGACGTCAACATTTTTCGAATAAATTCAGACGATGCGGTATGATCATTGAAACGTTAACGCCCCATAAAAATAAATAAGGGAAATATTAAACCTAGGATTAAGGGAAAACGAGCTATTAACATTTATTAAATAAACGTATCCGACATGGACAATTAAATTTGAATGTTCTACATACAAGAGCACAGAGAGGAAAGTAAAGGAATAAAATCTACGAGGATTAAGGAACGGGGTAAAGTATGAAGAACAAAATAGTGACGAGCTATTAAAAATTTTTTAAATGACCGCGGCCGATCCGGATGATTAAATTTGAATGTTCTATAAAAACAGAGGGGGCCAATAATGGAACAGTAAAATCAACGGGGATTAAGGGGCGGCGAGTAAAAGGTTAATGACGTCGGATCAGGAAACATATTGCGAATTGTTATTGCGAGAGAAGGTCGTGCCGCGGCTTCCTGTCGAAGCTTGCTCGCGTGAAAGAGAGATTGTCGAAAAGGAAAGAGAGGAACTCTTCCGACTTTCACAGTCGCGGTACCTACATGGATACGTAGGTACCTACGTTGCACCTACGCGCCAATTTAACAGCGACCAATCGTCGCCCCCGCAGTAGGAAATGGGTTGCAAATCGGAGAATCAGGATTTATTGCGCAATTAAACGTCCTGGCTTACGACTTCCTTCGCAATTCCATACTTCGCGAACTCACCCCGCAGGCGTGCGGGGATCTCCTCTCCTCGGACCTTTTTTACGAGGCCAGACCCCCGCCGGTTAATAAATTTCGCACGGGGCTTCATTATTGTTCGATTTCGTGTAAACGTAACCGCGACCCCGTCGATTAAAATTGATTTATCCGACGTATTACCGAGGCGCCGAGGAACCGTTTTCTTCGTCGAATAACTCACGCCGACTTCGCGCTATCCTATACTATACCGGGAACAAAATTCGACGATTATTTACTGCGAGAAAGTAGGAAAAAGGTTGGATTTTCTTATACGCTCGCTCGCAGGGATTCGTGCGCTCCGGCACACTAACAAACGAGAAGGATAGAAAGTCGGTTTCACCAATAATGTCCGCGGACAATATAACAACGAGTCACGACAGTCTTCGGACTTTCATATGCGCCGTTTGAAAAGTGCAAGTGGCATCCCGTGTATCAAAACCCTTGTGCGATCATCTTCTCGATGCATCAGAACGCTGATCGGCTTTCCAGTTTCCAATAACGCGGAAACCTTTGATCTCTCTTTCACCGTGTTTTGCTGTTCGAGGTACAACAACGCACAGTATTTGTTTATTTACGAGCAAGAAGTTTTAGTATGGATTGCAATCCCGCGGGATTGATGTGGGATCCATTTCAATCCCGCGAGGTACGAGATAATCATCTTTAATCGTATTAGTCAAAATTTATGAACGATATACAAACAAGATTTTTGTTAGAAGAGTTTCTAAATTCGATTGTGGCGGTGTCGCACGGACACAGTTCGTTTGCGCCCGCAGGACCAGCGGGCTGCGAAGCGCACGGGCCCGGAGTCTGCCGCGCGGGTAATTAACACGCGTTAATTGCTCGTGCGTGCGTGTACGTCCATCCGAAGTGGCGGTGCGTGTGTTCAGGCGCAACCTGTCACGGCGATTCGATACGATCGTTCGTGCAATTCGCACGTCAGTCACGCGTGAACGAATACACGGACTTGCCAGCGACAACGGCGCGGCGTGGCGCACGTGTACCGGGCGATGATGCGCGCACCGATCTCGCTTTTAGCCTCTCCGATCGCAATTAATGATTAATTGGACTCCTTCCTCGCGTCGGGTCAGCAGACTCGCAGCGATAACTCTCTTCTCGCCAATTAAAATCCACGCGGTTGAATCCCCGGCGCCTATTGTCGTCGGGAGAAGAATCGATCCTAAAACTGTCAAGCTATCGATATCTCACTGTGCCGAGTACCATAAACGCCAAACTGCACAACGCACCGTCGCGAATTCGAGACTCGCGGATACACAGCCGGTTTGGCGAACGTTTCACGCGGTAAATGCGAGGCGCCGCGACAATAACTAATCTGTTCACAATGCAAGCAGGCGGGCACGGGCTTGTCAATTGTCACCCCGGCCATTGAAAATTCTCCCCGGCTCTCGATCGTCCAAGGAAAATCGAGCCGGCATTCAGACGTTAAACGCGCAGCCCTAACGAACGCGCCCCCGGCATTTAAATATGGACTCGGCTTGACAATAAGTCACGATTCGATTAGCCCGTTGCCGAGAGACTGGAAGGAGCCTCTCGCACGTGTGTATCTTATCGTAAACTCACGCCTCCTCTTCTTCTCCCGGAATTGCACACGCTCCACCGACCGTCTCTCTGCCACAGCTCGTACCCAAAGATATATGCGCGAAACCGCGTGGGCGTACGTTAAAGGTGCACCCCATATTGTGCACACTTTTAACGATCACCGCTTTCAACTGTAACAATTTGCATCGCTACTCAACCGTGTTTCTACGTTTCGCGATTTACGGTATATATCGGAGCGCTAACCCAACCAACGTACTCCAGGTGGAGCGCCGCAATCGCGCTGCGATCAGGTCTGCAACGGTATCTTTCCGACGGGTTTTTCAAATTTTTATTTCTACTAAAAATAAATTATTCAGTTGGTAAAACCAAATTTATGAAGCACAAATGAGCCGGTTGGTGATAACATAATTCAGTAAACGCCCCCTATTGTTTTAATGAATTGAGATGAACGACGCAATAATCCTTGCATTAACTCCTTCCCGTATAACCAGACAAACTCGGGGTGCAGATTCCAGGCAGTGTCTACTACGAATGAACGTGTTACGTCTCTCCTTTAAAACGTGAAATTCATTTGCAACTAATATTTAGTGCAAGTGTTGGGAGTTCTTTAAAAAACAAAAATAATCTCCATCAACCACAGGCACATTCAATCAATTGACTACCGAGCACATATACAAATGATGCATTGTATCTGTGCTGTTACTGTCCAACAGCCGTGTTTTGCACGGACAGTGATCGTCCCCGGACACTATTTTTGATGATTCATATACCTTAATAGAGAACCGAATGAAGGTAGACACTGAACAGGAGCGTATTTACTGTAATTGTACAACCCGAGAGTTGAACAGCACAGTAAATAGAGGATCGAGATGGAAGTTTGTGAGAAAACGAAATCGTATTCGAAAATCTCAGAGACATCTTCGAATATTTTGAGACAAGTTGTTGCGTGTGACGGATAAGATATTAAAAAATCGCTGCGACACGTAAACGTTGAAAGTCGGGTCATATTGTTGAGAGAGATGTCGCGAAGATTGACAACGAGACCTCGTTCGTTTTTGGCAAGGGTATCGGTTCGATTCGAGGATGTTCTCCCGTTTCCTCGGTCGTTTGAGCCAGTCGAAAGAGGCGAAGGTGGAGGCTAATCACCACGCAATCACCGCTCCCGGTGCGGCCAACTCCGACCCGTTCTCAGAAAGCAGCAACCGCCTTTTGCCGCCCTGGGGCATTCACCACCGCGGTACTGGCATAGCAAAACCAACAATCTTCATCCTCTCCTCCGCGGGAAAAAAAGGCCTCCACCATCCTCCACCTTCTTGCCCCCGCCTTCTTTTCTCCAAATCACCGGAGGGCCGACCGATCAGCCGACTACTGGCATCCAGGGAATCCATTGCGAGAATGGCGGCAATTCCACTTTGAGAACCGATCGGGAGATGTCGAACATACGTATTAAACGACCGAGTAAGCAATCTTCCGAACACGACATTGCCCGGAATGCGGATCATTGGGATCGGGATGTACCCGGACGGATAGCACCGTTATTAGAACCTGAACACTCACAAATTCGAGTATTCGAAGGACTGACCCCCGTCCGAACGGAATCTTGATTAGAAAAGTATCCTTCCCATCGGAGAAACAATCATAGAAATTCCTGTTGTTTTAACGAATTGAGATGAACGACGTAATAATCCTTGCATTAACTCATTCCCTTATAACGAGACAAACTCGTGGTGCAGATTCTAGGCGGAGTCTACTACGAATGGATGTAACGTCTCTCCTTCAAAACGTGAAATTCATTTGCAACCAATATTTAAGCATTCGTGTAAACGAAGGTATACTTTAATCGTTGCAACCGTAGAGAAAATCGTGTGGCAAGCGGTCCAACAAGTTGACCAACCTGTGGATCAACGAGTGGATCAAAGTACATATACCTCTTAGGTTTTTGATCTATTCTACAAAAAACGTGGTAAAAAACCGCAGTCTACAGATCGATACCATTGAACTGGGATGTCCACAACACGGAAAACGTCAAGCCAGAAGAATCGATTTAATTGCACGGTGCATCACGGTGGTAAATGGGACGCGTTTCAGCATTTCCTTCCCCGCTTCCTCTTTCCCGAGGTACCAACACAGACATCGAATTTGTACACCTCCGGTGTACCAAGCTCATCCGCGCACCTACGTCGAGAGCAGCGCACGGCGCAAATGAGCGACCGCACCGGTGGGCACCATAGAAAGAGGCAGATTATGCGTGGCACGCAACATTTAATACAATACGCACGCGAGAAGGGTCGTCGAGAATAGTTTGCAGAGGCGTCGAGGCTTTCTCCTCCGCGCGAGCGCGAGATATGATAACGTTGCACAGCCGTTAACCTTTATCATCGGACGGGAACAGTGGTGGTGTCCTGTGTCCCAATAACGCGACCACAATTTTATTTCACCGTGTCGCGGTCGACCGCCACACACGACTAAATTCTCATTCGCAAAACACACGCGCGCACACCCACACACACATACATATACATATGTACACGGGACCTTTCTAAAGGATCGCACGCGCTCTCGCGTGCTGCTGTCTCGGTAACGAGAAAGGCGAATCGGGTCAACCCGGTTCGCGAATGATGTCCTCCGCCAATGGGATCTGACGTCACGGATTCGCCAGACAGATTAGCGGGGCGCGGGCACGCACTTATTTGCATTTTGTCTGGCGGGTCTAGCTTGTCGGATATTCCCTGTCAGAGGACGACCCCACCCATAAACAGAGAGCCAGCCGCGATACGCCGAGGGATTTTAACTCGGCAGGGTTGCGCGTTAACCTCCATCCTTTGCCATCTACCCGGCAATTCAGAGGCCCGCGTTGTACGCGCCTAGCTCCTTTTGTTCCTGCTTCTCTTCCTCTTCCTCCTTCTCTCTGCCCCCCGGTGCTTCTCCTCCCGTTCGTTCGTTGGTTCGTTCGTCATCGTCATCCTCTCTCTCTGAACGTGTTTGTTCGTTTTCGTCGCCTCTCGTAGCCTACCTGCTACACCGTCGTCGTGTTCCTGCGTAGTCCAAGGTATACCTCCCTTGCCACCCCCGCATCCTCATCCGACACCACACACAACCATCCATCTCTCTCGCTCTCTTTATCTTTCTCATTTTGTCTCTCGAGACTGGAGCGCGTACCTACACACTCTACTGGACAACACCGTATGTTCCCGCGCGCGCGCGCAAGCATACGTGCAAGCGGCTAAAGGTGGTTTACGGTATTACGACGATATGGATCACTGATGTCATACTGACGTCATCTATCGTTTATATCCAGAGGTGACAGCCTACCGTTGGCATCGGTGCAAGAGTTGATCGGGAACGACGTTTCACGACCGCATCGCGGCAAGAAAGGAGGAGGGGTAACGGGGCGCTGGAATGCACGAGATCGGCTACTACGGCGTTCAATGTCATCGTCGATTACATTATCTCGAATCCTCGGCCGACGATAGGGCCGCACACGCGCGCGCACACGTGCGCAAGAAAGCACTCGCGCGGAGGCCGATTCTATGTGCGTGAATCGCGGTCGATGGTATCGTGATTCTTTCGCGTTCCCCTCCCTCCCTCTCTTTCTTGCCTCTCTTTCGTGCTTCTCTTGTCTCTCTTCTCTCGCTTTCCTTCTCTCTCTCTCTCTCTACCCTGTTTCTCCGGCCTCGTCGCTCTGCCTCCTTTCTTTCACGAACGATTGCACGACGGCCTGTCTTCTCCCCTTTTTCCATTGAATGATTGCGCGATTGCTCGGCGTTTCGCCAGATCGAGCAACCTATAGCAACCACACGAAATCATCAATGTACGCTCGTTCTCGATGCGACGGCCTCTCCGTTCTTCAGGAGAAAGCTCCGGTGCCGATCCGTATATTGTTTGACGCGCGATAGGTCGCTCGGTAAAACGTGCACCCACTCGGTATTCATCATTATTTAAGGGGTAGAATACCCACGTGACATTACTAGAATCTAACTAGATTTTGGGTCGAAACAAGGGTTCGCGAGCATCGGTTATTTGTCATGCGAGCATGTTTTGAGCTGCATAAAGGTTCATTCAAAATAAGTTTAATGTAAAGCACTGATCAATACACTAGATTTGGTGAGCCTAATGCGTTAACCTAGAGCTGTGCAGTAACTCGATAATTTCGGGTCGAGTCAGGTTCCCGGAAGTCTGCAAGGACAATTATATAGAAAAGTAGAAACGGTAAGCGATGATCAGACGCTTTGAGGTTTCCTTAGTCACCCATCGATATCAACGTCTTCCAACCCCCAACAAAGCTTGCAGCAATGCTCCATGAATCGATGAAGAGTAGAAACCCATTCTCGCATTGAACCCACTTTCAAAGTCGAGTCGACGAAGCTGCTCCCTGCAGAAAAATCGTGCTCCCCTTTTTTGACACGGTTTTTCCCCTACAAGAATCGTAATCGACTGCTAACTGCGATCTGTTGTTGGGGGTTCAAGAAGAAGGAAATCGAAACGGAAAAACCCGGCTCGCTTTCTTGCGCTTTCGCGCGAAGGATCCTCGTGAATATTCATCGGGATCCCGATGAGTGCTCGCGACATTACGCGCAAGAAAAGTAGATTATGCAAACGATTGTGAAATTGCAGTGGCTGTCGCGGTGCGCTTAAAACAGAATAAAAGGAGCATTGTGATTAATGGTCGATAATATACATTATTCATCGCGCGCATTCTTGTCAGTCTAGTTCTTAGCCGCGACAGATCTTTCTCGGAACATTTCGAGGAAGAAACGCGCGCGAGGAAAACGCTGTCTGCACCCACGGAACGCGTGTTCGTTCGCGCGTTTCTCCTCGCGATTAGGGGATGAATCTCGCATTTCGACGAGAGGGAAAGGACTGTTAGATCTCTCTGTCTCTGTTGAACTTCCGTTCGGTTATTAGACGTGCAACGGTACCTAGGACAATGGACAGAAAACTGGTCGTTTCGTTTCACCGCGCGGCGGAGGGTAATTTGTTGTTTGTCGCGCGCGCGTTCGATTTCGCTACGCGTCTTTACGACCTACGCCGTAAAGTCCCATTCACACCAGCCTCCCAAGGATCCTACCTCGTCACAGACCGTTGTGTAATAGAATGAAGACGTTTCGCCGGATAAGATTCATTCCCGAGGACAATTTCCTCGGAAAACGCGCCAAGAAAAACTTGACCCAAATTCATCCGCGCTTGCTCACTCAAACTGCGGATGTTTGCGCACGTTTCTGTCGGAGTCCCAGCGCAAAACTAGAAACTCCTCGGTCGAGTTTTCAAATGAGCTCGGACAGACTGTCGTCCGATTTTCGAACAGCACTCGCGTTAGAGTCTTGGAGTACAACTTTGGTGGTCGGATTTCGATAGCCGTTTACGATCATTTGAAACATATTAATAAAATCCACGTTGATCCCGTTATTACACGGGATACGGTTAAGACCGAGGATTTCTCTTGAGCGGAACGATCGGATTCACAAATGTGAGAAGATCAACAGGAAGTCTGAACTGGAGGAGAACGATACGTTCCACATTTTACGAGGAGGGTTGGTCGAAAGCACGATCAAGAAGATTGTTCGATCGTTTCCTGACTGTGTATCGTTTTTTGATTAGCATATCGAGCATTAAAAGCAACGATGCGACGACACCTCGTGAAACAGTCGGTCGATTTTATGACCTTGAGGTCGAGGTCGTTACCGACTTGGCATGTTCGACAATGCGCGGAAATCGTAAAGATCCTAAAGGGACGTCGAGGCGTAGTGCACGCACCCAGTGCCGTCCGAAAGCCCCGCTGACATCTTTGTATATGCAGAAGGAGCAGGCGATCTCCTCGTAAAGGGTCTGCGGTGCGAGGGTACGATTTTATGTTCCCACAAGTCGAAGGGACCGCCCGCAGTTAGTCACAGAAAAATCTTCGCGCCCTTCAATGTGACGCGCGCCGAGCAATTTTACGATTTCGCGTCGAATCGTTTCCCTTGATCGGGCAAACTGCAACCCTTTCTAACGTACAAAGCTGATCTCGAAGGACCTGTGCTCAAATTTCGCTTTGAAAGAAGTTTTACTTCAATGTCAAACTACTTCTATAGACAAATCTATTATGCTCTGTTATTACAGACAAGAAGCATGCAATCCGACAGACTTGTGATAATGTTTAGAACCGTACACTGAAAAATTTTTGAATTTTTTTATTCTTGTACATTCTTGTATATTCTTGTATATTATCGTATGATGAACAAATCATATGTCCGAAGGTACTCCTTGTGAACATGTTAATTTTTCAATCGTTCCCAACGCAGTAGCTGATCGTTTAAATAATTCACTAGAAACTGGAATACTTTGATAGTCAAAGTCTATTTTGCTCCACGAGTTCATTTAGAAGAAGAATTCGTTGAAGTTGATACTGTTACAAATACAAATCGGACATTTCCAATGAAACGAGCTAGTAGCTAGTGAATTATCTGCCGATGAATTCGTTTATCCGAGGTTCTAGCTGGTGATATTTTCGGATGATGGATGCTCGCGTCCGACGTGCGAGTTGGTTCGAAGGCGTGGACGCGTGAGGCATGGGATTAAAATGTCTGGCAGAGGTTAAGTAAAAGTTACGTCGTCGCGAGATTAACTCCTCGGTCCTTGACAATAATGTAAATCCTTCGCGATGGACGGCACAGAGCGGCGCGCTCTCGCTGGATCCCCTTGAGAGAGCCGCGATGTATGTAGAAATTGAAACACGATCGAGTCATGAGCACGTGGTATCGCGTGTGTAAACGTGACTGGTTCAGCGCGGCGTGTTCGTGGCAAAACGTGCATGTGATGCAGTGCGTGCATATACCTGCATACACCTGGATATACGTGCGTGAATGCGTGCGTGCCTCGTTGCCGAGAGACGAGGCACGGTGGCTGTTCCCTGTGTTGCGTCGATCATTGAACCGACTTTACAACAATCGTATTGAATCAAAGTTGTCGGTGGTCAGGCACAAACTCGCTCGCGCTCCACCCACGAACCGTGACCGAGAGCCTTCGGATGCGTGGCCATTGTGCTTTTTACTCTCCCTCTCTCTTTCACCTCTCTCCGCTTGTCTTATCGCGAACGCCGCGCGGAAACGATCGAGAAACGATCAACCACTCGACAAACTAACCAACCAGCTCTTACGACGATGCGTATCTCGGTAATGAATTAATGTAATCCGGGCGAGGCTGGATCGGATTTTCGCGTGACAAGTCGATTTTATCGTGCAGAATTGATCGATTCTACCGCAGTCCTTCGGAATCTACCAACTGGGTTTTAAGGTGATTAGCTCTCTAGTCAGCCTGTCTGCTTGTTGCAATCGCTCTATTAATCCGCATATCCTTGCTATTACTGTGTCATCTCATATCGGCATTTAAGATAGCGACGTTCCAGACGAGAGAAACATTAGACCGGATCAAAAAAATATACTTTCAATATTGAAGTACTAATGATGTATGTGTATCTATGCGTGTTGGTAGACAAATCTATACATAGCTAAATTTATAAAAATGGAGTAATAAATCCATTAAATCGCATAATTGATAGCTCTAACATATTTTATAAGGATATTGATTTTTTTCACGGCACGTTACATATATTAGAACAAAATTGCGCAATACTATTTGTAAATAGTACCTGTATTTTAATAAAAATAGAGAATTGAAAATAACAGGAGACCTGTAAAATTACGATCGCCAATGAATTGGAATAAGAAGACTGTCACCATCGATTGGTTATCCGTGCATCATTTTTTATACAATTAGTACAATAAGAAACAATATTATTACAAAAATTTATTTTTTATCTTACAATATTATTATTACGATTAAAATTCCCTTTTCATAATAGTCTATAGTTTTTAGCAGAGTTCCTCGCGTTTGTTACAATGTAGTCTACCGTTTAGCGAACCGATCGGCAACCAAGCTGCCGTACACAGCGAATGCGATATCAAGAAACTGAAATTTGAATGTAGACCTCTGCAGCGCCTAAACGGGGAGCCAATGCATCGGAATAAATCTCGCGGCAAGGCGTTCTCGTGTCGCTTGGATAATTAAAACGCAGGCGTTAGATATTCGCGACACTTTTCGCATAATACGTAATAAAATACCCGCGCAGCCGGCATGCATATATCACTGGAACCAGTAATGATTCAAAGGATATGCGCGATTCCTGCAAAAAAGAAATTGCTTTCCGCGTGGTTTCGTAGATTGAAAAACGTTGGTTACGATTTCTACTGCACGGTTCATTAATTGCCCTAGTTGCCGAAGCGTGGACATTTTTCTCGGGTGGAAATGCTAAACGTTTGTAGATCTCGCGGATCGAGATCTCCGATAGAGTCGCGGAGCTGGCATTCGCGATAATATTGTACACCGGTGGTGTACCTTCTTCTTTCGATCTGGCATCGATGGATCGACGTGAATTATAATAAAGGCAGAGGGCGGAGGAGAGAAAGCGCGGTCTCTTGCGCTTTGACATGAATGAACGCATCGCTCATTGCGTTCCCCAAGGCAGAGGCTAGCAATCACTGGCGGAGGGCGTCAGGTGGCGAGAGATCGTAGATGGTAGCTTATCTCTCGAGCGGTCGTACGACCATTCCTTATTGCACGTTTCGTAATTGGCCAGACTTCAGAATCAATATACCCCGGGCTATCGGTTCAGGATCGCCGTTGATGGTACCTTCAAACTCGACCAATTATCGTCCGACGCTAAAGGACCTCAAACTACTAGAGCACGTTCAAAGGTTATGGCTGGACCCGCGCCGGTATTTTGCATAAACGATAATGCGCGACAGACTCGCGATTTTCAACGCACTCCCTCCGGCAATTATTAGCCTAAAAAACAGTGGCCGCTTGTTTCACTGCAGAAACAATTTTCGAACTAATTATTTTCAGGCTGGTGAATTAAGCGATTGAAAAAGATTCAAAATGATTTACGTCAACCAGCGGATTGCGCATTTTTATGCAAAATATAAATTGTCTGCACATTGTTATTGGTCGTGGGTGCGTCTTTAGAGTTTGTGAACTGGAGTGGGGCACGTCTCGTGGATTCGAAAGTGTTCGAAATTCGATAAAAATTCGTAGCAAATCTTGTGCCAATTACTGTGAGAAAGGTCAGACTATCATTTACAAATATAAGAGGATCAAGAACGATATTAAGAGGATCAAGAACGATATTAAGAGGATCACGTTTTACAAGCATCGCACTAGTTTACGGAAGTAAGAGCATTTCCACGGCATAGCCGAGATTTGCTCCAGGCTCTGTTATTGCCATCGTAGGTGGTGGAACGAAAGAGTGTGCATCGAGGCCTCGTAAAACTCGATTTGCTGCGTAGCGTATAATTTAAACATTGCCTTATTCTGCAATAAGGGTACCACCCGCACTCCGAACTTTTACACGCCGGCATATAGATCAAAAAATTCGACAAGCTAAATTGCGAGATATCGGGGCGGCCGGAGCAATTATAATAACTGCGAGAGAGATAAATTATTAAAGAACTCGGCTATCGAACGAGACTCGCGAAACCTGATTAGATAAACGTTGCCGGCGTATCACAACTTTACCATTTCTTATACAACTTTGTAATTGAAGGATTTGTTAACATATCTAGAACGTATCTATCAATTACCGCTGTTTAATCTCTTCGGTTGACGCATTCGCTAGTTGACTGGAACGTTGTTTCTTCGATCAACAAGAAATAGAAATTTAAACTAGGTATTTTTAGTGTTAAACTGCCTCGACTCATTTCTCCTGTAGATGCATAAAATCCGCTGCTTGTTAATTATCTAATCTGCAGTTTATCGAATGGTTGCGAGTAAATAGGAAAGCCAGAAACACGGAGAGATTCGTTTCTTTCGTCTCTTCCGAGGGAAAGAAAAAATGAGAGAGAAAGAGAGAACTTCCATAAGGAAGTCGTATAATAATTTCATGGAACTAGAGTGGAAGATTGAATATTTACTAAGATTCGTTTCATAGAATCCGAGCGGAAGTTGAATTTTTATTATCGAACGCTTTCCGTGAACTTGGTGCGGAAATTCTGTCGAATAGGGCAGAGATCAAGTATCCGGCGCCTGTAAAAATCGCAATCTGCGTTACTTAAATAAACAGCATCGTAAGATTTTCGTGGCGGGTTATCGGAGTCAATTTTTTCGACGTAACGACCGAATCGGAGGAAGCTGCAACAGTTTTATGTGGATAAGTATGAAGGAACGCGATACGAATGATGCGCGGACGCGGCTCAGACCGCCCGACAAGAAACAACTTCTGGTGCCCCGACGCATTCGTAAATCCTTGCAATTAGTGGCTCGTTAACGGATAACGAAACCCGCAGTTAATCCTAAATTGTAACAAGTGGAACATAACCTTCCCCTGCGAAGCGGCCATCGTTGAAAGGATACCACTCGGCCGGAATCGAGGCAAATTCCTGGGAAACAGGCGCGCGGTGGTTCTTACTAATAGTTCTCGAGCATCCACCGAGCAAAACCCGATGATTCTTAATATTTATTAAATCTTCTTTCGATTACGACAGCTCTGTTGTCTGTATTAACTTTTACGCTTTCAAGTAGAATATAACCGCGCACTTAAAGACCTCTTTACATTTCGTGCTGCCTTTTATATGCCTGATAAATTATATCGTTGTCCGGCCGCTTATCTCTCGACTGTTTCTCACGTGGACACAAACAACTGCATTTTACGATTCTGTTATTGCACCTACGGGCCTCCGATACAACCGAATTTGTCTCTCGCACAAAGTGTTTTTCTTTGCGACCTGCACTCTCGTCAGCCATTAGCATCGATAGATCAACCATTCTATCGCTGCACGTATTTCCAGATTTTCAACCGTGTTGCATCTCTGCGAAAATCGTTGCAATTTATTCGCCGCAAGATCGAGTATTCTTTTCCAAGATATTTTACACGGTTATTATTATACAATGAATTTACGAGATACGTTTGTAGGCTGGTGACATTCAATGCACGGAAATGCATTTTACGATTCCTCTGACTGCTCGCGACAGCCACTGATCTCTTCAAGTTACTTTCATAGTTCTATAAATATCTTCATAAATCTTCATATGTTTCGTGATAAATTGTTCGGTAATGGTCAAATGTAATTTTATGAATCGCAATAAGAACCGTCACGATCAAACAGATTAAACAACGAATAAGCTTTACAATGGTGTGCAACAAGCGAGGCACTATGATGCATCGAAAGAATTACTTACAAAATGTTTATTTTCGTAGAACCCGTCTGTTGTATCAACGAGTATACGTTGCTCGCCCAACCATTTTCGAAATTATTCAATTAATTTGTGCAATTGCTCGTATTTATCGAGTTACGACACAGCAGCAGAGAAATAAAATATATTTCACTATCTAAACTATGAAATGATTTCATTTTCACCCATATTGAGACAGTAGAATCATCATTTTTACTAAAACTGTTGGAAGAAGAAATTCCCGCGTGGTTTCTACTACTTGCATATAGATCGACGTATGACCGCGATCTACATACCGGGGTTAGTAGACTTCCGGTAACAGAAGTATAATAAAAACGTTTTTCAGGAGCTAATCCGTTTCTTTATCGTCGAGCCGCGATTTACACGAGGAACGGTGTCGATACGCGAAGTATAGCGTTTGCGTAAGGCGAAAGGGTGGCGGCAGGACCGAATTCGCGTTATCAATTTGCCCGTAAATCGTGAAACAATGATCGGCGAGGCCGCCCTTGTTCGAGAGCGGCCGTATCTCGCGGTGGACAGAAGTCGATCGGGCCGATGGCCTGTAATCGGTAGTCAGACGGGTAAACCTGTCAGAAAACCAGACGAGAATGCATGAAACTGAATTTATCTCGGGCTCGGCTCGGAGCCGAGGACTGTTTTACCTCGTCCTCTGTCCGCCCGAGACGAGGCGAGGCGAGTCTCTGTTCGAGAGGCCGAGAAACCGGCGACAGTAAGTGAGCACGATTAACAAATTGTCAGAAAAAGTAACCCCGCGGACTCGCCGGCAAAATCGACGGCACCCGATGACGTACCGATACGTGGCCGACATGTGTACGTTACGCCTGTGTACTGTGTACCTTGTCAACTGGATGCACATCGACTTACCGCCTACCACGCTCGACCTGTCACGTCTTGAGAAATTTTATTGGAAACGACGAAAAAACTCGCCGAGGAGAGAGAAACAAGGCGAATACGACGCGCAGTGCTACAAAATCGCAAAAAACCGGACCATATTCATAAATCTCTTAATTCTACGTTTCACGGCGCCTATACAAACAATACTATTACTGAGGACATTTTTAACACTAAACTTGGTGAGCACTAGAAGCGACTGAACTGTTTTAGAATGTAAATGACAAGGCTCTACTTATTTATATCTTGTGCGATTTTTATTACAATATATGTCTGCATGAAGAAATTTATCGGAGCAAGTTCAACGCGAGCAATTTCATAACATTTTTTGTATTATTAAATTTGTTGGTGTCTAATCAACAGACAGCGGGTTTTGTGCGTTCGTGACAAAAATGAGTAGGTGTAATTTAAAATAGTATACACATTAGAAGTATGTAAGGTAGAAAATTTTAAATATTTTATGAGGTATTATATCAATTTTATATGCATAGTATGAAAAAATCGTATACAAAATTAAAAGTTTATAAAATAACGAGTACACTGTTATGAATCGGTGGTGACAACTTCATCTATTGAGAAAGAAGTTGAGAAAAGTCTGGTCAGAGATTTTACGATTGCTAATCACCATGCGACGGAAAAAAGGGACCCTCGGTTAAAAAAGGGACTTTGTGTTTGGTAAACACGACCTCACAGTTTCGATGATCCAGCCGATTTGATTACCTCCGCTTATCTCGGCCCGTGTCAAACAGATTATCCTCACCGATCTTTTATCTCGAGTATGCAAAGTGTTCCATATTTAACAGATAATAATGACCGACGCCACGATAAATAGGCCACGATTTTGCGGTGAACTTCTCAAACTTCTGTAAAAGATTTTCTACAAGGTGAAATCGTAATCGAAAACGCCCCACACGATAAAAGTTGTGGATCGACGCCTTAATGACAGGATCAAGATGCCTTCAGGTTGCGGATTCAGCCGAAAATTTAAAAATTTATGTAAAATATGGAGACTTTTAAGAATTTAAATATTTTGGCTCGTTTTCTTTCAAGCACGTAAAGCATACGCATAAAATGCCGTGATTTCGTAGCAATTTCGTTCTGTCAGTCATCGGATCGGCCAGTTTAGCAACAAAGGGCCCACATAATGGCGATCAGAGTGTTTCGTTGTAAGCAGTCTGGCTAGTGGCATAATATTTTCATTTCACGGTGGAATGGCCGCCTGTCTGACATAGTATGTCCAGTGAACCCTGATGAACCCGAAACCACAATGGAGTGCGTGTCATCCTTAAATCTGTTTTTTATTGCTGGCTTGCGACCCATAAAAGGACTCGAATTTAGCTTCGGTAATAACTTGAACGGTTCGAATTCATCGTTTAGACTTTAGAACGACGAAACGTTAGGCTGTCGTTCGTTCGTCCTGTCCCATCGACAATTGTCGAATAAACTATACGAACAAATAGTTTTTAGTTATACTATTTTTCTATAGAAGCGAATGGGTTGCTGCAAGGACGCGCGATTGGTGCAATTTCGACTGCTTTTACCATTCTACCTTCTACGATCAGAATACCGCGTGCCTTTAATAAACTAATCCAAATACGATACAATAATACGAACAATAAGATGTCCGAGTCCTGCAAGTTTTGATCCCAACATAAATTAGAAACTTTGATTAACATCGCCTTCGAATTTTCAGAAATCGAAGTTTCGAAGGAACTTGGCCGTATTTTGTTTGATCTCGCAACTTTTTACGGCCAGTAGTTTGTAATTTTCATATTGTACTCTTTACCATTATGTTGAAATAAATCTCATATGAGATTTTCTATTAAAAAAAAAACTTGGCTGATGCACTACCGTGCACCTAGACTTCAGCTGTTTCTTCGGACATGATCGGTGCCATCGCAATCGTTTGTAGGCAGAAGCGAATGCCATCTGTTCTCGCAACTGTCCGTTCAACTTGTCGCGCAACGTGAAGTACGAAGTACGATAAATCGTATTGTCCGTAGGGTCGTGTTTGTCGAACTATATTGGTTTCGAGAGGATCAGTGAACTTTTCCCGTAGTCCGGCCGCGAATCAGTGAAACCGTGTGGTACGCGTGCGCCCAAGAAGACGACAAACCTTCGTCGACATCTACATCGTCGTCATCTCTCGAGATCTCTCGTCTTCGTCACTTCCAGTAACGTACGAGACCACCTCCTGGACGTACGAGTGTTTGATAAACCGGTTAAGGCCCATCCCCAGATCTGTTTGCCTTTGGCTTTTGTAACTTTACTAGTGTTGTGACTCGGGCTCGGAGCTAACACGAAAAAAGGGTCTGCGATGGTACCCCGAGAGCAAACAGTCGATGTGTGTCCCGGATCAACACGGCGCACGCCTCTCTATCGGCGAACGGAGCCTGCAAGCCGAGAACACGCGGATATTATATAGTGGAAGGCAACGCACACCATCGCATACCCTTTTTCACGCAATACATATTAGATTGGAATCAGGGAAACCACGAGCTTCGCTCTTCTTCGAGGGGCTACGGTATAATCGTTACATTGCACTCAAAACTCGATGCTCTTTATTAACCCTCATACGCTCCTCGAAAATAGCTGCATGAAAGAACCTAGGATAACAATTCAATTTCATTCGTTTCATTCGAAGCGTCTCATTTTAAAGAAATACGCAACTCACAACGTAAAAGAAAGAACATAAGCACGACATAAAAGGATGAATAATTTTACAGCATGTGAAAATATTGAATGGGTGAATGTTCACCCTGAGGAACGTATGAGGGTTGACAATTGGAAACCCGTGAGCTTCGCTAGTCTTCAACGGACTACGGAGCAATCGTAAAGCTACGTCCACACCGAAGAAACTACGATCAACATATACTCGATGTTTCTAACGAAAAAATTTGATAACAAACTAACCCTTCAAGCGATCGACTTAAGCAATTCATCTGCAAAATATTGAGCTCATCTCGGCGATAAAAACCGGCTTTCATTGATGAAGAGTGCAACTGCAGTTCTTTATGCAAATTGAAGAGTCTGTTACACCGCGTAATAAAACGAAAAATTACGGAAAAAAATTAGAAAGCGAATTAAGAATCTCGTTAAACGGCCCGGTCTGTTACAGTGTGCATGCTCGGGATCGCCATAAACGCGTAAAATACATAAGATCTCTGCCCTAGTAACGAGCCCGATCATGTTCAACGAGAAACTCGATATTTGTATAACGGTCGAAGCAATCAGCGTCGAATTATGAGATCAACGTCTCGGTGAAATTTTTCCAGCGAAAGACAATTGCACGTAATCATACCGTTACAATTATTTTGTAATTAAGAACAGAGATCGCCCGAGTGTGTGTTCCGGGGGACGCGCCGCGCCGGTTCTCGGCCGAGGCGAAAGAATAATAATTCTGAAACACAAGACCAGGGCGGGTATCGCTTTACGAAAATTTCGATTTGGTCTCGTTTGAAATGCGCGAAGCAGTTTCTCGAGGCTCGTTTCTCCCGGTAGTTAATTTATTTTCCGAGGCGATTTGTATCTCGGATTGAATTCCTACCCTGTGATAATTATACGATTGGTTCTATCCAGGCACGATGGTAATTTACGGTCGCGCAACTATAAAATTCATTTCAATCGGAGCGAGATAGTTCGCCGCGCACTCGAGACGATACACGATTTATCCACGAGAGACCCCGCGTGTAAAATAAACACGGGGCGGATATTCGGACGACGGAAAAAAGAGAGCCGGCCCGCGATAACTTTCCTCTTCGGGCATCGCTTCAGAAGCCAAATAAACACACGGGGAGCATATAAGCTCTCGTTGATTCGGGCGACCGCGACGCTTAGTCACTCTCTCCTATACTAATTTTCCCTATAAAGGTCTCCCAATGATTGATGAGGCGTTAGAGATATACGCCTCGGCCCGACGAAAGCGTTGTTACGCGAGAACCACAACAAAGCGACACATCTCGCCGCTATCTGACGTGGAAACGTTATGCATGAACACCAGACGTGTCGTTATCATCGTCCGGGAATGACGCACTGTGTTCCATGAAATAGGTGGAATTAATCCGAAAATTTTCGCCTTGCGACATGGGAATGAACAATGTACTATTGTGGTCTTACAGCATTATTTCGTAGAACATTGAAATACTTTTTTACAGAAATCAGGCGACCATTTTGTACTGAGGTTTTGCAACGCTATTTTCAATTATTTATACTGTATACTACAATTTTTTCGAGGAAAAATACTTAAAATTGTGGAACTTAGTTTTTTAAAGAACCCTGTTACTTTAACTAACTATGGACGTAGTTACGTAGTGAACCAAGCACGGTTAACACTCGTACGTTCCTCAGAATCAAGATTCACCCATTCAATGTTTTCACGTACTGTAACATTATTCATTTGTACGTCTACGTCGTGAGATGTATTTCTCTAAATTGCGGCGCTATAAATGAAACGTAATTTGTTGATTTAATTGTTAGAATTGTTATTCTAGTTTCTTTTATGCAGGTATTTTTGAGGAGCGTATGAGGGATAAGTGAATTCTTGTCCAACTTTTTGCGACGCTCAAGTCAACGTGTATCTCCGAATTCGGATCGTTAGCTAGGTTCGATCGCGATTAATCGATAGTTTTAGCGCACACGCAGGGTGCGCTTTCTTCGATCGAATGTCGCGTTAGCGAAAACGAAACGCGTTCCGATACCATGAGCAAGATTAAATATCTGGCTCAGACCGAGTATAGACTACTGATAAATAGCGTTTAAGCTCTTGCGTATGTCGAAACAATGACGCAAACAACAACGCGGGTACAATCCAGGGAAAAATTTTTATCGAAATTTCGTCGGCAAACACAATGAGAGCCTCTCCCTCGACGAGTGTTTGCCGTGGCATTGCCGAATGTTGCTCAAACGAACAACGCCGTTCGTGATGGTTGCATGGCGCCGCTGATAATAAACCGCGATGAAATAATTAGTTTAACGATCCCCGACGATGTTCCGACAAGGATAAAATTAAAAACGTTTATTTAATAGAACGATAGCTGGGAAAAGACATTTGTTTCTGTCCTTAAGAATTGTGGTAAGCTGCAAATAATATAGCGGAGCTCTCGATATCTGCCCTGTGTTCGACCTGTACATTTTACCAGTTATTAACGATTGATAAAGGAACGTTCTCGAACGTAAAACGCTTGGAACAATTTATAGTTGAATACCGGGACGAACAATGGTTCGTCCGAGTGAAAGAAAGCACCGATCCGAGGGATCCTCGTCCGGCTAACAAAATAAGACGGTTCGCAATCAGTCCGTCAGACACGTTCAGAAAACTGCGAACAAACGTCGCGGCGCCGCGGGAGAAAATGGTATAATTGTCGCGCGGGCAAAGCGAGCGAAAAGAGGCGTCTGAAACAGCGAAAGGAATCCTCACGTGTCACTGCATCATTATGTACATTACGGCAAAACTTGCTGTTGGCTTCGCCTTGCCGTTAGTTCTTTCCTGCAATTGATTCCACGAAAACCTCGCGATGGGAATAAATGGCAATTACGTTGGCGCGGTGGAACAAACACGAACGCGACTGCAACGGACGAAAAAAAAGACAAACGCGAAAATCGTTTCTAATACCGTTCGAGAGAGCTGGACGAGCATGTAAGATCGTCCGGAGGCTTGTCGGTCGTCGCAAAACCATCCGGAAGAAAAGAAACAATATTAGCTTAAAGAAATATATATACGTATACGTTTATATATATATGGAAAGTGGTAAAAACTATAGAGAAAGTGGGTAGGATTTAGCAATGTACACACACCGCCTTAGTGTGGCGAGGGCGAAAGCTCCGGCCACCAGCAGCTCGAAGATCATCTCTTCCTCGTACTCCTGCAGGAGAGTCCTCGGCGTCTGCCGTCGATTCCGCTCGCTCTCGCATCCACTCGCGCACTGTCAGTTCCGAAACGATTTGAGAGATTCCCGGAATCGGTATGTCGATCGGTCTCGATGAGAAATTGTTCCCGCCGGTCGGTTCTCGATCGAGCGAAGACCACACGCGACGTCGGCAAACGATGGGACGGTGGCCAACGAATTGATTTCAGATCGATGTCAGCGTGACGTAACAGCGCACCAGGAATCTCCACATCGTGCGAGAGAGTCAGCGAGTCCCGTGGCCGGTCCCGGGAACGATTTTCAGCCCCTCGTGCTCCACTGGTAACGAGAGACAGACGACACCACTGTTCGACGTTCGAATGACGCGCGTCCGCGAATTAGCCGAGGAGCCGCTTCGCCCCGTTGACATTCGAAACGGCAACGTGTCCCTGTTATGTTAGGGTCCCTTCGGGGCCTGTGCTGCGACTTCCGAGCGGGAGAACCGATGCGGTTGACCATTCGGCTTGCCGATCTCGTGGTGACTGAGTGGGTCCTCGGTCGCGGCTCCCAGTTACTCACTCGGGCTCACGGACTTACTACTCACCTCGTCCTCTCGCTGTTGCATGCTCTCGCTCACCGGCACTCTCGGTCCCACCTCCTTCCCTCCTGCCTGCACCTCCTACGACACCACACCTCCTCCTTCCTTCCCGGCGAGCCAAGACTCGATTCTACTCCTCCGGCTACCTCTCGGTCTTCCCCGCCCTCCCACCGGAGAGCGCACACACCACCCTCGCCGAACCTTCTTGCCACTCTGTGCGCTCAGCGCCGAGCTCTGTGTGGGAGATAGATACGCGTTCTGCCCCCCTCCTCTTTGTGCCCACGATTATTTCGTTACCCGACTAACCCACCCTCCCACCTTCCACAAATTCCCTCCACCTTCCTGCAATTTTGTATTTTCTTGATACCGTTCCAGAAGACCTCGAGATGAAGATTTTGTACTGTCACAAAATAGCTGACGCACTCCTTAATCCGCCGGCTGCGAATTTTGTAATTCTTAAACATTGTTTTAGAAAACCGTAGGGTTCAACTCCTCCCACTCTGCCACGTGTGCCTCCTACGTATTTGCGATTTGGAAATGTATAATTTCCGTGTATAAATTCGTTTAATTAAAAACTCTCTGATGGCTTTCTGCAAATTCCATCCACTCTTCCGCACTTTGTTGCAGTTTTCCATTTCATAAATATATTTTCAAAGCGGAGTAGGCGAGCTCATGAAATTAGCAACCGTGCAAACACTCGAACGAAATGTTTTTGAAACTCAGTTGATTTGCAAACAAATTGCTTTCAATTTCACGTCGTGAGTACTAATTAAATCAACTTCAATTTGAAAAAGTGAAGAGCAATAATTTTTCCATTGATTTATTGAGATTATATTCAATGCTCCCTTACTCGGTAATAAAACAGTTCGTTTCGAAATTCATGTATTCTTCCGAAGGTCTTTTCGCACGGCAGAAACAATCGAACGCTCGGATGATGCAAAGAATTCGAGGTAAACCGCAATGATAAAACGAAAAACGCAAATGCGCAACTCTCGATCCATTTGCCATTTCATCGATGAGTAAGTAGAGTTAGAATATCAGATTAAACGGAGCGATAATGTCAAGAGAATCCGTGGACGACGACAGAAAGTCGGGGAATCGGTTTATGGTACGATTTTAATCTTCACGCAAGTTTGACTCATCAACGAATTTACTGCCAAATGTTACTCAATGTTCTGAAAGTGGCATCATTGTGTGCGAACCAGATCTTTCGGACAAGAGCGCTCGAAATCGTTAGGACTAATTAATTAACTAATTAATTGTGTAACCAAGAATAATTGGTTCGATTACGTTCGGAATTTTTGGAACGGCTCGGTTTCGAATCAAGAACACTTGACGCTTTATCGAACCATCGAAGGGGGACAGGCTTGAAAAGAACAATGACATCTCTCGAGATGGGAAGATACGGTTTCGCATACGTCACTGATAAGACGTTACGTTGGCGATTAGGTGCGTCGCGCGACGCATTTAACCGGATGCGGGGAACTCCATACCTATATGTATACATTGCTACATGCTTGACAGCTGGCGATATCATACAGCACTGCGCGAAAGTCTAAATGTGTTTTATCCTTCAATGTTATGTACACCGTTTTAAAATGTATCTATTCATTTTCGTTCGGAATACACATACGGATTTTATGTATTCAGGGCTAGGCTGTACGAGTCTAATTCCAAAAAGAAAAAAAGATTAAAAGAATCTGAAAATATAGCCGCAAACTTTGTCACTGACGTTATGATACTTTGCTATATACATACATAGTAAGTATTACGGAGAAGTATCTAATATAAATACTGGTTGTTCGATGCCTACTAGAAAATGAGGAAAGATTTGCACACCTTTTGCCATGGAGGCGAGGCGCAAACAATTAATAGCCTAAGTTTATGAGAAACAATCAAATGTTTCTATGGAAGAGTTGAATTACAATGCATCTTTCTAACAGTATTTATCATGTAAATTGAACGCGAACAACACCTGAAAATACGGATTTCCTTACAAGTATTACTTAAAAAAAATCATAAATGAAGAAGTTGTGGTAAGTAATCGTTTTGGACATCTAATTAACGTTTAAGTAAGTAACAATTATCCAAACAGTATACAATCATATATCTGAGTTGTGCTAGTCCAGCACAAGTCAGCACAACTTCCAATTTCTCCAGCATAAAGAGCATAAACGATATAATGATCTTGTTGTCGCTTCATTAGGATTATTTACTCTTTCCAATCTTAATTTCCTTCTAACCATTACTAGACTGCAAGAAGTTTCATTTCTGTCGTGCGTGGTTTTTGACGGGTATGATTTTTTCAAGTAATACTTTAGCAGAATCTTAGCACAGCCAGCACAACTTCGCACAGTTGAAAGAGTTGAGTTAGAATTGTTGAGCTCAATTTTAGAAGTAGAGCGAGGAATAAAATGGATTACTATAACGTCCTAGGATCCTGACACAGTATACATATACAATAGTTCGCCCGGATTGACGTTGAAGAGATCGCATGAGCCGCAAGACGTGGTTCCGCGGGTTTCGGGCTTGTTTCTGCGGGCCCACGGCCGGTCCCATTAGCGCGTGCAAATTATTCGAATATTATGCGCTGCAAATTAGAAAGCACCGGCGAGGTGGCCCGTTTGCTGGGCCTCGGGGACTGTGCCGGTCGCCCCGGGATTTTAATTTAGCGGTTTTTTTAACGCTCGGCCCCCGGGAACAACGCGTGAAGCTCCTCGGAGGACGCATCCACAAGGGGATCAAATTACCGCGTCAATTACGGTGTCACGTCGTTAATTAACCGGTAGTCTGGCGAGTCGCGGAACACATCCTTCCGAATAGCGAGTCATTTCGCAGGTGAATCATCTCGTGGCCCGTGTGTGCCGTTGAAAAGAATGGTTACACGTAACAGTACGATGCCCGTGTTCAATTACAGCCTTGCTCGTTGATGACGGCCGTCGCGAGCCAAATCACTTTTTAATGCTTCGCGTTACGTTAGAACACTATAGACGAACGATAGCGCCGCAACACCTTCGAAATTTGAAATCACGCGCACATCTTACGGTCACGCTATTTATTATACGTATTTTTCAAGGCTTGTTCAACACCATCCTTTTTGTAACCAAATAATTTCTTTCCCGACATTACTGTTCTAGTTGTATTGCGTTCAATTTTATTGTTATATTCGCTATTCTACTTAACCCTCATACGGTCCTCAAAAATAGATGCGTAAAAGAGACTAGGATAACAATCCACCCATTTTTATTTTACACGTGTTAAATCAACACATTTAACCACACATTAGCATATAAGGTTACTTTTGTAATATTATGTATGTAATACAGACAATAACCTCTTATTTGAGATTACAACTGTACAATAAAAAAAAATCAACACATTATGTTTCATTCATAGCGTCACAATTTTAAGCAACACATCTCACGACGAAGATATAAAAGGATGAATAATTTGACAGTATGTGAAAATATTTAATGGGTAAACTTTCACCCTTAGGGACGTACATATGTATGTATGCTTTATTAACAAACCGTAAATTTTCAAGCAGAAGAAACATTGTAGATTCACTTGTAAGAAACGGAAAGTGATTTTTTCCTCGTGGAATGATTTTAACAACCCGGAAGCAGTGCAACAATGTCTATAAATGCTTTCAATGTTTTGCCATATATGCATAATGCTCGCAGGCCTGTTGTCAATAATGTATTCTGTTTAAACTCATCCGAACCTGTGCGAGTTGCATAAGGAAGTTGTGTGTGCTGCGGGTTTATTTAAAAAATTTGTGCGGCATGTGCAGTTTGTTGAAACTTGAAAAAGATTAGTGGAAGGTAAGTGTATTTGTTGCGGTGCAGTCGCGTGTCAATAGCGATAATGTTTCACCCAATCGAGTTTCATTGTCCGACCAGTTTCCTGATAAGAATCAACAGCGGCAGGTAATGCCGGCAGGGTTTCCCCGAGTTCTATCGTCTTCATTATGTAATGCCGGGGCTTTTTCTGAACGGTTCGCGTACTTTGACAGGAAAGATGGAAAATTCTCGTTACGCAAGGCTAGCTTCGGAAAACGCCCGAATCCCAGCGTTATTTCCAGTTAGCAGTTCTTGCTAATCATTACAACACGCACCGTTGGACGGCTAATTCCGTCGCTCGGTTTGTCTGCCTCGCGAAAATGCCTTATCAGTGTCGCAAGTATACATGCATAAGCAAACGAAATTTTTAGAACGTTTCTTGTAATTTTTACATAAATTACTTTTAAAAGATTCTTATTTGCAAAAATTGTTGTTATTTCATTGACGCCTAGAGGACTTTCAAAATGTACTTAAAAAAAGCAATAATTCAATATTTAAATAGAAACGCGAGATAGTCAAATTTCATCCAACTCCAGAAATAATTATGTCATTAATAGTTTCACATTACGTAATTATAAGCATTTCGACCGTATCAGCTCCGATTAAGGGATTAGAGCACCCCATTTATTTTCTTTTCTTTTATGCTGCTGATCAAACTAAATGGAGATAATTAGGACGGATGGGGATTAATATCGCGACTAGAAAGTTCACTTTACTCGTGATTTATTTATGGTAGAAGCTTCCCATAAAACAATCTACTTTGTAAATTATCGCCTGAGTGTGTCTAAATGATGAATAACTCCGGTGTATCGTGTAATCGGTTGCACTAATGCGTTGCGAGATAAAGTCGATACACGGTAGGTAGTGATCGGGGTTAAATAGGTGGCGTCAAAAATGATTCATGCTAGATAAATTCTCGTTGTTGAACTCTAAACAGTCCATAATCAAATTCCAAATTGATTACACAATGTCAAAATTTGTAACGTCCCTGTCGCAATGCTCGTTTTCAGACTTCGTTACGAGACAGGTTACGTTTTCCTTCGACTGCTGGCGGATTTCTACAGAGCAACGTGAAGTAACAATTCTGTACATTTTGGTTAATATTGAACATTGCTTTGCAACAAGGTAGGCTGTTACCAGAACGAACGCTGCGAGCAATTTTATAGAGATTTCGATTCCGGTTGAATAAAGATCGCTGAAATAGTACAAGTCACATCGATTACCGGACAGACCGGCATTCCAGATCGAAAAACCGTCGAGGAAGCGCCGGTTCTTTCATTCACTTTCGAGGATCGAGGATAAAACGACCGATAAAAAAGTATACCGGCTTCTGCCGATGTGAATGGCGTTCGGAGCTCGTTGCGAGGAGCCGTGGCACACGAGCGATTTGCTACGGGCAAGTTTGCGCCTCCTTGATGCGAGGAGAAGCTTGAAATCCATTAGTTTCGTTAACGATAAGGATCAGGATCCACCACCACCGCCGTGCCGACCACAAAAAATACAAACTAACCGCGCCGGTCTCGGTCCCGCGTGCTCTCCTTCGGCGAGGAATTACTCGCACGACGACAGAACGCAACGGGAAAATTGATGTCTGCGGGAAAGCAAAAATTATGCTCCGCTACGGGCACGTGATTATGCTGGGATTGATGGAACCAGCGCGGAATATCTTCTTTAACCGATCGTTGGCCGGTCAACATCGCTTTCTTCGATCTTTGTTGCACTCGGGTCTTTCCAAACGCAAGATAATGATAAATATGTTTGTTATATCGATCGTATTTGTTGTTAATAACCAAAGTCGAATGTTTTCGGCGCAACGGTTCGATGCTTAAGCAATTTTACAAATATTCAAATAGTCAAACTCAAGATTTACTGGAATTGGAAACGTAAAAATGAGATCGAGGCTACCGTCGAAAGGTTAATCCTCGACGTGCTCGGATGGGACGCGACGGAAAAACGGAACGTCGAAATAGAAAAGTCGCGCGCGAACATTCTAATTGTAAAGGTGGAAAGCAGGGCACCGTGTTGGAGGGATGAAGCAACAGAAGAGACGGTATTTTCCCTTGCTAGGGATATGTGCAGAGCGAACCGATCGATTTTTCAGTGGCATCGGCTATTTTAAACGGAGCCACGCACCGCACCGGCGTGTTTGCCGGTAAAACGCTTCGCTTCCTAGAAGGTTCGCATGAAACCGAGACTGATAGTGAGTCATTCTCACCTATTCGCATTCTCCGTGCTCGATGTTAATCCACCTTGTCGACGAGCCTGTGCTTCTCGATTTCACGAGCCTCTCTGTCCTCAGCCTTCTCTCTCTCTTCTTTCCGTCTTTCTCTCCTCTGTCTCTCTTTCTCGTTCTTGGTCTCGTAGGACGGGTAACACAAACACCCACACACATACAGAAAACACGCGTGAGCGCGAGCGCGAGCGCGAACTCGAAGGGGGTCACTCGAACGATTGAGAATCGTGATCAGCGCACGCTCTGTAAGGACACTCTCGCCGTATCGGATTAATGAATGACTAGACAGGAGTGGAACTATGAATGAACACCGCATAGCACACTGGAGTACTATATAAGCGTACACATTGTAGGCGTCCTCCGCTCTCGGCCAATAAGATTCCCTTGCAGTGACTTGCACGCGGTCTAATACGATTACATCTCTCGACGCGCCGGTCTTTTTCGCGGAAATTCACCGACGACGCCACCAGATAACCAGCGCTGGACGCCACCGATCCCGTCGATCGACGACGTCACTTCCGCTTATCGAAAATCGCGATAATGATTCATTCGACGCGCAAAATGACGACCCTTTTCGGTCGTGACGACATCCCGAGCCGAAAATCCGGGGAACTCGGCTATTTGTTACAATTAGGTCTTCTTTAGAAACTTCTTGCACGATCGAGTGATGTCACCACTCGGGACTTACGTATTCGTCTGATCTCCATGCTTGTAGCTGGTGCATATTGTTGTAATTTCTATTTTAGCCGCGCGTTCTTTTGTTGCGCGTTGTAATTGTTTCGACTCTACGATAGCAATTAGAATTGTTTGAATTTCAATTTTTTTTGTGGAACACTAGTGCGCTATTCATTTCGGCTTCATGTTCTCTTGTCGTGAGAGGTATTGTTATTAAGTTAGCGATGGTAATGCGGCTTATTAGAATTTGAATATTTTGAAAATGTCTAGATTAAAAGTTGCTGCCACAATGCGACGGTAAGATTATTCGTGTCATAATTATGCTGTTTGAGATCTTCGTGATTTTGGAAAGAAAGGTCGAGACACGCGTGCTGATCTGTTAGCCTTCAAGCTTCGAAAATCGAATGTTGCCAACTCACATAACACTTAAATTTCGATATGTAATTTGTTTAACTTACCTACATTGGGAAGAATTGTAAACAGCAGCTTCGACTTCAAGTGATTCGACTCCATAATCGTTCTTACTTTTGAACAACCAGCACTGGAAGAATTAGACGCTGTCTAATTGTGAGACTAATGAAAGCAAGTCTCGAACTGTCTCGGCAATTCGTATCAGATACTTATGTACTATATAATGCAACAGCCTTAATTAAAAATGTCGCACATATAGCGGGGAGTCACGCGTACGTAATAGAATGAGAGAAACGGCCATTCACGTGTTATCAATCATTTTCTCCTAATGACTCACGCCCATTGTTGATCGAAGCGTGTTGAAGTTCAAATCAGCTGATAATGTGGTATTTATCAATTACATCATTATTCAGATATTCAAGTTTTCTCTTTATTCCACGAATTCGGTACCGTTCCGTACTCGAGTGCTATGGCTTAATCGGCTTTCTGGCGCTGAGACTTACGAGATACCCGGATAAATAAAAATTACTCGGACACCCGGGTACTCGGGTAAACAGCATTACCCGGATACCCGGGTACTCAGGTAAACAGCATTACCCGGATACCCGGGTATTCGGGTAAACAAAAATGACTCGAGTACCCGGGTATCTCGTGAATAGATTGCGGATCTTTATGCAAAATAATACGATTACTTATTTTCTTGAACGATTTTAATGTATTTAAATTAATATATCAACGTTCTTAGGTTCTAAATGCAGACCCAATGTCGACTGTCCAACTTTAAGAAACTTATTCTGTATTCACATTGCTCTGACAGGTTCTACACGACACGTCAATGTAACGGCTACGGCGCTGAAAAGGTTGCCGTGATTATATACCGACCGATAAATAAATAAAAAAATGCGATTAAAAAAAAAACTCTTCGTGGTGTTGAAGGATGTCATCAATAGTTTTCCAGCAAAAAATTAGAGAGACCGCCTGCTTTTATAACTGTTGCAGAATAGTCTCGCTGAATTTTGCTTCACTTCATTTTCTCGAAGTTTCTCGTTTATACGGTATTGTATTAAAATGATGGATAAACTTTAGAAAGCGTCCAATTTTTTGTATACTCTGATGAAATCATAGTTTTTTCCAGTTATTTCCGTAAACAACTCGGGAATCCAACTCGGCTATTTTGTGGAATTTTTTAATAGTCTTGTGAGAAAATTCGAGAACTCCGTTTCTGTTTCTGTTCGTCGGGGTGGTCTCGATTTTTAATACTCGTTGAATGCCGTTTGCCATCGGCGCTCGATATTATATCCGCGCGTGCAATAATTATTACCGTAGCCGCGATAAATCACAAACGTTTCCCTGCGCGCAGAAATATTTTACAACTGTCATTTGAAATGGTTCTAGGAGAGCAACTGCTTATTTACGCTCAAAAATCGGAGCAAGGAGACATTAACCGGAGTATGGTGAAGTCAAGAGAGCCGGTGACGCAAGCGCCAGTGAACTTTGCGTGTTCTCCACAACGAAGAAAGAATACGAGAATTAAATCCCGGGAGATATGAAATCGTCGGGGGATTTATATTTCGAGTCGGACACAGGACGGGAACGATCTTTTCGCAAATTATTATTGGCAACATCGGACCGGACGGTTTCGGTCGTCGCGTGCCAGGGAACCCTGGGACACAGTCGTTGGTCAAGGACTTTCGGGTCTCCCACTGGTAATCCAGCCGAATCGGGACCGGTTGGAAAGTTAATTAAATCATTTGGCTTGCCAATCCCCTCGCGGTTGGCTCCGTTGTGCGCGCGCGCCTTACAACCGATCAAACGCGTCAAATTATCTAAACAAGTTCCTTCGCGCGTGCGAAGATTCAATTACTATGGAAATTCGCTGAACCTGATGAATTTGCTCGACGAGCGCCTCGAGTATCGCAAGTTTCACTTTTGCAAATCGATGTTGAGAATATCAGGTTGGATCACGAATTATTTCACTTTTACCACATCGAGTTTATTAGTTGATTAAATTCGCAAAAATTGTTGTCAACTTAACAGATAACTCAAATACAAGTCAGTTGTTAAATTACAATTCGTTCTAGGAGCAGAAATTATATTCATCATGGAAATCATACTTTTGATAAAACAAAATTGAAAATATCACAGTAACTATTAATTTTTGCGATAAAATATTGTGCATTCCGTTTACACTCCTGGAAAAGGTACACTAACAAAGAGAGTAACAGATCCTGGAAACCATGGTTTAGAAAATGTGTTCGTACAGCGAATAACTTACGAGTTATTTGACGTTGTGGTGTTACGAGGCTCGCCCTGTATATGACCGACGCGACGTGGCACTCCAGGTGTTAAAGAATAGTGTCCACCATATATGACGAACGTGGCAGTCGTTAAAGAAACGAATCTAAAGAACTATACCCTGGCTGGAAGGAAAGTACTTTCTCAACGTGGGCCGGTGAATCGGCGCAGCCGCAGAGTTTTTGCCTGTGTTACGGTGCACATACGTGCATCGAACGCCGGGCATTCTTTATAAAGACGTTCCCGTTTCTCGCGGAATTCTCTCCTGACAGAGAGCAGCGCAGGATGTTTCCTGGAAGGTGGACCTGCACCTGTCGAGAATACTCCACAATGCCATGGGGCCAGCGGCGTGTTCGCATCTTCTAGTCGCGTTCCTTGGTCTCTCCACGGTGTTCCATGGGGTCCGAGGGCCTCTGTTCCCACGGGAGTCCGCGGAAATGACAGAGCTGTTGCTTGTTGGCGGGCCCTCGCCTCGCGTCGCAAGGATTTGCCTATGGCGGGGCCTGAAGAGGAGTCACTTTCCTCCGGATATTAATAAGTTATAGCGGGTCGATCAGGCTCTGTGTGTTTCTTTTTTTTCTGGGAAGGCGGACCCTGAACGGGGCAACAATGGCAGAATTCGCCACGGGAGACCCGGTCTCCCGAAGATGCGCTGGGATAGACTTTGACAACGCGATCGCCAGTGTTTCGTATTATATGCCCATGCCCCCGGGCCCGCAGATCAGATAAGCTCTCGTTTGAAGCACCGACCGACGACCGACTTCTTCGGCATGATCTAGGTTCGCACGTATTTTCCTGCTGTCTTCGAACCACCATGCCGTGCTTGGCTCACAGTCATCGAAACCGCCCACACAAAGCAGAGATCAACCGAGGGAATCGGAACAAGGAAAGTAGCCAAAACGTGCAAAGGATTCCCAAATTCTAACGGACCCCCCGGTACAAACAAATCGCAGCTAACATCGCTGTTCGGCCGCTGCCGCGCCGCACTGTGGTCCGGATTGGAAAATCTTTACCCATTTCGCCAACAATCAACTTTTAGATATCGACTTACTATGGATTCTTGTTTCTGAATGTCCGTTTATCTAATAAATAAAATATTAATGCAATTGAATCAAAAGTTTTAGACAAAACGAAACTCAAAGTCGAGCATTTTAGAAAAGATGTTTTTCTCCAATGAAATTGTCTTTTCTCTTCGAAGAGCCTTGGCGATTCCATTTAATAGTTTGATTCGATGCGTATTTCTCGATAAAAATCATATCATTAATTTCAATTAATAACATTTTCACATCGACGCGTATTATTCTTTCTCGCGCATCGTGCGCAACTGTGTGCCCATAAAATAAAATTACACGCGTGACCGAACTCCGCCATCTTTTCAGCGTAACAGTTTACCCGGAAAATGTGGGAACTGTCACGGTGCAAGAATTCGTGAATTGTGTAACAGACGGCGCGAGAGTGACGTATAAACGAAGAGCGGCTAGAATAGTTCTTTTGTTGTCGCAAAAGTCGAAGGCAAATTGCGTTTCGATTGATCGCGACACGACGACGACGACGTTGGCGCACAAGCGGCCGATCCCTTTAATGGTGTTTTCGCGTTTCCTTTCACATCGGTGGAAGGAAAAATCGAGAAAGACAGCGGCCGCTTTCGGTCCAGATTTGTGCGTATGATATAAAATCCGAGTACGTAATAGATTCCACGAACGGACATGGTAGGTGATACCTTGCTAAAATGGGTACATCCCGCCCGTTTACGTGTCGTATAGACAGTCAGGTTAAGACATCGTCCGGTAGCTAGACAGGTTGACAGGGGCTGAACCAATTACGCGGAATATTATCCTACCGACGATTTACACTCCCCTGCAATCACCGTGATTAGTGTATCGCCGACACTCGTGTACAGGCATCTCGTAACCACAGCTAATTTGTAAACTCTGGCGTGTATTATACTCGCACGCATGCTTCCATACGTACATAACTACACATATATACGATATATATACACATGTACGTGTATGTATATATATATACAAATATGTATACAGTATATGTATTAGATATGTAGATATGTACCGGTAACTTACATAATTAGATAGGATCGTTCGACTGGATGCGGGAGAGCTGTCGTGGCTCTCGAGCGCAGTCAGTGCGAAGCGTAACTGTATCCCTGATATGTCGGGCGTCGTTCATAGATTTAAACCTTGGATAAGGAGGCTCAATCATCGGGTCGCTTGACCGTTAACGACAGCCATCGATGCTCACATTCAAATGCACCGTCCTCCCTTCTTATTAATTGTCTACAATGAGAATCGCGCACGTGCGCGCGACATGATCCTCACCGAACCCGCCATTGAAGTTGTGCAACAATCATTCCTGTCGAAATTACAACAATTTTCTATGTTAGTCACTTGTCTTTTGACGGTTTGTCGATTTTATCACAAACAATATCCTATTCTGTTTTGTCATTTTTATATTCTGTACTATATGTATTGTGTTCTCTATTATAATTATATTGAAATAAATCTCATATGAGATTTTCTACAATAAAAAAAAGAATATCCGATATTTAAAAAAGTGATCGTCTTTTCTAGAGTGTCCGAATATCATTTCGCCTTACTATGGCTCTCACGTAGCTGAACATGGCGCGCATGTCACGAGTGCATCGGCATCGATGCTCCGGTAATTATCGAAAATCGCGTTCGGAACGATTGTGCGTCGATGTCGCAACAATTTCACGGTGCTCGCGTCGTGTTTCGACCGGCGATGTTTCACACCAGGCAGGCCGCCGCGCCAGGTAGACAGATACCTACCTGGAAACTACTTATTGTCACCTCTAACGAGGCCGTGACAAAAACTCAACAATTCGCAGGTGGGAATGCTGCCTGGTTATGAAAGTATCAATTACGTTCTACGCCCAGCTTCTTAATGAGGGTAACAGAACCGTGAATCCGTTTCGATTTTTTCCCAACGTTCTGCGTTGCACTACATACCCCACATCAGGAGGAAAAAATCGCGGCTTCTACTGCAACGATTTGGTACTATAAATATTTCTTTATGTCAATCGTAACTAGTTGCTAAAAAATTTTAATGATTTCAGCGCACTTGTTCGATCAATTGTTAATTAAACACTATTTGCAAAGTATAGATCTTTAGATCATTCTCAAGAAAATTAGAAAAATTTGCGTCTGTAAAATAATCGTTCCTGGAAAAATGATCCACAATTCACCCACCGTTACGCGTTTTCATAATTTATCGACCACCGCGAACGGTTTTATGGGCCATAAGGTTTAACGGAGTGCATAGTGCATCAATATTTCATACAAGAAAGCAAAAGTAAATGCTATCGGAATTGTTGTATTTACGATCTCGTAAATCCGATCGAACCGCATTACGCAGTTGCCCGCTTGTAATTTCTACACGTAACTCGGCGGGACCCGGTGCGTGGTGTTTAGGCGGGCAAACGTATGTGGGCAAGATCCGAACTGCCAACTTAGGATCCATAGAAGGTGTGATTCAGTATCCAGTGACGTCACTATGCAGTTCTGGCGTTTCATTGTTTAAAGATAGACGTGTATCACTGGAAGAAGGGGAGGCGAGTTACCGAAGTTTGTGCCAGTGGGATGCAGTGCACTATAAACGCTGCCAAACGCGTTGGTGTTCGAACTACCACCTATCACGTGTCGCACTGCAACAATTAAGTATTAGGTTGCAGTGTATAATCATATACAATGTACAATATCAATAATCTTATACTCGCAAATTCATGTACGAGATATGCACTTTTCAAATTGTACAAAACTAAATTACAAAGGCGGGAAGTTTCTCGGACAAGTATATAATTGAAGTATAACAAATATAAAGAAATACGGACGCTTCGAAGTCATACTAAGAAATCCAGAAGAAGTGGAATTTGCCAGTAAACGTGATTACCTTCGGAGTTCGCTGCTTCTCGTGAAGATTTTGCATACATTTAGCTTACAGTGATGGATTCGTGAAATCGAGGATTAGTATCATTGCACATCGAAAGAAATATGATTGTTCTAAACGTTCAGGAATCCCGGGGAAATCCTCCGATCAGATCTGAAATAATTGCATAACGAGATACACATCTTTCTGAATTATACCGGTGAGTTAAGAAATATACTTGGTTGAAAAGAAGATTACCCTTCCGATCACGTTCCAACCGATTTTTTCGCGGGGTGCAGCAATCGTCTAGATAACCAATTGTAACGAGATTACAGTGTGAATCGTAATGATTAGAGACGATAACAATCTCTCCATGACTCACTAACTTCCGTTCTAACCTTTTCTACTTTCCGATGCGCGGGTAGCTATTGGCCCGTTATCAATGGCTATGATTCAGTGCTGTTTACATAATAACATCATACCGCTTCGATCGATCAACTTGTCGTTGCTACATAGGAGACCGTTGAATTCACAGTCGCGACAGGTAGAGGATGAGAAGACGGTTTGCTTAATGTGTATGATTCCATTCGGTTGAGTTTTTCGAGTGAGAGAAAGATGATAATGAAAAAAGAACCTAGCCGAGGCGTCGAATATACGTAGTCCATTATACTCGTATCATCAACATTCTTGGGCAGAAGTCATTACCGGTCTCTTTTGTATCCGGTGTTCATGATATTTGTACCAATAAGCGATGAGTAACAAGACGACCAGAAATCCCCGCGAAATGACGTATCATTACACGCGTGTACGCGTTCGCGTTCGCACGGAGGCTTCGGAAATATGAAAGTATAAAACGAGAAACTGCCAGAGTGCCAGAGAAGAGAAAGAAGTGCCGGACGACGAAAGAAGGGCAAATATCGCGTTTTTCGCGATTTTCTCACGCAGATAATTTCGACGATTAGCGCAAAAACGGGGTCCAACGGCGATGCGATGCGATGCGGCGAGCAAAGTCTGCGCGAGGAAACGGAGAGACAGAAATTGTTATGGTGGCGTATAATTTGCAGGGCCGCGGCCATCATGTATCATTTGCGGAAATTATAAATTCATTATTTCACAATTATTGTAATATATTTGCGAAAACGTCGATCCCCACGAAAATGTCCGAGCACCAAAGAAATGTGCACGCCTCCGCGAGTATTATACCTCCGGACCCGTGCGAAATCCTTCACGTGACTCGCATCAGGTACCTAGAGTCTTTCGAACAATAGTTGAACGGTCCACTCGTAAAATATTTCGAGTTCTTCAAGGCAACGTACAAATGTTGGAAATATTATAAATACGAACGAAATTGTGTAATTCGCAAAGGCAAGACGCCAGATGGAACGTATTAGTTGACGCCACGAGTTAAGTCGGGCAGCCAGCGCAATGGCGGTGGTGTTACAGTGAAAAGAGCATTACAATAGGGAATTCATTGACCAAGGAGGACGGTTCTGCGGATGGCCCGATCAATTGTTAGGATCGTGAAGGATTGCAGTCTGCTGTATGCAGTCTGGCGTTATCGGCGCGACTGGAATTAATTCGTCTCGCGGCGTGAATGCGCGCACCTTCGCCGATGCGTTATTAGACTCGTAAAAGCCCTTAAACGCGCGCTTTACGAACGGCTGCGCGACGAGACGCATTTACGTGGTCGGTTTTACGAGTGACCCGGTGCATCGAATCGAAGCGACCGTTAACAACTTTCATCGAAAGGATACACCGGCGCGGCGTTCGCCGTTCAAGTGTGTCCGCCAGTGGACAACAATACTTTCCTTCCGCGCTTATCTTATCTCCGTGAAATCCGGCCGGCTGAAAATAATGCTCCTTGTGCAGCCACGGTTTATTGATTTCACGTTTCGTCACTCGTCTGTGAATTTCACGTGAGACTTGCCACACGTCTCGCCTCTATCGCCTAACTTCGGCACAATGCTCGCAGAATCTGTTGTGGAGCTCGCGAAACACCAAATCGCATTATCCCCAAGGAATGCGCTTTCGATAATACGAGTTCGTCATTTTCTAGCATGAGACGGGTCTCTCTTAGATCGAACATTTATTGTACTTCTTTTAACTTTTCGGTAACTCCTGTAACTTCCGAGCTCATAGTGAACGATTTTATGAGTGAATAGTCTGAATTAATAATACACGTGGCGGAACCATTGACTCAGACAACGTTATCACCAAGGAGTATGCGTCTTGATAATAGGATTTTATAATTTTGTAGCGTCAGGTGTTGTTTCTCTGAATCATCGAGATTTCGAATTCCGTAGCTTGCACGCGTTTGTTTTAGACGTGTTCGTCAAATTAGTGACGCAAGCGGCAATAACATCTAAACGATAAAATCGCGTGGGAAAACGGGACTTTCGATAATAGGATTTTATAACTTCGTAGCAGCAGACGTCGATAACATTATTCATCAATGATTCATTCGATTTTTCTAATTAATTCGTTTGTTTACAGTTTTCGGCGTGGGAAATTCGAATCTCGAATTAATTCACCGGTCGGGATAGAAATAATTATTATATCCGCGAGGGAAACTGGGCGAGCGCTGTGATCTCACCGCTTGTTTAATCTACCTGGCTCGTCGGTGCTCGTGTCACAACTATAATTCACGCGGGACAGGTTGACGCGGGCCAAACCTTACGAATTTGAATATGAAACTTACGACTGTCTACGGTCGGAATCTGCATTCATATTGCTTGCAGCGCAGCTTGCAGGCCGAGGGGTATCATTGTGACAATAAAATTGTCGTTTGAAGAATTATACGGAGATATTATTCCCTAAATTATGGAAGTGGCGGTTATTTAGCACGCCGGGGTCCTTTGTGAATGTTTTGCGAGCCTTGCGAACGATGTCGTTCCGTAAATTGCGGATCGCCTTCGTTCGAACACGGTTCTTCCTTACGAGGTTGGACGAGTCCAAAATCGTGCTCGATTTTCCGAAGGGTCCAAATAAGAGAGTTTTAAAAAATGCCTTTTCTATTTAGGCATGTAACCTTGTAAATAACAACATTTTGGAAAATCTTTTTTGCATATCATTTCGCAAACCAATGCTTCTAATTGATTATAAAAAATCAGGTCTATAATGTGTCTCGTCTATAACGCATTATCTACCATCGGTTATTTAATATTAACAAATTTCGATAAAACCGTCGAAATTGCAACCGCCTCATCTCGAAATCGGGTGCGAAGTTTTGCGATCACCCGATACAATCGGGCCGATTGTAACAGAGCCGTGTGAATCGCGCGATTAATTGACGTTCGCAGGTTTCCCCGCGCGGAAGTTAGTCATCGAGAATTTTCGGTTACGTGTGTTTAACGGGAACGATCCTAGGTAGAGGCCTAGCCCCGTCGAAGACGAGAAAACTCGGAAGTGCTGCTCGCGGAATAAAAACTATGCCATGTGGTTTCCGGTCGACGTTCTTTCAATAAAGCCGTTGTACGCTTTACGTGGCCGGAATCGCTTCTCGGAATATATCGTATTCAGCCGCGGACAAATATTTAGACATGGTCTTGCAACGTCGTCGCGACGTCATCGTGACGTCGTGCGAATCGAGGATGACGCAAGGTCGTTTCATTGAGCACGGAGTCGTTGATACTCTCGCGGTAGGGAGTCCCGCGCGCTTCGCTTGTGTATATTTTGGAACGATTGTCGTTAATTTTGTCTATTTTTATCGGTGACGAGTCACGCGACATTTGTCGTGGCGCGAAGCCGCAAGACATAATATCAGGATGACCTTAACCTTGCACATGCAAACTCCTTCCTGTAAGCACGCTGATAGCGCCGCTGCAGACGCCGTCTCTTGCGAACGCTGCCATCTAAACAACTGCTTTTTCCTCCTGATTAGTAGATCGCTTAACTTGCAGATTGAAAATTTTCCTTATCAATATCAACGGACAGGGTGATTACGAATAAAATTGCAATTCAACAATTATTAAGAACCCCTCAACCATGCGTCTCTTCACTAGGGATTGCAATCCTGCAAGATCAAGCGCCATTTTTTGGTCCCGCATTTCTTAAATAGGTGATGCGGAATCCCGCAAATTTTGCAGGGTCATGGACATAATCAAAATTTTGCGAATGACGACGCGCACGATGAACAATTTCAATGTTTTATCGAAGATATATACAGGGTGCGGCGAAAATAGTTCCCAAGATTTTCAACAAAAAATCAAGGTCACCGTCATATCTTTAAATTAAACCGAGTATTTTTAACTTCATAATATCGTAGGCGACGTCGAAACGAATTCTACGACCTGCTATACGATGACTTTTAGATGACCTTGAAAGAAAATATTGCCATGAATCAATAGCCAGAATATTGGAAATATTTCGACGGTACGTAATAGCAACGCCTCGCATATAAAGGTAAACAAATATTCTGGCAATTGATTCATGGAGATATTTTCTTTCAAGGTCATCTGAAAGTCATCGTATAGCAGGTCGTTGAATTCGTTTCGACGTCGCCTACGATATTATGAAGTTAAAAATACTCTGTTTCATTTAAAGATACCACGGTGACCTTGATTTTTTTGTTGAAAATCGATCTTCTTTTTTAATTTAAAAAATTGCAATTTATTGTCGGTCACGTCTCAATCCCGCGGGACTCCATGATATTGAAATAAATCCCACATCAATCCCGCGGGATTGAAAATGGCGCGGATTGCAATCCCTAAATCTTACCTGTATCATTGTAACATCAAATTGCAATATTGTAACACAAAATTGTAAAATGAAATGGACCCATCTAAAAAAAGTCTAGAGCTTTAAAAAAAATAATGTAGAAGATCACAGATGAAAATGCTCGCTAACAAGCAGACATCGAGCGAACAAGATAGAAGGAAATAAAAGAGGATTCGAGGACTATGATCGAGTCCATTTCTCACCGGTAACCTGGTCGTCAGGTGAATTAATATTCGCGGACAATCTATTATCGAGATGCAAACGGTTTAAAGATTGATGCTGCTGGGAAGCACGTCCGAAGAAGGTCCGAGCATAACTCGTGCGCCCGGCGGCTAATGGACGTGTCGTCTCGTTATTAATTGCATCCACTCGCGACCTAATTCGACCACATAATCGGTGTTCCGGTCAAGTTTTGACTGGTGACGTTGATAATTGCGGGGAGGGTCCGATTAATACCAACCATTAGGCATCGAGGAACGTTGAACGACGGATACCGATGGTATTCGATGTAATCGGAGCCGCTGGAACAACTCTGGATACTTGAAAAGACCACCGAGGCTACGCTGATAGCGGTCTTCTTATGACAAACGTCAAATTGATCGTTCCCGCCGAACGTACGGAGGGAATTTATTAAACGCATTAGCCTGGAACGCCATTAGAGCAAACGTGTAACTTTTATACAGGGGCGATTTTTAACTTTTCATTCATTTATTCGTTCATATTTTAAGGGTATCCACGTGATATTACTAGAATCCAACTAGACTTTGGGTCGAAACATGGGTTCGCGGGCTCGGTTATTTGTCCTTATGCAACCATATTTTGAGATGCGCAAAGGTTCATTCGATAGAAACAACAAAATTTGTTGACGAACACTCAGTCGTTTTTTACCATAACCACGAGTCTTTTTGGACTTTCTTCGCGTTAGAAACGCGTCCCCGACCACTGTAGAGCCCAGCTACGTGTAAAAGCTCGCGGAAGGGAAAGTCCTCGATGACATCATCGCCACGGCTACAGTCTCCAGAGAATCTGGATCAGAAATTCGTGGTAAAAGTTCCATCGGAACTTTCCACGAATCCGGTAACCGGAAGCAACGATGTATCAAGTGTGCTTCAGAAATATTGTTCATTTGCTTGAAGATGAAGCATATTTGTTTAAAAATCGAGAGTGCGAAGTGTTTCAAATCCCCGCTAATGTATTTAAAACCAGAGCAGCATCGATTATCCGCAACCAGCTCGAGAAAGGATATCGCTAGTGCACATAAAATTACACGATACCGGATGTCCTAAACACCTACACTCGCAGTGGCGCAGCGTGCTTAAAAATTCAGCAACGGGTAAGCTTCGGCGTTCGCTTGCAATTTAATAATCCTCGGCGAGATAAAGTCTGCGAAATACGAACGGGTGGAGGCTCTTTGTATCGTTGATAGAAATTTAAACTGGATTCTACGGCGCGTGGAATTAATGAATGCCGCCATTTAGATGGAACAGGTGGAAGATAGCGGAAAGGAGGGTCTTTTTATCGTGGAGGTAAACCCGATTAAAGTAGTTCAACGCGTCATTCACCGCTGTTCTACGTCAGTAAATTACAGCGAAGAGTAGGTAGCTGCGAATTTTAGAAATTAACAAGACCAATAACAGTTTGGCTGGCGTGGCGTAAATTCGTTTAATTTCACTTTTTAATCGCACAAAATCCGCAGCCGAGTTAATCAGTTTCGTTCAAAATTTACAAGACATTATTCTACGACATAAGACTCGAAGTGGGTCAATGTGGCTTGCATTTTTTTCCGCGTTGTGGTTTCGCTCGATTATTTATTAATTAGTTAGCCGACAGGGTGAACTGCGTTTTGTCTGTGGGCTTTCGAGTTCTGAAATGTGAACCGCTGCTGAAAGTATGCGATTGCGAGCTTGGGGTAGCAGCATTGATACAAAGATATGTAAATTAGGGCCGAGGTTCTGGAGCATAGAACAGAATGGCAAAAGAGAGGACGTCGCGTTCGGTCGGCACGAGCAGGCAGGACATCTAGATGCTCCGCTTATGCGAAACAGGACCTGAAGGATGAGCTCGGATAAGAGGACGCTTTATTAGCGGCACCGACGCCCACGCGGACTTATTAATTCACTATGACGTCACTTCATTAACGGTTACCGGGACACCGGCTAATTCGTATAATTTATTCCCTTCCTGCAAACCGTTCCGATGAGAAATTGCCTCTGTTACCGATATAAAATGTTCAATATTTTTAACCGTCAAAATCATGTGCAAACAAATTGTATAAAAATGTCAAGTAACAACGTACTTCAACAAATGTCGTAATTCAAATTTACCGCCAATTATTGATTTGAGAATTCACAGTGTCCTGATTGGTTATTGTTGAAGTACGTCGTTCCTCTTTATGTTGCTTGGTTCTTTTTTCAACGTCCACATCAACCACGCCAACCACGTTGTATTTTTGAATATACACTATTTTTTTACACATCGCAAGTAGTTTAACATATATTATTTTAGAGACGCAATTTTTCTCCTGAAAATGGTCCCACACCTGGATCGAAACGTCGAGAATCTTTTAAATTGTAAAATTCTTGTTTTAATAATTGATCGAACCTGTGCGCCCAAATCATCGCACAATTTCTATGAACTTCAACAATGTTTCATTTGAGTAACATGATGTATTCGCTGGTCGGGGGTGTGTTTTTTCGAGGATAGAAACTGGCGGACTTGATTTCCCGCTGACAGGAGAGAAAACGCGAAAAAGTCGGTGGAGAAGTAAAAGATTGGAAGAGAAATGAGTCCTTTATGGTTCCGTAAGCGATCTCTGAATATAGGCTTGCCGTCTTTATAATTAACGAGCCAGTGCCACGAAGTATCTGTTATTTGGCGTGGCGAGGGAGGAGGAGAGCAGAGGAGAGGAGAAAAGAGAGGAGGAGTTGGTGAACGCGCTTGTACACACCCTCTCTCGCGGTCCCGTCGGCATTCTAGAAATTCTGCAAGGCAAACAAACACAGCCGGCGCGGATATACGCGAATTCTGCTATGCCACCGAGATACAACGGACAACACAGCGAAGGGGGGCATCTTCGTTCCATCCATTCCATTTCGCGTGGTCGTGTCTCTCATCTTCTCTCATTTCTCCGTTTTATTCCGGCGGCGGTGGCCACTCGCGAATCCCTCGCGATTACGAAGCCGCGCAAACGGGAACGCTGATTTATCTGGCCGGTTTACGGGGACGCGCGCACGTAATTTACCGCGACTTAATTGCATTTAATTCAAGCGGCGCAATTGTAAATCACAAAGCGTCGCGCTTGTTGCGCGTTGCGCGGGTCAGTCACGCCTTCTGTCGATACGATGTAATTACGTCTATCAGCGAGTCCCGGGAATATCGCGAGCCACGTCGAAAGAAAAGTACGAAGTAAGGCAATTGCGAAATAAAGAAACCGATGCCCTGCACACCCTTCTTTCGATTACGTTCCCTTGTCCCGGTTACGAACTACGAAGTTGCACTAAAGTCGCGGCATGTTCGCTGATTTCCGACCGGAACAATTTTTTAAAATCTTAATCGATATGTTATAATTAGATTGCGGGTACTTTTATGCATTTATGACAAAAATGGGTGGACGTAGCTTGAAACAGTAAAAACGTTAGGATGATTTAAGGACATTCATATCTTATTTATTTATTTATTTATTATTGCTTTAAGGCAAGTTTATTACAACACATTTGGCTTACGTTAACTAATTCATACCTTGTATATCAGGTTTACATAAGAAAGAACTAATACAAAGAAGGAAACAGTATTTAAACTTAACATCCGTATGTTATTTTCAATTTATCGCTATTGTTAAAGTAAAGAGGAAATGTTTGGATTGTTCCTGCATCTTGTAAGTGACGAAGTACATTTTTATTTTGCATAAAGACTCGCGGTCTAGTTACAATAGTTTGAATATTACTATCTCTTTCACACTATTCGGTGTACCGATCAACGAAGATTGAATCTGTACAAGTTGAAACTGTTCAATTTGGATAATGGAGGCTCTAAGAATTAGATACGTAATGCTGTTGTCGTGAATATGTCAACATTCGTCTTCAAAGTGTTGATAGGTGGATGCAGGTAGGTGTTGGATTCGATAATGATCAAAATTGCAGGAGCGGCAGTTGAATGAGGCTGTAAAATTTGATAGTGGTGCAGTTATAATACAAATAAATACGTATGTAGTTGAGGATTGAGTGGCTACCGGTTGCAAAAAGGAAGCTCGCGAGGTTCAAGCGTCGACGATGGTGTACGTGTGTCTATTCGAGCGGCGGTTGTTGACGCGTGCATTCACGTGTGTTGCCACGGGATTGGTAACGCCCGTGAAATCGCTTATTGGTTGCCAATCTCTTTGGTTTTTGCCCATAAGAGAAATTCGCTCGCACGGAGGTGTGGTACCAGTTTGTCGGCTAGATTTACGAGGAGACCGCCTTGAAATTATTGTCGCGCACTTCGCCGGTAGAGAGAGACCGTTTCTCGCTGAGGAACCGCGAATAATGCGACTTCAAGAGCCTCGTTGCTAGCAAAAAGAAACGCCAATAACGATCCTCTCGGCTCACGCGGCGCGCAGGATTGCTCTCTTTGGTCAACCTGTTCTCATCGAGTGGCCCCCTTGAACACCCAGAATGAATTCCGGGATTTTTTTTCCGCATGGGACAATACTATCGTGATCGAAGATGGATGCCTGTGGGTCGTGCTATATATTGCAGTATGCAAATTTAATAAGCGCGCGCGGGCGCGTTGAGTTTCATCGTTGTTCAGCTACGTGGTTTCATTGCGCTCGATCTGGCCTCGCCTCCGACCGTATCGGAACACCGTCCCCGGCGAATCTTGATGCGTTGATCGCAAATGAATAATATTATCTACTTGTTAGCGTTATCATAGTCGGCCGCAACAACGCCAAATAAACGCCGTTTCGCGACCCGGCCCCAAAGTTCATTTAAAATTAATGCGCTTCTCCCATCTTTCCCTCTCAGTTCAATCCGTCTGTGCCTGAGCTTCTCACAGCCATTCTGTTGAAGAGCAATTGGGAGAAACACTTTTTACCCTTTATTTAATAAGAAAGATAATGTAGAATTATATACACGGAAGAAAATATTACAACGTCACATGTTCGTTACTGAGATCTATCGATTAATACCAGTCTGTTTTACCAACCGTTATACAACTCAAACTCCAAACGTGTGGATCAGGAATACCAACGCATTCGAATACTAAACGTTACCCCGTTCGTAATTTAATAACTTTGTATGTCATAAACTTATAAAAATTCTGAAATTTCCTCGTTCTGAGAAAACAAGTACAGAATCCTATTTATTTTATATCGGTACAGAACGAGTAGTAGTACAGCGAATGCAAAAGCGAGAGGTTAGAAAGTCGATTTTATACACACGTTCTCTCGTGTCCGTGAAAGGGTTAAGTGAAGCGTACACTTTGACAATGAATCGAGTCCGGACTAGATGGCTTTAAATTGTCCTAGCCGCCACAGTTTTTCCGCGACCGTTGTCGAGGCAGTTTGTCAGTAGCGTTAATTCGTTCGAGATTTGTGTTCGGCGTTTGGGTTCGAAGGAGAGTAAGTACCTAGCGAGTTAGCGTTAACTGCTGAGCCATGAATAATATCTAGAAGTGTGCGTCTTGTCGCGTTACAACAGTCACTTCGCTCTTGCCTACGATTTATGCTGAATCTGAACACATGACATCATTCCGCAGACAGCTCAATTAGTCGCATTGGTTTATAAATACTTGGACACCATGTTCGAACTTGTCTTTCGCTGTTCGAACATTTATCACGGTCGTTAATCGGTGAATAAGTAGCTTTCGCGACATCATCACGTCATTTTTCTTTATAAAACGTCATTTTCCTCCACTCTCTCTATCGGGTTATTAATAATCGAACGATGAAAAAATCGTCTAACGAATATTTGATCAAGCGAAAGGCGAGTTTTATGATAATATTAAAATGCACTGAAAAGGAGAAAATCATTTTTTAGACATTAGGGGCTATAAATAAAAGCATGGAGCGCTAAACTATATCGACGTAATCTTCGTGGGCGCTCCACGATAGAGTCCGAAATGGAACTGAATGAACGGAAAACCACACTGAGCTCCTTCGGTGCGAAGTGGGTCAGTGGAGTGGGGATGAGTCGGAGTGGGAACGCTAAACGCGATGACTGAGACCCTACATTTATCTCCTAAACGCACAGTTTTTTCTTTAAATTTATTTTTTAATATTGCATTGTCATCCAGTTCTGAGCTATGTGTAAATTTTCGAGTCTCTAGCTCATTGGGAAGTGATTCAAAATTCGATTACAAGATTTGACGCATACTACAACGACAGCATAGACACGACAAGCTAATATAAGCGTGGTAAGAAATAAAAAAACATCGGATTACAACTTGTTTCGCGCGAATTTTGTGCGACAGTTCGGCTTTGAGACTTCCAAATAGGGCTTGAACAAAAATTCCAACGTGATTGCGTACCGGCATAGTAATCCCGCATTGTGCCTAGCGACATCGTAATGAGAAAGATAAATAAAACCTCTGTATTAGTTCATCATCTATTAATATTTCGCTACACCGAGCCAAAGGCTTCTTCTTGACACGAATCATCTTTCTAATTTCTTCCCCTTCACTATTACGCTCCGTCCCGCGAGAATCATTCGCGAGAGACACATTATTTATGATCGAACATGAAATTGCCAGCATCCCACGCTTTCGTATAGATTCGCCTTAACGCCGTCATTATTGTCACATAACTCGATGCGTTAGCGCACGTCTCAATGTATCCCCTGCTGCAACTGTTACGGTTGCCGTTAACGCGTTTTTAATCCCCTACATTTGCCGGACGCTCGTGAAAGTCTGCAAAAACGCACGCGTTGCAAATGTCCGTCAAGAATTCTGTATTCTTCAAACATGCCGGACAGTGTACGACCGCGTCGAACGGAGGGGATTCTCAACCCCCATATATTCTTTTTTTGGTGAGAATTTGCAAATTTTGGGTTCCTGCAAGTTCTGAAAACTGTGTTTAAAATTCATTTAAATTGCTAAATTGCAAAATTGCTCTTAAATAATAGATTGTTCGAACCAGTGCGCCGATAACATCAATATTTATTATATATTTTTATCTATGTTTAACAGTTATCGAATCTGCGAAGATAATTGTGAATGGAAAAACTGATCTGAAACTATATAAAAAGATGTAATAATTAAAAATTTAATATTCTCCTGTTCCGAAGACCGAAGACCATTCGTGTTATCTGTAAATTGCTTAATGGCGCCACGGTCAATTGAATTTTTTAATCAAGTCCAGTCGTAAATTTGTTCTTAATCTCCTTAAACCGAGGCACTTTGCACTTTCCCGGGCCGACTAAACGTATTAGCGTCTTTTACGACAGCGATTCTTTTTTCGGGCAACGGCGAGAGACGTTGGAAGAGTTACGAAGGCCATCAGATTTATTTCCCCCTTTGGATGTAGCCACGATGTTCGGGAGGCCCGTAACAACTTGGGTTAGGATTGACCTCGTCTACCTGCCAACACGAAATTGCTTGTTGACCAAACTAGCCTGTAAAAAGGAGTCTATTAAACCGATGTCGAGCCGCGCACCAAATTATCATAGGGAACCTAAACTGTTGTAATCATCTGTCAATGAAGCCGTATCTTCATCCGATTCTTCGCCGATTCCATTTTCGAGAATACTAATTCCAACTTGGCTACATAAATTCAGTGAAATTAAATTATAAGAAATGAAATTTTAATAAGTGCATTGGTATATTAAAAAAAACTACATTCAAAATTGAATAGTCTTCCTCACTGTATGATCAAACTATTTTATTTAAAAATTCCTGCGCAAAATGCATTTCCGTCCTAACAGAAACTCCAAGATTTTCTCGCATTCCTTTTGGAAAATTGGCGAGCTGTAACAATTGCGCGTGCATTCTCCGTGGTTGATGCACCGGTTCGTTCGACGTTAGACGGTGCAGTCAGGGTCGGTGCAATTTTTCATTCCAAGAAACACCGTCGAGGTGACCTGTTTTTGCGTGGCGGCTGCCGTTCGTCGTTTATCGAGATACTTTAAAGCCTGATTCATCTACGGATGTCAAAATTCGCCTACGCGACTCAACCATGCGTGTTCGGAATCGCGCCGTGCGTCTGTTGCTTTCGCGAAACGCCCGAGCCCGGGCACCGGTTTCCCGTATAATTTAAAAGCGTGTCCTCCGTGTATCATCGATTTAATTCTTGCGACGGCGATATCGTCGCGTGCTGTCTCTGAACTCTCTCTCCCTCCCTCTCTCTCTCTCCGGACTCCTGTGCTGGGGGCTATCTCGTTCGAGGAGAACGTTGCTGCCACAAGGAAAAGGAAGAACTCGCCAAGACGAATAGAGCTTGTCCTATCGCGTTCACTGTTCACGGAAAACAAATGGTACCGAGGGCCGCCTACGTTCCCTTCGGCATCCCGACGAATTATTCGCTCCGGTTTTTTCACCCGTTCTACGCCACTGCGCGCACTAATGATATTTCGCGATCTCTGGACTCGTTACGGCATCAATGATCTCGACGATACACTCGTGATAGATGAACTATCCGTCCGCGGAACCGATTAACTCCGACATCTCGACAGGATCAACGAATCCCTCGATCTTTCTCCAAATCCTTCTTTCCTCGTGGATCCTGCTTTCGAAAATGTCACTTCACCCTCCCACGAAGCTGACTTGCATTTGCTACTTTCCAAAACCATAGGGAACATACAGAAATACAGTAAATATAAACTCTCTTCTTGTACCAATCTAATGTACCAATAATGTACCTCTAATGTACCAATTAAATAATCGTCTGCTCCTCGAAATAATTGCATAAAAGGGGCTACGATGATTCATCCATTCTTGTTCTACACTTTAAATCAACAATTTACATATATTTCTTTCAAAGTTATGCTTGCGATTTTTGACAAAATTTTTTTTCGCATCCTGTGGCAAACTAATTACTCTAGCTTCCCAAAAAGATCTAAATCGTATATTGCAATATTAAAAATATTATCGTCCTTTTAAGAGTGTCCGAATATTAGTAAGAGTCACCGTAATTGAACATCGTGGTATTAACCTGGCTCCCTGATACAAATCCCACCAATAATAATTGAAGAAAAGTATATCAGCTTGCTGCTGCCTCTCTTATGTAGGCTCATGCGCCGACTCGTCTGGTTGGATCGAGCGTAGGGTCGAATGCGAGAGCGGAACGGTGAAAATTGCGGCGATTGTTGTGTTCGACGCGTGTTCGCGTTGACCGGAACTGGCGAGGCCTTGATCGCCGGGCCAGTTGGCACCCTCGAAAATCCGATTGAACCTCAGCGGTAGGTACGACCTTGTTCGTTGGTGCTCCGCGAGGTGGAAGGCGCCTCGAGCTAAAAGGGTCGATGACGAGAGAGTTCGGAAATGCGCGTCCCACGTGGGTGAGTTAGTGCAAAGCCATCCTTCCTCGGCGAGTACAGTCCTCACACGGGTTCGGTTTCCGAAGCGAGAGGTTCAAGTGAGTCTGGGGGAAGGATAGCGGCTGCTCGGAAGAAGAACAAGAAGAACCAGAGAAAGAAGAAGAAGAAGACGAGAAGGCGGAGGAGGAGCAAGAGGAGGAGGAGGAAGAAGAAGTGGCTGTAGAGGGACACGGTGGAGTAAGCTCAGGTGTTCCGTTTCTTGAGCGTGGACTCTGCGCGACGCGATGGTTTGGCGAACCCGTTGTTGGCGAACAGCCGATTCATGGTACCAGCTCTCATCTTCGCTTCACCGGTGCATCCTGCTTGCACTCACACTACCGGCGCACTCTTTGAGGCCCTCCTCTCGAATCAACCCACCGTTATCGCCCTGCTTCGCTGTCTGAGCAACAAACGTTACCGTCAACGAGGTTTACGGTGTCACCGAAAAAATTTAGCTCCACTGCGGCTTACTTATTTCGCGTGTATACGACATTGCAACGTTTCTCTGCAGGGTGTTTCCTACTTTTCCGGCAAGATCGTAGGAGCATGATCTGTAAGTGAAAATACGAAGTTTGTTTATAAACGCTTTATTACAACATTATAAAAAAGTAGGAAATACCCTGTATATACCAATTCCAAAAAAGACGCGAGTTTTTCAGTATAATTTCCACCTTGAAAATTGCTGTAAAATTATCTGTGGATCCGAAGTCTGCAACTGTTTACCAGAGATAAAATTGCCGAGTGCTAATAATAATTCTTACAGAACTGTGCCGCATGTTCCGCGTCATAACGCTGAAAATAAGTGGACGTTATTAGGCGCCATGCCCCATCGATTATAACGTAGCCTCCTTTTTATCGGCGGCACTGACAGCGATACTAATTAGTTCCCGCATTCGGTAGCGAGCTTTACCGTGTGACTAGACTACTGGAGCCTGTAACGAAACTATTTGGCGAAGTCGTCTTTTCTTGTACAAACGCGTTACACCCTAATTGGTTTCTGTTCTCCGTAGTAAGATATCTCAGTCCCAGATCGCTAATTGCAAATGCTGCTCCAGTTGTCTCGACTTGCCGACGAAATGTTGAAACACGCATCGAGAAATCAGAAAAACTTATTGTGACTTTCATGCGGCGTGCGATCGCTGCGATTAGACTGTGAAATGGAAAACGTGCTTTTGTCTTCGAAGAGTTTTTCAAATTCAAGTAACCCTACAGGGTTTGGAAAATTTTTTAAGAATTTTTAAAAACCTCCGTCTCTTAAGAATTAATATACGATTTTTATTTATACGATCTTGAATGAAAAGTATATACAGTGACGTTATCATGGTGTAATTCGTTTCGCGAAGGACAAATTCGTGAAATTCGAAAGGGATTAGTGTATTTATGGTACGCAGCTTCTAGCCAGCATAGCGTGCACAGAGGATACGCCAACGCCGACAGTACGAACGTGACGAGTGCTACACACGTTTCGAGTGGAGATCCATCATGCGATTCAATACTTGCAAAGAAGCACCTCGAGAGACAAGAACGATTACGACAGCGATTGCACATCACCCCTATGTATGCTAACTCCCATGCGGAAGACGGTCGCCCGTGGATCATGATCAGTACGTTACATGCCAGGGAACACTTATGGTTACCGAATATATTTCAAGCATTCTGCATCGTGTGCATACGTATGTATATATCTCAAGCGTTCTGCAACAACTTGTCCAACCAACGGGACGACGATTGCAGAAACACTTCTTCAGGTTAAATTTGTTGGCCCGAAAGTAACGTGTTAATTGAACCCGCACAGGTTTAACGACGTTGTAGCAGATTAAATAATGAATGTTATTCCGTGGCTGTAACGCGATACATTTTGTATACAAAAATTCTATTTTAAAAGGTGTACACTTTGTACACTCACTGTACAAGGATTCTGTAATCATATGTACATACAAATTCTCGTGATCGCTAATGATCTAGATGTTGATGCGACCTGTATAACTAAGTTAAAAAAGAAAACAGAAAGAGTTTGACGCGGCATTGGCGAGGGGGTAAGAAAAAAATTCGCAAATAGGTGGCTAACGCGTGCCTTTCAATTTTCAAATGATGCAACACAGTCCCCGGAGCGGTTCAGCTCGCATGGCCGTCAGAGAGCCTTTTGCTCCTCCGTTAATACGCAGGTAGTATCACCGGTTTGTAGTTCTGGCCAGCGATTCCCTTCCTTTTGTGCGTGTACGCGCGATCATTATATGGTCGAATCATCGGTAGGTGCTTATTCTCGCGAACTATAATACACACAAAAGTCCCCAAGGCGGGTCTCCTGTGGAACGTAACCTGAGAAGACCGCGCGCATCCAGAAACGTTTAGAAGACGTTCGTGAGTCGTTCGCATTTATACGTCTCCCGTATGAATATAGACGGTCCCAGGGTATATCTCGCGATGTGCATGCGACGATGTATAACCTTTGTTCCGCACGCAAGGAGGTGTTCCGAAAGAGGTGGAAAGGACGAGAGTAATCCTGAGCGGAGTCAGAATGCAGCCCGGCCGTTTTAAAATCGATTCTAACTCATGCTCCGTCAGATTTGTGGTTCTGCCGTGTTACGAGCGACGGGCCCCTTATATTTAATTCCCTTCGACGTTCTGCATGCTGTCAAACGCGGTTCAACAAACCTCTGTACTCCGACCTTAAGGTGGTACCGTAACCTTGGATATTACTAGAAAAACAAGTGAAAACAGTGTTTGCGGGAAACCATTGTTTGTCCTTACACAAGCATGTTGCGAACTGTGTGAGGGCTCATTGTAAAGAGGAAGGTTGATCGCACTTCGCTCTGGTCATGATTTAACGAGATTAAATTTAATGAGAAAAATCGAGACAACCACCTTCAGGTTTTCATGTATTTTTCTAATACAAAACGATTTTTTTACTTAAATCATGAGCTGAGCGAGGCGCGATCAACCTTCCTCTTTACAATGAGAATAGGACAGTCGGATACTAGATTCGATTTTTATCAATTTGTACAACGGTGTTGCGTACGTTGGTGTACTGAACGCTTCAAGACATCCCAGGTCTAGATATAATCGATTCATCATCGCATTGTTCATCTTTCTAAAGTGTCAAATGGAAGAGTATTTCACTATGGAAATGAATCTTCAAACAGTTACATCAACGAACTCGAAGTAATTGTCTCTCTAAAGAATAGCGTCGGTGGCAGCTACAACAGTCTATTGAAGGACCGTTGCATCAATTGCCTAATCAAATAATGTCGAACGATGCGACGCACTCGTTGAACTTGATTGCACACAGAATCATCGGCGGAGTTACAAAGAAGAGGCAACGATACATAAAAATTGGGGCCACCTCGGACTGCCAGCAATTGCGAGATCTATGGCAAGCATCGTTCCCATGCATCTCGCATTTGTCGAAACGCCTCGCTTCCGACTTTACGATCCAGCTGGCACGAAGCGGTGGCTGTTCTTCTTTTCGGTGTCCCGTGTGCGTGCATCGGCGTGCATCTCGATGCACTCGGGGGCTCGGTGAATCACGTGGCCGGCTAGCCCACGTGCGCCGCGCTGTCGGAGGAAATTTTGTCCTGTTCAACAGCGATGGTGTCGCGTCCGGGATATCAATATGGGGGCAGCGCCACCGGTACGGGGTCACGGATGAAGACGTTAATCCGTGATGGGAACACTCCCACGGAGAAAGGTCGCGTGCAAATCGCCGCTATTTAAATCACCGTCTGCGCGAGTTCGGCGAATACGACAGAAATTACGCCGGTCCCCGAATCGTATAAAGCCGAGGGCGGACGGAGATCTATCGTCGCCTGGTTGAAATCGCCAACGTACCCTGTTGCGCCGCGCGGCATTCTTCCCGGCCCGAATTTTCGGGTGGGAGAAGAAAGTAAGAGTAAGCGGCAGGACTACGTGTCCTGGGGCCTCGGGCCCCGCGGACCCCGGGCCAGTAGCGAGCGCGATGAACCCCGGCCCAATACCCTGGACAAAGGTAGTCTTATACGAGCAGCGATCAAATAGAAACCGGACTCTTTGTCAGTTTCCCCGCGAACCCATAAGATAATGGGTCCCATGGAAATCAACGACACGGTTTGCACCGATAACGTTTCACCACTCCAGATTTGGCATACAACGAATTTGATCGACTACGATTTTGACCGACAAAGAATCTGAAATCGTTGTCGGTCAAAATTAATGTCCAGCTGCATCGATTGATGTATTAAAAAATACCTCTTTCCATTTAAAAAAATGAAGTTGAGTACGAAAAACTGATTACAAAAAACTACTAACATCAGTTCAATCTGATACATTTCCTCCTAACATCAATAGTAGCCGCGTTATTCGGGTGACCTGTTTATAGCGCTCTATCCTGTATATAAACAAATACTTGTACATTCGATTCTAGTCCGATACTCATTTACATAATAGAATTTATATAGATTTCCTGCGACATATTTATCGGGACGTCTACTTGACTAAAGAGACGTATATAATCGCTGTATATCGATGTATATAAAGTACACGCGAAGATGCCAAACGCGCGGTCGGGCAATAAACAATTTACGTAAATAGTGGAAAAAGTCGTACATGGAAGAGAAAAAATCTTCGATACGGATAATTTCGTCGCTTTTGTTCCGTGCGAATCGACTCTCAAGAAGAGAATTTCAAATGCGAATGTTATCGCGAGGTCGATCGAAAGAAATCGTCGAAGGCTTATTCCGAATTCGATGTTATCAGCCGGAGTAATGGTGGAAATAAGCATGTAAGTATCTTGTAACGAGGAAGGCAATCGTTTGTCGTTATTAAGACGAGCAACGGCGCTATAAGTGCAGTCCTGGGCGGTAGACTGGCCCATATCTTGGTCGCCCACACGTCGCTTCGCTCCGCATTGTCGTCGTCGAGTTTTACGTCAGGCCATTAACACTTCCACGACAAATGAAAGCCCTTTCTTCTCTTCCTGCTAGCACAGTGCACCAAATGCACGGGCACAGATGCGCGCACGGTCTGTGTCCGTGTGACACCTATATCGCCGACGACGCCCCCGGAACGAGCAATTACGGGGACGCGTGTACGCACACTGGGATCCAGTATGCAACACAGTGCAACGGTGCACACGCTGCGCGTTCTGCGCGCTCTGCGCTCCGAGCACTCGCGCGCTCGCTCTTGTGCTTCGAGAATTATATCGCGGAGCGGTGTGCACCGTGGGGACATTTTTACGCTTGAAATTCGCGTCGGTAATGCTCAGGGCGAGCGCACGATAACTGCATCTTACGTGTATCTTACGACCCGGTTCCACGGTTCGAGGGACGAACCCGGAGGAGTGACACTCTTCGTAGGTGGAGAATTCATTGTGCTCGAAAAATACGTCAAGTTTTGTTAATGCTCCGAGCTTTGAGACTCGAACGTGACTCGAATCGAACGCGATCGATAGCCTCATAGCACGAAATCATCAAGGATAATCCAAATAAGTAGGTATCTCAATGATAGTATTCTCTCCCCAATGAATGAGGTGAAGTCAAGGCAATGAAAATGCGGACAGATCGTAGATCGTACTTTCGAAGTTACAAAAATCAGACTCTTTAAAGAAAAAAAATTTTTAATGAAAACTCTGTCCCTGGTAAGCCCATCTAAAACTGAAGAGAAGCTTAACCCTCATCCGTCCCTCATTTCACGAACTGAATCTGTCCCTCGATGTCAAATTGACACAGTGATACCTAGCCAAATTGTAGTTACTTTTCGACGTTTCCTTCATCCAAATTGATGAGTTGATAGTTACAACTTTACAAGGGATTTACAAAGGATTATAATACTTGATTCCTTCCATCGTTTCCGAGTTCTACATATATCACTGTCACAATTCTGCTTCAATAATTCAGCACCGGCAATTAAATTAGCAACAATGCGTTTTCCATTCATGAATCATGTACAGAATGCCTCGATCCTGGTAGTCTCGTGTCGCGGCCCTCTCGCCGCGTCCTACACATTGGAATTGTTGACTCATAAATAACACCTTTGTGTACCACTACAGTTCTCCGGAACCAAAAAATCAAGACAATAACTTTCCGCGCATAATAAATGAAATTTTCATACATGAAAGTTAATTGCAAGCCGGATGGCGAAAATTGCTCGGAACATTTCGTTGCAGGCAAAAATCACAACGGTGCCCGTTCCGTTTAACCGCCACTGCGACCCGGTGTTTCGAGTTTAGGTGTGGTTTAGTTTCCATGATTCAGAGCTCCGACATCGTGTGCACCGTGAAGCGGATCGTTAATGGTTGACGATTAGCGAGACCACCGTTTCGATTTCTCGTCATGAAGCGGTGAACACAGATCCACAAGAACCAAGAAAGATCTTGGTTTCACTCGGACTAGTTCCGCGCAATACTGATCGAACGGTTTCATGGTGCCAAGCAACTCGATCGCCGCAACTCTGGTTTGCCATTCTTGTTCTCGAGCTTTTTGCCGCACCGAATTATCCGCGCCTGGAAAACGGCGAAACGTGTTTTGCTTCGATCCACGACAGTCTATCTCCCGGATTTTTTAACCGCAAAACCGAAAAATCTTTCGCGAGGCTACTTTTTCGCACGCCTTCAATTTAGTCTCGAGTGTGTTTGCAAATTTTTAGGTCTGGAAGCTAAATGAAAATTAAGCGTGTCGTCAGAAAAAATAGCTTATAAAATAATAATAAAAACAGTATATATAACTCATGTTTGACATGTTAACCGGATTTTTCAATTTTAAAGATGCAAACACTTGAAGACATGAGAAATTACTTGTTTCGAATAACGTGATTCGTGTAATTAAAAAATTGTATAATTAATTGTATTTTTAGCTGTGCAATCTATATAACGAGCAGAGTTGGATTTCAATTGCCGTTGGATCTAGAATAACTTGCTATAATAGCAAGCTTAATATTTAATAATAATAAATAATAGCTTGCTTAATAACTGACCGTATATATGATAGAGTTTCTAAACACTTGTAATTTGCGTGCCCAAAGGGTTTTTCTTTTTAATAATATTTTTTTGTCTTTCCTAATATTCTTGCTTTTCATGATACTTCGTATTACAATGTAATATACATTATGTTCTAATAAATGAGATTTCCTAAATAAAAAAGAAAAAAAAATTGTATTTTCACGGGTAGCTTTCTTTCAATTTATTTTTGCTGGTGTTGTACAATTACAGTAGAGAGAGAAGGAGAAAAAGAGAGGGAGAACGTTGTCCAGGCGAACAGAAGTTCCGTATGCATGCATGCATGAATGCGCACGCACACCTGAGAGGATCGTCGTGTTTTTTTCGTTATCAAGGATCACGACCAGTGGTACGATCCCGCCAGACAGGCTGGCAACATGTGTCGCCCTAGGCAAATGACGTCAGTCCTTGTAAACATACACTGAATCCTGCTTTCCTACGGCGGTCAATCTCGTCAACGACCACGCACGCTTCGGCGAGCTTTGAGCATTGTACATTCATCAGATCGATAATGGAGGGATTAGAAAATTAATTTGAAAATAGTGTACGTCAGCGACTCCCGCGGCGACCGCGACGATGAACAATTTCAGACTGCGAAACGTTTCTTATGACAATCGCACGATTTATGTCTCAGCCCGACCGCTCCTTCCTTGCAAGCTGTAATTATTCGTTGCAAAAGTCTCTGAGAAACGTTCATTTGACCCTCATTCATCCCTCATTCGTTCCTCTAAATTCATTTATCCGTATGATGGTAACATACAGTGTACGAAGTACTCGTACACCTTTTAAAATAGAATAACTTTTTTATAATTAATTACGAAATGATATGCATAATAGAAATGCTTTCCTAAGAAAGAAATTTCCTTATTCCAGCAGCTGTTGCAATGAAAGCTGCGAGACATCTGAACGAATTCGATGTAATAATATTTAAAAGACCTCCCAGTCGATTTCAGTGCTCAGTAGAGCATACTATTTATTCAGCATCAAGTGAAAAATGTATCAAATTGACACAGTAGACAGATAAACGTTAATTTCCTGGACTTAATGCGCTCTTATCGTTGAATTTCATCTGTTATCAACCCCCGCAGCAAGTTTACGGCAGACACGGTTGCGCAACGTTTTATTATAAAGTGAAACTGTTAACTAATTGCAGCACGAAAAAGAGTGTAAATCATTTTTCATGTCAACGGCACGGGAGGGACAGTTCCGCGATAAATCGATTCAGCATCAGACCGCCTCTTAATTGGACGATTTAATGCAAATCACAAGGATAGTCTCTGCCGGCGGATAGCTAGCGGTGCTTTCCCATTCGACAGGTATAAAAATGACACGCATGATGACGACCGAATGGATGTTACGATCCCGTGCAGCTGACAATGTTAATTTAATTGCCCCGCGGCCAGTTAATGACTTCTGAATTGAGACATACTAATAACTACTTAAGCGGCCAAGCTAATTCACTGATATGTTGAGGTGTCCGCCGGGCTAACGAGTTGACGGTTCGAAATGAGAGTGTACAGGCGATCTAAAAAGCTGCGTCGCCGTTTCTTACAATAAACTCCAAAGAAATTTTACATAAATATCAAAATAATTCCAATTTTCGCATTTTTCTTATTAAAATTACACTAAATGCGATATAATTTTAACAATACAGTATTTCATAGGTATATGTCCACAACATGGGTCGGCCCAGGGACACTTATACGGCAGGGATACCGTTCTTTGACTTTTACCGAACGTAGAAGAGGACAGCGGATCTCGAGAGGCCTCGGCCGCCGAGAAGTGTAAACATAACTAACCAAATGACAAAACTTCTTTATTTTTCATCATTTTTTCATGAAATTTTCACCACAGATTCGTGAAAATTTTCTCACGAAAACGATACCAAATATGATATAATTCCGATGATATTACGTATCAGCGTATGGATGTAGTCCATGATATGGATGCAGTAGAAAATCTATATAAACTAACTACTCTCATTTTGATAAGTTCAACAATTAGATTGTTAGGTTAGTGGAATTTTGTCAGTTGAAAGGTGCACGTTTCGTGACATCGGTTTTGAGCAGCGCTGTACTAATACCGATAACTCGTAAAATTAGAACTGATCTAACCGGGAGAATCCCGAAGGCTTTCGACGCGAGCGACGGATTCATGCTGGTTTGCAACACGATTATCGGGTGTATTGAATATCAGTGATTCACCCGGAATCCTCGAGACTCGGTGGTCTTCGCCCGTCGGAAGACCTGTCGGATGAATCAGCTGAACTGCTGAACTGGATCCACTAAATTTACACGTTCCCGAAGCATCAGTCGATAAACTAATATTAGATCGGTTTGTCTCGCCGCCGTCGCCGCGGAGTTCTCACGATGCCGTTTTAAATGACTTCTGGTAGCGTCTACGGGAAGGTTGCCCGGACTGGTTTTAATGAATATTAATACATCGGCCGGCGGATCGTTTTAGCATACTTATTTTTCCGGCAACGGGTCCGAACCATGCGAACAAATAAATTATTTCAAAATTCTATTCCGCCACCGTCGTTTCGCGCCGTTCCGCTTTTATCGGTTTCTAATAAGTGGCCGTTTGATAGTCGTTTTCGCGGTTGCTCAAGAATCGGCACGTGCATTGGAAATTGCATTCCTATTCGATTAAATTATTCCTCGGTGGTATTTCAAGCACCAGAAGAGCAGACGTATGGTCGATCATGCTGAATATCGCCGACACTGACTTACTGCATTAATCATTATAAAATACGTCCCATTATGCCAATAACAAGCGATTGTAGTCGATGCACTGAACCTAGAAATGCGAAAAGCTGCGATATCGATCTCGGAAAATGGTGAAATGACACACGTTTTTCATTCTGGAAAAATTAATTACTGCTGTCTGGAATCACATTTTCTAACGCGCTTATTTTTATCGAACACTTGATTGTAACTGGATCACGGTTGTTTAAAAAAATATTTATTACAACTTCTTATTAATTACCTCGATTCGACCAGTTTTATTCAGAACGCAACTTTTTTCTTGAAAATGGTCCGGATCTGGATCGAAAGGTCGAGAATTTTCTGAATTGCAAAATTGCTTGATTTTAACAATTGATCGGACCTGTGCGCTGAAAACATCGTACACGTTCTATAAAATTTTCATTCGTCCATCGTGTGAACTCTATTCAAAGTTATAATCTCTGGAACAGTTCTTTGTCTGTTCTTATCCGAGCTTAAAACGCGATTGAAGCTCCACGATCTGTATTTTAAGCAGAACCTGTTAGAAATGTCGAAATATTGTCGCAACGTGAATTAGATGTTTGCAGGCGTATGCGATTGGTCCAAGAGCACAAGTCCCTAACATCGGGTTGAAAGGTCATTTCGTGTTCGTTTCCGAAATTGTGGGACCACGGGCACAGTAAAAACGTTGATTTGATGGTATTTGAAGGTGCGTCTGCACTCGCACGGAATTCGCGGGGTCCGAGGAAATTGATCGAGTCGTTGAAAGCGACGAGGATCACGCTTGAACGCCCGCGCCTTATGAATCAGTCGCTCGGTAATTGCGGCAAGATCAGATATAACGCCGCATACGAGCCGTCATTTATCTGCAAAACAAAGTTCTGGTGCAATTCGTGTTTACAAACGGTCATCGAAGGTTTTATATTACCTACCCGGCCGAAGATAAAGCGGTATTGATCGCCGTTTGTTGCAGGCACCTTTGCTTCTGCGGGTGACGTTAACTCATCGAAGGTATGCGTTAATAGTTCGATGTGTTGAGACTGTACGGAACCGATATTTGTATATACGTGTGTACGCTCCGTTTTAAGAGCGGCGGAATGCGAACGTTACCTGATAAGACAAAAACCAGCACAAATTGCTTTTTCATGTGTATCATTAATGTGTTGCAACTTCCGTTACACGATGCGTGTTTCACGCTCTTTCGAAAGTGTTAATGGCAGAACAAAGAAAGTCGAGCGACACCGTGCTTCGCGGCTCTAATTATTCGAGACTAATCGTCACAAACGTGCCGAACATATCCGTGAACTCTAATCGCAGCTAATCTCTGATTTTCAAACCAGATTATCGCACTGATCTATTTTCAAGATAAAGATTTTACATCGCAGTGCAGAAAATAGCGAGCATCACACTTGTGCATGGGAAAACTCTATCCTTAAATTCTTCGAATGTCATTATATAATAGTTTGTATTTCAACTATTCCTTCTTATTACGAGTGTATAATGTCGCATGCTACCGAAGACAATGCAACAAACGTTTCTGGATACTTAATTACTTTAGAACCAATTATAGTTAATCACGGTAGGCTATGACGTGTACCAATTATTACGCATTCTAAGCTACATACAATTACACCATGTTGCAGCGACAAATAAAAATAAAGTAACTCGTTCGTTAGTAAAAAAAATAAAGAAAAAGTAACTAATAATTCCAACAATAACAGCGAAAATATCAGACAATTTTAACAATACGATTTCATAGGTGAAGCTACTGTTCCTTACAATGAACACAGAGAATTTTTATTTCGCACAAAGATCCGTAGTCTAGTGATATTGATTACGGTTACGAGGAATCGTAATAAGTTTTCAAAAGCGTTTCGCAGCTCGTAAATCTTCAATCTTCGAAGAAGCAGCCGAGATTCGATGGAACGAATTCCGGATGCGATCGAACAATGTTTTCCCCGTTCGAAGACAAGCTGCGAAACACCCGGTGGCGAAACGTGACGCGACGCTCGCGTAATTAATTTCATTTGAAAACTAACGTGACACAGTGGAAGCTGAACCTTCGGCGTTGAATTCCTTGCATCTATTTTCCCAGCAGCGGTTACCACTTGAAAAGAGTCGGCTTTTGCCACGCATGCATTAGTCGCGATAGGGATCGTGCAGGTGGTATAGTTCAGACGTGACACGATTATGTCATCGGTCGGATAAACTGTTGCTCCAAGAACATTACTACTTCACTTATCCCAACGCGACGAGCCGAGCTTCTCGCGGATCAGCATCGAAACACCTGCACGCTTTATCGGCTCGGTTTACCGTCTTCTCAGTTCCTCCTACCCTTTTCTTGTTGCGCCCTTATCAACGGACGACCGCCGCCGTTTCTTGTGTTTACCCTAACTGCGTCATGCATTTCACGCGTCGCACTGCACGTTGCTTTTTTTGTACAAAATCTCATATGAGATTTATTTGAACGTAATTACAATACATTCAGTACAGAATATAAAAATTACAATACAGAATATTATAATAAAGACATTCAGTATGAATGGTAGTAATCTAAAGCCTTTTTCCTAACACCGATAGCAGCCTGGTTAATCAGGTGGCCCAGCACTCACCCTGTACATTTATTCCTGTAAGAATTAACACTCCAGTATTTTTCTACACTGATCCTTTCATGTTAAAATTCCTATTGAACACAGGTAAAGATGGAGATGAATGGAAAAGTTTGAAATGTATTTTCATTGTGTGCAAACATAGTAATTTCATGCGAGGTGATGGAGGTTCAGCCACGGGGACTTAAAGTTCCGTTTGAAAAGCTGCAGCGTCACTAATTCTATACAAAATTGGCGAGTTAATGCTAAATATAGGAAGGAATGTATTTTCGTAGCAATTAAATCTAGGAATTCCCTTAGCTCGTGAAAACCGCTTGCCACGGAGTATTATCGCGGTCTTTGACGTGCATTGTAAACGAGTAAAGGGGAATTACATAGATCCCATATCTAACGCATACTTCTGTCGTAATTGTATGATCAAGCAGTGTATAATTCGGTTTCGGACAGACAGACAAGGGGAATCCCCGGTGTGACTCGTAAATGTATGTGTTTATGTTAACAGGCTATCGATGAAGTTACCGAGAAGGTGGAAAGGAAATGACGTTCGCAGTTCAAATTCGTCTTACGATTAATATCGGCCGGGAAATGTTTGTGTGTATACGTTTAGTCGTTCCGCGATAGATAATGTACAATCGACTAAAGAATTGATTAAATTATCGATCGTCGAAGCTGATCGCCAGGTTTTATGGGAACATGACCAAACTGTTTCGAAATCTCGTGCTTGAAATCCCGGAAATATGGGGAACAACTTCGATATCTTAACGACGCGCGAAGTAATGTGGCTTATTGGTTATTATCGCGAGTAGCAGCTCGTAATTCCTCTTTTTCCGAGTATTACAAGCTAAACCACGTCTGGACGAAATCAAGCATTTCCGCGATGAATTGTTTGAATAAATTCAAATTTTCTATCAGAATTGAACTTCCACTGACAATCTCTGTTACTCTGTGTGATAAAAACGTTGCAAGCTATTCATATAAAACAAACAGTAAGACATTCCACCGGATGTTGCTGCTAACTAGACTGCATGTGTAACTTGTGTAGAGATTAATGATAAAGATGGGATTCAATTCTCGAGTTGCGAAGATTGAGATAATTAAGATTGTGTACATATCATGGTTGCTCGCATAATCAGACGTACTTGTCATAAATGCTACCTGTTTCGAGACTGCTGAACGTCAGGTATTATTATCTGTGTTTAAGAAGAAAGAAAAAAGGAAAAAGCAACATTTGTTTCGTTTGTTAATATAATTGTTAATATGCAATAACCTAACGTTGAGAAGGGATGCATGAAAGAAGCAACTGGAAAACGTGTACAATTTTACGTATAGTAAAAGAGAAGGGTTCGCGTGTGTGGTATTAGGAGAGCTCGCCCTAATTGCCCGACAATTTAGCGTCCGGTGGAATGATTTCATTTTTGGCAGGTAGGGTAAATTGCACGCGTTGCGACCCGCGCGCGAACATCGGTAACGAGTATCAACCGGGGCGAAACAAGGGTGCAGGATGAATTAGCACACGGTTAGTTGAATGACTAAATTGCGTATGCAAATGCACCATTAATCGAACTCCGCGGAGTAAGGGAAAAAAGAGATGTAGAAGGAAAAGCAAAGAGAAAGGTAGTTGAAAGAGCAGTAAAGCCCTCCTCTGGCCTACCCACACTCGACCATACGCTACCATAACCGGCATGACGTCACTGTCGTGACTGCACTCACCCATCCCACATTCTTCTCTGTCCCCCTGCTACCTCCCCCTGCCCCTTTACCAAGAGGGCCCCCGTGAGTGATTATCAATATAAAAATGCGGGGCTGAATTTTGAACGATAAATCTGGGGGGAAAAGTGATGAGCCGCGTGCCATCGAGAATACCAATCAGCCAGTCCGACTAGATGTTTGCTCCCGATCTGCATAAAGATAGAGGCGCACCGAAAATTATACCGAAATGCACCGGACAAAATGTTCAGGACCCGGACCCCGGCTCCGGGACTCATCTTGTTCCGCTTGCTACTAACCCCATCTCCTCGTTTTCTCACCCCTCGCAGCTTTATTACCGCCGCGCCGCCGCCTCCGAAAACGACCTGCTCCCTCGAACCGAAATCCTGAAGACGCAAGGTAAACGTCCCTATTCACAGCCCTCCATTAAGATTTTTCTTCTTAATTCGCTCGTTGCTAGACGAACGCGTCTTCGTCCGAACTCCGAATTATTGGGGCCCCCGAAAGTTGGAGCGAGTACATTTATTCTGGACTGTTTCTCACATCGAAAACAGTGTAGCTTACCTATAAATATTTCAAAGTATAGAAACGTAATATTGTAATCAAATGTCATAATCCTTGTGGTCGCTAATGACCTTGATCTTGAAGCGGCCTGTATAAATAAATAAAACAAAAAATACTATAACTTAGCTTATCGTATTATGTAGCTGAAGCGATGAAAGTACCGATGAAAAGAATGTTTGGAAAATTTGATTCTGCACGAAGATTGTCCTGAACGAAATCTTTCGATAGATGTCTTAAGTGTTACTATACGTAACAGTACACCTTAATGTTTATTTGAAATCTTCTATAATCGTATTCTTCGTGGATCAACATAATTTAGCACGCGACATTTTAGAACCAATTAAAGTATTGAATTACCACTGGCTCTGCTTGAATTATGGTAATGATTGATATTCAAGCGGTTGGCCATGGCAGGCGTCAAGCAACGTTGCATCTTACATGATACCGTCGTTGTAACTATTCTAAATCCGGAGCGTGTGAAAACTACGTGACAATTTAATAACCTTCCGATGATCTGATAAGTTGATGGCTCGCTGTATATCACTGCGGTGAAGACCAGTTTACCACCCACACTATTTCTTTATGTCGGGCAAGAAAACGAGAAGCAAGAAGCCGACGGAGATGCCTGCCAGCCTACATTTCCCCATAAGAACCGCGGATTAAGCCAACGTCGTTTTTCGAACTGAATTTAACAATTTACTGGAAACTGGTTAATACGTTTTAATGCCTATTGTATTATTTAAAGCAGCTCGATCATCTTCGAAATTATTCAATTTTTAGTAAACCATGAATTCAATTTAGATGATTAATACTCGTTCGACAACATTGTCAAAACATTGTATAATTTCGAAGAAAATGATCGAGCTTCTTTAAATTATATTTTTTTCACCCTGAAACAACTTGTTGGCGAGTCTGATAACAGTTGCCATCTTGAATTTTTTGAAGATTAGTAAGCGATCACCCGTAAAGGCGTTAATCTAACAATTACTTTTCCGGGGGCGGTATTGTTTATTTCGTTTCGATGAAATTGTTTAGGTTTTTGCCGACGACTCGAAGACACGCAGAATCTCGATTACAGCTAATCTCGATAGCTACGGAAAAGGGAGTAATTGAAGCAAGGGAGCTCGGGGAACAGTCGGATACCTGCACTGTCCGCCGGCATCCTAAGATCTACGCCACGGAGGTGTTTATGCGGTTTCTGAGAAGCGCACTTCGTTTTTGCTACCACTTCTATCCCTTCGTTCCTCCGCCGGTGTCCTCGTATCGAAGATCATTTTCTCTTGCTTACCTACCGCCTTTATTTCTCTGGCTGTCGCTTAATGACTGTCCAGTGACAAATAAACCTGAGCAGCTACTTCCAGATGTTAGCCCTCGACCGTTCTTTTGCTTGTCCGGATAATTTTCTATCGGCCAACTGGACTCCGGCTTTGAACTCTCCCATGTTTCTAGGCTGCCTGCAATTGCCATCAAGAATTACGACCTCGACGAATCACGACGCGAATATTTCGTGCCTGAACCACCACAATATTTCGAATTGCGAAACGAAACGTGTCCGTACACATTTCATACCGATACCAGATTGTAGTGATGGGCACCTACGACTAAAAATCATCGATTAAGTCGATATTAGCTGTTACCATAATATTTTTCAATCGAATGGTTTTACTGTACTATCGACTGAATTTTAGTGGGGGTTACTATTTTCAGTCGACTGTTTTACTGAATTCTGCAATAGTGGAGTATAACTGTATATGTATTCAATTGTTCTATTATTAAATATTAATTATTACAAAATATGTAACAAAAATTAATAAATGGATTTTCATGCGATAGAAGCGAAATAAAAAGTTCATTGCTTCTTCAAAGAATTGCATAATAATTTTTCAATACTTTTACTAGCATGAGCAAGCCCATTTTTAAATGATACGGATTGCACAGATAATGACGACAAAGTTTCAGAAACGGCAGGTGCTTTCTCGTTTGTCTGATATAAAATGACACACGTTCGCCATTGCCACTATTAAAATTTTTATCAGAACATCGTCGAACAGGCGGAGACAGAATCCACGCAATAATCTTGTCGGCGACGGACTGATAAGTAATATTGCAATGTTAATGTGAAAGTGGTAACCAGCAAATATCTGTTTCCCGACACCTCCGTTTTCAAGTAATACGATCGCAGTACTCTGCGTCGATCGGTACTGCGGTTTGATTAAATGTGACTTCTAACTCTTACATTCGCGTGACGTAACGCGCTCGCTGCGTACAATAACTACATATGTAAATTAATATATCCACGGAGCTTTGCCCACCGTATTATTCAATGTGGAACTATAGAAGCGGTCGACGCGACGCGTTAAGCATCAAACGAAAGACGCGCGTAATTTCTTGTTTTTCTCGTTTTGAAGTGTCGTTCAAGGCTGAACTTCATAAACTCTTCCAACCTTGCTGGTGTCGACACGGCTTGTCGAGAATCGCAATTCACAATTTTGTAAAGTGTATTTTGTTTTTATCGAAGCTCTTTAGGCCCTTAGATGGGTACATTTCGCTTTACAATTTAGTATTACAATATTACGAATTAATTAATACGTGTATTCAGTATTAAGAATTATCGAGAATTATCTCCTTGTTAATTCTCCTGAAAAATACAAGTAACGAGTTTAGACAAGGGCCAAGAAATGCAAACAGCGAATGTACGGTTGAAAGACACCTAAAAAAACGCGAGCAGCGAAATTGCGAGTTGAAAGTCCGTCGAGTGTGCGTGTGCGCGTGTCTGTGGAGTAGTAGGGAATGAAATAAAATAATAAAATAGCGGCGGTTTTACGTAACGAAGTACCCGAAAACGTGGCACCGTCTCGTTGCCTCTTAAAATGGATCGCACGAGTGGACAAAAGGGGTCACAGGTTGAACGGGTACCACGTTCCCGAGGAAGATCGTCGGACGGCTCCGTTGATCGACCGATATTCAAATTCGCGCGGTATCCTTCCCGTGGAATGCAGGCCACTCTGGGGCTGGCTCGGGAGGATGCAGTCTATGCGTGTGGCAACTGTGCAAGACGTACAATGTCACCCCGGCGGGGCCCCATCGTCGTATACCGCCGCCATTATACCGGCCATTTCGAAATTGGAACGGCCAAACTCCAATTTAAGATGTCGCTACATCATTCCGGGCATAAAAGGAGGCGAGGATCCACGAGGATAAACCTGATCACCTAACAATTTCTTAAATCCCCGTGGCGGGGACCTTGAACCTCGTTGCTCCCCCTTTGACTCTCTGTTACGATCAAAGACGATGATCGGCACGGACCGTCGCTCGAGCCGTTACTCTGTCATTGTTGCCATTAACATTCCATCGGAACAAGAGAGAACGTTAGAGGTTGGTTCCGATCTGGTTCCAGGTTTAGCAGGGCACCATGCGAAACTGGCCGGGACTATACTAACCGGCGCACGGCGTTAACCGCCATTTTCGTCGGTAAGCCATTTCTTTTAAGCGTGATCGCGCACAGAGCAATGAAGGCGGATTAGCATTACGCGCATATTGTCGGCGACGAAAACATACGAGCATACGTTGGCATTTTCGACGGCCTCCGACCGGTTCAAAGCTTTGCTGATTCTGTTCCTGATCTCTGTTTACGAACTTACCACCTTCTGCGGATTCTAAAACCGACCGAGTTGTCTTACTTCTCTAGACTTTTTCTCTGGGGTCGCTACGTTGTCATTGGACATGTCGCGCGAGGTATTACGGAATTTTTTCATCTCTCAAAGACGACATTCAACTGCTAGCCTGCCGACGGATTTTTGAAAATGCGATCGGAACGTTGAACAATGTTGCGCAAGACGATAGCGTTTTTATAATTAATTAATTGACTGTCTGGATTAGATAGAAAGGTTGTAATATCACTTTCAGTTCAATGCAAAATGAACCCAACAAAAACATCCTGTAAACAGGAACCGAGTTCCTGTGACTGTGAAAATTTGTGAGATCAAACAAAATACGGACAAGTCTTTTTCAGTGTTTGTTATGTATGTACCAAATTTCAAGCTTGAAGGTCACGGCAAGTACCCAAAAGGTTTTGAAAGTCTGTCAGTGAGTCAATGACAAATCTAGCGATTTTTGAGGTCCTATATCTCGGAACTAATGTTGGAATATTAATGTTTCGTCAATATTGAGACATGATAGCATTTAACAAGTGTACGAAATTACATCTCTCCATCTGCCTCCAGTGCCGAGTTACAAAACTCTCAAAAACGGCTAAGTCGTTTCGTGTAAAAGGAGGTAGTGCGGCAACTTGGCTGGTGCACTAGAGTGCATCTAGATTTTTCAACATTGTAAGACGGTCGTCAGTTAAAGGGATTTGTTCTAGTATTTCGTGCAAGCAACTATGCATATAATTTGACGAATCTGATAAGGTTGCAAGTGTGTAGCAGACGTTCCACGAGAGAGCAAGGGAAAACAGAATCGGACGACTATCTTGAGCCAAGGACCAAGGACACGACGGAACACGGTGTAGACAGTCACCCATACAAAAGCGACCATAGTCCACAGGTTATATTCCCACGTATGGCGCCCCAGGCGGGGGTCTATAGCGATACTCCTGAGACCCAAATTAAAGCTGTTGGTTACCTCCTACAAACTGTCCGTGGCTGGTCCACCGCCGCTGCATAATTAGAGGAACGTCATGTAATTGGTCGTGAACACTCCCTTTGTTCGTCCTTCCTGCGGAGGACTCGCGTAAAATAGCTCTCGTTCCACTTGCATGATTCTCTAAAAATCTCGAATTGGAGAAACTGGAATTCATTATCCGTTAATTCTTTCGTTACAATTTTTCAGTAAACTCAGCTACTGCGAATTTCAAGTAATCCTATTAGATCCTTCCAAACTGCTGTTTAATTTTCCAAACATTTTTAACCCTCATCCGTCTCTCGTGTTAATTTGACAGTTTTCCCAAAATAAGTTATACTGTTCTGCTATTTGTAGGTTTTTTTCCAAAACTCGGTGCCTTTTTTTTAATGCGACACATATAACCTCAAAAACCTAAGATACACATAAATGTTAACTCATCAATTTGAATTTAAGAAACATCGAAAAGTAACTGTTTACCTGGTTATTTTATCGAATTTTTATCCCTGTGTCAATTTGACACCGAGGGACAGATTCAGTTCGTGAAACGAGGGACGGGTGAGGTAAAGAATGTACGAGGTTCACTAGGTTGCGAAGAGTTAGCTGCAGATGCTGTTGCTACATGTTGCTTGAGCCGACGTTGGACAAAATCGGTTAACCACAAGGAAAGAATGCGAGGTTTTCTTCCGACGATTTTTTAGGGTTTCCTTTGTGGCAAAGAGAAAGAAAGAGAGAGAGGAAGGGAGAGAGAACGCGGCCACTGGTTGATCCAGCGATTAAAAAAGCTGAGCAAAGGTGGGCGAGAACGTTCCACAAATCATAAAATATGAAATATATCGTCGCAAAGTCAGCGAGACGGGAATTCATTTGGAAACCGAGAATGGAATCTGTAGCTAGTGATGGGGTTGACGGCGGGCAAGATAGCACGACTGTCCAACGCGTGTGAAAAGAAGTCACCTATTAATGTTTTACTGCTCGTAAACGAGCACGGTCCGAAACCGTGGAACGAAACGGAAACTAGAAATATTTTCGTTCTTCGTGAAGCGAGAATATTTAGTTAACGGTCGTGACATTTATTTCGAGGGAGAACCCGATTCGTTAACGTGGGGCTCCGTGTCCGTTCAAACTTTCTTTTTCGAACTGTTCCGTAATAAATCTGAAATGGAATTCTCAATATTCGTGAACTCTTTCAACAATCATGCTTTCGGTCTAATTGTTGCTGAACGTTTTCAACACTTTCAGTGTTCGATGCTTCGCTTATTAAATCCGCAATGTAAAAAGATGCTGCAACGGCACGAAGAAACGCGAAGCTCGTGAAATTGCTGCTTAGACTACCGTACCGTGTCTCATCGCGACAAAATGGCGGTGATCCAACTACAACGCAGCTAACACCTTATGAAATTTGTGAGAGCTAAGAAAACTTTTTTAATGTGACAAATTGTGCAATGCATTTTAAAGTTACCCCAATTTTTCTTAAGTTTACATATTCGAAGGAGGAATTTGGAAAATTAATTTTATCTTGCTATGTGTTCCAATGGACTAATTAAAGAATTACATATGACTGATGTTATCAGCGCAATGGTTCGATCAGAGCAATTTTGCAAGTTATAAAATTCTAATTTCGACGTTTCGGCCTCTGTTTAGACCATTCTCAAGAAATTAATTATTAATTAATAACATTGTGTTGATTAATGAAACTGTTGGACTGAACATAGGCCGAAACGTTGAAAATATAATTTCACAAATTGCAAGATTGATCAAACTATTGCGCAGATAACGTCAATATACTTTAACAAATATACGATCGATAAAAAGGAAGATTTATTTACATATGACTGTTACGAAATCGTCAAAGCGGGAGTTAATAAACTATGATCTCTGGTCTTTTAATGGACACTGACAGGACGATCGTGAACGTCCTGCATTTCGAAAGCCCACCGGTAGAAAATACGTCCACGGATATGGATCTCGCGGTTGCAGCAGAAAAACAGCACCGTTAGCAAGCAGCCTAAGACCCGCCTCTCGACGATCCGTAACGTCGCGGATGGCAATAGGCTGAATAAACGCAGTAAGTAGCCACCGATCGGTTTTCGTGGAAGTTAGTTGGCAAATCGGTGTCGGCGAGCATAGTCCTCGCGCGAGTCCCGAGGACACGATCGGCCATAAGTGTTTTTTTTTATTGTAGAAAATCTAATGTGAGATTTATTTCAGCATAATTATAATGTGGAATACAATACATACATCGATACGTCGATTATTTGATAATTGGCAAAATTGCTTATTAGCAATCAGTATTAAACGATCGGACCGTGGCGCCGATAACAGATTTTTAACAAAATCTGAACGTAACATACATTTGTTAACAAAAGCCTTAACGCAACACATAAATCAATAAAATTATTTATAACAGCATAAATCAATAAAATTATATATATAAAATAAACATATGAGAGAAACTTTCAGTCATCCACACGGTGGTGTAATCATTCTTACAATTAGCATTCTTACAGTTCGGTTATTAAAATTGTTATTGTTTAAAATTGTATAGTTGGTTATTCCGTCTTCTCGGAGGCAGCATCCCTTCAGTCTTCTTCTTTTCGAAACGAACGCTGAAGATTTGCAGACCACTAACAGCCACGTTGCGCACGTTGCCCACAATATGCATACATTGTACGTTGGTTGGTAACTTCGGGGGAGCTGATTTTATGAAATTTTAAATCACTCGATTCGGGAATCGCGCAGTTTATCGCCCATTCGTGGCGCATTCTGGGGAGCCGTGGTGGCCAACGTGAAATATCGTTTTGCAAGCAGTCCGTTGGACGTTTACACGCATTCGCCGCAATTTATTGTGTTATCGTCGGGTCTAATTTATACGTTTCTTCGGTCGACAAGCAGACCGAGGTGCGAGACCGATCCTTTTGGTAATTCTGCAGTTCCTGGTGGTTCGGAGCGTTCTTCTTCCGTTTCTGATTAATATTTAGTCACTGGGGTACAATAAAACAATAGCGAGACATCAGAACTATTTTTAACAGTATGCGCTTATCATAACGAAGAATAATTTACGTTGAATACAGTAACGTTAGCAGAGAAACCTTTGGTACCGATTGAGCTCCCAAGTAGTTTCGCCAATCGACACGGGGGAGACTCTTCCCTACACCCTAGAATTATTCAAGCAATTTTGTTCATTGATCGATTTTGTTAATGTTATCGTGATGTTATCATCTACTGCAATAAGTATAATACTAATTTTTAAACTGATACGAACTGTATCCGAAGAGGAGATGGTTTTGAATTTTCTATTGACGTATTAGTATAAAACCACGGGTGCAAGTGATTCAATTGTAAAGTCAAATTTTGTAAAATTTGCAAAACAGTTTTTACATTTGTTAGTTTTGTTTCTGTGGAGTAAAATGGGCTGTTGAACGCAACACCTTTAGGAGTGCAACCATACTGACAGGAACGCTGCGAGGAAAAGGACATCTAGGCGGCCAGAGCACGAATATCCTTGCAGGATGTTTTTGCATATTTCATTAATGTCTGTGTAGGTATCGCTAGAATGAATAAATAATATTGAGAAACGGGAAAATATCATCGTTTCGGAAGGAAGTTCAGACTTTTCAAATAATGAATGAATTCCAGTTTGTGTGTAATAATGTGTGTAGGTATCGCTAGTTTGAATAAAAAATATTGAGGAACAGGAAAATATCGTTTCGAAAGGAAGTTCAGATTTTTCAAAAAATGAATGAAACCCAGTTTCGCAAAACGCATTTAGTGATTCCAGTACTGTTTTAAAGTGTCTAACAATTAAGTACTTTTAACTTATCGCTCTGTCCCTTGATGATCAATTTTTACACTACTTTCCACATCTTCCAAACACCACCAAAAACTGTCCTGCTTCAGGAATGTGTTTCGAAGATACTGAACTAGAAGAAAATATAAAAAGAAAAGGGAACAGATTTTTGCAGGCCGTTAAACTAGGCAGAGGCCTTAATTTGTCGAGCGTTGGTTGGCTAAACAGTATCCAATTACACCATAATAAGCAATAAAAGCGTAGAGTTGGTCAGAAGGAAGGTTCGCCTAAATTCTGGGTCGGTTGCCGTGAATCTGGTCGATCGTTCCGAGCGCCTTGGGAAAGTATGCCTTATCTACATTCTTATTCGGGCCCGTGTGTGCTCCGAATGCAAAGGTAACCCTGTTATCGCGGCGTGGCCATCTCCCACGGGGCGGTTTGTTTTATGCGCAATTACTTGATGAGTCATTTCGGTAATTGGGGCATATTTTTCCGGAATTTATTGGCCATGGGAGCTAGCCGCCGCCGCGCCGCGCCGACCGAGATTAGCATAAACCGAGGATGACTTACTCGTTCTGTCCACCGGCGACATTTTAACGAGCGTAAACTCGCCGAGCTTTATTCCCCGTGAACGTTATCAGTCTTGTCTACCTTGTCTTGCGTTTCGTCCTACGCTCTCGGCGAACCTTTTCGGCTGCGAACGTGCACTGCTCCTTGCCTCCGTTTGACATCTGATCGGCCTTCCGCTCCTCGCTCGCAATTAGGCGAATATTTCCCCACGAACCAGCCCCCAAATTGCCGTGAAATTCGTACGCATTCTCAACAATCTGCAAACCTCAATTACGAATTTTTCCCTAATATTTACATTCAATTTCTCTCGAGGGGGGTGCCATGCTTTTATACGGGAGTGGTTATGATTTTCGAAGCCAAGAATTTTTAGGAATTTTTTGTATTTCGATTACACGTGTGGATGTTTCGTAAGTCCAACACGTTAATTCGTACACATAGAAAACGTGTTCACGTTTCAGCAAAATCGATGAATATTCATGCACGACTGCTTCTACATTTGTCTTTCGCGCTCGGTGCATTAGCCGAAGCTCCATCTCCGATGTAAACGGTGTATAATGTTCACGGGAACGTTATCGTAAACTCGGAACCTCTAAAAACGGTAATAAGCGACAGAAAGGAGGAAAACGGATAAGGAAAGGAAGACAGAGAGGAGATAAGGAGAGTGAGCGAGAGAAAAGGAAGAGGGGGGAGAGGGGACAGTGGAATTGAGTTGTCTCGAGGTGCCGGGTGAATCCTCCGTGAGGTCCTCGGGCAGGTTAGGTATGTTAACAAGTTAGGCGATACTGAGATAAGAGTCCTGCGCGATCCTTTGTAGAGTCTACGGTAACGCGACACCAGAAACAATCCAACCTGAACGAACCAGGTTCTCCCGAGGTCCGTTCTCTTCCCTCTGTCTCTCTTTTTCTCCCTATTTCTCTCCGTCTCTCCCGGGTACTTTGCTTCTATCAACTTCTTATCCGGCTACTCCTGATGCTGATTCTACTTGTTTCTTTCCTCTCTTCCTCCTTTTACTTTGTCTTCTCGTTTTGCTCGTCCTCGTGTTCTCTTAGCCCTCGAAAAATAAAATGGGTAGGAGCTCAATGAACACGGCCCTGGTAGCCGCAGAAGAGCGCCGTATCTCTCATTCATTCGTGCGAGATCAAAACCGGCGCGGCGGAGTGAGGCCTCTGAAATGTAAGACCCTTTTCTTTCCCACGTTAGGCCCCTTTTTGGGCCGGCGCTCTGCCAGCTTGTTTATGAAAATGAGAGATTTCCTCAGCCCGCCGTAAAACACCGCGGAAATCGCTCTGGCGGAAACCTGTCGACAAACAACTCAGTGAGAAAGTATTTTACAACAACCACTGCTTGCACATTGTAGCCAGAAGTATCACATTTCGTAATTTACCGCATTATAATTTGTTTAATTTTCTCTTTTCAATGTATTTTTGCCCAGATATTTCTAGAATAAATTATCCCGTTCTTATCAATTTTATAAAATCGGCTTTTCGAATATAGTGAGTGTACAAAGTGTTCGTACACCTTTTAAAATTGTGTGCCCACGCAGCATGTTTTTAGTTTTAATGTTTTAAAAATTTGAAAAAGATTTTCCAAAAAATTATTATTTACAAGGTTGCATGCAAAAATGAAAAAGCATTTCTTTCAATTTTTTACTAGGGCCCTTCATGGAAATTTAAAATATATGTTTTGAAGTTCTATGTTAGTTAAACACATATAATATAATTATAAAAAATCAGGTCGTTTGGTACAATTATAAAACAGTTATTCCATCTTGAAAAGTGTACGAACACTTTGTACACCCACTGTAGATACAACTCTTTAACACTTTCAACCTGCAAGAATGTTTCATCAAATAAATAATCTTGACATTTCGGAATTTTACAAATTGGTGAGTCGAACACTGTCGAGCCACGCAATCCTTATTTTTGCTAGAAACGCATTAGTCACGGACAATCATCCAATTAAAAAACTGATCGTGACCCGTATTTAAAAAATTGCAAAACGATTTGTAACGTGTCCACCAAGGTGCCGAAGTGTTTGACAACATATCGTGCTCGTGTAAAGTGTCCCCGTTACGGATGCACCGACATCTCCTGGCAGGGTAGGCGTGCACTTGCGTGTAAGTGGACCACAGTGCGTGGCGGCATCAACAAACGTTCGTTCTCGTACTTTGCTCGCGGCCACAAATCACGTCGTCACACGCCCTTAATTCTTCACGGTTCTCGGCTGCCACCAACCCCAGCACACGTTAACCTTACAAGCTCATACGTGTGACTTATCGTCTCCTCCAAATCGACTGCTCGTTAAAACTTGAACGAACCGTCAACACTGAACTCGAGCTTATGCTGTGTCCCTTTCTCACTAAATTGTTACATCTTTCAGACATAGTTCATAGCATTTCCCATACGCTCTTAACTTACTTCTAAACATTAGTAGACTGGAAAAAGTTTCGCTTCTGTCGCGCGTAGCTTTCGACGCGTATGATTTTTTAAATTTATATTTTTTTGTGAAAAATTCAAGGACTACGTACTCCGTGAGGTTAGGCATACCCTATGTGCCTCTGGCATGAGCCTTTTGAAAATTTCATTATTTTTGCGGTAGAACCGTTCCCGAGAATTTATTCCCCAACCATTTTTATTTAACCACTTCCGTTACGTATTTTCGTGTCTCGAATTAGGCTTACCAAAACAAGTTTCACTCAAAAAATTTATCTCACGCGTCGTCTAGTAAACTGTTCCGTCTAACTCCTTAAGAAGGCTTTGATTTGGTTGGATTCAGAAAAAAGTTGCTATTGTAGACGGTGTCTGAAAATTAATTTAGAAGACTGTAGGATTGGCTTGAATAGGCTAACAAACGGTGGAAAATACGCCGAGGCATTAGATGTGACAAACGATCGATGCGAAGGAGTCGAACACGTCAGATTGAGAAGTGGTCCTCGACTTGTGGTGTCAGCAAGGAGGATACAAGGGAGGCAGGGTGCGTATTCGAAGCATTGGTTCGACATGGACCGTATAAGCCGTGGATTTACGAGGCTCGCAGGAGGTAGTCTCTCATTGATACGATGCTGGCAAACGGCGTTACCAATAGTGGGAAGTATCAGCGCCAAGGTGATTTCTCTATTAGCTTTGGGTAGACCCCCGTAGTGCAGGCCCCGAACCCCCCTCCCGGCTAAAGGGCCACCTTGGAGCTTTGTGGGTAGCCGCCTACCGGGGCTGACAACATCATGATTTTACTGTTTTTTTTTCTTCTCTCTCTCCTTTTTCCCTTTTTTGACCGATCAGATAGACGACCAACGAGAGAGAAAGAGAGGGATAGAGATAGATAGAGAGGCCTCACGGTCGAACCAGTCAAAGTGGCCGCTTTTAGGAGCGAACCGAACTAAAGCGCGAGAAAGCCGACGCGACGTGAAGGAAGGTGGGAGTCGAAGGAATGGTTAGCTTTTGTAGCAGTGTAAATGCATTTATACTGGTTTTGTCGGTGAGGATGCACGGGCTCTCTCTCTCTCTTTCTCGAGGACTCGCCGCTGCCAAAGGGTGGGAAAGTGGCAGCACGGCACCCTCGCGAGAGAGACATAGCTCTCCACGACATAGCTTCACGTCCCGCCCTTAGCGTATCCCACAGCCGAGACGGGGCCGTGACATTTTTTCGGTTTAAACCGGATCGAGATTACCAGACTCGATATCGTTCGGGCCGCGATGGAACGTGGCCCCCGATCCTAGTGGGGGTTAACTGCTTTTCACGCTCCTGCGAGCTATCGGACCTCGCACCGAGCATACCACTACGTCATCGTCTCGAATTCGTGCCGCATTGTTCACCAACAATCACCTGTCACAATCGTACCTTTCTTCCGTAATTTCGAATCACTCGAATCGACCGAGACTCTCCGAGGGACACTGCCCATTTAGAGCTGACGTTTCTCGGCAATTTCAAAAACGATTATCACTGACGTTTGAAAATGTCGTGTATACGTTTACTTCGACGAGACGCAGAGCAATTTTTATACAAATATCTTCGTTATTACTTAAATCCTATGATTTCTGCAGGACATCTAATTTTCTGCAAAGTCTACGCACACTCGAGGACCTCTTTGTCTTGTGAACTAGAATTTCGTCAAGATTGATTATTTTCGAAAAGTAAGTAAGTATACTGTTTATTATTTAGCTTGAAGACTTTATACATTCGTGAGAAAAATCTGTGGACGTTGATGCGAGATCAACTTCGCATAGGGTGAAAGTACGTCGAAACAATACAGCGACATCGGAAGATCGAATGTCTACGTTGAAGGATGTCCGTGTCAATTTATGCCGCTAACGAGGCTCGTGTGCAAATTTCAGGCAGAACTTGATGCGCAGCAGGATTCGTACAGGAGTACGTAGCCGAAAGAAATCGAGAGTTAAATTAGCACAGTGTCCACTTAGTGGGGGCGGGAAAAGAAATAAAATGAAAGAAGCTAGGCGGGGGGAAGACGGCTGAAGGAAGGAGAGGAGGAGGATGAGAAGAAGAAGAAGAAGAAGAAGGAAAGAGATCAATCGGAAACCGGTGTGGCTCCCCCTGCCCATAGAAGAATAGTTCTGTTTGTTTGCGTGCTCGTGTGCATCCGTGTCCGATCGTGTTTCACGAGGGTTCGGTATGTGTCCCCTGCGGGCCCGACAACTCAATAACCACATACAACACCGAGGGAATAAGGCACTCTCTCGGGACCCGAAAACCGTCGTGTTTGGTCCCGACGATGAGTCCCCGGGGCTACTCAGGTAGGTCCCAACGAAACGACGGAGATATCCTCCAAAGATCGATGTTTCTCTGTCGGGCCAGGAGCGTCTCCGTTTCTCCAACGAAGCACGATCTTCTATCCGACACTCCCTAACTCCAGCACCGTTCGACATTCTCACGCTAATTGGCCGGCAGCGCCCTCCCTGTAATTTCATTAAGGGGGTCTCGTGCCCACGGTGAGTTTAAGGTCCCGCCAACGCGTCTCTTTCTCTCGTTTCTATCTCCCTCGTCTCTCTCTCTCTTTCCCTCTCTCTCTCTCTCGGTCGGGCAGACCAAATATTTGCCAGCTTTGATGACTTTACGGAGTCGAACACGCTCGTGAATCAGAGAATTGGGAGCCAATGTATCCTTCAAAGGATCCTCCGTCGCTCGTACCTCGTTAATCCCATCAAATTGTCCCCCAGGAGTGTCCATAGACTCTCAATGGACGATCATCTCGCCACAGGACACTCCCCTCGCTATGAAATCTTGCGCATAAAACGGCAAATAATAACAACCTCGATCAAAATTCGAACCGCTAACCACTGCCAAAGATTGTTCGATGAAAATCATCGGTATCGATTGTTGGCAGAATTATTTGGGCATTTGTTGTAAATGGAAAATGATGTTACGCGCGTGGGGTGGTCCATCTAATTATCTTCCTCGTCTCGGGGAATTTAATTCGCTCGCTCGTATAATTGAAATGTTTTCAAAGCGGAAATTGAACGTAAGATCAACTTTTAATGTGCGTCGTTTTTCAACGCCCTTGTCGTAATTGTCTCTGTCTTAATAACGAATCTAAAATCGTTGTCGGCCAAATTTGGAGTCGTTGAAATGTTGTCGGGAAAATTCGTGTCGGTGATTTCCCTTGGATCCGTTGGCACATACTAATTTCCACGGTGGTCCGGCGATATAAACGGCGGAAAATTGGAGTGCATGGTTTTCTCGAGACCGGTTCCGCCATTTACGAAGCGTGACCGTGCAAAAGGCGGCGCGGAATGATTTGGGGAATTCAATTGCCTAAGACGGGAACATTAGATCCGCGTGCACCTTTTGACAGTCGGGCACCGAGAAAGACGTATCTCGTGCGGCATTTGCTTTCACGCGTTTTGCGCCGGCTCTTTGTCCCAGGTAGTAGGTATACGCGTTTTCGAAGGTATACCAGAAGATATTCCTCTTTCCGTCGGAATCGCCGTGTGGGGTCCCGGGACACGCCGATGAATGGCGTTGGAACGACAATAGGGCCCAGGAAGTGTACTCGAGTGATCCACCGATCGTCCTGCTGGTTCCACGGGAATGCGTCCAACTCCGAAGCTCACCTTCCTCTTGTCTTCTTACCCTCTTTTATTCCCTTTTTTCCCTTGGTCGTCTCTCGCCGGCACTTAACTTTAAGCAGTCAGATACAATACGCTGCTCCCGACAATACCCACCCGCAATCCGCCTCCGGCCGATGCGATTTTGATGCACTGACTTTCTTCCAGACCAGGCGATTCTGCCAAACGCCTCTGCGCATAGCAAACAGTAAACCGGATCGATAAAACATCTTTTTCGAAATATTGTGGTTCTACTTGCCTTTTCAAATACTAAAAGAATAGGTACCTCATTAAGGTTGATCTGGACTCAGTCCTATTATAAAGTTTGGGTCTTAAGATCAAACTAGGGAAGCTCAGTACTTAGTACTTTAGGATCTTTTTGTACATTAGCCCCAAAGTTGCGCGTTGAACCCAAAATTGGAAAATTTAGGGTAAATATGTGATGAGATATTAATTTTCCATATCTTTGAAATTAAAAAAATTACATTCAATTAAATTATTAATTGTCAAGTTAAAATAGCCCCAGCTGCAAAGGGTTAATATTGGTCCATAATACGACTTGGATTTCTTTATACGATTAATATATTGTGATATATTATTAATATAAATATTTAATTCGTATATCTCCTAAACGGATAAATTTTATCAAACATTATTTTTTAGACTTAAAACTCCAAGGATAAAAATGAACTTGGTTTTTTGCGAAACGACTCGTAAATGACTTGTAAATATATTTCCCGGAGGAAATGGCCCTCGGGAAGTTCTAACAAGGGTCGCAAGTTCGTTCATCCTCGTCCTCGAGCTTACGATCGCGAGTCCGACCGTCTCGAATGCTTGCTCGCGAACAATGTACCGGAGCGTGCATACAATTTGCCAGCACATTGTCGCCGAAGTCGTGCAACGTGTGTTATTGCATCGTCTGCCACGTTGCTCGGACCCCATCAGGGCTCTTTTGAATGGTCTATGTGGCCAAGACGTGCCTCGCCGTGCGATCTGCTTGCTAGCGTAATCGCGAGTACCATGTTCACGACCAGAAACTTGGCGAACGTCCCTCGGCGAACATTCCTTGACGTTTCTCTTCGACGACGGTGAATAAAACTGTTTAGCACGGCGGTAACCGTCTGAAAATAATCGTAGATCAACCCTTTATTCGTTCCTTCTCTCAATTCGATACGTTTCCTGTTGCTTTTCGAAAAGTTATTAGCAGCCTGCGGATTTTATGCATCCACGACAAAACGTGGATAAGTGTAATTCGAAAGAGCTGAAAAATTAAAGGTAATATGGAAATCGTCAACACATCTTTTACAACTATTCAAACACAAAAGAGAACTAAACTCATATTTGTGCATATTTGATCTCTGATTCAATGACTGCATATTCAAATGCATCTTTTAGCCGCTATAAGATGGAATAAAAAACAGCTTTCCTTGTAACCCTATCCTAAACGTACAAAACAATAGTTCTTCTATGACATCCCTCCTTCGACACCATTTAAATTATGCCGTAAATATTTTTCGTGTCATTAAAAGTAAAGGGGATATTTAGGTGGCCTGCTTTGGCTGAGACACCCTGTATTTTTGGAAGATAAAGCGTACACCTCCAGATTGCGGATTTTTATGAAAATTCTCATTTTTACACGTTACTTAATCAATATCATAATTAGAAAAAAATTCTAGTGTAAATAATTTTGCTCATCGATAACTCTAGGCTGAACATAATAATTATAGGATCGTTCTAAGACGGTTGTTCGATAGAAAACAGGAACGGCGAAGCTATACAGGGCGTTTAATAGGCGAGCGTGTTCAAAAATGGCGGTGACCCCTCTTAGATCTGAGAAGCGAGATGCGCCGGCCAGCAGCCAACCCATGAAATCCTGATTTCCCCGCAGATTATGTTCGCAGATCGGCGAAGTATGAAGAGCGTGAAACCGAGAGGGCGGAGCGTGACGCCACTTGATGCTACTACTCAAGTAGCACGAGTAGTTTCACGCCACTACACTTGTCTAACAGGTCGTAACGCATTGAATGGGGGAACGCTGACTAATTACGATACATTGCACCAAGGGAACCAGCACGAGTCGAGTCTAATTAACGTGTAGCCGCTCAGATCCGAGATTCGGAGAGTCCATTCAATAAGTCTGTCTCAAACATTTGCATCCAGTTTAACAAGCAATTTTCAAAATCGAAAAAATTAATTTTATGCATTAACATATTACAAAGAGACACCTTATGTGATTACGCGGAGGGTGAATTTTGTAACGTTCAAGGGTGCTGTTTCCTTTATCTCGGTCGACAATTTGTTAACAACGTAAATTATATAAAAAAATTTTCTTGAAAATGTTCTAAAACTGGACCGAAACTTTGAAAATTTTATAGTAATTTGCAAAATTGCTTAGTAATATCAGATCGAATCACTGCGCTGAAAATATCAATATACGTTGTTCAAGGGTGACCCGATATACCTCGAGTTCCTGGAGCCGGCCAAAGATTCTGAATGAAAATTTTTTCTCTCATTCAGCCTAACCATTTGCTCTTTCCGACGTCGGTATCGGTGCCCAATGCCCGATAACTAGCAGTTTCTGACATAGTGAAAGGTGGACGATCGAGAAATGCCGGCGGCTGATCGGGCGCGTCTCGTTTTACGCGGACAGTTTCCTAGATCTCACGTTTGTACCGACACTTTGCGTGAACATACGCCGCTTTTCGAGATGCGTTGGTAAAAGGAAGACAGCACCGTTGACAGGAAAAAGAGAGGCGCACGACAAGCTGGCGCCACTTTTAGGGCCATCCAAGACCTTTCTCCGTCATCCTCCTCCTCGTTCATCCTGCTCCCCTCGTCTAGACCTCTCTTTTTCACTGGTCTACGAGGGCCGGGCCCTTCTATCTTGGTACCAAACAGGCCGACAATCCCTTTCGGATTTGGCAACATTCCTTCACACGCTAAATGCGCAACAATGGGCTTGTTTAAGCTATGATTTAGGGGCCGGCTCGTCGCTTCGACGCTTCGTCCATCAACCACGGTCATCCCACTCTTGTGCCACTCTTTCTCCTTTCTCTCTCTTTACTATGCTCTTCCCCCGGCTATCATCTATCTTCGATTCAGTGGGAAAACTGAAGCACCTTCCTTTGTGCCGTGTTTTCCTTTTCGGCGGATACGCCCTTTCTTTCTTTCGCTGGACGGTTTATCGGACGATCTACTACTACGCGGCCCTTCCTTTTCAGATTAGAAATATCTTCGGCTGCGGTGCTCTCCGTGCTCGATCAGCCGACCGAACGGCTTTAATTCCACGGCGAGAAACGTTTCTCTTGCCACTCGTTCGCCGCCACCAACTGTTAACCTGTCGTTCTTCCATGTCCGGAACAATTCAATTCTTTTCACCATTTGCTGGCTCGATCTTTTCGTGCAAACATATCATCCCCTTTTCTACGATGTCTGAAGAACATAAAAGTATTTTATGAAAATATGAAATAATTAAATAAATAGAAAAAGAGGAAATAAATCAATCATTTTGACTCCTGAATTCTTTGGAACAACAACATTTTTCCAACAGAATCGTATTTGTAAATTGTTTCATCCGAGGGACCATTTTCACTGCGTCGTCTATTCTCTGTGAACTTAGAACTTGATCACTGCGTTAAATTTGCAATCAGGTTTTTCTACAATCATAAATATTATTTTTTACGATCATAAATATTGTTTATGCAAGTCATTTTCTTGAAGACGCTACTTTTAAAAGCGTCAGTAGGAAGAATGGTGTTTGCGAGAGGTTTTAATGGCACGACGAAGAACGTGCAAGTGTCCAGGTGGTTTTTCGTTTGGTCTAGTTTGCGAACGTCCGTAAAACATACAGCAAGCCTCCGTGCAGGTCATCAGCACCGACGTTGGCGACTCACAGGCTCGATATCGTCACCTTCGAATCTTTGAACGTCTCTTCAGCCAACACGATAGTAGCTGGCACTCTCACGGGACTAACGAGAAACGAGATTCCCTTGCCACCCAACTGCTACAATCGATGGCGCATTCATATATACCATGAGGCATTATAATATATATTTACATGCACAGAGTCAATTATCTAACCGGCGAAACTATTCAAGACGTTCTTCCAAGATAGAACGGGAACGTGTCATTATTGCCGTCATTAGACTGCAGATTTTTCTGTTTTTATTGAACGTGAAAATCACCCATAACTTTTTCACGCGTTTGTTCAACGTTCTTTTAGCAACATATTACCAAACAAAATGAATATTCGAGCTTGTATTCTCGAAAATCGCAATCTTCGAGCGACTCTTCTAAGCTCTAGAAGCGATAGCTAATACTATCTCCATTAATATTTTTCTTTCTTTTATCGGATGCTTTTTTTATGGAAGAAATCAGTGGTTTTTTGAAAAGTTCAATAGTCGCGTTAATTGATACTATACAGGTAACTCAAGCATAACGAACGGACGAAAGTATGCGCAAACCGGTAGGGACAGTTTGGGTGGCTAATATATTATCGCTCCGGCCGTGATATATTTGACACGAGTGTCAGAAAAATTAAAGCAATCCTTCTGCGTGTATCGCCGGTGGTCCAAGCTCGCGATTCGAAAGCAGACTCCGTTTGTGGTAATCGGAGATGGCTGGATACAAATATGCGTGCATTAATAGAGGGTTGTCTACGAGGTTAAGAGACCCGGACAACAAAAGTAGCCAATATATTTCAGTCGTAAAAGACACGAATTTTTTTGAAGGTTTCGAGTAATTCGATCATCCTCAATGATAAAATAAAATTAGAACAATTTATTCATAAAAAAATCGAGGATTTAATATTATTCGTAGATTCCAAAATTTTTATCTCTTTACATTTCGTAGGACATAGGTTCATTTAATATATCAGAAAAATTCAACTTTCAATGTACAAAGATTATAATAAGGTGATATTTAGGATCGTGAAATATTATATAGTTTAAGAAGAATAATAATATTTTATATATTAATTTCAATAATTACTAGGAGACCTCAAATACCTTTTTCTGCTCCCGAGTCATTGAAGCGAGAACGCATATATACGATTACACATTTATCCGCTGTTGACTATTGTACATTTAATAAATATTTCGTATTGTTAATCATAATGTATTCGCCAGCAAGACAGCGCCAAAGTCTCCGCAACGGTATTATCAGTATAATAGTAAAAGTTCAAGATCTGTAACCGTATGACATCAAATAATACACGAGCGCTGGACTTCGGTGACTTCGATGATGGGTAAGTCTGATTTACTCGAGGGTCGATGCTGAATGCAAATCCCGTTTCATTCTGCGGCGACGAAAGCAGGGTTTTTTTACCCAATTATAGTTGTCACATCAATTTATTTAGTCACATACTCCATTCTTTCCATGGACGTATAAACGTCGCAGTCTAATTGTAATTGTGAGAGAGAACCGGATCGTTCGACGTTTCGATGGAGTTACGGCGATTAATTTTTAATTGGCCAAACGAAATCTCTGTGTGGGAGCGTTTAGCGAATCTTTTCCCGGGGCTCGGATGTTCGTTCATGCGCGACAAAATGGCGGGCCCGTGTGGTTCCATAGTGTTCGTCAGAGACGCCGTCATGAAGGGACTCGAAGAGAGCTACCTACCGACCGGCTTTTACCTCGGACAGCTCTGCCGAAAGAAATACGATTCCGCATTGCGGGGACAGCTCTGTTCTGGAAGTAAAGAGTGGGTGAAATGGAGGGGACGAAGAACGAGAGAGGTTACAAGGCGGGACAGGATAGAACAGGACCAAGACCCCCCACGGTTAAACCTCGCACTTTCCCACGTGCGGGTGATCCCGTTTCATCCCGCCGACGAGATCTCTCCTCACGTCGACTCTGTATATTTTGCGCCCGCCGACCCTGCTATATCCCTAGCAAAATACCACAAACGGAAGAAACCGAATAGCTGTCTCTAGACCGCGCTGCTTATCCGACGGATCCTCTAATGAACCGTACTAACAATGTCCACAACAAAATCATATTATCTTCAACTCCGAATGCTTTTTTTCATCAGCACCAGAACAAACGATCACTACTGCATCAAAACAGCAGATCTTTATGCACTTGTGAAGAAATTGGTTGGGTGCAGAGTTGGGCGAAATTTGGATTTGAATAATAGTTATGAATCTCATATTCAAATTTTTATTTAAATACTTTTGTATTTAAAATAAAATAATAGTATAAGAAATTGTAAGACGATAAGTGCAATATCCATAGCGTTTCTTTTGTTTTGTTTGTTGGATTGAGATTTTATATTAATACAATTAATTAATGTGTGATAACAATCCTTTATTTTTATTATCCCGAATCTTCCGTCAAACAGAACAATTGAAGAATATTCTAATGTCATTTTTAATGTAACAAAGTGATCAAGTCGCTTTCAATTTCTTTTCATAACTTTGTTCAATATCGTTGACAAATAGTGAAATTGTAGTTATGTATATTCTTGCGTGATCACAGATTAATTTACATTTAAAGCAAAGTAGTTTCACTGATAAATAAAAGATCGCTGTACTAAAGACAATCGCAGTACGCATTTTTTTATAAATTCGAGAAATCGATGGGGATCGAGTATCAAAGTCGCGGCAGTTTGTCTCAATTATCCGGTTGACCCGGATCGTTTGGGAATCGATGAAGACGTCCCCGGATGGTTTCTTAAATAACAAAAAACACCGTCATTGTTTACAACCAGTCCTTTATCTGTCGCCATTACCGGCGTTCCGGGATCGCCGGCTCATAATCGTGTAGGAATCCTCTTAACGTGCTTTAGGTGCAGTAGGTATACTGAACGCAGGCGATATTATTGCGTCTGACAAATCTACATGGGAGCCGGAGTCATCCGGGGAGGCCAGCTTCCTTCTCCAGGCCGGTTTCTAATGCGGCGAGCTCTTTGGGATTCTTGATAGTCGTTTCGCGGATGTTAACAAGGCATCAGCATGAGCCTCGTGCACAGCTGCGGTCGGCAACAAGTGGGACGATGAAGTGGAGAGGCGCGGCACCCAACAGAACTGGACACGTCGATTCTGAAACGATTCACGGTAGGTTTTGCGGTTTGCTGAACCTTTCCCGAAAGGTCTTCATCCTGTGCTCCGTGTCTTATTTTAGACTTTGATGCTTTCTCGCTCACTCCTCTCTCTCGCTTAGTCGAAAACGGGCTGTGATGAAAACTCTTTTGAAACTCGACGGAATAATTTCATTATCGACAATTTCGCAGATTTTCTTTAGAATTATTGATTCGGTAAAAGTGTTCAAACATTATATTACACAAGGTCCAGCCGAATTTCATGTACCTAGTGGGCACACGGTGGTTCCTCACGAAAAAGTAAGAACAACATTTTTTGATTTGATGCTTAGTTTTCGAGAAAATGGAGTTTGAAAATCCTGTTCGTACGTTCAGTGATCTAGACCCACATCAGTGGGATGATTCGGCCGTATCCTGAGTTTATCAGAACGGTAGCAAATTGATTGGTGACTTTTCCTCCTTCGAATTTGTATTGTACATAAGAGAGCATCCCTCTTATTGAAATTCAGAAAGAATACAATGGTCCGACGTTGCGTTTCAACAGCATCGCGACAAGGTCAACGTTCTACGTGGCAGACAAAAGTTAGAAAACTCGAAAGCTGGAGCTAATAAACTGCAACGTGCCCGGGCAAGTTTAAGGTGTACCATCTGTTGACGAGTTAAGGTTGAGACAAGGTTGAGAACTGTTGAACGAAGTCTTGTTACGTGGTCAGTCATAATTCGCCGGCGAAGTTGGGAGTCCTGGCAACAGCACCTTGCACCTTTCGACGTTTGCAAGGCGGGGATCGTAGGGAAACGGCGCCTCGTGTTGTCGCATTGTTGTGAAAACTAAGAGACTAAAGGGGCCAAGGTCTTCGGATCCATGGTGGCGGAGCAACCAGCGAGGTGCACAGTTATACCTGCAAAAGCGCATGGTGCAAAGAACCCTTAACCTGTCATTTTATTATTCGCGGCACGTCGCAGTTTGCCTAAATACACGCCTTTGCGACACCTTAATCTGCCCCGAGTTTTACAGCCCTGCCTAACCATTAGGCGCACTCCGAGCGTCCACCTGGTCCTGGGGACATTCTGAGCAGTGTTTCCGCAATCGATGGCTCCGTAGAACCTCATTTTCGGACTGCGACAATGCCGAGGTACAGTGTGCAGGTACCTTTCATCGGGTCCATTTTACGGTCGATAGTGCGGTCGTTTGTTAACTAGAACGACTCGGGGAAGGTTTGTCTATTAATTAATCGTCTATTAAATTGAAATGTGCTATCTGTTTTACATCTGTTAACAATAATACAGCATTTTTTAGTGGCTCATTTTTTGGTCCCGCAATTCTTAGATAGGTGATGCAGAATCCTGCAAATTTTGCAGGACCATGCGTACAATGAAAATTTAGAGATATACATATATCTTCGACAAAACATCGAAAAAATTATAGCAACTTAAAGTTTGCACATTGTAACACGTCTTCTTATGGAGAATAGTTAAAATTCTATTTCGAACCCTATTTAATCCTTTTTAAATTAATCTATTTTTTCAATGCAAAATATACTCGTAAATGGCTTTCATTACATTATTGATGGATTTTGAATTTCTGGTACTTTTTCTCCCATTGTACCTCAAGAACATTCTTAAGTAAAATTTGTTTCTTCATTAAATATACATATATTAGATCGAAGAAATAAATCCACAGTCCCGCGGAACCCCGCGGGATTGATATAAATCCCACATCAATCCCGCGGTATTGCAATCCATAGTCGCAACTCGAGTGCTAAGGGTTCAAAATGGCGTTCGCGAACGCGTGCTCGCGCGTGTACGCCGTTTTATCGTTCGGGATCGGCGACGCGCGACCAGAAGAATTTTTTAATCAGCCTGATCGTCGGCGTTGTTTCGTATACCATGCTACAGCGGGTTGGCGAGTGACAGAAAGGGTGTTGCCGTTCGAAAAATGAGAATGCATTACTCCGACGCCTTCTCTCTGAGTTCTCTGGGAGATCGACGTTGGTGGCTCGGTGGATAGCACCGGCGTCGGGATCGGGACGCTATTACGAGCGAAGCAGAAAGAAAAAGAGAGGCTCACCGTGAAAAACGAAGACGGAAGGCTCCTCTCCTCGCTCTCGGCAGGCATTCCAAAACAAAAAGCCGCGATGCTGGTTCACCGGTGGACAATATGTAAATCAGTGGCTGGCCGTGGTCACGATGTCGCGACCTCGTCCTCCCGCTTCGGGCTACGTTCTTAAACCCTTCGCTGCCACCGCCACCAAACTGACTACCTTCGCCGCTACTACTTCCCATAAGGGCCTGAAAGATCTGTAACAACACGTAATGGCTTGCCAAACCACGACGCAATCACTATTTTTCGTGATGAAACACTCTCTTATCCGAATACAGCCGGCTGATCTTTGTACGAATTTATATTTTCCTTTTGTTACTTCTTCGGAATTGTTGGACAGCGCAAGTTTACTTTGCATGAGAACTTTAGAGGACTGCGACGATCCTCACTGGGCTGCTACATCATGATGAAATCACTATTTTTGATGATGAAATACTCCCTCTTGGATACAGACTTCTGATCGATATATGTATATACTTCTACTCTCGTGAAATGTCTTACCAAAATTGATACGAGAAGAAATTATTAATATCTAGATTAACATTCACTCTGTATATAGGGGTGTAATTCATCCCAAACTAATGACAACGGTATTGAATAGTTACCGAATGGAACTTTTCCAAAATTCTTTTCGGAATACTATCTCTGACATACAGTGAGTGTGCAAAGTATTCGTACTTTTTAATAACTATTTTATAATTATACCAAATTACCTGATGTTTGATAATCAATTAGAAGCATTGGTTCCAACGTCGATGTGCGATAGTTGTCCGTGCAGAACTCAGGTAGTTTGATAAGAATCGGGACTTTACTGTAGTGCGAGAACTTGGTTGTTGCACTGCTGTGCACCTAGATTAGAAGAAGAGAAATTGACTGGAAAATAGTAGAAGACAAATGATATTTGCGGTGGATGTAGAGTTTCTGTGGGACAGTCCGTCAGAGGTGGTAGACGATAGTGGTCAGTCCGCTTAGATCAAGATCGCCGTGGAATCCACGTGGATACGGGAACGATGACACATGCCCGGGTCAGACGACTCCGGTTCCCATGCATTTCGCGAGGACGATCAACGATATATGTATACCAGTTCCACACCCAGCTTCTCGAAGCGAGTCCTATCTACGGCAATTAGTCGTTAAAAGTGTTCGTGTGTTTCACCGGTTATCAGCCGTCCCACCCACGCACCCGAATCGTCCTCGGGCGCGTTATCTCGCGACAAAATGCATCTCGTTGGCCCGGAACAGCTGGTCGAAATTATGTCCGTAGCCGGCAGATGAAGCTTGCGATCATGGTTCGCAGCACCATCAGCGCACCCGCGCCATCACCACGCAGCTACTCGGCTCTATGTTGCGAAAGAGCCAAACCATTTCCATAATATCGATCGTCTCTCCTCGCTCGGTCCCCAAATCGCTTCTATCCACTTTCTTTTTTTCGGTCCGACGTCTACGCCGCGCTTCAAAACTTCTCGGAAGCGGTCTCACGGTTCCCACGAACGGCACCTCTTTTCTCTGAAGCCATTCTCCGGCGTTCACCGAGAGAAACCAGCGTCGTCCTAATGCCCTCCGATGTCCTCCGTATCTCGGATTCTGTCATAAAGCATCCCAATTGTTTACCTACAGCCCTTTGTCGGTGGCCCTTATCGAGACCCACCGAGTGAAGGACATCACTTACCATCGGGAACGTCTCTGTTCGTCTTTGCAGCTAAAATCATCTGCTAGAAGATAGACATAGGGTTCATTCCGTTTCACGCGTCAAGCGCATAGATCGCTTTCAATGCGATGCGCGCATTGACATCGTTCCGTTTCGTTAATGTGCACAGCTTCGCATCGAATTTCAAATTTTTTGAAATTGCCGCTTACAACCGCTGATGCATCGACTTCGCATCGAACGCTTCACGTCTTAGCTGTGGTAGCTGATGCGATGTTAATGCGCGAGAAGTGGTGGGGATCTAGGGATGCCTGAAACAAATCTCTGCGATGACTTGCGGATGTTTACGCGAAATAAAAATTGTTTGTAATAAGAAACAGGAGCTGCACAGAAATTTCTTCCTTGCTTTATCGATTAGAGTATGCTGAAACTAGGGAACTGGTATTCTACTCTTCGAATCCGTGTACTGCTTTAAATTGTACTTCGACTAGATCGTTCGAATGGTCCTAATCGCGACAAGCGACGATCGCAAGTTCTTGCAGGGTTCCCGGCGTGCATTTGGAAGCTGGGGATTTATTGGGGCGTTGAAGAGGCTCGTTCGGAGCGTGCATCGTCCGCGTCATTGAATCCGCGTGACGCACGAGGCGTTATGTCTACACACGCAAGGGTTCCACGGCGGTCCAGCTCGGGGACCACTCAACTTTGGAAGTCTTTTGTCTCAACGTTATTGAAAGTTGTCTCGAGGGTCACTAGGAATGTAGCGGCAGGATGCCTTCGGGTATTCAAGGACGACAGAGGAAGGGGGAGGAGGAGAAGGAGGATTGGAGGAAGAAGAGGAGAGGAACGGAGGAAAAGGAGTAGGAGAATGAAAGATGGAGAAAGGCAGGAAGGACGAGATAGCGGGTGATGAAGGAGAATGGAGAGGAGGTGGTGGAAGAGAGACTCCATCCAGCAGGCCATGCGGGCGCACTGTCCTAATTACAACGAGGCCTCCTATTTTTTTCGAGCTGAAAGGAGCCGAAGTATTTGCCCGCGGCAACAGAGACTAGACGATTCCGGACCGCTCCCAGGACTTGCTCGAAAACCAAGTGCAAAAGGATCGGGCCCGGCACTTCGCTTCGTCGTCATCGGGGATCGGCCAAAACGAAAAAGACACAGCCGTGGAGGAAGAAGAAGAAGCAGAATCAGAAGAGGAAGAGGGGAGGAAGGGAGAGAGGGAAGAGGTACACATTCTTCGCGGGAACGTCGCAGTTTTCCCAGCCATTCATGGTACTGACCGATTTTTTTGGCCTCTTCTCACGACTCATTCATACCTCGCCGCATGAGATCCGATCGTCGATCCCTACCTGCATCATCGGCGAAGACACCGGCGGCGCGTCATCCTTCTTGGCCCTCTCGCTCCCGGGCCTGGTATGCATGCGCCCAGACTTTTTTCACATTTCGCTGCTCATTCTTGTCTTGTTAACCAGCCTAAATACTTGTCGACTCCCATAACGGGACGCCGACGAATATTTGCATCTCCGGTGACAGCCGACGAGCTGCGGCCGTGAATCATCGTTCACCCGTTCAACTCCAATTTCGAGTTGCATCAGAAAATGTAAAAATCTGTTCATAGTTGACGAATGATCGGAGAAGAGTAGCATTTCCAGCACAACTGCATTATTAGAATATGTTGAAAAGCTTGTTAGTGCTTATCGCCTGACGAGAAACAAGATCTAATAACTCTTTGATGACTGTCTTTATCAAACTGCACCTTTGAACGATCGTAACCAAGTACTCTCCCATAACTAAGAAGCTCGGTTCGAAAAGGTGTTGCGGTCAACCGTTGATCTCCGGCCGTCCAACTTGGATGAGAAGAAGCGAATTTCGTCATTAGATTTGGAAATGCTGAAATGTTTGCCGTGGACGCACGATTAGAATTTGATGGCCGGGGCCCGAAGGCGAACGGTTCGGCGATGCAGGAAGGAAGACTAATGATCTTAATGGCTAGGCAAAACATTGACACCTTGGCGGCGCTCGGGAAACCACCTGGGCGAGGACACGAGGAGGGAACGAACGGGCATGGGTCGTCAAACAGACGGTCAGCACGAGTGAAGTAGAAATCCTTATGAGAAGGTAAGTTGGGAGAGCGATGACAACGAGCTAACAGCGCGGACAAACACGGCGGCTTGGGACAGAGCCGTGCCCGGGACGATGATCATGTACTTACGCGTTTCCTCTCAAACATCGACGACGTAGGCAGCACCGATGGCACAACGACTCGGTCATTGATCATGGGAAACGACAAGTCTCTCTTCTGTCCAGACAGAAAATCAACCATGGGATTAAGTAGCGATCCCTTCGAGCCGCGGTCGAAACCAATCCGAGGTAGACCTTGCTACTGTCGTCACGTTTTTATTATACCGGGATCATCCTTCTACTTTTTTCGCGTCTTTTATTGATAAAACGACGGCGCAGCTTTCAATTTTGTTTGTCCAAGTTGTTAGATCTTTTACTCGGTTTCTATAGGCAATCCAAGGAGATTAAAATAATTGTCTCGCAATTGTCGTAAATGTTGTAGTTAATTAAAAATGTAATTATTTCCTTATGTCGATCGTAGATTGTTGCTAACAAACTTCTAATGATTTCAGCGCACTGGTTCGACCATGTGATCGAAAATGTGATTAAAAATGTAATATCGTAATCAAATGAGAAAATACTTGTGGTCGCTAATGACCTGATGCAACCTGTATAAATAAATAAATAAAAAAAAATTGTATACCGAATCGAGTGTATTCACCTGTTATAATTTTAAGTCTTTTCATGCTGGTTGTGATTTTAAGGAAGCGTGGAATAATATTGGAGTTGCTAAGCGTATTAGTCGAGCGCGCTTTGTCATGGGAAAATAAATAAATAAATATAGCGTTTATGTTCATGTCGAACTGTCTTTGGTTTAATATGATACAACAGAGCGGGCGGTTCGGGGAAGGGGCCCGTATACATATTACATATTCACATACATAATTATATTTTCCAGCTTCTATATCATCAGAAATGTTTATATACAACATATACCAAGCAATCAGTAATTATTTTACAGAAAATTTACCGTACACTTTGCGCATCGATTTCGTGGACCGATCGAACCGTTTCGAACATCAAGCTCGTAAATCGAAAATAATCGCATATATTTTGACGAATCCACGAAGCATCTCTGCACAGAGGTACAGTCCCTCTTCTAGCGACAAGGGACAGATAGAACGCCGAAAAAGAAAGCGTGCTGGCGTTGCTGAATTTGGACAAACTGGGAGTCGTGTTCGCAGAAGAGAAAAAAAGAAGAGAATATAGATCGGCAGAATCGGTAGAATCGTTTCCCTGCTCGACGCTAGAACAGGCTGCGCTGCTGCTTGCGATCGTGGCTTGCATCGAGAGTCGCCCGATGTTCGATCCTAACTTCTTCGTGATCACGCTCGATCCTCCGACAAAATTATACCCGTATAATTCTCGAACGACACAGTCTTTCTGGTTGCGCGGAAGGGGAAACGAAAATGCTCGACAAAGAACGAACCGATCGGTGTACTACGAAAGAACGAAAAAAAGCTATCTATCAAAATAAAACGTACAAAATGAGACATGATAAAAATGAGATATATTCGAGATCGATTCACGAGATCGACATTGCCACCCAGACACACTCCCTTTCTCTCTCTCTTTCTCTTTCTCAGGCGCATTCTTCCACTCATTCTCTCACACACCGGTTTTCTCGGTTTCATCTTCCTCCGTTTTCTCGCTCGGAACAATGAAGCGGATCGATCCGACAATAACAATTAGTCACACGTGGGACGACGATGCATATCACAGACAAGATGATATGGAAATGAGAATGCGCTTCGTATATGGTGCGTGTACGTACAGGTCTTTAGCCTAATTAGCCTTGCGCGGACTATCTACGATAAGCTTGCTTAGCCGTCGACCGAACGGAAACGGATCGATTTATGGTAAAAATCACGTAAGTACGGGGGCCTGTCGATTGCTCTCGGACGTGGACGTTCCTTCTCGGTTTCGAGGATAAAAAGGCGTAAAAGCGACGAACATCGTGGCGATAAAAAGACAAAAAATCGATAAATAAAACCCGTCTAGAAACGAACGCGTTATAGCTGCGTAAAACGAAGAACCCCTCAAGAGAAGGTACGTCTCGATCGTGGCATCGAACAGGAAAAAATTGCTAAAAAAAATCGCGGGATAAAGAGAATCTAAAAATTGTGAGCCAATGTCGAACACAGAATCGATTTCACGCCGAAGCAAAGAGAGCACGGAGTCTAGCGCCCTAATCGAATGTTTCATCTTCACACGGGGCGAAGGGAGTAGCAGCAGCAGCGCGGCACGTAACGTAAAATGGCGTCGGGCCGCGTCGATGCGTTACCATCTTCTTCCTCTAAGATATTATTATAATTCTACTAATAATATTAATCATGAATAATAATAATAATAATTATCATAATAATAATAATAATAATATTAATAATATATCCTTCTGTTTTTTCTCTTACACTCTAGGCAATTTTAAGCTCAACTAGACACTTTAAATACAGTTTAAATCGGACATGTAAAATCTTTACAAAAATAAAATAAATAATCTGAATAAATACGAATAGAATAATATTACAGTTAGTCAATAAATTATATCATGTAGGATTAAATGGGTACGTCCCGGGCCTCGGGAAACAAATCCTCCCGAGCCCGAGGTTCACCGACGTTCGAACGGTGTCGTTTTCTTTGCTCGCGTGGATAATACGCGACGGAAAATCGGCTACGCGTACGAATTTTTCTGCTTTCTCGCTGTGACGCGAATAATCTAACTTAAAGCGCGAATACTGTATTTTCTTGTGTACTTAGGATATAATACCGCTGCGGTGCACAAGCTCGTTTAAAAGGATTCCGTCGGAATCCATTCCCTTCTCTTTCCATCTTTCTCTGTCTCGCGTGTGCTCGTCTCTTTTCGCCGACCCTCAACGAAATTGCAAAGCCTCGGATCGAGGCACGGCTGCCGTAGAATCTCAAGGGAAAACCGTTAAAATGAGAAAGACACGAAAATCCAATCCGGGATAGAACGATCGCCGATGTGCTTTCATAGACGATACCTTCTCCCGCGTCTTTTCATTTTCACTTTTTCCCAGCGTACCAACTCGCTTCGAAAACTCGGCTCACTCTATAAAACACTGTTCCGGAAGTTTCGAAAGCGAAAATCCCTTGGTACGAGCGGAGCCGTGTGCCGCTCATAGACATCGGATGGCGGCCAAAAACCACTTTGTTCGAGTTGTTGAGAATCGGTCGTTCAACGGCGGTTTGTCGTTTTCCACCTTCTCGCACATGACGCGATCGCTAACATGCGACATTATGGTGAACGTACAGCACGTTTCTAGAAGTTTGTGTGTGTGCGTGTGTTGCACGATCGTGAACTGGGCGGCGAAAGCCAACTGGCTACGTAAATCGTGCGACTCTGCCTCGCCATCTTCCTTAATCCCCGGTCGTCACAGAGTTCTGCTTAGCCATTTCGGCTGGTTGGGCGGTTCTAGCTATCCGGCGACGACAATGAAGCTATCTATCGATTGTTGCTTGGTCCACGGTCCCTCTGGTCAGTGACCGATAGATAGATCGTTGATCGCCGCGGGGACGTATGACAGACCCTCAGCCTGCTTGACAGAGCACGCCTGGCGCCTATTCCTCCTCTTTCTCTTCCTCCTCCTCTGTTATACCCGCCTTTTGTGCCAGTGACCTCAAAGATGACCGACCGGATTAGGGTGGTCCGGCAACTTCCTCAGATGGGCGAGTCGACGCCTGGTAACCCTTCCACGGCTTTCGCCTTGCCACCCTCAGGACTGAAGACCGCGGTGCAGGTGCTCGAACACTTGCACCACGTATTCCAGCGCGTTCATGTAATCGCGAAATATCACCCAGTCCCGCAGGTTCCGATACGTCTCCGATGTTGATAGCTCCCGGTACTCCGCGCTCATGATGTCACGGGTCACGTCGGGCCGCGACGTCAGCTGACGCTCCGCCAACGCCACTTGCAACTCGCACAAAACCTGCAATCATAGCATACCAGGCGTTATACATACTTCTCGATTCGCCATCGACAAACTTATCGATACCTCGCGAGTAGTGTTCCTTCTCGAGAAATTTTTTAATTTGTTCTTCCAAATATCGTAAGTTTTCCAATATTTCTTTATTTTAATAAAAATTCTAGACAATTCTCGAGAATTAAAAAATGTTGAGAAATCAGGAACACTACTCGCGAGTGTGATCAAACTCCGTGCAACCGTAGTGGCCGATCGAATTTTATTAGCACCACCTTACGAGAAATATGTTCTTCGACAATGCGATAATTCGTGTTGTCTACGGTGCTGCGAATATCGGTGTTGAAAGTTAAACTGAACTACATGTATTATAGCATAAGAATAATAAGATTTCATTTATTTGTACTTTCTGCGATTTTTATTATAATGTATACCGGAATAAAAGAATGTATATGTGTTTCAATAATTGTACGATTAATTTAGTGCTACCAAATAAACCTTCCCGTTGGAAAGACCGGGTAAAAGTGTAACTAAAGTATATTAAAAATCGAGAACGAGATCGCCGCCGTGCCGAGGAGATCGACTACAGATTCGATAAATCGTCAGTCACGATAGAACCATAAATTTTTTCGCGTTGCAGCCTTAGAAGGTTTAGCAAAACTTGCAGTAAAACTCGTAAACTCGGCAGGTTTTTTACGAGCACAGCAGGCAATATAATTCAGGCTAATTGTTGCTCGGCAACATTGTGAAAGGTGTTCTTTTCGTTTTTATTGTACAAATCTGCACGGAACCTGTCGAACTAGAACCGCGTGCACTTACCGTTCGCAGAAGGTTTTCCGTCTGTCTGAATTGCTCAAGAAAGTCGAGCTGCAGATCTTCTTGATCCCAGACGATCTGTTCCAAGCCCACTGCATACTTCTGCATGTATTCGTACGCATTGATCAGAGCAGTGTCAAGCTGTGAACAGAATACGTGATCTTCAGTAAGAAATTCGTTTAAAGAACTCGCTCAACGCAAGCAATAAACGCGATGGAAATCAAAAATCTCTCACGGAAACATTTTCACAACTTTGAAATCGATAACAACGTATATTGATGTTTTCAGCGCACTGATTTGATCTGATGTTTTGATTATTTTTTTTTAAATGTAATATGCATCTGTAAAAATTAAATCAATTATAATTAAATTATGTAATTCAAGTTAAATTCTGTAACAAAAAACTAAAATTGTTAGAGAACTTAATTTGAATTACATAATTTACATTGATTTAATTTTCTCAGACACTGTTAAGATCGAATCAGTGCGCTGAAAACATCGATATAAGTTGTTCAACAAATTGTCGATCGAGATAAAGGAAACAGTTTTGAAATCGATAGTTTTAGTGTCGAAGCAATTGGGAAATGTTCACGTTGTTTCCACTCACCTCCAACCTGTCAAGATACGCTTTGTCCAGTTGCTGTCCGAGTTGCTTTGGAATTTCCGTTGTCCCCGGAAGCCAATCGTATTGACTTTCTTTAAACAAGGCATGCAAATCATCGAAGTCAATGTTGAAGGTTTTCTTTGCCTGCAAATCGAAACAAGTTCAAGTGTAATCATTTCGATCGTTTAATCGTTCGATGATCGATCTACTAAATGCGAAATTCGTCATCGTCGTCGTTCTTCTGGTCCGAAAACCTCGTAAAAGTAACATTATCCCACCAGCAGATACTCGAGCAGTAAATAATAGTTTGAATTCGAGTGGTTAGCCGGGAGAAGTACATTCTAGCGTGCGTTATCGTTGTTATCGTCGTACAAATTGACTACAACGTAACCTCTCCCGCGGTTTAATTGCATAAAACTTAATAAACGGTTTGGCAACGAGGAGGCGCTCTCGTGTACACAACCGACAATTTGCTGAAAGCAATCAGCGGCCGGCAATGCAACCGGCCCGAAAAAATCGGCTTATGGGGGAAAGAATTCGTTTTGCAGGAGAGTTAACTGTTACGTTACATGCAAATCGTCTATATTCGCGCGCGGAGAGTACCAATGATAGGCCATGAACCCAGATGAATGTCTTTATTTTCAGCTAAAAAGAATCTCGACCGTCGGAACACGCTCGGGAACCTCCCTCCCTGTGTTTTCAATTGCTCTGTTTTCGACCACATTTTCCTAGCCTTCTCGAATCAAAAAATTGATTTCTTGCACTTTCTCGTACCTTCGCCTCCTTTCGAGCCGTCATCTGCAAAATGAAATTTGCAACATGGTAAAAGCTGCCGAATTTTCGAAGACTTCTATCTTCAACGCGATTTAAGTGGATGAAAAGCAATAATCTCGACGGTTCTCTTCGCGAGTTTCGCAAACATTCAGTTTTTATCCGAATCAAGATCTTTCATCTCCGACGAATTATACTCAAATTCAAATTACTGGTCTGGTGGACGAATCTTTCGAAAAATGTTTTTCGCTACAGGTAGTTTAACAACGTGGACTCGTTTTAGTAACAATCATGATTGTCCCTGTCGAGAGAATGGTTAAAGACGAACGAAAGGACGAGACCGTTCAACGAGGCATTGAATATTTTCATTAAAACAAAGTAACTCGATTTAACGACGAGATCGTGCGAAAAATAATGAGAATGATTCGATACGAGCTACGGCTGGTATATCGGCGCGGTGTTTATGGGGAAAAGAATTCGTTTTGCCGCAGAGTTAACTGTTGAGTTACATGCAAATGGCCTATATTCGCGCGAAGGGTAGCAATGATAGGCTATGAACGAGATGAATGTCTTTATTTCCAACTAAAAAGAGTCTCGGCCGTGGAACAGGCTCGGTGCAATGCCGTGTATGCAAAAATCTCCGCACACCTCTTTCGCTGGGGGAGCAATATGGTTCAATAACAGGTTTAGTCACTGATTAAACAGGGAGCAGCGCCTCGCGCGAGATCAGGCTTTCGATATCCCTTGTTCCTGGTACGATGGGAACGAACACGCTGACAGATGAGTAAGCAGTCAGCATCAGCCCGCGAACAGCACGCGTCCAGCTCGAGTCGCAGACTTTTTGGCAATTCCCGGAATCCGGAGTCGACGTTAACAGTTTCAACACTTATTTTACGAAACGCACGAAAAAACTTCATTGTCAAAATCTTGCATTTGTTGGGGTCTGAATATGGAGACATTCTTTCGCGAGGCAGATGTTTCCTAATCTGTATAAGAAACATTTAGTATTTGTTGCAATAGTCGAGAGCTTTGTCAGTAGCGATCGAGAAACGATTTGGTTCCTGTATTTTTACTTTCGAGCACTCTTCCTGTGCTATTCCGATCGAAATTTAATAACGTGAGCACACTTTTTCTAGTAGTTCGACGGTTCTTAATGGAACTTATATTAGAAGGCGTTAGAACTTTCTCGGTCTACATTTTGAATTTTTTACAATGTTGCTTTGGACTTGGATCTTTTCTGCATCAGTTTAGAAAGAGTGGCTTGTGCGGAAAGCTCGGGCGCCGCGCCGGGCAAGCTAATCGCTAAACGCTTCGAACGCTCGAACCGCCATGAATCATCGGTAACAAGGTGCTCCGATCGCGACAGAAGGGAGAAGCCCTCGCTCCACGTGACAACTTGGAAATGGTCCATTAGTACACGTTTCGTGAAACCATAAGCTGCAGAAAGGTGCCTAAAGCGATCGCAAGGTCGGCTTGTTGGCGAAACGCGAGACGGAAACTCAAAAACGTGGTCGGAACGTGATCACAAGGTAGAACGTTGACCAAGCTGGAAATCGGTTTTGTTTTTTTACCACGCTTTTATTGGCTCGCTTTCTTGTTTGTCTGTTTGTTCGGTACAAATCTTGCAATCGATTTCGAACTAACTTCCCGATGAGCTAGAGACTTGAAAATGGAAACGTAGCTCAGAACTAGATGACAATGCAATATTAAAAAAAATTGTTTAAGTTTACATTGAACATTTATTTGGAACCGGACAGTTAAACCATAAATCAGATAAAATTCATTCGATCCTTTTAAAGCCAGCGCCTTGTTATTTATAATTAGGCGATGTTGTATAATGTTCGTAGGAATTGTAACTTTCCTTCGATCACGTAGTTCATGGAATAAGATTATATTTAGAAAAATCGTTTGTATTCTTGCACAATTCGCTACTAATTATGTCGAGGCGTGTGTCGCATATTCCCGAGCACTGTTTTAGATCCGTATCGATCGATTTGTCGAAGCGTCTCCGACCCCACGGTCCAGCTTCGTCTCGCGGTGATAACGAGATTATCGAAACTCTTATCTGGCCCAGGAATAGAAATAAATATGATGCGATACTGCTCCGAGGACCTGCGGTTGCGATAACGCCTTCGACAAGTGAATACAATACATATCACTCCTTAGAACTACTATGCTACCAGATGAATATATCGTTCTCAAAATTCATCTCAAGTAAAGCACAACACATATTACCAATTCGGGAAGTATAACGTGACGATATGCAAATTCTGTATCGAGAAGATTGCTTGCAGAGTATACATATACTTTGAAACAAGAACCCCACCCAAAAGTAATTAACCGAATCCTGTCGCCCCATTCATCGAAGAAGTATAAACATACCGCGTGTAAATTCGGCTTTACGACCGATTTCGGGATTAATCGATCACCGTTTCCGAGTGTGGATCGTTCTGTAGGAACCGTAGAAATTCCATCGTCGAGTTTTATAGCTTGTTTCGATACCGACGGCCATTCGTTATCCAGGACTCCTGGACACACTCGATACAAAATACCTGCGCGCCGTCGGAACAAGGAATGCGCACGTGTCTTTTAAAGGCCCCCGGGTTTGATCAATTTTCGTGGCGGGGAAGTCGCGAATATCTTGCCCAGTTTTCTCGCATTGGCCAGCTGTTTCGAGAGAGAAAGAGAGAGGGAGAGAGACAATCACGAAAAGAATCGCGGCGAGAGAACGGATAGGAACGGGAGGAAGAAAAAGCGAAGAATGAAAGGAATTGTCGCTAACAACCACTGGCGGCGAACAAATCTGAGACGCGCGGGTCTTTTGTGCCTCGTAAAAGTCTCCTCGGCCACACCGGAGCACGAATAATCGTAAAACCAGGCTGAAAACTGACAGGAAGTAGGCTGGCAAGAGTAGGCATGGTCGCTGCGGTACACTCGTGGACCCGTCAAAATCAATTAGTCTCTCGGTCTTTCTTCTAGCGCGGCTTCACCGCTCCACCGCTTATTAGAAGTTATAAAATTTCGGTGCGACGACGGCCACGAACCGATTCAATGGCTCGTGCAGCCACGAAAGAAACGCCCGGGGAAAAATCGAGGCCTTTTCGGTCCGATTGATTTTTCTTCAAACCGTCGATCGAAAGAGTTGCAACAGTTTTTACGCAGCTTCTGTTCGAGGACTGTAAAGCTGTATAAAAAGAAACTCTTTCGAAAATGACAATATAGGAAATATCTCTGATCGGTTGTCTCTTCAAACCACGACGCTGCTTTTTGCAAATCGTAACGTTTCCATCGGTCTGTATACTACTGGCATGTAGCCAGCACGTGGTTACAAAATGATTAAGATTCAAAAATAATTTGTTCACTTAGCAAGTAGGTTTGTTTTTACTTTTGGTTTTTTACATTGATTTAATTTTTACAGATGCAATTATATAAAAAAATGTTTTCTTGAAAATGGTCTAAAGCTAGACGGGAACGTTGAAAATTTGATAGAAATTTGCAAAATTGGTTAGTGTGCTGAAAACATCGATATATGTTGTTAACAAATTATCGATCGAGATAAAGAAAACAGTTACAATACGATCGGAACGTTTGATAAAAATGTTTAATAAATATTCTCTACGGACGACCGTTTTTTCAATCTTCTAATAATTTCTAATAATTCATCGCCTTCGAATTTTCGAGGAAGTTCTGAATTCTTCGACCTTCGAAGCAAAGTTACAGTCTTAATCGAAACGTTCGAAAACTTTCTGACGGAAATGACGCCAAGAAATTACGTAATAGTAATAGTAATTAATGAATTAGTAGTAATGAAATTCAGTGGTACAAGATCGTGCGAAAGGGAGTGAAAATATTCGGAAAAGGTGAAAATTATGTCAATCGAATAGACTGAAAACGAAAGAATACGTTGGTAGCCGGTGACTTAATTCTGTTTTAAGATTGCGCGAAAAGGAGAGGAAATGGATGGTCGTGGGTACGTAGTGGTAGGCAGAATGGGCGTCGATGAATCGTGTTCGAAAAATATGTCAGCCTTGAATGAAACCGTACGGACCGACATCCAGCGAGTGGAGTAGCAGAAAATACGTGTCGTAGTGCGTATTGAATGTATCGAGGCAAGTAAATGCACTGGCGGGTTGTGTATCCGGTCTGCGTTTTAGTATGCAGGCGGAGTACCGGGGTATAGATGCCCCATCCTTGTCGGGGAGAGGGGCAGCTTCCGATTCTGATTTATTGGAATCCTCCGCTTCCGATATTTTATCCGATTCCTTCACGTACCCAATGCGCGTATACGCGACTCGTAGACGTCGAACTTCCTATCCACCGACAACAGTATATCGACTGCAATCACATGTACAAAGGTGATCCATTGATTCTCGCCGGCACGCGGCCAAACGACGAATATCATCCTAGCGGTATTATCTGCTCAATAATCTACGATCGACACACTACCTAAACGGCTATCATTTGATCCAACAGGCCAAGATGACTTTTTTTTGCTTAACGCGTTTGAAATTTATCTACTAACATATTTATAGTATTTTATCTTTAAAAAAATAATTATAATCAAATGAAAATTAAACATTTTTATTAAAAATATTTTTTTTTGCTGATACAACTAACCACGCGTACAATTATATTATGTATAATATAATAACTAGTAATGCAACTAATATTCATACAATACAACTTTTATAATACTCTTTTATATTTAATTGCTCGCTTCGGAGAACGAGTTACTTCCCTCGTATCATTCAAGTTTACAAAATCTTATTTTAACGGTAATTTGTGTGTTGCAAATTTCTGCAACTGCGTTTTTACACGAAAATAAAGTTGAAACTTTCCTCTTTATAGTTCTTAAAATAAAATCTTAAAATAGTTCTCGTGATTAAAAATATTTCTCTTCAAACGTCGCTAATGCGGACGACACGGCGAAAGGCACAAGCACTGTACTGAATGACTAAACTTCAAGTGATCATACCTCCGTACGGAAATGGCAAATCGGGAAGAAATCGACGGTTTATTGACCCCCCAATATTTAACTTTCCAGGCAACAACTCATGTTTACCTGCGATGAGTGTGACGAAATCGATTTTTGGCCAGCTAGGTCGGCCAAATACCCCACAGTGCACCGCTGCAACTAGATCTCTGACACGCTGCCTCTAGAGACACTATTTTCCACTATCTTTATCTCCTAATTCGAGTTGAAATACCAGAGGCTCGGTCTTCAGAAGGACTTCGCCATACCGATTGTACTGCATGGTGGCTTTAACAGATGTCGAATATCGCGAGACTGATAACGGACAAAGAATTCGCGGATCGGGACGTTATCGCTGACCACCTGCGCGTGGGTTTGCGATCGGTCTCACGAAAGCTGCTCGCTTCTCCGTATCCTCTGTCTAATCTGCTTTTTCTCGTCGCGGTGTCTGCTACGCTAAAACGATAACAAGACCTAGCAAGTGACGTCACTGGACTACCAGACAGTGCGTCGCCTGGAGTGTCAGAGTCGGAAAGACAGAGAGAAAGAAAGAGCGAGAGATATCAGCAGCATCAGGGACGTCCTTAGAACCCGGCGAAGTGTTCTCGACTCTGGGAAAGGTGACCGTCGAGGAAGAGAAAAAGAGAGAGACACACAGAGCAAAGTGTGTATTGGTCCTCTCTCGGTGATGTCCGTTTTTCCCAAGCGGGCCAAAGAGGAAGAGAGAAGAAGGGGGGAGGGGTAGCCGAACGATATCAGATTATGCGCTGACTTAGAAAACATCGGTATCGAGTATCGTCCAGCGATGATGTAACTACGACGACCGTTTCCACGGCGAGTTCGATGGGGCCACAGAATAGGGCCGGAACGAGCCCTATACGCGCAGAGCAGCAAACGCCTTTTGTGGTCGCGTGCTGTGAATCCTAATCTCGACGAACGTGCACTCGATTCGTGCGTGCGACTCCCTATTTGCTACGCCGCCTGGAAATATCACTGGTTTGCACCTTGTGCCTGAAACTTCTAGCTTGGACACCGACCCATTGACTTACTTTAATTACCGGAAATCGTGGTTGATCAACTTCAGCTTGGTCTAAATCATTTGTCAACTTGTCAATAAGCATTCATGCCAGAGGCGACACAAGCTGGTTAGGTAACTTCGATTGCAATCAAACGAAAAGGTATTGATCAACTCGGTGACTTCAATTGTATTCAGAAACGATGGCCAATTAACTTCTGGTTTACCTAATATTTTTCATGGACTGTCAGAAAATTTGCCCGCAAATCACCTCTACAGGAGTGATTCTACACCTCGTGATCGATGAAGATCTGTTAAAAAAACTTTCCGGAAAATTGACTTTGACATTTTTTAAGTTTTGAAGATAAAATTTTGTTATATTTATATATTTTGTTTACGATGAAAAGTGTCAAAGGACGTGCCTATGGTTCCTTAACAGATCTTCATCGATCACGCTATGGTCTTCGTGACATCTAATTTTTATACACCCTGTACTTCTCAGCCAGTTGCGGAACAAGGAATACGAAATGGGTCATGGCGGTGGCGCAGGGAGGTTGTTCCCGTGTTGCGAAAGAGACCGCGAAAGCGGGGGTTTAAACGGGCGATGTAATCCAAGCTGCACGGTGCATACAACGATCCCGTGGCCGACGTAGAAACAGGAAACGCGTAGAGAGCGGCTGTCAAGGATGAGTCAGGTGGGTCCAAGAACTCCGGCGGGCATGTAAGGACGTTCAGTTATGGTCCCCGAAATCATGTCGACACGTGTGCACGATGCATAACTAGGAGGTGGGTACGAGGCGACCGAGCTTAATCTATTCTCAGTGAAAAAAAAAGAAACGAGACTAAAGTTTCGCGTGTGTAACCGTAGCTTCGATCCTGCGGTTTCCACGTCTCTTTTTTCGGATCGTTTCAGAAGAGAGCAACCTTGAGCAACACACACAGAGGCCGAACCGGGACCGTGATTTATTGTCCTTGGTTAGAGATAATAAGGCACGATCGGCTGGGAAGATTCTTTCGAAACGAAGGATCTTCGTGCGCGGTCGAACGGATCTATTTTTCGTTTTTTTCTCCTTTTTGAGAGGGAGGGGAGCGCGGGTAGATCGCTTACACATTTCATAATACGCCCGAAGAGTACGGTGGGACAGGAAGCGGCGTCTGTCGGCGGGGAAAATGTCACTTTCGACCAATCGTCGACGCATAATAGGAGTCGAACGTGAGTCTCCTCCTCTTTTTCTTTATTTTCTGCCGCGGTGCTCGCCGGGTATCTCCTCCCGATTACAAAGTACATTTTCGATCTGTGCAATTACGCGCAATAAATATCGCGCGCAGGATGCATGGGAATCAGAGAAACAGGGTAATCCCGTACTGCGCGACCACTTTCCGAACCATCCGCGCTAAGAGGAACACTCGAATACTTAAACACACGGACGAATCGTCTGTAGTCGCCGATCAGTTGCGTGACAAGAATGAGTTATTGTCATGAATAACCGTTCACCGGAGGAAACATATTGTATAAATATAGACAAATGTAATTGAAATAAAGAGAGACGCACCGGCGCGGCGAGCTTCTGAAAAATGATCCACCATATTCCGGAAGACCATGTTTAAATATTAATGCAATTTCGTCTGCACAAGTGCAACGAAATCTATTTCTGTACATGGACGATCTTGACATTTCGGAGAGCGGAAAAGAGAACGGAGAAACCGTCTACTTGTACATATTAATTGCATTTCCTGTCGCATTCCAGTGCAGCTCGCCTCGCTTCCGCCAGTTTCGTTTTCGTTTGTTGCGGATCCGGTCAGGAATCGCTCGTTTCCCTGAACATAGGGTAAACGTGAAACCGCGTGTATCTTGAATCGAGTACATCGAGCAGCATTGGTAAGTCGAAGATCTCTTTCGAAGGTCTCTGGGATTCAACGATCAACGTCCGTACGACCGGAAGTACTACCATAACCGCCTTCCGCTCGATGTCCCCTTTCCCCGTACGATCCCCACCAGAAGTCACGTTAGTAATTATCGAACCATTGATGAACTTAATGTTCGTCTGTTAGATCGTCGATATCGCGAGCGCGCGAACGCGTTCTTTTTTCCGGAGCGGAAAAACCTCGACGACGATGACGAAGAACGGATGTAATGTTGTACGTATACGTAGATCGATACGGTTGATGCATGATTCTGGATCGTGTACTCACGTAAGCCGCGCGAAACTCCTCCGTTTGAGCTAGCGACATTTTCGCCTGCTGGATGACAAAATGAACTAGCTCCGAGTCGGTTAGCTCCTCCACGTCCAAATCACCGGTGAAGTCTCCGGTTGTTGCCTGGCCACAGGGGTTCAACCACTTCGGGGGCGAGCTCAGTCGTCTGTTCTCGGGGTTCATCGTCGGAGCACTCTGCACCGAGACCACGAGCAGAGTCACCAGAAGACTGCCTAACCCTGGAAACAAATAAAAATTAATAATAAATATAAATATCTCAAATAAATAAAAAAAAATTAATTCTTACGATTATATACTTTCGCAATTCTCGCTCGTGACAATGTACATCTTATCTTTTTATTGAGAGCTTAAGTGGAACTCCCCATAGGTGATTATGAAACTGCACAATAGTGTGATGGTATCGACGCACAGAAATTTTACAAATTAATTCAAAAACTGAACGTTTCGATCCCGATGTGCAGCATTTTCAAGAGTCAATTTTGCGTTTGCTATACCAAAAGAAATACAATAAATAATAAACTTAGTTTAGTGTCTACCGGCATTAGTGGAATTAGTTCGCTTTTAATAATTTTCCAATTGCATTTCTTCTGTTATAGCAAACGCAAAATTTACTCTTGAAAATGATCTACATCCGGATGGAAACATTCAGTTTTTGAATTAACATAGTGTTTGATTTACATTTGATTAATATGTCTCATAGTTATACATTGGTAGAAATGTAAAAATTTGAAAACAATTCAGAACACTTCAACGGGTCTCGGGTGAAGAACATACCAATCTAGATCACCGCGAGGTATAAATACGAGATCGGTGCTGTTGAAGATGAAGAGATTTTCTCTAAACGATGATAGATTACCGTGTAATTTCAACATCTGCGTTTCAATCATTGCTAGATACGATATCACCTGAAACCACAGGTTACGAGATGCGCGGAGGATTCGAATCGGCTCGGTATGCCGATTCCCTTAGATTTCTGCTAGTTTTGTTTCCTGATTACCCGTTCACCGTGCGCGCCATTAACCGAATTGTTCGTGTATTAAGAGGATAAGAAGCGAAGCTGTCTTCGGCCTGTCCGGTGCAATCAACGTCCTATTTCACGCGAGAAAAAGAGAGGCAAGTCTCGAGAGCGAGAAAGAGAGTGAATGATCATCACGAAGAAGCTTCCGGCTTGTTGTTTCGACCTTCCCCGTTCTCGCCCCACCCTCGGGTACACTTCTCTTCGTCGATAGCGAGTGCCTAAATGGTAGATTTCGATCGAGACCGTCTTATGATCATCCGGCAGTTTCGGGATCACCGCTCGTCGAATTACAACCACGTGAATTCGTCGTCGCATTATTTCACGAGTTACGACCCTTGATGAGGGGCCTGGAATCACGTGCACCGGCTGCGACGACAAACCATCAGCAGTCGCGTACGCATTCGGAGGATGTGTATAACCACCGCAACTTTTCTCTCTCTCGGTTCGGCACGTCGTTGTCCGTCTTTCTCCCGCGGTACTGTTTGTTGCGCGAGGTATGCTCGTTTTCAAGCGAATACCTTGTGTGCTTGATTTGTGGCAACCCTCCCGACCGAATTACTCCCGTATTAACATCTCATCCGGCCGTCTAAACAGTGTTATTCAACGTCAATGTTTCTAGCCGCACGCAACCCGAGAAAACAGCCCAAACCGGCATTAAACCGCGCGCACACACCCTTCGAGCGGACATTCTCCTGTCACACACGTTTCCGCTGCCATGCTCGAGAATTAATTTCCCCTAAACGATCCCACGCGTGTTTCTTCACGTTCGAACCAGTAAAACTTGCATTAAAGCAAGCAGGTAACAGTTGCTCTTCTTGTTTTAAAATTCACACATCGGAATTAATTCACACGGTATAAATATAATATTGATTTGCAAATAGTGTTTAAATAACAACCGGTGGAACTGGGAGTGAAACGCCCAATAAATGATCGAGGATAAAATTACTTGAATGAATTTCTCGTGACGAGCAAGATCAATCCTAAAAGTAGTCGCAGCAAACGACAAACTTTCTAACAGTCGAGCACCGATCCAAACAAGCATCGTCGAGCCGTCGATAGCTGTAATCGGGGGCTGAGGAAAGTGTGCATCCGAGGAACAGCAAATTTAATTATAATGTGCATCGCGCGTGACGCAACGCGCACGGCAACTGCGCTAGTCACAGAGGAGACAAAATAAACGGACATCGAGGGAGGGAGAGAGAAAGAAAGAGAGACAATGATGCAGTACGAAGGAGGGTAGAAGAGGGAGGCCGAGGAGACATCTCGGACACTTAACGCATATTAATGAGCGGCTCTTAAGTGCGTTTCGCGTCTCGGTGAGAGAATGATTTGCCGCGGGGAAGTTCGCGCCCCAAAGTAACCGTGAAAACCGTTTCGACGTGTGCACCGGCTAACGGCGGTGCATCTCTTTTCTTGTGTCTGCGGCCAGTGATTGCATCAAACCGCGTTTCTCGACTAGCAGCGTCCGCCGGGGGCAGCACGCAGTTCCTTCTTTGTCAGCCTCGACGGACAGAAGTGTTCGATAAGCAAACGGGCACGCGCCTCGGTTTCAACCGAACCGAGATTGTATTGGAATTCGTTCAAAGATAGATAGACCACACACGGTTTCTTCTAACCGATATGCATCGCCACGTGACCGAGACACGCTGCATCCGCGATTACGCTCGTCGCACCCGCTTCAACGACAAACAAAATTGACACAACAATAATTTGATCGTAACCAACCCCTCGTAAAATTACTATCGAAATGCTCGCTTCCGTTTCTTACTAACCTAAATATGCAGTTAATTTCATTAAAATAATGGATCAACTGAGCATCGTAAAAATGAAATTAATTTATCTGCAGAATCTTAATAATCTAAACGAAACAATACGGAACGTGCATGATCGCGAGAAAGGCATTCGAGAGCTGCAGATCAGCAGTGGCCGACGGAAGAATTTTCGAAACGTGATGCTAACGATGGCAGACCGTTTGATATTTCGATTTCAGTCTGTTGCGAGGTAGGAAGAGAACCGTTCCGCGGAACGCGAATTGAAATGGCAAACGCGGAGCATTACGGAGCGCTGCGACGCTCGACGCAGCAATGCGTTGGAACAATATCGTTGGGCGTTTAACTGTCCGGTAGCGTACTTTCGAAAAACACGGCGGTTACGATAATGCGTCAAGTATTTTTATCGTACCAGAAGTGGCCGGGTGATCCAGGTAAATGATCCCGGCGTATGCGATTACGTTTCCTTACTTGTCGCGCGGCGTTTTGTACGCATCAACGCCGTACTTTCGCCGCGGCGGCGCGAGGCGCGCGGGTTTACTTTAATCGCTTCAGTCAACGCCGGTTTTCGTACTAATGGAATTTAATTGCCGCGCGATATGCCTCTGCCCGCGGAATGGCCGGGCCAAATTTGTCCGCGCGAGCGGGATCGCCGCGATAGGTGTACGCTTTCGAGCAAGTTCGCATTCTTTCGCCCCGTAAGAAACCGAAAGAGCCACCTGTGGACACTGCTCGCCTCTCTGACTTGCAACATTGCCCTCCTGGAATGCATCATACGATTTGCTATGTCCGCGGACCACCGTCGCGTCGCCCTTGTCTCGGTTCCCGACGCAAATCCGCTGACAAACTTTTCTCGCTAACCACGACACATCGTTCATTAATTCAATTGAAGTGTAATCTACCTTCGTGTGGATTTACACGTGTAGTTCTGTTCATTTGAGTATTCATAGATTACTGTCCTGATTGGTCATTATCAAAATTGCGTCGTGTCTATGTAGGTTGCTTGGTCCTCTCTCAACGTTCACATGGATTTAGTACATTATCTACCAGCATAGACTTAGTTCCTTGTTCGATATTATCTCATCGTGTTTAACAGATATTACAGTTTATATTATTTTGCAGACGCAACTTTTCTGTTGGAAATCGTCCACATCTGGATCGAAACGTTGAGAATTTTCTAAATTGCAGATTTGCTTGTTTCAACAATTGATCGAACCTGTGCGCCGAGAACATCATACATTTTCTGTATCGTTAGAATCTCGGTTATCCAGACTGATCAGGGAACCGCAAGTTTTCGAATAGCAAAAAACTTCGTAGTACTAGTTTGAATTTAGACTGATTTATAATAAAGTGTTCATACGATAACGAATAAGAAGTCGAAGAAATAAATGGCGGCTAGTGAAGTTGAGATTCGGCTAGATAATTGTTCGAGAGTCATGCGAGGATGTAACAAAGGAAGACGACGATGATCGAGTGATAGAGAATCTACCGGGATCGAAGTCGAGGAAAGGGTGACGCGTCGCGGCGTAGGATCGGGCGTAAGAAACCGGCGGGTTTTTCGAGGATCGCGAGAAGCGCGACAGCCACGGGATTAGATCGTGGACATTTGGTAGAGACGGTCATCTAACGGTCGGCACCCGCGTCTTTTCTACTTTCGCCCCGTGTGGCCTGGACGGTGTCGACGGTACAGCTAGGGCCTACCTCAACGACAACGCTCGGCGACGGCGTTCCAACGAAATTCCTGAGAACCCGCGGCCCCGTGGAAAAAAGTAAGGCGTGCGGAGCCTGTGAACACCGGTGCAAGACGCATCTCCGCAGTTCGCCGGCAAGAAGATGCTGAAAAATGCGGTAATGACGCACTGTCCTCGCATTGCTCGCGACAATTATACCCCATTACGCCCGTCCCGCCACCCCCTTATCTTCGCGATCGTGTCCATGCCCGGACCGGAGTGCGTTGCGGTAGGTTGCGGTACACGGTAAGTATATACGCTCGTCGATTTATTATACGCCGTTTTCTGACCATTTTTCCTCGATCCCAGGCTGCCTACGTTCATCCTTAATTCCGCGCCGCCGCGATTTTGAATGTCAGCTGGTGAGCTCAGGACGCTGAACCGAACCGACTTCGATCAGGACGAAACGCCGGCGAACCCTTAGCAGAGTCGCGAATTCCTTTAGCTTAGTTTCACGCCGTCGTTCTTTTTATCTCTGATCATCGAACAATAGGAAGTAGCTGCTCTCCGAGTACTCTAATAGAGGTTATAGTTACCCTCGTCTGCACAAATGGTGCCAATGCAAAATGCAAGAGAAAGTAATGTTAGAAGAGGACTTTTGATTTATGTTACGAAACGGGTTCATTGCTCCCCGAGATTTTCATGTTTGTTTTGAAGTTCGAGTTTTGTGGGATGATCCAGGTGTACGAGGAGCGTGAAATTCGTGTACACTCTACGGAATCTGTGAATGGCGAAGCTCCAGCCCTACCTGTAGATTTAAGAATGTTCAACAGGTGGGTGTGTTTTGAACGCACACGCCTCCTCTGCTGTAGCCTCACACTTTTCACTGCTCTCACGCTTCACCGCGATCGGAACTTCTGTGCTCGAATACTCGAGGAACGCTAACAGTCTTTCGGTCCAATTAATCAGAGCAATTTTATCATGACTCCGTAGAAATTCAGTTTTGTACTGCTTTATTGAAAATAATGTTACCAATTTCAGCGAGAAGAATTTTTAAATTTTTGATCGCCGAGGGATTGTAATTTATAGATGTTTCTATAATTTTCTTTGGGGTTGGATGATAGAAACGACATTGAAGTATGTTAATGGATCACGCGAGGAGCTTTCGATAAGGACCGTAACGATGACTAACGTGTTCATCGACTTTCTCGCGCGTGACGTCAAATCGCAAAAGGGAATGGGAACGATAATGGACCAAAGGAAAAATGTCATCGGATCACGTCTGTCGGATCGATCGCACCTGTCGAATTGACATCGTACAGCGAACACGTGGATTATCTTCAAATTTTCCGACGCATTCGACGGCGAAACTACCGTTTCTGACGTCTAACGACTCGATGACGCGCAACTTCGTCACTAATCGTGAATTTCACTGAATATTCTCATACGCTCTCTCGTATCAAATCGTGCCTTGTCGCGTCATGTAGTCTGGAATCATTGACGGATCGTCATTGAGAACTTCGCGAACCTTTTTGCGCGGCAAAATCAAGTGTCGCGGAAGAAAAGTTTCAAAATCGCGAGAACAGTCGGAGAAGACGAAGCCGTTCATTATGTAAGAAAACATCAGTTTTGAGTGAGTCATCATTGAATGCACATCGTACGTAAAAATATACGCGAAATGATAAAGAATTCTGTTACATACAAACTACCCGCGCGTTAAGACGTAATTTGAGCGAGCACAAACTTCAACGCGATTCGCAGAGAAATTAATTGAACGATCGACGATGATTGCCAATCGATGATGCAATTTTTAATGCCGCGCTCCGTTAAATCGCCACCTTCTTCAGCGATTCGCAATAACACGATGTATGCAGTATCCAAGCAAGAAGCGAAGCGTGTCTTGATATGCGATTTCCGAATCAATTCGGGGAAGAGGATGTATTTTCAGTCACAACCGGAAAGAGGATGCAACTTTTACCGTGCGACAACGTTTAGATAGAACGACCAGCGATAATTTCACGGTTCAACGAATTCTTCACTCTTCCCGATCTAAGTCCGATCTAACAAGATCCTCCAAAGATCTCCCGACGATCTACCTGCACGAGATCCTGTCAGTTTTTCTACCCATTCTTAATTTACACGTGAACTCGTAATTTCACGAAGCAAACATATCAAATTTTAGTGCGAAGTCGGAGAAGATTTTACAGTGTCTAACACAGTAAATTGTCGAATTTCATAAGAATCGCAATTTTCTTTCATTTTTTATAAAAGTCAAAGACATAATCGCAACCAGTATTTTGCACAAATTTTTTTCTAAATTCCCGTAGTCTACGGAACGATAAACGAAAGACTAACCTTCTGCAATTTTCTGTACTCCAACATTCAAGAAAACAAATTCGCATTGCTTATGGGAGGATCTAGTACCATGGGAAAAAGTGTCACTTGCCAACGATTTGCGGCACTGCAGGATCTAGGATCGCAGAGATCCTGGCAGATGTCCGCTGACGTACGTCACTTCGTTAACGATTCGATGAAAGAGGAGGAGCGAGAGAAAAAGAAAGAGTTCGAGAGGTACACAGAGAGAAAGAAAGAGAGAGTGCAAGAGAAAAGAGAGAAGGGGAGCGATAGGAGCAACAGTTGTCGCGCATGTTCCCCCGGCAATCTAAGTCAGTAGTTCGACTTACTCAGCCACGTGGTCGCGGCGATTGATGCGTTGTGTCTCGATCGTATCCTTCGATCGTTGTAAAATGCAGGTACGTAGTATGAATCACTATCCGAGTGTCTCTGTGCATGGTCATTTTTATTAATCCCGGGGCCGATCACTTGTTCGCGGTGGCCGTTCGCTGTCAGTCCGCGACACCATCTAATCGACGTTTTCATGGTGGCAGTCGGCGTGATCTGGATCACGGTGTTGCTCGTTGGATTACCATGGTGATCGAGAACTCTGTGCGCGGTGGTCCTTTGGTCGCGGCTGAGGATTGCCTCCATTGTCATCTGTCGATCATCGGCGATCGTTCTGTCTTCGATGGCTGTCATGCTGCTTCACATAGCACACTGTCGCACTCGGGGCACTCGTGACTGACGCGAGGCTATCTCGTATACTTTGTAGTATACTTCCGGTCGAGATCCGAAGTAAAATGCGAAAAATAAAAAACGGAGGAAGGGCTAACAAATGTGCCGCACTAATACTGGTCAAATAAAAGATCCGCACGACTCGTAGGAAGTTTCGAAGAGCGTCGAAACGATTCACCGGTCACTTCGGGTATCGGTAGCCGTAATCACAATTGAGAACTGTCTGCACGGAAACACAACCCATTTGGCACTGGTTCCAACACAACCGTTGCAGTGATTCTTATACGAGGGGGGAAGGGGGTTTGAGAGCTGTCCTTAGGAGTAAGGGTGGGGGGTGGGTGGGGGTTTCGGAGTCGATGTAGGTGTTTAAGAATATGGCGGGGGACACGGAAGGATTGGGTCTCTCTCGGTGCGCCCCGTTAGGGGTGGTCTTTCTCCCTTTCTCTGTCTCTCTTTCTTCTCCGTTCTCTCGGCTGTTCGTTCTTTTCTGATTCCGGCGTTGTTCCGCTTGCGTGTGTCCCTTTTTGCGGGTGGCTTTCTCCCCTCTGGAGACACTGTCCGGGGACTAGCCTCGTTGTCGGGCCCAGTTCGCTCGTTGCGCACGCACGCCGGTGGGGTAAGGTCGTACCATACCGAATGTCAAGAGGTGACTGAGGTCTTCGTCGCCCTCGTTCGGTCGAGTGTATCGAGTGTATCACCTCTCGTCTCTCTGTCGAGTTAACCACGGGCGCGGAGAAGGTAGGTAGGTAGGTCGGTATAGAAACAGAGAAGGAGAAGCCAGCTATAGGCAGGCGAGCGAGCAGAGGCAGGCTGTTCGCTCGTCGTTATAGTAGGAGTGAACCTGCGTAAGGGAATGGAAGTGGAAGGTGGACTTCTGTCTCAGTTGTCGGTAGGTCGTTTCTCTTGTGTCCGTTCCCTCTCCGTCTATTGTGTAGTCTCTTTCACTCCCTTTCTTCTTTCCTTCATTTCCTTCCTTCCGTTCTTCCTTCCTTTCTTCCTTCCTCGCTTCCTTCCTTCGTCTTTCCCTTCTTCAACGTCGACGACCACGGTTCTTCCCTGTTTTTATCTGGTGCGCCCCGAGTATATGACTATCAATGTATGATCGTGGAAACTCGCTTCACCGGTGCCTATATACGATTGTAAAGGCACCGTAGCACGTGGCCCGTACCCCGCTTTCGGTCAGTCCTGCGTTCCCCCCCACCGTTCCTCGGCTTTCCTGCTCCTCTCTCTCTTCTCGTCATTCTCTTTCTCCCTCTCTCTTTCCCTCGTTTCCCCTCTCGCTCCCTGTTGCACGCTCTTCTCTCCTATTCTTCCTTCCCTTCCCCCGAAGAACCTCTTTTCCTTCTGCTCCTCCGCCTCCGGCACCCGTCGAATTCCCTCCTCTTTATTTCACGCTCACCACCGCCGCGTCTCCCACCATCCATGACTCGTGGGTCAGGACTCCACGACTCATTCATAACTCCCCGCGAGCGACCAACCATCCCCACTAAACCGCAATCCATGGGCGCAATCCCCACCACCGCGTAGTAGAAGACCGGCATCTAAACGAAACGATCTGGACTTCGTCTCACGATCAGCCTGTTGGAAACTCGATGCTATACCGGCACGCTCCACGGCTCGACCAACCTTGCTCTCTCTCGCAGGTGCACCGCGATACCATCTACCACAGATCATTGAAGATCCAGTTGTCCTTACCGTCGTCGATCCACGACGAGAGGCCTTCGATTAGACGCAGTACGATTGCCCACTTAGCTATTGGGCACATATCTTTTGGAAACAGCATCATTGGACACACGAAGGATTGGACACATCTCTATTGGGCACAAGTAGGATAGAGATAGGATAGCGTTCGCAAAATTGCTAGTATTTATATTACTGATCGAACCTGTGCGCGTTTACCATCACACAATGATTTTATGAAGGTTCTCCAACTCTATACAAGTTCGTCGCAATTTTTCCACCAATCGAAACCGTCTCTTTAGAGCACTTCATCCCTCGCGTTCACACATTTTTTACTGTCTCCGCACGAGTACCATGTTCTGTACTTCGTTTCACCAGTTCCGAATGAATAATCTTATTGTAAACTTGCCTCGTTAAACGCGTCAAGAAAGAAACTGAATTTCTATGTCTGAATGCACGTCCTTCGACAAACTGCAACAGCAAAAGAAGATGGCGGTGTTTTTCCAGCCCAGAATACTTCCTTAAAGGAGACTCGTTGTCATTTACGATTTCAGTCCCGTTCGTTAACGATTCAAGGGCGATGTTTCTGCTTTGCAGACATTTCCGAAGGTTCTCGGCACCGCTACATCCTGAGGACGGTTCATCCGTTGGCGGACGAATTTCTGAAGGTTCTCGAAGTTACTATATCGCGAGGAGATGGTATGTCTTGCGGAGTCCTCGGGTCCTCGCAGCTGCACGAACGTTCCGCGGTTGGCACGCGAGCTCTTTTTCCGCGGCGCGGCCGCAACGGAAGACAAGTCGTTAGCTGGTTCGCTTCCTCTGTGAGAATCAGCGGTACGTTAATGTGTTTTTACAAATGAATCGTATCCGAGCGAGTGGTTTTTGTGGGCCGATCCCCGGCAAGCGCAGGTGGCCGAACGCGTCATTAGCGCCATCGTATGCACCGTATGCACTCGCGGTGCAAGTCGTCTATTATGTTTGTTGACAAAGAAACTGCATAGACGATCGGCTCTCGAAATAATGGAACACATCGACGAGAGACAGAGAATGGGGAAATTTGTGTTCTTGAGGTAATTTTAAGAAAAAAATGTACATATCACAGTATATCTCCTGTTTTTTATAAATCCGCTAATATCTCGGCAACTATGCGAAATATGGCAAAACATCAAGAGATCTTGTTCGTAGAAAATTAAATTAATAACAATTTATGTCCCATGACATTTTTTTATCAGCTGCGCAGTTTTCGAGTACATTTACATTTCGATGAAGTTCCAGTGCAATTGCCTCCTTCCCGAAATGACAGTCGAGGGAATGTAGCGGCCCCGTTCACAACTGCTTACACGAGACTCAAGAGTCAAGTCTATGTATTAAAACTCAGCAGTCAATATTATTGACGTATAAGTTATGTTATGTTAGGATAGGTTAAGTTAAAATGACCCGAAGAACACAAATTTAACTTTCAAAGAACGGGCCACGGAAATCGTAATCGTGCCCAGAGAATCATTTACTAGTCTCTCTCTCTCTCTCTCTCTCTCTCTCTCTCTCTCTCTCTCTCTCATAAATTAATAAGCGGCAATGGCGGCATTCAAGACTGCACGTACCCTGACGAGATCGTGTGTGCGTATAACGCGTACGTAGGTACGTAACACTGACAAACGCTAATAATAGAGAGAGGGAAGATGACGGTAATGGTAATAATTACGGCGTCTCACGGCTCGTGAAACGGCGTCGTTTAATTGCATCCCGAGATTACCGGTGATAACAAGCGTGTCGCGGGGCACGCTCGATAAAGACTACAATGACGGCCGTTTTTCCATTTGTTCAGGTTTTTTCGAACGGGCAACAGAGTCAACCTGTCGTCGCTTCGTCGACGTTACCGAATGATTCATTCGCCTCGGTGCATAGATCGCGGTGTATCATTAGCACATTCCTTCATTTCATTCGACCTTCGACAGGATTAATTTGTAATCGACGGACGTGCGGCGAGGCTCGCGAAATTTTCGGCGCCATCGTCGCATAAGAGCGAGCCTCCATCCGGGATTCGCGACGTTATCGGGCGCCAGACTTCCATAATATTGACTTCGCATAAAATGTTTACGGATGTTTTAGAACGACGCGGGAATAGTGGCCTGTTCAATTAACGCTTCTTCTTCTTCTGTTTTATCACTGATCAGACTCCGACATTGAAAGATCGTTAGCATCATGTTTTGAGCGAAATCGTTTACACGATCGTAACTACGGATTACAATCCCGCGGGATTGATTTGGGATTTATTTCAATCCCGCGGAGTCCCGCTGGACTGAGGATTTAGTTCTTCAACATATGTACATTTAATAAAAAAAAAACAAATTTTACTTAACGAACTAATCATCTTTAATCGTATTAGTCAAAATTTATGAACGATATACAAACAAAATTTAAATGAAAATAAATCTCTTTTTGATACAGATAATAAATCTCTTTATTTTATATAATAATATAATATATATTTATAGATTATTATATAAAAATAAAGAGACTTATTATCTGTATCAAAAAGAGATTTATTTTCATTTAAAAAATATATATATACATATATAAAAAATAGTCTATGCAGAATCCCATAAATTTTGCAAAACTATGCGAATAATCAAAATTTCGCTAATGACGACGCGCACGATGAACTATTTTGATGTTTTGTCGAAGATATATGTATATCTCTAAATTTTGATTATGCGCATGGTCCTGCAAAATTTGAGGGATCTGCATCGCCTATTTAAGAATTGTGGGACCAAAAAATGACGCGGATCCTGCGGGATTGCGCGATTGCAATCCCTACTCGTAACCCAACGGATTCTCGCCCTAGCGTCAGTAAATCCTCACTTCCAAGCACAACCGACATCGTTGTCTCCCACCTAAAATCAGTGATGACGTTTCCTTTCACTAGCTCTTACGTATCGCTTACGTATTCGTCGGACCTTCTCCACCTGCCCTCGAAATCCTAGACCCACCTGATTTGGGAACGGCTCGTGAAAAGTTTCATCCGGAATGGTTTCCAACGTCGATCTCGCCGCCGGAAAATTTCAGCGGGAAATTTCCTTAATAACGGACAGCCGGTAACTGAATCATTCCTGTAGTCAACGCGGATAATCGCTGTTAGATAATCCATTCAGGCTACCGGGATTACAAAGCTCAATGAATAAGTCGATGCATGGCAGATCAGCTTTTTATGGAAACCAGACCGGGAAAAGTTATCGTATAGCATTACTTTCAACAGCACACTGTTAATGGCGATATAATTTATAACCATTTCCATATCGTAAAACCGTCGTTGCATTCTTGTACATTTTTAAAATTTTTTCAACAATCTCTTTCCCTTTCTCTGACTTTCCTCCAATTTTTCATTGACTCAGAGATCGAAAGTGTTCGATTCCGAGTGCAATGAATAAATTGCCAGGGGTTCCTGGAACCGTTTCAGTTTTGTACATTTATTAATTACGATTAAGCAACGTTAACCAAGCTCGGCAACAATTTCTTTCCCTTTCTCTGACTTTCCCCAATTTTTTCATTGACCCAGAGATCGAAAGAGTTCGTTCTCGAGTGCAATGAGTCGATGTCAGGGGTTCCTGGAATCGTCGAGGTGACTAAACGATTTCTGTTACATCAACTTAGGAAATCACGTTAGTGGGACACCGTAATAACGGTTTCTGGGTTATGGGCACCACAGATCACGGCAGTTACTGACGTCACAGGAAGATCAAAGTCTGTAACGCGGCATACCGGGACGTCCCACGGTATAAATCAAATCGGTCTCCGAAAAGTAAAAGGCATCGGTTTCAAACACGAAGGCCGTCGTCTCATTTCGATCGCTTCCTTCTACTTTCGCTGGAAGCGGTCCGCGCTTGTCGGACTTGTTAACGTTAGTGACGTAGCGATTTTCGCAACTATTACGCTGGTGTCGCCAATAGTTGCGAAAGCCCGCCTGCCCACGAGAACAGAAGCGTACGCCGCCGCGCAGACTACGTCACGTTTAATTTTCGGGGTCAAGTGCACAGCATTCAAGAAATGCCACGGAGTATGACTCCATACGCTTGATCCTCGATGCACCGGCTAGATCTTTTGTTATATAATGAACGGATCGCTATCTCGGACGCTGTATGCAACTGCACGATGCATTGGAAATTCGAGGGACTCGTGATCGATGTTTAGATCACGTTTACAGCCTGTTGATCGGTTGGAAAATGCATTCTCTTTTTTCTGCGAGTTCTTATAATTCTTATAATTTTTGATACTAATGGAGAAAGCAGTACGTGTGTCAATAATTAATCAATAAAATAATTTAACAAAACTCCAGAGATACATTCGATACGTGTTCCGTTACCGTAAGAATAGCATTGGAGCGTTTATTTGGAAAATTTGAATTATGCAACTCGAACTACAAAATTATTGCTTTAAAAAATGGAAACATTCAAAACGATCTCCTATTCTTCAATGTTCTTTTATTGATTCTAGTACGTGCGATACCTACACTCATTAGAATCACGTTCTCCGACAATAAATGTTTCTCCCAATCGCTACAACTTCGATAAAACTGATTGCTGTTGCAAAAAAATAAATCATGTACATTCTTCGAACGTTAACCAATGGGCATACCAAGTTTGAAATGATAATACTAAACGCTTCTCCTGTAACTAATTTGCATAGCCAAAAGTCACGTACTTAGTTAAGAGTTCAATGTAACGGAGGAATTCGAATTGCGTTAATAATGAATTCCTGTTAACAATTCGAAAATATTCTTACTACGGTATTGTTGACACAGTGATTTTTAATTATCCTCGACAACGATCAATACATTCGGCACCGAGGTTGGAAGTTATTTGGACATTTTGGGTCTAAAACGGTGCAGTCCAGTAATTATTGACGTATTGAGCTGCGTGATCCGATTATCTCGGGTAACCTAAAATTGCGCTTCCAGGGTATTAAGAATTAAGAACCCTATTAAGTAAACCCGAGGGGTTAAACCTACGATTAACGTCGAGAGTGCAGTGTCATAAAAAGGGGTAAACACAAGCAGGAAGACCGAAAGCGCATGGTTTAACGGTTCAACTGGACTCGACGCCACATAATCGTCACGCCTTTTCTTCTATTATCCGGCTCTTACAGGATTATTTCGGAAAGTACGCGTGCCAATTCCAAAGTCTGGAAACTGTGACCTGTAGGCCGGTGAGGCTCGCAGTGGTTGCTATTCAAGTGGCACAAGCTGATTCCCCATTTCAGCCTATAAAAGGTGTTTGGAAATTTCTTCCGCATCCGGAAATGGGAGATTCCTGACATCGTTATGCCGACCTTTACAAAAATGGCGTCCGCAACTTTGTTTAGGAGTGATTAACGAAAAACACGGACCAAAAGCGAACCCACTTATCGAATTAAATAATTTTAACAGTTGTGCTAAGTTTGTGCTACATTGTGCTCCAATATTATAACTATAATATAAAAAACAAGACCACAAATTGAGAAAAACGATATTTTGAGTGGCCCCCACTTTTTATTTTTTTCATTTTTCTCAATTGTGCTAGGATTGTGCTAAAGTATATAGGGTTGAACCCTGTATACAGCTAAATTTATAAAAATAGAGAATCGAAAATAACAGGAGAATTGTAAAATTTTGTTTTTTTTTTGTTATATATTTGTTTGCTTTATGTTCTAATAAATCTCACATGAGATTTTCTTAAAAAAAAAAAAATTTGTAAAATTACGATCGGCAGCACAACTGTTAAAATTATTTAATTCGACAAGTGGAGGGCTAACTTCTAGGAGGTTGCTACGCGAGACCTGTCGCCGAGTCGGGAATAAGGGAATAAGAGAACATCCAGGGAAAACCCAGAGCACCTAGGGGTACAGGTAGCGAACTCGCTGGCAACAAGTTGTCCTTAAAACTACAGTTTACCTGAGCGATTACTCTTCCAGTGACGCTCGGAGTGTCAAGTTCGTAGAGTTCAAGATTCTATTCTTGAACTCTATTCGATTCAGTAAAGTCGTCATTTAAATAATTTCAAATAAGTTAAAATCGTATAGTACAATAATAAAAAAATTCTCTTCGTTTTAAAAGTCAGCGAATAATTTTGTGTCTCACTGTGGCTAATAAAATACTTTTCGTACAGCTTGGTCTGTGTTTTTCGGTGGAGCATTTCGTCTTGTCGATAAATAGTTCAAACGTCGTTCGACAATGTAATAATGGCGTGAACGTTGCTCGGAAATTATTGCGAAGAAAACAATGGATTACGTGACTTCGAGGTTTCGATAAGAGAAAACATTGTTTCTCGGGTATCGCGTGAACCAGAAAAAATATCGAATGGAGCAACCTTATAAGAATTTCCGCCGATACGTGACTATCTCGTGAAGAAAATGTACGAACGCAGTTCCCTTGGCTTTTGTTCACGTGTAGTCAACAAAGTCACGTGTAGTTTCGATGGACCCGTCGTGACTTATGCGGATACTATGTGGTGGAGATAAATATGGATTACTATGAAACGCATCATGAACACGTGATTCAGTTTTTTTTCGGAACAATCAACACGTGAATACAATCCACCGCATGTCCTTTCGCGTTTGCGACGAATTCAACAGATTTCGACGAAGCGAATAATCGAGAATCAACAAGCTTTTGATTGAAAATGGTACGATCAACTCGGACGATTCTCATTTCTCACCCATTTTTGCTTTACTCTTTAAACTAATAAACTTCGCTTCATTTATCACGTCAGAGAAATACATGTATTATAGTTACATTATGTTTCAGACGTAAAATTTACTCTTGAAAATGATCCACATCAGCATCGAAACTTTGAGTTTTTGAATTAATTTGTAAAATTGCTAGTGTTTATTTCACTGATCGAATCTGTGCCCTGATAACATCACGCAATTACTTGTTTGAAAGTTTGGAAACTTCGATCTCCGATAGATAGCTGCGAGATTAGGTCACGATACATCCGACCAGGTGTAGCATTTTAATTTATACGGGATCGTACGTGACCGTCCTCACGCACTTTGACTGTGGGTCCATTAAAGATACCGTTTTCCGTGCTACACACATGTGTGGCTATCGCGCATTATATGGAATACTGCATCAGCATTATAATTCCCAATGATAACACAGAGATTTAGGTATACGTGCTCCGTTCGAGCAATGTTGAAGACCAACGTAAAAGTTCTAATGTTACATCGTTATCAGTATCTCTGAAACTTCGCATTGTAAATATTTGTCGAACTCGCTTCCGTATAAATGTTTTGAAAACATTCAATCATGATTTTATCGTACCAATTAAAAATTACATTTTCCGAATGTTCAGCGAATTCTTCAAGACAACCGCTGCGCACACTTCCATTTATTTTATAATTTCTCGTTTTCAAGACTATATTGGATAGTTTCGACCATTCAAATGTGACAGCATCTTCAAACTTTTCTAATGTAATTACTGTGTGTTTTTCACTCGCTAGTCTATCTAATTATGCAGATTCCGCATACCCATAAATTAGGCATTTACGGAATCTCGGAAAAAGAAGCGCGTACGAGGATGAAAATTGCGTACGCTTCTACGAACGCCGTGCGCGAATTCTAGAAAATTCGATCAAAACGCCGTAAAAATTTACGAAACAGAAAAGTCATAGATAACGCGCGTCAGCGACCAGTTTACTCGCTATTTGCATGTTAAGATTTTCCATCTGGTTGAAACTCGCTGCGCTAGGGTTAAGTGATGACTAGTCGACTTTACGGGGAAAACGCGCGTGCCGCTCGTGGACATCATCGAGGGAAAAAATGAGAGCGCGGCCACATGGGCGGATTAATCAGTGAGTCAAAACGGTTTTATTGTTTCTCAGGAGTCGGGCTTGTTTTCCGTCAAAAACCGAGCGGATGCTGGGACAGTCGGCGAACTCATCCCGATGATTTTTGCTGGTATCTGACGCATAGTACCGAGACAGGCGTTATGCGAATTAACATCGTGTTACACTATTATTCCCGCAGCCGTGCAACGTCGAGTAATGCGTGCCCTCAGAATCGATAACTGGTTCGATGGAAGTGGAACACAATCGTCAGAATTGTGCAATCTGATTGCTGACTGTTAAGTGAAATATTGCTTCAAGCTAAAGCGATACGCATCATCTCCCCATGCGGAATCATTTCATATTTCAAATATGCTTCACCGTGCAGTGCTTCAATTCCAAACGTGCACGTAGCTGACAATGATTTTCACGTGGACCAAGGAGCCGAATTACAAGTTAAAACAATTGTTACGCGATCCCAAAACATTCCTGAATAAGCTAACAATGTTGCAGAATGTTATGTACAGGGTGTCTCAGCCAAAGCAGGCTACCTAAATATCTCCTTTATTTTTAACGACACGAATTATGGTGTAATTTAAATAGTATCGAAGAAGAAATATCATAGAGTTCGTCGTACCCTCTGTTCCGGGGTAGGTTTTCGGATGTTTGTAGATGGATGTAACCGGTCGAGATATCGCGGGGTCGGTATTACGCGATCGAATTCATGGCGCGTACACCGCGGCGTATTCCCCAGAAAAACGAGGTTTGACTGGTCCAAGTGAAAAAGGCGGGAGCAATTTTTCGAAAGAGGCAATTATCGATTCGTGTGGTCCCCGCGATCGCGACCGTTGCAAGAAGCGGATAGAGACATCGGCCACATTCCAGGAGTACGAAAGGCACGCCAAGAACCCAATAGGGACCTCGGGCTTTCCTGTCTTTCTTTATCTCACTCTTATACTGTGACCATCTTTGCTGTCCGTTTTGCCCTTTCTGTTTAACATTTCGGCCGCACAAGGACCACCCAGACACCACTCTCGTTGTCTGGCGCAATATTCAATACCCAAGAGCTATATCAGCCGCGCGTGGCCCAAAGAAACAGATAGCGGGGACAAAATCGCATCCGGAGGATGTTCCAACACTTTCCGTTACCTCGCCAAAAAATATATTCCGACTTTTTGCCCCAGCATATCTTCTCGCTCGAACCAACGGCTCCGTAAACCACCCGCCATTTTCGGAAACTCATGAGTTCTTCGATGAATACGCAATACAATGGATGTGGTTAGGTCGTGAAGGGGGCGGAGAGGATCACGCATACAAAAATCCAAGAGTAGTTTCACAGCGTGTTTACAAAAAAAGTAAACAGACGCCGCGCGGATCAGCGTTACGTTGCCGCGGAGTGTACAAGAACACGGAAAATTCAATACAGTATGGGCAATAGTTTTTCGCGAATATCTCGAAAACTAAAAGCGACCCCCCTATATTGGAAAAGGAAAAAGTTGTTCAGAACGTGTTGCTGCATAACATATTAAAATTTCATCAAAATCGGAGTAGGCAGACCTTTTCTATATAACTACCGAAATTTTTTATGAGAAAAACGTATGAGTTGGATCTTGAATCTTGGTTTGTGTTCGGGGCCCCATTTTCCCAAGTTGTCCATGGTAATACGACACTGCGTAGAGTGATCCGAAAGATATGCATAAAATGGATAACACGGTTTTTTACAGTTCAAAATGTTCTTGATCAAATTTCCAAAATATTTCTCGAAGTAAGAAAAATTACCTTCTTTAGTTCGAGTCGTCCTTAAAAAAAAATAGAAATGTCCCAATAAAATCATCTGTCGGAGTTTTCTTTTAATTAACTCTTGAAAGTCACTTAGATGTCGGGCTACTACAACGCCAATCCGGTGATGCAGAATAGAAGTTGCGGAGGTGTATTTTTATAATTAATTGGATTGATTACTTGCGTCGAGACCTGCACGCTCGCTATAACGAACATCGTTCTACATGGTGCGATTCCCTATTTCTAGACATCGGTGCTTTATAAAAACAAAACCATAACTTGACAATTAATACAGAATAAATAAATTATCTAAGTTTAGGACTGGTATAATTTCTCCTTCAAATTGCTTCTAATATGCTTCTATAAATACGACTCTGTTATCAGCTAATTACCCAACCGTTACCTAACCTCACCCGTTCATGTCAACGCGCGATTTTCCCCGAAGAAATCGAAAACGTTTCAATAAAACGCGTTATCGAATGCGATCGATGACGAGTGAACGAATCGCTGAAATGCTTCGATTTCGAACGTGAATTCTCTCCAGTTTGGCCACGCGAACGGAATCGGGACCGCGAATGGCGACATTGTTTCACGCCGACACATAATACAATGAAAAATGAAACAGCTTACCGGAGCAGGGAAGAGAGTTTAGCATCGAGGCAGCGGCGACTTAAAAATTTTCTGAGCCGTAAACTCAACATTCATTTATTGGCGTGTTCCTGTCACCGAACGTTCTGTCGGCTGCGAGAAGATATATTTACCACACGGTTTCGCGCGCGATGCCGGCGAACAAGATTCGCGAACGCGTTTCCATGCAGAATTATCGGCGAATTTTGACGAGTGCAGCGATCGATGAGGATTAAAAGGATGTTAAATTGACACTGGCCCGTGGACATGTGTCAATGAGAACGGCGGACGCGAAAGAAGGTAAACAAAAGAGCAGCAGTGACAGTTAGGTGTGAGTAGAATCGTGTCGCTCTCGTGAAAGATATGATAAATTATTATTCGCTTCTGCAGTCGCGTTTCAAGAAATTACTTCTGCTTACAGAAAGCTTATCCTCCACTGAATAAATATATGAATTATTTCTCAATTTTTTACTCTCGATTCGCGCGAGTACATGTTCGATCGAAATTTTTTTCGGGATTTGCAATTATTTTGAGCTCGCAAAATTTCAGATGGAAATAACTATGATTTTACAGGAGGATAGTACCCCTGAATGCGGCTCGATGCTCTGGTAACAGTCATTGATATTGTCGCCACGAATCCACAAGCCTCGACGTAGTAAATATGTAGTACCAAGGTCGAGACGGGTCTTTGCCGTTGTAAGTGAATTATATTTACACAAACATTTACTGTTTTCGGGGGTTCCACTATCGAGCTTACTATGCCATTCATGCCGTGACTCCTCCGATTTCAATTCGTGGACACAAAATAAAACTATTGAATTTATCCACGCGCAATAACAAATTTAGATCGCGTCGGAGAAAACAATGTCAATCGACTTTTTCGAATTCATTTCGAATTTAATCGAATTTAATTTGATCCACATCAGAATCGAGTACTTTAATTTTCCGGGTCCCATGGAAATCACCGACACGAATTTCCCCGACACGGTTTTCACCGACTTCAGAGTTGACCGACAATAACTTTGGCCGACAACACTTTTAACCGATAACGACTTTGATCGACACCAGATTTCACCGATAACAAATTTGACCCACACGACTTGAGACGACCACCTCAGTTAGCGAAATTTGTTGTCGGTCAAAATCGTTATCGATTAAAGTCGTCGGTCAAATTTGTTGTCGATCAAATCTGGAGTCGGTGAAATGTCGTCGATGAAAACCGTGTCGGGGAAATTTGTGTCGACGATTTCCATGAGACCCAATTTTCCAGGGAATCATTCGGTGATCTGAGACGCGTAGTAGATTTACGCACGATTTATAAGTTATCATAAGATCGACAGGTAAACAGGAGTGGACGCGGGCCGGTATTGTTTTCGCCGGAAAATCCTAGGTTCGGTTCACCGGACGGTTCGGTCGGGTGAACAAAGGATCGTCGTCATTTTGCAAGACTCACAGGCGGCATTCCACGATCCGTTGCAGCGTAGATCCTCGGGCAATGAGTCCCACGCCATGGAACATTCACGTCGCGATCACGTTCGAGCATTTCACTCGGCGTACGTTATCCGACCGTGAATGTCGTTTGCACGATCGCACACTCGACCACGCACTGCCGCGTCTTTTCTCGCGGCACGAGTCCCGATCAGCTGTCTCGAGCTACTGGAAAATCGGGAGCACGATCGCAGTCCTGCGAACTTATGGCAAACCGACGCGTCACCTGGACGGATTTCTACAGGGTGATTTAAAGGGCAGTGAACCCGAAAGCCACTAACGAGCGATCGTACAGGGAAACGCGTTTGTTTTCCGGCTACACTTAAATGTCGGCAAAGAGGTCAAGCTGTGTGTACACACAGCTGGTATCTCGCCAGATATTACCACCGTGATTTACGTCATTATTGTTATTCGCAGCGAGATATGTTTTGACGGGGATTACATGAATTCGAGAGACGCACGTGCTGGTGTTATCAGCTTTCTCGTAGGTGGATCATTTTATGCATCAATGGATGTGGCTTTCCATTCTCTATGAAAAAGTATTTACCTATCTACATATGTCGTAAAATGATGAATTCAGGAGATATTTTAATTTGAATATTGTCGTTCAATCAAAAATCAAAGTTGACCTTTCACAAGTCTTTCAAAAAACCAATACCACCTGTTAGTGCATGTTTTGATACCATTTAATCTCTATTTCCTAATCGATTTGATCGATCCGGATGCATTTCCGCAATCGATCAACAAGTGTAAACAGTACTCGTTGAAGCGTTTCCTGACTTTTTTCTCGAATTACGTTTGCCTCGACTTTGCTATAAAAGAATATTTAATAACGTTACACAAGAAACTAACAGGAAACTTTTAAAGTCATTACGACGTAATCACGAGCATTATATTGATGCAGCTTCTGTAAATCAATCTTAACGATTCTAAATGTGAAATTCAATTAGCATACGCTCGTCAACAATTTATGCGGTAACTGTTGCGCCGATTAAATCATTTTCTTAAGAGCTCCTGCGGTGTTAAAAAAAATGATTTCTTCCCACCACCATCATCGTCCGCTGATGAAACCAATATTCCACGGCGTGTCACGATCTATAAGAATCCCAGCATCGTTTCGTGGAATCGTATAGCAATCTCGGCGAATCGTCGAGTGCATGCCGCGCGTAAACACGTTGCGGACGGTTTGAATCCGCTTATTAAAAATTTATAGCGTCGGGTTGCATAGAACTCGCGCGGTGAGTTCGACGCCACGGAAAGCAGCTCGTCGATGATTCGTAGAGGTAAACCGTTCGAGCGGGGGTTATTTTTAACATGGTCTCAAGTAGAGTTTCGGCGGTGCGTCCGATTAGCTGCATCCGTGGTCGTTGAATTGTAAACGAGCGTCGAGCCGCGAGTTCCTTCGTTCTCGCGTTTGATTCACGCTCGCCTTCGGCTCGTCTGGTCGGTCAGGCCTGTCTGCTATTATTTTTAGCGCGTGATCGAGAAGCCGCGAGGAGGAAAGAACAGCGAGAAAAGCATTCGCGAGACGACCGCAATGTCGGCTCCGAGCGCGTTAGGTCATCTCGCGGGCTTGGCTCGCATAATTAGCAGCCGTTCTGTCACCGAAGCATGTTCGACCGATCGCGATCTGTCTACCGCACCCTCCTCGACCGATCATCTGCCTGGTATGCCCGCGAAACCCGCCTGGTCGCAGCTGGGAACGCGGGATTTGAGAATCGTGACCTATAAAACCTGTTGCATCCTGCATTTTCGCCCTGCAGTTCGCTTGGCAATCGGCAACAAGAAATTTCACCCTTCACTTCGCCATTTCCCTACTTTTGCCATCCTCTTTTACATGTTGCTCTCGGCTAATACATAATTAAGTTGCCCACAAATGCGTGTTGATATATAATACATTATGATCAATCATAAAACAGCCAATTTGCAAGTTATTTGTACATTCTCCTCAACGTTTACATTATTTTTCAAAAAATGTTAAGGAAAATATACCAATAATTGGCAAATTTGCTGTTTCATCAATGATTCGGTGGCGCAATTTTGGAAGAAATCTAGCAATGAGAAAATCCAATGTTTGATCGAGTAGTGAATCAAAGTGACTGTAACGTGACTATTACATTTACCTTGAATGTAAGTACAAGGTCCAAAGTGACACATGGGGAAACTTCTGCTTTCGATACTCGAATATCTAAAATCTTCGATTACTGCGAAGATGATAGCGATATTTTTGTTAACTGATCAGAAAGACACTGACTAAAGAAAAGTACCGTGTGGTTTTCCCAGGTGTGTCATTACAGTGCTACCTTGCTTAGGGGCAACTCTTGCCGATAGACAATTCAGGATCTTATAAATACATTTTATCAAAATACCGCATCTATATCCGCCTTCTGAAGGTAGGAATGTTTTCAGAATGTGCAACGCGGATGCATCCGGTCTGCAAATTTTTATTTCCTTTCATTCATCTTTCTATTAAATTAACAAACATCGAGTTCGTAGGTGCATTATTTAATACTTCATTAAAAAAATTCGGAATTGTTGCCTATCCATTGTTCAAAGACTATGGAATATTTGGAATGTTCTGTCTAGTTGTAACCGATATTTTTTTTCGCAATGTCATTGCTGTATTAAAAAGAAAAACCACAAGACTTCGTGACAATCACACTATTTGTTTTTATAATTAAAATGAGATTCTTTTGTATAGCGTACATTTATCGTTGAGTAAAGTGCGAACTATTATGTCAGAGTGAGGGAAATGACGAATGTTTAAAAATGAAGTAATTTTCCGGCGCCGGGTTATGTCTATGTCTGTACGGTTGTTGTCAAAACACTTTCCAAGAATGTTCGCTTAAAGTTCGACGTCAGCTTCGAGACTATGACGATTCTCCTGTCTGATGGAAATTACGTTATCTACGTCACAACGAGGGACTTCCTCGAAGAAAAAATAGTCTTAGAAGATAAAGATGCAGGTTTCAATTTATGGCGAAGTTTTTCTCGACGATGAAATCATTTCGCGATGTCACTACGGATAAATGATTGAGCGAAATCTTGAACGAAATCGGCACGGTAACACACTGTTTTGATATCTTTATGTAAAATACAAATTTTCCACCCAAATTGCAACGAACTGAAGTGAAATAGAAATTGATTTTCTTTCTTAATGTGGTCAATAGATAGGAAATGATGTAACAGTATTTTTAACTTTTTGTTTTGTATGCATAAATTGCATAAAAATAAAATGCATAAAATGCGCTGTCTAGTGATCATAATATCGTGTGACGGTAAACGATGGGAATTACAAATTCAGCTCATTATCCTCGTCATGAAAGATTCACTCAATTCGTTAACATTTTGTAAATATTTGAATGTGAATTTATGTGCGCGTTTGAGATGGATGTGGATTCTCGAAATGCTTAATCAAGGAAAGAATGGTACTAATTAACGGCTCACGAATATTACGCTTGAAAATCATAAGTGTGACATTTTACTCTGCTGACGCAACTTCCACTCACGTGAATTATTTCCATGTAGCGTCATGACAACTTCGTCATTGTGGATTTTCTTAGCTTCCGTGAACGAATTGAGTGTACGCATAGGAAACGCATAACACCGGACATTTCTATTTTTCTACTTTGCTGAAGACAGGATCATCATATTTATTTTAACGCTTTCGCGGTTTCGTGGTTAAACATTCACCAATGTACACAAATTCGAACTGATTTTGATTCGAAATATAACAACTTTATTAGTTGTTATCTGTCAGACGTGTTATTATTGTGACGTTCATTATGAGGAAAACGCATACGAACTGATTGAGATTATTTTCATAATTCACGCCGAGACGGCTAGGAATTATATAATTACTGCACTTAATTAATAAATTACGATCCTCAGCTTACCTTAACTCTCAAGATAGCCGCTCCGAAGATGTTTATCGGCGAATTCTGTAATCAGAAAAGTAAAAATCATTTTTCATTTGCATCGATCACGTGTGTAGCATCTTTAATTACGTAATACACACGATACACTACGATACGTGTACACTATTTGTTGCTCTATTAGTAACTTGACATTGACACAACGAAGATTTAATTGCTAATAATTCGTAATGGTCATAATTAGATGGCAGGTTGGCTTCGCTACCTCATATTGAAACCTTGTCTGTGCAATCATCGCTGCAGGCTAAACCACATAATCGAGGAATACCCCTAGCATGTTTATCTTACGATTTCTCACATTCTCCGAGAGCCAGATTTACCGCTGCAGTAATATGTGCACAAGAAAAATCCAGTCATCCTTCAATTGCAATACGCGAGTATTGTTCGTCTATTTATCACGTTCCTATCACAAATATACATTTTATAAATGTATTCATGCAAACAGATACAAATACACTTTGTATTTAACACTACATACATATAGTTTGATCGAACCTTTACGCCGTTAACATCAATATTCTTTGTTCAACCAATTAACGATCGATAGAAAAGAAAATTTATCATGGAAGGCGAAATAAACACTGCAAACAAAGGTTTTTTTGCGTCAATGCCAAGACAGTTTGGATTCGAAACTGTAAGAATTAAAAAAAATTGATCGAACCATTAATCCTGTTGTTTGGAAAAAAATCAAGTCGTTCGGTCCAATCTTAGAAAGGTTATCGTGTTTACAGAAACGTCGCTGGACGTGAAACGGGGATCACCAGTAGCAAATCCCTCGCCGGTGTCCGCGATCCCATGAGGAGATCCGCGTCACCATTGAAACATAAACCATAGTGAGACGGTCTCACGGCTGCAGCTGATAAGACAAGGCGTTCGAAAGCTGCACAACTTCCGCTAGCGAAGCTTCTATCGTCGATTCAATCGATACAGCTGAGCGCGGGCATGAATGAACATGCGAACGATGCCAGTGGGTTCTTTCGCGTTCATGGTGTAGTGGTGGCGCAATCGCATAGCATAGAGAAGCGTGTGCTGTGCTGACAATCTTATCGGGAGAGCTGGACAGCCGTTGGGTGAATGGACATGGGCTAACAAAGGATGGAAACACTGGGGAAAACGAGAACGTGGCCTGATCCCGAGAGGAATGCGCGTCGCCGAACTTAGGCACAGGTGCACCCCACGGGAGAGGGTAACACGAATCCTGCGACCTTTCGCAGCCTATCCGCTGCGACCTGCTTGCTCCGGATGAATCAGCCGAGAGGAAATGATCCACACTTGTGCGCAGACGATCCCAGAGCTAACTTACAGCCTCTCGAACCGCAAGAGAGATTCGCGGATCTCTGTTATCTCCGAAGCTGACTTTTAAGCTGCCTCTTCCTTCCTGTTCAATAAATCGGTTCGAATAAACAACAGGTTTTTTCCGAAATAAAACGCCCCACACGCGAAAAATTGTGGTTCGACGCCCTAATGACAGGAACAAAATCTCGAAGTTATTTACAGAGATCTTAGTTCTATTTGATAATATCAAGATCTATTTGATAATATATTATGGTTTTCTATTATTATAATTCGTTTGCGGGTCTGATTGGAAGCTAATTATTATTTTGTGTACCAGAGTTCGCACAACAATCTTCTATTTCGATACAATTTCGTCCCTTATCTATCAATCGTCGGTGACGTCTTCAAAGGAAACGGATCCTCGCGTTATCAGCGTGTCATAATACTTCTCCGCGACGAATATCGTCTTACAGGCGACCATCTGTTCGCTACTTCTCGCAATGACTGAGCGATTGCGTGCAATTGATACTCCGTTCCTCAATCACGCGCTCGTATTTTCATTCATAAACTCGCGGGTTCGAGAAACCGAGTATCAACGTTCAAACATTTTATCAAACGCATCGTAGCTACCGCCTTCCCGGGAAATATTCAAATAATTTGTCTAAGGAGAGGCAGGACCCGCTATATATGTCACGATTTTTGATAAATAAAAATATTATCTGTCAGTCACCTGTGACTAACATTGAACTTTTCGTTCAGACTTTTCGCAATTAAATTAAATTTTTAAAATTGCATTTTATTAATTTTTGGCATCATATCACAGTTGTACTTAAAAAATAATATTTCGCAAATCGGATATCACGGACTAAGTAGAAAGAAAGGCAAGATGAAAAAAATTTTAATAAAAATTTTGACAGAATATAAACACAACTATACAGTTATAAGAAATATGTAGTACAGAGGTTTGAAATTAGAAACTTTGATTCTCATCGCTTTTCGAAGATTCGATGCTTCGAAGGATAATTACAGCCTTAGTTCGGATTGCATCGCGCAAAATGAAATTGGTGATTCGATTTTCGATCGGGAGCACAGCTGGCAACAGGTTTCGGTATTTCTTGTGGGAGCTGGGTTAAAACGGGTCTTCGATGTTTCATGCAGCGCGTATGCAATGACGAAATTTTTAGGGTTACTTTTTAAGGAGGAGAGGATGCCAACGGGATAGTGCGTCCCGCCGTTGAATCATCATCCCGGCTCGATTCTAGGAATGCTCCATTCATCTCGGAGCAATGTCTCGGACGCGGAAACCGAAGGTCTTGCGGAATCGACGAACCCACTCGCGGAAGGAACGCTTTTCTGGCCTCATTCTCACCGCGCGTAGGCTGAATTCCGTAGACGATTACGATCTCGAGGTCGAATCATTCTCGTTCACGTCTGACGAATTTTGGGAATTCGTCACCTGGTTCCTACATGGTTTCCGACACGTAACGTTACTCGCCGTATACAAGAGCTTATATTTAGACAGATAATTGGGTTGCTCGATAGCTTTATGCAAACAGATATTTTTAGACGATGATTTCGAACGATCGGGATCCTACAGATATTTTCACACTGATTTACGGATCTTGTTACAAGCTAAATTTAATTGCCTATCAATAGTTTCGTGTAATGTAGAGAAATTTGGATTGTGAGGATCTTTTTTGTATCCTAAATAAAGTAGAAATTTTTATACTGCTACCATCATATTTTGATACATGCAGTATTTTAGAGAAGTTTCATCATCATACTTTCATCATACTTCGATTACGATAATTTATTCAATTTTACATGCAGTTCTTTAAAAAAGGTTGGATTAGATACAAATTCTATTGTATTGTAAAGCTTCTGTAATCCTAAAAAAATTTTCTAAATAGTTTCCTCTTCGTTCGATAATAACTGACCGATGCATGTACAATTCAGCGTACGACGATTTCAATTATCGCAGCGTAAATAGTGGTCACTGTATAATCGATGACTCAAAATCTGTAGTACGTTTCATTCTCGTAAATGAACACCGTCCATTCATGCTTTCCTATAAAGTTCTTCAGCTACTTGCCCGCCGGGATCATTGCGCAACTTCGTTCTTAGTTCATTGGTAAAAACCCATTCGGATCGCACCGACAAAAATATATCTAATTCGATAGAGAGTATTGTTGGTAACGTTTCCGAGTACTGGAACGTTCGCTAAAAGTCTTTCAGGGAAGACTGTCGCCAAATAAATAGAAGACTTATTACCTTTTACCTGGCAGTATTACGTCAGGTTTAAAAAGTAGCACCGATGATTGTCCCATATTTCAAACCGTTGGGAATACCATTAAGCAAAAAGATGACGTTCCATACTACGAGATCATCGACGCTCACGGTAACCGTTCTAACGTTTTCAAATTTCTTTTTGAAGCAAACAATGTTCAAACATCAAGCAGTTTGTGCTTGTCGTAATGGAGAGGCGCGAGACAAATTTTCAAATCCATCATTTCGATCCTGATATACATACAGAGTGGTTCATCCAAATATTTCCTTCACTCTTTGACGTGAAACACATCTTTTTATGCATTCCGAATGGTATCGATGGACGAATATGTAACAAATGCATTTTTAGACGACGCTCATATTTTCGGATTTTTTGAAGTTACTAGGAAGTGTGCACAGTCTTCGTGCAAGCCTGAAAGCACTGAAAGATATTTCAGACATTTTTGTGTCTATTTTCAGGTGGACCAGTCTGTACTACAAAATCGAATCCGATCGGAAGGAAGCGAATGAAGATCGTAACGGAATGCGTAACGAGTCACACACCGGATCTCACAATCAGCCAATGGCAGTGAATCATTACCGGTAAATTCCGCGGACGTCGGGGATAGCCATTTGTTGGACCGCCGCGCCGCACCGTTCGGTACATGTTTAGTCACGATTCCCTTTCTGGACTCATTGCGTAAGATCGAAAATCCCGTTACAGGCGTTTCGTGTTCTGGAGAATTTCGTGTTGGGTGACCGCTGATTATTTTCACCTGCAACTAAATTTCTCCACTCCGTACATTTTTTGGGTCGCAAATCACCTACTCGTATTTTTCGTTTCTTCCAGTATCAACCATTTGTACTCGAAGGTATTTTAACTTTGGCGATTAAACTTTTGATCCGACCTAGAACAATTCCATTGTATACGATTTTTAAAATTTTATTCTTTTGAAAAATTGATATTTAAATGTTTAATGCTTCGTGGGGAATTCGACAACGTTGCATCGTAGCCAGGTAGCTCCGTTCCAGCAGCCGGTGCTCTCTTTCAAAGAAACTCACCTTCGATTCCCGATCGAGGTTGCATCTTATCGCTGCAGCGTTGCAAGTTACAACACGCTCGGTGTAAAGCCATTAATTTCTGAACAGTCACTCGGCCGAAGGTGACGCGCAGAGCAAAAAAACGAATAATACAAGGATTTTTCCCGTTGTCTGCGAGACAAGGAATCCTCGACGACATTTCCCTGCTCGAAAATCAGCTCGGCTCGAGAATAACGCTCGCGATTCTCACACTCGGCGTGGATTCTCGTCATTTTTAGCACATTCTGCCACACGGACCCGGACCGTTTTGAACCGGTCAGTGACGCGCGACTATACTGCCTCCGATATTACCGGCTCGCGTGACGAATTAGCATACCCGTATCATTCCTTGTTTTTTTTCACCAGTCCATAAAGTCTGCCGCGAACGTGAGCTCGATTATGTTGTGCCCGCGGAGGATCGTAATATGTAAATAGTGGATTTTTTTGTGAAACCGTAGCGATATTCGCCGAAAATTTTAGCTACGGTCACCTGTGAATGAACGCTTCGAACAGCATGCCGGGCGAAATTACTATTCGCAGATCGCTACTTAATTTACCAGGTGCTACGTCTATGGGAAGACTCGCAGCACGGTTGAAAATTTCTCGATGCTTCTTGAGAAAATAATTTCTTATGTTAGCTTCGTAACATGCATTAACTTTTACATACATTCAGCTGTATGTAAAGTGGTTCAAATAAACTTGAATGTTAATTGAGAAATACTATATTTTTGTGGTATATAAGCAGGTAAAGGAAGGTTGTAAGGAAGGTCACCTTCGTTTCTAACGAAATATCGTAAATTCAACAAAAATGTATAAGAAACAGTACTACGTTTTCCTCTATCATTTTTTTCTAATATTTACTATTAAAAGAAAATGCTGGCTAGTAATAGCCTCAACACCCTGTATACTTCATCATTTTTCTAAATAGTACACTGTAAGCTATAATGTATGCTATATGAACCAAGCATGGGTTACGACATCAATAAATAAATAAAATAAATACTTCGATTTTTAGATATCTTAGGGCATCAGAAATGTTATTGTTGCGTTTAATTTCGTCAATTCACTGGACCAGTCACCGTGTACGAAAAAATCTGAGACTGTATCCGAATCGCATCGTTCCGATGACAGATAAACGTGCTCGTCATCGCACACGTGTAGCTTTCTAAATAAATTTAGTCTACGGAGCGTTATGTAAATTCACACCTTCGTGGACTAAATTAAAGGAGGAGTTAATTTTAGACGCGCCTCGATCGTAAAACGGCTTCGGTTGGCTAAAAATAACGTTCAGACTTGTTGTTAAACCGAGTCTGATTCATAGTCGCGAGATAGAATAAATAAATTAGTCGTAGAATCTCTGCAAAGTAAATTCGGGTGAGAAATCATAGTTCCGAAGTTCAAACGATAGCTTCGCATAATCTGCTGCAGACTATAAGCCCGATCACGATTGCTGAGTCATTGAGGGACACCGAGAAACCAGCTAGAAAGTGTCTGAGTAAGCAGATCATCTCCCTCGTGGATCCAGTGCACCCGCGCATGATTGTACTGTGAATGAAGCGATCACGGTTTATCAGTGGCGTTCGAACACCGCCTGGGACGATCAAGCGTGTTATTAAACTAATTTAAGGTGGCCGTCTCGCGTAAACGTTGCAAATATTTACAATTTTCAGGAATTTTTTTCAATTACATATTGGCCCTTACGTTATAATTTTGACTTGTAACCTGTTCAGCTATTCTTTCGTCATACGGAACGATTTTATTAATCGGGATCAATGAGAATTGTGATAATTTGCGATAATTAATGTTCGATCGTTGATGAATAATCAATGGATATCGATGGAACGACGATGATATTGATTCGGTGATCAGGAGTTACAGCCAACTCGAAGAATACACTCTCGCTAGACGGTCGACCTACTTCGAGACGCGTTTGGACCAGTCTTTGATCCTACGCGCAGGTTCCGACCTGTTTCCTTCTACACATTCAATCATCGGATAATCGCTTATTATATTCACGTTCCGAGGGCGCGCACAAAAGGATCCGTTTTCCCTCTTCAATGTTTGCCGTATCACTCTCCTCCCGCGGCTCGTTTCTAAATATTCCTTTTATTATTATATGTATTTATATAATATATTTATATAACATAATTATATAATTATTATATATATTTATATTTATATAATTATTATATATTTACATTTACATATAATTATATTTATATACATTTACATATAATCGAGTGAATTTTGATTTCTGTCATATTGAAATGCAGTCGAATAGCATTTAATTTTCAAAAAACGTTCCGGCAAAATTTTGCAATCTGACAATTGCACGCTGAATGAGTTTTAATCGGCGAGCACGTTCAGCGAGTATTTCGACAGTTTTGTTTTCCCTGCGAGTCGGATGCGCAATTTTCCGGCATAAGCAATGCCGTGCAAAGTGCAGGTGCAACACCGGATCGTCCGTCAATCTGAAGTGTAACCAAGCGTTTGCCATGGTAAATCCCCGGGCGTGTGGTTTGCTTACACGCGCGCGGAGGAGGCACGAGAGTTGAATAATACCGGCGGATAAATTTATTACGTACGTCGACGGCTTCTGTGGCACAGTGTTCGCGTCGTTATCTCGCGTTTCTGACCTCTTTCTTTCTTTCGACGAGGAACCGTTGCGTCCTAGACCAGATTATGCAACCGGTTATCATCGATTACGCGCGTCACGGCAAGGACGTAACCGCGATGACGTTCACGACAAATTATAGTGCGTTGGGAACTTCTGGTTACTGATCTCGCTTACGAATTTCGCGATGCGCGCTGCGTTATCTTCGATTTGTTTACTTCTCTTGTCGTTGGCGACTTTGTTGGGTAAATGCAGATTAAATTTTCTTTCCTATCGATCGTAAATCGATTTAACAAAGAATAACGATAACGGCGCAATGATTCGATCAAATTGCTACTCAAAAGCAATTTTGCAATATATGAAAATAAAATTAACATCATTATTCTTTCATATACAGGGTGCCTCGCAGTTCCATCAACATCCGGAAATCCGGTTGCTTTCGAATAATCTCAGGAACCTCCCATTTCAGGATGTTGAAAGAATTTTGAGACACCTTGTATTGTTCGTCTTAGGAACCTTAATCAATGGCTAGAATAAGTGCGCCAAATTGTTGCAAATCTGAAAATCTCTTACTGAACAATTTGTTTCCACGATTCAGAGTGACTCGACGAAACCGCGGATACTATTCTTGAGTCACACGTTCTAAAATTATACGTTTCTTACTTCGATTAATCATAGTGGATTTATGGAGATGTAACAGTGGGGTTTAACTGATTTTACTTGGTAAGTAACATTGATGAATTCTAATGCTGCCGTTACCGATCTAAAAATGATTATTATTTTCTCAATCAATAAATCCTAGTGGATTCATAAAGTTATAACAGTGGTGTTCAACTAATTTTACGATTATTTGTTTTACAATTGTAACATGTTGCTGTTGTTGTTTCAAGTCTGTTTATTATTACCTAAGATTGTATACGACAAGGCACAGGTATTTTATTATTCGAAGCGATTAGTTCGGGTCATAGTTCAACCGTATAATCACTTCTTCTGCGTCAGATAGACGTTTTGTAATGACGGTCTTTAGACACAAGAACGTCAGGCTTTCTTCAGCAATCTCTTTTATCTCGCAGTTCATCAGCTCATCAGCAGTCTTCATCGGATTAAGTTACTGCGAAAGACTCGCAGAGATTTTTGGTAGATTATATTAGTCCGAACACGTATGACGTCTATAATTTTCACTATTCGTATCTGCATTCCACGTAGGAGACACTGTCGTCAAGGGTGGAGGCGATGTTGAAATTCTATGTTAATAAAATAATCATAAAGAAATCAGTACCTATATGAAACGAGAAACGATTTCAATTAGAGAGAGAGAGAATTAAATCGCAAATGTTGATGATTAATCTCAATCCGATGAGCGAAGATGAAATAATCAAGAAACGAAAAAAGATTCCATTTAGAGAATTAATGTTGAGGATTAATCCGAAAGGACGAATGAAACTGAAATGATCAAGGGTTGATGGGATTTCGAATTGATTGGCGGTGTAAGAAACAAGTATTTTTGCAACGAAGGAAGAGAGCACCGATTCCTACAACGAGTGTACGGCGAGCAAGTCACCGAGGTGTATGAATCAGTCGAAGGCAAGTGTAACGACCGAATGACGTCAAAAGGATTGCACAACGAAGCGCGCCGGTAATTCCAAGCGTTAGTTCGGTTGATCGATTTCTAGATCCTCCTGCGAACACGCCGGAGATCGCACGAAACGCGTCGAGATTTAGTATTCACAAACTGTCGCCACGACTATCTACGAAACCGACCTGTAACCGTGATACAGCAGTTAATTCGTTAACACTTGTTACCTATCGGTTTGTACATATTTAATCGACAGCCGTTTCCACAGAAAGAATTCCTTATGAAATTTTGTTCGATTTTAACTCGTAAGGCACGAATATATACCACCATTTTATTAATTAGGTCTTTCGGGAGTAAATGATGTAGTTTATTCTTCAAAATTCTGTTTTATGATGTACGGAAACGAAGTACAGATATATACGACTTTTTTCATGCGAAAAGGGTCTGGGACCCTTCCAGTCTCTTATTTCCACATGACCAATCACACATATATTTAATTAACATTTTTGGACCTGTAAAACTTTCCGAAAAAGTTGTCATTAAAACTTTTTATTTCAGACGTTGAACCAACGTCCGGAAAAAACATCTTCAAGACATTTTTAAGACGCCCTTCCAGGACGTAGCACGTTCAGGCCCGAAATGGACATCTTTAGGATGCTCTGTGCTATCTGGGGTGACACTTTTGAAAAGTGTCCGCGTGCCGGCAGGACATCCAGGTTGCGCCCATTCGTGTCGAGAGTAGGATTTCACCGTTCGTAGAAAAAGAATAGTCATGACGTCAACGCGAAGACTATCCCCGTAAGATCGCTGCAACACACCTTTTCAACGAGAAAGCGAAGACAGTTGCGAACCGAGTGAAAGTGCAATGTAATAAGGCCAATATATATGAATCATTGATTTCTAATTTCGCGGTCTTGGACAAGTGTCAACGTAATCCTACATTATTTCGCCAAGACACGCGGACACTGGAAATCCCCTACGAAACCGTAAACTCTTTCAGGTATCTAAATCAAGGTCATGCGATTTATACGATCAGAAGACGTCGATTAAATTTCAGAAAATATCTCTGCTCACCAACTTCGATGACGCAGAAACAGGCGATTTAAGGGTTCAAACAATGATCCCGACGACACGTTGCTAATAAGATAACAGATAAGCAAATAAACATTTTGTTCAGAAAGAAGAAATGTTTAGCATGTAAAATGGTGTAATAATAGCCCTGACTACCGTTAACAGATATTTTTGCAATAAAAAAGGGTCATTCTGTTCAACTCGGGCCCCGCCGAAGATTAAATCTTGGGTGCGCCACTGGTGGGGTGCAACGTACGTGTTAGGGGAGCGATTATGCGATTGCGGGGGCGTCATAGCCGTGCATTGTAGTTACACGTGAGTCGAGCGTACCGGCGCGGCGCGGCGCGCAACGTGTGGTCAGTGACACACGAATGATCGTGCGTGCGAAAAGTTTAAGGTCGCGATTGCGCGGCTTGTGTCGGTTTTAGTATCCGTGACCGCACCGCCATCTATCGCGTCGCGTGTCCCATGCTCTCTTCGACATCTCTCGGTTGTCCCTCTCTTCGTGTCCCTCTCTTTTTCTCTTTCTCATTTTTCATTCGACAGCTACAAAGACTGCTGACCTTGGCCTGCTGACCATGAGTACCGGCTGCCTGATTCCTTATGTTAGCGCGAGGGCGCTACAGTATTCACGTATTTCAGCGTCGCTCTTTGTACCCGGGAACACCCGGACTGCATTCCTCCTGTTCTCAATCGGGCGATGATCACGATCCCGCGATAACGAGCCTCTTATCTCGGATGCGCGTTCTTCGACGTCCGGGAACCGTTCCTCGGTATCAGAGACGTACGACGGCCAATCGAGGCGCGCTAGAGCCACTCTTCAGGTACCCGATACTCGGATCAAGTGGGTTGGGTTCTAGTAGAAATGTACTAGAACCTGTAAATTAACAGGAAAATAGAAATGCTGCATTAAAGAACACAAATTTAACAATAGATTTTATGGTATCGGCTCTTTTTTGTCACGAGTACATTGATCTGGACGAGATCATTTTGGGACAGGTTTTTAACGCGTGTCTGCAGTCTTCTGAGTCATTTGAAGTGAAAAGTGACTCACGACGAAAATTGCTAGCACGTGGAAAAGCATGGGTTCACAACGAAGAAGAATAAAAATTTAATTCGTGCAATTAAATGTTTGCGATCCTCATTTTCCGCACGCGATGACAATAGTCCCGATTATTAAATTAGGCATGGATTGTTACACTACTCTGTCGCTGCAGCAGACAAATGTTAGCCGGGGGTATCAAGAAACTCCAAGTGGTAAACTGTCAATATATTACAGGAGTATAGAGAGAAACTTTCTGAATAGATAGTATAGTGTAGTAGGTATAGATAGAATAGTAGAGAAGCAACGTGCAGATGATACCATCGTCGATTTTCTTGAGTAATATTGGTGCACGAGTGATTTTCTTAGCAGACGTCAGTGTTCCTCGCGGCGTCTACGAAGCACATGTTTAATCTTCGTACAGGAAATTATGAATGATTACAGTGAAACGATTGATCGCTGTCGATTCGAACCGTGAATAAAATAATTTGCAAACTGAGATCAGAACTACAGGTAAAAACGAGCAGTCGTGGGCTAGGAAGAACATTCCAGGTGACAAAATGCGAGCATTCTGAATCGTACTTGACCGGAGGTTGACGATATCGTGTGAACGAAACTTGTCGCGCGAGTTTATGCGACGGTTAGCTTCCTTAATGTCTTTATTCTTACAATGACATCTTCGTGAACGAAATACGAATACTCGGACGAGAAAAAGAAACTGTTATTTTAACTGTCGGTGCAATTCCGTACCCGTGAAATGTACTATGTATCAGAATATTAAACGATTCTAGAAAACACGGTTGTTGCGATCGTACGATCGATTACGAATTTAATTAACTTTTTAAAATCCGTAAAAAGGAATTGCATAGTGCGAATTCAGTACAGAAATTGTTTGTTCCTGGAGTTACACTTATTTTGGGACACCCTGTATACAGGATATTCAGGCTATTACTAGCCAGCATATTTTTGGTAAATATTAGAAAAAAAATGATGGAGGAAATAGTAGTACCGTTTATTATGCGCAACACAATGACACGTGCATTTTTATTTTATTTACATTATTTTGATAGAAACGAAGGTGACCTTCAATTTTTTAAATGAAATGCTATACATGCTAGCGTGTGTCAAGACGAATTCATCCATCTACTACACAATGACCTTCAAGGTCATGCCATTTAAAAAATTGAAGGTCACCTTCATTTCTATCAAAATATTGTAAACAAAACAGAAAAGCATATGTCATTGTGTTGCGCATAAAAAACGGTACTACGTTTTCCTCTATCATTTTGTTCTAATATTTACTATTTTCAAAAAAATGCTGGCTAGAAATAGCCTGAAGATCCTGTATTATAATGTATAGATTATTAAGATATTTTTGTACCTGGATTTATCGGCAAACTATGTCTAAGATCATGTTTCAATGAATCTAATTTAATCTAAAACGATAATTTGAATTAGATGTTAATCGCATGTATGGAGACATCTGTAGAAGGAATGATTAACTCGCTTGTACGCCTACGGAGAAATAGTGGCTTAAATAGTATGCCAGAAGGTATGCATATTAGCATCACGGACGGGTTCTGCGTCAGCGTGTACATATGATAGCGCACGTCTACTATAGTGAACTTCCTTACCGATTGACTGATCCTTCTCTATCGACCGTAGAAAAAAATATTTTTCGATCGTTCGTGTGCGCGAAACGAAACTAACACACACGTATTCGTCTCCACTATATTATAGTCATCGTAATAGTCTATTTATCAAAAGAAGGAGCATATGCATAATCATACGACAGTTGTCCATTTCACTCTCACGTGGGCTTCCGAAATGAATTGCAAGTTAAAACAATTGCAGTTCGATCCTTCAACACCTGTCTTTTCATTTTCAAACCCAGGATATTTCCTCAGATCATTTTTCCCAAAGATGTTTCATGTTTTTCCGTCGAGTAACAGGTAAGAACTCTCGAAGATACTTCTCCTTTTAATACGTTGGCGTATTATCGCAGCACTTGGAATCAAGTGTGTTGCGGCACTACGATAAGCCAAGGTGTTTAGAACTGATAAAACGAGGATTCAATTATTACTCACTTTACAATGTTTGCATTGGATATTGTATCAAGATACTTTTGCGAGTATCTATCAGAAAAATTGATACAGAAAACGCGAGCCACAGCTGGTCGTTCTGTGATTCCTTTTCGTTCACTCGTCATACATTGTGTCGAATTTTGTATGAACTGAAGACACGAGCTTGAAATAAAAAAATACGTTTGTTGAAGCAAATATTTCCGCTTAAATAAACCAAAGAAAATGTTCATCGTCAAAACGAAGCAAATTCGTATAATGCTCTAACACAGTGGAAAATTGTAGAGCAAACGTATCACTGCAAGCTTAATTGTGTTACATTGTTCAGTGTTGGTATTCAGGCCATTTTTATTAACATACTAAATGATTTTTTGCAGTTGACTTGGTTTAATGGGATCAAACACGAACGCGACATAGTTCTTGCAACGGCGAACAGAATGCATTCTAGCGAACTGGTGCGAAGCTTATCGGTTTGGATATAAAAACTGATGACTTAATCGATTAATTAATGATTTAATCGATCGCTTTGAACTTTTTCATATTTAAACGATAAAGACAATTTTATTGAAACAAGAGCTATCTTCAACACAGAACTTTCATTCGATTCAAAACGGAGTTATCTAATCGTTGGGTGACGTTAAATTGTGTAATCGTGGTAAACTAATATTACATGAAGCATCCACCTAACGCATTGAACATTCTCGTAGGTTTCGCAACGGGTTGGTTCTAATGTAACTATCTCGCGTTTCTGCGAAGAATCGTGCTAGGTTTTATTATCGGATCAATAGTTTGTTCTGTGAAGCCTCCGCGAAGGCTAACCAAGGCAAAGTTTATTCCACTGATGCCGGTCACTGATAACTTCGATTTTACGATAGTCGACGCAACGATCGAAGTGGGAAGTTGAGGTTATTTGCGGTCGGTCGTCAAGGCCTTATTCTTACATAATACCATGATCATGCCGATGCAACTACACCGCGATGAAGTGGTAATAATAATTATTACGCACCGCGCGAAGAATAGTAGAAAAGTAGAAAATTTTGAAATCTTCGTGACGGCACACCAAACTATCAAGTGGTGTATAAAATGGTGGAAAAATAATTGCAGTGGGAGTACAAAGTGTTTTCGTACATCTTTTAAAATAGAATAATTTTTTTAATCATTTCATAAACCAATGCTTCTAATTAATGATAAAAAGTTAAAAACTTTTAAATAATCAGGTCGTTCGGTACAATTATATAAAAGTTATTCCATTTTAAAAAGTGTACGAATACTTTGTACACCCACTGCACGTAAATGATGTACTCAGTCTTCGATCGGTTTGGGCTTGCTTGATCGTCGGTGCCGGACCGATCTATCGCCTAAGAAACATTGATCACTGTCATCTGCATTTCCCTCGATTTCTCGCTCGGTTTCACGATTATCACGTTTCCCGGAAAATTCTGCAGCACGGAAACACAAAAGATATTGAAAAGTGAATATTAAACGCGATAAAGTTATCATGACCCAGCTGACAACTTGCACAACCCGGAATCCGACCGTAATCGGCATACGATTGTTACCTAATTAAATCGCTTCCGTTGCGCAACCGTGTTCTTTGACATCGAATTACAATTTCAAATTCTACTCTGGAACAGATGAGTCTAACACGTTGACCACCAAAATTCAGCCCAACTATTTTAATCGTTCATCCACTTCCATTACGATCTATTTTATATCAACACGTGCTATGACACAACCTAGCGAATTCCCCGAATGAATACTTCCTGAACGGTGACAACTAGTCTGCGGTTTTTGATGCGTTTACAATGAAATCATAATGCAATGGAAGAAGACTCATCATCTCCACTTGAAAAATCAATTGCTGAACTGGAAGCAGACTAGCAAAGACTGGAAACGTTGTTTTCGTAAGTAAAGTAAGGGCAACTAGCCAAAATTTCACTTAGATCGCGCGGTAACATAATAATAGAAGCTTCACAGAAAACTCAAACACAGATTTCTCTATTTTCCCATAATCGCATAAAATCCACAATCTCCTACGTGACCGAATTAACCAAAGTGTAAAAATAATTGAAAAAAGAAATCAAGGATAGCCGAACAAATTAATATTACCACGGAATGGTAAAAAAAAGATTAATGATAGACGCAAGAACGAGTGAACCTATGCAAGTGGGAAACGACAAATCGTCGGAAGAAGTTTTCACGGGGTCAGGAAAAATTGGGCGGTCGCGGAGGTTGGAGAAGAAGAACGTCGAAGAATTCAGCCGAGCGAGGAATTTAATTAACAGCGCGGCACGTTCTCAGCGAAGCCGAAGCGAAGGTGGCGCTGCGGATCAGCCGTGTTATGCAAAACGCAGTTTTGAATCCGGCGAACATACCTTGTTTTTCGGCGAGTCTGGTGTCAGTGGATAGAGAGGTCCGTTCGGTAAAGGGGGAACCAGGAAGACGTAACTCGTGTGTACCCGGGACCGGCGATCCGATCGAACTGAATGGATTTTGACGATTGCGCGGTTTCTGCGGCTTCTCGGCGCGTCGTCGTCGCGACGCTGGTATCTCCTCAAGGACGGGATAACGGTGTCAGAAACGTAAACCGGGGATACACCGAGGTTCAAGCGACGTTCTGTGTGTACAACTTGGCCACACTGGTTATTAATCGAGGAACCACCACTCCGACAATTAGAAACTATCGAAAACCGTTAGATAAAGAAGTAGATGGCGCGAGACCGAACGACGACTGCTAGGAAAGCCGCTACCTCGCTGAGAGATCACGGAGAACAAGGCGGTTGCGTGTATCGGTCTAGCTTCGCCGTCGGTATTTGGTACCGATGTATACATAAGTGCCTCCTCCGCGTTTGTATGTTAGTATGCAGATATATGGCTACCAGCGTGCTCAGAATCGCGTGAGAGTGGGGCGTCTGCGCTCTCTCGTGGGCGACCTTTATTTGCATTGAAATTAGTGCGCGGGCGGGTGTGTGGATGTGACGACATATTGTTGGCAACTATACCTACACATGCTCCGCGTAAACTCGCCGCCGCGCCGTGCATTTTCATTCACTTTTCTCTTATTACTACTTTCGTTGGCTGCCGCGTCGACCGCTCCGGGCTCGACACTGTTCTCACGGTTGCAGCGTTTCTGTCATTTATCTTCGCACATTATTCGCGTTATTGATTTTTTCGTAGATTACACTGAACTATAAATTTTTACTTTTTTCATGTTTCCAAATAACTGTTGGATGCGTCTCAACTGTATGATGTTTCCGGCGCGCAGGTTCGATCAATTGTTAAAAACAAGCAAGTTTGCAGTTCAAGAAATTATCATTATTGTTAGGACATTATCTACCAGCATGGGGTAGCGACCTCGGATTTGTTTTTATTTAATTATTTATTTATAAAGGTCGCATCAATATGAAGGACATTAGCGACCACAATAATTACGATATCTTATTACCAGTGTACAAGTGTACATATTGAGCCAGTGACGCTCACCACTAGAACGGACGTTTTACGAGATACGGCGCGGCGAACTCGTGTTCTAATCGTGAGCGCCACTGGCGGCAATTAATGTGGGGCGAAGATATTTTGCATTTTGGATCGAACCACACGTCGACGTTGGAAAGTTGAAGGATGGTTTTTCAAGATAAAAGTCTGCTCTATCGCGTGGTGTAGTTCGATTTTCCGCTGGACTCTTATTTATTTATATAAATTGAATTTTATATGCAACTTTAATCATGAACCAACATCTCAATAATCTAATCTGATAATAGACTAGAATCGGAGAAATATAAATAAGAGTTTCTCTTGGTATTGTTATGTAGATGTTTAACTAAGTTTAATTTTAGCAGGCATCGAATGCTAGATTGAAGCAATTAATCGGGCCAATTGGAATTTTCAGGCTTGAAATTATCCGGCGGGAGAAGCTTGTGAAATTTTCGAATTTCTCGTGTTTATTTGTTTGATATGAAGATTTAGGTTCGGAACGCAGTTGCGGCACATGTGCGCCGCAAGTTTGAAGCTAGTGCTATTTACAAGTTAGGGTAAAGCGGGGGCTTGCGTCATGGTAGGTACGTTATTGATCAGTATCGCGTTAAACTTGGCTATACATCTTGATAAAGATTTCTTCAGACGTTCGATTATTCTGCGATATCTTGCGACGAGTAGCAGTAAACACATTCATTTTCTAACGTTCGCGAGGGACTTCTAGTCGATTCTATCGTTCCAAAGCGAAATTCGAGATCATCGGAATTCACTTCCTCGTGTTTTCCCAATCTAAAATTACAGGGACACGCACCAAGGGTCTATGAATAGTCAAAAGTGTTCGAGAGTTCGTCGACGAAAATAACGGGACTTATATCGCTGGAATTACGAAGATCGGTTTCAATAAAGAAAAATTATCGCTGCTTTATTACATTGTTCAGAGCCTATTTAAAAATTACTTATTAAAATAATAATTTTTAATAATTACGCTCAAGTATATATACATCGTCGAGAACTTAGTTTGACTACGAGTAAGCTAAGAAATTGATTAAATCTTCGTTAAATTTCGCGCTATCCTGTTAATGGACAAACTCTACAGCATATTAATTATTACGTAATTACCACATGATGATCGTGTTTTTATGATTCCTGCGATTAATCATTGAACTTCAGAATTTCCTCAAAGAAACTGATAACCCATTCACGTTTCAATGCAAATATGCTTCTGCGTAGAAATGTGACTCGTTACGTGAGCAACTCGGTTCCCAGCGAATGAGGATCAGCGTGAAAGTCGCACGATGCAAATGCAGAAGCTGAAATTAGTGTCAGCACAGCTCTGAACGAGTTTCACAGATTCACTTTGGAATTGATGAAAAACAATTAAATTTTAGTGGGGCAGCAGCGGGTCCAATTTTTTTCATTTAAGGGCTAAATCGAAAGGATTGAGGATGAATAAAAAAGAAATACTGAATGCCAACGAATTTATTTACGTTACGACTTGAAAGATCGTAAAATGTTGCATTTCGCATGGCAATTTCACCGAGACGTGACTTTGACCGATGTTCAGAAATGGTGCACGCTGTGAAAGAATAAAATGCATCGGTCCAGTGGTCGTGTCGCCGATTGGAAAAACCCTGCGCATAATCTCGTCGCGTGATTCGAAGGTGATCGCGTTGGGAGCACCTCGTGTTCTCCACGTCCGCGTTCATTAAGAAGCGATCCGCCATGTTTCAGTTCTTTCAATAGTATCGGTTCGTGGAAATGCTACGCGGTCGCGAGCGAAGAACCTCGTAACTTTCTACTTGGAGGCGATCCTTATGAATTTTCATGATTCACTAGAATCGGCGGCAGCTTACGCAGAACCAAGCTATGCCTTCCACGATTTCAGTCTCGCACCTGTTACACGGAACAAGTCCCTTTTAAAAGTCAAATGCGCGACGAGCGTCATAGCCCGTTACTCTTCACGGCGAGCTACTAATAGTCCGCGGTCGATTGTTCAACTTTGCCACCCACGGCACTCGGTACTCCCACTCGACAGCTCAAACTGCAACAATCGCGGCGAATAAAACACTCCTCGACATTGAAATACTTTTAAAATTTGCTCGAATATGTATATTAGATTTTTGGGATTTAAAAAGATAATAAAATCATTGAACCATTTGCAGTAGGATCTTACACACGTATTTATTGGCATTTGGAGTACACTTTTTAAAATGGAGTAACTTTTTTATAATTGCACCAAGCGATCTGATTTTTTATAATCAATTAGACGCATTATATAGGGTTATACATATATAAGTAATATAAGGGTTACATATAGGGTTATATATATATAAAGGTAGAGGGATAGGGTTTACGAGATGATGTACGAAAAAGATTTTCCAAAAATTATTATTTACAAAGTTACATGCAAAAATAAGAAACAAAACGATATATTATCTATTATTTTAGTTATCGAAGTACGATTCTGTGGATTTTAATCAGAAACTCATCAAAAATCGTGTAAAATTACGATTTTCACAATTCTCGAAGTATTAGCATTTTGAAGCCGAGTTACCGATTTTTTATATTCGTCGGAGTACGAAAATGGACGAATTTTAAAAATGTTGGTTCGCGCGATGTGAAGCTAGTTGAAGGTTCTCGAAAAATTTCAAACGCCTATAGCCACATAAATGTTACGAATTCAAAGAAATATTTTCGCACATACATTCTACAAGGTACTTGAAGGAAAAGTAAAAGAAATGCAGGAGAAAGCAGAATAGACCGTTAACGTGTTAATGAAACCATGGTCCACGTGCGTGCATCACGCCGAGCTCGAGGATCTTTGAATTCAGACTGAAGGTGATCGATAAAATCGCTACACCGATGCAGTGGCGAGAATTCCTGTGTCAGTGGATGGTTTAACAGGTACTAGCCAATGGCAGGGCTTGCATCTGCTGGCGCCACGCCCCATCAACCTCCGAGAGATCAGTACCTGAGTCAGAATAGTCGCCAGGCGGATTTGAAATTGTCCTAACGTCAACACTATTGGCCGCACGAATTCGCGCCGATATGTTTATCCGTTTGAGACAGCTCGTTTAGCATCCGTCAAAAATATCGGAGCTACTCGCATGAGTGATTTCGAACGGTGCCATTCGTTTGGCGAACGATCCGCGTAGCATACTACGTTGCATTCTGAATGCACTTTATGCAACGCGGCCACGGGTAAATGGAGGCACAGTGTGACGATCGAAAGAGTATGGATCCTTCGGAGCGCAGACCATACTTTTCCTGTGACGAGATTGCGGGAAATGTATAACAGGTAGCCATTATTGCAACATCTCGTTAAGATGGCGGACCGACTGCACAAAAGAGTCCAGTAAATCTGCACGGAACCGACGGACGAACGTGAATAATTCTCACCTTTAAACACCGCGAGTTTCTTATCGAGAATCCATATTTGTTGCACGCGAAATGTGCGAGTTTTCACGGTGATGTTGAAGAAATTAATTTTTTCTAAATAATACGTACGTAGAATGATCGAATACTGTTATGTATTAATTTTATCTTATTAAATTGATACTAGAAGAAATACATTTTCGTACAATCGTCGTGTAATTGATGCAACCAAGTTTTTAGTTTGCATAAAGATCCGCAGGATATTCGTGACAATTTAATTGGAAAGTTGGGCATTTTATGTGCAACAATCTAACAGAAAGAAACACGAAATACTTTTCGGTAGAATTTGAATTTATATAATATATATATATATATATATATATATATATATATATATATATATATATATATGCATGTAAAGGAGCATGTTTAATTATCGCTCTTCAAAGAAAAAGCGACAGCATGTAATTGTATTCATATATGGGTGTGCCCGAACGTTGTGCAAGTTTCTAAATAATTAAAGAAAACATGAAAGTAAATTACACAAACTACTCCCATTTTCTCCCCTTACGATTGACAGTTTTTCTCTGAATGAGATGTATGTACTAATGAATAGAAAGTTGTCGCAATAGAAATAGATGAAAGTGACGACCAGTGCGGGCCGACAAAGTTGACGATAACCGACGGTGGTCTTATATAATATTTTCGAGCGAACACTTCTTGAGAATAATAACAACGGAAATGCTTGTCCACGCTAATTGCACATTAAGCTAACGAGGATTATTTTCACCTCGCATTGTATAACTGTGGCATTTGTTAACAATACGTCAACAAACTCATCAACTATCTCATCACATTTCTACTGCTGCACTATCATGAAGTTTAGATACAGCGTCAATCTTTCAATATTTTTATAGTTTAAGGAACAATCGAGGCAGGTCATTTTAGAATGAATAATTAGAATTAGATTCACGTTTAAAAGAGAAAATTTTCAGTTAATTGTAACTTTATGATAGTTACAATTACACCACCTGTAAATTTGCTCTTCTGGACGTGAATCTAATTGTAATTATTCATAAAATGACTTGCCTCGATTTTTCCTTAAACTATTAAAATATTGAAAGATTGACGCTATATCCGTGATATGGACTATGCACCGATTGAATTGTATTTTTGAAATCTCCATCGCAGCGATCGTAGATTTTCGGATTTGCCACGGTTTCTCTAGAACAAACTTGTAAGTTCAGAGCATCGAGAAGCTTCAGTTGATCCTGAAGCATGGCTCGATACCAGAAGAGCGGCGAGTTGTGACAACTTCCTGGAAAAGATTAGGCGTCGTTAGCGGCCTTCGCCGGGCGTCGACCCTGTTGGTAGTCAGTAGTATGTCTCCGGTTCTATGTTGCTTCAGTTTCAAGATGTCTAAACATCGATCTCTTTCGATACTTGAGCATGAATCAATCGAATTGACGTTTCACCATGATCGATGAACATTTCATCGAAATCAACCTGGCCTTTGGTGGACGCCATTTTGGTACCGTTCTGCATATCCCGGGGAGGAAATCTTTTTAGCACGGTACGTTCTTATCGTGTTTAAGTTAACGTCAACATTCATTTGCATAGATTACTTTAGAGAAAAGATTCTAATTAAAATTTTGTTCAGTTATGACCAATTTCTCGAGAATGGAATTGAATAGAACGTCATTTTCGATATAAACAGCCCGTTGGCACGAAGAATAAGTAATCTGCGCTCTGAATGTTAACGTTTATCGAAGTCTAGTTATAATAAAAATGAATAGATCCATAGAAAATTGAATAGAAGTTAATTTAGATAATACGAGATACATTCTTTGAAATTTGTCTTTCTTTGCGCAAAGTACAAGATGGCCACGCCAATGGATACTGGCAGCGACGTTACTGCAGCATGATACAGGATTAAAGCTGGAAGGTTGCAGATGCTTGTTGCGGTAGAAGAAAACGATCTGGTTCGTTGTTTACGATGTGATTCTGACACAGATTTTTCTGTAAAAATCAACGTGTAAGACAACAGTATTGAACGATATTGACGCGGTGCCGCTTTCGGCGCTAGAATATCGTCGGAAATGGAAACAAGTACCTGTCAATCGTGTTTCCGTGCGGCGAGAAATGTAAAAGCCTCACAAATCCGGCCGGACAAAATCTTTAGACGAGGAATGAAAGTAATGTGGTAAATCCTGTTGCGGGTGTTTTCGCCGGCACATTACCAGTATTTACCAGTACAAGAATGTCTCGTAAGTCAATTCGATTCCCCTCCGATGGTTCGCCGGTATTTCCCACTCGACCGCCATTTCTCCCACCAAGAATCTGTCCTGCAAGAATCCACCGCACCGGTACGTAGGAAGGGACGGATCTGCCCTCTTCTCCTTTAGAGTTCCTTGCCTTTATCGGCAAACCGGAGGACTCCTTTAATACAGGACATGCGATTTGCTGTTTCAACGTCTCGCGACGCGAGAACGTTCTTCGCATCGTGTAAAGCAAAAATTAACAGAAATCTATTCATCCCTCCAATCGTCTAAATCAATCTCAATTTTTTCCTATATTTTAACAATGTTACTGGTAAACGCTCATCCAATGTCAAAATTAACAGGGACAAACAGTTATTAATTTTCAGCATTTTGTAATATTTTCTCATAAAAGTACGCGCGAAAAGTACAAAGCAAATATTATTATATATATTATATTATTCTATGTATTATTCTATATATTATTCGTATATATTTCTATCTATTTCGATAATTTGTTCCTGTTGCACCTGCAATGCAAAAGTTTATTCTTGTTCTATGCCTGTGTAACGGTCACCTTAAGTTCTTACAATTTTTTACAACTTTCATTTTTTTCATTTGACCAGAAGCAGGAACGTATTCTTTCCACTAATAATTGCAATTCGCTTGAACATTTCCGGTTCAACACTGGCAATCGAATTTGCGCAAGATCTTTATGCAATATCAGACTTTAATATTCTCGGTCCGATCAACTGGAAAAACCTAGTCTAACACTTTCGGTCGACGCGTCTCCGCGTCGCCTAGTTAATTAGAAGAATTAATTAGCATCTATAAGTGTCATAATTAATATGCGTAACCGAGACGCCTTCCTCCGGATGTCGATGCGGTGTCGAAGATGTCGCGATTTTCGGCATCGCCATACGTGTCCCACACCTGCATCTCCGACCACCTACGATGATTTATGCATCGCAATCAAACAACTATTACAAAAGTTTCATAACTCTTCACATTCTAACGATGGAAACTTCCATACGATCGTTATCGTATTGCATTTACATTCAACCAAGTTGTACATGTAATTCCAATTTCCATATTGAAATTAATCTGAATACATTACAAAAGAAGGGTCAATAGGAGAATAGTTTCTACAGTTTCTATATTTGAGCGGGTTACGAAAACTGTCGTAACTGTGCTGTAGTTCTTTTTTCTTGATATTATGCATAAAATCCGCAGTCTAATCATGAGGTTGGAATGGGCGCTTAGTTGAGGCGAATCGCGACGATCGTTTCCGACGGGAAGTCTGGCCAAAGAGGAAGCCCCGGACTGCGTCAGCAGACGTCGCTCTCTGCCGTACGCCTTTCGTGCCCGCTCGTGCCGTTTCAGCTGCATTCATGCCTTTTGCATTTGCTCGTGCAGGCTCGCCGACAAAGACCGCCGGCGTGGCACTCGCATCGCATTTTCGATTACCTGTCCGACTCGACTCACTCGTGTCTCACATCCATGTCGTGTTCTATTCTCACTCCGCGTCCTCGAAACGAATGATCTGTATGCCAACGAATTACCGTGCAACTCACCTTACATCTTATTCTTATTTCTGTAACACGTCGTTTCCTTCGACGCGAACATTCTCGTTTCAATTGTCTCGCCGGAAACGCGCGAGAAGTCATAATAAGTTTGGTAAGTTTGTCGCATAAAGGAACGAATTAAAGCTGGCAACTTGGAATAATAACGCACGGTAATTACAGGTTGTTTGGAGAAGTTTATCGCAGGTTGCATGCGGGGGTGTGATCAATATGGTCGCACGTATCCCCAATTCCGGAAGGTCGTGTGATTCGCGACTGGCAAATGCCGCCACACCCTTCTGCTCTGTTTCCGCCCTTCGTTTAGAGAAGTTAACAGCAAATTGGAGCCTTCCTTGCCATTCCTTCCAGTAATTGGCAAGCGATGCACTGGGCGTTTTTCTCGGTCCGGCCCCGATCCGTAATTGCATCCGACCAACGAACGTATCTACTGTGTACACGCATAGATGGAGGCAAGCTGTTTTCGCGATAAAACGATAGAGAACCTTCTAACTACATTGTTCGTTCACGATCCCTTGTTAAACGACGATTGGACATTGAATTCGAGTGGTATTGAACCTATCCCCCAGCCTACGAACAATTAACACCTGATATCGATTGTGCCAATTACATTATAGTTGCTCGACCATATTTTAGCTGATGGAGGAAATCCGCCAATATTGCACAATTTTTTGCAAAAAGTATACATATTGTAACAAAGGCACGAGACGATGAAGATATCGCAGAGATCGAGAGAAGTCGCCTGTCAGATCGATATTGCGATACTCCGCAACAATATTACCGTTATGCATTTTGGAACTTCTAAGAAGTACCATTTTAGGCCTCTATGCTCCGTCTTTTTTAGATCAAGACTTTATTGCAGTTTTTCAGAATCACATCTGTTACTTTTCGAGTGATACGCTTCTTAGACTTAGGTGAGCAACAGAATGATGTTGCGCAGAGGGTGAGAGAACAAAAGGGTGACTAAACGGAAAATAATATTTGGCTCCAAGATTCTTGTAATACCGTGACGAAGCTACGAATTAAATGGCGCGAGTTTACAATCCAGCACTGTGTCGACATTGTTCGTAATGGGCTCGGGGAGCGTTTCACGAGACATTTCGAAGATTGCGTCGCGTCGGCCGGGTTGCAGTAAACAGTGCATAAAGAATATCTTCGCGAAGAGAACGGATTGGTAGGGAAGAGAAAACCGGCGGGTCGGAAGTTGGTAGTCATAGTTGCGCCCTGTTATTTCGCGACTCGTAAACGCTGCTCCTTCTTTCGCGTTCCTCGTCCTCTTTATTTGGTTGATCCTCTTGCTCCTGGATCGCCGCGCCGGCCGATGACAGGTGAAGCCAACTGGTACAAAGAGAAGGGGATCGGAGAACTCCGTTCGACCGGATATAATTGTTGCGCTACTGATTGACTTTTGCCGAGTACCTTTTGTGCGGACCTCGCCGCCTACTTGTCTTCTTGCGTCGACAGGCTTGATTTGTTTTACCTCGGTCTTTTCTATAATAAGCGTTAATTGGAATCGTAACGCGCCCCGTAAGTAGGCCGATGCACCTATTACCCCTGAGTGCACAATATAAATAATCCCGAACGTTGATCAGTCGTTTCCCTTTCAATCATGAGAATGGCGTTCGTATAGCTGATAGTTTTAGAGAAAAGCTTTTCATGTACGGTAGGTATACAGTGTTCGTACACTTTTTACAATGGAATAACTTTTTTATTATTGATAATGAATCAAAATATACTTTCTATTGAAATCAAAGTATATGCAGTAGAGTAGATGAAATCCATCGAAATCTTGTCATCTGACCATCCAACGTTGTCAACGCCATGGCACACTGACGAATTTCACTTTCGACGGTAACTCGCAATATTTTTCAGTAAATAATCATATTGCCGGTAATCGATATTCTCATTGAAATCTGAATTTGGAGAAATCAGAGAAAAATTGTAAACTGGATTTCCGTCACCTAAGTCGCAAACGTCATTAGAGCCGACTGGTTCCGATTGATCGGCTTGAACTATCGTACCGGGTGATTAGGTATCGCAATGACAAAAATATTCGAAGGGTCCGTCAAGTAAAGAGATCACGCACGTGATCGTGTGTGCGGCGCCGTTCTGTGTTATTAGCAGGTAGCTTGTTAGGCAGTTGGTTTGTGGATAATGGCAGGTATTACAACACGCGACCGTTATTAACCCTTCGATCGTTCTCCCTCGCTCCATTACGACCCCCTTCAATCTATCCTTATTGTGCCCTCTTGGCGCGGCTTGTTCACTCCATAGAAGAGAACACCCCGACGGACAAGATATAAATCATTATTCATAATAAGCTGTCACGACAAAAAACCGGCACAAACAGATCTTAGGCTGCTGCGCTAAATGCTCGCCATCGTAGCTCTCGCTCCGTCAGGTTCTTCGGAACGTCTCGATCGGCGGCGATCAAACGATCTTCGTTTCGAAGATTCCCGTCCGAATAAGACAATTAAACGTTCTTCAGTCACATAGGGCTATATCTGTAGCGTTAGGTCATCCGGTTTTCGTCGATTCGTCAAAATAAGGCTAGGCGCTTGACGATTTCACGAAAAATTTCAGTCGAGGATGAATAAACGTGCGTATCAAAAACACGGTTCAAATACGGTTCAGCCATGATAAATCTTATTTTTCATCGATCGTATATTTGTTAAATAAAGTATATTGATTGATATATAGAAAAAGTATATAGATTAAACCAGCTTGGGGCCCGTAGCAAATGTTACCAGGAGGCCCTACATTTCGTGCGATAATAAAATAAACAACGTTTACTCTAAGGTGAGGTTACTTACTAGATCTTGTTCCATCATGCGGCTCGCGAGGAGTCGACACCTTGTTACACACGAATGACCTTTTATTTACAAAATTTTACGGGGGGCCCGTAGCGTATGCTACTCCTGCTACTAGGCTTAATCCGGCCCTGGAACCAGTGCGCAGATAACATCAATGTACTTTGTTTAATCGAATTCAGTACTGTGAATAGAGCAAAGGATAGAATGTGCGACAATTCCAGGGGAGCATTAGAAGCTAGAAAATTGTCCACATCGATCGTCCACACGAGGGTTCAGCGTAGGTCTCGGTGAGGCTCTAGACTGCGGCTCCTGGAGCGTGGAGCTGGAAGAAGGTATCGGTGAACGCGGGTAGAGATTAAGGTAGGGGAGACAACGACAAAATGGTAAAGAGGAGGAAGAGGGGCGAAAGAGGGTGTCGGCGTGGAAGAAGAGAGAAAGAAAGAGAGAAGGAGAAGGAGAGAGGGAGAGAGAGAGAGCAACAGGTACACGATAGGTAGAGGACCGATGAAAGAAAGGAGGAAAGAAACGAGGGAAGAAGGATAGAGATGAGAAGAAAGAGAGTCGAGAAGGAAAACGCGATCTCGGTAGGCAGAGGAGGGAAGAGGAGGACCGTTTGTCGGACATACCTCGGGGCCACCCTGGCGTCTAATTACGTGTAATGCACTCCCGGCTTGCCAGGCCTCGAGTTGCCGCCAGAGGAGAGCTGGGTGAAAAACTCAGGTCGCGCAACGGCAAAACCATGGCGATCGCGGGGACGCGGTGCTATGTCCGGCACGCTCGGACCCACACGACGAAGACTACTGGGATACACGAGGTGCTGTGCCACTGACGAGGACGCCGGACGACCACGTTCTCCGGGACGTCGATCCTCACGTGCACAGGAATATCGTGTCCTTTCCGCTCGGCCCGCGTCCTGAACCCCTGGAATGCCACCGCCACCTTCGAACTGCTAAAATGAAGACGTGTTCCGAACCCATGTTTCAACGACCCGATTCGATTCGAAGCCCGTTGCCCCCATCCTCGACTCAGCCCTCCCTCACCTACGAATTTCGAAAATTCACACCCCCAATTCTGCGGTAGTTGCCATAGCATAATATTCAGAGATTTCATGTGGGATTAAATAAGGAAAACGGGGTAATGACTCCAAAAATCGATTTCTCAGCAGATCTTCACATTGCAAGGTCATTGGAGTCATTTTAGACTATTTTCACTACGCGTGTGTGCGTATATATGTCCGAGTGGATGTTATCAAATTTTTCGTTAACGTTTCCTGAAAAAGTAATAATGCGATCGGAATGTACAAAATCTAATAAAATTTGACTTAGCAGAATCTATTTCGACAACGATGAATATGTCACGAGGGATAACGAATCGTGTCACACACGACCTACGTGGTAGTCACCGTGTGAACGGATTGTGCTCGAAATCTTCAAGTCTACCTCGTTATCGCGAAGAAGTTCCGAGACGAAAAAAGTGCAGCAACAGGCACAGAAGGCGCAGCAGGTACGGGAGGAGTGTAACATCGATTTGCCGAAGCAGCAGCAACAGCAACAGCATCTCTGTCGGCTCGCACAGCGGTGGTATGCGTGTCGCCGCAGTGAAAGAGGCGGACGAACATTGTATCGCCTTCATCTCCAGAAAAATTTCTGACTAATTATATTTGTGCGTGTGCGAACACGTGTTTCACGCTCGCACGGCCAGTCAATGGACGAGAGAGGCTCTGTGACTATCGCCGGCGAACAGGTCGGCAAGCACGGTCTCCTCTGTTGTTCCGACAGCAGCGGGCGACTGGTACACTTCAGAAGAGAACGAGAGGAGACGGAGGTGGAGGCAAGAAAACTCTCCTAGAAGAAGTGCTAGCACCGTTTAAAACCACGACGGCACCCGCGGCGCGCGTTCTAAGTGTAATTACCATTGGCGCAATTAATTTAGTTAAAGAGCCTCCGACATTAATTTACAATGTGAATCTCTCTCGGTCCCGTGTCCTTTTGTCCCCTATTTAATGCCTTCGGGAGGTATCCGCGTCCACATTCCTCGTTCCTGGACAACGACGAATCAACTTCATGCCGTTTTTTCCCCATTTTAGTGTTACAAATTAGGCAGACATTCCAGAACTTTGGAAAAATCGACTTCTCTATTCTGTTTTCTTCGCTCTTCCGACCCCGATCTTTTCTAGTCGCATCTTCGACATTATTTTTCCCCAAGGCTAGTGTGGCAAACTGGGACGCACGATGCTTCTAATTAATTATAAAAAATTCAGGTCGTTTGGTACGATTATAAAAAAGTTATTCCATTTGAAAAAGTGTACGAACAATTTGTACACCCACCGTATGTGTGGCAAAGTTTGCCCATTTTGATCAGTGTATTATTCTAAGTAGACTACAATTTTTTACATATACTATTCAGACAATAAAGAAGTCAGATATCCAAGATTCGTATTATCGAGGTTTTACTGTGCTACCAGAACTAGGTGTTACCGATTCGGTGAATAACGATAACGCGTGACTGGAGGGGCAGTCGGTGGGATTGGTCAGCCAGCGAATCATGTTTGCTCAGCAGAACTTTTGCAGTGCTAAGTTAACTGTTCTGCAGACAAGTTGACTTTCTTACACCGCGACGCTCAGCGAGCAAGCGCACTCGCTAAAGGGTATTAAACGCCTTCCCCGTAGACTGGCCGATGATTGCACCAACGACAGTTACTATCTGGAAACTGCCACCTCCCATCAGATGGCAGGAAACAGTGAGCGACTATACAGTTAACCGTAACGCACCGACAAAGTGCATTTTCAACAGCCATTGCAGTCTCGCCTGCCCTCTACTACAAGCTCACCCTTGACTTAATGTCACCAATGTCAATGGTCTTATGGACAGTCATTGACATGTTGCTGGACAGTACTGTAATCAAGATGATAAGATACACCGGGTCCCATGAAAATCATCGACACGGTTTTCACCGACTCCAGATTTGATTTGACACCGCAATCATGACAATCAGAAAAGTGGTACTTGGATTAAATTATCTGGTACGCAGAATTTGTTACTATACAAATTTCAACTTATTATTTCATTGTATACTCGAATGTTATTTCAGGATCGCAAATATTCTACCAATAAAACGGTTACTAAGAGTTCTTGAATCAAGAATAACTTTTGGATTTCAGTCAAATTTGCTTGATATTTATTGCCTTCGAGAAGCTAGAGCGTCCTTGATTAATTCTTGTCTTGATCCTGAACTGCTGTACAGTTTCGTGGATGTTCAATCAGTTCTTTAACAAATAATGTAGGTCAAGTATAGTTGAAATAAGAAATATGGTTGATGGAGTCTGCGATTCACGTGGTATAGAGAATGAAAGATAGGTACAACTATTTCTTGCTGAATATTTCTTTGGCGAATACACGGTACTTCAGAATTGTATTATCAGTGTCGCTTATACGTATACGTGCGAAAGCATTGTTACAGCAGTTTACGGGCCCAACTTATAACTGACATTGGCATGGGGTTTGGCTTCCTGCCAAAGTTTGGTCTTCTGTCCTGGCTAGATGATTCTAAGTGACTTGTCGACAGTTTTTCGTTATCCTACGACACCCGAAAATACTTCAGTTCATAATTTGGATCGTGCGAAACATTGTCGCGCACTTGTTGTTCATTCGCGTTCATTCGCGTCATTTGTTTTTATTCTATTTTTAGTGAATATGCTTTGCTACATAGTTTCATCATGATCTGTGATTGTTAATTTACTTCGACGTGTCTCAGTACGTTTATTTTGCTCCGAACCGAGGTTTGCTCGTCTCGTTGGCGATACAGTGCTCAGTTGATTACAATATCAGAATTTGTTGAGTTGTGATAGATTTAATTTACCAGACCCTGACAACTCTAAAGGAAATATTTTGTACATCAATAAATTATATCAGACATGGAAGAAGACGGGGATTACGCAGATGAAGAAAGGCCGGAAAGGTCCAGACGCTCCAAGAAACATCATAAATCAAGAATCGAGAAAAGTTTGACAAGTAGTAAGTGACTAATATACATTGTTAAGAATAAATTAGAATTGTTCAGCATGGCTTTCATATAGATCTGGTGGACCTAGTGGATTTTGTAAATGTAGTAGAAAAATTTGCGATATACACTTTCAGTTGAGTTCTATTATAAAATAAGAATACACCAGGAGAACTATTGTTATCTCTGGATAGAACGGGGATAAAAATATCCATTTGCTATATTTACTTTTTGCAGTCTGGCGTAAAATTAAAGCACGATTCAAAGGAACGCAGATCGAGGAATCAAGCGACGAATGCAGCTCCTGTGAGTAATTAACCAATGAGAAATCTTCATTAATTACTTATTAAATCGTGCGGTTAAACAGAGAAGAATCTATCGAGGATATCAAAATATTCAGGTGATCATTCTGCAGCGATGTCATGTGAAAGATCTATTTTTTTAAACAATAGCAATTAATTTATTCGAAAGTCCTTGACCTTTCATTTATCATATATAGAAGTACTTTTCAATAGAAGAATTGAAGAGAAAAAATATATTAAAAGCACCAAAATATTTGGGAGAATATTCTGTGTCTATATTATAGGAGAGAGTTTATTTATTATAAATTCAAATAACCACTTACTCGTAGTGGCAGAAGGCTGAAACTAGTAGACAAACTTTATCGACAGTAGATCATTTTCGGAAATTTATAGTGGCGCCATCAGTGGCAACCTTGTGTGTTGTCGATAATGTAGGCAGAAGTCGATAATCTGAATCTACATTTTAATATCGATTAGTTGTAAATTTTGTAAATTAGTTTTTGTCTCGTTGTTAAATTAATCAATATTAAAATAGTGATCCACATTATCGACTTCCGTCTATATTACCAACACTCGCCACAAATCTTTGGAACCCGGTGTTCCAAATTTTTAACCAGATGGCGCCATTAGTTTCTGTCTAAAATAAAGTATAGGTTCTGTTCCATGCTAAACTTGGGTGTGCTCTGTCTCCGTCTATACAGTAAACGTCCCTTTACGGTCCGGATTCGCTGGCACCATCACTGCTCAGTGCTTATCCACTCGTTTCTCTGGGTGCGTTCCGTTTCACGCATTATGTGCACAGACTGTATAGAGAACCGTTCTCAGATTCTTCAGAAATTCTCTGATTCCCACCACTTCTCGCGCATTAGCCGTGCATCAGCCACCACAGCTCAGAAATGAAGCGTTTGATGCGTAGTCGATGAATTAGCGGTACATTTGAAAAAAGTAGATGCAAGTATTTTATTTTTTTTATTTTTAAAACAAACATGTATGTTACAAAGATGTTACATAAGATGAATACAAAGATAAAAATATAAGATGAAGATATCCTCAGCCTACTTTTAGGCCCTGAAATAGATCCGACAGAGTCATGGTTCTTCAAAGAAACTTCCAACAAGAAAAGAACGTTTCGACAAAACAGTTTTCAGCACACTAGGTAGCAACAACACGTGCTGGGAATTTAATGACGTTGTCGAAGCTATAGTTACATCGTCGAGTACAATCATGCTTTCCAGGTCAAACCTCGAAACTTATCACTTCCAGAGGAATCTGGCTGTTCTCCAGAGCCCTTCGCTCTTCATTTGTGTTTATTATCGTGTTATCCCAATATATATATTTACCCTCCACAATACAAATAGTGAAATAATCATCAAATTCTTGGAGCTGTTCAATCTTGTAGAGACATAGTGGAACACCTTCTGGAGAAATAGTAATCTGAAAGTAACTAAAACGTGGAATAAAACTGCTACGTGCACTATCCTGTGCATGGCATGAACTTGGTTCTTCACAAAACATAAACTACTTAATTGCAAAACTTTCCTCGGACGAACGGGGCGATAAGGTATCAAGTGAAGTCATGGTTGCAGACAGCTTACGCACGGAGAGGTCGTTGTCGGCTACTGCGGAAGTTCGTATCAGACTTAGCGAAGCATATTGTCTGGAGATTTCGAAGTACAAAGGAAGTCGGCGCCTAAGATGATGATTAGAATCTCTCACTTCACTTGCTTAATACATTCGTACTACCCTGGAAACGGAGAATTCATCCTTTGCAGAAAACAGCCGTTTCCTCTGGATATTTCGTAACTCTATTCTCATCAGTGGCGCGTTATCACTAGTTGGGGACCCTGGGCAAAGTAGAATTTCGGGGCCCCTTTGAAATTTTTTATGAGAAAAACGTAGAATTCGAATCCTGGATAATGGTTTGATACGCTACTGATTCTCGTATTATAATTTTTCTATCCGTTAAAAGTTAAAGATCGAGATACAGGATTTTCTTTTTCGCTAAAGGAACTCAACTTGAAGCATTCGTAAAAATTCAATGAATTAAAATATACTGATGCAGACGAAAAGAGATAATGATGCGTCAAACTGTAAAACACCGATGAATCTCATTCGCCGATGTTACTTGATATAAGTCCTCATTAACATCGTTGCACAACTGAATATCATCGATCGCGCTCTGCACCAGTTGAAAAAAGGTTTTAATAAAATTCCCCTCGCGATACGAGAGATACGCAGGGGAACAGAGAGCTCGCGAGAAATTTTCTCGGAATTTTAGTACGGTGATATTTATCGCAATTTATTCAAATCTGCTTCGTTTTACAGAAGCGCGGCGTGCACGCGACGATTATGAAAGTTCTGGGAACATTTCTGTTCCGCGTGGAACAAATTAGTGTGTACCGAATTCTTTGGCGAAACCTCCGGAGAAACGAGTGCGAGTAACTTTTCGACCTCGGGACGCGTCTCAAAGGTTTCTTAAATTGGAAGGGAAGATAAGAGGAAGACAGATTGATATAATTTCGGACACTCGAAAGGCTTCGACCACCGCTACTTCCGTGAATCGTTGAGATACAGATCGGAGTTGTTTCGAGAGTTTGTATAATCTCTGAACAATTTATCGGTTTCTTTGTAACAGAACTGTCTCGACTTCCGCGGGCTTTTCGACTTAACTTACAAAGGAACTTATTCAGCTGATACAAACCAATTTTGATGAAACTTTTGTGAGATATAGTTCTTCGAAAAATATTTGACACATGATTTTTTTCTACGCAACCATCCACTTTGAAGGGATGAAAACAGCCATCAAAGTTTCAAACAAAAATATTTTGTTAACATTATCTTGCACAACTACATTTCCCATTAAAAATCACAAAATAAAAAAAAATCCATTTTTTTCGACCTCTGGTTTCCGAGATATCTTAAAAATACGTTTCCGACCCCGAACGTTGAGGGCTGTTTTCACCCCTTCAAAGTGGATGGTTGTCGATAAAAAAATACGTGTCGAATATTTTTCGAAGAACTAAGTTTCATCAAAATCTGCTTGTATCGACTGAATATGTTCCCTTGCTAGACGAAAAACAATTTTTCGCTTTTACTACAAGGTGGTTTCTTTTTAACAGAACTACCGGATGAGTCAAAATTACTTGATTCATTCGTTTTATAAGAAAATTCTTTAGTACGAACGAAAAAAGACCATTTAATTTACTTTTTCATAAGTGCTTCAATTCAGGTTCGTCAGTCGCGTAGCTCGTTTAAATTAAAAAGAACGTCGATCTCGAGCTTTGTATTTTGCAAATGAAATCTAAACCATCGACGGCTGCACCGAATCCCCTTAATTTCAGGTGCGCTGCATCATATTTCAGTGTCATCAAGATCAACGATATCCCGAAAAATGATCGGTTCGTCATGACCCAGATACTTCCGATAACAACCTAACGGAAAACACATAAAAAATAGGGAATTGTAGCTCGGCGTTGTCTGGTCTAACTTACTGATATTTTTAGTTCGGAGTGAAGTTTGCTGTAGTTGCACTTGAAACGACACACCCCCGCGCATCGGCAATGCACTTTTGCAAACGAAAGGCACGCTCTTGCTTTTCTCTCATTCGTGAGTGCTCGGAGCACAAGCAATTCTCTGCAGGTTCGACCGATTTCCTTTCTTTTCCTCGGATTCCATTGATAATAGGAAAACCGAGAACAACAACAGAAGAAAGGGATCCATTCGACATAAATTACGAAGCTAACATCGTTCGGGAACATTCTCCACGACTTAATTACTGGTTTGCTGTTTAGTATTGCTGTTTAAGTAATTGTTCAGCATGGAAATAAATTCTGTGCCATTTTAACTAATTTTTCCGAAGCGATTAATAAAAATATTGTTTAAATCCTAATTGTAGTCTTTAAAAAAAATTTTTTATTTAATAGTGTCATCCAGTTCTGAGCTATTTTGAAAGTTTCAAGTTTCTAGCTCATCGGGAAGTGGTTTAAAATTCTATTTCAAGATTTGACGCATACAAGAACGACAACGACGACAACTCGGCAAGCTAATACAAGCGTGGTAAAAATGAAGAATGAGGCAGAATTTCATTTTTCTGGGTCCGGCAGAAGAAGCTGCTCACGCAATTAATCTGAAATCGCTATCGCAAAAAGCTGGAGAAATATTTCGGAGACGCGTGTAAATATATTATGATACACTGCAAGGAATTCGTGGATAGTTTCGAGGTTTTCCTTACATTCGAAACGTGCGGTTTATTCGGAACTCCCGCTGCCAGGCCATTTGTCCCACTTCCTGCTGCAAGTTATAGGAGACTAATGAAATATGGTTGAATCGCGTAGAGGGCACGGTCTGCGATACGAACGTGACTACAATTATCAGTGACCATTCCAGGAATGTTTAATTACGCTTTGTTATTCTTCCTGGTAATCAGCCTGTGGCGTGCAAGTTATTTGCACCGGCGAAAATTCTGCTACTTATCGATAGAAACTGTAAAAATCGATTTCCCCGTCTCGTCGAGCCTTTTTCGTTTACATTCATAAATATCGTAGATTTAATTATTGTTTACAACTCATCACTCTCGTCTCGCCGACCAAGTTTTGGATTTATTTGTGAATAAATCTCGAGACGCGCAATCTTCGTTATAATTTTATGGATGCGCGGTTCGCAAGTACGCTCGTGTATTGGACAAGATCTGAGAATTATTTTATTGCGGATTATGTAGATTTAATCACATTGTTGAAATATTTACAGAGTGCCGCATGCTGAACCGGTTATTGGAATTCTAAAGATGCGGCCATGGAAAATTACTAAACATACATTTGCTGGGTAATTGCCATGGATGCATCAATATTTCCCAAATATAGAAAATGCATTCGATGGCTGATCGTTTCTAGCACGTTGATTAGTAAATGGCCAAGTTAAAGCTTGTCATTAAACTGGCGATAAAAATTCTGTGAAAAATCGATGGACACCATAAAAACCGATTACGAAGAGAAGGAGGAAGGAATTAGGTACTAAACAACAGGGTGAACAAACGCGTATTAAACTCGGGGCATCGCAAGTGACATTCGTTGCTCTGGTGTTGTTAATCATCCCACTCCGACGACACATAACGAGAGATAAACGATCTTTGAGCGTCCGATGTTTTTCGCAAAGATTTCGACTGTCAAGAAGATTTATCGCCGAGTGTCGTTCCCTAGTCAGCACAGATTAATACGTTTCCAACGACAGCTTTAGGCAAATCTTACCTAGCAGACACGGAGACGCGCGGTTCAATTTCCGCGAGGAAAAATTTCGAGGAGAAATTCATAAAATTGGACGAGGACCACGCTGCGGTTTAATCTGTGTCCAATTTTAAGGGACCGAATTATGAATGTCTAACAAAGAATCTTCTCGCTTCGGTTTATCGATTTACGTGGTTTAGCCACACCATCTGCTTCCAGACGACGACGTGCAGTACGGAGTCGCCGGATTAAGATTTGTCTCCCCACTCTCCCTTCGGTACTGACAGGGAGAGGGAGAAGCACTTCAAATTATGGCAACGCTCAGTAACAGATTGTAGAGGAGTGTTAAATCATCAAACCATGAATATCAATTGCATTAAAATGTGTTATTTAAAATGTTACTGCATTTAAAATGGTGTACGAAATAACGTTCAATTTGATTTCTATTTTTGCGATCGAAGCAGACAATTTTTATTTTGCGTAAAAATCCGCAGTCTAATTAAAATTATTACACCGTAGATTCGTCCAAATGAATGCGGTGTCCTAACACGATTTACACAGTACCTATATTTTAGAAAAATTCGCGCGAAGTTCCCAGTGCGTTGTTGTATTGGCGGTTGCGCGGCAAACAAACACAGACCGATTCAGAAAGACCATCGGCACGTATGATCCGCGTTATAGTACTCTGCACGATATGGATTGACGTGTGTATCAAAACGTATCCGCTGGCGACCTGCAAACCGCACCTCCGAGAACACGTTCCATAGAACATGCTGAAACTTTCATATTGGTCTTTACTATGCGAACAGAAGCGACTCGTTTATCGCGGGAGTATTACGCTCGGATAAAATCGACGAGCCTGCAACAAATTCGGGAACTTTCAAAGCTTTGCGAGCTCCAAGAGCCGGAGTTCCTAAATTTTTAATTGCACACGCTACGCATGCGTTCTATCAAAAAGTATTTCGATATTTCATTGGAAAACGCGTTACAGTTAATTCCCTCGCGAAGACAATTTAATTAATAAAACGACAACCGCACAGTTGGAATTGTTAACGTTCCAATTTTCAGTTTCACGTTATTAAATACCTTGGTATCTAATCAATTACTATTGGTCAGTTTCGTGTCCATAAAATGAACAAAATCATATAGGTCGGAAGAAATGTTTAATCACCGTGTTGAAATAAACTACGAATGGTTGAAAAGGAAGTTTGCCAGTTCGAAAAGTAATTAATTCGCAAATAGATAATTCGCCGGAGGGTCGAGGCGAGACGAACAGCTGGCGGAGCAGTTGACAGGTTTTCCAAAAGGCGTTTCACAGAGTACATTCATAATTCGCGACGTCGCGTTAACGGACGGCGACTTTCTGTAATAGAATTTCGGATGCAGGCAGTGCCTGGGCTAATTTCCAACGCTACCCGCTAGCCTCCTTTAATTTCTCTGATCCTGAGCGGCAAAGTCGTAGCCTACTGAGAGTCCTCTGATGGTGGCATGCCGGGTGCCCGTGGCAACAAGTTGCCTAGCAACAGTAAACCTCTTACATCCCCCGCTGGTCACGGCAGAGTTGCTGACGCCACCGTTGCTGCTGTCTTATCATTCTCTCTGTTCTTTCTTCTCTGTGTACATCCTTCTGCTAACCGTGCTCCGCGCTTCTTTTGGAGCATAACCTTCTCGAGGATGGAGCTATTCGCTCCCCGGGACAAGATGATTTCGGGCGGAATCCAAGTCCCCGGGATTTCATTCCTTCAGGAACGAAGAAGATCCTTCTAACCCATCTCCCGTTCCGAATATTCGGACAGATTAACTTAGCTGGCCGCTTTATCGATATTCCTCGACAACGACCCGAACGTATTTCGTCCGGGGCCAAACTGTAAGGGATGGTTCTGTTTCTCCGACTATGAGTCTCTCGGGAAGTCTTCGCGAAAGCTAAGAGACCTGAGGGCCATTTCCGAATTAGTCTTATTTGTATCCACCGGGTCTTGCAAGTTCGTTCATTCGACTGTGCTCGAATCCGCCCGATGCGAGTTTAACTCGTGTTATTGCCCGTTCGGAACGAACTTTCGAATTCATCGTTAAATATCTTCTGGGGTAGAACCGCGCTTATGGAAGCTTATGGATTATTGAATTATTCTAACTTGTAATATTTATTTATACTGCTATATATAAATCTTTATTTGATACCCTCGGGGTTATAAATGTATAACATGTCTCCTCTTTCTTCCCCTCATCCGCATCTTGCCGCTCTTACAAACTACCCTTATTTCTATCTCGTATCCTAACTTATCTCTAGGCTTATCTTACGTTGTTTATACTAATAATATTTATATATTATATAATAAATATACTAATAGTTATATTTATAAATATAAATATATTTGTATTTAGAATAATTATTGTATCAATTGTAATATTATTCGGTTGTCTTCAGTATCTTCCTCCCAACTATTAATAGACTTTGGATTTTACACATTTATAGCAAAAATTAGTTGATCAGTGAACCAATTTTCGTTTTGCAGAATTAAAATTCATTATAAAATCGTTGGCTCTGTAAGCGTGCTTAATCAGACTTACTTGTGTTTTTAATCAATCAGAACACAAATACTATACAACCGAATGAATTCATGTTACAACGCGATGTAAACACGTTACAGGGAAATTTATTGAATTTGCAAATTTTACAAAGGCATACAGATATACATACATATCAGCGTTACGGTCGGATAGCTCTGTTGACGTGGATATTTTCCAGAAGAACGTGTTCGATGGTTAAACGTTTGTAGCACACTAATCCGAGGATAGTCGAACGCCACGCGGAGCGGGCATTGTGTTTAATGAAAATCAAATAAAGAATAGTTACATAGCGATATTAGTCCGCCATCGACGCACTCGTACAGCCATAAAACTAGCTTCCTCGCGGCGCGTACGTAAACTCCAATCCACCCAGCATCAATCAGTTGCATCCATTATTTGTTTTCCATCCGTTCCATTCGCAACATCCCTTTTTCGAAAAGTTAACAGCCTCCTCGGATAAACAGCGAGCTCAAACACAAGAGGTATTAACCGAAGTACTGTACAGACTAGTATTTTCGATTCAACTGTTGGCTGTAACATCATGGTATTTAGACCGTGCGCGCGTCCGAGTATGGCTCTGGTAAAACGTGGAAATAAAGGTGTGCACGCGTTGGTGAAACATCTCGTTCGAGATGCGTATTTTGTCAGAAAAGTTGTTTATACCGTAGCGGATGTAACAATGTGAAGATTACAGTTACGTCTTTTGAGGCTCTCGGGTGTAAGCCGTGTCCTAAAGGAAGCAATTTCCCAACGTTTCGCAAGCATTGCAACTAGCTTCATCAGGAGGTCGGATGAACACACTGATACTGGTGTGTCTCGGATTTGTGCTCCATTTTTATGGTGGAGATAGCTGATGTTCCGGTTCGGTGAGCACGAACTAAAACTAGAATTTTTAATTGGGACATACGATGCTGAACTTGTTATCGTAAATTATTATTTACAAACATAAAAAAGGTACGTTTTAAAACTTTTTTATTTGGAACGAAATGAAAATTATACTTTATTTAAGAAAGTCGGAAAATTCGGACAAACTGGAAAAATCATAATTTTTGAAACGGTACAAGTAGCAGCTTGACATGTTTGGAATTTTTATTTATAAGGCACGTCACACATTTTCAGCAATTCAGCGGTGTACTGCTGACAGAATTCATCTCGCATGTAAAATTTCTTATTGGCGTACTTCTGAATGTACTCCTCCTTAAATCCATGGCCGCAATCGTTAATAGATACAATGATCACTCAGAAATACGATTTTTTAAATCATTTTTACTTTGTTTATACAGTTCCAATAGCTTTTCACAACTTCACGAAACGATCACAAACAAATTTATTGAAATTCGGACAGGTGTACGAACACTTTGTACACCCACTGTATATAGAATAGTATTTCTCTGGACGAAATGGCTGTTGCTAACAAAAACACAGAGACAGTTATTTTTCCATTGCAGGAACGTCCGTGCGTGCGGGAATTATTTTTGAGAGCGAAATTGTGCCCAGCCCGGTCGGATTACGGGCGAGCTCCACTGATGGACTGAGATAAAATCCATTTAGCTAAGAAATGCTTCGGAGAAAAATTCCGCGCGGCTGAAAGAGTCGTCCGGCCTTCAGCACCGAATGAACTGATTATAGGGCAATGGTGCAATTTTTTCCGCTCGTCCATCCCTGATAGGGGTTTCGCCCTACTTATTCTCCGCTGAAGGTATGGACGAAAGCCTGAGGCACTCGTCGGGTCGCTATCCAACCTGAAACGACACTAAATGTCTGCTTGAATTTTCGTGGGAGGACAAGTTTAAGGTTATACAACGCGACGGATGATCATTTTCATAATTTTCCCTGGAAACGCGACGTAACAGTTATCCTGTCGCTCCTCGCACCATAAACTCGATACCGTGTCGATCGTAATTCCTTTTATGCTGGAGCTAATCGTCGAAATGGCTTCCAATCTTTTTAAGTTACACTATTGAGATTGTGCAACGTGAACCTTTGCATATCGATCAAGAACACAACAAAATATGAATAATAAACGTATTCTTGTCATCTAACTCCGCAACGTCTGACCAGGAAATTATTTTTCTCTTTTCGAATGGAGGTTGAAAGATATGTCTGTACTTTTTAGAACGATCCTGAAGTTGCAAATGGTTGCGCGATTCGTGTATCCGGATGAGAGCTTAGAGAATTTTAAAAATCTAGCGATGGCGATTATAATTTTAAGCTTCCCCTAATTCGATATTTATGTGAAGTGATAACAACGGAGAAAACAGCAGAAAAATGTGGAATCTAGAGGGATTAAGGAGCAACGGGTTAAACACTAAATACTAATGTACTCATCACAATGGAGGATGTATCTGAAAAATTTAATAAAAATTTTTATTGAAACGAACTATTTCTCGTCGCGACGAACAAAATACGTGCACAAGATTCCCGGTTGTCCCTCGACTAATTAAATTGCTGGCTTTCTCCTTACACTCGCAGATATCGGTATTCAGCAATATCCGCGACGCAAGCGTGAATTTAGTCGAAATTAATTACCAGCCAGCAGAATACATAGAGAAATCTAATAATAATTCTATACATGACAGAAAATTACTTTTCGTAAATCCTATTTGGAAGAAAACCGAAAATAAATTAGAAGGTTAATTGAAATGAATAAATTTAACGATGAAATATCTTGGATAAATTGAGAAATCTGCCTTCTACAGGGTGTCTCAACAATATTGTACGTCCTTATAAATAGGGGATCCCTAAGGTCGTTTGAAGAAACATTTTCCTTTGCGAAATCGTTCTCCGCGACTTCGCCGAGGAGTGATTAACGAGAAACGCCAACCAACCAGAGCGCGTCTATTGCGGACGGATTCCGGTTCGGCGAATGGCAACGCCGCGTTCAACGGGGCGTGTGCTCTGATTGGTCCGTGTTTTTCGTCGATAACTCCTTAAAAAAGCCACGGAGAGGATTTCTTCAAAGGAAAAAGTTACTTCGAAAAACCTCCAGAGTTACCCACATTAATCCACATCAATTTGATAGCGAAATTGAAGCGTTATATTCATACAAATGTATGTTCATCACCGTTACCAAACTGTTTTTCAACTTGGAGGTTGGTTACACTGATAAATACCCAGAATCAGAGGGTACCGAACCCCCTTAAGGAAGTACACTATTTTTGGGATACCCTCAAGGGAGAATGGTACGAGGGCAATTCGATTTTCTTCCGCGACTCATTCGGAATCTATCGGCTCGTAGAACTGTAAAACGAGCATACGATCATAAAATTGAGTCTCCCGCGTAGCGTGCATCGAATGCGTCGAATATCCATTTTAACGCTTGTGACAGATACATTATTGGTTTAAGGACACGGAACTTGACGGGAACTCGATACCGGACTAACCGCGCTGATCCCGCAAAGAAGTTCGATGTCGCTGCTATCGCAACCTGACGCGACACCGATTTTTCTAGATTCCGCTGCGATTTAATTACTTACAAGGAAACATACCAGAGCGTAACAGCAAATTCTAATGGGACATCTGATCGAGTCAAAATATCGATCGTCCAAACATTTTACGCTTTGTTAGAAGAATCTTCCTATAAAATAGTAGTTTTAATTAATTATACGGAGTGTCGCCGATCCCGTGGAACAATCCACAAGGAGAAATTACATGAAAAAATATGTCGAAAAGGAAGAATCGTTTTTTGAAGTGAAAACTTCTTTAGGCGCACCGCGTACACAATTGTTGGGCAGTGAACGACTCTGGTTCGTCACGCTCCGAGGTGAAACGCTAATGGTGTAGTATTGGTCGGTTTGTTTTACTTGAGATTTCGTTCAGTATTTCAGTAAATACTACACGAAGAACGTACGGAACAACGTTTTTTTATTTTACTTATCTGTTATTCTTAAACATTGCATATTTGCAATTATTAGCAGCGAAAATCTGTACGGAAATTTCGGCTGAAACCTTTACCGAGCCAACGTTAACAAAAATTCCGGTACCACGAAAAATTCAGCTGCACCACTCGCGTACATTAAACCGACGACAGTTGCAGGGATTGAAAATGTCGACATCGCACAAAAATTCATCTGCAACCAGTTGCGGGGATTGAAACGACGAGGAATACGTATCCAGTATTTTCCCGTGCAGCATTACAAAGTTTCGAGTGAATTGGTGATTGCTAGCTTGGGATGATTCGTTGTTCGCGATATATTTGCGGCAACAGCCGGCGGTAACAAGCTAGGCGCGCGAAGAAAATATGAAAAGCGGTCCTCTAGGCGCCACTCCAACAATGTCCAACCGGTGAGAATAATTGCTCGGGGATGAACTTCCCGGCACACGTGTACTCAGTTCAACATCAACAGTGAATTTCGCATGTGACCAAGCAGAGTTGACTTTTAAAGTATCGCACAGTTTGGAGGGAAACTTTCTCCCGAATGTCTGCAGAGAATCGACGCTCTATGGGGTATTTGGCCGATCTAGCTGGCAGATTTCGTCAAACTCATCCTAGATAAAAATTAGTTGTTACCTGGGAAAGTTAAATATTGGGGGTCCATCAACCGTCGGTTTTTTCCCGATTTGCCATTTCCGTACGGAGGTATGATCGCTTGAAGTTTAGTCATTCAGTACAGGGTGTATAAAAATTACATGTCACGACCACCATGGCGTGATTCTACACCTCGTTATATAAAATTAATTATATATAAAAAAAATAGTTTCAATAAAAATGGTAAATTTTCATTTGTTTGTAACTATTTTTTTAAAGACAAAATACTACAGATATGTTGGTAGATACATTCTGAACGCGTTAGGCAAAAAAAATCATTTTGGCCAGCTAGATCGGCCAAATACCCCACGTCGCGACGTGTATTTCGCTGGTGCTGCACTCTAGGTGTTTGTTGCAGAGAAATCTGGGAGGTGCTAGCGACGACGCTTTTTAATAAAACATTATTGACACTTAATAAACAGTTTACGAGCTGCGAGTAGATCGGGCGCCGCGCCGGCCGCGCTATAAGTCGGCTATACTACTTGCAGCTGAGGTCAACGGCGACCTTATTGTTGCATCTGCTGCAGTAATTTAATCTCTACTAAAAAATGTTTGAAGTATTCGAAAATAAAGTTGAAATTAAATTAGAACGTGCTCTTTCAGTTGATCAATTTCAAGAATTAATAGACAGCGAAAACTGAACAGTGAATTAAAAAAGTTCGATCACAAGATTCGAATGAAATTTCGAGCTTTAATCGCAAACATCGCGATGGATTAAACAAACGCTGAAAAACGATTAAAAATTTTTAAACGTTCGACGACAAGATTTAAATTAAATTGGATCTTGAAATTATGAGAGCTGCTTATTTCCAAGCGTCATCGTCAAACGAAGATGGAAAGGTAAATAGACAGTACGAAACGTTCGAGTGTGGGATTTAAATTAAATTAAAGTGCGCGCTTCCTCCATCTCGTTCAATTCTTTGTATTTACTTGAAATTGCAGTGGCCGTCGACTTTTTCGTTACGCGATCGCTCGAACCGTTGGATCGATGCTAACAGTCGTGATTTTTTTTCCAACTGGAACTACAATGTGCTGCGATAGGTGTACGGAACGTCCATCAGGAGGAAAGTACACGCGAAAATGTCACCTGGGACAGTAAATGCGGCCGCCATCCGGGAATTTCACATTCCCTTTTTTTTCACGCTGCTGGACAATGACTCTGGACGGAAACTACATATGTATAATCCATTTTAGTCGGGCCATCCGTCAATTTCCTGTGACGCGACGTACAATGTCTTCCTGCTATTTCAACGTTCTATCTTTGCCGAGATAACTGCCGCAGCATCCTCTGTCGATGTATTCCTGGGATTCGTGTATTTACAAATAAAGATGCCAACTCAGAAATTCATATCGAAATTGGACGTAACGTTGCCATAATAAATTCAGATCATTCAGTCGCTTGAACTTATTCTGCACAGTCGAATTGATGGAATGATCAACAACAATTAAATTGATTAAACTTTACATATATTTACGTAGGTTTTGACGAGAAAAAGCATTACTCTAAATTTCAATTCTAGAAGATCAGTGGTTCGAAAGTTATCCGTGTCGAAAACCGAGCGAGTTCCAGTGTTAAAAAGCGCTCAACTTTAAACACTCGTAACTTTTGAACCACAGTTCCCCCAGGCTTGAAACTTCGATTTCTGGTATTTCTTTTCCAAAATCTACAGGATTTTAAGTCTATCATAAGAATGTAATAAAATAATAAATAAGTAATAATATGTATAAAAAATAAAGTGGTGATTGCTTTAAAGGAAGGAAATAATGTCAGATTGATACAAGGAGGGGTTTTAAATCGTAACAGTGATCTTGAACGAATGCAAAAGTACTCGGAGTCTTAATTTAATTCGAATTTGCCGAGGAGAGAAACTCGTACGGGCTTAACTCGACGGCAATGTTTATTGTGGTTGGCCCGCGTATACGTTCGCACAATGATCCTTAATAACCAAATGGAAATTGGCGTACCGATTCGATGTAATCTGAGGGCGAATGTGATTGGTGGCGTTGAGGGCGTCGGGACGCGGATATCTGGGGAAGACACTCGTGATTGCAGAGTCTTCGTGGTATTGTAGGAACAGGTCGCAGCCACTTGCGGTGACTAGCGATGGGTATTCAAGTCACTCAAGCATGTTCGAACCTGTATTAACCCCGAGATGTTCGAACATAATTTAATCGGTCGGCTTGTAGCTCGAGACGTCCAAGCGGGACGTTAACAATTAACTCCACGCCAAACAAGGCTTCGCGAGAAATCATAAAATGATTTGTTCACTCAAGAACATGAACGTACAGCATACGATCAAACAATTCAAGACACTTGCAGAGTTTGGCCACGTGTTCACATTAAAATAATAAATTTTTGTATGCAGGTCTCAGAACGTCGAATATGTTTTTATGAAACGTTCACGCACACTTGTTTATCTATTACACAGACGCGAGAGAGGAAATATGATTGAAATTAAAAAGTTTCCAGGAGAGACGATTGTTTAAAATTGTCTTTCCTCTGAGGTCTATGTAAATATTTACGATATTACCCAAAAATATATAATTCTATTTGAGATGGTTTTATCACGTTTTAATAAGAGTCGTCGAAATTATTTTATTCCTGGCATTCTAAGCCGAATTTCTCCTTTCAGCCCGAATAGAAATTCATTTGTCAGGAAACAGGAGTCGATGGAGGACATTATTCCAGCCGCCCTTGTCGTCTCTTTCGGGCACACAAAGGAAACAGAGAATCGGGAAAACAAGGGCATATTAGAACGGATGGTAGTTAAAGAGACGAAGGATTCTGGTTCCTGTCCAAAACAGATATCTGACACGTTTTGTGTACCGCTTAGCACGATTCTGCGGCGGCTTCATCCCGCCTTGAGATCTGTATGCGGTACGGCGCGTTTCGAATTTCTATGAGAGCCCATCGTCGCACAAAGAGAATTTTTCGTTATCTAAGAAACCATCGAGTCCGATTCCTGTACATGTTCACAGTCTATTACGTTCCAATCGTCTGCACTCGAAGCCGTTTTAATCACGATTGTCACCCGTCCGACCAAGGATAGCGGAACATTATTTCAACAAAAATAAAACGATAGAAAAGTTTACAGTTCGTGCACACGTGGCGAAGACATTTCGATTTAAACGTTAATGCGAAATGTGTGTAACCTAGTCTGCTTAATGGAATTTTCTACGCTTTACTGTTGCGCTACTGAAATATTCACGTCGGTCGGCACTTTTCACAAAACTTTTATTTTTCAAACCGTACTGGACTCGTTTTCGATTATCCACGAAACGTCCTACGCCATTTCTATATTACGACTTCATTATTTCATACTATTTTTTCCTAGACGAAACAATATGCATTTTTTGTAGTCCATCGTAAACTGTTCAAATCTTATTTTTTGGTAATTATTGCTAAAGGGTTCCTATAGTCCGATTTCGATGAAATTTAAACATGTTATAGATTTTGACATTTTGAACAATTTTTTTCAATCTATAACATATTTAAATTTCATCAAAATCGGAGTACAGCGAGCCTTTCGCAATAATTACCCTTATCTTTAACTACTTCAATCTCTCCGGTAGTATAATTCGAAAGAACTAACAAAGAATCAATTGTTTTCGAATGATCGTTCCGAAGAGAAATTTTACTTTGATTTACGAATCCGTGATTGTTCCATTTCGATGCAGGTCATGCGATTTCTACGAGATGCACAGATTACGAAATAGTTTGACTTAATTAACAGAACGACCACCGAGCGTGTGTCGAAGATGTCGCGTGTTATGATAGCATTGTTCTACGAATCGGACGGACGGTGTCTAACGGCATAACGAAGCCGATGCACGGTGTTAATTGCTCCTTGCTCACTGAGTCGCTTCTAGAACAATATGACTGCATTTCTCAATGCAAATAACATCTATGTGAGGAATACTAGCTGTCCCGTTATACCGAACGAGTATGCATTCTAACTTCGACTTCCGGGACTGCCAGCGTCAGCGACTACTTCCGGATAGATTAATTTTCATTGTAGAGTGAAAAAGACTTTTTTTCTGGTACGTCAATTTTATTTATTATTCCGAAATTTCCGTGATACATTACTCTGAATCTCGAAAATTAATTACTATCAACGTATATTGATGTTTTCAGCGCACTCATTCGATCTGATGTCACGAACTAGGAAATTTTGCAAATTATTATAAAATTATAATTACAAATAAATTAATTACTATTATGTGCCCACGATTACAAATTAATCGAAAAGTGTCTGCAATCATTTCGACACTTTGGTCTGTTTACTTCACTTGGAACGATACTTGAAACAAGTTTCTATCTTCGTGTAATATTAAATTACATCACCGGAAAGCTGAAACAGTCGTTACTGCACTGATTAGTGTAGCAGGTTTCAAAATATTGAAGACGTTTTATGCGATACGTGAAATTAGTTTTCCAACTGAAATTGTGAATGCAATTAAAACTTCGGACGGTAATGCGATGAAAGCGTCATCTGACATTATCGAATGAGATCCTGTATCAAAATTGGATGCACACGTTGCGAAATGTGTTGGATTTTTTGAATTCAAAGTGACAACGTTCACTGCCGAAAGCGATGTACACGATTCACCGAGAAACAGTCATTTAATTATATATTATATAATCCGGTACGAAACCGGGTAAAATTGAATCTCTGGCAAGCGGCGCGGAATACATGCACCCACCAAACCTCTACGGAAATTTGCAAGCTAGCAACAATGCGGACCGAAGTGGATGCATCGATCATCTTCTCTTCCCTCGGACCAAGACATGTATAATGAATGTTGTAAAAGTAAAGTAACATAGGATTTTCAGGAAGATTTCCTCGAAAAAAAACAAATTGGATCTCAAATTAGCTACCAAAATTACAATTAGAAATTCAAATAAAAAAATACTTATATTTTTTCCTTGTTTTTAAAGTTATGTACATATTGAACAGGAATAAACATTGAGTTAAAGTTTTTTGCGCTTTCGATAAACATTATCAACGATATTCCAAATATCATACGTTTTCCAATATATTTTTATTTTATTAAAAATTCTAGAGAATTCTCGAGAAATATAGCCTTATTTCTCATTTCTCGAGAAATGAAAAATGTTGAGAAATCAGGAAAACTGGTTGCATGATACTGGAATTGAATAGAAATTTTTGATAAGACAAATCTGAATTTGATAAAAATTTACGATGGCAAAGAACATTTCGCAAAATTCACCCCAATACTTTGATTAGAATAATGCTCGAATATTTAGAGACATTATGCGTATATTGGACCTAATAGAATTGAAAGCTCAAATATTTGTACGGTAAAATCCCTTTGGCAGAAATAATGTGATGAACAAGGCAAAAAGAGTTTGGAGCAAGCTACTTCAGAATTTAGCTTTTAACATCTTTTGCATCAGAGCCACCCCTAGTGTACTTAACCGGACGTATTTTATAGTCAGCTATGTACCCGTTAAGAACTTTATTGCAAACCACGCTTCTCCCCGAGGAAGATTGTGTTTTAACAAGGTGTATGACATTTAAACAGCTATTCATACGCGCACATTAAACATACACATTTAGGAAATGCAATTGAAATCGCGGTATTCATATTGAATTGTTCATATTACAAGAAACGCTGTACGCAAGTTTAAACGTAAAAACAGTGCTCCTTGCAAAACTTCTCACTTCAAACTTAAATTACGTAGAATATTATTTTGTTTAATATAATAAACATTCCACGGTCTGCAAAATATTCTTCTAAAAAATTACTGGTTCAGTGAATAACTTCCAAAGCATTCCTCTCACCCCTGCAATAAAAGCAATTTGGCTGAAGTAGTCGAATGGCCGATATTTTCTGCTCACGCACATCTGTAGATTACGTGACGCGTCAATTTGTTTGATGATCAATTTTCTGTATAATTCGATTCGGTGGCGAAGAATATTTGTACATTTCCTCACGACAGGAAATTCACGTTTGTCCCAGTTTTTCTTGTTCGCGTTTCATTCGGCCGGAATGAAAGGGTGCGAATGGACGCTGTAACTTGTAAAACCGCGCGCTACTTTTCTACGATAATTTCGTCTGTCGATAAAGGCTTTAAATTTAATTCCCGGGACTGTTGATTGCTATTCGCGTGGCATTCGCTTTGTTTCATTAACGCCCCGTAACTAGTTAGCTCATTTGGCCGGTATTTCTCAACGTCTTCCATCCCACCGGCAGGGAGAAGCATTTTGCTCTTGTTTCGCCATCGCATGATTCCTAGCGAAAGGTGGGATTCCATTTGCGCGTCTGGACGCAGCGTTTTGTTATCCCAGCGTCATTGTACTTCATTCGCCATACTGCATCAGAACTGTGTCCAGATAACGCAGTGCGCTCTTTTAATAAGGTGGGCATTTGAAAATTCACGAAATTATTTATTATTGCGCGTCCAGAGGCACATCAGAGAGATGAATGGAGTTTGGATAAGAAAACGTTGCGTCCAGACGCGCAAAGGAGATCCGACCTTAAGGAGGATCTAATGACGATACGGTAAAGAAATTTAATCTTGTCGAAAAAACAAGAACTACGGCCATATTGTGAAAATATGCTGATAAGATATTATGCCGCTCTCGTTGAGAAGTAATGCGATGTTTATGGGAAGCATAGTTCTCCCCTGATATTACCTAAGACGCTCCAAGGCTTCACCAAGGCGTGGTAATATTTTCAACCAACAAACAGAAATGAAAATTTTTGTATAAATATCGTTTCACCATTTTTATTGAGCCTCGAATGAGAGAGAGAGAGAGAGAGATTAAAAATTGTAATCACTCGTAAAACATATTAATATCAATAACAAATTATTCGAGAAACACAAGAGCGAAAGAATTCTACTATAATTAGTTTCACCAATCCAATATCAGCAAAAATATCAGATATTGACATGTTTTATGGGTATTCGTTTAAACAGTAACTTTTGTAACAATGCATCGGTCCAGTTTCTTTTTCCAATATTTAGATTTTCGTTCGCGCTGCTCGCAGCGATCGCGTAATACTTTTGGTTTCGCTGCGGTGGTTTAAGCGTAAGGAGCTATAAAAAAGCAGTTAGTATGTCTCAACTATGTGCAAGAATCCTCGCCCTTCTAATTTTACTCTGCTTGGCGCGTTAAAGATGGCACTTTACTTCACCTTCTTCAAGGTTTGCCAGAAAGTTTCGACCAATTTCGCTGCTAAACGTTTTTCATCAGTCAGAAACGGCACCTCACGTACGGAGACGTCAGCCCCAGTCGTTATTAAACGTCGTGAGCAACTAAATTATGGAGTTTAACGAGTCGTATCAGAGTCGATCTTTATGCTGATCTCCATTTTCATTTGTTAATTTACAAACTTCGTACGTCACTTTACGAGCATTAGAAAAAAGTTCCATAATCGATCGATTGTTTAATGTAAAAATTGATTGACACCCTAATTATCGATTGACAGGCTAATTCTTTTCTTAGTCACACTGCTCACTTCTTTCTGAGGTTGGGCGATGCTCTTTCACTTTTCTTCGCAAGTGAAATACTGGGAAAGACGTGCTAAATCGCATCGCAGAAACGCAAACTTGCACGTCTGGAGGCACATTAGAGAGATGGATGGAGTTTGGATAAGAAAACGCTGCGTCCAGACACACAAAGGAGAATCTAATGACGATACGGTAAAGAAATGTAATCTTTTCGAAAAAACAAGAACCACCGACGTATTGCGAAAATATGCTGATAAGACAACTATAACTAGAACAACTAAATTATGGAGTTTAACGAGTCGTATCAGAGTCGATCTTTATGCAGATCTACATTTTCAATTGTTAATTCACAAACTTCGTACGTCACTTTACGAGCATTAGAAAAAGTTCAATACTCGATCGATTGTTTAATGTAAAAATTGATTGACACCCTAATCGCCACAATTGTCACGCTAATTCTTTTCTCGATCACTCTGCTCACTTCTTTCGGTAATATCGCCGCTTCCACTTACATCCATTAGTCAGAAAGTAAGAATACAGTCCAACTCGAAGATAAATGATCAGAATTTCCCAATATCTACTTTCGTATTCCATGCATAGGAATAAGATGATTTAGAAGGACAATTTATAATAACGTTAATGATACGACTTTCTAAGCTGGGATTCCAGTGACACGTGCAATCAAACGATCTAAGGCAATACTATCTCATGAAATTGGAAAAATCGACAAAAGAAATTGGAGTTCCGAAAACATTTTCCATTTGCGAATAACAATGAAGCATCAACTAAATTTACGGACGCTGAATAATAGCAACCGGCCCGAAAGGAGTATCCGCTTTAAGGCAATCTTTTCGTCAAGTTTGTTCTTTAATACGTACGTCTGAAGACTGTTCTCATCGGATTTTTCGCAGTTCCTGCAAAAATTTCGACAAGATAAGTACGATGTTGAAGTCAGTTTCTAAAGTGTCACGTATCCCCGACGTTTTTTAATTAAACCCAGCTCGAGACAGTTTTGCCGAATTTGGTGGAATTGCTGTGTGCTGCACAGGTGTGAGTACATTTTTGGCAAAGTGTCATTTCTTTGCACTCAACGGGTTAATAGAATTTTAAACAGCATCTCGAATGTTCATGTGGGCTTAGAGAATTGCGAAGTTTGTTAATAATAAATGTTGAATGTTATCGGCGCTACGGTTCGATCGTTTAATACTGATTTGTTAATGAGCAATTTTACTGATTATGAAATGACCGACGTTTCGATCCTAGTTTGGATCATTTTCGAGATGAATCGCGTCTGTAATAGAATAGAAATAAATAGAAGACTGTAATAGAAGAGACATATTTGTACAAACACGCTGTACGTTTAATTTGATGAATCGCTCGAGTAGGCTCGAATCCGCAGTCGAGATTTTCTCTATTTTGGACTGTTTTCTTAATTACCCTCGTCCAATCTTACCCGCCGCAAAAAAGCTTTCGAATAATAATTTCATTAAAGCAGATCTGCTTGAAATATACGTTTCGCGCGGGGCCACAGCCGCCGCCGTGCAATTCCGCGATATTTCACAGATCGCCAGGAATACTTTGCCTTCTGAAATGGGACGCGATTAAAAGAATTTAACGTTGACATTTTCGATCCGACTTCTCATGAAAGTTTCATTAGAACGCTTAACTCTGGTGCCGGGAAGTATCGAACTTTCTTCGGGAAGAAAGACTCGGTCGATGCTATTGGAACTTCCGGGAGGGAATTCTGCTTTTAACATCGCCGGAAACAATTGAGTTCTTTAAATTGCGGTTTAAACTGCCCCCGGAACTCCGTCTTACATTCTTTGCGCTGTTGCGTTTAGTGTGTCGGCGACTGCGAAACAAGGAGTCGCACAGCAAATCGTAAATCGACACTGTAGCTACACGAGAAGCCATTAGTCTTTATCCTCAGGATTTACAATTTCCTTTCTTTAAATGCATGAAAATATATGCCTTTTCATAAAAGATGTATCGATGCTCCCGGCGCAATGGTTCGACCAATTTTTACTTACAAGCATGCAGGAATTTGAAAAATTCAATACAGTATTAGCGGTAGTCTTTTGCAAATATCTCGAAAACTGAAAGCGACCCCCCTATATTGCAACAGGAAAAAGTCGTTCAAAATGTCGAAATCTATAGCATATTAAAATTTCATCAAAATCGGAGTAGGCAGACCTTTTCTACATAATTACCAATCTTTTTTGCATATCATTTCGGAAACCAAAGCTTCTAATTAATTATAAAAAATCAGGTACTGGTCGTTTGGTATAATTATAAAAAAGTTATTCGATTTGAAAAAGTGTACGAACACTTTATACGCCCACTGTAAATATTTTAGACTGGAAGCAACGTCTTGGTTTTGATGTGAAAGTAGCTTCGAGTGCAAATGGTTGCTGGTTGGTTGGCAAAGTGTTAAATTCGTAAATAATTTGGTATGCGGTTAGATTGAAGCCGAACACAAAACCCAAAAAGCAAAGTGCATCCCTAATGTAGAGGTGTCGTGCGCGCGCGAGTAGAGATCTCCATATTCGGTTGCATTTTGCACAATGAAACGGCGTGTGCCAGGCTCGCGAGTGCACTCTCTTGCACCGTATACATCAGCCGGTCTAGAAGGCGGAGATAAGAGCGGTTCTTCGGAGCATCGCATCCTTGCTAAAGATAAATACCTACATCGTCACCTCTGAAAATAGCGAATCAATATGTCTAGCCAGTCATCGGCCTCTGTCTTTGGTTGCCTCTGAAAGGTGGCCGACCCATTACCGACTATCGCTCCCTTTTTCTCAGAATCCGTGTCTTTTCACCACTCATTCTTTGCCATTTATCTCTTGTCAAGCATTACGTTTTTGGGGACAGCGACTGTCTTCGCTGACAGTGAAGAATTTGAACATTTGCCAAATTTTTAATGTTCGCAACGAAACTTTCTTTTTTACCGCGAATAAAATTTTCTGAGATTTCCATTGTTCTTTAACATTTTTCTTTCAAGCGAGAATACAATCGTCTTGCATCCAGGAAACACACAGCCGACATCGCCGCAACGAAACAAGAAAGTATCAACAATTTCTATGTTAATTTTTATGGAGACAGCGAATGTATTCAGTCGGATGGAATGAATTTACATTTACATATGATGGTACAGTGTTCCAGCATCCGGTGTAAAGACATATTTCGTAACGTTGTTTTTCTTAATTTCGATAAAACATTGCAGCTCGATATTCGTTCGAATTGATAGCAGTGATAAAATTCTTCACTCGTATACAATATTTAAACATTTGATGGATTATCCCTGCTCCTTCATTCGTAATGCAGGAAATCCCAGTGAAGTTTATGCCGAAGTCAACGACCGCTGTTTTCCTAATATTTATTACCCCGTGCTGACATTTCTCACTAACAAATTTCATCAAGTATTGAAAAGCGATAAACAAATACTTTAACCAACGGAACTGTCAAATATTTTTCTGTCCTCGATCGTAAACAGTTTCGTAGATGCATTTTGATATCGCAAGTGTTATTAAGAATTGGAAAAGATTACGCTTAACGTAGTACGTTAGTTACGTTAAAGTTATAATAAACATTTTTTTCCACATTTTTTAGTAATTCTTTACTTTGAAAATGTCAATTAATTTAATAGGACAAAAATGGATTAGAGATTAGTTTTAAATTACGTTTACTGTAGAGGGAATAAGAAGTCTGTGAGTGGTGCTTCATTAGTACCCAGAGCTTGGTACAGCTAATAGATCTCTTCCACTAATCGATCCTTCGTCTGAAGAATCCGTTAAATCTCCACCTGGAAGATCAAATTTCTGGGATTCAAATGATAGCCCGAGTGCTGGCAGCACTGAGTCGAAACGATAGCTTCAAATCCGCTTCGTTTCGAGCTGCTACTCCCGATGCTGGCTTCTCCGTTTCGAATTGTCCCGTTTGCAAATTGTCACATTCCAATTAGCGAGCTAAAGTCATTCTACAATTTTCGTCTGGTTTCCACCGATTCGAAAATTTTCCGAAATTATCATGCTGTTTCCGGAGTGATAATATCATAAAAAGAAAAAGCTGTTACTTATAAAAGTTAATTGTCAGAGACAATTAGGGCAGTATAGTTTCTGACCATTACCCGATTCATATTACTACTTAGGAAATTGATTGAAAGCTGTAAAGGCAAGTTTATTACACGACACAAAATCGATATCCACGATGTAATTGCGTTCTTAGAATTTGAATATCGTATCCCGTCGGTTATTAATTTGGGTACTGGGGATATTTCAGTAATCTACGACACACTTGTAGGCGCAGAATGTATAAGTATACTCCAGTCTATTCCATCCCTATTATCCTCCATTATTTTTTCCGATCATCTACTCTTCGCTAACTTCGAATCATCGATAACGCTTTAACCGGCGGAAATTCGAACGTAAGAGAACGAGAGCTTCAGCTTATCTACCGAGATGCATTGCTCCCATGGAGTCTTTCATGTAATCTCAATGTCCGATAAGTAAGAGAATGCATCTTCTATCGCGAATATTCGATTCGTAAGAAGATCAGTCCCTTGAAATTGCCTTTGAATTATTGCTCAGTCGTGAAATGTAAATCTGGTTCGGTAACAATCTCGTATTGCCTGGTAGCACACATAAGGTTACGGTAACGTTCAAAGATTATTAAATTATTAATCAGTTCTAGTACATAAAACATCTTAATCCTCTCAGAAATTAAAGAGAATAGAATATAACTGTTCTATGTTAGTAATAGAACAGTCCTAATGTACAATGCTTTTATACTCCACCATTGTTGCGGAATAAAATAATTCAATCAATCTTTCTAAATTAACTTCCAGGACCTGTTTTGCCTCTCGTTGGATCGCAAATTCAGCTTCGCAAAAAGAAGCTTTTTGCACGTGGAACAATCGCCACGGTAAAAATCGATAAAAAGCCGAGATAAATATTTAAGTTTACCAAACGGAAACAGATCTTGTGCAAATGATCGCTGGGGAACGCAGGACACATTGCAATCACGGACGATTATGAAATCGGCATTAGGAAGGAGCAAGCAGGGGCTCGTTAACTGTCAAACAGTGATCAATCTGTACGCCGACAGATCCGAGTTAGGCACTGTATAAACAGCATCGATAGCAACACATTGGGAACTGAAACCTGACTTCTGTAGAAAGATCGATTTCACTCGTAGACCAAGCAAAATACTAGCTCTGCAGAATCGCCGATACGCTGCTAACAACTGATGATCGAACTATAAAAAAGTGAACACACACGACGTTAAACATTCGCGCTTACATCGACTCGTGGCAACACAGTTTGCGCTACTGTAATTTGTTCCATTCCACCGAGATACGGTTTGTTTCCTGTAAGTTGCAAGCGTAACGCAACTTTGAATTGTGTATAATATACGTAATGGCACGCTCTGAAGTCTACATGCAGTTTTGCATATAGAACTGTACGTTTTCGCGAAGTACGACTCGTATTAGATGATGGTACGCGAAAGAGGCTACTGCCTGCTCCATTTAAAAGTACCTGGCAAGAAATAATGCCCAACATCTAAGTAGAATTGCTCCAGACCATTGGACATGGTTCTTTGTGCAGTTATGCATTTGTGCAGGTATGCAATTGTAAATTTTTCCAACGCAGGGAAACGTTATCAAACATTTAATGGCATTTTCAATTCGTTTCGAACTGTTTTCAATATTTTTTTAACGACCTATGAAAAATGGTTAGAAGTTTAAGATAATTAGAATGCATGGATTTTTTGCATTTATGGCACTTGCAAATTTGCAATGTGCAGGAGCACGTGCACATTGTGAAAAATTAAGGGAATTTTACATTTACAGTAGTTTACTTTATCTCTGTTACGTTTTTACAGAATATTTGCCTTCCGCAGAATAACGGTGATATAATTCAGACATTTTGTTTATTCTAACGAGACACATTTGCTTTAATAATGCACGAGATTTTTGAAGACATTGCGAGGTATTTAACGTGCATCGCCTCCTCCTCGCGAGGCGGATTAAAATTCGAGTTTTTACGGGCGGTTTATTTTATTGTCTGCGCATTATTTTCACTGGAATGCTTCTGCGAACCCATCGAACATCTCGAACGATTACGTTAGACTCAATATGGCGGCGACATGCGCGAGAAGTATAGCCAAAATATCGTTCTGGTACTAAATCATAAACATTTTACTTCCAACGACCATTTGAAGTCTATGATGAGAAACATATTGTTTGTTTCTCTTATTTATTCTTGCAAATAGAATCAGCTCACGTTAGCTAGTACCACCGATTCTGAGACGGCCTCTATACATATAATTATGTACGAATATCAAAATATTTTAAATTATTAAATTATTATTAAAAGTTTAAAACAATGCCTTTTTTATTTTTGCAAATAACCATGTAAATAATGATTTTTTTATCATAACGTATTATGTATATCACTGGATTCGGGAAGCTGTACGATCTAAGAAAAACGAATATCCCTTCCAGTGTCAACTAACAAATTCCTATACTTGTGAACGATCACGACAGTTTTACCCATTATCGCACACGGCCTGCAACAACCATGTCCTCCCATACTGTTCAAAAGAAGATTCACCACAATATCGAGCCTTCTAGCCATGGACTCAGGTAAACAACACCTGGCCGCAGGGGGGATGCTGCGGTGTTTAACGGGGCAATTATCCGGGGTGGTAATACTTAGGGAGGTGGGGGGATGGTTTTTTGCATCCGGGTAGGGCGCAGCGATTATCTTCGGTTGAAAAAAAGAGAAAGGGGTGAGAGAGAGAGCGAGAGAGGGATGAAGAGAGAAGGCAGAGGCGCCAGGTAGAATTGAAGGTGTCGAGTGGCGAAGAAGCGACGAGGCCACGCTTCCTTCGAGTCCCTAGTGCGCAAGGGCGTTGGCGCTGACGACGAACGGTACTGGAAGTGTCGAGGGTGTGGGGTCGCGGAGGGTGGTTTCGTGGAGGGATGAAAATAGTGGGGATGGTTTCAGGATAGCGTGGGGTGGGACAAGACCGGAGACGAGACCGTGTTCCCAGTCGTTCAGTCCGCGCCCCGACACGCAATCCCACGTACACTTCTCGTCTCTCTGCCGATCCGAGCCTCTCCTGTCCGTTTTCTTTTTATTTTATCGGCTGGTGGACCGTTCGGAATCGTTCTATCATCGATGGTATAACCGCGCGCTGTGCATATTCACCTCCTTTCAAGAGGCCGCCTTTTGTTTTGTGCTTCTTACCCCCGTTAGCAGCCCTCACGCGCCCACGCGCGGCCTTTCTGGTGAGTACAGCGAATTTCAAACTTCCACGTCGACCCTCGAACAATACCGTATCCTCCCTTTTAACCTGTTAACCAGAAGATTTTCCCTTCGGAAACCCGGCACACGTCACCATTCAAACTAACGTGACGCAAAACATCTCGTTATGCTGCGAACGCGAATAGAATGCACCCACTATGCACCAATATGGATACGATGATACAATAAAATAGTAAATCAACCCTTCGGGGACGACGCCCGATCGGCGGTTTCTTTCCATCGGACGTTCAAAACGAACTCGTAGTGCCTCCTTCGGGAATTTCCCGATGATTTCGAAACAATAAAAATACATTCTACCGTCGAAACTATTTTTCTAAATTTTCTGGATAGAAGATTTGGATTTAAAATAGTACCGATAACCTCCGACGAATTAATTTGTACATGCATGACGCTGTATGGTGTTACTACAATCATTATGCAGAATAAAAATTGTCGATATAAATTGTACAAAACAAGAAATAGATCATTTCGTTAATTCCTTCTCCGACATCTGTCCACCGAATTGATTTGTACTCGTTCTCGTTATAAATGCTGAAAATCCACTGTCTAATCAATTACGTATAGACTTTTTGGTGCCTGTCCGCAATAAACAGTGAAGAATGATCTGACCTCGTGCGTAACAAATTTTCAAGCAGAGTTTGGACGTCTTTGAAGGATTAGTCGCGTTGTCGACGAAGGGGATGAAAAATTCTGGAAGGACGATACGTTCGGTGACTTGCACGACGAGTTGACTCGTCTGTCGGTTAACAGGTGAAGGATCGAGTGACCGTTGAAAAAGTTTCGAGCTGTCCAGGACCTGCCTCCTCCCATTCTTGCTCGAACGCGATTGCATTCGCGATCTCGCGGCTCCCCGGCTCCATTTGGTTAATGGAGGGAGCGATAGGTGCCCTTTGTGAAAGTTGCCAGCTTGCTAGTTGTTTTGCAATTGCGGCTCGTTCGGAAAACTCGCCCCCGGAAAGACGAAAGCTCCATGAACAGGAGGATGATGTTGTTTCATTAGCTGGTATTTTTATCTTATCGCGCCAAAAGCACACCGGGCTCTCTACTCTTTCTCTCGCTTTCTCTGTCTCGATTTCTCTGTCTAGGGTGCTCTCCCTGTCGCCTTTTAAACGAGAAAGGATACGCGAGACAGGCCTCGCGACGACGCTTTTCACGGAGCCGTGGGCTTTATCGGCCTCCGAGGAAATGGGGGAATCATAAGCGACAATGAGAGACGGGTCGGTTCGAATCCTATTAAACGTTGAATTTACTCGAGCCTATCGCGTGTATCCTTTGATATTTCGAGGCACGCATCGTGGCCAGGATATGTCACTGTCAGTTTCTGTCGCGCGTGTAATATGGTATTTAATAATGCTCTCGCGCGCGCGGACCAGCCTGCGCGTGTCTCGATATTGTGCGTGTCAGAAGTATACTGATCTATCAATATTACAATGTTTTCGCGATAGCATGGGGTACGATTAAGTTGATGAGTCGATTAATATTTCAATGGGTTGGGAATCTTGCATTTGAGATAAAAATAAATAATAATTAAAAAAATATAAAACTAATAAAAAAATTAAAAGAAATGCTTTTTTTATTTTTGCATGCAACCTCGTAAATTGTAATTTTTGAAAATCTTTTTTGCAGATCATTTAGTACACCAATGTTTCTAATTGACGATAAAAAAATCAGATCTATTCGTGCAATTATAAAATACGAACACTTTGTACTCTCATGGTATTTTACAATAGTTTTAACGGATTAGAATTTTTTCTTGGAATTCATTTTCGATTTGTACTCGATACAAGACGAAATCAATAAATATGACTTTACAATATGCGAATAGAATATTTTAATTATTTAACGCAGGTATTATTATTACTTATTTAATGCTTCAAATCAAATATGGTTTATATAGCATATACAGTACATGAATATATTATTGTGTTACATAACAATGGAGAATTAACACGATTCAAGTGCTCGGTTAATTGTCAACCCTGAACACAATTCTTTTGTAACGATACGGACACATTACGATTGTTTATTCTTTCATGTTTCCATCATATGTTTTACCCCGAGTGTCAATTACGTCAGCTAGAATGGTTGACAGGAAAAATGCTACGAGAAGAATTTTCTGACAGCGAAAAGACGATGATTGATGCCTTTCACGTAGAAGATAGAGGTTACAGCTACATTGGTCGTTTTCGAAAAGTGCAATTGCGGCCAGCTAAAGGACGTAATCATGGTAAAAAGAAGCACTCAAATCGTTTGAGGAAAGTGTTTCTCCGAGATGAACGAAAAATACTCCACCTCCGATTCCGCTAGATCATTGATTGAGACGAGGAAGAAATATCAAGTGGACGTATCGAGAAATGCAATCATTTTCGCTGGTATGGGTTTATTAATAGGTAGTGTCCGAATCGTGAATTTCTACGATTTAAAAACAACAGAAATATTAAAAGAACACTTAATTGTTACAATGTTTATTTTGCGCAAAGATCTGCACGACAAAGAAAGATTCCGAAAGCAAACACTGTCCGATCAATAGAAATCAATAACTATGGCATAATTTATTTCCAAAAGGCCACGATTATTGCAATTTTTTAAGGCATCGGCATATTTATGACACGCTATGGACGCGGACATTTCTGACACTTTTTCCGATCCAGAAATTTTGTACAAATCGCATTTACGGCTGGTTGTTTGTTGAAAAATGCGCCGGTCGCAGTGAAACATTGTTTCCTGCGTTTAACGAAAAATCGAAGCGGTTTCGTGCAACATAGTGGAGAATTTATGGACAAACGAAAATTTCGCCGTGGTTCGATGAATGATTTAATCAACAGATAAAAGTATTTGTTTGTTGCAGCCTCGCTTTTGTTCCGGGAGAGAATCACGTTTTTTTTTTATTTAGCAGGTTCGTCGATCGTAGTTCATTGATCGTTTTAAGAGTTTAGTGTCGGAAAGAATGCAGTGCTCTCGGAAAAAGTGAAAACGAGTCGCCGGGACTTGATTACAAGTAGTACGAGCGTATACTATGTCATCCAATTTCATAGATCCTGTGCATATGCGCGTATCTGTGTACGAGTGTGCGTGTGCGTGCGAAACTCAATTATCTAGTAACAACGTTGACTCCTGCTAATTATTATTCTTTCGTAATATCCAATTATCTAACCCGTTCTCACTCCTTTTTTAATCCGGTGAACGTTATCGAGAAGCTTCTAGGGTTATTTGGATTGCCATTTACAAAATTGGAAATTTTTAATTTCCTTCTTTAGTTCCTGAGCGTAAACACATAGAATGAAAGCGTTCTCCGATGATTTTATTTCATAATGCAGACGTTTTCTCAGGCTAAAAATAACATTAGCATTCTTTCATTAACTTCGGCTTTATATGCTTTGCTATTATACTGTTAAATTTGTTTGACCCATAGAAATTCCTAGCTCTTTTAACTGTGGAATTGTTGAGAACAAAAACCGAATACAAAATTTATTCTATCTCTGAAGAATTTCAATACTGTATTTCATTAATTATTGTATAATTTCATTTATTTTTATTACAAACGTATCCAATTCGTACCTCGTTTTTAATTTTGGTGCATGCATGGGAAACGTACAAATATAACTATTATGCGAATGGAAGGGTTCATTGTAAATATCGATTGGAGAGGTGAGTAATAACTAACTTGGCTTTGATTCGCTTTGAATACATCGTGGCAAGATATTAGTTATCATTAGAGGCGAGTTTCAAACTAAATTCAATTAAAGCAGCAAGGAGAATGTTCTCCAAAATCTGGAGGAATTATAGAGACTTCATTCTTTTAGGCTCATTTGCATTGGTAACGTGGCCATCAATTGTCGTCTAGGATCTATGGGAAGTTCGTATTTCAATGTCTGACGCATTCGTACACAATTATTCGAAATGGAGCATCCCAATTTCTCCTCTCGTTCACAATGAAGCAGTTCATTGCATTATTCCACTATTGCGTATCGTCAAAAGTGGCCAAAATCTAGGAAAGATAATTTTTTCACGTTTAATAGCGATTCGGGTGACTATATAAAATAACACTGAGGTGGAAAAATGTGGTGTAACGATGTGATTATACAGGGTGTCTCCTACTTTTCCGGCAAGATTGCAGGCACATGATCTACAAGTAAAAATACGAAATAAATGTTATATGAAGTTTCTTTATAAACGCTTCATTACAATATTATGATATTGTATGATTTAATAGATTTGGAATATTTAACTATTTTTATTTTGACCTTTTCACCAGAATTTTCGCGATTTCCGTGTATGTACGTTGCCAGGAATTAAGATGGCCGCCCCGTTCGAGGTTTCCGTCGAAGGTATCGTTATGATCCTGATTGTGAGCGATCATGTTCGGAGAAATTCGAGAGTTTTTCCTTGGCGGCCCGGGGACGAAGGGGCGAAGGTCATTAAGCGGAAAAACGGCTTCCAATGCTGGCGCAGTTGCGGAAGACAGACGTAGATAGCAGCCGTAAGAAAAATATGGCAAAAAGATGGCCCGTGCACATGGTGAACCTCGGTCGCCCCTTGGCTTTTCCCCCGTGTTCAATCCTACAACGCACTGGAAAGGAAGCTGTAATTAAAATCTTTCGGGTCGTCTTACACGATGATCTTAATTTGATCACGTCAAACGCTTCTGGGGGAAGTTCCCCAGTAATTTCGTGTTCAGCAGCATCCCGTTAGGTTTGTCGAAAGTTGCTGCGTCTTCGAAACACCTAGGGCTCGGAACCTGGTCCTGTAAATTACTTTGACTCGTTGTTAATCAGCGGAAATTAACTAATTTTGATATCCGAACTGTCGCTGATCACAGTCGACCGTCGCATCTTTCTTCAATTTTATAATCTCTCACGTTCCAAGAATATTATATACTATTCTGCCAATAGACATCTTCATCTTCGTTTCCATTGATTTTTTCTTAAATTCCTTGACATTATTCAAACATACCAGTAGGCGTCCCTTAATATTTCTTTTACGTATTCCCATTAAGCGTTGTTAGTCGCTGTATCTTCTTTCTTGAGGACGGTAATGCAGTTTCCAGTGTAGTGGATGCGCAAATAATTTTTAACGACTCTGATAGAAAAGTTTCAGCCCGCGATAATAGTGAACACTTTAGGATAATAAAAGTAAATGGCGGTGACAACGAGCGACGGTGACGTAGCTTGCAAGTAAACATTGCTATGGGGGAAAAAACAAATAAGTGAGGTGCACATGTAACGACCATTACTTATACATCATATCGAGCTTTTTCTTTTTGCTGTTGTCCTGAATAGTACCGTTAACGGGAGTGGAAAATCGAATTAGAAGCATATAGCTCGTAATAAAAAGCCAGCGAAAGGATTTCGGAACGTGTTCACGGCTGCATAATAGCTGATAGTAAGTGCTCGAAAATGTCGGGATCTCCAGTGACCTGATTTTGTGTCGCTGGATTGGGAAAATACAAGTCGCTGTTTTAGTTGAGAAGCACGCCACGCGAATTGAACCGATCAATTATAATGAAGCTTGACACGCGTATTTCTTAGATCGTGCAGCACGCGTTTTCTAAGATCAAGATGTACTGTATGCTGGTTCTAATCTTCTTGTTGTTCGGACAAATTATTTGTTTACTGTCGACGTACACGGATAATTGAACAAAAGCTGTTATCATCCGTTAATCATGAAATTTTGTCACTTGTAAAAATACATGTGCCCAATGTTTCTCTGTGTTGCACGCGTGCGTTTCGTTATAATTGGCAATTTCGCGTCGACCGACGTCCCTTGTCAATTTCATTCGGCAGAAGTTTAATAATATAAATGTCCAGTCTCGTTAGCGGGCTTATTAAAATACTTGTCGTGATCAGCAGCGCGTCGCGTAGACGTGGCGACCGTAATTAACAAAATATTAATTAATTACACCTTGCCAGCGGAACGAAAGCACAATACGCTCTTTGATAATTATGGATGGTGGGGACAAAGAAAGAGGGAACAATTGCGGTGTCGAGTTCTTTCGGCAAATCCATACAGAGACGTTCGTAATTTGCGATCCTTTCCATAGAGATCGCGGTTCTTGAAAGATAAGACGAAACAAATAATAATCACGCGTCGATGCACAATGCAATCGTGCCGGGTAATTACGCGCAATCGCGCTTGAACACTATTACCGTGACACCATGGAAGTAGTAATTTAAGGATAGCGCAAGTTTCATTGTATGTTTTGTTTTTCGAACGCCCGGTCAACACGGCAAACACGAACTGCAGAAAATTTGTTCGTGCGGAATGCAATTACAGTCGTTGAATGCACTTTACAACGGGTCTCGGCTGTTGTGCATTTCCGTCGTTAATTAGTTCTACCAGTATTAACACTTCCGAAACCGCGGATTTTTAATGCAACTACAGTCGACATTGATTTTCGCGAAAAATCAATTGGATCTTGGCAAATATTAATCAGCTCGTCCAAAAATGGGACGCCGCCGACTCGTTGCAGCTGGCGCGTTGATCTTATTCTGCATTGCGATTGCGTAAGGGTAGAAAAGGTTCAGAGAAATTCAAGATTAGCTTGTTTTTAGAAGAAAAGTTTATCGTACCTTCAACAACGCAGACCGGCATACAATTGTTCAGTTTCTGAATTAATTAAATGAACAGTTGTTGCATTAAGTACAACAGAACAATTACCGTATGTACAAGAAGTTATCTAAAAAGTATGTTTGGAAAAATTGATGAATGAAACAGCGAATGGTCATAAATTGTTGAGTTTTGGATGTTCTTCAAGAAGTAACTGCAATGCACAATGGAGTTAGACTACTGTCTTCGCCACCCCTCATCTAATTATAATCTACTAGCTTATCAATCGCCACTGGCATACACCCACGTAATTACTGTGAAATAATCGCTCCGCCGTGAATATGTATCATTGTGTTAGTGGAACACTATCCATTTGCTAATTGGGATAGTTTCTCATCTATAATACCAAGCAAACAATAATACACAGTTCTGGTATTGACAATGAGTGTGTAGCTCGTTTCGCTGGATTTTCGTTTAATTTTCCGGAGAATATCACTTTAAAATTTAAAATTAATTTAAAACATTAATTAACCTTTTTATTCGCGGCGGACAAAAATGTAATTACATACCGATTTAACTACTTGGATGGTCAGAATACAAAATTTCGATGAGTGCAGTGTCATAAAGTCATTTTCATCTACTCTACTACATATTAGAAGCATTGGTTTACTAAATGATCTGCAAAAAAATTTTAATGTTTCATTACAGGCCCAAATAAAAAAGTTGTAAAAATTCCTTTTTCCATGTAACCTTGTAAATAATATTTTTGGAAAATCTATTTTGCATATAATTTCATAAACCAATGCTTCTAATTAATTAATTATAAAAAATCAGGGCGTTTCAATTATAAAAAGTTAATCCATTTTAAAAAGTGTACGAACATTTGTACGCCTACTGTAGGTAGAAAGAACTGTTTAATTTTCAAATTAAAATAGCTCCTACCGCAGAGGGTTAACTACGAACTTTCGTCCCCATCGAATGTAATCTGTTTTATGAACGAGTGCTCGCAATTTGTTTCCTAATCGTTCCTCGCAGTTTCCAGTCGCTGGCTCCGCAGTTTCTGTCGATGATCCACTGCCGATAGATCGCAGCTCGTCGGTTGTGCTTTGACTGCGATAGTACGGAACAGCGGCAGCGATACCCCCCGAAGTTAACCGACACGACGATGTACAAACATTACTTTTCAATCTGGTAAACGTCCGTCCCCGATATTGGATTTCCGGGGTGAAGTTCGTAACTTTCCGCGGAAGGTCCTCTACTCTTTCCCGGTTCTCGGAATCCACTCGCAAAACTTGATTCATCTAACTTAGTCCGGCAGACCTTGCCGCCGCTCGCACAAAGTCTTCATTCTGATGAATCAAACCGGGGTAGGGATGGGAAATTTTGAGGAATCGTGTCGTCGTACCGTGTTCTCGATTTTTCCTTCTCCACGATCCGTGAGGGATGTCTCCATCTCTCTCGCGAACCGAATAGCAGTTCGCAGCAGCTGTTTCATGGGTTCGATCGCTTAAAGTAACTCGCGGGCCCGTCAGCTGGCAACGCGCGAACAAGAGAAGAAAGGGAATTCCTCGCGTGTCAAAGTTCTCAGGAATCCTAAGTAGAAATGGTCGTGAGGAAACGAGACTTGTCATATTACATTATTGAAAAAGTTCCGAGGGGATTTCGCTTTCCTTAATTGCAGCGTGCAACATCGTATTCCCTTTATTCACTCGGCGAGTGGCTCGTTTTTGAAACTTACCCTTCAGGGGACTAGGTCTGTGCAGCGTACTTACTCGAAGATGTGTTTCAAAAATTGATTACGCGAGTGATTTGTCTCTTTAGAGGGTGCGGAGATGCGAAAGGGAACGAAGTGGAGAAGTGAAACCGAGATTTCGTGTCGCTGACCGTTCGAGTTAATCGTTCCGCCATGTTAATTATATGTGAAACGAGAAAATTTGCGAGTGGATAACATGCATCAGGAATGAATTATGATATTCATTAATTACATCAGAACTCGAGCAGTTGGGCAAACAGGGCTAGCGGAAACGATTACAGCGGACTGTAATTCTGCTAGTAAAATATTAGTATTTCAAAAGTTCGGGAAGTTTTAATCTGTCTCCGGCAGAACCATTTTACTCTGCGATTCCGTCACTTTTCCTAGCACGTTTTAGAAACCTCGTTACTATATATTACTGTGAGAAAATTGGAATGTTAGTTTCCGCTGAGAATATTCGATTACATTTAGAATATTATACTACTAGATTAAATTAAGAATATTACACTGTTGGATTTCATTCGGGCAAGTTTTATTGTTTCTTTCCTACAGATTTGCTTGGAAATAATCAGTGGCGCGTAATGACTAGTTGGGGCCCCTGGGCAAAATAGAATTTCTGGGCATCACTGAAATTTTTTATGAGAAAAATGTAGAATTTGCATATTGGATCTTGGTTTGTGTTCGGGGCCCCGAGCATTTGCCCAAGTTGCCCATAACTGGATTTATGGGGGCTGTAACTCGGCATTTAACGTATTAATTTTTCTTTTCATATTTTAAACAAACACACCAATATGTAAGTCGAAGATAAATACAAGATTCTACAATGATTAAATCAGAGAACGCGTGAAATTTCCCCTGAGGTGCACGCGGGGATTAAAACCGGCGGAAACGTCGCAGGAAAACGCTGGAATGGGTTAACCAATTAGAACGGGTTTTTCTTATTATCAAAATTCCGAGGACGAATTTTCTCCGATAGCTTTTCCCCTGACTTTGACAAGTGACGTGCATTTTCACATCGCGGAATTCTTCGCTCGACAAAAAGAACGCGGAGAATCGATAGCTGCATACAAACGTTTTACAGATGTTCGGCTAGGGAGAAAAAAGTGGGAAACACGTTAAACTCTGTGGAAATATAGCAGAGGCACGCTCAAGGGAGTGACGTCTGTCGGGACGACGCGTTTTTCGACTTTGTGTGCGCGCAAGTGTGGCCGAACGCTCAGCTGTCTGGGATTTAAACCACACGTCACAGAAGTTAAACTGCTAAAATTTTCAACTGCTAACATCTCGGGGAAACGACATTCGAACTTGTAAAGTGGCGGAGGACTTTTACCAGCGGCAGCGGTAACCCGAAGTTTACGGGTTGGGTCGCGAGCTTTTTCCGGTTCTGGGTCGCGTTAAAAATCGTGGACACTTACGTACACGCCCGTAAGTGTCCACACATCTATCAAGCTCAGAAAAACAGCGATAATTCCTTGCATTGTGTTGACGCCCCTGCGCGGACATTCTAGTTTGTTACTCCATAGCGCAATCCAACGACGTCGCCTGCGAATATTTTTCTCTGCGTAGAAGATAAGCCAGTTTTGTTTTTCCTCTTTCTTAGAGAAATTATAGAGCACGCGATACCACGATACATGGGCATTAGGGTGGACCTAGTTACACTTGGCGATAATTATTTTGTTGATTTTTTTCGGGACACCCCCTAGAATTGTGCCACTGGACGAAAAAAGGTGAAAATTTGAAATTGATCGGATAACGGGAAATGCTGCCGCATCGACTTTGAAAATTTGTTAATTTTGGAACCCGATTTTCTGCAATGCAGTATATTATTAGTATATATTTTTACATATCGTTGAATTTGTCTTTTTACACACTATAACGGTACAGAACTTGTGACCTTGAGATCTCAGGAATTGATTAAAAAAAAATGTTCCTATTTCATTGACTGCATTAATTGGAAATGAACCAAACGTTAAGGATAATTTAATATTTTCTACGTACTGAAAAAGATGCCCACTCCTTTCAACGATTATCATGGTCTAAAACCGAAGCACAGTACATTTTGTCCGACACCTTGTGAACGTGCATTGTGGTCGACCGCGCGCATTCAGCTAGAAAAATGCCGAGTGTCAGATCTGCGAGATTTTTAATAAATTCGCGTGCATTATTGCGTGAATGCTTTAATTTCATAGTTCGCGATCCGTTCTTAATGATAGCGTGGCCTTCTCGGTGCTGGCTCCGGTTCATAACAAACGTGGGGCGCACAAAGGGGAACAAGATTAGTTTCTTGACGCTTTGTTTCAAATATCTTTTCATTATATTCGCCGGAGCCGAACTCCCCGAGAAAAATGATAGTCGAAATTCTCGACTTCAAAAACCAGGGCCGCGCCAGCGGGAGAGAGAGAAAGGGAGTGTTTGCACTGGGTGGCTTTGCGCGCACCCCCGTCATGCTTCATGCGCCATTTAATTATCTTTTGTATCCCGGCCAGTTCATTAATCTTGCGATAATGAAACCGGGTCTATGTACATCGTTTACAGATCGAATTGATTCCTGAAGCGCTTTTCATTAGCCGGACCGCGGCGGCGTAGTTTTCGATTAAATTTCGCGCGTTCAAGCGGATGTTATAGAACTTAAATGAGCGTGCGACACGCGGCGACGGGACCGCGAGAGAAACGACTACACTGTGCCCGTAGATTTGTGGAAATATTTATTTTTTCGCTGTTATTCGCAGCGCCGGGAAAATGCTAGCTCGGAAACACGAGGAGGAGTGACTCGAATCGGAGCGCGGCGAAATTGACTCGCAGAAACATTACGGATCCAGGGCTTGGTTTACACTGCCCCACAGAGTTGCTCGAACTGCTGTGCAACAACGGTATACAACCTTGGACCATATATTTTTTTGGTTGTAAGGAAGAACGTAGTATGTCTCTCTCGTGGTTTCAAAAATTTAGAGTATAGGATTTATTAGAGCATAGGCTTGGAAATGACAACATCTCGAAAGTGAAAGTACAGTACAGAAAGACTTCATTAACTATTTTGTTCGCTAAAATTTATATTGTTTCCTTATAATGGTAACCACATTGATCCGAAAGTGATATCTTTGCTGGTCTGAGCTCAGGGTTTTCAAGGGTTGAAACAACGCAACTGTCCATTTTTTCACATTTTGCCTGACATACATTTGTTCAGTGTCCCAAAAGGTACAAGATATTTCAAACTCAGCCATTTTCGCCGAGGATTCATTTCACGTGGATTAGTGCGGGGTCTTTTAATAAAGCGGTTCATCGGGGTCCAAGTATCCCCGTCGGGTAAGAAAGATTTTTTCTCCTTTAAAAAATTTTTCGTTACATTCGACTTCCGTAACACTAGAAAATTGTAGCCCCTCGGCAAAAAAGTTTCACTTCAAAATGAAATAAGTAATCTTCGAAAAACGATTCCTGTTTCCGGATATAAACGGAAACTGTATCAACATTCTTTCATGAAAGAGACGCCGCAGTTTCTTACCCGATATAAAAGTCACTGCGTAGAAGTAACGAATGAAACGCTCGGAAATGTCTTAATCTCGGGAGTCGTGAGAGAGTCACGTATCGTGAACGCCTGCCGTGCTCACGATTTTAAACCAATCTGCCATGACTGTTGACCTACCGACAGAACAGTACAGGCGAAACTCAAAGCAGCCTCGCGCTGCAAACCGCATGTCGTAATGCAGTTTCTGTTTCGGCTGTCACGTCACTTTGACTGCTGGAGGAACGAACTGATAGAGTAATTGACTTTGTTGTAAATAACGTCTACCGTAAACGCGGAAGACTATAAATATTTGGTTCAACATCGATAGCAATGTTTCAAACTTGATGAACAAAAATCGAAGGATGCTTGGGCTTCACCATTTACTTGGCCAAATTGTTTCCTCGGAAAATCTATTTGGTAATTATTCCGTTTGGGCCCGTGGTAGATTTTGAAAAACATCATAAATTTTTGAAAAACATCATATAATTTCTATAGTACAGACGCACCCTGTATTATCAGCGGGCAATACGACGTCGGTGTTTCCACGATTAACGATATATTGTCGCGGGGCCTCGGTGGAATTTCATGCAAATTATAATAGACGGGCGTAATGGTAACTAGCAACCTCCGAGTCGAATCAATGGGCATTAATTGAAATAGAAGCGAAGCAACCGGGGGGTTGGGGTTGTCCCCAAGATCTACAACGACTGCTGCATTATGCAACGCGATAAAGACTCGGAATATTCAAGAGGGTCGCCGAGAGTCGTCGCGGGCCCAAACGTCGGTTCAAAGGCGAGCAGAACAGGAAGTCGCCGGTTCCGAGGTCTTCGGGGATCGAGATTCCCTTCTGTCTCCAAGGCGACCACGTAGATGGACACTTTTACTCTGTATAACCAGCCTTGTTTCAGGAAAACAAGCTCGTAAATACGTCCTGGGAGCCGTGCTTCCTACGGCTAGCAGCCGATCGACAGCCCCGCGGTCCATCCCTTCGGGAATAACGACTACAATCATGATATCCGGATTCCACTCAAGGCCGCCTTTCTGATTTCATTTGTCCACGGTCTGCCGAGGAAATCTAAGGACGTTCCGACACGATTCGCTGTCGATGAAAACTGTTAGTCTCCCCGACGAAAAAATATTCGATTAAAATCAGCGACGTGATTCTTGAAAGAATTATTTGGTAAATACAGTGAAGTCTCGATTCTTCGCAAATAGACGTTCTCTGGCTAGACAACCATCAAGAAGACTTGCTTTTCTGATTTATATTGATTTATATATTTATAATTGTTTCTTCCATTTCTGACCTCACATGACCTTGAAGGTCATTGTGTAGTAGACGGATGAAAAATATGTGAAGGTCAAAGTCATCCGAGGTGGGTCCCCTCTTAGCTATATTTATCAATTATTTTGCCCATCTAGAGGTACCTAAAGATATAATTAATACGAATCCAGATTAAATACTAGGAATCAACGTCGCTTATCCAAGGTGTTCAGCGTCGAAAAGTAATTGAATTGTTGCGCCAAAGGAATGTCAGCGATGCGGTAGAATCTTGAGATCGGTAGCTATTTGAATCATTTGATCCTCGCACTGTTTGGAATTTGATTATGGCTGTGTACGCGTGTCACATGGATATAAATGCATGCGGATCCCGATTAGCACGTGAATATTGAAACGATTAGATTAGAATAGATTATGCAAACAGCTGAATAACGTGGTGCCGCGGCTCGCACTCAGGCGAATCGTCTTTGTTTAAATCTATTATAAGAGACGGATTTACTTGGAAGTAGTAAACCTGAAATAACGGTCAGGTTATGAATTCGGTGAACAAGTGTTCGGGTATTTTTAACGAAATGAAATTCGATCGTGGCGACCTGAAAATGTATTAAATATTTCATCTATTTCTACCACTTCAGATTGTATTTTAAACGAGATCTTTTTCACGAAGGAAAATTACCGTTTCCGAGCAACGTCCACGTATATCGCGCAGAATGGAATCGATCATTTGTAGATTTGACTGTCCTTCGGCGCGGCGTGCAAATATTTCTATGGAAATATGTTGCCGGTGTATGCACCGGCCGTTCACGAAATGTTTGCCTCGAGTGTTATTTGATTATCATCTGCCGATCGCCGATGGACTTCGATACTAAAAATCAATAGCAAAACTAAAAGCAGTTCACGAAAATGTTCATTTGAAATTTCCACACATGTCTCCGGATTTTCACCGAGGTTTCTCTTTTAATAAAACTCCTCGATAAAACGCGGTGCGGTTTATATAATCCCAAGCGTGTCACGTGTAAGATATTGCTGTCAAAGTGACGCTCTCCCTGTAAAATCACCGTACACTTTCGTTTCTGCTGATTTCGGCTTTCAGCCGACACGTGTTCGTGACGAGATCGATCGAACGTATTTTTTCACGGGATTTCGTATGCAAAGTGCACATGCTCGCCCATGAATCCGGCCTTTTACATATATTTGAGCGTCACGTGCACAAATCGTCGATAAATTAATGCATCCTGATCCAAGGAAATTTTTTCCGTTTTCACTCGTTCCTTTTTAATAAATGTTTCCTTACGACGATCGTATTAATGATTTCTGCGCATTGGTTCGATCAATTGTTATTTAAACACTATTTGCAAATTATCACAATATCTTTTTCAACGATTCGATCTTACTTTAGATAATTTTCAAGAAAATTAGAAGAAGTTTGTCTTTAAATTAACAACCAATATTATGTTTATACTGCGTGAATTTCAATTTCATTCAAATATTTGTTATTTTTTGAATTCTTATTCCATAATGCTAATTTCTATAAACGATTTTAAAAAGCTGGAAACAGAGCGGGAACAGAGACAGAAGAGCCAGGCGACCAGTAGGAAAAAGTGTAATTTGCACGAGGCCATGCACATTTTTACAAATGGCCGTCTGAGAAATACGAGTGTATTCCACTGTGGAGGCTGAACGAGGGAAACAAACGGGTTACAGCCTTCCCGAATCCTTCCTGCTGGCATTCAGAAGATAAGGGATCGCTGTTGGTTGAAGAAATAGTCGGATAAACGGGCGAAGGGATAAAGGGAACTTCTCATAAGCCTGAGAAATATATTATTTCGCCTGACTATGGGGAGAAATTTAAAACTGTGGAAGTCAGCAGCAGGACACGTCCCCTACATCCGGCCGTACAATATGTTTCCAGGCGTGCGCGACAAATGCGCGTGCAACTGCATTTATTCGTTGTGTAATTTTCACCATCATTTTTTTGGTACTACGCTCCGCAGAGGAAAAGTTCGTCTTCATTTTAACCTCTCAACGTTTACTTTGTGTCACCTGCTCCGTATCTACTGCTGTTAATTGAATGCTCTTTTGAAAATTAAACATTAATCATTCCGGATTTATCAATCAATTTTTTGGCTTTGGTGTTTGGAGAAACAGCAGTAAAAGGAAAAAATTGATTTCTATTCGATCCTCGTTTCAACAAATAAATGGACGTTGATCAAAGAAATCTTCAGGATTTATCAATATATTTTTTGTGTGAAAAGAAAATATAAAATTATTTGTTTTGTATAAAAATGCGGAGTTTGCTAGTGCAGCAAGCAAAGTACGACCTCGTTTCTGTGAACAAATAAATGTACGTGGATCAAAGAAATAAAACGTGAAGCGATTTGGTAATCGAGAAACAACAGATTTTCTATTTAAATCTTGAAGAGGGATATGTTAAATAAATATTTGCTTATCTTACTTCCATGTTTTTTAATGTCAAGCGCACATGTATCACACTAAATCCTACCTTGCGTTTTACCGAACTGCAGATATCGAGCCCAAAGGGTGTTTACATTCACATTAACACGACAATCGATAGTATGACGCAAACAGGATTAAGTCTGATAAATCAGTATTTCGCATCACGGTAGCGCGTCAGATGAACAGAATCTCCTGCGGGCTCTAATAAATCTGAAGTATAATCACGAGGAATTCTAACGAGACAACAGGTTAATTTCGCCTACAAACAAAATCGAAATGGCATTCAAACTATTAAAAGAAAAAACAAAGTCGCCAGTTTAGCGTGCAGCGTATCAGACATGATCTCCTAACAATAGTTTCTATATGTAGGAAAGTTTCTCCGTTAAAGTGTTTCACTTCAGCGCAGTCTCGTTAAAAACCGCTTTTAAAACACGTTCCCCCTTTCATTCATTGAATGCCCTTTCGACATCTTAGAACCGCTCTCGTGCCATTCAACGGCTAATTGAGTGGGCCACGAATCGAAATGTTTTACATCAGAAACAACCCAAGCCGAACGCTAAATCAAACCATACAAAAGAACTTGTAAAACAATTACGAAACCTTTCAAAATTTATACAAGCGTGATCGACAACGGGGACAAACAGATGGTCGAGGGGAAATTATAATTTTAAGCGAAATATAAATTAATGGACAGCTTTCATTTATTTACACGCGAATTAAATTATTTGCACTGCCGATTGCAGCTGGAACCGCGAGAAACAGCAGCGTGACCTCGATAATCCAAACTGTTTGAACTGCCTAATGTAAAAAGCTTTGGAAAATAATTTTTCTCGAATTTCAAACGCACATTTTTATCATACGACTGATATTGCGATTCTTTTGAGGTCGTTTTTCTTCAGTTCAAGTGTTGTGGTCGTAAATTGTTCGCGATTAATTTATAAACTAAAAAATTAAATTTTTAAAGCTCAACCTGCCACGCATCTCACGTAATCACCTGTGCGACCAGAGAACCGCGGTTCTATGATGTAAGCGACGTGCCGCGGATGTTGCGAATTATTTACGTAAACACCCCGTAAACACAGCTATCGAAGGACTTTCCAAGTGCTCGCCAGATTTATCGGGATTACAGGCAATTTCAACTTAAGCCAATGTTTTCTTAATCACACGCCATTTTTCTTTCATGCGTTTCCTCTAATCGTCACCAAATCGTCCAGTCACCACCGAAACGATGACTTATTTCGAGAACAACAAAAAATTGTGCAAAAAAAGCGTAGAAATGAAAACCTGATAGCCGAATGAACATCTAAAGTGGTTATTCCTTTAAAGCACAGCAAGAAGATGTGAAAAACGAGTGCAAAATGAGAACGTGACAGCTAAATGAATATTTAGTGATCATTCATTCCAAGTTCAACAGGAAGTTCTGAGAAAAGAGTGCGAGAATGAAAACGCGATAGCTGAACGAACATCTAAAGTGATCGTTCCTTTAAGGTACAGCTAGAACTTGCGAAAAATGAGTACACAAATGAGAACGTGATAGCCAAATGAATTTTTGAAGAGCAAAAGCAAGAACGCGATAAGAAAATAAATATTATAGAGTTAGAATGTACTAAGAGCGAGTTTTGAGAATTTTATTAAATAATCTACGAAATATTTTTGTAAAGAACGCATTCAATTTGCAGAGGATCGAAACTTTACAGAACCTTTTAATTTACAAATCTGCCGTCTTGATTTTTTGCGCGAGAATCGTTTTAATCTATGAAAGAAATGTTCTCTTATTTTGGATTGTATAAAATAATGTAAATTTTCAGTGTCCAAACGGGCCTCGCTAAAACGGGACTTTGAACTCATTAAATTTGCAGAAGATCGGAATTTCGCTGAACCGTTTAATTTATAATTCTTTCGCCGTGGTTAACCGGCCCCGTTTACGAGTCTCATTTCTGGGATAATTCAAAGCCGGAAAGTTCTTTCCCGCAAAGGTCCTCTCGTTCATATAATTTGATCCGGGGCTGTGGCATAACCGGGTTCCGGAAACTTGTATTTAAGGGCCCGGCGCGGCATGAATTCGCGGCACGGTTTGCAGATTTCGAGAAATGAGATTCTTTTTATGGCCGATGAAAATCGTGACATCGGCGCGAGGAGGAATGCGTGGATTGGCTCTCGCTTTCAACGAACCGGCGAAATTTTCGAGTTATGGAGTGGTGCCAGGGGCGCTCCATTTCCGGAACAATTTGACACTTTTTTTTTCGCCGCGAACATTCTTGCGAACATTCTTCTAAAACAGCACTGAATAAACGCCGCAAAACGCATTACCCTGTCGGTGATTAATCAACGGTATCCATGAATTCATTAAACTTTCCAAGAGAAATATTAATTCTAGCGTCTCGTGGAAATACAATTTGAAGAAAATGGATTTCAACGTCTTCATAAACCAACTTAAAAAGTCACGTAGTTAAATAAATCATTTTTTTAGAATCACATAGATATCCATTTAAAGTATCATATTTTTAAAAGAAATTTTTAAAATAGATACCAACTGCACGCTTGAAATAACGTAGATAAATTTTGAAGAGGTAATTGTAAAGAAGATACCTTTTACAAGATCGCATTTAAATAAATTTGGAAAAAGGTTTTTTAAACTTCGTAGAGCCGCTTGAATTTAGAAAATTCTGAATTAAAAAAAGAGCAACTACGGTTTCCCAGTTCGTTTAACAATGAAAGAGAATACTTGAAAAAAGCAATTTCGGGGTACGTTTATTTATTATTTAGGGGATATTGTAAAATTTTTCAGTTAATTGTTTGCGCGTAACAACATCGTCGGAACAGTTTTTACTGGGCTACTTCGTGAAGTTTGATCGACGCGTTAGTCAAAAATTTGATTAAATTGTGGGAAATAGAAGAGCACCTAATTTAAAGTAACAAAATTTCGCATAATGTATGCAGAATGTATATAATGCGTATAAAGTTCGGAAATCCGTTGTCGAGGAGCAACGGTAAGCTATTTAAATTTTGGAATATTCATCCCCGCGTGTAGAATGCTTTAAAAGTCGTCCGGCGTGTGTATGCAGCAGTTCTGCATACCGAACTTTTCCTCGTTCCATTTTTCAGGCCCGTGATACAGAAAAAACGTAATATCGGATCGTACATCGTTGTAGCATAGTTGAGATAGTATTTCAAACGCGAGGGCGATTGGTTTTATCCAGCACGAATTGATGGTCGATTTTCAAGTATTATAGGGATTGCGTGTGAAGCTGTTAACGAGGTTGGAATCGACCATTTGTGCCTGAGAAATATGAAACGTAGATGAATTTCCTAGAACATTTAACGGCGACGGACACCTGGAAAAGCGACGCTATTTTTTTCCACGGAAAAGTGTTAAACTCGTTCGAGAAATCCACCTCTCCATTTTTAACTAACAATGGAATCTGAAATAAATTTTCTTTAGCGCGAAATAAACGATTTTCTGCGTAATCAGAGAATGCCTCGTCGAATGCAATATTTATCGAGACGTGAAAAAACGAACAGCCGTAGAAAAGTTTTCAATGTAAATAATCACTTTTTCGGTTTCAAAAATTCACAACCGGAATTTTTGTTTTAGAAAATTGTCTTGTTATCCGGCGCACATGCTGCGTCAAAATAAATTGGACACACGTATATCTCGCTGTTAACCCTTTGCACTCGAATGGCCCTTCAAAGCGGACACAGTAAATTTAGTTAGCAACTTGATAGTCCCTTCTGAGGAGACACGAAAAAATTGCTCGAAATTATAGCAGAGCAAATTATGCAAACGCAGAATTTATTCAAATACGTGTATTTTTGAGGTGTCCGCTTTGCGTCGCCAGCAGAAATGGCGGAAGAAATGTACCCGTATACGCGTTGGAGAATATTAACTATAATTGATGGTGGTGAGTGGACTGTTCACTTTTATGCAATATGGAAAGCTTCACATAATACATTATAAAGTTTCGGAGCAAGTTCTACTCGATCAATATCAAATATTTCGAACGCTACACTATTAAAAGTTACATTGTATTGTTATCTAAGAAAGAATCTCCTGTGACTGTAATAGTTGATAAAGAATTGTTGAATGACACCAATACTCATAAAATCAGTAAAAAAAATTGATTGATCGAACCAGTGCGCTGATAACAAAAATATGCTTTGCTACACTATTTTATCTGAAACGGTATGTAGGTCACAATTATGCTAACGAGTGTGTCCGACCGGTGGCAGGTTGATGAGAGGAAAGTCTCCAAGTATAAAGGGTTGAATTAGGATTACTGTCGCGTGCGAATCTGGCGGGAAGTTAGCACTCGACTAGCTACCTGGCAGTAAGTACCGGCTGATAAGGTGAATGAAAGTAGGTGTATAATTCCACGAGGAGAAAATCGTTCCTATAATGGTAGCACGGGTGGTTGGGTGATAGAGATGGGTATGGGGAATCTCTTACCCGGGTTTGGCGAGCTCCGTAGAGCACGGGAGTATTTCACTCCCTTTGTCCTGCTGGCCTTGTAACAGGTGGTATCATCGCGATGATAGTGGTAGCACCCAGACTGCGACGTTCTGGTGCTTACACCTGCGTGTGAGTTGCGGTTATCCAACCGGCACACCATCCTGCGGAATCGGTAGAATGTTTGAAAGGACTTATGTGGATGTATCCGTGGTTTGCTATCCCGTATCGTATCGGCACACGTTTTCCATTGCGGTGTCGCGGCTTGCTAGGGCACCGTAAAGTATCCGAGATAACGACCTTTTCGCGGTTTCAATCTGGAAATAAGGATACCTGCACTCATGAACCCATGAACTCATCGGTGATACTATTCGACAGGATTGTCTTTAGTATTCAGCTCTTTATTCTTTCCACTGAACACTAGAAAATTAGTTAAATCACGTAACTACATTGTTTATAAGTTACTCAAACATTTAATCCTCTAGGTGGAACCCGATAGGATGCACAGTACAGATTTCTCGTGGAAGCATAGGAAGTACAGGCGTGAATACGAACAGTGGGTCCCTGTACTTCTTTTTCCCGGATAAGCAGAAGGGGACAAATGGTTTTAACCCTTGGGCAGTGGTGTTTTAGTGGGTATGGGTAGGGATTTAGTCCCGTTTCCTACAAATTTCAGCTTTTTTTGTTAAGGACAAGTGATTGAAACCCGGCCTGCCGGAAAACAGTCCACCTTCCGGGACAGCCGATAGGCTACCCCTCTATCACTCAATAAATCTGATATGATGTCCTCCAGGGACCTACTCTCCGTATTACTCCTGAAGAGACAAATCGGTATCCATGCCACACATGTTCTTGTCTTATTCCTACAAATTTCAGCTAGGAGGAGCCGAGTCCCACAGTACTCTCCTACCTTCATCTTAGGAGGGTGTGCGTAAAGGCATTCCCCCACTGCCCAAAGAAAAGGGTGCTAATGAGAGTTTACGGTTGTTTCTATGCGTTCCTAGAGTTTAGTATAGAACTGAAAATCTGAACACTTAATAATCCTCCACACGTACACCGTTGCGGGAACTGAGAGGCATTAAAGAACGAAACACTGTCGACCCAGCGAAAGAATCTCTTGTATCAGGTCTCCGAGAAAAGTTACGGCTAAGTACAGAAGGACACAGGACCTAGGGCGACAAGTTTGCGAGTGTCGGACCTCCCTGGTACACGGTCGTTGTCAGAGGCGGAGGAGAAAGCCGGTCTCTTATTTTGAGATACAGACTATAACTAGGTTCGTCGTTAAAAGCTACCGCGCCGCGAATGTGACTATAACTCGTGGTCAAAGTCACTCGCTCGCGCAAGTTTTCTTCCGAGCTCATCTCTCTTTCTCTTACTGCCTCCCTCGTTTATTTTTTAAATTAGCTTCCGCGAAGTAAACGGTATTAATCAAGTTTGCAAACACGGTACTCGCATTTAGAACCAGCGTCCTTCGTTCATTCAATAATTTAGACGTCCGCGGAATTCGAAAGTTCAAATTGAGGATTGTTCTGGCGGTTTGACACTTTGACAGAGGAGCTCTAGCAATTGAATTATATGTCGTTAGCCTGGAATTTGCATAGATCGATAACTGGAACTCAATCCACGCAGGTATGCTATTTTATATGCAAAACTCTGTAGTTGCACTCTACAGAGGTTTAATTCGAGTAATTTTTCATTCGATGAGGTTCATAGAACTTTGTATGCGAGGTTACACTTTTCTGAAATAGTACAGTGATCGCGCTCAGTGTCAGTCGATCAATCCGATCAATATTTTACAGTCTTTATTGGGTATTTTAAATGTCTTTAATTGGTTTCCTAGAGACTCAATATTTACACCTAACGTATCTCGATCTATCAATCTTGACACTAAATTAAATAGAGAAACTTATCCATACAACTTCCCAACGTATAATCAATGTTTTAAAGTAAACTAATACAAGCTCGACGCCCGAAGCAGTTTTAATTGTATTTTATTCGCCTGCAGCGCCGAACAGAAGCGAAAAAAATATACGTGTGACATAATCCGCTCCGATTCGTAGGCCGGCATATTTCGCGTGCTGTTTTTCAATACTTTTTCCCTCGAAATGGAATCCCGTGCGTTCGTTGCGCGTTATTCAGAGTTCCGTCCACTCGCGCTGCAAGGGAAAAGAGTGCGTTTATGATCAGCCTCGATGGCCACGGTTAAAACTGCACGGCGTCTAAAATGAATTCCTGCCGTTAATGCTTGCAGTTTAATAGTTGTTTTCACGCACGAAACGTCCACACAATGGTCACTACCATTGCGGGACCAGCACGGTGGCGTTTCGAGTCGGTTCCGCACAGAAATGCCGGAATTACCGTGTAAAACGTATCGGCGTGTCTCTAACACGCGTTACGACCATTTGACGAGGCATAATTCTCTATCACGTAAAAGACCGTGCTAACGTGCTTTGACACTCCGACCATCCTACAGCTTCATAAATCGCCGGAAACCAAAACAATTTGATGCCTGAAATAAATGGTAAGTTAAAGCGTGTGGCTCTTCACGATTCGTTTGAAAATCCTGTAGTCATAAAAGTTTAAAATGAACTTTAAAATGAACATTTTCTGTCTGAACCGCAAAAAAGTGGAATTAAATGAAAATTGATTTTCATCCGTAATATGTTTAAGAGACGTCCTGTATGTATACGCAGTTGTGTTGTTCGTATTTAGTATACGCTGGAAGAATTCGTTTAATAATCATATTCACGGAAATTCCTAAGAATCTCCGGTTTCTGTTGATGCTGCACGAAAATCTCTGCATTTAAATTTTCAGTCTTCTGGGAACCCGACGATCGAGATTGCCTTGGTAAATATAATACTATTTTTGCCGGTATACGTCGAAGAAACGTCGCGGTTACTTTTCGGAACTGGTCACCTAATTGGGTCAAACAGAATGCTGTCCAATCTGTCCTAGAGGAATCGATGTCTTCCGGCTTCGGGAAATAATTAAGCAATAAAACTGTGAAATCCTCGGTTCCATCGCTGATTCCGTGATACGAATATCGAGGCGAACCTCCAGCTTCGCATAAATAACGAAACAACCAGAGTTATCCGGAATTCATTTGCATTTTCGTACAAATAAGACCAATTTAATCACTATATTTTATTTTCCGGTCCCTCGGTACCAATAGATTTAAATTCCTCCAGCAGAACAGCGTACACATTTTTCAGAAAACGACACGTGGTTGTTGCTCAACCTCCATCTAAGAGAGAAATACTTTTCCCTTAATATCAATTACGTAGGCACTTTTATCTTGGAAATTTGTTGAAAATTTTCTCCAGTGGTTCACTTTCCAAGGATTCTTCGCGTCTTATGAAATTGGAAATTTATGCGAAGACTAGAAAGTTTAATTCGCGAATAGCACAGCTTAATAATTTCACCAAGATAATTCCAAGTTTGCTTGCACAATAATTCCCAAGCGTTTATTAACGTCCCGAGGAAAAGTTATTCCGTTGTGAATACCTAAAAGGATACTCCGTCGCATAGAGGTGCTAAATAATTCGAGGGGGCGTTAGTATGAGTAAGAAAAGATTGCCGGATAAATTCGCGGACACTTGAAAACGTTAACACGGTTCAATGCCGCGGAAAATAATCGCAAGCCTACAAGGTAGAGAAGATCTAGGAAACAGAAAGACATGAAAAAAAATACGGCGAAGGACAAGAAGCGCGTCATATAAATTCGCGACGATTTTATGCCGCAAAAAGCAAGCCGCGGCGCAGCTGCAGAATTTACAGCGGGAATATTTCCCGCGACATTCCTCCGTGAAAATGGGAAAAGCCGGGAAAAAAACAAAACCGGGAAACAGATTTCTCGGAGAGCATAAAACGCGCGTGGACCACTGCGTTTGTTGAATCAATGAAACAGAGAGGTCATCTACGGGTTTTACCAATTACCCTGGCTGATTATGCTTCTGGCAAGAGACCAAATTCATTTCTACCAAACTCCCCATGGCTCTATTAACGTTTATGCATTGGGATACATTTCTCTTGGTATTTTCACTTTGCGAATTTTAAACGATGCCCTCGTGGATGAATCCGGTGAAAAGGTACACCCGATATGTGAGACAACTTCTATCGATTTCACGGTCAAATTGGAACTCGTTTTAAGCTTTAATAGAAGGAACTGCGACTACAGATGCAATTGCACCTGATTAAGGCAAACGTTAATGGCGTTCCAACAACTCGACGGTCCTGAAACTTTTTGCGAACCGTAGTCAACTGATTTCTATTCCCCAAATGAGCAACTTAAGGCTTTTCCAAAGAACCTTAAGAGACGGAATCAACATACATTTCCCCATTTTCATCATTTAACATTTGTCTCGCGTAATTCTGTGTTCGATTGCTCCATTTCACATAAAAAGCCTAGTAACGAAAAGACTCCACAGCAAGACATAAATATTTATGTTTTTACCATTTAACATTTGTCTCGCGTAATTCTGTGTTCGATTGCTCCATTTGACATAAAAAGCCTAGTAACGAAAAGACTCCACAGCAAGACATAAATATTTATATTTTTTTATATTTTTCCACAGTAAGACATATATATTAGCATAATAATAATTCACACTAAAGCGAACGACCAGCAAATCGAAGAGGATGCCGTACGAGAGAAATTGAATCCTGGGACTTCGTGTAATTTCGTTTCGAGTTTTTTCAATATCCAGACTGTTCTTTACGCGTTCCCTCTCGAAGACATTTTTTTGCCCGTCAATATTCGTTCTCGTTTAACGAACAAGCCCGCGGAAGCTGTAACTGTTCGCCTGTATCATTCTTTTCTTTCCCGATTTCCCACGAATTCTCAGATCCCCAACTTCCTCTGCCGTTTTCTCGGTCCAAACTTCCTAGCCGAGGTCTCGCTTGAGCCTGATTAATTTTTCCACAGATTTGGCGATCGAACTCCCACGAAGCTTACTTAGCTATCCTTTCGCGTTAGCCCACGATTTCTTCGAGCTTCCGACTTTTTCATTGCCCCACTCTCACGATACCCTGAGTCTTTCGTTTCTCACCGACTTGGTACGCTCTCGGTCTTCAGTTCGATTGGTGAAAACTTTGATCAGTCGGAAAATCAAAATAATCGTACAATCCACGCAGACAATTTTTATTTTGCATAAATGTCTGCAGTCATAGCACAATAATAATTAATTGGTAATTATTGAGAAAGGATCGCTGTACTCCGATTTTGCCACGGAAAATTCAATACAGCAATAGTTTTTTGCAAATATCCGGAAAACTAAAAGCGACCCCCCTACATTGGAAAAGGAAAAAGTTGTTCGAAATGTCGAAATCTGTAACATATTTGAATTTCATTAAAATCGGATTACAGTAACCCTTTCGCAATACATGCTGCACGACAGTAACGCGATCCGTTTACCCGAAATATGCTTTACGATCTTGTTACGTAAGCTTGGAACCCGCTCACAATTAGTATTGAATTATGGTCGGGCGGAGTATAAAGGCTTCAGAAGGTAACGTATTCCTTGACCGTTTTCGTTCCAAGGAATACCCACTGCCAAAGCTGCCACAAAGAAAAGGAACTCGCACGCGAGAGAATACATCAAATGGACGTACCCGGACGTATTTACAGTGATGTACATATACATAACGGCCTCGTATGGTCCGCATTTTCACAGTTATTACGCATTGTGGCGGAAAATGTGCCTATTTGGCAAATATCTCGAGAGCGAGCGAACATGCCCGGCATCATTTTAAGCAGCCATATTTTCTCATAACTATTATAAATTTCCATTAAACCGTTTATGCTTACTGTCTTTGTGCTTTCTGTTTCAGGTGAGTAGCTGACCTAAGGTTTACGGTAGCTCTTGCACCAGTTAATGCTTTGCGTGACGATATTTCGCGTGAGTAGTTCAGTTTCATTCTCGTTTACGTTTCTTTCAACTAGGTTCGGACAGTGAAGTGCCGTATTTGCAATTCAAGTCGAGTAATTAAGAATCTAGGCATTACATTGTGTACTTCATATTAAACAACTTTCGTTTGGAACGCAAAAATGATGGTAGAAAACAATGTTCTGATTGTTGTTGTCCTCGAGGCGTATACTGCACGGATCACTTAAAGGTCACAGTCACTGAAACGCCATTTAAAACAAACCATCGATGACCTCGAGAAGACCTCGAAGACAACAAAGATTAGAAAATGTTGTATGTTGACTTTCATTCCTAACGGAGATATTTAAAAGATTTTCTTGTGGGTCACCCTGTATATAAGTGAATCGTTACGCAAAAATTGGAATTGGTCTAGCCAGGAAATCGTGGAAACTGTCCGGCTAGGAGAGGATTAAACAAATTCGGCAGCCGTGAATGGCTGTCAATCAGCATCCCTGTTCGTCGGGAAGCTTCGGGAAGACTATCTCGTTTCGAGCAGCGAATAAGATTACAGTAAATCAGGAGGGGAGATCCAATCTCCATTTGGCGGCCTCTCATTTTCATTCCTCGTTCATTTCGATCGAAATAAATCTCGGAAAAAATGGCCGCGGATGAGTGTACTGTCGGACTCGATGTTAGGGAAACGTCGAATGTGATTACCAGTCATCGTTGTGGAAGCCCAAAGATACGCGCACTTGGGGCGCACTGAGGTGAGGGCAAATCGGCGGAGATAAGTCGGCGGAGAGCCTCCTTCGTCTGAGGATTGGAAACGCGGAAACGAGAAACGAGAAACGTGCCCGAAGGAAACGGATGCGAGAGGCTAGACACGCTCGACGAAGTTTTCGTAGGTGCATCCGAAAAAATTAATCCCACCTCTCCACTATCCCAAAGACCCGCCGACGGGATTTCGAAGAATAAAAAGGCTCCCACGTCGACTTTTCCAATTCTCTTCTCTCATTTTTCAATGTCAATCGCACGACCGACGATTGAAACGACTGCAAGTGATCTCCAGTCTCTCTACATTACTGTCCCACATTCTCTTAAATTCCTCCAATTCGCATGCAAAGTCTCCACCCTCTGACGACCGACCTCTTTCGCAACCATAAATTTTTGATTCTTTATTTTGAAGATATTTTTCTTGTCGTAAGATTTGATTCGTTCAATTTAACGGTCGAAAATTTTATTATTGTACTATTTGTTTTAACAAAGTGATCATTTTACAGATATTAACAGTTTCTGAAAATTATAGAAATGAAGGTATTTACGACTATTAAAATGTAGGCATTACAGAATGCTATTCTGTTTGAAATCCGAAAGGAACCATTTGTTCGAGTACGCTTACTTTAACACCGTGAAATTATTATTGTTGCGAGTTTTGAATGCAGCGCGTCGGATTTATATTTTTCTCTTAAAGAGAGGAACAGACTTTAACTGACCCTGACAATTTTCAACGAAAAATTCGCGTCATTGAAGTCTACAGAAAATCGTGAAAGTTTGGCAACTATTTCGAACGATGGAAGTTCCTAGACACAAACGTTCGCATATCGGGTAGAATGAAAAAAATTCTGGAAGAACCGGAGAGCGTGATTCGAAGGCGAATGAAATGAAAAGTCACTCGACTTTTTCGCGGTCTTGAAACCGCTTCGAGGCGAGCGCTCTATTTCAGAAAAATTACACTTTTCCTGTCGAATGCTATTGGACGGTTTTTCCTCGATGGCCTCGCTCAGCTCTCGCAACAGTTCGCAGCACTTTTGAGCAGTAATAGTTTCTCGGTGTGGAGGCTCTTCATAGTGGAGAGGACTCTCGTGATCTCGACATACGTATATACAGCATACGCGCTGCCCTTAAAGAGTTGATGGTTTAGAAGTTGTTGCGGCTGATTTATCGGTCTAGTAATAAGGCCCCTTCGATCGTCAAGAATTCATTTCATAATTTTCTTATTTGACCGTTACCGTATATATAAGTTCAGCAAATTTTTCCACTGTCCAAAAGTATTATGTACTATTTAAACTATAAATATTAATACTAAGGCTGAAAAGTATTAACACGAACACTTTAATATATGTATTAACACTATAATATACGTATAAACGCTTTATAATTACAATCGCTTAATTAAAAAAGAAAACGAATAACGAAACAAACGGACGAAAACAACTTTTACTTGACAATTGATTATCGTGACGAAAATTTAACAAAATAAGAAGAAATAAATGTATATATAATAAAAAATTAAATTTAAATTGCGTTTCCAATTTGTTCTATCCAAGTCTCGATGCCGATGCAGCCGGTTAATCGAGGTCCTACCGAATCTCGAATAGAAAATGACATTTGCGAGCTGCTTTGAGTCAGATTTTTGGTACCGATAGCTCGACGACTTGGCTAAAAGTGGCTCCACCGATGACGCAACAGAATGAAGTTACAAATTCTGACATGGTTTGCTACACTTGCTGCTATACTTGGCAGATTAATGAAATTTCAGACCGTGTGTGTGCGTTCCTGAGCGTGTTCAAACGTGAACAACACCCCCGCGAATCGATAAAGCGATAAGTAATAAGTTCATTCGTTGGAAACTTGATAATTCAGATATCGGGAGATTGTAGAAAATTGTGAGACCTCCGAGCTGAAAATTGCATTGAAGTCGGTGCATTGCCTGGAAGCAGACACCCGTTTAGATCAATAAACCGAGGTGGGAAGCAATAAGTTCCTCTATTAAAATTCAACGATTCAGGGTTTCAACAACTGCTTCCGTAAAAAATTCGATGATCCGGACATTGGGAAATTAAGATAAATCTCATGCATTAGAAAATGCATAAAACAGTGCATTAGCCGAACGCAGATACCCGTTGAAATCGATAAAGCGAAGTGGAATGCAATAAGCTCCTTCGTTAAAATTCAATGATTAAATGTTTAATGAAAATTCACGATCATTCTGATCGCCGATAAAAGCGTAAAAATGCAGCACGTGCGTATTCTAGAAGTAGGTTATAGTCTAAATCAATAAATTGCAGTGAGAAGCTTTGATAGGAAGTCGATAATTCAGTCGGTAAGACGTTCCTGAAAATTCTGAGAAGAATTCGTTGGTTAAAAATTCGCTGATTCGTATATTAAATCGTAAGTCGATCAGACGAATCAACAAATTAAAGTGGAAAAGTTCGAGGAATCGGGTCATTTTTTCGGCGTCCGGATAAAGTGCGTTCGAACGCAGAATTTTTGGTGAAGTATGCACGCGACGCTGAGTCTGTGTTATTCGACGGTGCAATTGCAGGTTGCACTTGAATTCCTGTACAGTTCACGTTTCGATGCTCGATCGAATCTGTATCATTAGGTTGCTCTTATTCGCGTCACCGCATCCCTGTAGCAATTGTCGGACTGCACCTGTTCGGGATCGGTTCGGTAACCACCGATGATGATGGGCTCGGTGGAAATTGTTTGCGAAATGGCAACAGATAGATGGTAGCGCGCGCCCGACCCGTGCTAGAACCGTCAGCGTGGCTCTCTCCCAGCATCACGTCCATATTTTATTCATGCGATTGTCTGAGTAATATGAGGCCGGCGAAAAGGGGGTCGAAAGTCGTTGGCTTTTACTTTTTATTCAATGTTCCGCCGCGACGGAGGAGAAAAGAGGCGATCATTGTCTTGCAAAGCAGCGGGAGGCCATGCAAGCAGATATACGGATTGCGAGAGATACCATCAATCAACCGGGCTTTCGACTTCGAAGGACAACAATGAGAAAAGCGTCACGTGATTCTCGCGGAACCATCGATTCGAAGTGATCGATTCCTTTCCGTGCGCGAAAGAAACGATCCAGAATCTCGGTGGTTCCTCCAAGACCGATATTTCCCTATCGAGTCATTAATTTCGGCTTTGCGATACCGGAACCGGAGAAATTAAAAACTTTCCTCGGCAGCCATTAACCGAATGAATATATTCGTGCACATTGTGAACTTTGAAAAATTAATCATTTTCCTGTGAGAGGTTATTAACCCATTTAAAAATTGCACGAGCACAGTCATTTTTGTACAGGGTGTCTCCTACTTTTCCGGCGGGATTGTAGGTGCATGTTAGAATTATTAATTAGATAAACAGAATTAATTAAACGAAGTTTTATTAATAGAGGCAAATGAAATTACGAGCACGAAGAAAACACACCTTTATGGTTAAATGTTAAACCGTATATCAACAAGCGTACCAAGGAATTTTGTACCAGCAACGATTGAAAATAGAGACTCTAAATATTTTTGTGAAGAACTTTTTTGGGTAATTTAACAGTCTTTTAAACAACCGCGTGTTTGAATTACACGTTCTAACCACGGTCTTTCATGCGTTTTCACCAGCGACGGGAGATCTCCCGCAGATTTCGTTAGAGCTCAAAGGGACCAGCTCACGGAGAAATAAAACTATCTGATGTCACGTCCGCTGAGAAGTTGTCATAAACAACAGGGGGGCCAGCTTTTGATTCGTCCACGTTGATTCAATCGTTTAACAAAAGCTTCATAAAGGGCGTAACTAGTTTTGTCACGGACACTCCCGTATGCATAGGAACGTTTCCACGGTTTCATTAAAGAATTCTATGCATCCCTGAAGACTCGCCGGGAAAGATCCGACACGTTTCATGTTTCCCGGTTCTCCCGCGATATATATTTTTCATATTGTTGAATGCGTTTCAGCGTATAATCTGTGGCAAATAAGTCGTACTCTTCCGAAATCTGCGGAATCAACCTCGCAGCAGGATCAGAACACTTTCAGGAAGAAAACATGTTTCCTTATGTCGATCGTAGATTGTTGCTAACAAACTTTTAATGATTTCAGCGCACTGGTTCGATCAATCAACTGCATACTTTTATCTATAAGTTCGGCAAGTTTCATCGGGAGATTGACAGAGATAATTCCGCCACTGTAAATCATGCGGAAACAGTTAATTCTACATTTCCGGCTTATCTACGGTTTCTTAGTAGTTTGGCGCCATTCGTACTGGAGTATACTGTGGTAGGAAAGAAGACTCGCGTAATTTATATTTTACACGAGACCTTGATAACGCGTTCGCGGTAGGGTGGGGAGTTATCTGCTATTCCAGAGCGAACTCGTGAAGAACGGAAGAGCGCGACGGTGAATGTGCACCCTGCCCATCGCAAGAATAAGAAAACCGTATGCTACCATCTACACGGTGTCCGGCGATTAATTGGAAACGCTAGAGTACTTCGTACAGCACAGAAAGTGCAAGAAAATTCACATGGTATGAAACAGGGCTTATCATACCGATCACACAAATTGTTATAAAAGCAGAAAAAATTCTGAGTGTCTGACCGGATGTTTTTAAAATTACTGAAACGATAGATGGAATAAATACCGGAGCAAATTGTGTACATTTATCTTGTTTACACAATCTACACTGGGTCACGGAAATATACGTATCGTTAAATTTATCGAATACAAACAATTAACAATATATGTTTTAAAGTGTTTATCAACAGAGATATACGATAATTAAATGGAATAAAACACATCTGATAAATATGCATAGCTTTATTTATTTATTAAATATATATATGGCTGTGTATATATTTAGTAAACTGTTAATTATTTTTTATTTTACTAAGCAATGTGCAATTAAAATTGAATTTCACTGAATTAATGTTGCCAAGTTGGAACTTTACACAGCAATTTTAAGTTAAGTTAAAAGGCGAATTGAGTCAATATGTAATACAATAATATGTTCATGTATATGCTATATAAATCATATTTGGTTTGAAGCATTAAATAAGTAAATAATAATAATCTGTTTAGTAAACAGAATTACAAAATCGACATGCACCATTAAGAACAAACTACGCAGGGAATTGTTGAAGTGCGCGTTCAGTCTGTACCTTTTCAATTTAACGGGAACTTCTTAAGTTGATAAGTATCAAACGCTATTAAGATCATTAGCAGTCAGTCTCGCCTTTGTCGATCCCCTTTCTTGATATCTTGCTTAGATAAGCAGCTGCTTCCTTCCTCAGACTTTAATCGCGATACCACTTTCACGCGATCGTTGCTCGGACGATCATTTAAACGACCCCTATCCCTTCAACCTTTTGCGATCTCCCTTTACAGCTCTCGATTTTCCAATACATTAAGTCGGAATCGTTGAGTTCCCCATTGATTACGCATTTATTTCGCGAGTACCACAAATTCCGTAGTAAACAATTAAATTCTCGATATGGGAAAAATTATTCTTCCATATCAATCTTCCATACCTAAAATTCTTCCATTTTGTTACATCACTGAATTAATTTATTCATCACTTTCGGCATGTACTCTATAAGGAAAGTAGTTTTTATTCGCAACAGTTCAATCGACGATCTAAGTAAACGATTTTACAAAAATTTGAAATATTTCCTTTGGCTTTGGTCTCGTGTCACGAGTCACTAACTTAGAAATTAACGGGTTCCCGGAATGAAGGGCCGATGTAAAGCGGATTGCCAACAAAGGTGTTCCTGGGTGGACGTTCTGGACACAAACAAGGGACGTGTTACAAGGTGAACGTATATCTCGCCGTTGGCAAAACTGGATCTGCGACAGACGTTGCATCGTCGACCTAACGCACGCGTGCACAGCCCATGTTGCCATACGATGAATTGCATCGGCTTGGCAAGAACACGAAGAAGCAGTAAAGACGTCTGGTCCCACCGAATTTATACGATCGAATTAATTCGAGGAGGTGACTATCGAGACTTGCCAATCATTTCTGCACCTTGACTGATAATTTCTTCACACTTATTCACACGTATCTCACCTGGTATTTAACCTTCCGTTACACGCGGCTTCTACCCGACAAATATAGTAGCACTGTATCTTCCAGATACACGTGTTTCATCAGAAAAAAAATGTATGTGTTTAGAGTGTCGAATCATATTTTTAACACGCACCAAACAAAATATAAAGAGCTCGATGCCGTCCATAAGTTACCTCCCTAAAAAAACCTCCTTAAAAAAACAAATGTTAAAAAAAATTGTGCGTGTAGGAGATAAAAATGTAGGATCTCAGCGGGAATCGAACCCGGGCCTCACTAAATGCGCTTGGTAATACGTCATCGCGTTCAGCGCTCCCTACTCCACTACGAGTTCCCACTCCGACTCATCCCCACTCCACTGACCAACTGCGCACCGAAGGAGTTCAGTGCAGTGATGCCAGAAGGAGGAACCTGGAGGAATTTGCCCCTCCGGCTGGGTCCCCCACTTCTGCTAGTTCTACTGCGCACGCGCTACGCACGAACGTCCCTCTACTCTGTCCGAATGAGTCGTTCAGAGCAGAGTGGCCAGACGAGTCCGACCTTGGACCTCGCGAGGGGAATACAGTACCCCTTCTCTGACGAACAGCAATATGCGCAAGCGCCACGCGTCGTCATTCGGACAAATTCGGACTCTATCAAGAAACGTTTCGTCTCTCAGAGTTGTTTTTTTGGATAATGATCCCGTCATTTTCAGACACTATATTCTTCGTTCAATTTCGGAATTCGATAGATGTTTCTCTGCAGGATTCTCGTTCCCGAGTTGAGTTTCATTGGGTTGCAGAAAAGTGTATTGATTTCACGATGCAGTCAGCCTGAGTTTGCTAGCGGCGTGTCGCTTTATGCTAGTTTGGAAGCTACGATTTCGCTTCGGTAACCAATCAGCGTCACTTTTCGTTGTCACCGAGGAGCGGCTTAGCGCATGCCGGATTTTAACCGGGGGCGTCAATCGCCACTGAATTGGAGCGACTAAAAGGGGACATTCTAATTAACGTGGGAATTCTCTAAATTCGCAAAAATAACGAACAACTGCGTCTGCACTGCGAGCTCGAAGCTTGCGCGTGTTTTGCAACCTTCATCGTGTTTTTCCATTGCTTTAAACAATCTATCTAAATAAAAATCAAATGCCGGACCGATTTGGCTAATTTTTTTTAATGTTCGTAACGGTCCGAATGAGGTTATAGGGAAAGAAAAATTGGAGAATTGGAAAATTGGGGAAAAACTAAAAGTGCTTTTCGAATCATATGTCAATACAACGAAAAAACGAACGTCGCAGCTTTAAATAATTCTTCAATAGGAATATACATTATAAAAAACATTATGAATTTATTGAAATTTAGGCAGGACAACGTCTGTCGAGTCAGTTAGTTTTAAAAATATTACTCGGTCCTATTAATTTAATAATAACCACGAAACATTTTTACAGTTTCATTGCTGTTACGTTAGAAAAACAGATTTTACGATAATTGTACGGAGGTTGGGGTTAACAATAAAAACGGTCGTAGTTCTTTCGGGTAACGGCATGATACTTGAGAGAGCTATTGTTCGACTTCCAGTGGATAAAACGCGATATTACGAGCACAAAGCCGCGAAGACACGGGAATAAAAATAACTTGAAAGTCGGACGAGCTGTAAGGAATGCCCAAGAGAGGGAAAGATTCCGCGTGGAGAGTCGAGCAAGTTTTCAAGCACCTTTGCCGAATGAACTAATTAAAAGGCGACGCTGCGATTTATCCGACTCGTCCACCTTCGTCGGGTAGTTTCGCCCTCTTTCTCCGTTTTCGCTGGAAGCGTGGACTAATCGTCTGGATACTCCGTGAGTGGGCTTTCCCACTTCTAGCAAGTCTCATCCAGTTGTGAGTACAGGTACAGAATAAATCTGTATATCTTGCACGTGGATTTCTGCCTTGAAATCCCGAATCCCGAAATTCGTGAAACACGTAGAACAAGCCGCGTTCACAATTGCATAAATATGCAGGCCTCGATCGTTCGACGTTCTTTCGCGCCTCGTGTCGTAACGGTCGTAATGGACTCCGCTAGACGTTCCCGCTAATAATAGTCTCCCACTATTTTCCCCCAAAAGTCCCCCACAAACTTCGGGCGCAGATACGTTCCTGATGAAAGTGCCAAGAACACGTGTGGAAGGAGCTCGAGCTGAGGTCGGGAGAAATGCTGAAAGCGGGGCCCCGACCAAAAACAGCCCGAGCCAAAAGAGGAGGAGGAGAGGGGCGTTACATCTAACGTCCCGGGGCGTGGGAGTTGTCAATCTCCCGATACGTTCCTGATGAAACTCGCGCATGCGCGTGAAAAGCGCCCCATATCACATCACTGCATCTGCAGACCTCTGAGTGGGGCCTGCTTGACTCGAAAGCAACCCCCTGTTTGGCGGAGGAAGAGGATTCCCGTAACGGTTCACAGTTTATGATGTTTCTGGCAGTCAAAGTTTGCCACGCGCTTTAAAACGATAAAAAACGTCGAGCTTGTTTTGGGCCTTGCAGATACCGGAAAAGGTTTTACGGTCCAGTCCTTGGCATCTACAAGGGGACCGCTCTAATGATAATGAATGTGCGCCGCTACAACACTATATGTTTTGGACACCATAGGATTGTTTCCGACGACGAGACGAATTTAACAGTTGCTACACTATGACCTTGAAATGACCTCAAACTCGGAAATGTTGTGCACACGTAATTTTAATGAAAAGGAAAGAAAGAGAGATTTCCAATCGTAATTTACTTCTAAACATTACTAGACTGCAAGAAGTTTTTTTATCGATTCACGAATATTGAAATCGATGTAGCGCGTAGTCGTTGCAACGAAGTTTGTCGATCCGGAGGTTCAACGTCTGGGAATTAATTATCGGTGGAGCAGATCGATGGCGGAGGAAGAAAGTTGCGAAATAAATAGTAGTTTAGCAATCAATACCGAATTGTGGGCGGTAGACTGTATTTCACGACAGTTCGGTCAAAAATAACGAATGCCGCGGCAGTTCGCTCGCTAGGGAAATTTATTTAAACGAACCCATTCAATAACGATACCACCCCCGCGTACCGAAGCCATCGGCATTTTCTCTTTCGGTTTCTCTCCCTCTCTTTCTCTTCCTCTTGTTAACCAACCCCCGACACTCGACCCATTAATTTTTCAACCAGTCAGCAATCTACCGGTACTTCCTCTTCCTTCTCTCCATCTTCCCTCAGCTATTCGTCCCTTTTGAGAGCATTCATCCACGGGCCGTATCCCTCGAATACCACTTAACCGGTCACGCGGCTGTTAGGCATGAATAAAATCATCACCAGTAAAGTGATAGGTCGATCGATTCGTTATCAAGTGTCTTTCCACAGAAACCTCCGGCCAGAAGGTTCAAAGACCCGGAGACTCCGCGCCAGTATATCGCCCTGCAATTCATTAAACCTCGGTGCAGCTATTCAAACTGGGATTTCGGTGTTATCGAGATTTTCCTATCTAACTGTCGACAATTTATCATCGCCTTTCCAAGAAAATCATTCCAGTACCGATGTGACGGAGCGTTCATCGTTTAACCCTTAATTTGGCGCGCCTAAAAAGTTGCATAAGTGCTAACCACAACTCATTTTATTCGCGTAATCTTTGCATTGTGACTGTAATCCATTTTTTTTAAATCTTTCAACTATACATGGGAAAAGAAATTGAATTTTTTCCGGAATTGTGTCACAGCAGAATTGCCTCTGAATCGTTCCCCCGAGTCTTGACAGGCGGGGAAACATTAACGGGAGGACCGAATCATCCTATTTTGCATACTCGTTATTTCTACCCCGAGGGTCTGATTCGAGTTTCGGAAAATTCATCAATCCAGACCTCGTTGCAAGCACAACGATGCCTTAACAACGAGACGGCGCGCCGCGGCTCTAATGCACAGAGGTTTAATTTATCATCGTTTTAAACACAAATAATAAATCATAGCCGGGGCCCGTAAGCGGAAAAAGAAGATAGCACGCTACGAGTAAAACGAATTGCCCATTACTCGTGATATGTTGGCACTGAGGAATGTTGGTCAGATAAAACAACCCAGTCATATGTTTCCATGCCGTAACAGGAATTGAAATGCGTGTGAAACACTACCACTCGAAATGCCAGAAAATGCTAAACTGTTTATTCATGGCGTGATTAGGTGAAAAAGCTGTACAGGGTGTCACGAAATTATATGTCACGGCCACCATAGCATGGTTTTACACCTACGATTTAGTAAAAGCAATTTCTGTCTCGGTCCAATCTGTTCTTCCATTGATTTTTCATTCTCTGAGTGCACTCGTTGGATCGCTGGTTGATCGGGAGGTAAAAAACGAGTGGAACGAAGTTAAAAATAATTTATATAAAAATCTGACAAATTCTTGTCCTACTTCGGTCTGTTCTTTCATTGATTTTCCATTCTTCACACGCCCGGAGATTCGTTCGAAATCCGCTAGCTGCTTTTTCGAAGCAGGTAAGAAAAATTTAGTAGAGCCGAACGTTAAACCGTAAAGTGGTGCGGACATTTTTCTCTTTCAATACTCGCGTCTTTCGCCGGATTTATGAATATTCGCCCCGAGAAGAATCGAATTCCTGTAGTTGTTCTCTATTTGCGTTTTTCTAGGTTCCGTTAAGTACCGTCTCGCAACATAAAAGCCCGAAACCTGTTTTCCCCAAGCATAGAACGGGTCTGTAACGGATGCTGCGCCGAAGAATTCCAGGTTACAGAGGGAAAAACGCCGGAATACGGTTCGTTTATTCAGGAAATGAAAAGTCTGAAAACAGAATTTGGCAGGGCGAGTAAACTTCCAGGCCGTAAAGTCGCTGGTAGAACTGGGAAGATAGAAACAGTGGAAATATTACGGGATTGTTTTAATTAAAGTTTCCTTGATTGGAAGAAGAAAGAATTATATAAAATAATAAAACAACGAGTGCATGCTTGGTCATCGTAGAAGAAACGTGATTGTCGAAGTTCCTCCGTCATTCCTTTAAATGTTTAAATTACTCGGTTGTAACGACTTTGAGACTCGCTGAATTCATTCACAGACTCCATGCAAATAATACTCCTCTCATACAATACGGTCAGTTCAGTGTGGAAGACAGACCAGGCCGCGCCGTGCGGCAGCAATTAGCAACTCATTACTCTGCTATTCATTGTGAACCCACTTTCGAAGTCAAGTATTTCGTAGAAAAGACTTAAAGGACTCTAGTTGGACCTCTTTCGGATTTTCGGAACACGGCACTCCCGCCCGGAATAAAATAAAAACAATAGGATGATCAAAACAATACTCGTATCCCTTAGGTACGTGGTAGTTTTTCAAGAATCAACTCTTTATAAATTCAATTCAAACTTATATCAGACAAATTCGGTAAAATGGTGCGAATAAGCCTAAAAATCGGTATGGGTATCGTTATTGAGGTTTCTTGGGACGTTAATTACAAAAATGGCATCAATTTTTAAATCTAAGATGGCGACATTGTCCACTGTTTTAAAGTTCTCTCATTTTTACGATAAATGGCAACCGGTCACGAAATTCTATTAACCTTAATCTATTCCATTTTTGTATTTAGCAAACTCGAGGGAAATCGATCTCGATAGTGGTGTGAATGATGAAAAACATTTTGAAGCAGAGCATCGTTCGAAGCAGGTCCTTCTGGGTAAAGTGGTTTTCGAGATCGGGTAAAGATTAATTTGCGCAGCTTACGTAAAAATGTTACGCCACTCGGTGGCCACATGTTTGCCAGGTAAATTGTCGCGGTTGTACGAGCACTTGGTGAACAAGCTCGTAACAAAATTCTTTCGAGGCGCGGTAATTAGTCAGCCAAGGATTTAGCTGCGACTGTCTTTGCGAGCTAGGCAATTTGAAACCTGCGGAGAAGCACTCGGGACTGTAACCATGGCAACAGGTGGTGCGCCCTTATGACTCATCCGTATGGACGTCTTACAACTTCCTCTTAACCCCTTCGCCACCCCCGCATTCACAGATGAATAGAGCCAGCCAGTAGGAAAAGGCAAAGGCTAACAATCAATTACCGAGACTGTTTCTTCCTTTAAAGTCGCTCGAGTGGATACATTAAGACACCATTTTCGATGGCTCCTGGGAAGCAACGCCTTACGCCAACAACAATAAGAGTCCGACGGTGAACTGCACTTTAATGCCTTTTTAACTAGGAGCCCATAGCTCTCCCTCGAGAAACGATTATGGATATGTTCCAAATGGTACAGAAATTGTATTGGAATGTGGGTATATAATAATTTGCAACGAGGTATCGACTCCTCGCGAGCCGCATGATGAAACAAGATCGTGTAAGTAACCTCACCTCAGAGTAAACGTTGTGTTTAATTTTATTATCATACGAGACCAAGGGCCCCCTGGTAACATTTGCTACGGATTAATCCGACACTGGCTGCAGCATTCCGTTCTAAAGAACGAGCGACGACCGTCATCGTTATCGGTACACGCAGTTCATTTAACGGATAGCCAAGCGCCATGAGGCATGCGGCGCGGTTTAAAGATCTTGACTTTCCAATTTCCGTTCGAACGGATCGCTTCGATCTCGCTCGGATTTTTATGGGCGGTGATACGCGGCGACGCAGCGGTGTGCGGCGTTGAAAAAAAAGGAAGAAAAGGGCCGGAAAAAGTATCACCGGTGCACCGATCCGATAGCGCAGGTCTTTCTGCAGTTGCGACCTGCAACCGGAACACTGGTTGGCCGCGACATGGTCGGTGTCCCCCATTGAAATATGTGAATAGCTACGTTGATGATCCTCGGCGCGCGTGGACATATTGCTGGAATGTAGGTGGTAATTGCAGACCGAAACCAACGTCCCGCGTCAATTTACTCGAGTTACGCCGACATATATATCCCGTCTGATAGATGACGCACAGAGATAGCGTTTCTGTTCGGATTGATACCCGTCAGTACTTACTGTGCCCAGCTGGTATTCTATTACAGGGCCGCTACTTGTTCTATCGATCGAAGTAACGCCGCAACTACGGCACACAGCCGTTACTACAGGGGCCGATCGTCGGGACAATACAACTGTCCATATATTTGCGATGCATGTGAAAGCGATCTGGCTCTTTCTCGCTTCCATGTGCTCCGAACCCACGCGAGAACGCGCGCGCGCACCATAGTTCGAAATTGTTTGCCGTCACTTGCAATTCCATTTCGTCCAAGTGTGTTTAGAGATTTCAAGAGCTCGCGACCAGTCTACACACTGAGATACATGTCTGGTCGACGTTCAATGGACAGATTTCATCGGGCGAACGATGCTTTTGCGTTCCTTTTTCGAACCCGACGAAAACGATCCACGGTCGCCAACGTTGCCACTAGATTGAAAATATTTTTACCCGATAGCCTTGTCCTTATGCCACCGCTCTTCCCTTTCGCTTTACTTGCCAACTACTCGTGATATAGAACGCCCGTTCGATCCCCGATTCTTTTGGCCGGACTGAAATGCGTCACTTATGAGGGTACCGTAACCTCTGATTCTAGGGTTTTTATCAGTGTAATCAACCTCCACGATGAAAAGCAGTTTGGCAACAGTGATGAACATACATTTGTATCAATTTAACGCTAGTTGAACTGAGTTTCGCTATCATTACAGGTTTTGAGAAATGAATTGCATGTGTTGTGTCGCAATATAGAAAATCTATAAAATCTACAAATCCCACACAAATGAAGAAAAATTCCGGAGATTCTAATGTATTTTTCGATCACAAAAAGATTTGTCTTGCTAATTTAGAACAATTTGTTTACAATGTTTCACGTTTTTCTTTATCAACCACTGGCATTATGGGTCGTTTGCACAAAATAGAATTTCAAAAGAACGCCTCTCACCTCTTTAATTAAAGGAAAACGATTGACGGGAAAGTTGCGCGTGCGTTCCTACTAAATATTTATTAGATCCCTTTCGAAACTGAGTACGCGTTGCCGATCAGGTAAAAAAACGAATGGATATTAAAGGCAAAGCAAAACGAATGTGCCAGGCCTGGTAAAGCAACCTCGTATAATTAAAACTTCAGTCTTTGAGGCTTTATCCGAGGCAGAAATGATCGTCTAAATTTTATCATGCCAGATTCTTAATTAAAAGTTCCAAATCTGTCTCTTCTTTTTCTTCGTTTTCGCTTTCTTTTTACATTAACTCGGAACTCGTTAAGTTACGCGCCGCTGATGCAGTTTCCTCTTCCTTATCCCATAGTTCCGAAGTATGTGAGAACTTTTCGAGTATCCGGATACGTGCAAGGCACTTCACACGTTGCACCAATATAACGAAAATGCCTGTAAGCGGTGCGCAACCGCATTCCCCTGACGTTTAATTAGCAAAGGGTAAACGTTCTGGTTTCGTTTGAGGAGTTCGCTGTTATTTAGATTGCGGCGATGGAAAAACAAAAAACAAAATATCTCTCTTCATTCGTTTTTTACCACGCTTATATTAGCTTTCGTCAAATCTTGTGAAATTATAAATTATAAAAAAAGAAAATTCGGTAATTATACGACCTTGAATTGTAATTGACGACCTTGAAATACATGTTGTCAAAGAGAGATGAATTCGTTGGGTCAGTTGGCGGAGCGGAAATGTTCTGGTGGAAGAATTCCGGAATAGATTCAGCGAATAGGATGAACAAAAGCGTTATAGATAATGATATCGATCTGTTACACGCGACCGCATGGTTTAATGCTTCTGTAGACGGTGGCCAGGCATTTGTCATCGCAGTAAACGCGCACGAGTGCGTATGGGCGCGAATTTTCTTTGGCGCAACCGACATTGGACGAAACTCGCGTGAACACTCGCGAATGTTTGCTATTCGGTCGCGCTTTGCGTCTCCAACGAAGCGAATTCACGATCGCGTTGGCATGCCGCACGAAAATAGGAAAACCAACTTTTTCTGTTGACGATGGCTGACAGCCGCGGGCCTGTTTGGAGACAGCTGATAGAATCAGAAACAGATAGGACGCCGCCCCTATCGTTACTCGTTGCTTATCACTGGATTGTGGTTTTTTCTGCATTTACGTGGAAAGTTTTAAAAATGCAACGAATTCGATTTTCTTCTCATTTTTGTCAAACAACCGTTGAAGTTTTGAATTTAAAAAAATTTTTTTGTAATCGTCTTCCCGAGGAATGTTTTTCACGTCGAATAAACGTTTTCTGCAAGAGCTGCTGTAATTGTTGATATAACAAAGGTGTTAACGCGTGAGATTACTGTTCACGCATAAATGCATATGCAAAAACGCGATCTCGTTATTTGAACGGGACGATACGAACTGGTATGTTTCAGCGTACGGCGGTTGTTGAAATAAATTTTCCCGACCAACTGATATCCGGGAAGTTCGTTTTTCCGAGCGACATCTTCTTTCGCCGTTGGAACTGTGAATTACGGTGCAGTGTTTGCTGTTGCGAGGCAGAGAGTACGAGGCGAGTAATTCGAGTACAAGTTTGTTGTTCCACGATTTCCGCGTTGGTCCTCGCGCGAATATATTACACGGGTGAATAAACGGGAACGCAGTCGGCTGTGGAGCCTCGCAATTTTCGACTCTCCGAGCGATATCGTGCGAAAAATAGAACGTCGAATTGCGTCGATCGACTGTGCCCTTTTAAAATACCCCCCGTGCACGAATTATCAACCGTAGCAGCTGGCACACTTTTTGATGTCAGATACTCGAACCAGTTTCTGCCGTTTACTAGTAGATTACGAAACTTGGGTGTAATTTGCGATGGTGTAGCATGGACGTGGTACCACTGCGAAGAAGTTTTAACACTATTTCTGTTTTATTAGGAAAATCTCAGAAGAGATTTATTACAACGTTAAGCTATTACATATGAACGTAAACAAAGTATAAATTGCTAAAGAGCTTCGATAAAAAAACCTTAATAAACAAAACAGAAGGATCTGTTGCTTTTTCTTTTTTGTTTACTATTAAACACGCAGTATATCTGAGTTTACCTTCCCCTTCTACGACGCTGTTCCCCCACGCTCCCTCCACAGATTGGTCACGTGATTAAACCGGCAGAGGGAGAGAGAGAGTCAATTTTGCATCTGAGTCTAGCGGAAAAAGTATTTTCATTACATTGGAAACGTCGAATTTCGAAAAGTAGGAAGATCTCCATTTTGCTATCTCAACAAGGGACTTTTATTTACCAAAAGATCGACAGAAACTTATTCAACTACTTAATATTATTTCGCTGGCGACGTCGCCGGCTTCGATAACCGTCTGGACTTTAGTACACGGTCGATACTGACAATGCCATTTTTGAGAGAAGACGTAAGTCGAGTCTAATGCGACCCGTTGTTTGTGTATTCCTCGACGACGCGCGGGAATTCCTGGAAAATGCCAGCTGATTCTCTCCGGAAAACAACACGGCCAAGCTTCAAAATCCACTTCCGCTAACGGGATCCTCGATAACTCTCCGATTCCGACTTCTTCAACACTCTTCTCAATCTTTGTTGACCGATTTTTAACAATGAAAAAGTTTAAGAAAATTTAAAATTTAAAGAAAACTTACGTGCTTCTGGATTCTATTGTTTTTCGTTCTTCAATTTACAAGATTATCATCTGGATTATTTGAGTTCCCTCTAAGCATGCATTCCTCAGAGAATTAATTTATGTATCAGTCTTGTACAATGGGAGAATGAACGATCTAATTTATCGTTACGTAGAAAATAAATGTATTTTCAATTTCAGTAATTAGATACGTCATTCTGATATCGTGAATGGGTCGCTGGTTCGTCCTGGAAGGGGTAAAAGCTTGCAGTCTGTTAAATCCGCATGTCACTTTACACTCGTACGTGTAATACGAATCCAACAACGTTTGATTTTAGTATCGCGAGGCTCCAATCAATTTCCTCGGACGCGAGCGCACGCGATGTGCTCCGTTTTACATCGGAAAAGCCTCTCGTTACAGTTGTAATGTCGAAGCTCTTAATCCCGAGCTCGTGGACTGAATTAGATCGTACCATATTCTGCTTGCGCTCGAATTACCCGACAACGAAGTCGTTCTAACAATTAAACTAGCACGCGCCGCCGAGGCGTTCCTATATGTGTCGCCAAATCTAATAAACACCTGCCGCGAGATCCGCGACGATTAGCAAGGGTCGTAGTTGCGACATCGTGGCCTTGATGCATGTAAAGAGGAATGCATTTTTACGAGCTGTGCAAAGCTCGAGTACCCAACGATTACCGTTTCCTTTATCTCGATCGACAATTTGTTAACAACATATATCGATGTTTGCAGCGCACTGATTCGGTCTAATAAACAGTCTTGCAAATTACTATAAAATTTTTCAACATTCCGGTCTAGCTTTAGACCATTTTCAACGAAAAAATTTTTTTATAAATTACGTTTGCTAAGCGAAGAAATTATTTTTGAGTCTTAATCATTTTGTAACCACGTGCTGGCTACATGCCAACAATATACAGACTGAATATACACAGAAATATTCAAGCGGAAAAATGATCGTCGGCGATTTTATTCGTTAGAAAAATATTTGTCCTCGGCAAGTGTATAAGAGCTTTCTCACCCGCGAGTTCCCCTCGAACGAAGTTTTTCTTTCATCCACAATATTATCCTTCCATCAACGAGATGGTTCCCGCCGAGTCTCGATATGGGAATATCGATGATTGCCTCCGTTAATTTGAACGTTGATCATAGCGACATTTTCCGTAGCATCACGGTAGGTGTGAACTTGAGATAATGCTTTGTATTATCCTATAATTTTTAAAAAGACTTCGTTTCACTTTATTGTTACGGAGAGTGCGTGCATTTTTGCCAGCTCGCCGAGGCAGAATTGATCAAAGAAGAAGACGAACGATACTAGAGAACCAATTCGCGTGCAAGTATTGCGTTGTGTGCACTTTTACGGTCAACGAGCATGACGTCAAAATTCTCCAAGCTATTAACACAACCCCGTTTCGAATGGTCGACGCGTGCCGAGTGATCGGCAAGCAATGCTTTCAAACGATCCAGCCAAGAAGCTGTTTATGAAGTGGATCAATCCCTGCAGCAACACTCGCGAGGGAGCTTGCAAAAATAAGGATGATACTTCAGTGGCGAAACCCGCAACGTTTCTAAGAAATTGGTATTTTCTTTTCAGAGCGGAAATTAATAACAATTTCAACGTCTTTATACATTGAACTATTTCACTTTTTCGAATTAAAACCTTCTTCTCTTTTCTTTCTTGTTTTCAAATCCATAAAATGTATCCTTTCACGTCGAAAATTAAATAACAATTTCTACATCTTTATACATTGAACTATTTCACTCTTCAGGATTAAAACTTTCTTTCCTTTTCTTTCTTGCTTTCAAAACTCTTAAAATGTACCCCTTCGAATAAGGCGGGCCCTTGCACTAGTAACTTTTTGAAAAAGGGTTAGGAGTTAATTCGAAGTAAAAGAATTTATACTTCAGCATTCACTCGCCCAATCAAACGCAATAGAATTCAGAATAATAAAATCAAACGTTACAGTGTTCCATATAGTCATTGCGTTATCGTATTCTCTACAGACTTTCTCCGGTTTTACGGCCTACAAAATTTATCTAGCATCAAAAGCCGGAACCCATTCCGGAACGCAGCCATGTTGCAAAGCAATATCGAATCTTACGGAGCCGTAAAAAATGTTTCACTGTCGCAAGAATTTACGATGATATTACGGCTAATACATGCGGGATGCGTGGAAAAATAGCTTTTACAAGCTGAACAAATATATTTTATCTCAAGAGATTCTTGAACGTTAACTAATTCTTTCCTGCTCGAGTCGAATGTCGTAATAATCTATAACTTTAAAATAACACTAAAATACTTTTGGCCACAAAAAGTCGTTTTCAAAGTAGGACTGTAACTTTTCCGAAGTTTGGAAGTCTTCGAAGGAACGAAGAGAACTTCAAAGTTTCAAAGTTTCCACTTGTTTCAACTTGTAAATATTAATATAAATACACACTGACGCGATAACACGTGTATTTTAATAACACATCTATTTACCACAGTATTTGTAATGGACGTCCTGCGGACAGATGCTAGTATCGCATACCTTCCGTTTTCTTTCGGTCACATTTCCACGGTTCGTTTCCAATGAAGACAGACGCCCGTGAAAATAGAGCCGGTGAATCCGTGGACATCAAAGAACTCGTTTCCACTGTTCCTTTTCTAGGCGGCTAAATCAAAAGGATTCTTATACCAATGTAACGGCGAAATAAAATCTATATCGCGACTGCAGAGCGCGACGGACAGTACCAATCCTATCTCTGTTTGACGAGCAAGGATTATTCGCGATTTATGCCCGATTGTAGCCTGCTGTGATAGGAACGGCCTCGATCAAACCCGAAAATGAAATCCAAACTAAACAGAGCTCCATACGCGATCTACGACCATCGAAAATATCGTCCATCGGAAATAATAAATGGCGTCGCTACTTCAAACACTTCTTTGATGCAATGATTCATCGCAACCTGCTAGTTTTTTTTTAGACAGCTTTGACAAGATTTATTGTTGAAAACACTGGAAAGCTAGTCCAGGTGAAAAATTGGGAAAAGTGTATTTAAATTATATATTTCCAAACTGGTTGGTACTTAGATCGGTACTTTCATCACGGAAATTTTCATCAGAATATTTACGTGAATACAAATGTGTATTCCTCCGTTGCGAGTTTTAATATCGATATGAAGTGTGGATCTCGTTAAGTAGCGTCGAGTGTTTTATTACAGAATTTCAGAATTGGAACAAATGAATAAAATTCCGAACATATTTCCGAGCATCTAATAATAGTAAAAATCCACTTCTCCTGTTATAAATTTTATTACGACCAATAAAAGATTCTAGAGCAACGAAATCGTAATAAAGGCATAGTATTCACGGTTCAATGGCGATTCGTAAAAATCAGTGAAAACATTTCTATCAAAAAATTATATATATGTATATAGAAACGCTTCGAATATAATTCAATATTTTCCATTTCCGTCGGCACGCGTATAGCCCCATAAAAAATTAAACATTGCTTTAATCGCGCTCGGGAAAAGTTTAATGGAGGGATTATCCGTTTCTCGTTAAAATTGGTCCTTTCTCCAATAATTGTATTTCTCTGTAGACCAACCGACGACCAGATAGAGTTGTCAGAATTACTCAAATCCGGTAACGTGAGTTTGGTCGGTTAATTACACTGGGGCACGTTTCTTCGGATTTCGTGCAGGATTGCGAAGTAATACTCGATCAACGTGTGAATGGGTGCAATCCGTGAACTCGTGTCGATGCAGTTTCGCAATCAGTACTCGATTGACAAACCAAGCTGTGTCCCTTCGTTTTAAACTAGTTCGGCGGTCTCGCCAACGAAATCCAAATATTTGATATCCTAATTGAGCGGCACGTATCGTTCGACGAAAGTGAAACAAAATAGTCTTCAAGATAGGTAATCAACTTTGGTAATTGCATTAATTTAGTAAGAATTGTACCTCGTCAAGTTTTCAAAAATTTCGCTGCGTTTTTATATACCTCCGAAACACCCTCGATCGGTGGCAGATGGCTCCCGTTTTACTTCGGTCACCGGTTCTTTCACTTCTGCCATTTTTCCGCAAGCTTCCGCGCGAATGCGGTCGAGGTAAGAATTCTGAATCCGAAATAAGAAATATTTTTGAATACGAAAAGTCCAAGCGTGTACGGTCGTGAATTTGTCGAACCGACACTTCAGACAGCTTTTTTCTGCTCGTCGACGCCCGTATTTACGTTCACATATATATTTCTCGTGTCACAGAGCAGACACATTCTCCCGCAAGACGCATTCGGAATACATCGCGCAATGTTTGCATACATTCGCCGTGAAGATTTGCACGAATACTTATGCGAATGTGTACTTTTCGTTGCGGATCGTTTGAAAGCTTCCAGTTCGAAGAATACTTATACATCGTCCTTATTGGAAATCCGTGATTCCCTTTCTCCAACGATTTGCGGCAACTCCTGTTGATATTCGAATGCATTTCTAACGACTTTTAAAAATTATATTCCATTGCGGTCGAAACTATTTTAATCGTTTCGTTATTTCTCGATCGTAAATTTTTTATATAAAATAATATATGTTCTCGGCGCACGGTTTCGATCAATAATACAAACAAAGCGAATTTGCAATTATTAATTTTTTCTCAACGTTTCGATCCGGATTTCGATCATTTTATAAATGTATAATTCACTGACTGAGTTTCATGCTGGTCCGAATTGAAACTATTTTAACTCCGAAAACAAATATTTCCATTGTATATAATTTTCTTTGATATCTGAAACTGATGCATTTATTAAATCTTTACTAATTTATATTCAGTATAAACAGATTTAATAATATTTTAGAATATTTTGTAATTAAAACAGTTTAGGTATTTCACTTCCCTCGACGCGCATTTTTAAATTGCGTCTAGTGATTTACGCTGGAATCTAGCGATTCAAATTTATTTGCAATTTTCGGTTAACCAGAAAGTCCACGAATTCGGTAATATTTTCGGCATTTTATAAAACGCCGACGAGAGGCGTACATAGTTTCGGAAGGAAATCACTTCTATCGATTTCTCTGCCGAAGTAAATAAACTAAAAGCGGTAATACCTCGGAAAGGAAGAATTTCCGGATCCAACTTTATACGAGCTCTTCACATTTTATGATATACAAGCGGAGCGCGTATTCCTTCTATCTGCAACAGTTTATATCTGATATCGAAAAATATTAATGTTTACCAAAAACTCAGTAGTGAATAGAACATCAACAATTTTCGCGTACAATAAACGCATGTGATCGTGCATCCCTCTATATCGAAATTATAATAAAACGTATCGGAAAGTTTCGCAGAGAAATAACAATTGTATTTATTTAAACTACATTCGATTGCTAAACTGCGGATTTTTATGCATTCGTGAAGGACTTAACCCGGTGAAAAATATAAAAAATGTAAGCACACTGTTGTGTTGTTTCCAACGTAAAAAGACTATTAATTAATTTTATATTTAACTTAACTTCCCGCAATTCTAGCAGAATATTTTTATTTCGCATAATGCTCCATGCAATTCGCAAAAATCCAATTTATTCGATCAGTTCACGCGCGAAACCTTTTATAACTTCGATAAAATTGAAAAAATAAAACCAGTCTGTTGACCGGAGATGGTTCAGCGTTAAATGCATTTCACAACGGAATCTCGGCAAGGGAAGTACGGCTCACAAGATAAAAGTGTTCCTGGTGAACGATGGGCTGTGTTGCGCGCGATTAAAGAAAAGTTGACCGCTTTTCCATGCAAATCCATGTTGACGGAGCGAGCCAATATGGCGCTCGGCGAAACTTAAAATGGCGCAAAAGTGCGGCCACCGAGCCCTGGCGAATAAAAAACTTTATATCGGCGAGCGTATACAGTTGGTCACTGTACTCTGATAAAATTGTTCACCTCGAGCCTGGGGACCTTTTCGGAACGATGCTCGCAAAAGGGGTCACGGTGTCCCACATGAGATTTCTCTTTTCTCAAAGGCGCGACAGAGAGAAAACGAAGAAGAAGAAGAAGCGGAAGAAGAAGAAAGAAAGAGGGAAAGTACGTCCCTCTTTATACGGGATCTTTTGTACCATTGGCGTTATCGGGGAGATTGAATTGATCCTTACGAATCCAGGAAGTGGCGCATCGCTCCTATGTAGCTTCGGAATAAAACGGAGCCAGATAACCCATGAGAATCCCATAAAAAGAAACAACGGATATTCCTTTCGCGTGGCGTTCGCCGGAACTGCCTCGTTCTCCCTTTCTTCCACGCGTCGGCATTGTCAGAGCCCTCGATGACGGAACACAAGGCGAACGTTCTCAGGTTTCCGCGAGAAATTACTTCGAAAAATTCGGGTGGAAAAATTCAGCCCCGAGTTTTCCATCGCCCGGGAGCTGCGGTGTAATCGACTCCGGAACCAAGCATAAACCAGTATAAACGCGAGCAATTAGAACTGGATTCGCTGGACCGGCTGCATCGACTGGTTCCGGAGATTTTATATGATTGCAAAAGTTTCCGATTCGAAAACGAAACGAGAACATGACAGCATTATTTTAATTTACGCTGAAATGAAACGAATTAGTAGAAATGCTGTGGCTTCATTCACCTATGTTGAGTTACTCACCAATGCGAAACAATGTTAAACGTAATACATCAAGTGTTCTACTACAACTTTGAACGCAAGACTACATTTATTTCGACCTTTCATTGTTTCGCGAAAGCATTTCTAATCACTTCCGCGATCGCGAAATCAGTATTCATTCACCCAGTGAATGTAATTAGTTCAGCAGTCCCAGCGCGAGCGTTTAATTAGAATTTCAAGATAGACACCATCTTGAACGTGACTCCTAACAACGAGACAATATGTACAACATTCGGCAGGGCTTTTTCAAATAGAATCACCAGTCAGGTATTTCAATATTGAGCGACACCGAGTTTATGAATTTTCATTAAAGCGCGGCCCACTCATTTGAAAGTTAATTCCTCTCGCTGTGCATAAATATTCATACAATGTGTTCGAAACGTTCGCCGAAAATCTTTCGTTCGGATAATAGAGCGCCGAATCGAGGCTCGCTCAATAGCCGAAGATAGAGTTTGTCGTAACAAAGACGACGACAAGTCGAACGATAATAAACATCGCCGATCTCGTTTCACTCTTTGACAGCCGTTTATATCTGGTGACAAATGAATTCGCGTCCGACTCGTCTCGATTTCGCAAGGAAACTTAAATTGCCTATCTATCGGGGATATTTACCGCAACCATTTTGTTTGCGTCTCTCCCTCGAGGATTTTCATTCATTATTCCTGCTAGCGGGCGCGATCATTGTCACTCGATCAAACCTGGCTTTCACCGTCACGAGACAAGACAGCCGGAGGCCTGTTTCGCCAAGAATCGAATCGATTCGATATCTCGCAAGAAGAGCTGCCGGAAGCCCAGAAAATTAGGAGCAGCTCCCATAACGCCAAGTGTCATCTAACACTAACGAGTAACACTACCCAACTGATACTCCATGATTTGAACGAAATTTAACGTACTTACTAGACACCGAACAATATTAAATACGTGTTGTTTTGTTTCGGCTAAATACGCTTTTTGGGGGTAGAAAGCACCCCTCAACCTCTGGAGACCGAAACGTTTGTGGTTAATTACTTCCTAAAGGATACACTTTCTGAAAATTCTGAAGTTACAAAGCTTTTTTCTCCTTCATATTTTTACTATAAATTTGAGTCTATCTTCCCATAACGTCTGATTTTTCTTTTTTATTTTTTTATTTTTATTTTTCACTATTTTTGTTAGAAGTGACGTTCAATTTTGTAAACGGAACGCTGTAGTATATTTGTGGCATGGCGAATTCATTCGCATACGACGCAATCACTGTCAAGGTCGCACAAAGTCACATGTGGTAGGGACGTTGGAGGTCACCTTGAAGTTTCTTATCAAATAGTAGATCGCGTGATTGATCATATAATTTTTCGTAATATTGAATGGTTTACGGGGTACGTTAAGAAACTCGAAAATCTGCCTTGTTAACTCGCGGGGCAGATTTCGTCCTCGAAATACGTTGAAGTTGGTTGAGATCAGCTCACTTAGGACCTTAATTTAATCTTGACGTTGGAATTTATGAAGCTGAACTTGGATGGCTTAGCTAATGTAGGAGGTAATTTAGCTCCGTTCTACAGAGTGGAAAACAATAGATCTCGGAGTTTCTGTGCGTACATTCTTCGCTGGATGAATGAGTAAAGTTGTTGCCCTAATAACGAGACGTGCAATTACAATCTGACGTATTACTTACTAATTACTATTTTCCCCTTCGTGAAATATCATCGATTAACCGTCGTACGCTCCTCACAGTGAAAATTCACTGATTTAATATTTTTACATATTGTAAAATAATTAATATCCTTCTGTTGGTGTTACGTGGCGCATTTCTTTAAAGTCAAACATGATCTGTTGATTTAATGCGCCGAACAAAAATCATGATACATTTTCTATGCAACTTGATCAATCATATGCAACTTGATTAATCAATTAACTTAAATTGTTATTACAACGAAATCGCGGTTAATATGTTTTCCATTGTTCGAAAGCGATTTTTCGAGGACTCGAGATCGATAAGAAAAATGTGTGGAGGTTAGTCGAACTTCGGGGAAAATCTTGAATGATGGCGGCGATTCGAAACTTTTTCCAATATTATTAACAATAAATCAGGTTCGAGGATGCGAACCGCCAAGCGTACTTCCCCGCGATAACTTTCGTAAGTCTATTGTTAACCAGCGAACCCGTAAATTTTAAGTGTGCGCCATGCTCAATTAATTCAATGTTGAATTCCCTGCAAGTAGTTAATGCATTATTCAATTCGCTCGCATCCACCGCTACGAGTGGGACACGCAGGGACGAAGTATAGCAAGTATGCTTAAACTGGAAGGTTTTGTTTCCCCTCACTTTCAAAGTTAATTGTTGCGCACGAGAGTTGGTTAATGTTAAAATTACCCGACTAGATGGAAACGTAACGCTTGCCATTAGCTCGGCAACCTCGCAAAAGATAATTAATATTAAACTGGATACAATTACGAATCCGTAAGTTCTATCGGTAACGGAAACAAAACAAATTATATTATCCCCATGAAAATTTATATTAATTATCGAGCTGCATGTATTTTAGGTATGAGTTTCTTTTACAAACTTTTCTTCATTTTCCTTCCGATCGATTTTTATCGATAACAACAACTACTTCGCAAATCTAAAATGACTGAATTTTTAAATATTCAGAAACGTATCGACGCTTCCGGATACCCAGCAATGCGACTCTTACTGCAACAATAATTCGATTGCAAATTATTTAATTATTTTATACGCTATACAGTGGGTGTACGAAGTGTACGTATAATTTTTAAAATTAAACAAATTCTTGACCAGGGTGCGGCATTGTTGCATTATTATCAACGATGATTTACACGGTTCGGGGTATCGTTTGGCAAGAATAATGGCTAAAAGTTGGCTAGAGTAGTATAAATCAAACACCCACGCCGCGTAGTCGTAATTCAGACAATCGAAGGGTTGAAACATATTATGATCATGACTTTCACGGAATGGAAATCACGATCGTCAGCACTTCAGCAAGGTGGCTTCAGAAGTTCAGCTTGCTAGCTGGAAAAGTGCCAATCGGTTTGACCCAGATTCGTCCGAAATGACAGTAGACTGAGCGGTACTCGTTAGGAGCTCTGATTACCTCGAGAATGCTAAAACTTTCCACAAGGATTCTTACCTACCGAAGTTCCTTTATCACTCTGATCTGTAGTATACAACCCGAACACGGGTGCGACTTTCATCCCTTTTGTTCCCATGGCTCAGGCTCATCTTAAAATTGGTGCCGGGGATACGCGACCGTCGCCGCCGCAAATAAGAAACCCGAAGGGATGGAAACCTCGTACAACGCTGGTTTGTTTTGGCCTTATGGTTTATACTCGCCGGCGAACTGGGTCACTCGAATTTATTATATTCGTTCGCGAGCTCCTCGCGAATTCCGATTTCATTTCGCCACGTCGCTACATCGACAGTTCAAGAGTCAACAATTCTACACAATGTATGGGATCAAATATTGTTAGGTTATCACAGATTTTGTTTTGATATATACTACCGGGTCAAAAGTTTGGAATCACGGCATAAATTCAGAGAATAATTGTGTGATGATATCGGCGCACAGGTTCGATCAGTGATATAAACACCAGCAGTTTTGCAAATTAATTAAAAACCTCAAGGTTTCGATCCTGATGTGGATCATTCTCGAGATTAAATTTCACGGCGAGATGACTCTTCAGAGACAAGATCTGTGCAGGTTATAAATTTCCAATTGCAGTGGAATGGATTATTATTTTCTACACTGTCGATAAAAAATTGCAATTTGTTGCCAGAATATAAAGCAAATGTAAAGGGAAATCCGTTCGACCAGCAATTTTTACGCACCGCCGCATTTGTATTTTTAATATTGAAAGTTTCGAAATGTGAAAAAACGTGAACGGTTTTGTAAGTAATTTTTCCAAATAAAAAAATGTATCGATGGGAGGAAATTGGACAACCGGCGCGCATTATGACTACAGGTGGGAATCTTTTTCGACGATGTGTAACGCTAGGTAACGCTGGGATAAGATGAAAATCAAGAGTGACGAAATTGCATGGAACGCGTTGTTTGAAAGTTATACACGATTAAGAATTCGGATCAGATACCCGAGATTGCAGGCAACCTGCCAACCATCGGCGGATTCGCGAGGCAGGTCAGTCCGGGGTCCAATGGCGGCGGACGTATGCTAACAGAAACGCTATGCAGAACGCGTTAGTAAGATAACCGAAACTATTCAAGCACAGTTTCCCTAATGGCTTTACCTATATCCTTTCGACATTCTTGGTACTTGGAACTAAACACTAGCTTCGCGGTGTTTATTGACACGTGTGGGCAGTTTTATTGACACGCGAATGAGTGGAATGCAGACCTATCGTACCAGTGGCTGTGAAAAACGAACTTATGAACTGATAGCCTAATGGTAATTACGACCCCTTGAGATGCAACGGTACATACAGCTTCGTGTTGCAACCTGATATAGTGTGCGGCATGCTCCTGTACAGGTTGACTTACGAAACAACATGGCCATAAACAACTAGCGTCGGGAGACACCCTCGGCAATCTAGTACAGTCGATTTCCATGAGTCCACACCATAAATATTGTTCAACAAATGGACACTTGTGGAATCGTGTCGCGATAATTCCTCAAATTAACAGTACTAATGCTTGTGCACAGATCCTCTGTTATCAATTTTTCTCGTATAAACTAACAACTCACTCGTTAATTTAAAACATTCCTAGAAGAAACTTACAAATCAAAATCAGGCAAATATTGGAAAGAGTTACTGTAATCCGATTTTGATGAAATTCAAATACGTCATAGATTTCGACATTTTTAACAAATTTTTCCTTTCTCAACATAGGAGGGGTCGCTTTTAGTTTACGAGATATTCGGAAAAAACTATTGCCAATACTGTATTGTATTTGTTTTTTACAAATATCTCGAAAAATAAAAGCGACTCCCTATATTGGAAAAGCAAAATGTTGTTAAAAATGTGTAGCTGCATAACATATTTATATTTCATCAAAATCGGAGTACAGCGACTCTTTCGCAATAAATACCGAAACTTTTGTCCACGCATTAGCGAAAGTATCGACGTTCAAGAATGCAATTCCGTTTTTACATACCTCGAAAACATTCTTAATACTTTGCCGGATCGACGACTTCCGCATTCCTCGAAAAATGCCCACCCGGTACACGAAGTTTTTCCGCGTCGCATAATTCCGACATTACTCAGGGCAATCAAGTTACCGTTGTCCGGCGTGTACAGCGTCGGATGAAGTTGATGCATAATAATCGAGGTCAAACTTGGCGAGGGAGAGATCTCTCTTGTACAAAGGGTGGAACGGACGATATACCGAAAGGGCAGAGATTAAATAATGGAGCAGCGTGTCTCCTGTTGGAAGATTACCGGGAACTTTTCGCAAAGATCAATCCCTTTGGAGTCGCCTATAGGCTGTCAGGCTATTCGGCAACAGGTAGAGTAATACATTACGCGCGGATAGTAACCTGTGGCCTCGGCATGCTAAAATCGCTATTCGCAGGATGTTCCCCAAATTATACCCGTCATTAAATTTCTGGCCCGCTATGAAAGCGACGCCGATGATACAGAATCGTTGTTGAAACGATAATAGCAATTGGTGAGTCCCCGACGCGATGTTTGCGTGATCATGGCACTGCCGGAATGCTGGCAATTAAACCGCCAACCAATAAAATTTCATGCTCTCGCGAAACGACCTCTTGTTTTTCAATCGACATAAAACTTCATGCGAATTTCCTCGGCCGGAAGATGCTGTCAACAACGCTGGACAATGTGACAGTTTCTATATAATTTATGCAAATCTCTTTTAAACTTTTCGAGTATTATATAAACTAAGCGTGGTAGCTTATGACTTCGTTACTGATGCGATCTTTGAGTAGAAAATGCGTTTTTATAATATATGTATATAAGAATCATCTGAAAATTGTTCTTTTCTTCTGTTAGCTCCAATTTGCTGTTATTAATCGCAGAGGGAAGAACGAAATTGCATCCCAACTCAATAAATGATATGAAATGTTATTTTCTCGGGGGAGGAGAGGTTCGATTTACTTCACGGCTGACGTTTTAGTCTCTTTCTTCTATTACGAGAACCTAGGAAGACTGCACGTTCGTTTTTTAGGCTCTACAAATGTAGGTCGTCAAATATCGTCCCCGTATTTGAAGAAGGCCGTCGTTTTAGTCCCCCTAGGCGCCAAAACTGCGGCGAACAGACGAGGAATCTAATTTTTAAGTGTGCTGTGTCCGGAACACGATGCCTGGCACGGGCTTTCTCTTCCGAAATAGGACTATAATTATGATACGACCCGATATTAACTCAATCGATTGTATCGGGTCGGAGGGAAAGCAATTTCCACCGTGTACAGGGTGTTTCGCTTGCAACGTGCTATCCTAAATATCTCCTCCGTTTCCGAAAGCGCACAAAATACTCCTAACATAATTTAAATAGTTTCAAAAAACGAAACAGATGGAACAATCGTGTTCTATGAATTGTAATTTTTTTATTGATTTTTCAAGATCACTCGTGTTTTTATTATCGCATTTTTTCTTGTTATACGTGATGGAATGACCGTGATCATTGTGGGTAATTATTGCGAAAGGGTTACTCATATATTGATGAAATTTAAATATGTTATGCAGCTACACATTTTTAACAACATTCTCCTTTTCCAATATAGGGGAGTCGCTTTTAGTTTTCGAGATATTCGTAAAAAACAAATACAATACAGTATTGGCAATAGTTTTTTCCAAATATCTCGTAAACTAAAAGCGACCTTCCACATTGGAAACGGAAAAAGTTGTTCAAAATGTCGAAATCTATAACATATTCGAATTTTATCGAAAACGGAGTACAGCGACCCTTTCGCAATAATTACCAAAGTTTCTCTGAAGCACTTCGGTCCGATAAAAACTTGTGAAAGTGTTTTTAGCAGATGTTAACGACTTGGAATCTACGATGTTTTGCGAGAGAACCATTTTCTTGCGTCGTTGACAATTGGTAATTGCTCCAAACTGAAATCTTTTATTGAAAACGGATATTAATGGCTCCAGAGTTAACGACTGCTTTTTCGCACTCTTGAAAATTTGTAATTGCTCCAAAAAATATGGAGAAAGAGTTTTTCGAATGTATTAATGTTGCCAGATTTTCAATGTTTTGGAAATAACAATGTGATATTATGCACGCTTGAATATCGACGATTTTTCGAAAACGTGACCAAAGCTATGGATTTCCGAAGCGATTCGATCCAATGTAAACTTAGAAGAGTGGCGACATTTCACAGGAAATGGGAGATTTCGTTTCAGGCGATTGTTTATTCGAACAGATTTTCAATGTTTTCGAAGGAAACGGTTTCTGTTTGCGCCGTCCGCAATATTTTGAAAGATAACTGCGTTCTCGAATCCTCGGGAATCGATAATTGCTTCAACGCGTGGATACACTTCACTCTAAAGCAGTCCAATTCTTGTAAAAGCTGATAAAAGTCGAAAGGTTTTTGATATTTTGAAGAATAACCACTTCTACACTGCGGAGATTGATAACAGTTCGAAAGTGTGAGCGAAATCTCTTCGGAAGTACTTCGATCGAATGGAATCTGATAAAAGTGACAATTTTTCGAGGAGAATAGAAGCCTTCGTTTCAGCGGCTGTCATAAAATTTCCAATGTTGTGAGAAATAACTACTTCCCGGCGCACTTGGACGTCGGTAATTGCTCTGAAGTGTAGACCAAGCTATTTCTAAAGAGCTTCGATCTAATACAAACTCGTGAAAGCGTCCATTTTATCTGGGAAACAGAATTCTTGATTCTAGACGCTGTTAATGTCGACAAATTTTCAATTTTCTCTAAAACAACGACTCACGCATTCAGTCATCAATAATTGTCCTTAAATAAGTTTCTAGGCCATTTAAATGCAACGATTAAGATACGAAATGGACGTTTTTTAATAACACGCGGATTTTTAATAACGACCGAAAGCATTCGAGGAAATTAGAAGGTTCGCAGAGTTCCGAGGAAATGTTGCCAAGGATCGCCTAGGGCTCACGAATTGTTCTGATTCCGTGCAATTAGCTTTCTCTATTTTCCCGCGTGGTTTCTCTGATTTTAAACTTGTTGTAAACAACGTACAATAGTTTCAATAATTCTGCCGCTTTCATAACGATTGTAAATAGACGATTGTTCAACAAGGTTGTACAGTATCCTGTACAGAACGAACTTACAACGAACGAATCCCATAGCGAACAGTTTTTCCCGTTAAATCAACAAGCTTACAGCGAACGTGTATGTTACAACCAGCACGGAGAAATAAAGTTAAAAAATCCGGACTGAAATCGACAGCTTTGGATTTATTTTTCGAAAAGTCGATTAACTTGTCACAGTTCTCCAGGAGGAATAGAATTTATAACTTCTCTTCCTCCCAATTTTGATTTTGCTAGAAATTTACACAGATTTAAACGGATTTCCCTGTATATTTTATAACGAGCAAAGTTTTGGAATAACGTCGTTGTGACGAATCGTTTGAGAACGCGAGTGATGGAGGGGGTTGGACGAGCCGGCGTAGCGGTCTGATTTTTGAATTGTACGTCTGACAGATTTGATCACGGTTCAGTGAACGTCAAGTCCTGAAAGGTGCGCGAGGATGTGCTCGGCGCGAAACGGCACGCAATTAATTAAACGGTCCTATATTGTTTCCCGGGAATCCAGCTAGAAGTGCTCTTGAGCTGTTTGAGACCCGGTCGACCAGACAGAGGGTGGACCAGTCCTCCGATAACACGCATCAAAGGTGAATTTGGGTCAGCAGAGGGGACGTGTAAAATTTGCAACCTCACAATATTAATCAAGACGCCAGACTTTCAAAAATAGATTTTCCCCAAACCTCAACATCATCGCCGGTGAACTGGAAAGTCACCGATAGCTGAACAACTATATGAACATAAGAGGTCCTGAATACTAAAAATACAAATTTCTGTATATAAGACATATTTGAATATATGTAACGTATGTATGTAAAACATATTTTATTTAAAAATGTATATAGAAATGATTGATCCTCGGAAATAGTTGTTCGAGGGATGCCAAGATATTTTGCCCATTTACGAACATGTACAATTTAAACAAGTTTAAAGAATCTTGGTAAGTTTTGTGGTAAGAGAACTTACGTTAGTCGTGGGATATCTTTAACAGAGATTTTGATCGATAATGTGTATAAATCCGAGCTTATGTACGCTGTTAGTTAAGTTTGTAACGTGTTGATGACTGATGTTAGAAAGATAAGCCTTGCTTCTGGGACGTGTAAACCCGCTGCTGCGAAAATAGCCACACGAACGCTGCCAAAGGATTGTTATCGTGTGAAGTCGAGATGAAAGTGTTTTACTAGTATCGAGCTTTTTATATCTGTACCACTTATAAACCCTGTTTCCTCATTTAAATAATAACACCGTTCCCGAAGAAAGAAGGTCTGGCCTTTCATGTATCATCATTGTGAATAATAATTGTAATTAATTATTAATTATTATCATAATTATAATTATAGGCTATTGGAGTTGTTCTCCGACTATGTTTAACGTTAACATTAGCTCTGTAGCCTTTCATATCAGTTCCATTAATAAAAAGCAGTTTGGTCATTTAGTCTGCCCTTTTATGTTCTCTCTTAATATTTTCAATAGGTTGAGAATAAAAGTATTTTTAAATACTTATAATGCTTTTACTGTATTAAATTACAACAACTCATTCCCGTCATAAATGCATGGTTACACCGTTGTTGTTTTCTCATCAGAGATTTTGCATAGGAAAACATATTACATCCTGTATTTTCGAATAATTAGTCGAAAAAGGATACTATAATTTCCACCGGAGGGAAAACTTCGCTGATATCAGCGCAGAAAAATCGGACAGAGTATGTCCACGGTCATAATTACGATTAACTTGAACCGCGTCGGACGTTAATTACGGCATAATCATGTTTCAGCATGATTTTGCGGTCTACTTGATACTATCTCGTGAAACTAACGATTAATCAGATTCAAGATACCATACTCATTAGTAGACTGCGGATTTTTCTAAAAGTAATTTAAGGTTAAATGGATATTTTCATATTTCTATAGACTCGGGAATATATCCGTCGTGTTAAGATGAATTTTTTATAAAGGATCATTATGCAGAATATAAATTTTCGACATCCATTGCAAGAATTTCGATTGGAACTAGATAGAAACATCTTTCTTTTTATAATGACCTATAAAGTTGTAGCATGTACGTATATGTATATTAACAGCCAACCCTTTATATAGAAGAAATAACAAAAAGAATACAGATTATAACTACGATAAACACGTCGGTCGTAAACTTCTGGTTATCCGTGTTTCCAATTGTGTTAAGAGGGTACAATAAATAAGGCCGCTCTTCTCATGTTTTAGTTAGATTGTGTTTACATCTAATAATGTGAGTGTCCAAAGTACGGGAAACAAATAAAAAAAAATTCCGCAGATTCTACTATATTTTTCGTTCACGAATAAATGCGTGAACAAATATGTGAATTTTGGCTTAATGAATCCGTATTTCCTTCCGGCCAAAGATTAATCGCGTTCATGCGATTGCAGTCAAGTGACTCAGCCTGTGCAACAAGAGATATATGAAAAGCGACGCTGTCTGGGTATTGCTGGCAGAACTGTCTGTCAGGTGTCGATGGTCGTCTCAGAAGCACCAACTGTGGCGAACAGGTAATCGGGTGACCGTGTTTCCTGCTCGAGAGAAGATCGATACAGGAGATGGAAGTAAGAATCGAAATTGCAACGGCCTAGGGAGTAATCGAGGGCGAACGCCCTAATAGTCTGAACCACGTAATGGCGGTGAACCGGCCAATATCTAGTTATACTGTGCAGGGAATTGGATATCAAATAATACACTCAATGATGTCGCGCCTTGAGCTACTATTAATGAACGTTCGGTGGTACCAGGACGTGTAATTGCATGCACTAGAACTTCCGCCTCCTTACCTGACTCGAGACTAGCCAGTCTCGCGAATAATCAGCAAATAATTATACGCCTGCTCACGCTTCTTATTTATTCACTAATTAAGGGGGTAGGGTACCCACGTGACATTACTAGAATCAAACTAGATTTTGGGTCGAAACATGGGTTCGCTTAGTTTGAGCTGCACAAAGGTTCATTCGATAGAGGAAGGTTAGGCGCAGTGCGCTGTACCCCATCATACGAATCAAAAAAGTTGTGGCCCACATAAAAAAGTTGTGAAATACAACTTTTACTATTTTTTCTACAATTCCGATCAATGGCAATTTTTGAAAAAAATTTTTTTCCCAAACAAATTCAAATCGTATAGTTCAATGTTAAAACAGTTATCGTTTTTTTTAAGTCTCAACACTTTTAATAAACTTTTTAATTATTCGATTTGTACGTGCACGAATTGCATGTTCATTTACGTTCAGTTAAAAATTCTTTACGATTATACTGAAAAAGTAATATAATATATTATTGTGTATCTAGTTGGTGAATGCAAAAGCGGAGCACGTCCAAATAAATTACAATTTCACTGAAATTATATTTAAGAACCTGAAATGTGTTTTTATGGTTTCGTACGGCGGAATGAATGCATATTACGCATTGTTTGAATATGTAAATTCATAATATGATAACATTAATTGCACGTATAGTATACGGGACGTACAATAACGGTTAATATTATGGCTTAATACTTTTATTATCGAACGCACCCATCGATATCGAATAATTCATTCGGACTCGATGCTTCGTGAAACGATACTACCTTTTTCAGCTGGTAAATCGCAGTTGGATTTTCACTGAAATAATGTTGACATATCGTGTTAATTACATTTCCATTTTATAGATATTTATTTTTCAATTGACACTATCGAGACGATATCAGCTTTTCAACGCAATAGTTCGATTTGATCTGAAACAACGATTTAATGATATTTTGTTGCCTCAAACGTGGAATGGTCAACCATACGTTCACCTAAGAGTCCAAGAAACCGTTAGAACGTGAAGATAAAAAGCGGCAAAGAGAATTCCAAGAAAATTGATTGCACCGAACACAGTAGTCTCGGATCGAAAAAAAACAAAAGGGGTTGCTCGGTTGACCTGTTTCCAGGATCTTCTTGTACCGAACGAATTGCGGGACTCTCCCGAAATCCTTAAAACTTCTACCGGAATTGAATCGTAAACAAAGAAAAAAATGATTTTCTCGTCTTGGGTAAACAGAGATAACCTGGAAGATAAACGAACAGGGAGATATCGGTTAACCCGCAACCCTTGTACAAACAGGAATAAAGTGCTGCGTCAATGTTAATAAGGTCACCGGATAAGATGCAAATAGGAGCACGGTTGCCGTAGCTTGGTGTAGCAGACGGTTTAACAGTTTCATGCGACGACGACCGGGCGTCTAACAGGGAAACTTTGACCGTCCAAAAATGTTAGTTTACTAGGAAGTCCTCTGGCATTTCCGTCGATGCTGCATAATTTATTTCATCAACTGATTGGATGCTTTGAACGGAGATCCAATGAAGGTTATAATGTTAATCGCAGTCCTACTGTAGTACTTCGAAATTTTCTATTTTTATATGCAAATACAAGATTTTTATCTAACGGCCGAATTTAAGTACAGTAAATCCTTGAATACCGTCCGAGGTCGTCTTTTTGCAATTCGTTGGTGCGACCGCAATTTTCAAATTCTCTTGTTATTTTCAATGCTCTATTTTTATAAATTTAGCTATATATAGGGTTGTCTGCCAACGCACATACATCGTCTGTACTTCGACCCTATAATTCTATCCTTCTCTATGTTCAGCTCTCTATCGAAGTCTCGGCGCGGTAGACGCAGTCATAAAATAATCAAGATAGAGCCACGATATAAGTTCGCGAAACGCAAGGCTGTTGGACCAATAATGAGCGTTTACTATACCTAATAAACCTGAACTATTCGAAATTTCAGTTTGCCTCAGCTCGCACAGTAGCTCAGTTCAGCTTCCTATCTTCGCGATACGCTGTTCGGACGAGCACGTCCAGAAGTTTAGCAATGATGCGACAAGTCTCCCCGAGGATCCGTCTCCATATTTTCCGCGGTGTTTCGCAAGACTTACGCTTAGCAACAATCTCGTTTCACGAAAGTAGTCCGGATTTATGACACACAGGCTATTGCTTTCGAGCGATTGAACTTCGAACTTCAACGCTGTCCCTAAACTTAAATTCGCCCCGACGCGACGCGGTACGTGCGCTCGAGTTCGCGAGTTTTCACTGGTCAAAGACACTTTCTCGACTCTGATTGCGAGCGAAAATCAAGCCCCGTTTCGTACACGCCATACATTTGTCGACGTGCAGTCACTTAAAGTAAGTTCACTTGATGACTCCCAAAGGTCTGTCTTCCGTTGAACAGAACACAGCTGATATTTGAGAACTTATCGTAAGAAAACCGAATGACATAGAATCAAAATACTTGTTGCTTATGTTCGAGCATGAACGAATATTATAGACAAATTTTCACAGTTCACTGAATTTATTGTTGCTTATCGCAGACGACGTATACTACACGTGCTGATAAAAAAAGTCTGCCTTTCATGCTGCCCAGTGAACTACACAAAATAGGTCATCTTTAGAAATTTGTCGGAAGAAAACCACGCTCTACAGATAAAATACATTTTGCAATCTACTCGGGCGTGATTATCCTATACAGCATTGACTGTGTAGAAAAGGATTCCAACAAAAATTATTGTTAACAGATTAATTTGCTTTCTACCTGAATACTTTGAATGCATCTTATTCGTTTCATATTGAGAGGTCCTGTTATCCAGGAACTTGCGTTAGAGAGTGTTTGCAAAGTTTAGAGGAAAATTAGCAAATGTTTCCAGTATTTAATGGTAACTCCGAGGCAAAAACAACGTCAGCAGGAAACAATTTCTGGTATTCACTTTGAAACATTCGGCGAGCAGAGCGCTCGGATGTGTCGGCGCGCGGTGGTAGCAAGTTTCCCGTAAAGCGGCAGACGTTTGGATGAACGGAACATCAAGGGACAATGGAACAACATGGAAGCTTAGCTAAGCTTTATACAGCTTTGCGTAGCTTTGTACATTCACGATTTCCTGAAGACGGGTTATACAGTTTGTCCCAAGCTCGGCGATGCCAAACATTACTGTGTACTTCAACTCGTCGAACTGATATGACAATCTGCGTTGACGTTGGAACGTCAGCAGCTGTGCCAACTTTTTTCATCGCAACAAGTGGAAGATCAATATGAAAACATACAGGACTGTTCTACGACCGTCATATAACTAATGAGGCTTATTTTCCTAAAAAAAATTCGGGAGTTACAGAACAAAATAATATTCCAAAAATATTATTTTACCATAAATTGGTGCGTTGGTTGAACAAACTGGGCCGTTCCCGACAGTCAGAGGGTTAAACTGGCGCAGCGGTTCGGTCTAAGATAAATATTGCATGCGGTATGGACGTAGTATAAACGATAATGGATACCAACGTCCGAAAGCTCTCGAAGCTTCCATTCCCCGAGGATTCTTCCTGGCTAGAGCCAATTGTCCTTCTGGCGAAAGTGGTGGAGTCTCGGTGCGCGCGAACAGGTCAGCCGCAATGTACACAGAAGGAGAGAGAGAGAAGGAGAGAGATAGATCCGATTCCGTTCGGTCGTTAGTGTTCGGGGCTAATTTATGTACGATAAATCGGTCAGGTTTGAGGTGGGACGGAACGCTCCACAATTTAAGTTACGTGCACGTAAAGTATCTGTTATGTAAATCAGTCGAACGAAATGTCTAAGGTCCCCCAGCGCGCGATATCGCTGTCTTCTTCGGCGCACCGTTTGAAATTATAGGCTACCTAGCCTGAACATCTATCTGTCCGTCTATAAGGGCCTATCCATTGGCGCCGCAGACGTTGCCACGGAACTCGAAGATTTGTTGGAGGCCTGTGTCCTCCGCCGCAAGACAAGTTCAGTCCACCGGTTCCCGTTGTCCAGGGTCGAGTTCGTCCTGGATACGTGCATAAATCCTCGAACTTTAAAGCCAGACTAGCCGCGAGAACATGACCGACGACGTTACAAAGCCCACCGATACGATACGAGACGATTTTCAGGTGAATAAGTAGTGCGCCACCGTTCCCCTAACTGCGGGAACACCGTCCCGAACATCCGATAAAACCATACGTGGCTGCAATGACGATGCAACACAACGTCCCACGCGAAACTCGAATGTAGGGCACGTGTAAGTGGAGGATAGGTTCCAAAATTGAAATTTTCAGACCCCCTTGGAAATTCAAATTTCAACCACGTTACCCCCTAATGGCGCAACTATGTGGCAGCATCCGTGCAGCTTGTCGCAAGTAGTGCAACAGTCTTGTCCCGCTGCATCGGTTAACTCTCCACAGCACGGACCAAAGGTATCCATGTTTTCGTTGAAATTTGTTCCCAAAACTCAGTGTTGTTCTTACATAAAGTTATTGCTGCTGTGTTGCATCAAGCTGCTCGTAGTAACTAAGAATTTAGTGAAGGAGACATGGGTTCTGTTTTATAGGCCTACAACAGGTTTCAGTGATTCAATAAAGAAAAATAAAAGAAGGAATGGGTTCCAAAACTGAAATTTACTGACCGCCATTCAAATGTCAAAAAGAAGTCACGCAACAGCGAGGGTTTTGCAAGTGGAAAGGTCTTTTGGAAGGAGCTTGGTTCCTTGAAGTCGGTGCACTCTATCTTGCTCCGTCTTTCAGGATTAAGTAAAGTGCAGCTGTACAGTGTGAAAGAGTATCTCTTTATCTATAAGAACGTGTTATACGAAGGGATAAAGGTCTTACAATCGTTTGAGAAATAGGTTTCCCGAACCTACTGTGAAATCGTACTTTTACTCTGATTTTTCACTTGGTCTGCGTGCAGGAAATGAGCTTCGTCGTCTAGCACACTGCGAAACTTACGTGAAACTACTCGTTAGAACCTTTTTAGAGTAGCGGTGTAAAAGACTGCTGAAGAAAATTCCAAGATTTGAAGCTAACCTGAAAATCTCACCTAGAACTTATCTAGAACGTCTTATTTGTAACAAACTGTGCGACGTTCAATTTACCTCTGGTCCATTTTAACCGTATCAATGTCTCGAAAGTGTCTGTACAAAGGAAAGCAGTATTTTTCTGATGATGCTAGATTGCAGAAATAATTCCCACCAGTTTGTTCGTTTTGGTGCGCAAGGGTGAAGGTAAGGAAGCAATTCAATAGGCGTCTTTCACGCGAGAATTTATCGCGTCGGCACAACAGGAACTTCTTTGGCCACTAAATGAGAAATATAGATGTAAAGGTAGCGTGTACGGCAAACCACTGATTGCTCTCCGCTCATCCGACGTGTTTTACGGTTGCATGCTCGGCCCGTAACGCGGTTATTTCTCTTTTCCGATAGGACGTTTCCGAATTCATTGTTTCCCCGTTCGCTTTTATCGTTTCCCACATTTTCCTTTCGCTTTCTTTCGCTGTCTTGTCGATCGATCGTTCTCTCAATCGGCGAATAACACCAGAAAATAGAGAACGCCAGAGACCTAGATCGGGAACCATCCGAGAATACAGGAGAGGAAGATTGGGAGGAAAGAAAAGTGGCCCATCACGATGTTCGTGCGGCGGAATTCAGAATGAAAGCTAGCAATATCAAGAGATAGTCGTTCGAGAGGATGAGAATAGCTTTTCGGGAAACGAATAAACCTTACACGACTGTCCCGCGGTCGATCGAAATATTTCATTCCCGTGACCGCGCAGACATCGTCGGAATTTCTCTCATCAAAATAAACCGAGCACAACCTTCCAACAGAGTAATGATTGCATCCAGTATCGAATGGAACACTTTCTTCTTGTGCCAGATACAGTGGGTGTACAAAGTGTTCGTACGCCTTTTAAAATGGAATAACTTTTTTATGAATTGTACCAAACGACCTGATTTTTTTATCATCAATTAGAAGCAATGGTTTACTAAATGATCTGCAAAAAAGATTTTCCAGAAACTACAATGTGCAAGGTTGCAGGCGAAAATAAAAAAAGCATTTGTTTGAATTTTTTTATTAGTTTACTTTTTATATAGAATGCCCAACATTTTTGCTAAAATTCGGATGAAATTTTCAGCATGTGTGTAACTACCATAGATCTACAAAACGTAAATTTTAAATTTTCATTAAGGTCCCTAATAAAAAAATTAAAAGAAATGCTTTTTTTATTTTTGCATGCTACATTTTTTAACATTCTTCGATTGCGACCTGTGTTATGTTCCCTCGAATACAAATGTAATATTAATAAACTGTTAATTAACAGGAAAATAGAACGAGTTGATCCCGGCAGAAGTTTTCTGCATTGAACGGTGGAACAAGAAAGATGTAACTGCAATTTTTTAATTTTGAGATCATTATTTACTGGGGCAATGTGATATTACATTGTCCGAGAATTATTGATATTCTGAGCAGTCGATAGTCCAGAACACGTAGATCGATTTCAATTTCTTACCGCTAATTGCTTCAGTCGGGTCTACGCTCTGCGCAAGTGAAGTCATTGCGAAACTGCAATGCTCGCCAAAAACGGTAAGCACCTCTTCTAATAAGGACATGGTATAATTACGTGCCGAATCTCCGTTCTGAACAGGAGACTGTTATAGCCGCCGGGAGAAAAAAGACAATTCAGTCACGAACATTCGGAAATATCCATGACAAATTGTCGATTTCTCAATTAACCTCCGTCAGATGTCTGCTGCACATCTATATTCCACCAACTGTGGAAATTGAAGGAGTCCACCAATAACGTCACTGTGCTCAAATTTACAAAGCGTAACAAAAGTAAATTTATAGAAAATAATATTTTTAACTCGATTCATAGGAAAGTTATTGTAATTTGCATGCACTATAAAATCTTGCATTCATTTTTCATTTTCGCGATTACGACGCGTTCGACAAACGTCCGAGAATCTTCTGCTAATTAGAAAGTCAAATCTGCGCAGGAAGCGTCGCAGTTGCCATTGTTTATAAAAGAGGTGACATGGTTCCGCGAGAAGGGACAATCGATAATGTATGCACGCGAAAAATAAACGGGTCGAAATTAATTATTATTTGAAACAGTGGCCCGAAGCGGCACGCTACACGTAAATTTATACACGCCCGCGTATTTCAAATTCACAATACAACATTTCGGAATATGATCGAGGAATTTTGCATTCGAGCTATTTATGTCGCATAAATTTCCATAACATGCGTAACACGCGGTCCAAAATACCAACGTCGCTTAGGCATGCCAGCCATTTCGAACTCGAAAATTGCTTTACAGCAGCGCAGAAAAAGATCACTTTTAATATAACGATGCGCACGACACCGTATATAACCGTCACAAAATTTTGTGAATCGAATAACCAATAAAGTTCCGCTATAAATCATTTTATTTAATAAAGAGAACTGTTGCGGTCGTGTCTACATTCTCAAAACTTCTTAAAGGACTTTGCAAGTCCTTCTGGATGATATAGTGGGTGCACAAAGTGTTCGTACACCCTTTAAAATAAAATAACTTTTTCAAAATGGTGAAAATAGAGGTTTTACACTTTTGATCAGCTTCTGCTTAAAATCCATAGAATCGTACATTCGTCAATGCGTGAGTGTGTTTCATCAAGAAATAAATTCCTCGCGGCAACCACAAGACTTTGTGATATTCGAGAAATATGTACGCACGTATACGAAGATTTGAAGTCTGCTTTATCGGAATTCGCCATGAATGTGCAAAGACTCGCAGTCTAATAATGGGGTTAATTAAATAAGTATCGGCTGGCGAGAGAGTAGGGTGGTCGATACGATAGGAATTTAAGGTCTGCCACGGGTAGGTGGGTGAAAATTCGCCGTAGAGGCTGTCCGCAAAGGGACCAGGCTCAAGGGACTTGCGTGCTTAGCGGACCAGTTAACTGCTGCTCGAAACCTTGCGGTTTATGACACGTTAATCGCGATCACCCGTGTAGAAGTAAGGACACCATAAGCGCGCGAGTTTCCCAAAATATGCAGTCGCGAAACGACTCGAGTAATCCCGCTTCGGACGCTAATTTATCAGAAGCGATTACTGCACGCGAACGACAAAAGTTTCGATCCGTGATATCAAATTTCTCGAGGCACCTTGAATCACGGTAACACTCGACCGTAACACATCGTGTAAACAACCCTCGACCCAACCGTCCAAAAAGTCCATCTTTCCCACGCACTGTTTCCGCCACAACGATTTTTATTAATTCCCTTATATACGTCTTCGGGGGATGTAACTGCTCGCTAACTGAAACTTAACATTTTAGGCGACACGGCCGGGGGATAGTTTCTGGGCGCATAAATATGAAAGCATCCTAAGTGGCAGTGAATCACCGAAATCTCGTCGCCATGCTCCCTTCAATAGAATATTCATGAGTCGTTTGTAACCCGTTCTCCGGAGCAGTTCCTCTTCTTCCGTTCGTTCTTTCGGCGAATTTCTCGGCGACTCGCGAAAATGCTTGAAAACTTTCTCCCGGTTACTTTCGCGTCACAGTTTTTGCAGCCGAAGTTATGACGAATTGCTGGTAGGCGGCGATACGCTCGCAATAAGTTGGCAGAGTTATCGCAGTTGTAACGAGTCTTGGAAGCAGTCGCGCGAATCTATCGAAACATACACTTCGCCGTTGATATTCTGTTTACAGGAAGAGTTTGATCGACGGAAAGAAACGGAGTCTTCGGAGAAGAAGTAAATTGGGAAAAGGGCGAACATGTTTAGACTGTTATTAAACCCAGCCCCCGTTGCTAAACGCGGAGTTTGCATAAACCCGAAAACAAGCTGCTAGTTCTTTCCGCTTGTCAGCGAGGTCGTTTACGAGTAAATAGTCGGTCGTCGCATGCAAATTGAACAATTCCCAAAAGAGTTTCGGCACAGCCGCACAGTCAGTAACGCTGAACTTTGGTCTAGCTTGCAGCGGGTACGTGGCAGCATTAACATTGATATTAATCAAAACTTCTACAGAATTTGGTAGAAACCGTTATCGACGGTTTAATCACAGTCATTATGCTCGTGATTTTTAATCAGCGGTTGTTACATCGCTCTCTTCTCCCGAAACCGGATAATTATAATCAGCTAATCACGATATAATTTCGTGATAAACATTATTATGTTTAGTGGTTTAATTCTGGGCAACCAGCGCTCCGAGAGTCGGTGATGTAAAACCAGCTATCCCACCCGGCCAACGCGAAATAGATCCGGATCATATAATAACTTCTTCTGGAATGATTGTTAACGCTAAAAAAATTATCTTCTCCTTTCTACTGCATTTTTTACTTTACACTTTAAACTTTGCTTCATCTATCGCATCACATTTTACAGAAATACGTTTAACAATACAGATGAAGAGGAACCAATCGTTTTATAGTATGTAAAAATAGTAAATGGGTGAATTTTCAGCTTGAGGAACGTACGAGGGTTAACATCGTGGAATATTCTTCTCGAAATAGGCAAACGGAATTATACAGTGGTTAATCGCATAGTATACAGCTGGCATTCCCGGCTGCACTATTGGCCTCCAATAATCGAAGGTATTCAGCATCTAAAACGAACATGAAGGAGGGATTAAGAGGGATGATACGTCCTGTACCCATCATAATCCCTGCATAATGCTCGCTACCACGCGAAGCTCGTATTATCCGCCATCAAATTTCCCTGCAATAATGTTCCGTTACTGTTCCGAAGAGAGATTCGTCTACTTTCGTTTTTTACATCCGGTCGGATGAATATGCTTTATCACGTTGAACGCTAAGCAAGTTACGCTGCGTTTGATCCCCGGGTTAAGTGAGTTAAATGAATCTCCATCCATAGATTAGATTCCGTCTTCCACGGATTGCACGTGGCCGTAACACTTTCACGTACAAAGGTGGACGCCGGCCCTGATTGTCAGCAGCATATTTATAATCGTTCCAGGAACAAATTGTTTTTTTTACAGAATAAGAAAAAGCGTAGAATTTAGTTATTTTGTTTAGTCGTACTATGGTTAGCCTTTACGTCGACACTTTCCTTGCCAAGGGAGTATACCTAGAAAATGCACAGCGAAGGAGATCTTCTATCCCAAGTGATCTTGAAGATGTTCGGCCCGGTGTTACTTTTACGAGCGCCCCGACCCGGACTTTATCGTTTTAACATAAGCCTCGTTCTGTCAGCGTGAGCAGGGCACATATATTCGCAGACCCTGCGGGTCAAAATCTTGTTAGTTCGTGCCCTTAGGTCGGACGAGTCATTGGACACCCTTCTCATCAATTCTTCAAGACTTTCCTTAGCGACTGATTAATCCTCCGACGGAGTCTGTCTTGATCCTGAGTTAATTAGTTGCTGGCGATTATTTCGAATTCTCGTAGCTGTTTCATTAATATCACTGGGAATACCAACACATCCCAAACGAGTACTTCGAATCTACACTGGGTGTACAAAGTGTTCGTACACTTTGTCGAATGTCGATTCGACGATTCTCAAAAATTTATTAGTAACTGGGTTTTTTTGTTAAATCTTGAGATAATTATCTAAATTATTCGAAAAAATATTTGTCCTACAATTTCCTCCAATTTCCGGATGTTGGAGGAATTTTGAGACACCCTGTATGCACATGGCACTGATTCGGTGGATCGATAAATAAATGACCTCTTCACCGACAACATAAGCATCTGATTTCATTATAAGAAGCATCGTTCGCTGGAACGTATTTCCGTCGGATATTCCTTATTAACGCTGGATATATCCAGCATATCGTTGTTATCATGACTACAGAAAATCCGCAGTCTAGTAATAATATTTTTTTAAAGCTGGCAGCAGGTCTGCATAAAGAATTCGTATCACGAGAGATTATTATGTACAAGCAAAATTGTTTTCTCGTCGTGACGTAGACTTGTCAGTATGGCTGACTCCGCTGCCGTTCAGTTTGGATGGAGGAGATGCGACGCTTCCGGCAATTGCCGATGAGCAAACGAGAGGAAACATAATAAAGCATATCTTTCGTAGGAAAGACGAGACGTTGTTCTGCTCCCTTTGTGAGAGTTAGCTGCTCCTTACGGTATCAATGAATATTGTACCAAGCATGAGCACCGAACCTCCGCGCACAATACACCTTGATAAAAGCACACCCCCGCATTTTTCCATTTCTCGTACTGCAATATTTAAATCCACGCGTGTCCTACATTTGCTTAGCGAACAACTATAAAATTGGAGAGGAGAGTCTCGGAAACGTGAGATTAGTTCTTTCGCTGTAAGTCATTTTATCGTTATTGTTGGCGTTGGCACTCACATTCTTTCCGTATTCCATTGTGTAATATTCAGAGGCATACATGCTGGGCGTTTTTAGAAAATAGCTATGGGAACATGAAAAGCGTATGAACATAGTGAAGAAATTTTCTTGCTGTATTTGGTAATTGTATAGAAAAGGTCTGCCTACTCCGATTTTGATGAAATTTTAATACGTTATGCAGCAACATATTCTGAACAACTTTTTCCTTTCACAATATAGGGGGGTCGCTTTTAGTTTTCGAGATATTCGCAAAAAACTATTGCCAATACTGTATTGTATTTGTTTTTTTACAAATATCTCGAAAACTAAAAGCGACCCCCTATATTGGAAAAGGAAAAAGCTGTTCAAAATGTCGAAATCTATAACATATTCAAATTTCATCAAAATCGGAATAGGCAGACCTTTTCTATATAATTATCCTGTATTTTTTGTGGCACAGTGTTATCGTTGTGTGATAATTAATTAATTCGCATGTTTTTCCTTGGCTTGTTTCAGATAATAATAACATGCAACAGCTGATGTCGCTCTAACCAACCTAACATTCGGATGCAAGCATTATGATAGTCCCACCAATGACCCCACCGCATCGCCTTAAATTGTAAAAACAAAGTTGTGTTTATAAGTTGTGCAAAAATCCGCGAATATCTATCTGGCAGGTTTCACATATGCAGCTGAGGTATTAACACGTCGTGGAGTTTTGATCGCTGTTTACGCTAATTCGAGAAGTCGTTTTATTTCCTGGCGACTGGAAGCACCTCAGGTGATTCAGGGTAAGCATGTGATTAATTTTTACGTAATTGTGTTACGAGAAAGTCGGAGAATATGTTGAATAAGCAAAGCCAAATCTTGAAGCTCGTCTCAGTATTCGCTCCTTCTTCAACAATTGCAATTTGCGAATTTAATGTAAACGGATATTGCTGTTGTATTCACTTGTAAAATTAGTTGTATTCTCATTGTATTACTACTACAAAATTCGATGAAGTTCAGAATATTGACCTTGACGTCAGATCTTAAGATGATAGACGTCAGTGAGATCGTCTGCTTTGTAAACGATTACCGAAAAGTACTCTTGTTTTACTATTATTCTGAGAAAATAAGGCTGCCTAACTTATTGCCCGCGGGCCATATTCAATACCTTCTCCAACTTACTGTGCCGAACAACTTCCACTATCCTACTGAACTGGCATAGTTTAGACAAGGGCACGGCTACTCGGGAAACCGTCTCTCTCTCGTCGAGACGACTTGGAGGAGACCTAAATGGGGACGCGTGGGCGTGGTTAATCTGTCAATTAGTGGGAAAGCTGACTGACGGAAAGTAGGATCGTAAAGAAGAAGCGGAGAAGAAAGCGTCAGAAGCTCTAATCCTGCTGTAAAGTAAGGGAACGTTGGAGATGGACATGGTCAAGATACCTTCTTCTTTGCAATCCTACTTCTGGTCAGTTGATTTGACCCTCCCCCCAAATGACACATTAGCTACGTCCATGTCCCACCTGCTTCCCCCTCTACCAGTAAAAGAGGGGGAAGTCCCCTGCGAGAGACATTTCGTGAAGCACGGACAAGAGTTAGGGTGCGCTCATACGGGTGCCGACTCCAGGGGACAATACCAAAAATCATAAATCTCGAGCGCTGGTCGACGGCCCGCTGCGGTGCGTACCGAAAGGGAAAGTCTCCACACCGTGGACCAGCGTTCGAGATTTTTGGCATCGTCCCCTGCAGTCGGCACCCGTATGAGCGCACCCTTAGGCTGCTCTGCCGTAGAGGTCGTTTTGACGACGGTCAAGACGAAGGAGACAAAATAGAGATAACAATGAATTACAGGAGACTCGGAAGAGGACTGCTCGTGCGGATTTGGGAGTTTGCGGGGCCCTCCTCGAGGAGAAGGAGCTCCGCGCGGAAAGGGGCGCGTTAACGTACCCCTGGGGCCGCCGTGGTGTTGTCCGCCGGGGGTGGCGGTGGTGGCGGGGGTGGAGGTGGGTGCAGACGCCGTGACTTGGAACGTCGTGGGGGCGGTGGTCGGGGGGCCCCCTGCCTCGCCACCATCAGTTCCTCTGTTGCCGGGAGTGCGGGGGGTTGTAGGCCTGTGGTGGGGCTCCCCTCCTATAAAAAGCGTCAAGGTATCTTCTTCAAAGCCGAAACAGTGACGTAGAAAAGGAATTTTTATTCGAACAATAATCCACGCAACAGTCTACCACACTACGCCACCGTCCGCGCAACAATCATTGCCCCCGTATAACCATCCGACTCAATTACTAGTTCGTTGTTATTCAAATCGTTTGTTGGCAGGTTGCGACCGTGTGAATATTCGATCGTAATTAATTTCGTCGAATTATAATCGAGAATATCGACGCGTCCTGCTCGCCGGAGTTTCGAATGTGAAATCTGTTTCGAGTTTCATTGAAAATTCCATAGAGTTATTTGTTTGTCCAGCTTACGGTAAGGTAGGTAGATCAGTTAATTTGTTGGTTTCTGTTGCAGCAAATACACACATCCGGACGGGTAACGGTGGGTTATTGTTCGAATGAAAATATTCTCGCTCATTTTCAGGCACGAAATTTAGTAAGCTCTCTCTCTGTCATCGATCACTGTTGTCATAAAATTTTCATTCGAGCTTGCTTCGAATTCTACCAGATCTGTATACCAAAAATCTACGCTGGTCATGTTTCTTCAATTGTGATATGTGAGAATAACGTAAGAAAATACCTTTCATGTATTTTTCTACAGCTAGTTCAGACTATGGTATCATGCGATTGAATGATTCAATGATGATGGAAATGGTAGAGTAGCATTCTGACCGAAATACACAAACCGCAGACGAGTTTCTTCCCGTTGGTATTCTTGATCCCTAAGTGGCTAATTTGACTTTCTGGTTGGCACAATGGCGGCCGTATAAATTGCATAGCCGGATGCAAGCCTGAGCTTGGATAGATAAATCCTACATATCTTATTCCATGTCACGGGATATCTGGGTCATCGTGGTCAATCTCTATATTACATCCATATCCGACATTTATACGGTACAATGTTGATCGTAATTAAACCTGCCGAAGGGCCGCGACCCCAATCGTTCTTTAGTAGCAAATTTTAAATTACTGCACCGTACAGTCGCGAATATTGCAGAATCTTCATCAAAATTACCATTTTTCCAATCTTGCAGAAAATTAAGATGAATTACAAAAAAAAACTCTACGAAGGTAACCGAACAACCTAGTCCATTGAAGACTGAATTTTAAATTATTGATTGGATAGTACCCACGGTTTAACTTCTTATTTCGTAAATTTCTTCTTAAAAATTCAAGGTTTTAATGAAGGAAAGTCACCCGCTGTATGCCTAAAGATTGATTCGTACTACTGGAATCAATGTTAGCATAATTCTATAATTTGCATAAATTATTGTGTGAATTAGCGTTTTCGTTACTGTACGTTGTGTACATACAAATCATTCGAATCGCTCTGGCAAATTAGAAAATTGATTAACGTAATGGAACGGAGACCAATACTGTGCTGTCATCGTTACTCCTCAAAAACAGATATCACTATTGCTGCCGTCGAACGCTTAAATTCCACGTGCAATTACTGCTCATTTAATGTACAAATGAGGCAGCCCCGTTACTATCAATCGGCCGCATAATTTATGTCTAACTACCGCTGCGAATTATTCAGAGTTTATTACAGACCGGTCCGGTCGCGTATTCACAGAGGTTTGTTATGTGTATTACGTCTGTATCCGGCTTGAATTATGCGAATATCGGAGCAACTTCAAATTTATTGCTACTCCGATACGCATCGTAAAACTACCGATAACGCTATACTTCTCGAGCAAGAATAGGGGATCACGATGTAACCTCGTTTTTGATTGTCCAAACAAGTGCATTTCGGTCAACAAGTGCCATAGCGATAACAATGTAGAAAAAAAGTGATGCTATATTTAAAATAACTATATTGTGTACACATTACACGAATTGTGCACGTTATACACATTACACACATTATACACAATATGTACACTATACTATCTGGGTAACAATCTATCGACCTCTCGTTAACGTATACAGTGGGTGTACAAAGTGTTCGTACAACTTCTAAAATGAATTTTCCAAAAATTACAATTTACAAGGTTGCATGCGATGAAATGCAATAAAAAAGCATTTCTTTTAATCTGTTTATTAGCTATAAGTACGAGCACCGTATACAACCACTATAAATTAGTTCGCGAAGAATAAAGTGGCTCGGAAGCCGTACCAAGTATACGCAGTAAAAAGTTTTGCATCGTTCGCGATCGCGAATCGCTGGTTCGAAATCGTATTCAACGAAATTAGACTTTCGACATAATCGCGCGAGAGATATAAAACGAAACCCGTAAAATGCGGGATGATGTCGTTATTCGAACGTCATTCCTGTCGCGGTGCATATTTCAGCGATGCAAATCTTCTGCGCATTTCTGGGCGTGCGAAATCGTATGGGAAAGCGTACATATTTTTCGCGTGTATGACGAGACAGACCTCATCTTTCTCGACACAACGGATTCGTGAAATCTGGACGCGATACAAAACACCGAGCCGACAGTATTCTAATAGGATTTCCGTGGACCGCGCGAGAAATTCAGCAGTTTTCATGTGACATTATCAAACCCGTTTTTCAGTCTCCGATTTACCCAAAACACGGATGCCACCGTGCCGCTCGACGTTTAAATTCGCTCTAATCAGGTCATTGCTGCGTTCGCGCGGCAGTTTGATTTTCCGACGGCAGCATCTTGTTCAGAGCTCGCATAAACGATCTTTACGACTGTTGTTGCGCGCAGCATGAGAACTACAAAGCTGTTCTTTGAGACCGAGCTAACTGTGATAAATCAGGACAAGTATAGCCGTGTCCGGAGATCCGTACCCATAATACGCGGGAGACCGTAATTAGGTTGCATAAAACGAAAAACATCTCTGGAATGAACCAGGAAAATAGAAATTTTCCGAATACATTACCAGTGAATTTAAACATTAATCTATCGTCGAGAATTCTGTCTACTATAATATTAATTGTATGCAAAATTATTAGTCTCGAGTAACAAATTACTGTCCTTAAAAGTGCATCCTTTTTCCTGGGTAAATCGCAGGCTGTCCGACACACAGGATGAACATGTTCCGATTACTTTGAATATCTCCATTTATTCGCAACACCGAGAAGAAATGTTCAAGAAAAACTGCACTCGATACTTAACCCTTTCGTCACAGTTGGCACCTAAAGACGCTTTAAACAATTAATATGCATATACTGTGCTGCAACTTATTCGAATATCCTCCTATTCAAAAAGTAAAACTTCAACCAAATTTTGACATTTCTTCAATAAGAACAGAAATATTCAAGGTAATTGAGTTGTATTAAAAACTAGCCCTCTGTGGTACAATTTTGTTCGAAGTCAAAGCGGTTGTTTCAGCCCATCAGTTACAATAAACGTTTAAATATTTGTTCGTTTCGGTTGATGGTATTAAGCTTTCGCATTGAGAAATGCGAACGCAATTTGCGCGTGACGTTAAAGCTGAAAGGTATCACAGGGGGTTAAGGATAATTGGGCGTTTCCACTCGTTTGAGCGTAATTCGGTACGAAATTGTGAAGGTAGCGGGACCTCCTGGGGTCGCGGTAGCCGGGGCCATGGCAGAGGTCGCGGGGGCGGCGTGAACTTACTTGGTTCAGGCGTCGCCCCCGCGAATTACGCTCCAGGACTGCAGGGCGTAGCGCCTGAACTACGAGAAGTCGTGAATATCCTTGGCGAAAGGAACCAGGTGGGAACGCTGACAGGTGTGGGCCCGCCGCCAGGTTCTCTGGACAACGACATACAGGGGGATGAAGAGGAGGGAACCACCACGAAGAGACCGCCCAGGCCGCTCTACAGGAGGCTGATCAACTATGTTCGCCAAGCTTGGACCGGTGTGAAATTCGCTTTAGGTATTGTACCTGTTGGTCGTTGTAAGTGCAGGGTGCATCCAACATCGTCAAACGGTCCAAAAAGAGCTGCAATCTTTATGCAGGGTGGGTCGCCATATTTTGCCATCTAGATTTACGTTATTATTATTACGCCCCTAAGCATAATTTAATAAAACATAATAAATTGAATCAGGTTTAACCAACAGAAAAAAACAGAAAATTCAATACAATATTAGCAATAGTTTTTTGCAAATATCTCGAAAACTAAAAGCGACCCACCTATATTCGAAAAGGAATAAGTTGTTCAAAAAGTCGAAATCTATAACATTTCTTCAAAATCGGAATACAGCGACCCTTTCGCAATAATAACAATTTATCATTCGATCAGTACTAAACTGGCAGCTACAACGAAGTATGCACGCATCGAATATATTTCATGTCAAGTTTCATCACAATCTGCAAGTTCGAGCCGCGCGACGTTCCCTGTCAGTGGAATCGAAACTTCCGATTAAATGATCCTTGAAAAGGACCGCGAAATATATATATATACATGGAAGCAACCAAGTGCATCTGATGTCGATTCGGCGCGGTAACTTTATTATCGAGTTCCTGGGTCGAGGGACCGGGTCAAAGTACCTGTTTTGTGCGAAGTAACCTGATTTTGTGTGCACCCTGACGTTGGTGTTGTAGGGAACTACATAACGAGGACACTTGATCAATTTGCCAGTAGAACGATTATTTTCAGTAGTTGATATTTCCACGAACCCCATTTTGAATGCGGAATACGCGTAGATATAGTCGAGGAGCATTCCATTGTCTGCAATCGCGATTGATTTTACGAGGATTCTGAAGCTTAACATGGAACCATTTTACCTAGTTACCCATTTAGCGTAGAATCTATCGTTATGTGAAACTCTACTTTGGCATGATTCGCAGCGGAAAGCCTTAGATCAGGGTTATATGTATGCACGTGTATAGATCGCTTCGAATTAGCGCGTTTATGGACCACGACGATTTTACTGCGAAATATTATTCGAATTGCGTTGTGATCTCGCAATCTGTGTAATATTGTGTGCACAGAGTATCCGAAAACGTTTCAATTGGAAGTAACTATTTTTCTTTGCGAAAGTCTTCTCGGCGGCTCAGTTACGGAGTTATTAACGAAAAACGCGGACCAATCAGAGCACGGCTACTACGGAGGGACTTCGGCGGATTGGCGCGTATTGTTTGGAAATAATTCCGTAACACCGTTGAAATGGTACATAGAACTTTTCAATTTTGTGTGTCATTGAGTTAATTTCTTTGATTTCGTGAGATTGTCGAGGCCACTGGGCCAGCAATCAAATGTAAATCCGCATCGAACGTAACGTAACGCGTATTTTAATTTCGAGGCTTCGATCGCTGATAGCGTTCGCTGCTTTATGCCATTGGATCACTCCCATCTAAAAGGTTAATACGTAGTAATCTACTCTCGTGTGTAGCATTAGAGCACAGAGAGGTCGAATTTCGCGGGCTAAACGCGAGCGTATAAATGCTAGTGGATAAATTCGGGTTCGCAAATCAAGTGGTATAAACGCCGGATCGGATGCACGCTTTCCGAAGTTCATGCCAATTCATTGCATGCTCTATCGCATCCCCAGCTACATCGCACCGGGGGCCACATTTTCTTCGGACGTGTGAGTCTCAGGAGCTTCGGCTGCTTCCGGAATGGTAGATCCTTCCTGTTTTTACCCTGCATGCACTGGTTTCAGTGGACTGTTCGTTCCTTTTAACAGGAAATTCGAAATTGACAGGAAACGAGCCTTCCACTTATCCCATCAGTTCGAGTCATAAGTAGTTTGTTGTTGTAGCGCGAACACAAACAATTTACACGCGCTGTTATACAGGTCGTCCCACGTAAAAGTTTTCACGATTTTTTAAGTACTTGTTCAACTACAAAGGAATTGATTTATGACTCAACCTGACATTTCACACGATTCTGGCACGTTTCTCCGTTTCTATGTGTCCACTTGCCAATTTTCTGTCTGTTCAAATGTATAATAATCGATAAGACGATATACAGGGGGTGTACAAAGTGTTCGTACAGCTTTTTTAATTTATAGTTATTTGTAATACAATAGTCGATTTAAAGTTTTAAAAATTCTTGAAAAATTTTGTAGTAAATTAAAAATCAAAATATTAACAGTTTGTGCACCCACTGTATGCACATTTTCTTAGATTTATCAAACTTCACAAGCACGAGTGCACATTTTACGTTGCACGCTTCTAGACAAATGACTTTTTATGAAGTACCTTCTGAGAATACGCAAACATGTTGGTCTTTAAGCCGCGGTTCCACGCCACGGAAGTAAAATAACGGGCGAGTAAAAAATTTCCCGATACTTCTATGCAAGTTTTCGACGAGCTTACAAACTTCCGAAAGATGTCGGGAGTTTTCTGGTTACCAAAGTTCGCTCGTGCAAGCTGTCTCTCTCGTTGCCTTCGATATTGTTCTCGGTGCTAATACTCTGTAAGTGGAAATAATTTACGTAAACGACTGCTCTTTTCTCAATTACATTGCGTCTAATTTCGTCCACCTGGTTTAAGAGTGAGATCCAAACTGCGGAACAAAATGCGAAGTAAAAACTGTTTTCAGTTTATTCTACAGTGCAGAAGTCGAAGGATACTGTGCTGATTCGTTTAACGATTTCAATCCTCTAATGGCGTTGGGTCCATTTTGACCCGGAGTTACAAACCATCTATATCCGATGGGAGAATTAAATCCCGTAAGAGGATTACTTTGGATCTCAATGAAATGGGTTGAAAATTGCATTAAAAAAACGATACTTAAGACTTAGAGCTAATAAGTTGAAAATCACTGAAATGCTGTTACAGTACTTTATTAAACATATTAACCCTCATACGTTCCTCAGGGTGAAAATTCGTGTCTCGCAAAGGCGTTGCAAAGTCAGAATTAAGGCTGTTCAGAGATCCGAATGATCGTCTGCTTAATCATCGCGCCAATTGCATCGCGTGACATGCATTTGTTGAACACACCACTTATTTATGCAATCCTCTGGTGGTTAACCAGTAATGGAATGACTTATCCGTCGACACCGGAGACTTGGATTCCCGGGCGCGCGTCATGAAAATTCATATAAACGATATGCATCATCCGTCGGCTGCATCTCCTCGAACACATTTACGAGAAAAATATGCAAAAACTGTCAGACACGCGGCCGGGTCCGATAAACGCATAGACAATAGACAAACAGAAAAATGCGATAACAAAGAAACAGGAACAGATATACTTTCATACATTTTGTGTACTATTTTTACTGTTTCCTAAAAGAACAACATTCTTTGAGATTGAAATAAGATAAAAATTAGGTTAATATGAAGGACCCCACGTGCCGCAAGCGTATATGAAGCTCTGCAACGACCTCTCGGAAGGAACGAGATGATTAGTCTAGAGACGCGTTCGTGCGAAACGGGACCGGAGGAAACGTTACGAAAAATGAATACAAATAACCCCGGAGGGAAGTTGCAAAAAGGTAAATGAGTATTTTCTATTGAGTGTACAGGGGAACGATAAATTTCTTTGGTATTGCGCGCGAACCGCGCACACGGAAGGCATCTGAATACTCGAAGCGTTTTCCGGGCTGCAATTCAACGCCTCGTTTGGTCGAAGCGAATAAAAGCCTGCGTCGATACCCATCGAAACAACCTGACAATAGCCTCCATAGCGCCCGCGGATTCATTTCAACGCGCAAGTGTGCGTAATAATTAACCGTACGTGTTGTTTTTTAAATATATCTTCGTACGTGTGTCGACGTCCACGCGGATCGAACGTTTCGAACGTATAAGTATCAATTCGTTGAATGAATTAACGTTAGCCAGATTGATATATCGCCACGCTTCGGCATTAACCGTTGAAAATCGCGGCCGAAAGCCGGAAGTAACGTCGCAAAATGAAAACCGATACCGAGAGCTGACATTTCTGCCCGTGCAGATTCGACGGTTCTCTGTGGATAAAGACGTAAAATGGCAACGCCAGACCCGTTGAAATATAAATTTAATAGCGTCATTCCATCGACTAAAGGATTACTTTTAAAACTGCAGAGAGTTAGCATTATTGTAATCATGAATGAAATACGTTCGGGTGTTATACCGAAACGAATTTTTCATTTTAAAATTACATCGATAAAATAACACAAAATAAGGAATAAGAGATTTTCCTTTGTGGCGACTGTGGATACATTCACCTATGTTAAAAATATATATTTAAAAATATTTTGAACGTTGTTATTTTGTCTAATTCTAATGATATAATATTAAAAATAGCAGAACTTCTACGATATTTTGTCAACTGCTAAAGAATAGCTTTTGAAGTTCCCCCGACAACGCGCAGCGTAGTAACGCGTCCCAATGACGAAACCGCCGTGTAATCTCATAAACGTTCCACGAAATGTGACGCTACTTACAGTTGGCGGGGCACGAATCGCTCGGATTAACAGACTCCATTCATTTTTTTCAGTCGACGTGAAAGTACCTGGACGCATACGTGTGCACGTATGCACAGGCGAGGGACGATATTGGATATACTGACAGGAACAAAGACTGAATATTGGAGGACGTGGTGCAACGAATCTTTTGAGAGAACTCGTTCAAGCGGGCTGCTCCTCAAAGTTCATTGACATGACTGGAAATATGAGCAACTCTCTCGAAAACCGTTCAAATTGCATAAGAGAACCATACCCTGATTCTTTTGTTTCCCGTTTATCGGTCGCAGTGGTACGAACAACAACCGAACAACTCGACAGCCCTTATGGGGGACATCCTTTTATCCCAAAAACTCGAAAAACAGCATATTTTTGTCTGTTTCATAAGTTTTCACTTCTTGCTTTTTCAATTTATTAGCTGGAACAAAGAAGCGTCATACAGTATAATCATTGAACGTTGCCTTCATATGTGACATATTCTTTCTTGCGTTTACGTTAGTACATGCTTCGGTTACATATCTGCCACCATGGACTAAGTTTGGTTGTGTGTAATTCCTTAATATACGTTAATATTCGATGATCTTGAAAGGAAATATCGCCATATAACAGCAACAGCGTACGTAACAGCAACGCCTCGCATTTAGAGGTAAACAAATGAACGTAAACATTGTGAATGCTCAATTCCTCAACTGTTGTCAATTTGCTAGACCTCAAAAAAGGTCATCGTATAAGAGGTCGTTGAATTCGTTTCGACGTCTACAATATTATGAACTTAAAAATACCCAGTTTCATTTACAGACGTGACAGTGACCTTGATTTTTTTGTTGAAAATAGATATTTTTATTTTAAAAATTGAAATTTCTTGTCTGTTAAATACCGATTACCTCTGGAAGAAATATTTTTCTGTCCGACCATCCGAAGGGGCTGAAAAATCGTGGGGACTAAGCGTCGCACCCTGTAAATGAAAATGTGCTTGCATTTGTTTTTGAATATTCAAAAATGTTCTGAATAAATGAATTAATCTAAATCTTAATTTTCCTGTGTTCCCCACGGTCTTATTATAACTGACGATTTTTGAAACCGGATGTGACGAAACCGGTCCGATTATAAATGTGAGTCGCGATGAAAAATAAATACCCGAGTGGAGTCCCTAAAATTTCGAAACAACAGCATTAACCCGGTTAGCGGAAATACGAAATTGGCCAATCCGAAAACTGGGTTAGTTCTTCTTCCCTGAAATTTCTGCGCGCGGCACACAACGCGACGCGACGCTGACTTGATAGACCGCGTGCGTCATAACGTAGATTGGAACGAATCTCCCGAATCAAAATCTTGCCAGTCGGGCGGGAATATTTTCTCCGTGCTCGATACAATTTTCAATTACGATCGCACATTTTTTCGCGATACTTCTCCGCGACGGGAAAGCGATGCATTCCTATAACCAGAACGAAATCCGACGAACCGAATCCACCGTCTATTTTTGTCGATTTTTCTTTTCCCGATCGAGAACGGCGAACGATTTATGCGTGCACGGCTTCGCGCAAAGAGATATTTTACATTCCACATATATATATAGATGTGTGCGTGTCTGTGCAACTTTCTAATATTGCACGAGTAGAACTTTTCGATTCCATTACAACTTTTAATGAATGATTTAACTACTTTGCGTTGCACGCTAACTACTTAGCGAAAAGTATTACAGGACTAATTGTCCTTTCGAGAACCACAAACGAATAGTGGTTGCTTGGTGCAGCGTGCGTGTCGCACTGCGTTAGAGTTTTAATGATTGCTTAATTTGTTTGATGGGAATTTGATAAAGCACCGTATTCGATTCATTTAGACGCGGTTCAAAGGTTACCGCCCTTTTCCAGTTACGCGAATGGTATACAGGTCGTGAAATGACGTTCTCAAAGTTCTAATTTTACGTGATACCAATTTTATGAAATACTATATGTGGCATTTAAATAAATTAGCGTTTCAATGTCTGCGAATGGGATACAGTTCGTGAAGTGACGTTCTCAAAGTTCTAATTTTACGTGATACCGATTTTATGAAATATTATATGTGGCATTTAAATAAATTAGCGATTCAATGGTTACTGACATACAGGCTGTCACGAAATGTGTAGTTTTAAATTGTATTTACTTTGTCAAGATCAAGATCAATTTCGCGTGGAGTTTTTTATGTTAATTTCTACTAAATCGTAGGTGTAGGAAATTTGATAAAATATTGTGTACCGCATACATTCTCATTGAGTCGTTTCATATCCCTATTGTAATCTATTGTAACGGTATGATTATACGGCGCACTACTATCCCAGCCAGTAGTAATGTATCGCGTAGGATCAGACACAGTGGTCTATACAACATAGATAACATTTTGGACAGCGTAGATGGGACTATGTTTCGTAAATATTGCTAGTGTAAATCAGTATCGTGGCAGTTCGCCGTGAATAGAGCTCAGCCAAGAAATCTACACCACATTTTCTCTAAACTTTCTGTCAGATAATATAGATGTCTCGTATGAACCCCACTTTTTCCAACCAAAGCAATTCTTCTCTCTTAGAAGTTCCCCATTTCTTTTAATCAAATCAATGTTTCTATTTGGTTCAATGAAATCCTGTCGTCCCAACCTGGGGCAATTTGACAAATCGTGTGCGTGGAATCCACGCGCGATAAGAGTGAAATTTATTGCTTATTAGGTATAGATACAGATAGACTATTAGTATTTTTTATCGAAAGCAAGATATAAATAGCAATTCCGTCGCTGCAGCATTTTATTCTTTGCGATATGCAGGGTGTCTCAAAATTCCTTCAACATCCGGAAATGGGAGGTTCCTGAGATCATTTGAAGCGATGTTTTCCTTTGCAAAAATTTTGTCATCGGCTTCGTTTAGGAGTTATTAACGAAAAATACGGACCAATCAGAACGCGGCTACAGTGAATTGATTCTGGCTTGGCCAACGGCGACGCCACGCTAAGCGGGACCTGTTGCCGAGTCGGACTCTGTTTGGTCCGTGTTTTTCGTTAATAACTCCTTAACAAAGCTGCGGACGCTATTTTTGAAAGGAAATTGTCGCTTCAAATGATCCGAAGAACTTCCCATTTCCGGATGTTGAAGGAATTTTGAGACGCCCTGTGTACCAAAATGTTCGCTATAATTCAAAGATCGTCGCTTATCTAAGCGGTAGACCGGGATTCGAATCCCCGTTGGGTAAGAAAGATTTTTTCTCCGTTAAAAAATTGTTCATTACATCGACTTTGTAGCCCCTCGGAAAAGAAGTTTTACTTAAAAAATTCGAATCAGATCGGAGCTGAACCTGGTTCTTCAGCACCTATTCTTGTAAAAGTAATAGTGCAGCATTACTCGAAAGGTCTGTCGAGCCTGTCCGATGTCTCAAAGCCTTAAACCGTTCCTGATCGCAAAACGATTTCAGCGAATTCATACGGAACGACGATCAAACGCTTTTGCCATCTCCCTGATCCCCCCCTCGCTTCGCCGACAGTGAATAGCGCCAGTATAGCGAAAGACAGAGGACCAGAGTTGGTAGTATTCAAGGCAGAAGGCAGTAAGTCAAGTCATGCTTAGCATCCTGATTTCCTTGACAATGATAGCGGAGCCGGAGAAGCCCAATTTACCCGCGAGTAAAGCTTAGACAGCCCAAGTTTATGATGTGCTGCACATCATACACCGCGCGGAGACCATATACTCCACTCATGCGAGCAATACAGGAATTCCGTAACTGAAAAGCAAGATATATCTTTACATTAGTTATCGCGCGCAGACAGCACACAAAACCCGTTTCCTCGCAACACAATCTCATACTCGCCAGGAAACTTGCAGAATCTGCGGGTTCGAGTGTATCCTTCAAGCTGTACACAGGATGACCCTGATTCCAGGATCCTAAATATCTTCCTCCATTTTTTCACATTCACTCGAGTCAATTTCCTTTTAAAATTCGAGGTCATCTGTTGAGATCTATATAGCGTATACATTACAAACAGTGATTTTCGAAGGATGTAAAAATATAATTCAGATTCGTATCTTCAATTTTTCATGTGCGAGTGTATATTTCATTAGATTAAAACTAGCTCGTAGAAATTCAATTTTAATTGAGCACAATGTAGAGAAGTTCTGTTTAGAGTGAAGCTAATCCTGCATGCGTCCTATTTAATTTGTGATCCTGAGTTTTTCTGCATCGTGCCGCGAGGATTATTTAAAAAGGATAACGGCGGGGATTAATATGGGGAATCGTCGATTTGGATTTGTCAGATTCGGAGTACGAGGAGGAGCAAACGCCACGGTACAGACCGGATTCCTTGGCGAGCCTTTGTAGAGCCACAAGATTCACCGAGGCCGAGCTGAAAAGAATATATCGTGGCTTCAAGGCAGAATGTCCCACGGGAGTGGTGAGAGAGGAAACTTTCAAGTGTATCTACTCGCAGTTCTTTCCGCAAGGTGGTAAGTACGATATAATATAATATTTGAAGCTTCTCCGCCACAGTTTTAATTAATGTCGCGCCCACGGGAGTCCATGGAACAACTGGACCGAGCCAACTTGATGGATCGCGTTAATTGAAACATCTCGCGAACGAGTGCACTTTATACCTCGGATTGTGCTCGCCTAATTGCCATTATCGGGGACACTGTGTCGGAAATTAAAAAATAATTGGAAGGTTATAACTAGACAGCAAATCTAGGTGCAAAAAAAATATTTTCTACGCGAATTACAACAAACTCGAGTGAAATCAAAATTCATACGCTTCGCAAACATTGCTGCATAAAAGATTCTAGAATAATATTTCACCCCTTCTCACTTCGCATTTCAAATCTACGAATTATGCTTCAATTATAGCGTGATATGTCAAAAACATAAATTTTATGAAATAAACGTATTGCATAAAAGTCCACGGGTGAGCTACAAGCGCAGAGTGATCCGCAGCGTGTTTATTATTAAGAATCTTACGTTGCACGAAGAACAGGAAGTTAAATGATGTATCGCGCATGGTCATATCGATCCAAGCACAGCACAGAGGCTAATTAGCGGATCACTGATTCATTAACCTTTTCGCGTGGGCGAGACATCCAGCGAACAAATGAACGACAGCGATTCGCGGGATATCTCGTCCAAAGAACGAGCTTTGCGAATGTATTCGTTTACGAAATATGGCTGACAAGGAAGTCAGCGTGTTAATTAGATGTTGTAATTCACGTTCCACGAGGGAAAGTTCGTCCGCAGAAAAAATTTCGCAATTTTTCAGAAGACCAATCCGTAAAAAGAGTCCTTGAAAAACTGGCAACATGGAAATCCATGTATAACTTTTCCCATTATCCACTTTATTATTCAATGTGCAACAGTGCGTGCTTGAATTTCAAATGTTGTACTTTCGCGCATTATGGGCTATTATAAAACGGTAAACAACGGGATTTAACTGGAAATAAACTGCACACGGTTATGCATTCCTGGATACGAGTTCGTGATCGCATCACGGGACTACATTAACGCAGATTAATCACTTTCTTTCGAAAATCACGTCTAAATTTCCCAATCCTTCAATATGCAAAATTTAACACAATATTTTTTCTGTCAGACCCTTCGGTTTCTCCAAAAAAATATTTCTCTCTATTCAAATGGAGGTTGAAAAAATCCTCCGGTGTTTTATCAGTACTCTTTTTTCACGCGTGTGTTGCGTTTAAAAAAGTATTTATAATTCCGTTTCAGCCATTCGAGGGCCGGCAGTGTTCCACATATGGAAATTGAGAAAAATAGTAACAACGAGTTGAATTTTAGAAACCTATTTTTAGACGATGTCTGAATTGAGTAATGTGGTAGTGTTTCCACATGTATTGTATTTCCAGTTTATGAACACGATCATTTCATGAAAAAATAAACGTTCAGTGTCTCTCGTGTTCTACCTAAAACCTGGTGCAAAATAAACATTTTCTGCATCGTTTACAAGAAATAGAAACTAAATTGAATGTCATTTGTTCCGTTAATAATTAGAATAGGGGAAAAAAATATATCGACATCTTCAATTTTCAATTTCACCTACTCAATTTTTGCAATAAAAGCATAAAGATCCGCAGTCTAGTTGTAACAATTTGTTGGCCCACTGTATTTCCGGGGTGGAACGAGACATCGAAGGAAACACGCGCCCGGGGAGAAGATATACCCATAAGAGTAGAAGTTTAACGATCACGAGAACGTGATAACGGTTATGTTTGTTCGAGGTGCGTATTCGCATTTAAATTCCCTCTCTTTTGGTGGCCGCTCGATCCACCGAAAACCATAAGCAATACAAAAGATATATGTACGTGTACAAAACGGGGAGCCAGGCGCCAGGGGGAGGGGGAGAAGAAAAATCAAAGGGTGAGGACACTCAATCGAATAATGCAAACAGTTTCGCGGTTCGTCGTCGAGCGTGTATTTATTGTTACCATGGCAGCAAACACCCACGTCACAATGGCCCTGCATTTTTACGCGTCCCCCTTTTATCCAATCGCGTAAGCGATATCGACACCATCGCTCGGCTATTTTTTCGTCAGCCAACCGGACGCTTCTCCGCGTATTTGCAAATCCTCGGAAACTGTTACTTTCAACTCCACAAGCGAAGAGAGCAATCGACGTCGCTTCGCAACTATATGTAGAATTTGAAAAACCCGATTGCAATGCACGAAACGTTTTGCCAGTTGTTTGACCAGAGTGCATCGTGATCATTACTGTTCCAGAACTTCACCGTTCACAATCACAATTGCAACTACAGTGAGTCATAAAATGATTCGCTCACTCCTAAAAAGGCGATAATTTCTTAAATATTCGATCATACGATTTGCAATTTTTTGGGAAGTTAGAGCAATTGGTTTGCTGCACAACATGATTAAAATTTTTGAGAAAAGTTGCTAGTTGTCGGAATTGCAGAGAGAATACTAAAAGTTACATTTTACAACTTTTTTATGTGGGCCTATTTTGGAAATTTAGAAAATATGTTTTGTGGATCTGTGTGAATTATATGCACTGTGGAAGTTTCATCGAAATCGGTTGATGCCGGAAAAAACGACAGGCATTGAAACATGTAGCAATCCTTAGAGTCTGCAAATTTCAGATTAAAATAGTTGAGTCCCCGTTGAAAATGCAGTGCAAGCACACATGGGAAATATTTTAGACGGCAAACTTTCATTCATGCGAATTTTTCAAACTTTTTATTGAAATTTATGCGGTTTTATAAGCACGTTATATCATTCTAGACAATTTCACACTCGTTTCGCATCCGCGTGAAAAAGTACTTTATTAATTTTCCATTACCATTTTTTCGTTAATTTCGCACAGTTTCAAAGTGACTTAAGCATATCTACGTGAAGAAGAAAAAATCAATTCAGAGTTTATTTATATTCAAGCATATTTTATAATTGAACGTGTGTGAAAATAAACTCAAACGTAGGAAAGGAAGACAGACCACACGATCTCATTTTCTCGATTGACCATGTGCAGCTCTCGATAAAAATCGATTTGAAGAAAATGTAGATTATAATGGTCTCCGTTATTAATAGTGTTCCGGATCTGGAAATTTCAATCGTTTAAAGAGTGACACGCCTGCAGTTTAAACCTTCGGAGCAAGTGCAAGCGTGCAAGACAAATCGCGAATCTCTGACAGACGCAATTCTTCTTCGTGGACGATTTTATGGTTGAGAGCTACATGTTGCATCGATATCGTGATTTGTTCGCTGTCCGGACGTAAGAGGAAGATCGAACAAGAATTTACGAGCGCGAACCGCGGAAACTCCAGTGGAAAAAAAGAGTTCGGCGACAAATAGCTCTGTGTTTCGGCCGTTTATCTCTTGTCAACGATGTCCAGTGATTCGCGATAGATCAATCCTGCCAAACGAAATTTACACACAATCTTTAATTAAAAGCAAATCATTCTACGCGGAATGAATAACGAAAAATCTCATCTAGATGCAAATCGGCCGTTCTTTGAATATCAGAAAATTTGAATACACCCTGGCAACCCGGCAAATAGACTCTGAGACGAGCACGGTACTGTACATTTATTTATCGGAGCGATCATTCATCCGATATCCACAATTTTTTGCGACAAAATTTTTAATGTTTCAATTGCGTACTTATTTTTATTCGTATTGAATAATGATAAAGAAACTTTTGTCTAAAACATTTTTTAATTACACTACTAGAAATGCCTAAAAAATGGTGACATAACTTAACGGATACACCCTTTATATAATTGTCAATTCTGACGGAAAAATCAAATGGAACTTGAATATTAAACAAGCAAAAGTCACTCGACGTAACCGAAGATAAGATGATTTATACACAACCGATTCAGATTATAGCAAAAGCCATCTGTTTTAATTAATCCTGGAATAAAGCCGTTCCCTGGTGAATCGATCATTTTTACGACGTCGGGATTTTGTTCAGTGTGAAATATATTGTGGTCCAGATTATTGTAGAACTCAGGGAAATTTTGTGAGAGAGAAAGAGCAGGAAATAATACACGCCGGTAGTAAATTCCGTCCGATTTCTGATTTTGTAAGTGGACAAATAAAAATGTAAATTGGATAATCCGAATGTGCGCTGAATTAATTTGCACACTGGGTAATTTTATTATTATGATGCCCCCGGGGGCACAGATGAATATGGATATAAACTATGCGACGTACTTACCCACCGGGGAAATGAAGAACACGAATTCCACACTAAAAATCTAGCGAAAACAAAATATCTTCGTTCAATGCAAGGGCCATTATGTTTTTCTTTTAAAGAACTGCTCGAAGGTTTTGTTTTTCATGGGAATTTTCGAAAAACTCAGTGACGTGAAAATAGAATTACTTTGCTCACGCAAATAGATAATGATATCTTCCTCTAACACAAGAGCCATTTTTCAAAGAACGTTGCAAATTCGTCCCATGGGAATATTTGCTGCGAGTAAATGCTGGTATTTAGACCTTTTCTATATAATTACCAAAATTTCAAATATGTGTTTGTTACACGCATGCTAAAAATTGCATCGAAATCGATTAACATACATGCGAGCCGCAAGCGATTAAAAATTGTGGAAATCGTAGTTTCACATGATTTTTGAACAATTTCTACTTAAAATCCACAGATTCGTACGTCTTTCGATGCGCGTCGTTTTGAATACTTTTAACGAACACTTTGTACACCCACTGTACTTTGTTCCAGTGTGTACGATTCGACTCGTTAATCAAAACCTTTCGTTTCCATTCGGGACACAACTCGGTAAAATTGATGCCTGCAATATCTTCTAGAAAGCGACTTTAATATCTGCTGCCAGTTTAATATCGTTTGTTTGTTCAGCGAGGGTAAACTATGTAGAAATTTGCACAGCATCGTCGACTCTAAGTCTACAAGGAATTTTGCCGGTTCCGAGTTTAAACGACTAAATACCGATGGAAGATCTTCATTTACGCGTATACAGGGTGTTTCCTTCATAACGAGCGAATATAATTGCCCGTTCTCCGATGTCAAACGATCGGGAAAATTTGGCTGGTTATGGATTTCGTGGAACTCCACATCGGAACGGGAAACTAATTTTCGACTATTGTCGTAACGCGACATGACAGTAAAATCGTTTTCTGTTAGGAACGGTGTTCGTGCAAGCTCTCTGCAACTTTGACGAGTTAATCTACTTTATCTCCCCTCTGCTCTGGCGAAACTTTCACCGGGACAATTCAGAAAGAGCATGCATATAGTGATTTTTAGTCGCGTATTATTCAGATCAAATTAAATTCCGAGGTAATCGTGGGAATTATTTCCCCGTAACTCTCAAACGAACTTGATTCTACTAATTGCATCTGTTCTCGTTTTTTTGTGCAGCCAACACTAGCCAATACGCGCATTACGTTTTTAATACCTTGGACCAGGATCATAGTGGTATTCTCAGCTTCGAGGTAAGTGGATCACTCCTTCTTTATTTATTATGTAATACAATAGAAGAATTACAATCGAAGAAGTGAGAATTCACTAATTTTCGCTTTAGAACATCGTTTATCATTCCCAAATCCATCGTGTTTTATTCGCAGTGAAACGAAAGTAGTATTTTCCGTGCAACTAATTTCGGAGAGTGTACGAGGTTTAATAAATTGATGGTGTTCGTGTGAAAGGGATCAATTGTGTTTCGTTCGTAATTTCACAGTAAAATCGGTGAAAATCGCGGAACGATTTTCCGTGCAGCTGATTTTGTCGAGCGCAACAGACTGATGGCATTTATTTCAAAGGGAGCATGATCGGTATTTCGCACGATCTCGCGCAATTGTTTGAGCCTTGTACAATTAGTCCGCGGGACAATTGAATAGGCAAGTATGCGCGGAACAAATATCCGGCGAAGATTAATGCTAATTATCCGGCCGGGCGTCGATAATCAGAAGCCTAGACCTAACCAAGTTTTCCGATCAATAATCAGGGGGCGAATTAATCAATGATTCGCGGTTAATTTGCGGATCGAGGTGCCATCGGTCCCACACCCCCGTCTTTCCTCTGTTTACGATTTCCACTGAAGAGATAAAAAGACCAGACGAAGTCGTCGAGGGATAATTACGAACGAACACAATTATCTCTCGTGGCTTCAGACTGAAAATGTACTTTGTGTAATTAGCCCTCGAGTTGCTCCAAACTCGCACATTACCGGGGCTCTCTGCGCAGCCAACATTTTCCTCGTTCATTCTTCTCCTCTACTTTTGCGCACGATAAAGTTTTTACACTCACCTTTGATGTCCAACTCCATTTAATTAAGTCTTTCTATCGGATCACCCCGCCGCCACTGGTCGGCGCGTCTCAAAACTATTACACACCGAAGTGGACGCGCAAAAGGATCCTTACGCAAAAACTGGTGTGTAATAATCATTTAAAATGTCATTACTTCTGAATCTAGCCGATTCGAGAGCAATCCATTCATATATAATATGCTCTACTATTTTTTTTATTGAAGCTCTTTAGGCCCTTAGATGGGTCCGTTTCTCTTTACAATTTAGTATTACAATGTTGCAATTTGATAATCGTCGATTAAAGTGATCATATTTTAGTAAAACCTAATGTGTACAACGGGATTACATTTTGAACAAATATTGGGATCATCACGACGTATTTAGCTACAGCTTCCGGTGTGTAGTCATACATAATGATGAAACGAGGTGATTACAGATTATGCAGGATCGCGATTATAGCACCCTGCGCAGCCGGTTAGGTTTCAAAGGAGTTCGTATTCAAAGTCGGCGTGGCTATACGTAGCACATCTATCGCGGCAAATCGGGTAACTTAATATCAGAGCGTGTCTCATTAATGATTAAACCCGAGTTAAATATATGCTTGACAACTCCCAAGAACTTCTTCTGCGACGAAGAGATCGCTAACGTCCAAAGAGGAAGCCAAACGATAGAGAAGTTTAGCTTTACGTTCCCATCGATGCAAAAATAATGGCATCGTTGATTCCATTGCTTAAAAATTGGTGACTGGTTGAGCGTCATATTCAAACGGATCCATGATTCCCAAGATTTCCTAGATCCCCTCCATCCAGTATCGCTAGATCAGTCTTAGTCTGGGGACACTGCCTCCACCTTTCCCTAGTTCTCCTTCCCCTTCATTTTTATTTAAGGCGGTGGGGAATCACCAAGTTGCGCCACCAACATCGCGAAAACATGAACTTTGACGACATTGACGTGTTTGTAACCTCGCGCCGCCATTGTGACCTTCAACTCGCCCGTAACACGGTGAATTCTTTCTCTACATGTCTGTGGATGATACATACGTTCATTTTAATGTCTGATTCGAACAAAATCATGTCGCAGAAACACCGTATTTTATACGGAATACCAACAATTTTTCTGCAGCTTGTATGGCGCGCGATGAATAGGGGCTTTCCGATCAGATGATCCAAACTAAGAAGATTACGGATAATCTTCGTTTACAGCCCCTAACCTGGACCAACAGATTTCTTGCTCCCTGGCAATGTGTCCAAAAGTTAGTCGGGCCATTGGTCCGGTAACACTTTCGGGTGATATAAGCCCCTATCAAGATCAATCGCATTACGAACCTCGGGATCCCAGCTTTTGCGAACGCGAGGGATTACCACCTCCGCCTTCTTTATAGCACGACACTTTTTGTCGAACGATTTTTATCTGACGACGACACGACTCCTCCATCTTCAAGTTCTCCTCCGCACCCTCTTACGGTCCTCCTCGCGCGAATTCATAGCCTCCTTCGGACGCGGACGAAGTGTCCGGCTACTTTCGCCTTAATCGCATTACCGTGGCAAGTTTCCACGTTGCTGTACTAATCTTTGCTCGTTTTCGAAATTCCTGGGCTATAGCGCGGGCCAATTAACGCTCTCATCAAGCAGATGCTCTCGTAGCAGCGGAAAATCAAGGTTCCCCGAAAATATTATAGTAATTTAATATTATATAGAAAATTTAATAATATTGAAGGGTAATATTGAATTTTTATAATAATTTAATATTATTGGAGGATAATATTGAATTTATATAGAAAATATAATATTATTAAAAGTTTTTATATTATAATATTATTCTGGTGAGGATCATTGTCAAGAGTGAGATTTTTGGCATGGAATCAATTTAGCTTTATTAAATTCCAATTATATTTTCCATATAGCAAACGCAAAAAAATCTCACGTTTTTAATTTGCAAAATTGCTATTTTTGTATTATTGAACGAACCTGTGCGCCGAAATCAGCACACATTTATTATCAATATTTCGATCGAAAAACAATTTAAATGTTCTCTGAACATTTCGGAATTTTTAATCTAATTGGATATATATAATTCTCGGTAGAAAGGAACACCATAAAGAGGCAAATATTTTGGGAACATTCATGTTTTGTGATTTTTCATGATTTTTAAAAAGACGTCGAGCTAATTTTTACGCTATCTTTTCAAAATTTATTTAGCATTCGTGGAGAGCAAAGTGCCATTCTTTTTCAAAATAATCCTTTTCGCGTTTCAACCGGTACGCACTAAATTGAAATCTTGTTCGATGTTCTGTTGACCCGTTCACGGCAGCCTAAATCAACAATTGCTATTTATTCCGACGAGCATCCCTGTTTGCAATTAGATCTAATGTAAACGCGGTCTTGTATTTGTGAATGTGGAATTCCTACGCACGCGTTGTAATGCTTACCAGTCGCACACGTATGTACTCTACTTATGTACATACACGAGCAAGTTTCCGCATGCGGCTGCATTAAAACCGGAAGTTAACGCGTGGAATCGAACGTGTCTTTGAACGAGTTACCCATCGATATCAACTAGTAACGTGCCCGCGAATAAACTAAACAAGACCGACAGTGTAATTAAAATTAAGCGCTGGTTAACAATATCTAAAAAATTCTTATTCGCAAAAAACAAAATCAGAAATGTATTGTTCGAGTTCAAACAGCTGTAAAAAAAAAACTTTTTCAAAATTGATTTCGACAACTAGCTTCTTTTGTCTATATTAATATAAAATTGTAAAAATGTACGGTGGGTGTAAAAGGAGTTCGTACACCTTTTATAAATTAAAAATTTTCATTAAGGGTCGTAATAAAAAAACTAAAAGAAAAATTTTTTTAATATTCATAAAGAAGTTATTCCATTTTAAAATGTATACGAACGCTTTGTACACCCAGTGTATATCAGATAAAATCTCCCCGAAGTATTATACAAATTAATTGGAGAATATCCTCAATTAAAAATATGCAATTTGTTGTGCTAGGGTGATGAAGAGGAAAGATATACCTGGATATACGTACTCCAAGAGAAATGGTATGCTAAGCGAGCGAATTTATAGCCGATAAGGTACTATAGAATGCGAAAGGTGCGAAGATAAGGGAACCGAAGGAAGTGCGGTGGGAATAAGTGGGGGGAAGGTATCGAGGAAGCAGAGGAATTTAAATATCTGGGATACGTGATGCAATGAGGAGGATGTTAGGAGGGTAAGTGTGAGGTACAGCATAGATCAAGGATAGTTATGAGAAAAGTGAGGTGAACAGAAGAAAAAGAATGTTTGCGGGGTGATCGTTCGCAAGAAGACATAGGTGTGGCACGCTGCGTAGAGTATTCTGAACATTCGAGATTCGGATAGAGCACAAAGTACGCGGAGTGGGTGGGACGAGTTCGAGATTGGAAGAGGGGAGCAGAAGTAAATTGGCGAGAGAATGTTACCGAGGAGCGAAACGAAGTGGGGATAAGAAAGAATCAGTGTGGAAAGAGAGAAGAAACTTTTATGAAGAGTCTAGTGAGCAGGGGTGGTTGCAGAATCGATGGGAGGAGAAATAAGAGTCGTTCTCCACCTCTGGTTGCTTAGGGGAGACGTACACTGGGGTGTTTACAGTGAGAACCTCGACGAAAGTCGGTCTCGATAATTTTCAGCAAAACACTTCTCTAGCTGTCCGACATAGTCGAATTTTTCATTTCCTGCCCGGCTTTCTTTTTAAGTCGTTTCTTGAGTCGAGAAAATTTTCTCGAAGGGTCAATATATAGAGAGTTATATTATAAAAGAGCAAGGCTTGATGAAAGGGATAATATTTATCAACCATTATTATACTGCAAGATCAAAGCCGTGGTTCAATCACGAATGTCTTTCACGATAATTTATTGTAACTATTAATCGGTGCAGAGCTGATCATTATAAACGTCTTTGCTTCATGTAGGAATTATTAGTGAGCCGAAGTGTGACTGCGGATATGGCAGTCAAGATATCAATCATATTATTTGATAAAATTAAACTTCAGTTACCTTTATGCTTAGAAATGTTAGTTGCCAAACCCAATATTAAAGATTGTTATTTACCTTTGTGCAGCAGAAATAGTTATCATTTGAGATCTGAAATACTTAATAAAAAAAATATATGTAGAGCGTTCAAGATCTAAAATTACTACAAAATCCTTATTTTATCAATTTCGGCCGAAGTTTGACCGAGCTATGGAAATTTTGAGATTCAGGTCAGAGGTCAAAGGAATACAAGAAAAAGGGAAGCTTGAATAAGCAAGAATATCGCGCGGGCAAGTGACGGCAGCAATAAAAAATGGCAAATGATAAGAACCAGTGAGCCATCTTGTATGCGAGGGAGGAAGAGAGCACGAACTTCGTAAATAATAAATAAAAATATCCGAAACCGTCTCGAAACGGTTTTTAGTACTGATCGATGTAAATGACTTTATACGTAAAAGGCACCTGCTTTTAGCAGGGCTGCTCGCGAAATTATGTTTGTATAGGTTATTGATTTTTCTTTGAAAGCTCTGAGCATTGTGCCTGTCGAGTTTGTAAATAGAGCTTTGAACGTCTGCCCCTTTCTCGGTGTGTCCATAAGCACTTCGACGTCGAAAGTATTTCCCGGAAGCAAATTCGTCCGGAAATCTGGAGGAGCGACGCGCGCTTTAACGATTGTCCAGTTGGCGCGGCGTTTCCAAACGAACGGGAACAATCCTGTGCGTTCTTCTGACAACTGGCCGCATACTTCCGCGTAGAAAACACCGTCATAACTCGATCCGCCGTAATTGAAGCGTTTACTAATTCAATTTATCCCGTGAACGTGAACCCTGAAGTGCTTTCGATCGCGTCGTACACACGCTATAAGTCATGTCACCGGCCGTCATTGCGAATTCCTTTTGCTGTTTTCAATCGCACGTTGTGCACAACTGTGTGCGCGACGCACGACGATTATGACTCTGACGAATTATAGTCGCCCGACCAACGAACAATAAATGAAAATTGGTATTTAAAATGCGCAGGAAAAGAAATGTTCTTTCTGAAAGACTATTAATTGAAACGCGAGGAACCATGATTTTCTGAACAGTTAAGCCTATCGAAGTGAGTAGCACTGTCTCGGCTGTCAAAAACACATTTGAAGTTGATGAATTTGTAACAATTCGATATTAGAAAGGTAGGGGTCTACGCACAACAGAAAAAATTGGCAAGTGGTCTACGAGACAAAAAAGTTTGGGGATCTCTGATCTACATCGTGGTCCATCGTTGAAAATTGACCACCACCGAGAAAACTATTCGTCGTCGCAGTGTCAAAAGAATTTAGCATCTCCCGGAAAGTCATTTCGCAAAATGACTGATTCCCACCGTTACTAGGAAACTTGCGAGTTTATCGGCACGAGTGAACGAAGATTTATCGAAAGTACGTAAAAGAATTTTCCTGAAAGAAGGGCGTGTCGGGAAGTATAAAAATCGAACAGGACGTTGTAACAAGCGAAACGAAAAGTCCATGAAACTTTACGTCCGACACGTAAGTACGATTAAGTATCGTTCTTGCTTTATTTTAAGCTTCGTTGGCTCGGAGGTTTTACGATTCCGTGAATATTAGTGGAAACCCGAGGCGCGTGAGCAACGCAATAACAATAGTATGGTTTTAGACAATTGCGTTCGGTGGTGATTTCAGCGACTTTGTTTTTCTATCGCGTTTTTAAACAGTTTGACGAGACGAGGTTGGAAAGCCGCGAACCAGTTCCGACGCGAGTTTCTCATCGCTTGCAAAATTTCCAGCGTGCTTGTAGTCTTCTTTTACAGAACTCGTCTCTTTATTTTTCAAAGACTCCGCTTTCCGTTCTCTTTAGTTTTGTCCGTTTTATCTCCCAAGCTCGTTGCTGTCCTCTTATCCTTTTACGTCACGAAATGCAATTTGCCGCGCTAACAGCTCCGACGCTCTGACAGACACAGCTTTTTGATATAAGGGTAATCATTAACCACCCAGGAACAACACGTACAGCGGTTCTGCGGTCCCAGAGGATACCATTCGCGCTCCTCTAATTATTAAACGCAGCCGCGCTTATCCTTTCGCTCTCCTGTCAGCTTACTTTTTACCAGACTTTTATCAAAGACCAGATTTCACAAATTAAAACGTAGGCCCACAAAAAAGTACTATCTTTTTGAACCGGGTCTACTTTGACCCGACATATTTTACACCCGCCCAGCTCCTGTAATTACGAAACGCAATTACGCTTTCCAAACCGTTCATAGCAGTTTACTTAAAAATTAATAAATGAAGTTAAAAACTGTTAAATGTGTCTAACAGGATGTCTATTTCAACTGGTACGTTCGGGCCATAAACGATTCTTTATCGAAACAATTCATCCCTAAACGTAAGATCAACAGTGCAGAGGGAGGAACACGCGAAAGTGACCCTCGCCGATAACATTCATTTACGAACGTGCGGTCACGCATACTGATGCAGGGGCTCTGACACTTTATGCTCCGCGAGCTAATCAAAGTTACCCTTCCGCTAAACGTTCGCACAAACGCGTCACGAACGGAATCGAATTAAAAGAGGACGTGCCCCGTAGCTTGAACCCAACGGTATTGTAACCGTAACCCAAATCAGATTCAGTCCTCAGTAACCCAGCGTAACCCATATACCCCCGGTAACTGGCTACTAGATGACGCAGAGGAACCCTGTTTACCCGGTAAAAGCGGGTAAAGAGCGAGTTACAGTGCTCCGTGAAGATCAACGATTGCAGCTCCATCAACGTTCTTATTATTGTTTCTTGTCTAACTTATTATTCTTCGTATCACTGCTGTCATTGCGAATAACTACTACGAGCACGTTCACTGTTTAGCGTCTACGTAGCCGAGGGCTTAATTAGCACAATTGCTAAACTACACCCTCCGGCCATTAATTACAGCCAATTGATACTTTTGATGTTTCTGAAACGAGCACAATGCTTATTCGCTATTGGCGTATTATTATACATGGTCCAATAACCAAAAAAGTTTCGATTCTCACTATGTGATTCTTGTGGAGTATTTCACGCTTATTATGCTTACAGTAATTTAAAAAAAAAATAATTTATACATGTAATTTATAAACAAAACATGTTATTTTGTACCTGACGGTAGTTCTAGGAAATTGACTTTTGGCCAGCTGGATCGGTCAAATACCAGTCTGTGCGGTGTAACTACGAATTTCTGGACGTGACTCTAATTCAACAGCGACCGTAATCGAAATAAAAATTTTCAATAGAAGCGACGCTGTTATGTATGCAGTATCGTCGCGTCTCGTGCGGCGAATTGAATTTTCGAAAATGAAATGATCAGCCAGGATTGAAAGCAGCAATTTCATTTTCTCTGTTCCAGGACTTTGTTACCGGCCTCAGCATACTGTCTCGAGGTTCCATCGATGAAAAACTACGTTGGACGTTCTCCCTTTACGACATCAACGGCGACGGCTGTATCACGAGGGAAGAAATGACGGACATCGTGACAGCTGTATACGAGCTGATGGGAAAGTTCGCCGATCCAAATTTGGACCATCAGGGCGTACGTGAGAAAGTCGATCGGATGTTCCAGGTACGAGCCCCCACGAGTTTTTATACATATTCGCCGAAAAACGTGGTGAAAATGTACTTTCATTCCGACAGTTTAGTTTTATAGTACGGAACAAACATTGATCCTACGAAAACTAACCAAAAAAGACTAAAGAATTCTTAGTGAAAATGGTCAACAATATCCTACACGCAATATGTTAAGGGTGTCACGAAATTCAAAATTCACCTGGACCTTGAAAATCAAGGTAAAAAACAAAATTTGTTTTCCAGTTAATCGTGTTCCACTAGTCATAAGGCAGGGCCCGCTCTAGCGGTTACTCTAGAGTTAAATTTTGCCGCCCCTGTCAAATGCCAGATTCCCCCCCCCCTAGAGCGGGCCCTGCATAAGGACCATATGGACATGTATATAATTTTATACAAAATTTAATGCTAAGTTAGTCCCTAAGCTAGTCCTGAGTTAGTTTTAAATTGTGTTTTTTCACCTCGGTTTTCTAAGGTCAAGGTCAATTGTGAGGAGTTTCTTTATGCCAATTTCTACTAGATCGTAGGTGTACAATCACGCTATGGTGGGCGACATATAATTTCGCGACACCCTGTATATAAAAGAATTCTACTGAATTGAATTTTCTAGCGTAGAATGGTCAGGAAGGTTTCTCCGAGTGCGAACAGACAGCCGAGCTCGTTCACTTCGACAGAACGAGCGAAAGAAAACGAGTGCCTGCTTATAAAGTGGCTCGGCTTCGATGATAGCGGAAAAACTGTTACGTTTTTATCGGCTGTCACATTGTTAGCTGCGAATGACAATGTCTGCAACAGTGTTCTCCTACCCATTGTTATCTTCCCCCGCATCGAATAAAGGACACGATTCGATTCGATTCGTTCGGGGGAGACAATTTGCGGAAATATCCCGTGCCTTCGCACCAGAAACAAATCCCCGTTATAGTACGTGCAGTAGTACCGGCAGTTGCCGAGACGCGTGTCGAAATTTATGGTCGACAAGGATACAACCATTTTTGATGTATCGACGAATCTGATTCATTCTTCGAGGTTGCTCGTTGGTCGAGGGCGACGCGACAACTTGACAGCGAATTAATAAATTGAAGAACATTCGGAACTAACTTCTTTATTCGGATACTTCATTTGCAATTTGGCTCAGACACGTCTGACGAAGTGCAGCAATTCTCAAAAAACGCATTATTCTCGTTGGATACAATTTTTATACCGAGGAACGTAAGCGAAGTCTTGAAAAAGATGGATCAGAACAGATACGGGCTCCCTGTCCGAGAATTTTTGGGCTCAAGGTAATAAATTTTAGACGTAGGGATTTTCCTTTCTAGACCCTGCCAAAAAATAAGTTTTACGGAGAAGAGCGTACCGGTACTTTTCTCGAAAGCAGTGGTTGACTCCGTAGGGCTGTACACGTTCAAAATGCTAAGCTAATTTATGGGCTAATATCCTTGAACAAGGGACTTTGTACAAGGTCCTGCGTGGCCTGCGTAAGGGAGCTAAATCATGGGGTCAGCAGGCGTTGCACGATCCGGGGACAACACCTTAAATTTCACCACCCCCATAAATCCTACTTCAACCGGAACAAGCAATCAGGGATTCCGAAGTTTCTATAACTTTCCGTAAAAAAGAACGTCGTTTCGACGCAAAAAGTATCTGCGAGATCAGCGTGAATGCTCTTATACGAACCGTATGTTAAAAAAGTTTCATTCGTGCTGGGAACATCATTCCACCGTAAGCCATTTTTGGACGGGTCAATTATAGTCTTCGCGAAATATGCAGGATCGTTATTAATGGAACATATAAGTACTTCAATAAAGTGTCTGCCACGATTTTCCTCGTAAAATAATTATAACTTCGCTATTACTAATACCGATGCTAATGGCTTTGTCAAGAGCCAAATCCTCTGTAAAATCATAAAATAATGCTGGTGCCAATAGACCGCTGAACTTCATTCCTTTTTCCTTATACAGTAAACGCCTCTTTACTGTCCGGGTTCGTGGGCACGATCACTGTCATTCACGTATTTCATTCTATCCTTCACGGCTATCAATTGAATTATCTATTGAAGTACCGGAACCTCGCAGCCATACATCATAGAAGTATGAAATAGTACAAATTCGTCTGGTCGTCGACAAAGAAGAACATAAGAGCATAGTTGCAACACAGAATTGCCAATTTAAAGTTCGTCCCTTGGCGACACTAAAGCAGAATACGAAGTTTAAAGTGGTTGCGATTTCATTCCTTGCTATTACTTTTCTTCGATGAGATATTGTATCGAAATACGTTGCCGATCGACGTAACAGAGAGAGAGAGAGAAAATCGCTTTTTTTCTTTCATTTTTTTAGAAATAGAACAGTGCTTGCTGGCAACGCGAATAATTATTATATGAAATGATACATCAGCGAACTTTAATTAAGCAGAAACAAAGAATATATGTATATTATATTTACGAGCTGCATCAAACACGATACATCATCTTTTATAGACTTTTAATTAAAAACACTTCGCGCAGAACCGAGCGGAGGGGAATTTCCGATAAAATCAGCTCCATTGTTTCTGAAAATCATCCGCGAAACTTTAGAGAACCCTTCATAACAATACGGTCAATACGTGGTCCGTATGGTACTTAGAAATAGGGTCGAGCGGCTTCAGTCATACGTAATAGTAACGTAATTTGCCAATTTGATTATTATACTCAATTATAATCTGGCTATCCCTTAGTCACTTAACTATTGACCCGTTTGTTTACATTTTGAGGCTCAGTGTTACGCACTGGGCGGGTGTGTGTGGTATTGTCGCTTCTCATCTCCACAACGTGTTTACAAACAAAAAATAAACAGATGCGGCCCCGGAACAGTTTTACGTTGCCGCGGAGCATGCAGGAATACGAAAAATTGAATACAGTATTAGCGATAGTCTTTTGCAAATATCTCGAAAACTGAAAGCGACCTCCCTATATCGGAAAAGGAAAAAGTTGTTAAAAATGTCGAAATCTATAACATATTAAAATTTCATCAAAATCGGAGTACGCTGGAAAATTGTAGCCTCCCCAGCAAAGAAATTTCACTTGAAAAAACCTAACGCTTGACTTGCGTTTGTTTTGCAGAAGATGGACGGGAACAAGGACGGCGTGGTGACATTGACCGAGTTTCTGGAAGCTTGCCGCGCGGACCCCGACATCTCGACGAGTATGGCAGCTTTGGACACGGCCTTCTGACACTCGGCACGGCCACGATACACTCCATGGACCTGAAGAGACTCGTCGATCTGGGAATAAATCGCTCAACGTTGCCAGCTCCTGGAAATAGGAGTCGACAAGCATTTCCTCGAGTACGTTTCGGGAAGGTCCCCCAGCGATGGGAGAAGAGATCCAGAAGAACGTGTGTGTAATGCCGGCCGAGAGAAATTCTCGCCGGAAACCGACCTAGATATTTTTCCTGTACCTCGTCGACAGCGAAAACCACGTTCGAACGTGCTCGCGCGAAACCCGAAAAAAAGAACGAGGATATACAGATAAAAAACGATCCCTTCTGAAGCGGTAACAGATATTCGCGAGGCGTCTGACCCTTTCCGAAAAAAATATCTAGTTGTAGCGTCGATATACGTGTCGCTAGAGAGCGGGATGATTAAGAAAACGGGGGAAAAAAACGAAAAAAATAACCAAGGAAAACAATATTTCGTGATTGTTAGTAGTTAACAAGTGGAACCTGTTATGGGCCAGTGTGTCCAGTAAGTAGATCATTTTTAAGGAACGCGCGCTACAAACGATGAAACGAACGGTGTAATATCACAGGAGGAGGATCCTGATTAGATCGATACGAAGAGGACAACGGTTGACGTTTAAATATAGGGGAAAAGAGAAACAGAATTATTCTCGCGTAGCACCGAGCTAAGGGAAACGACCATTTCTGTGTGTGGGGGGCGGTGGTATTTTCGAAGATGCCGAGGACGTGTTTCACTGTGTCATTCAGGGGATGAAACACACGGAATACAAACGTTTGTATGAACCAAACGATTGAGCTTAGCTTTCTACGATCTTTCGTTACGTTTGTTATGTCTGCTTAGAGAGAGAGAGAGAGAGAGTGAGAGAGAGAGAACGAGAGTGAGAGAAATGATGTAGTATTGGCAAAAAAACGATAAATCGCATCGACCCTTTTTTTATACTGAGGAAACGCGGATATCGATAGCTAGATTCTCGAAAAGGCTTCCGTAACAATAATAACGTAGTTTACTTTTTTACAAGGATCGTGTTTTTTACAAACGCTTACCGAGCGCCGAACACCGGCCTCCGTATATCGAGAGAGACATACACGAGCACACATACACACGGTATAAATTGTTTAGTTTCTCGCGTGACGGAGTAACCTTTTCTCTCTACTTTCATTTTTCTTTTCTTTTCTTTCGACATCGCCGTCATCGAGATACGAAAAGATAAAAAGGGGAAGAATATGCACATGAAACGTGACACGCGCGCGCGCTCACACAGTTTACTCTGTTCGCGTCACGCAGAAGCTAGCGAATCGAATTTAATTCACTCGTCCGGCTGTGTAGCTAGGATATCGCGATAATAAAAGAGAAACGCAGTTCCAGGCATGATCCAGTGATTTTCTTAGGTGTTGTAAAACCCGAGTTATATGCACTTTTCAGTTGCACAACGAGACATTAGCGAGCGGAGATAGGTCACGTATTCGACGCGACTGGCTCTTTTAAGCCATTGTTGCTGGTCAAAACGGGTAGCATTGATTTACGTAGGGTTTTTAACGGTAATAGTGAATCGGGAGTTCAGAACACTTTACCGACCGCTCCTTTACGATCTCCTTAATGATTTGCTCCTAAAAATGATCTTCAGGTTGTTCATTGCTACAATCGTCCACTTATAAAGTTAACTAAAAGTAGAAAACGTCTATATAATGAGATGTTCAGTTTGTTCGATCGTAGCTTTTTAATAACAATAATGAAATTAAAATTTTTCTCTTTTATACATAGCAAGTATGACATAATTTTGTTGGCTAGTAAATTTTTAATTAAATATCTACGATCGACAAATATCTAACATTTAACACGAACATACCCTTGTTTAACAAATACAGGATCGATAAAAATAAAGGTTCTTCTTCTTCGTTTGTTTGACGATGATTCCCGCGGTGGGTAAAGTGTTGATCGAGACGAGTACGACAAATATTAGCAGGTGAACGTGGTGTCGAAGGGGATTAGCGTGAGTGGTAGAAAATATAATATGGTAAAAATCCCGCTAGAGCAGCCGGCTACGTTCGGCCGGACTTATTGTTTATAGCACGTAAGCGAGTAGACTAAGCGACATAATAGAAGTATTTATTTTTGTGACAGGTAAGCGAAGTGTATATTAATCGTGGTAAGAACACTAGCTTGTAAAGACTGCGTGCTGCTAAAGAGAGAGAACGACGAAGCGAATTGGAAACGAGCCGAGAAAGAGAGAGAAGGCACGCGGGATTTGATTTCCTTCATTTTCTCAGATTCGTCTGTACATTGACCAGGACAACGCTAACTTCACGGTAACCGAATTTTCATTGTGATCACGATGAGAGACGTTGTGCGATGACTGGACCAAAGCATCCGCGCGACGGTCGACGACGATATTCTCCGAATGTATTTAATCATTTCCATCACTGCCTACTTCCGATCGTAACTGTAAATAGGGTGCATTTGCCTAACCATGACTTACGGTGCATCGAAAAGTCTGCCACGAGAGAGAAAACAGATGATAAACGCTCCTCCGAGAGTGCTTGTCCTTTTCCGAGTTGTAACTTCGAGATACGTAAAAAGAAACATTGGATGCATCCGTTATTAGTCGAAAGGAGCTCAACTGAAGAATAACAGAAAGGTAGGGGAAGTGAAAGAGAGGAAGAGAGAGAGATAGACACCAGTAAAAACCGAGATACCGGTATTTCTCCAATTTTTAGCAGCGCCTAACCCTTACAATTAGAACATAAGGTTAACGTGTAAAACTGAGGCAAACGTCGACGCTTGCCTCGTATCAACTCGATCACTACCGCATGTCTTTGAAGTTACTGGAATAAGTATAGAAAAGACAAAAGGAACGGGGTAATTGCGTTATCTAGTTATTTTCAATATCAACCAAATGTTAGATCTAGATGTCGGAGATCACACCAGACACTAATTGCACACCCACATACACACACAAACACACACATGATTGATGATCGAGAGTACAGTAGACCTACCACAGAGTTTTTCAACTGCATACAATTTCAGACTCTATAGTTGTTTCAATACTTTCCTTTTCAGTCCGGTTACTTCATATTTAAAGGGATCCTTGCAAATTTTAGATGTGCAAATTCATTTCGGACCCTTCTTCAGTAAATGTTAATAAAATCCCCATCGTGGTTTTTAGACTTTTGTTACATTGATTACATTCTAGAGTTGACTGACATTTTTAGCTGTTCAGGTTTAATAATAAATCGTATATACATTCTTTTTGAATGCAGCACTTTGTGCTGGCTCTATTGTGCGCTCGATCACGAACGCACTCACATTGTAACAGCGGCTTGTCTTATCTTACTCCTAGTGTGTCTAGAACTTTACGTCATTAAGATTCTGTATGTTAGAGAGCATTGCAATCGATGATCATTCACGGTGATCGCCGATCGTTAAACAGAAATTCTTATATACGTATTTGACGTGTCACATAGGACGCTTTGGTGAGAAGACGGCAGACAAAAACGATAGAATCGGAGAGAGTAGGTGTCAGGTTTTTTCCGAAAACGAAATTCAGCGGTCACGCTCTCAAACGACCGCGCAACGGTGTCGAAAATTGTGATGGGAAAATTCGCATCGTAGGAATACAATACATATATCACGGACAAACTAATCAGATGATAGAAATTTTACCTCTTCCCGAGCAGTGTAGCGGACAGAGTATTTTTCTGGAATTTTTCCAAAGGACCAGAATTCGTATTTTCTAAGGTGCAATCAAGGGAAAATATCGAAAGCGTTTCTCTTAAGTTCATCAATGTAGACAATAAGAGCAAATTCGAGATGACATTTGTATTTTGTCGAGTGCGTCGGGCCGAGTCCACGTCTGTGCACATGCACAACCGTCACGCGTTGCACCGAATGCAATTTTTATTAGAGAAAATTCACCACGTTTCGTTTCCCCGTTCAATTTCATTTTCGAGCGTGGTCTTTCTCGCGTTTATTTCACTGTAGACACTACAGAGACGTGGGCACGGTCGAGTGTGTCGAGATTTTCAATCTGCAAATGCCAAGTCACTAGAGCAGCGTAGTCTTTGCTGATGTAATTATTAAAATGATAAATAGCGTCGGGAGAACAAGAACTCGAACAGGAATCGTCGCTGTGGAGCTTTCTTTAAACGACAGACTCGATTTTCGTCTGAGTTCAGCGGAAACATTCTACTCGAACGATTCAGTTTTTTTCGAACAAGCAGGAAACGTATGATGGGAGACATATTGTGTAACATAGCGAACATTGTTGGGCCTATTAGTTGTAAATCATCGCGTGAACTCTTTGGAGCACGGTGTAACAACGGAAACACGTCTGCAATTCGAATCTTCTTCCATAGTGAACCAATTGGAATACATGGAGTTCATAATTGGAGTACATTCACCTATGTTAAGTTACTCATCAATGTGAAGTTGAAAATATTTTTATCGTTGAAAACCGCCAATTACTGACCAATGGAGATACTTGTGAATAAAACTTAATATCAAGTTAACCGATTGCGTTCTGTGATTGGTTGGTTCGTTTTACTCCGCGAAGTAACAAACAAAAATTTGAGAATGAAGAAGTGGAGATTTGAGAAAGATTGACCGTGCTCCAAGGAAAAATCGAGTAAGGGTCCATTTATACTCAAATATGTCCAACGGAATGTATTCGATCAGACAAATATTCTTGAATGCACTTTAATGGAAGTATGTAGAGCTACGGTAGGTGTGCATACTCCATTAAAATGCATTGAAGAACATCTGTCTGATCGAATATATTCCGTCAGATATATTTGAGTATAAATGGACCATAAAGGACAAAAGTAATTTCGCGAGGGGTACAAAATGCACATGATATCTCGTCTACTTTATGGTAGACAACACTGTACTTGAATAGGATTCAACAATCTACCTTATCTATACGAAATCTATCTCCTTCTCGATAGTTAGTTGCGTCTTTATTGAAGATATTTTCGGTGGTGTCTACTAGGTGTAGCGTAACTGCTGGACAGAGAGATCAAAAGGGAATTGAGCGGCGTGTTTAGGGCTTAATGTCCCGGTAAACAGGTGAACTTAGACCGGTGAAATAGTACTCGCGCGGTCATCGAGCCAATTATGGTCAGTATCAATACTTAAGATGAATTATTAAATAGAACCACGGAAGATTATGGTCAGGCTGTGCATGTATGGCTGACAGATGGTCCAATCGTATAGATTACGTATTAATAAGAGGTATACTGAGAACATTTAAATAAATCTCGACTGCATCGTACGGCGTGTGAAAAATCGCGCAGATCGAACAATTTCGAAAATGTACAAATTTGATCACAGCAAGAAAACTCTCGACGATTTCGATCTGAAAGTCGTAGATCACGGCACGAAGAAATTATGCTCGTGATCAGTGTATCACAGATCCAAGATGCAAATTCTACGTTTTTCTCATAAAAAATTTCAAAAGGGCCCTGAAATTTTACTTTACCCAGGGGCCCCAACTAGTCATAACGCGCTACTGCTTGCATTCAATGAAAGAAATGCGTCTTACATGTTACAGAAACAAGATAATTGAAACTACCATTGTACAATTGTTTAATCGTTTCTTTCCACGACGATGCGAAGTGCCAAAACCCACTCATAACTTTGATAGATCTGTTACGCACTTTAATGGAATTGTTTTCTATGGAAACACCGATGAACGTTTTTCAATTCCCGCGGTTTGTATTCGAAAATCTGTATGTGTACATTAATAGCGCACCTTTTGAAAAGTGATCGCACGCGATAAGCGATTTTTCAGCCACCGTATCGCAGTCGATCGATCAGAGAAAGAGAACTCACTACGCAACATGTTAAATATGAAGAAATTTAAGCAAAGAGAAACTAAAACAGAGAGAAAGTGGTAAAAATATTCATATGATGTTATATTTTCGGTGTAAATCAAGTGTATATGTATAAATTCGTGGTAAAACTACGTATATCTGGTAGCTTTAATGTACCGGTGGAAGCAATCCTCTTTGCAAGCAATGAACGCGATTCGGACGATGTAAAAATTAGAGAGCCACAGCCTCTCTAAAAGTGTATTCTCTACAAAATCATGAATATTAGTGTTCCTTTTTTTTTGTCTGCCACGGAAGAGGACTTGTTTTCGATCGGTCTGTGCATGTAACCGGGCTAATTGTTTGAATGTTAATTGTTAAATGTTAGGATAGAAAAATCTAAGAACACGTCGTACCGGCGAGTATTTTACATAGAAGAGAAAAAAATACCGCGTTAGATTCGCAATGTTTTTGTTCGTCCAGATGAATATATCGATCGTTACCTGTTTTCATATTTTCGGAGTTAACGCCACTTTGTTGTTCACACATATCGTTCTCCGATTATGTCATGTCCAACGTTGATTGTTCTATTAAGAAACTTCTACGATAAACACGGAGCGTTTAAGATATGCATCGAAAACCACTTCTCACGAACACACGTTAAATGAATTCGTTGCATCTCGTCTTGTTCGAACAATCTGCTATTATCGAGTAACATTGAACTTGTATTCGTACACTGTAAAAGTACATTTGTTTGTCGAGAAATTCCATCGATTCGCTTTTATTTGATCGTTCGAAAACTATATTTCTATTTCGTACTGTACTATAATTCTTGTAAGTATATTATAGTTTAATAATAAAAGTCGCAGACTTTTGAGTGTTTGAATAATCTCCTAAACATTTATTCATACTAAAGAATGAATTGTTTGGTTTTGAGCGTTCAAGCAATGCAGTCACTGCCGCTGTTTATTCGCAACGAAATTGACTTCTCGCTTTAGATATTTTTAAGGCGCCTCGGAAAGGGAAACTGTACGTCTAGAACCAGCTTCTATCAGAAATGATTTTTGGTTTGACGTTGATTCAAGCAACTTCAGATTTCGAAGGCGCACGGATGTATTTTTAGTATTGAAATCATCGTTTGAAACGCAGCGTTCACGATTATCTAAGTCACATGGAAGCCTAAACATTGATATTATTATTATTGTAATTAGTTATTGTATCATACTTGAAAGTATGTAACTATTTTATAAATAAATAGATAATCAATGTTCACCGGTCCCCGTTATTTCTTACGAAAGAACAGTTTAACGTTTTCGTTATCGAAAAGGAACATTTTACTGTAATCGATAGATCGTTGTCAAACGACGCATTCGTTCAATTTTTTGAACAATTTTATTCTATATTAATACATTCATCATCGTTTCAACATGGAAACTAATAGTACATAGCTTTCCTCCAAGTAAAAAGATCATAGTATAGTAGTAATTAAGTAAAATGTTTGTTTTATAAAAATGTGAAGTAATCTACACAGTTGTACAGAAGTAGTTAAGATTCCTGATTTAATTTAGCCATTATTTGTTGCCCAACATAATCCCAGTATCGCCTTCTTATCGTGTCGTGCTTTTCTGACAAGTCTTTACACATCTGCAAAGAATGCGTAAATATAAATATCTCATAGCGCTGCAAATCGAAATATAAATATGTGAGAAGGCAAAATACCTTAAGAGCATTATTTATATGGAACAATGAATCTCGTGATTCCTCCGATATAGGTCTTTCCTGACAAATGTCCACGATGCAAGCCAGCAAATGATTAGTGCGACACCCGTCCATATACAATTTTTCACATTTCTGCCTCACTTTCTCATTATAACCCAAACCACTGCTGTCCTTCATCAAAATACTAGAAAGCACATATCCATGTTCAGAAAATGATTATTCAGATTATTTGATTTAGCTAAATAATAAATACCCTCTAAGATAATTCCAAGCACTTTCATTTCCTTTTACTAAGTCTATTTTATCCAAGGCATAATCAATTTCTTTATCGATTACACTCTGTTCGAATTTTGTTGTATTCTTTATCACGAAATACCGTTGATTCCAAGCAGAATTATTGCGAACATCCTCATCCAACAGTTTCTCCACATATTCCAATTCGTTATCGAATAAACTGAATAGAAATTTATTACATTAGTTTGACTGAACTAAATGCAATAATTTTATTTATCATAAAGAGAAGAGGAATGCAATATACTAACTTAAATGTCTTTATACACCATTGGCGGTACTGCCAGGCATGATAATTCTTAGCGTCTTTACTTAAAATGGTTTTTGTAAATGCCAGCTCCCCAGAACCATCTTGGAGCCATTCGACTATAATCTTTCTATGATGCCACATTTGATAATTCTTAGAAAAGTAGCTGGTCAACCATCCAATATACTTTAACTCATTTCTTAAGTCCTTCCCAAGAGCCTTAAGTATTCCCCTCCTATATTGCCATACTGTATAATTTGCCGAATTCAGCCAGACACAGTCTGCTGTCAGTGCAAGTGCACGTTCCGACTTTTCTCCGGACTTCAAAACCGCTCGGAAATAGTCGTAGGCATCCTGAACTTGAAACAGCAGTAAATGTGAATAATTATTAGGAATACTTACTACGATCGCATACTGTAAAATATCTTAAAAACAGAGGTCAACTGCAACCGAAAAAGTTATCTTGTAAATTTTAACTTTTAAATTATTTCTTTCCTCTTTTAAATTCACTTTGTACGTTAACGCTTTTCTGTTATCAAAGTCCAAGTTTAAAACGGTAATTTTATACCTGATAGATAAAAGTTTTCAAGGAACGTTTATTTCGCAACAGATATTTTGAAGTATAGTATGAAAGTTTAACTTATTTTTCACATTATTTAACGAATTGAAAATTGATTTTCATGTGAAGAATTGATTTCATTGAATGAATTGTAAAATCAATCGGAGGTTATGTTTCCAGAACATCAAACACGTTCAAGAAGCGAGACAATTGTTAAACAAATTGTAGGCTATATAAGGAGAATGTAATAATTAAAATAAATCGCTTACATTTTTCAGAATAAGCTATTGCAACAATCGGATGGGGACCGTCATCCTGCGGTACTGGAGTCACGTCTCTCCATTCTTCCCGATCCTTGTATAATACCCAGTTCACGTCTTCGGGTACATCTTCACAGTTCAGTTCTTCTTCTGAACTATCACCCATTTCTCTTCGTATGAAATATTATTATTTACTACAGGCAAAAATAAGCCTCTTCAACTTCACCTCACCTTCCTCTTATCTTCAAAAACTTATTAAACCTACCCATAACCATCTGGTGGCGAAATGATCAAACTAAACCGCTCTAACAAGAACAACATGTACCGTGGTGATATGGTAAGAAGGTCCCTGGCAACACCGACGGAATGTAGGTTCTGTTCCAGGCTGAAAGATTATGCAGGTTCTGTTCCAGCCTAAATACTATTTAGTAAATAGTCTATACTTCATTTTTACTACAGTATATCGCGCGTATTTTTGAACGTTAAAAATAATATTTATAAAAAATGTATTACAAAAATACGAAATATGGTAAAACTAATTCGATTTCTATACGTCATTATAAAAAGTATATGGCAGTAGTTTTGTTCAGTTTGTCACGTCCGGTGGTTCTGTCGTAGATACTAATTAATAAACTTAATCATATATAATATACAGGGTGTCCCACCCGATTTTGACGTAGCAAATTTTTTTACTCGTAGCAAAAATGTTCCAGCAGAGGCTTGAATGGTATCGAGTAGAGCATATTTTAATGTTATTAGTTTTTTCGTAAGTGGACGCGTAAAGGTCATATGAAGGTCAACTTCATTTTTTTAAATGGAATGAGGCATTTTTTAATACATCAATCGATGCAGCTGGACATTCGTTATAAAAAAGTACTAACCTATGTATGTCGAAAAGTTAATAGTTCTGGAGATATTTCCATTTAAATCACTCAAAAATACCATTAAATGGTTTAAGAATTTAGAATTAAATAGTTATCTAAATTCCCGAACATTTAATGATTAATTCTTCACACGTAGCTTAAGTAGTAAGACTTCCGTAATGATCTATATTGACTGTGTAACTGTATGCACGGAAGCCTGTGTACCGACTCGCAACTAACTCGTGATTAATTAGTGGAAGCCCTGTTTGATGTTCTGGATGTGTTGACCGAGTCTAAACTAGCCGTTCCGATGCATGAATTATTTTACTTTATTCTTTACCAAACTCACTAATTGAGATCTCCCATAATTCTGCTTTCAACATCATTCAGTGAAAGAAATTGTGCAATGAGAATCTGTATTAGAAAACCGCGACTGGAATATATCGAAGTATTTATGCTTCCTGCAAACTGATTTAGCATAAATTATATGCACGATGTATCGTATCGACACAGCCTTATGAGTAATACCTGAATTATTCGCGTAGTATCACGATTACGTGGCGATACAGCAGAAACTCGTTTCCCGGTCGTTGACTTCATGCGAAACCGCAGAACACAATGTTTTGGTTCAAAGATAAGAATCGACAATCGAAAAAAATGCTTACTATTATTTTTAAACATATCCGTGCAAAGATACACGCAGACTGCGGACGATTATGCAACTTGCAATTTTTTAGACAAATTTTCAGAAACTCGAATCGAATAAAATCTTGTTTCCCGTGGTAGCAGCCTGTTTAGATCTGAAATAAATCAAAATCGTACTAAATTCTGTCGTATTTTATGTTCTAGCATTTTTTTAGGGATATTAATAACCTTAATTGCTTATAGTGGAGTGTGAATATTATATTCGAGAATGAATCGCACGGTTCGTTATTAAATCCAATAATTGGATATTCTGAGCTATATTTTACTTCAGACAGACTTTCTGCTTTCAAGCGATAGCTTCTTCTCCCGGACGCATGGCAACAAACAATAGAATCCAGGACAATGAAGTTTAATCATCAGCCTCGTAAAACAAAGTATCGGAGAACGAGATATAATTGACTCCGTTTTAATACTAGCAGCGCCAGTTTGCTCGTTCATTCCAAGTTCTATGTACTGCGTTCATTCGTCCATCTTTATCAAAAACGAAAACCATGAGAAAAAGTGGAAAAAATAAGGAAAATGTGTCACTGGAAAAATCTATCCTTCGCAATTCCGAATTTATTCTATCGATTTTCAAAACACTTACAAATAATTGGATAAATTGGAACCACAGCTTACAAATCATACGATCGATAATAGAAATAACATCTGCAAAAAAACGTGATAGTAGGAGATCTGTTTTTTCACCCCTTCAAAGGAACACACTCGTGCAAGCTTGTTGCAGGATGCCTGAATATCCATGTGACTGCAGTCAACGCATAAAACGTTTACCAAAAATCATCCCTGTCGTCTCTACAAGATTGCACACTGGACAAAATCGAGCACTGTCAATATCGAGCCGCCTAAAAACGAACTCCCGTTCATCGCCGACAGTGGCGTCAGTAACGTCCATGGTTTGCCCACGCGCATGCACCACCCCCGTCGAGGGGTGATTAAGGGAGAAAGAGAGATCAACGAAGAGAGAAAGAACGAGAGAGAGAGAAAGACAGAGAAGGAGGGGGAAATCGAACGCCGACACCGTTCCTCGCAGTCTCCTCCTGTGGTTCGCGCGTGCACCGAAACCATCTTCCTTTCTGCGTGGTTTCGAGAGGAAAAAAAAGAAAGAAATCGCGAATCGAACGATTCGAAAGACCGATTTGTTTGCGCAGCGATTCAGTGTCTTTGTTTCATCCGAATCGCCCACCCCCGGTGGATCTAATGCGAAGACAGCGACCGGACGCAGGAGATCATCGCAAAACCTGAGGAGCTCGAGTCTTCGGAAAAATCAACAGCGGCTCGTAACGCGAGAAAGTAAGTGGAAAAAATCGATTGCATGAGAAGTCGAGGGTAGAATTTCTCCAAGAAATCGATATAAAGATGCGTAACCTGTGACCCTAACCGGACGACGCGTCCTCGGGATACTCGATTATCGGAATCAGCAGAAATTAAGAGATATTTGGTTTTGAAAGATCTGAGGCTTCTCCAGAGTTTGCGAGAGATTAACAGCGACCTCGATATGCTAGTTACAGGCGGCCGCCAGTAGGGCGATTAACTCTAGACGAAGTATTACACTTGTTTATGCTGAGAATGTTCTAAATAGACTGCGAAGCACAATTACTCTTGCCTGGATTATTTTCTGCTGTGAGAAAACTGGATGAAAATTTGTCTATTCTCTTAAGGGGATTAAGAAATGGAGGAAAATCTTCCTGGTCGGTCTCGGCGAATATTTGGCCGATTTTAACCCTCTCATGGTCCCAGGAATTGCTCCACAAGAAATTTTGGGGTATTTAGGAGTCCACTCGTAAAACACTATAATTATACCTTTTCAAATTAAGATAATATAGAACCAAATTTTTGTTAGCTTTTCTGAAAATTAATATTTCAGGAATTCTAACGTGTAATATAATCACTGTACATTTTCAGGAGTAATTTCATTGAAAACCAACGTGTAAACAGAGAGTACTTTTTGTGAGAAGATTAGGATGGAACTTTTGAGATGCTAGGTACATTTTTCTACGCTTACGTGCTATAACTGATCATTATAATTGAGAGCATGGTATTTGGAGCGGAGTATCATGACGGCGCGCGTTCGAGATACTTGACACGAAAATGAAATTTTCGTGGCTCGAACACGGAGAACTGTGCTGCCAGTTACACGATGGCGCCGCGATGTCTAATGCTGACGAAAACTCGACCTCGAGTGATGAAGATCGGAATATCTCGTTGGTATGCTTCAGGCACGCCAAAAAATTCTGCGAGGGTGGTACGGGACGTTTTCTTTCTCGTCATCGATGCATTCTTTGACAAACGATTTGAGAAGAACATGGCATTTTTTCAATATAACGATACTAACTATAGGAAGACTCTGAATTCACTAATGCGTTTGCATAATTCTGAACATTCATTACCAAGTACAATATCGTAAAATAATAAATTTGGAACCGATCATTGTGGCCGGTGGTGGTAGGTTTAGGGTTAAACACGTAACAAAATATATTATATTACAATTCGATAAAAATCGAATATTCTGTTACGATAATTATTGTCAAATCAAGCAGTTTCGCTTGACAATATTGTCTCGGTTCAATCGTATATTAAATGTTTGCAAGCTTCTAAGAACTTCTATAGAATCCGTCGACACGATACGATTCGTCTACGGCCCGATTCAGATCGAGATAGCCTCTCATCTGGAATCCAACTCCAATATTCTTATTTCCAACATCCGCACAGATACAGGCTTTATCTTTTATTGTGGTACAGTACACATAGAATCAGACAGGAGTATTCGCAACACAAAGCTTTATCGTTAGTATTCTTCGAATATCGTTGCGAGGCTTCATTCGCGCGACTCGTACTGTATAATAATATAATATTTATGCGGCCGCACGCGACGAGCAGTACATCTCGATGAAGATACGTAACAGTTTCTTGAACCGAAATCCTGTCCGGTCCCTTTGATTGATGAACGATACTAAAATCGTATTCGATGGGTATACGGTACCGCTCGACAAAACGTAAACCAATTAAATTGTGCACACATTGTAAAACTGAAGGAAATTGTTGCTAACGAAAAGGCCACAACATGAGACTCTGATATCAATTAGTAAATCTAAAATTATTATCTCTAGATTTTTTGCTATTTTCATTGAATATTTTTAAAAAGACAAATATTAAATTAATTCTTGTTAATGCACACGTTTTCTCATATTATATAAATTTTACTTCATCCCCTCGGGGATACAAATCCGCATTATTGCAAAATCATGCACTATTTATAATTGTCTATAAAAGTCCGTCTATAATAAATAATAATAATAATAAAAATCCAAATTACACATTCTTCCTCGAGCATAATCAAAGTATAGAGTATCAGGTCCACTACCAACGTTTTTAGAATTTTTATTTTTTCAGTTATCGTTCAGTAGCTTTTGCAATACAAATTGAAATCCGCAGATTGCATACAATACGCTAAAAGCTTCGATGAAAAATGCATATTTTAATCCTGATGAAAATTCTACCACTGCCTCTGCTGTACATCAATTCGATTGTTGCACGTCAGTTGTGTAATCATTCAATCACAAGCGGCTTTTCGGACTCTATGGTGAACGTTGGTATTTTTCATAAAGCAGTAACGAACACAGAATATGCACCACTTTTTTCGAAGTGGACCAATCGATTTTCTGTGAAGCTAGAATAATTACTTTACTGCAATAAAAATGTTCATAGAATCGCATTCGGTCAGAATCGCGAAAAAAATAATCGAATTTGTTTTCCAACTTTTTCGACCACAAATTGTCAATAACTGAAGAATAAAAAAAATTTTGATATCGACTTTTCTTCGACATTTCGATCAGTCTTCTCATAGAGAGTCTCTATCGAAGTCTCGCTCGATGCGGTAGACGCAGCCATAAATGAGAAAAACAAGTCTTGGGTGCAAACGTTGCCTGCGTATCCAGAGTACACCTGTTGGACAGGATATGAGGGATTACTGTGGACCTAGACGTTTGGGATCTCGACCTCGGACAGTATTTGGGTCTTTACTGTACTTCGGTAAACTGGGAACCACGGTGTCTGTGTGGCCTCAGTGGAGCTCACCGGCACAAAGTAGAAATGGTCGATCGATGCGTGATTCTGCCAACGGCAAGCAGTGTACGACACGCGACACATAGAACTGAGACGAGAGAAGGAGAGGGAGCGAAGGGAGCAAGAGAACACGAATCTCCCCTAACTCAGGGAAACAGTCGGGTGTCACGGCTATTCCGTTCTATGCAACCTTCGGTCTTATACTTTATTCCCCTGCCTGTTCGTCAACTATCTGCCTCGCGTTCTCGCATCTTTAGATGGCAATGACAGAATTTCACTCGCGGGAACACGTGACGTCCGCGATCACTTCAAAGGGTGCGTTTACCATCGCGAATGACACTCGCAAACCTCTTCATGGAAAGCGTTTACCTTGATTTCGAACCGAAATTCGTCTGCCAGACTCGCATAGAGTTTGTAGAACGATTTCTTTGTTGTAAACATTTTCCTGCTATCGCAATTTTTAAGTACATTTTAAATTGTTACATCATTATTCAATAATATTAATAATAAATGTACTAAAGTTGAGTTGAGTTTGTAGAATTTTTGATCAACAGGCTGCGACCGTATTTTATCAGGTCGATCTCAAGTGTAAAAAAGCTATCTTTGTGATAGCTTTCTATCAGCCTTGATCAGTTTCTGTAAACTGCATAGTATAGATTGAATCAAAATCATCGCTTTGAAGAGCTCCGACTACTTTTCAAACGGATTAAGATTTAACAATGTTCACCTTTTAAAATATCCTTGATTAATTGCTACCTATTTAATCACCGAAGCTTTGTTACGTATATTCATTGCAGAATCAAAATGACCGTTCAGCTTATATCTGAATCCTCTTGAATCAAGATTCCAATTTGCAAACGCTTACAAAAATAAGAATAGAAGGTCGAGGTATAAGATCAATACCTAAAAGTTTAGAAATGAGACGTCCCACTTTATTCGGATATTTGAGAAATCAAGTATTGGCATTTTCACTCGATATGAAACGTATGAGAAGCCTCTTTGCGTCTAGAAAATTAATTTTATTATTGACGGCAGATGTAACAAAATTTTATTAGGTCAATCGATAACGATAGAACAAATGCCATTGTGCGAAGGACTATGAATCATGAACTTTTGACTCTGTCGTAACTATTGAAGGTTCTCAGCTAAAAATAAAATCTGAAGTCTTGTCTTCTTCGGTAAAACTGTATTGCAGTTTTGAGATGTAATTTTTTTAAAACGTGAATTTACGCGAGTTTACGATCTTTCAAATAACGTACCAAGACAACTGGAACATTTATTTCCGCGAGCCATGTTGCTATAAAGAATTTTACGACCCTCACCTTTCCAATCTCATACGAGAAATAGATATTTGATGAATTGATGAATATTTGACGATCGAAGAAAATATTTCATGCGGATGTCACGTAAACCGAATTTTCTTCCTGCAATACAGAACCCTCTTCTTTCTCCTCCGGTCGCTAACTGTCTCTTTAATAATAAATTTCACTTTATGAAACGAAATTGCAGTCATCTCAATAATGCTATCCACGCCATCATCGATTATTTCTCGAGTAGCATTCAATTAATGCGGTCCAATAACTTTTCATTTTCCCGAGCGGCGGCTATAGATTGAAAGAAAGTTGTTGACACGATTCTTTGCAAATTATGTAATTAAACATGCTGTTATACAAACAACCTTCCCTTTCAATTTTTCACTCGACTTAATTCGCAACTTGCATTATCCGGTTGCATTAACGTCAAAACATATCTGTTAAATAAATATTGAACAATTCAAAATAATTCTTAGGTATAACGTTGCAATAACAGCGTTATTTTTAACGCGTATAAGGATTTTAGCATTGAAACTTTGAACCTTGTGAAACATTAAACGTTGTTAGCAGTCGCGTGGAAGAATTCGGGGATTATAACGAAGCTTCAAGCAAGGTAACGCAAACGAAGGAAACATTTTTCGAACGCCGTTGGATCACGTAAATCTTAATAAAAATAGATCATGAAACATTATCTACGAGCGATCTGGCTAAACCCGTCTTGAGACTGCCTCGTAGATCGTGGTAAACGGATGAAAAAACAGAAGCCGTAGCAAAGGAGTAGGCGTCAAATAACAGAAGTATAGCAAGGGAACGGCAAAGCAGATACGCGAGGTAATCCACCACCGGTTTCAATCCCGAGGGTGCAATCGGAAGAAACAACTTTCAGTTTTATGTACATTCCCAACGAGCTTCGACCTATAAATTCTGTAAAACGCACGCGACGGTGAAATAAAGCAAACATTGAAACGAGCGAAGAGAAAACTAGGACTTCAAAGAAAAATAAATATAAACTTCAAATTTTGTACAAAATTGATACGGAAATTTTATTCAATTTTCAAACTACCAGAATTAAGAAAAGGGATGTAGTGTAATACTTGCTGCGAAGATTCTTCTGTTCATCATTTTCTCAATCGCTTACACGTGGCATACATGTTTAAATAGGTCAAGATTACTGATAAATATTTTTAGCTTGATTAATTTTACGATTTTATTCGTGAGAGAAGGAAATGATTTTCTGTGTAAAAGTATGTCGGAGATGTAGAACTGATGAGCAAATGTATTTCTGACTACGAGTTGACTAAGATGTCTGTTCATTGTTCGCCGTATCTACTTCTAAACACGCAACGGTAAGAAAAGGCCTATTCCGTACGCGATATAGAAAATAGAGAGAATACTTCGTACAGAATAAATAACATGCTTTCGTAATATAAATGCTTCAACGTAAAAATCAAAATTTGCAAGAAATTTCATGAAATTCTAACGGAGTGGAGACTGTAATGCAGTACTGGAAATATAAATGGGGGAGAGAAAGTTTAAAGCAGCCGTCAATAGGTCAATATACACTACACTAATTATTGATTCTGCTTTTAAAATAAATCGTGGAAAGGGGGGAGATAATCCAGACAACGAAAAGAAGACCTATATCGCTGAAAATAATTCGATCATCTACTCAAGTAATTTCCTATCCGCGGAAGTTTATCACGTGTTCCGTGACATTTTTCACAATCCGTAATACTTTGCAAGTTCATTTGCGATTCGATGGTTCTACAAAATAACTAAACTTTCTCTACTAACTAAGAAAATACGTGAACTCGTTCGTGTCATTAACGAAAGCAATTCAGTATCGCGCTTTAACAGCGCCAAACTGAAAATACTTGTAAGATTTGAAACGAAAAATGTGAGATGCATGCGACAGATATAATCGATGCATGAATAGTTCCCCTATTACCTTGCACCCCACATTTTTAATTTGAAATCTTACATTTATTCCAAAAACGCAGAATCCCCAGCAAACCCACTCCGAAAACCGCGTAACAATGTAGCGAGCACCATTGGAGGATCGATTCGCAACCCTGATCGCCGGGGCGTCCGAAAACCCGTGGAAAAACATCGGGCGAAAGCGCATAAAAGATAATTCCCATTCTGGATGCGAGAAATATGCGCGGATGGAGGCGCGTGGTAGAAAAAAGCACCGAAAATGAAAAATTAAATGCGAAAAGACGAGAGGGTGGCTAAGCGTTTAGGGGTGGCGGGTTGCGCGGAGCAGAATGGCAGGGAGAGACCGTGTGGGAGAGAGCGAGAGATAGAGGGAAAGAGAGGGTAAACGGGGGTTGAAGTAGGCAGGTTGAAAGGGAGGAGGCGAAAGAGCGAGAGGGTGAGAGAGGTAGGAGAGCGAAAGGAGAGCGGGACGAGAGGATGTTGGTTGCGAGTCGATAAACCACGGGAAACGCGAGCACCCTTGCGCACGGCTTCAACATGGCGGTCGGTGAGTCCCATTCCCTTTTTCCATCGGTGTACGGATAGGGTAGAGGAACTAGTTGCACGATCGATTCCGTACCATTCGCGTATTCCCGTGGCTCCGCCGGTTGTGACTTCGAGGCCCTGGAAAAGAATGATTCCGCGAGCTCGATGATTCTCGTCGAGGCCATGCGGCTCGCATACGTGGTGCACCGTCGCCGTCGTTCCGCGAAACACGTCGTTCCCCTCTGATCAGTGACGGAGTCGGACGACATTCAAGTGTCACTGACAACACTTCTGTTACCATTGTTTCCAGACGAGGATCCGATATGCGGCTCAGGGAGGCTGTCGTCTCGGTACCGCTGCATCCTGGGGGACTGAACAACAAGTAAGTAGACAACGACCCGCTACCGACCCGACCCTACGAAACGCCTACCCTGTCCCACGTAGCCGAATATTTTCTGTTTACTCCTCGTCGCTTCGTTTCACCCTTGCCAACCACCGGCTTCTCTTTCCTTCTCGGACTGTCCCGCGGACGCACAGATAGCCGCGTTTCCTCGCGGATTTCGTGAAACGTGAACCCGTGCCGGGTACACGCAGAGTGTCTGATAGTGTGCGAGATTCCTCTTCGAAGTGTTCGAGGTGCTGACTCGATTTTATCGAAGCGAAACCGAGTTCGGCGGTGGTGGTTGTTAGGCACGTATGGTAACGGGGAGGAGGGTAATACGAAACCGAAAAATTTATTTTGCTATAATTATTTTTTAAAAAATACTCCTCCGATTTTGATGAAATTTAAATATGTTATAAAACACGTTTATCTACACATGTTGGACAACTTTTTCCTTTTTCCTAACCCTAACCTGTTTTTAAGGGCGGTGGGGAAATGCTATTACGCACACCCCCTCCTGATATTGGTCTTGGGGGTAGTGCGGGACTCGGCTTTCCCTCGGATATAATTTGGGAAATTATCTTGCCTTTAGCACACGCCGTAATCGCTAAAACCCGACCGCCCAGGGGCCTGTCGGACCCTTCCTCTCACCTCGAGTGCACGAAATGTATGTTCTCCCGCTGGCCCGCTGTCCGCATTCAGCGGGAGATATTTTGGGCTATATTTTCCTAACCCTAACCTAACACCATTTGTGCAATCAAAAGATTTTTACTCCACTCATAATTATATCGTCTTCCGAGGGTTAAAGAGCAATGGTGAGATCGCAAACGTTGAACTTTATATAGGGCTTCTAAAAAATGAAAGAAATAGAAATAACCCACACCTAACTCAGACCTGAACTAGACCTATTTTTATTTTTATTTTCCGACACGCCAGGGACGTGCACGCATACGTTAGAGCCCAATGCAGTAGCAGTTTTTTGCGAATATCTCGTTCATTTCCGCAAACTAATTCGTTCGGTTTCGTATTACCCAGGAGTTGTCACTATACCGAAGCTCTGCCTCGAGTTTGTGTTTCGAACGCCGGAAGTCTCGCACCTTTGCAATGATCAAAAACGTTCGCCTGTGCTAAGAAGTTTGCCTCCCAGCTCTGTTTAACTTCCACAGTAAATTTGTTTTATGAATTTGCGACAGACACTCTGTGCACGTTCCGTGAATGACCTAGCTTCGTTGACGTCCCTCGACGTTTCCAATGTCGCCTGCTACGTTCAATTAACCGCGATCATTTAAATTAATGAACAAATTATAGATTCGCTGACGTTTCCGCCGTGCAATCTCTGCAGCCGTCGAACGACCTGCGTTCGATCAATGGTGTCGAGAGGATTCGGTGTTGTCGTTCGGAGAATTCGATGGGGAGATGTTTGACGTCTTGAGTTCCCACGGTTCTCGTCGTTCGAAGAACACGCAGAGCGTGCAATTGCGCGAGTTGAACCTGTTGAAACTCTGCGGATTTTTCTGTTCAGCTTCGAAAACTGTAAACTGTTGCATATTGACGAAACGCTTGACGCTTTGCCCATTGAAAGTTAGTTAATGGGATTCTGATTGACCGTAAAAGCGTTCGGATAATAGCTGTAATGCTTAGACGACCTGTGAAGTCCCTTTGAGAATATTCTTTTACGTAATAATCTCGAAAGAGGATGTTGGATTACGTTACCGTGACTAACTCGTTAATTTGCATATTAAATGGCTAGTGCAATTTTGATTAACGAGCCTGTAATAATGATTTGTTGTCAACGAACCTGCGATTTTTGCTATTCAAAAATTGGACACCGCAACTTCGTTTCAATAGGTTTACGTCGATCGAACGTTCTCTTTAATTCACGATCGTTAAGTTTCTGAATCCCCGACAGTCTTCGCCGGATCATCCTGTACTTAACTATAGAATTAATACCATAAGCCTGCCCTAATTTCCATGTTCGATACCTACCGTTCTCATAGACTAGCTCTCTATCTCTCTTTTCTCGGCTAAATCAACTCGAATATCGTCATCGTAGTAATAGCAATTAGCTCACGAATCAAACGCGTAGCTCCACGGAGATCTAGCGTAATCAGATTGCTTTAGATGTTTACTTACCTAGTGTAAATTGTAGAATATTTATTCCAAACCTTATTATTAGCAATGCCAAGGCATTTAACTGAAAAGGAAAACCAGAAGGTTAGTGTTGACTCTAAACGGTCCCCTTTATTTCATACAGTTTACCATTTTATCGTTCTCCACCTTCTTTTTCTTTAACATGCATTCTGGGTATATGCGTGCTTCTTATATATGATGTTGCCGAGTAATTAACACCAGTAATACCCTCAGTCCCGATTTAGCTGATCGGTGTCCATCAATTGTAAATATTTCGCCCCGTTGTCGAACGCATTCAACACACAACAAATACAGTGGGTGTACAAAGTGTTCGTACACCTTTTAAAATAGAATAACTTTTTTATAATTCTACCAAACAACCTGATTTTTTTGTCGCCAATTAGTAACATTGGTTTACTAAATGATCTGCAAGAAAGATTTTCCAAAAATTACAATTTACAATAACAAATCCTGGTTACTTATTAACGCAATTAAATTGCCAATCACCAAGGTGGTCTCAGATTTTCTCTAAAACTTACCGTTGAAAAGCTACAGCTGTTAATTCACTAGGTTGCTGCAAAAATAAAAAAAGCATTTCTTTCAATTTTTTTATTACCCTAGACCTACAAAACACAAATTTTAAAGTTTCATTACAGGCCCAAATACAAAGTTTAAAAAAATGCATTTTTTATTTTTGCACGTAACCTTGTAAATAATAATTTTTTGGAAAATCTCTTTTGCAGATCATTTAGTAAACCAATGCTTCTAAGTAATCCTAAAAAATCAGGTACTTTGGTACAATTATAAAAAAGTTATTCCACTTTAAAAAGTGTACGAACACATTGTACGCTCACTGTAACCACAAACACACGCATATACGTCACAACAAGTGATTGTCGCATGAACCCCTTGCCAGCCACAATGTTCCAGACGATCTATCGTATACGAAGTCTCATTGAAGAAAATCACGAGCTAGACTTTGTTTATTAAATAGACGTACAATATATTTGTTGATTGTAAATTTCCCGCGTCGTCTATCCCACATCCCCTATCCTGCTATTAGAGTACGAACACACGAGAATCTTCTAGTGTCGTGTTTCATTTGCGCTCGATATGACTCGCTTCAAGATAGATCTGTCTATTACACTGTCCAACACCAAAAATGTTTCCATATAACTGTTGGGTGGATGACGATGGGTGGATAGACGATGATCTGTGTGCACGCCGCCATGCGAGTATTTTAGCGTTTCGATTATTACCATGATTACTCTCTCGGCGCGGCTTGACCAACACCGTTCGATCCACACACGATTCAAGATCTTCGGCCACCACCCCATACTTGACGATACAGCACACTAATTGCACCATCGAGCTCCGTTCGACAATCGGACTCTCGAAACCGCGCGCTTGGACGTACTTTTTTGCGTTGCTTACCATTGTTTCTTTACGTTTGATCTTCTGCTGTTTGATCTCCTAGAAAGACTTCGCTCTTTTGCACTGACACTATATAACAGTTAGATATATGTGTGCGCGCGCCTCCGAGGTCTGTACGATTGGTATGCTGCGATTAAGAAAGTGCCGAACGCGTCTCAGCTGAAAAGCACACCGATTAACTTCGAAAATCATTGAATCGAATAGTCGAAGATGTAGACAACGTTTCAAGAACTTTTGCACATCCGAAAACTACAGACGTTCAATCTTTCTTTCAACATTGGGTGCTCGACCGATGCTTCAGGAACGCCTATGAGACTGCTTCAATCAAATATTTCAATTATTTTTCTTAAACGGGTAGACTTCTTTAAAAAAAGTTTTTTGAATATTCCATTGTCATCCAGTTCTGAGCTGTTTCATGTTGGCAGCCAGCTGCGAACTTTGTAGAATGAATATGAATATCTCGGTGCATCATTAAACCGGTAGTCATCATCCGTGCTGAATCGCTCGGGCGTAAAGGTGTCGAGCACCCATCGCGAAGAGGAAAGAGAAGATGTAAAAAGGGACAAATCTATATATACATATACAGGGTGTCCAGAATCAGGGCCCGCTCTAGCGGTTACGACGCCCCAGAAAAAGACAAATTGCCGCCCCTTGCTTGCATTGCCACAAGAGGGCAACATGTTGAACAACATGTACATTAAATAAATGAAAACGTAAATAAATAAGTACAAAAATGAAAACTTGTTCTGTTTCTTTTTTTTTTGCGGTGTTCTCCAAAACGAATCTAAAACGAGCAAATATCTGAAAGACTATTTGTCTCAGTTTTTCGGTCCCCTGTACGCTCCTGAAGTTTTGCCATTTAAATTCGGGACACCCTGCATAAAAAAGAAAAAAATGATTGATCGAACCTGTGCGCCGACACCACCACACAATTATTATCAAATTTCTACGATCGAAAAATTGAATTTATACCCCGTATAAAGATAGAAATAGGGAGAATCGTTAAAAAGCAACGTGCGATCGATGTTTCGCCGGTTCAGCTGACTTAGTGCCTCGTGGTCGGCGAATTGAAGCCGGCCCGAAACGAGCGAAAGGGTTTCGAGCGATTGGTCGCCGTGTGTGGGTGGGTCGACGAGGTAGTTCTTTCTCGGCTGCCTCGCAGACGTCTTACGTAGGTGTGCTGACTATATTTGCATCGTCATAGATCGTACGGGCCGCGGCTAACGGAACGTATCGATCCACTTGGACTCATTTCTCTGTCTCGCTCGCAGTCAGCTACGTAGAAGCGAGCAGAACCAGCCGAGCACAGAGGAGATCGAGAATCGGAACGAGAACACGACGACCACGGTCTCCGTGGTCAGAAGCCCGACGTCGACTGACTACACCGTCGAGGACACCGAGGATTTCCGTGTCGCCGAGGACACCACCACGTGGTCCTCGCTGGCCATCACACGCGACAACAACGTCGCGATCGATACCGCCAACAACGACGCCGGCAACTTGAACAACAACCTATCGGTGCCGAGGATCCGCAGGAACAGTTCCGTCGAGAGCCTCGCGGACTACGAAGGTAATAGCCACGATTTTTCAAAAAAAGTGTCTCGTTCCTCTTGCAACGTTTCTTGCGTTACCTGATAAAACAGACACAGGTACAGGCGATAGGTGTAATTCCGCGGCAGAGACGCGGACTGGTTCCGGAAAAGGAAAAGAAGGAATGACCCTCTCCACGCGTGTCTCGGTATTTATATATTTTCTTCGGAAAAGGTAACGCCTTTTAAGAAAGGCGTGGAGTGGAGTTTGTTCTTCTGCAAGCCTCTGAGTGGGGTTTGTTTAAGTCGGAAACAAACCCTCCGTTTGGTGGAGGAATGGGACGCAGTCGAGAAGTGCCGTAAATGAGAGAGGAGGAAGGAGGAAGACGGGACATTTCCACTTCGTTCCTGTTTCTTGCAACCTGTGGAGGCAATTTTTATTTCCTATAAAAATCCATTATTTAATGAACATGATTAGAACTACACAGATTTTGCGTGTTCGTAAAAATGACGGATCGTCTGGACAAAAGTGAGAGTCGTGATGGACTTACTCGGTATCGCGACGAGATGAGTAACAGGCCCGGTATAGATTAGGTTCGCCGAACTATGAGGAAATCGGAACGACGCGCGTGTTTTAATGAAACGGTTCAATCATGAAATCCCTGGGGCCCTCGACAGCGAAGCTAGTATGCCAGCTGCGATGAGTCAGTGTCGCGTCGTCGTGGTCGCGATCCCTGATTATTCAGTATTCCGGCAATGTGTGCAACGAGCATGAAATTCCGCAGGGCGTAACTCCTCTCACGAAGACTCGTCCCACGAGTTGACACCGTCCGAGTGGTCCGACTGGTCCGAGGAAGGAAATCTGCCCGCAGGTTGCCGCGGTATCGTCAACCCGAACTATCCCGGCTTTCAACACCTGGGGCCTTCTCTTCTGTCGGACACGGACCTGACCGAGGACGAAGACGAGCACGAGAGCAATCCCGATTACGCCAGACTGAACGAGATCAACGCCAGGCGCGTCGAGAACGAAGAGTACATCAACAACATCGAGGACAGTATCAACCACCTCAACGGACAGAAGAACCAGAGGAAGATATTCTACGAAAAGCCCAAATTCAACATACGGGTGAGCAAACTTCGCTGCAACGACCGGGCAAATTGTCTCTTCGGTAAAATTGCACTTATTGAAGTTCTAAATGTTCTTGTGCGTTGATTGTTTGAAGCAATTTCTAATATCAAACCTTACCAGGTTGTTTCACGGAGGTCTAGAAACAGTTCGAGGAACATCATTCACAGCGTTGCTACATAAAGCTTCGTGCAGACCTGAACATTTCGCAACGAACGGAACAGGTTTGTGCTGTACCCATAACAGATGCAAACGCGTTCGTGGTCGAAACTAGAGTTCAATATCGAGTTTGTTCAAAATCAGCGAAATGTTTCAGGTCTGTAAGAAGCATATTACTTTAGGCTCAATAATGCTACACAACCTTTTCGAAACGCTCTACTGCCAAAATTCAAACGTATCGTTAAAGCGGCATTCAAAGCTACAAATATGACGTCTAGAGGTAGCGGCAGAATCATGGATTCCGTAAAATGAGCAGCCCTATCAGAAGGGTAGCGAAACCAGCAATCAACGGAAGGGAAGCTCGATTTCCATTCAACGTTGTGGCGTTTCAATTAGGCAGCCGCAAAGGCCCGCGAGATTCTAAACATCATTGGCACCGGCTCTATTTGCAGATCGTGACATCTTTGTACGAGTCGGTGGTGCCGCCTGCGGTGAAGTGCAACAACTACGTGATATTCCCGCCGGAATCAGAGGTACCGGATCTGACCGTGCTGGAACCGGAAGAGACTGTTGCAGACACGGTCGTTGAGACCCCCGCGGATCAGTTGTCGGACGTGATTTTGGAAGAGAAACAGGAACGGGAGATCCCGGTCGAGGTCGAGATCGTAGAGCTGACGACCAGCGTCAAGGAGACGCTGCAGTTTCCAGAAATCGAGGAGATACCGGACTCAGGGAAAACCAGCGAGGCCGGCGAGGTGGGTCTCGATATCTTTCTCTCGCTAATTGCTGGTTGATCAATCAGTTGATGCGTCCCATTCAGTGGGGACAGTCTTTCAACACTTTGCCGTATTTTATTTATCGCTTTCCACGTGTAGAAAATGATTCAACCGTTCTCACGAAGAATATTTTTTATCACTCATGTGAGGTAGACGAACGCAAACTTCAAACTAAGTTTATCTAGTTAATTGCTGAGTTGATTAATCAGTTGATGCGTTCAATTCAGTGGGGACAATCTTTCAACACTTTGTCGTATTTTATTCACCGCCTTCCGCATGTAGAAAATGATTCAACCGTTTTCACGAAGAATATTTTCTATCAGTCATGTGATATGACGAACGCAAACTTCAAAGTTTATTAGTTTGAGAAATGCCTGATAGACACTTTAAAAAACACAGGAACGGTATTAAAATGGGTGACCACGATGTAACAGAACGCAATAACAAAATTAATAGAATCCTCTCGGGAAACTGGACCACATCCGCTATACTTTATTTCGAGCACTACAGCATTGTTTAGTAGAAAACATTTTTGAAAGTATTTCAGAGATACACCACGATTTTCGAGCACAGAAAACATATTACGAGCAGATCGGTTGAACGCGTTCTGCAGCGTTTACTGTACGGTCGACGTTTTAAAACAGCGCAGCATTAAACTGTTTTCACGTCGTAGTTATGCGGCTCCGCTAATCAGAAATTTCCTGAGGCCTTAACCACGGTCTTGCTTCCACTTGGTAACTGAATGCCAGATGGTAGTACTATGATTCTTCCCCCGCTGCCAAAGTGATGTCAATGTCTGTTTCCAGCAGAGGGGGAACAAGACGGTGACGCTAGGAAAAATAGCTTCAGTATACTTGTTGGATATACGTTGGTAAATGTGTCATGTCTAAAGTATTTTAAATGAAAAATTTCACAAAAACTCAAACGGATAGACTTTTTGAAAAAATGTTTTTGAATATTGCATTGTCATCCAGTTATGAGCTGTTTCCAATTTCAAGTCTCCAGCTCATCGGTAAGCCAGTTTAAAATCAATTGCAACATTTGTACTAAACAAACAGTCAAATAAGAAAGCGAGCTAATAAAAACGTGGTAAAAATCAGGTCGTTTGGTACAAATATAAAAAAGTTATTCCTTTTTAAGAAATGTAGGAACACTTTGTAGACCCACTGTAGTTGTCTGGGACTAGTCCCAAAAATATACTTGAATCCAGAAGTTCAAGTTAAATCGGGAAGTAAGAGAAAAAGGGATTCGGAGGGAGTGTTTACGGCTTGCCAGTCGAACAGCGAATGGAAATACGAGCTAAAACGTCGACTGTCTGTTTCAGCCGGAGGACATCGTGGTGGAGCACATCGATTTGATACGCGAGGCAAAGGAGTTGCCTCACCAGGCTCGATCCAAAATAGGCAACCGTCAAAACGTGACGTCGAACGGCTCGGCCGAGGACGACTCGGAGAGTAACTCGGACACCGACAGCTATCCGGAGGAGCAGCCCACCTACACGAAGCTCGAAGAAATCGATCTGCTCTCGAGCATCGGCCGAGATATCGGTGTCGATCTCGAGAAGTACGTGCAACCGGTGCCGGACGTTGTCGCGATGGAGACCATGGATCACATTCACAGCTGTTCGCGATCTTCATCCGCCATGACCATGAGGAAGGACACTATCGAGGACTCCAACAAACTGTTCGATCGCGATTTTCCGGAGGCGTCCAGCGTCGACGCCAGGAAAAAGGAGAAGATGGCCAGGAACCAGGCGAAGAGGAGGCAACAGCAACAACAGCAGCAACAACAGCAACAAATCAGAGTGACCAACACGCAAAGACGGCCGGACAAGAGGCGGGCTGACGTAGATATTGGACCAGGTATGTTCTCTTCAGAAAATCGTGAATAGCTTCGTTTTTTCCGAAATATTATGAGCAACCAGACTGGGTCTGTTCAAAGTAGGGATTGACGTGGGATTTATTTCACTTAGGGATTTAGTTCTTCGATCTAATATATGTACATTTAACAAAGAAACAAATTTTACTTAATGAGATAATCATTTTGAATCGTATTAGTCAGAATTTAGGCTGAAAACGGAAGTTTCTGCTCTCGGGCCGTTCTGCGCCTGCGGAAACGCGATTGCGTCTAATTCGCGATTGCTTAACAGAAGTGAAATTTCACGGCGCGAGAGCATAGCAAACAATAAACCGCATGTGAGCTCCAAGGGTCACGCAGCTCGGTTACGGCGACGTTAGGGGGGATAGAGCACGAATAATCTTAGTCGAAGCTGGTTTACCATTTTCAACATTTGTCGCGCAGGAAGCCCGCACGATTAGCGTAATCTTTAGGACAATAAAAGCACCTTCGCGTATCGCCTGTGCGTGACACGTTTTCTTTCACCATTGCGTCGTTCCTCGTCCCGCGTCGACGCGGTTTCTTTCTCGACTTCACTCTCATACTCGCTGTCGCTCTTCACATTCCACGGTTAGTGCATCCATCGAATGATCTCGTCACTTTTATCTCGTAAATTAACGAAAACGTCGCATGGACTGGTATTTCACCGATCTAGCTGGACAAAATTTTTTTATTTCTTAAAACTGATTAAATGTTAGATATTTGTCGATCGTAGATGTTTAATTAAAAATTTTGTTACGCGTGTAAAATAAACTCGCTTTGACACTATTGGGCTTTAAATACTAATAATTATGTAAAAAATATAAAAGTAAGAGCACGTTTTTAACAGCTAATAAGACGCGTGGTTAACAATTAATGAGTAACAATTTACCTATGAAAATAAAGGTTATTACCTGCTATTTCAGAATCCATAGGTAAATATTGATCTTCGGTACACAACATAAAAATGTCATGAACTTTGAGAACGCTTCTTTCGCGATAAGAACAGTTTTACACTATCACTCGAAACGACGTCCGATTACTGACTGGCCATTGCAGTTATCGCGGGCGGTGAGGCCAATGAACAATGAAATTGGTTCGAGCGACTACATGGGTCTCCCAATAACATATTATTTTTTATAAATGATTAGACTATCTTAATTTAAAAAATCATCTCAACCCACTCGTGTTTGTACAACTTTCTCATATAATAGATGTTTCCTTAAGTCGATCGTAGATTGTTTTTAACTATGTTTCTCATATAATATTAAGAATGCATGGTTAAGGTATTTCATTGATAATTACAAGTTTATATGCACACGAGGTGGTGTAGGTGGGATGTATCGATTTGATGGTTCTAGGTTTAATTGTGCGACTATTTTTCCTGTTAAAGGTGTCTTCGAAGTGTACAACATCGAAACAGCGATGCCGAAGATCGATTTGGACGCGATCGAATCTCACCTGAGAGCCGCACGCGAGGAGGAACGACGGGTAAGTGGAAATTATTTATATCCGATTGTATATCATCGTGTATCAAAGTGTGTCCCCTGAAATTTTCATCGGAGAAATCCGCGAACATCGAATTCCGTAGCGTGACAAAAGAAAGCCGATAATCCTCGAAAGCAAAGCTTCGAATTGTAGAAATTCGCTTCTTCGTTTTCTCGGCGAGAACGTGGTGTCGACCTTTCACTATGGCTACGCGTGTGTAAATCGTGTCTGTTTTATTTGCATGAATGTGTGCAATATTCGCATGCTAATGCGGATATTTAAGGACGCGCTTTGTGGGCTCGACGCATGCACAATTGCGAAACGACATTCATCTAAGATATTAGCACGAATACAACTCGGAGATTAGGGTCAACAATAGAGTTATCGGTAGACGCAGATTTTATGCGAAAGCGAGTAGATGTAATTTAAAACTAAAATAAAATAAAATATATAATATATATATTATAATATATAATATGTATATTATATTATAAAATACTGATATGTCATTTTCAATCTATTGAACATATTAACACTAAGTCTACCGATAGTCTTAAGTGAATGACGTGTGTAGTATCATGAAAATAGCAAGAATAGTAAGAATAAATACAGGTAGTAAACGAGAATCGAGCGAACTATGGCACATTGGTCACCGCGTGAATTGCAATTGACTTGGCCGTAAGTTTTCCGAGAAGATCTAGCAGTTTTAATTTTCGAATGGCCAAGTGGATAAACGCGTAATCGACGTATGAATCACTCCGACTGGACTGATTAACGTTACGCAAATGACCGTCTCGCGAGAACGAATGTGTGAAAACGAGACCCGAGTGCTCGTCGGTGAAAAGCATCGTAATTGGTGGAGTCCTCGCGATGCATGAAAGGAGAGACGGTAATTTCACGGCTCACCTGACCGACGTTTTTCACGGATAGAACAGCGCGATAACGCTGAATGAATGCTCACGTGACGTGATTGAATCGCTTTCGTTGAGGGGTCAGATATACGTATACAGGGACTCGTAATCATACGTGCTGCGTGCCTGATAAACTCTGACTCAATCCGTCTAAATAAAGAGCCAAAGGATGCGGTCGGTGTGCTGAAGATAAGAGCAGGCGACATCGAATTCTACTGAAACGTGAAATTTGATGGCAACGCGAGGCTTCAACTGCTTGTGCTCGACACAAACGAAAATTCTGAGAGATCGAGTGCTCCTTCGCTTTTCTTATCATTTTTGAATCGTATAAATGCAGTGGGTGTACAGAATGTTCGTACAACTTTTAAAATAGAATCACTTTTTTACAATTGTACCTAAATTTACTCTTGAAAATGATCCACATCAAGATCGAAACGATGAGATTTTGAATTAATTGACTAAATTGCTAGTGTTTGTATCACTGATCGAACCTGTGCGCTGATACCATCGCGCGATTATGAATAGAAGAAAGACTATTACAAACTTAGGCTCGTCTAAAACAAATTCAACGGTGGACAGAGCAATTCCATTGAACTTGGCTCATCATCAATGGAGTTCCGATTCAACGACGGTGCTCTTTCGCGAACCGCAAACGCACAAAGCACCGCAGGCCGCTTATTATCGCTGGACTCTCGAGGAGCGAGTACGTTTCGCGCGACTTTCTTCGAAATTCAATTAACCCAATTACTCCGACGAAGTCTAGTCGAACTGGTAGTCCCGCGTCAATTATGGTTACGCAAACTTTCGAGTAACGAATCCCGCAGAACGCTCGTTTAAATGGACCTTCGCCAGATAAAGTGGAAGGAAAAGAGGGCAGCTGAAATCCCAGCTCGCTTCTCCGGGAAAATCTGTTCTGCTCCGCTCTGCTTCATTCCGCTCCGGGATCGCGCCGCGCCGCAGGCGTAGAAGAGGAAAGCCACTCCACGTTAATTCCCAACATGTTTCGCGCGAGTATTTTCTGGATTATTGACGCAGAAAATAAGGTCGACGAGGTTTACGACCCCCTTTCGGGGTCCCGATAGCGAGAGTCTCATTAAATGCACAGACGATCTATATTCGCCGGTGCAGCGGCCATTGTATGGAAATAGGGGAACAGGAAACGGATGTCGGCACAGAACCGATCTATGCAACCGGCAAACGCGATATGTGACACATCGAGAACGCATACGATCGCTGAATTTTCGATTTCGAAAGTTCTTCGAATACTAAAAAATGAAGTATCAATACTACTATGAAGTACCACTAAAATGAAGTACGAGTAGGGTTTTAAAATAGAAGCTTCAAAGGTACGGTTAAACAGTTATTTTTCGATGCTTTTTATCCAAATTGATGAGTTAACATTTGTATCTTAGCTTTTTCGGTTGTGTTTCACATTCAAAGAATAAAAGTCTCGGGAAAACTGTCAAATTGACACGAGGGACGGACGAGGGTTAAGTAATTGTTTGAAATTAATGCAGCTTGTGTTTAAGTGAGTCATTACATTTCAATAACGATTACTCGTGTAACGGGAGAAAGATTGATATTATAGTAGTCGGTACGAAAACACGAGAATATTATCTACACACCAGTTTGTTACAGACGTCTGTTAGTGTAGCATCCCGCGATAACGTATCACTGCACCTTAAAAGTCGAGGCAGCCGTAGGTCAAAAGATTTGCATGAGCAGCCAAGTGGAACACGTTGCGTACGACTCACAAAAGATACACCATCTTTGCATACACATCCAGTTCAGCGAAGTTTCTGCGTAGAATTGCGAACGGAAGGAACCCATCCTGATCAGAGGATCGTCGAGAGACTGGCAGTTTCTTTGGAAATCAAACGTAAGAGACACGAACCAGAAATACTACAAAATTCGTAAAATCGTGTAAAAAGTTCTTCCGATCGCGTTATACTTAAAAACGGAATTCTTCTCAATGAGTAGAAGGAGTTGATGTAAAAACAAACTTGAACAACAATTTTCTTTGTTACAAACAATTTTGCGGCAAGTTTCTCTTAGAAATGTCCACCGACCAGTGGTGTAGATTCACCATTAAGTTGGATGACCATTACTTTTTATATACCCTGTACATTTCTCAGGAACTATTTGAAGAACCTCAAAATTGAAATTAGAAAGATTATTCGAAACTCGAGCCGACGTTACGTAGGAACGGGATTGTGTAGATCGGCGGCAGCCCGAAAAAACGTTCCCATTCCGAAAACCGATTGCACGCAGGCGTTCGCATCAAATGGAGGCAGCGACCACTTTCACCGAGGACTGAGAAAAGCTAACGCGAGTCCAGCCTCCGTAGACGGTTAATAGCACCAGCTCCACCACCTCTTTCGAGGCAAGCAAACCTAACCGGAAGATCGGTTCGCCGCTCACTTGACTCGCTTTACGCCAGTCTCGTGTTGTTCTCGTTTCGCGCTGGTCCCATGGCAAAACCGCGAGTAATCCCGTGGTTACAGTGCACCGTGCGGTGAACAGGAATCCTGATCGCACCTAACCGACAGCGAGTCCTGTGGAGAAGTGAATACTTCGAGGTGTTTAATCGTTCAATCACGCGAAACACTTCTGTCCCAGGAACAATCCTCCGCGAGAGTCCCACTTTCAACTGGCAATCGGACTCGGGTTTCACTCGAATCGCTTCGGGAGTTCGATGATCTCAGGCTTTCAAACTGAATCTGTCATAAACGATGATTCGCTGCTACTAACAACCGTTGTACACATTGATATTCGTCGCGTGATAAGCTCGGTTCTTCGAAAGATCGCGACGGACTTCAATTTCGTCGCTTGGCTCGATATTGTTTTTAGTCTCCGTGTACGATAAGCTTGGCAGCCAAGCAATACAGTTTAATAAATAACTAGATCGATGGCCGAGCCACGATTAGTAGCTCGAAATTAAATTGTGCTTCCAGTTCGTCGCAACTGCGACGCATCGCAACAACGACTGCGCGTGGATCGCACTAATTGGAAAGCTGATCAATGAACGACGTCGATTTACTCGATAGGATAATTTATAAGAATAGCTCGCGAGGATTCCTATTGTGGGATCGGAGTAATTCCCTTGTCGGTGGAACAGGCAAAATAATTCAACTGGCGGACATTGAATAAGTGAAACGATAGTTACAGAACGAATTTGTTTCTTTGCGAAGTTGGGTAATTAAAGATCGATCCGAGACCCCTTCTTTATTTAGAATATCAGAAATTGCCAGTACATGCATAGTTAATTCTGTAAAGATTGTTTAAAGTATTTTCAAGCGCATCTTAAATGACACAGAATTTGTGAGAACATCGTTCACAGTGCAAAGGATTATTATAAACGCAACTATAATTTCTTTTTAATTTATTAATTAATTAATTTTAATTTACATGCATATTTAATTCGGCAAAAATTGTTGGGAACATCGTTCACAGTGTAAAGGATTATTATAAACGCGACTATAATTTCTTTTTAATTTTACCAACGTATAACGAAGAATATAAAATGATGAACGAACCAACAGGATCGTGTTCGTGACAAGATGAATGGGCGAACTGAGTGACACGGAAGCAAAGTCGCGCAAGGAAACGATAAGAACGTTCTGTCTCGAAGAGATAATTCTTCGACACGACAGGAAACGAATGAAACGGAATTTACAGGTCGCTCGTAACTTCCATCCGGAAGTTCTGGTACGGTGTTACGCGGCAAATAAGAAGAAAGTGGATCGTCGCCTTGCTTATTACAGAACATTCGGCGAAGAGGGAATCGTTGAACAATCTCGGCGACATGTCGAAATCTTCGAACAACTTTCTTTCTACTGTAGCACGAGGAAAGGAAGATGCAGTGTGTGACGTTGTGTAGTAAAACACGAATGCTTTGAAAGCTTTCTCTTGGAAGAATATTAATAGAAAACTGTGCTAACTTTCGTGATTGAAATTGTCCATATAGACATATAGTGAAAGAACTGAGTGTGGAGAGTTGAAAAAGGAATTAATGATAAATAGAAGGTGCGATTAGTGACTCTGGAAACATGGGGAGCAGCAGTAAGACGAAGAGACACTATAAAAAGGACTCCCGATTTGTGAAAGACCTCTACACTTTTACCTACGACGACTTCGATCTTGTAAGATTAACGATTTTGTCTTGAACTGACGAATGGCGATAGAGTATTTATTTTCGACTGATTTCGGTTTATGCATTGGGCTGGAACGAAAGTTCGTAGTGTCTTTAAATTAAAAATCTCTTCTACTACTTTTCGCCCTTTTTAGTTGGCTTATATTAATACCTTAATTTTATCTTTGAATTTTTATTTAAAAACAAAATATATCAATCGTCGTATATTGTTCAAAAATAATTGTACAAGAATTTCTCCTGTGTTTGATTGATAATTAAAATTCAATCCTAGATCACTTTACAATTCAATCGAATGATTCCGTAGCAACTAGTCGAGTTTTCACCCAGCGAATGTATGAAGGTTAATTGCAGACATAAATGAAAAGCAGTATTTGAAAGTAGTTTATGGGATTCGCGTCAATATATGAAACAACGATGAACTTAGGCTATAAAGTCTCTTATTAGGAAAATGGTGAGTAAACCTCGGACGCAACTCTCTCACTGCAGTTTTAAAGTTTCACTCTTTCCTCGTTAGCTATAATTAGCCACTATGATCAACTGCTACAGAATTTTGTCTGAACTACAAGTCCACTGCAATTTATTTCTAATTGCCTGTCTTCTCTGTTGCGGAGCAAGCCGACGGAATCCGAGCAATTCTCCTTATTAGGAATTATTATCAACAACGATAGCTGTTCCGAGAAGCTCAATTCGATATGTGCAAATAGTTAATTAGTGGAAAACAAATAGGAAAATGTCAAGCAATTAATTTTAATAAATAAGATATTTTCCCTTTTGTTCGATCGTTTGCCAAAATGAATAAATAAGAAAATATTTTATTTAAAGTTCATCGCTTGAATAAAGACATTCGGTTTTATTTCACCTTAAAGTACCGAAATTATTTTCTTGCCAACACAATACAAGTGTGATAACCTCTGTGACAGATAGTTTATTTTCCACGAACGTAATACTAGTAAATAATAAAGGTCGGATGAAATCTAGTATTGCTTACTCTTGTGCAAGGGTAATATTGAGCAGCCTTCAAAGCTGTGAACAAAGAATGAAAAACATGTTTACGCGATATACCATCGACAACGAACGCTTTGTTTCACTGACCCTGTCCGAAAAATTATTTCCTGCACTTGCTCCACGGAACGCTAACTCCGATATCGTATATAAAGGGGAAAGTAGGTCGTGACTGTTTAGACGCTAAAAGAAAAACTAATTTTGACATTCACGAGCGTGTTAATAATAGCAACAACGAATGGAAAGTTGCGAAAGATTACTGCGACTTGACATAAATCAAGATCCACTTAACATTGCTGAGATATTGCTCACTCACTTTGGAACGTCATTTAACTGTGTGTTCATTAAAAAATTTTTTGTGATTTTTCAGTAGTCACCGTAATTCTTGTAGAATCATTGTGAATTTCAAATAATATTTTCATGTTTTTATTGGGAACAATTACGATAAAATTGTTCTTCATCTTCAAAAAATCATAATTGTTGGAATTTCAAATACAATTTTCACGATATTTTTATTAGGAAGAATTATAATAAAATTGTTGTAGTGCGTCAAAATGATTCGAACTGATTTATTCCCGTTGAACTCTCAGGGTGAAACCAGGCCAGCTGGACATTGATTTTTAAAAAAGAATTCTGTTCACGGCAGACTCTTGCTAGGTTCCAAGTGCTTTTAAAACTGAACTTAACCTTCGCGGTTCAATGACTCATTTCCGCTCAACTAGGTGAACCAACTGGGAATTCATCGACAAAGATACATAACGTTAAACATTCAAACTTGAACAAATATAGAACTTCAAAATTGATGAACAACGCACTCTGAAACAACTGAAAGGAAAATATACAGAAAGTTTCTACGAGTAAAGTAAAATCATTTGAATTCCAATATAACGTTATCACGTAAATTACAATAAATTAATATTTATTGCAGTGTGCGCAAATTAATTAATCCATTGAATAAATTGCTGCAGGAGCATATTAATGCCTTTGATCATTGACAAAGCAGGAAATCGCGTGGTAGAATCAATTGGCGACAAATATCGACAAATTGAGGATATCGTTGCGAATGTGTAATTTAATTATATTAATACTAATATATATCGGTTTATATTGTTCATCCGTTTTATTATTTACAATTCCTGATTCCGCGTTTGAGTTCATGGAGGATCTTTTACCTCGGAATTGAATCGACCTCCGGTCTCCCTAATTAGTATCGCTAGGCTAATTAATTTCTTCACGAAACGACGAAGCCGAGGGAAAATTCGTGTATCGAGTTTCGTCGAGAACGACTTTGTGCTCGTGTCGCAGTTGAGAATGAGTATCCTTATGGCCATTCGTACAGTCGTCAGTCGCTATTGTCAATGCTATATAATGGACCGTATCGATTACCGAGCTGGCTTTCATTTCTGGGGCATCAGGATGACGATAAAGAGCCAGCCAAGGAACAGCCAAAGTCAGAAGAGATGGCGATCGAACCGTTCCAGAAATCCGACGAAATGAAGGAGCCTGAAAGGGAAGATCTTGTCATGCGATTCGATAGAGTCGTCCGAGGAGATCCAGCCGAAGCTTCTCAGGTGTGACTTCTCGGGCAACCATACTGCGACGCCCCATAAGAAATTTTCCAAATACCATTCGATTTTTAAATCTGGAGGCTGTTAAATCGAGAGGCTGCGAAACTAAATTAAATACTAAAAATAGCATAAATTCTCCATGCAACCTTGTAAATTGTAATTTTTGGAAAATCTTTTTCGCAGATCATTTCAAAAACCTTCTAACTAATTATAAAAAAAATCAGGTCGTTTGGTACAATTATAAAAAAGTTATTCCATTTTAAAAAGCGTACGAACACTTTGTACACCCACTGTATATAAAAATTCATGGTCTGCAACTCACACAAGTTACTGCGTAATGAATACCTTCACAGTAACTAGTAGACCATTTTCCATTAATTTTTTTACCACACTGAAGAGTACATCAAATCATAAAACAACGCACACGAATATCGATAGTAAATAGCTAGGATAAAGTACAGCAGATTCGACTAATTTCGTAAGGAGTACTTTTAAAGAAAGTAAAACGAACCACTTTTCCATTTGTTCCGAAGTAAAGGGGTGAGAGCGAGAGGGCAGGGGTAAATTTTTCGTTCCGCTAGATTGAAGCGGGATCCATTAATGAGACCAGCGCGGAGTGATTCGCAGCGCATTACGCAGCTGCTGGAGGAGAAACGTTGTGAATCTCATTAATGGTATCGCCAGCACGAGCGAATGGGATTGCGATACGGTGAACAGTGGCCAAGGGACCCGAGGGATTGAGACGGGGGTGTACACCACCCCACGAGAGTAACGGGTAGTCGCACTCTTCAGATTTCTGTGTCTCTGTTCGCAGCGACGGAACGATCGTGAAGAGATCCGAAGGAGGCTGGCGATGGGTCCAGATGCTGAAGACTTGCGCGCTGAACGCGGAAGAAAGCCGAGCCTCCAGTCGCGACTTCAAAGCGGTCGGTATCACTTCCACCCCTAACACCCGGGATCCCACGAACACGTTTCCTTCCTCCGTTTCGACAATCTAATAATCCGTCGCGTGATCGAAAAGTTGTTCAACCCTCATCCCCCACTCGTAACAATTTCACACGTTCTTTAATCGAACTGTTAGAACCGCAGCGTGGAAATACATTTACTTTTTGTGGGAATGTTTAGCGTTACTTACAAGTTTGTCAACAATCTAATAATCCGTCGCGCGATCGGAAAGTTGTTTAACCCCCATTTGCCACTCTTGTCTACTTTTTGAAATTGAATTTTTTGATCAAATTATTAGAGCAAGGGTGTTAAAGTGTCAGTGCGACAAATATACTGTCGACAAGGGTTCTGCTGAATGTGAACTTGAAATTCTTAAATGTGAGTATTTTATAAAGAAAAATACGGTGTGACTAGGATTGTATTTGAAACTTGACTGTTTTTATGGAAACTCGTCTGTTTGTGCAAGCGAGTTTAAGAATTTATTATTTGTACTCGAATGCAATTTTCAAGAATACGCAGCAGATGACAAGTTTGTGTTCGTATCGTATTGATTTTTTACCATTGTGCTATTTTGGCACAGTGGAATTTAGTTGGGAAAATGAGGGGTAGATGAGGATTGATTAGAGGAAACCACGTGTGTATGTGTTGACGGCGTTGCATAATTAATCCACATCGTGAGACGTGACAGTCTGAAAGGGTCCTTATCCTCGACAGTGATTTACGCTTGGAGAACTTCTGTACAATTTTATAGATAAATGACGAAAACTTTTTTGAACACTTGTTTCGTAAAAAGAATTCTATACAATTTAATTAGTACCTAATGCAGTGGTTCTTAACTGGTGTTCCGCGAAATATATCAAATATATTTCCTAAAATATATTTATTTCCACGCGGGATCTTTTTGGTATTTCGCAAACGTTTCATATAATCAGAAGCGTTCCGTGACTTCAAAGAAATTAAGAACCACTGACCCAACAGCTGAAAGAAAATTTCAATTTGCCTCTTTAATATCCATATTTACGTAGAAACTCGTACACAATATAACATCAATGATCCCCTAAAATTGCACAACAGTTCGCAAGAGAATATTCGATGACCGCGCCAAAGTTCTGTACAATCCCCTACATAAATCTTGTAACTATAAATTAATTTGATACAGTAGTCTCTAAATAGTGAGCATTCGAGAAGGATTTTATATCTTCGGAAGAACACAGAAAATTGTTAAAGGAATTATAATGAATGGTCACCCGGATGATTGCCAATATAAGGGTTAATTAAAATGCAAAGTAGTTCTCTCATGGAGGATTAATTGTCATATTCGTTTCTCTTCAGGAATGAATCTTCAGATCTGCTTCATGAACGAAACAGCCTCGGACACGGAGTCTCCGTGCTCGGAGAACGATGCCTCACCGGGATCCACGCCGATCTCGTTGAATTCGAAGCAGCAGCAGCAGAAACAGCCAATGAGACCTCAGGTACTCAGTCTTCCTCCTTTGAGGCTCGACATGGACTCGAATTCGGCTCCCATCGACGAGGCTGACTTCTTCGCCAGACAGGCCAGGTTACAAACCGAAGCTAGAATGGCTCTGGCACAGGCTAAGGAAATGGCGCACATGCAGATGGAAGTCGAGAGACAAAGGCTGAAACAGAGTCCCATCACGGAAATGGTGCGATCCAGCCTGGAAAAAGTGGGTAAACAAATATTGTAGAAGCCATATTTTTTAAATTGTCTATATAGGCCCCGATAAAAAAGTTGTAAAATGTCATTTTTGCAATTGTATTTTTTCTGCAATTCCGATCAATTGCAATTTTTAACAAAACTTTTTTCAAATCCTGCAGCAAACTAATTGTTTTAACTTCCCAAAAAAGTTCCAATCGTATAGTACAATATTTAAAAAGGAGCGAGTAATTTTGTGACACACAGTACGTGCCGATGGCCGTTACATTATAATTTCCCGTCGCTAGCAAAAATATACGTCACAGTCTCGTCTCTGTTTTTTTGAGGAGGATACCGTGAGCAAAAGAATAACATTTTCTTTATCGACCCGGTTTTATGCAGCTCACGTTGCCCTTTCGAATCGCACAATGAACATTTCGATTCAAGTTTACTCGAGGTAAAACAAATTTCCATTGTCGTTATCAGGTCGGCGTGCAGTTGGGCGAGGACAGACGCAGGTTGTCTCGAGTACTTCTGACGGAGTTGAATGTCGCGCAGCTGCAAGTAATAGCGAACGACTTGCACGCTAGGATCGCGGCTCTGAACGAGGCTTTAGTCGAGGGATTACTGAGACGAGACGACCTGCACATGGAGCAAGACTCGATGCTCGTCGACATCGAGGACCTCACCCGATATCTGTAAGTTCCGCTTCGACAAACGTAAACTATTTTCGCACACTCCTTTTTCCTTCTCTTTCTCTGTCTCTCACTTCCCTCTCCCTATTAGTACGAAGTAGGTCTTTCAACGCAATTAGGGATCCAGAAAAAAAGGGAGAACGTTCGTGAAAAGACGCATGGCCCATTTTCCTGAATGCAAAGTAGAACGAGAACTCTTAAGATAAAGTCGCCGTTTTTCCGTGGCCACACGGCTCCTCTGTTTTCTGTTCGAAATTCCGGAGACGCCGATTTTCTCGAGAATGCTATCGCAGAAACCATAACTTTCTTTAACCGTGATTGCTAAGCAATTTTAATAAAATACGTCGAAGAACAGTTTAAATATTGCACGTATCGAATAATCATCGAATGACGAAGTATATCGATTAAAATCAAGTTTCTTGCCTCCTGTTTGCATTATTCAAAGGAATTATAAACCGCTGTGAATTTGGACAAGTAGATTTCTGTAATTGTTCCGAAGTATAGTGCCAGGGAATAAAGGTCGATTTATACTCAAATATATCCGACGAAATATATTCGATCAGACAAATATTCTTCGATGCACTTCAAAATCTTCAAATCAAACTTCTTCGAAATGCATTGAAGAACATCTGTCTGATCGAATATATTCCGTCGGATATATTTGAGCATAAATGGACCTTAAAGGTCGATTTACTAGCCTGGTTTTGTATCCAGCTGTTTCCAACCGCACCACAACCCCGCTGGGAAATGCTGGATAGAAAATCAGGGTAGTAAAACGGTGCTGTCGTGACCGCCTAAGCGGAACCAATCTTAAAGGTCGATTCATACACGTCAGTACTGAACGTCGGTCAAAATAAACTTACCCAGGTTTAAGTGAAACAGTCCTCAGCCGAGAATGACTGTCCGAATGATCTTTCGAGGGTTTGCTCGTATGAGGACGAAAAACGTTCATAAACCCATAAACCCATGTTTTGGCCCAAAATCTAGTAATATCCTAGCGATGTCACGGTTGATATGCGCCTGGCAGTCCCTACATCGCCAAAAGACTAACAACTTTCGTGGAAATATGACGAACGTTGTATTGTCCGGCGTGTCGCGTTGATAAACAGCTTACGCTGCGTTCGAATGCACAGAGGCACCAAGCAGGAGGCGATGAAGAAGAAGCAGAACGCGAGGGAGCAGCAAATGGCGAACAGGAGCCACCAGCAGACGGTGACCTCGCAGACGAAGATGTCGTTGAAGCCGAAGCTGACGCACCGCAGCCTAGTCTCGTTGGTGAGGAAATAATGCGTGGCCACGAGACTGCGGGGTCTCGTCGGAATCTAAACGAGCAAGATCAGGGGAGCAGATCACCAAGAGGGAGGCGATAAATCGTAGAGGTTAGATCTCTTTGTGGACGGGGTTTAAGGATCCATGAAAAGCCGTGCCCCCGCCCCGTCCGAAATCGAAAATCGCGCCCGGAATGATCCGAAACGAACGAAAAAAAACAAAATCGAGTCGGCGTGTTCGAGCAGCACCACTTCCGGGCACGAGGGACGCGAACTTTCCAAAAGAAAACAATGGCACTTTCTTTTTCCACGTGGAGCGAACACAATCGTCTCTTTCGTTCCACTTGCCAGACGACGACGTGGCCTGGCGAACGAAGAATACGTAAACATGGGGAGCCCTTTTCCAGAGTTTCCAAAGTTTTTACAGCTTCGTCGTTATCAATTGAAAGTAGAATATACGTACGCGCATATATACATAACCGGACAAGTAGCAGCGAGCAAACCCCCTCACCCCTCACCCCCGATCGAGACGAGATCGTCTAGATCGTCTGTACAGGATGATCCTAGAATACTTGGTCGATCTTCGACGTACTGGTTAATCGTACCGACGCGCGAACCTGTCGGCAAACGTTTCAAACTCTTTTCTTTCGACGCAGGAACAATCGTTATAGGCTGAATCGATGGGTCCATCGGAAATCACAAAAATGGCCGAATTTTTGAAATTTGGACGGGACGACGTCTGTCAGGTCAACTAGTTGATAAAAAAATTAGGTCGTTTGGTACAAATTATAAAAAAGTTATACTTTTTTATTGGTACAAATTATAGAAAAGTTAGTATTCATCCCCGAAGGGTTAAAGGGATAAATAAAATACGATATTCGCACAGAATCAGCGAAGAATGCGTCAGATTCAAATGAGACTGAGGTAATGGTGAAAACCTGTGTGGAAAGTTACCGAGACGTTTTTTTGGAGAAACGTTTGCCGCGGAGATTCGCAGTTCGAGTATACGTATGAAAGAAATTTATTGCGTCCAAGGATTGTAAGAGCATTCTATATGTCCGATCTCCCTCCGCTCCGGTTATATCTCTTGTGGCCATGCATGCATGTGTTTCCCGAGTGTATCGCCTTTACATGATAGCGTTAAACGGTAGGCAGATCTCTTCTCTATGTTGTAAATAAGCGAACGCCGTGGTCCCATCAGCGAGCCTGATGCGCGGGGCTTTCTCCGTCGCCGACGAAACGGGTTCTTTGTTCTCCCTGGTCGAAGACGTTTCTCTCTCGACATATTCCAGTCGGAAGCGAATCGACGTAGCGGGCGATCAAGTGATTCGGATCGATCGATCCATCCTCGTCTCGTAGCGAATCGGGCCGAGGATCTTGACGGAACGACGTCGACGACGCTGACGTCGGACGATCCAGGAATCTTCGATGCGGAAGATCGTAGTGGCGATTCAAACACGATAGACGAGTCTTCGCAAGATTTTTCAGCCTCGATTCGGTCAGATTTTATCTGTTCTCATTGTCTTTAGCAGGCGGAGCGCGACCGAAACTGGCCAAATACCAGTCTGTACGTCGTAGACAGGGATTTCGTGTTTGCGTTTACAACTTGGATTTCAATTGAAAGAGGAGACACGAGCGCGCGCTGCTACACCGATCGTCGTGCAACGGAAGCGAGTTCAATCGTTTGTACATACACGTCAGTTATAATTATTACGGATAACGTTGTTCCATCGTTTCAAAAAGATACTTCAATGTAAACCGGGACAGGTATTGGCAGACGTTTCGGACACTGTTTCAGATTTGACTTGATTTTGTACAAAATTATTTCGAACGTGAAGAACCCCGGTCAGGGGAAATAAAAGAGTACGCTGAAAACAAGGAGTGTCTCGAAGAAGCCTGTTCGATGGAGAATCTTCTTGGTTCCGTGAAAGTCGATGCTTGTTTGTAACGATACTTACTCACTTATAGTACCACCAAAGAATCGAACGTCCAGTCAATGTATGCTTAAAAGGGGGGTGTTGAGGGACTGGAAGGAACACAATTTTTCACTTTGGAACTTTGTTCGGACTAATTGGGAGGTAAACATACTAAAAGTCCCCACTCATAGGAGGTGGAAATTGTGCTCCTTCCATTTCCCTCTACAACTTTTCGTTGACTGGAGTATTCCTTTTTACGCAATGAGAATTGTCGATGTCTCGTTTAAATATTGTATTCGTATTTTTTAGTGTTAATCCCGATCACGCATTTGTTTAACGCGTTCGCTACTCTCGCGGACATGCGACGTTCGTAATCTCGCAGCTTACTCGAATGTAATCGAGTTCATTTGATACACTTTGTTGTTTGACACTGGAACATTATACGTGATCGATGTATTGGGTGTAGTTTCTTCTCCTAAATTATTTGGATGTTTCGTAAGGAAGGTACGTCGCATCCGATGAAATATTTCAAGCAAGGTAAGCAGCGAAGAAAAAGGTAGCGGACGCGTTGAGGCTCGATTCGCCGCCTATAGTTTCTAAGATTGTTTCCATTACGTTCGAGTAAAGAGAAGTTCAAGTAAAACGAGTCCTCGAGTAAAACGCTCCAGTCTTCTGTGAATCGTGACGACGTCAGAGAACGAAGACGAAATCAACATATCCAACTGTCAGAAGCGATCGGAGACGCGAGGAGGCGAATGGGGAAGACTAGTCTGCGAATTCGCCATCAAACAAAATGTACTCGAATTAGGAGAAACGGACTGATTATACGATTCGAATTCGAGAAATTCCTTTGTCGACCGCCCGTTAAAACAATTATAGACTTAGCGAATGTAATCAAAAATATATATATATTATATATTATATATTCGTGTACTCGAAATCGATCGCTCGAATTTTGCATAAAACTATTCACGTACTGATTTTCATGTATTCATACGTAAGGACCTTGGCCAAGTTTCCGGCTAGTTTGAGAACGGTTCCAGGATTATACATAATGCGAGCAACCGTATGTAAGTACGAGTAAACGAACTTCGAGGTCCCCGAGTTTCATGTTTGTGCTACCGTTTTACGCGAGTCTCCTCGTCGAGATGGTTACAACGTTATAAGCGAAACAAAAATTGACAAATAAACGACAGAACGTTTAATCTCCAAAAACACAATCTACGAAATCACTCACCCGATCGACTCCGTAGTTTTTGTTTAGCTGCTCGTTTGTGTATGCTCGATTAAGTTCGAGTGAGAGGCACATTTCTTTTATGGCACCACGTGACAACGTAGAAAATCTAACCCTCAGACGCTCCTCAAAAATAGCTGGCTAAAAGAGACTAGGATACATTTTAAAGAAATACGTGGGTGTACAAAGTGTTCGTACACTTTTTAAAATGGAATAACTTTATCATAATTGTACCAAACGACCTGATTTTTTATCATCGATTAATTAGATGAATAATTTTACAGTATGTAAAAATATTGAATGGGTGAATCTTCACCGCGGGAACGTACGAGGGTTAACAATCGGTGTCGATCAACTGGAACTTATGTTAGTATCGAGCAAAGGGGTAAATGTGTCTAAACAAACCAAACGGATTATTTTTGATCAACGAAAATTGAATTTAGACAAAGTTCGAACTTTAATTAGAAACATCTCGAACAGTCGTTTAAAGAGAATCGAAGCGTCGAAATTGTTTAGTATATATTCGCAGGGAACATACAGTGGCTCTTATTAATATTCGGACACCAGCCTCTGGGCCCACATAAAAAAGTTGTAAAATGCAACTTTTAGTATTTTTTCTACAATTACGATCAATTGCAATTTCTGACAACAATTTTTTCACATCCTGTGGCAAACTAATTGCTCTAGCTTCCCAAAAAATTCAAATCGTATAGTACAATATTAGAAATATTATCGTCTTTTTAAGAGTGTCCGAATATTAGTAAGAGTCACTGTATGCTAAGGTAACAGCAGCGATAGTTGACCAATTAAGAAAAATTCTATGCGTAAACAATAATAAATGCCTTTAGCCTTCATTGAATAGAGAGACTCCTAACTATTCACGCCTTTTTCTGATTACTATATGTCCGGAAACATGATTTCTCACGTTTCCCTGAAAAATGGTCAATTACCGATACGAGGTCAATTACCGGTGCCTTTACCTTACGGTACGTTCGATCATTCGCGAGACGGCAGTGGACTGATTAAGTCGTCTATCTCAGGAAGTAATTTAAAGGTCGTCGACACGCTTGGATATGCAAAGAGGACCCTTTCATTAATTCCGAACATCACCTCGGCTCGTCAATGCCTCGTGAACGAGCAACAGTCGCTAATTAACTACGATCGTATTCTAATCACAGTCTAAGCCTTCCTCAAGCTGAAGAAAGCTTCCTAGAAAGTGGAGGAAAGTGTTTCCGCGCGTGCTGAATCGCGGAAATCGCGACGCTTCGATCAACGTCGATCGCGCGTCGGATATAAAAGAAAATACCAATATACGTTCGATTGCAAACTGTTTCATCTCAGGACAAACTTAAATGTTAGATTACAATGTAGCAACAAAAAAGAAGCGGCACATTATATGGAGTATTATTTTGTACTACATAAATCAATTACAAAAAAAAAGAAAGAAGATTACCGGTACGAGAAAAGGAAAAGAAACTACAAAATAGACAAAAAGTTACACGCATGCACGAACGAACACACAAACGTACACACCACACGCGCTTTAAAAAAAAAGAAAAATAAACAGAGAGAGAGAAGAGAGAAGTCGAGAAGAAAACGTAACAGGAAAGAGGAAAAATGGCAGTCGAGTGTGTTGTCTTACCGTTAATACTATAAATATACATATACATGATAAAGATCATAAAATCGTTTGATCGAGCTCCGTTCGGGAGCGAGGGAGATCGCCGGACAACAAGAATCTTTTGCAAACAGACATTCGCAAGTATTCGGGCAAGCTTCCGTGTATCAATGGACATTGACAGACAAATTCATCGATTACGGCGATGGTGGAGACGTCTAGGACTCGCGTTGTATTATCTACAAAATACTTTAATCGTAATATTAATTAATAATATACAGATTGTAAATAACTAAACAATAATAAAATATGCTCTAACAAGTTCTTCCGCTTCTTCTTCTTGCGTCTATTTCATTCGTTATCTCGCAATTGGCAAAAATCAGTGCTTCCCGACACTGCCCCCTATTTCGGACTAAAAACCGGTCCGAAAAAAGAGGATCAGCGTCGGGAAACCAGAAAAACGAAGGCACGGGGCAGTAGTTAAAAAATGGTGTTCCTATTGTTCTCGGTTTTTCTTTCTTTTTATCCATGATCGATTCGCTGCTTGTTCGTTCCCGCCTTTTATCGCCGAATCCGACGACGTCGCGGACGCCGAGCTTCCTTCGCACAGCCGGAAGCTTCTCTATTCCCTCGGGAACGAAAGGAGTAAGGACGAAGTGGATGGAGTTCCAGGATCAAGGACGGGAGGGGAGCACCATTTGAAAAGTCGCGAGGACACCGTAGCAACCTACAAAGTGGATGGAGACGCGTCAACCCTCGTACGTTCCTTTGGAAATTCTCTTTTCGCAAACACAATTTCTCCCTGGCTGCGCTGTGAGATGCACATTGTATCGTTTCTTGCTGAATTCATTTAACAGCCACAGCTTGTACGACATATTGCATCAAATTAAGAATTAAATTTCCTTCGAGAATCGAATATCAATTACGACAGAATTTAGATCTCGAAATATAAAAACTCCAATTTCCTTTACAGCAATTGATGGAGTATTGTTTCAGGAGGTTTTGTACAATTATTTCTAAGAAACGTCCGAGGATTGACGAAAGTGTTCATTTCTTTCCCCGTTTGTCCTGAGGCAGCGCACAGTATCATATTTTAGCAATCCAGCCGAACAAAATTGAGTTTTGATGATGATTCTGTGATGACTCCATCAAACAGTAGGTAACAAAAGTGGTGTAATAAGAGTCTAGCAGAGAAACTAATAAAATCGAAAGTTAATATTACTTTCATGCAACATTCTTTCCGGTTAGATTGCCAAGATATGTCCCAGTGTGCAATAATACGTCGTCGCGGTACCACGATAAGAACACAAGCGGCGATGACGATTAATAATACGTTCTCCACGCCCGTTAGAACATTTCATTTATCTTTCCGTTCTGTTTACGTGTCTTTCTATACTTTCGATGCCTCTCGCTCGCTAATCTCACTCGGCACCGTCCAACGTACAATGGATCCGAAAAGTGTTCGTCCCCCTTTAAAATAGAATAACTTTTTTATAATTGTACCAAAAGACCTGATTCTTTTATCATCAATTAGAAACATTGGTTTACTAAATGATCCGCAAAAAAGAAGCATTTCTTTTAATTCATATATTAGAGCCCAAGCAAAAAAGTTTTAAAAAATGCCTTTCTCATTTTTGCATGCAACCTTGTAAATAATAATTTTTTTGGAAAATCTTTTTTCGCTTATCATTTCATAAACCAATGCTTCTAATTAATTATAAAAACCAGGTCGTTTGGTACAATTATAAAAAAGTTAGTCCAGTTTAAAAAGTGTACGAACACTTTGTACACCCACTGTAACTCCTAAGGCGTCTTGATTATGCTCCTCTGTCCGTAGATAATAGCGAATATCGTACATCGTGTTAAAAATTCTTAAGTTACAACTGTAAATATTTATCTCTACTATACAATCAAGCTCGTTCGCGGCGCTTTTCCTCGATGGTGCACCCCAGGCATGGACAACAAACTTTCAACTGGTCAGAAAAAGAGAAAGAAGATTATACTAGTCATCGCTGTATTAGTAATTTTTTTTAGTCATTTGTTTGTGATTTTACCCTTGAATTTAAAAACGACTCGACTCATAGAATGACCCAATATGTTGATCCCACTGCGCAGAGCGTTCTGAGTAGGCCTAATTGCTCGCGATCTCGACGGAGCCAGAGCAGTGCCCCACAGGGCAATCTGTGCCCATGCCTGGTACACTCGTTCTATGACTTTGTCCTTCTTCCGCTCGATCGCTATACGTTCTGCGAGTACATGGCAATAAGGATGAAAATTTACAATACAGAAACAGTCGGTTGAAACAAACCACTCGAAGAATCTTCACAGGTTCAAAGCGTAAAGCGGCTTGTCTCAAACGCTCCGCAAAACTATTCATCGAACTTTCAAACGTGATGTGAGTCCTCGAACGTTCAACTGAAAATTTCGGGGTCAACGAAAAAGTACAGAGAAACTGCTAAACAAAAACGTAAAAACAACCAAGACCTCCACGAGATTCAAAGTTCGATAAACACATCCGACCATTACATTACATCGGTGAGTTTGCGATTAAAAATACTTTCAGTGCTGATTGTTCTCGACGTTGCCGTTGACCGACGCGTTTACAGCAGCCAATCTACGTCTCTCGTTCTAAAACTGAAACTTTGGCAGCCACGCTGGATGACTGTCCGAGCGTGTGCGTCTTTCTACATACAAGACGGTTCCAATTTGACCTAACGGTGCTTTAAATATTCTAATCTCGAGACGTATAAAAGTAATAATACTTCCGGTCAGCCATGGCGAATGCTGATCCGCCACAAAATTTTGTTCTATGTTCTCGATTTATTATTTCATATAAAATCATCACCCTCGCGGTCGCATCACGACTATCGATACACCCTGCATACAATATTACGTGCTTCCAAACGTGAATGTGATAAACTAGATCGTACTAGCGTATTATGTTCTTTTACCCTAGAAAGACCGGAAATGGAGGCTTCTTGCCCCCTTCTCATCCCAGTTATAAAATGCTAACACTTTAGCTACCAGAAACCTACTATTAGGCTTTCTTATGATTGCGCTATGCGTAAAAGATTCATTACTTTCTTTCAAGCGACAATCTTAAAAGAAGTTAGATTACTGAAGGTAACTCGGTGTGCCAGTAAAATTTCTATTGCTATGCTACAGTTTCTTATGAAATTATCTATCATGTATCTACGACTTTTTGTGGACTATTTTAACACTTTCGCGTCGAATCACTTACACTACCGCGTCAAATTGCAATAAACTTTTACGTCAAAGTGTAGACAGTGTCATAAAGTGTTCTTTCAAAAACTAGACCTATCGATGTCCTTAGTGTAACGACCAGTGTAAAATTTTCGAACTAACATCCCGGACGCGAAAGTGTTAATTAACTTCCGGTCGACAAAGTGTTAACAATGTATTATTTTTTCATGCAGAACATTCCGTATTATTAAATATTCCGTTTTGTCGATCGTAGATATTTTAATAGAAATTGCGTGATGATTTCGGCGCACAGGTTCGATCAATTATCGAAATCATCGCACAATTTCTATTCCATATTATTTATTGTCGCTATGTCTTCACGATTGCCGTTGCAGAACCATCATCAATTTGGTAAAGACCGCGGAGCGGTCTTTCTAGGGTTTCGATACTAATCGCCGGAGACATGAACGCCGGTGCACGCGACATGTGCGGGAAGTCACTAGGCATACTTCTCAATGACTGTTAGCGAACGAGCCGCTATCGACCGATAACAGTTATTTAAAATGTATATACAATGGGGAATCGTGTTTAAGCGTCTACGAGAAGAAAAATCACTATAAAAACTCGACCCGTTCTGTCGGTCCGTGGAAAACTTTTATAAAACGACTCGGTGGTCCCTCGTCACCGCTCGCATGTTTGTTGTAAATATTATTATCAATGACTTGCGGTAACAGGTTGCGCCTTATAACAAGGGGGTGATCTCTGGCAGCCCGATTTCTTGGAAATCGGAAACTTGTTTTAGGTCGGTGAGAAACGTAGATTATTTCGCAAGATTCCAGTGTGAAAAATCTTCCAATGTTTGTTGTGCTTCTTGAATTAGTAATCCTGACATACAATGAATGTGCAAAGTTCGTACACTTTTTAAAACGGAATAACTTTTTTATAATTGTACCGAACGACCTGATTTTTTATAATTAATTAGAAGCATTGGTTTATAAAATGGTATGTTAAAAAGATTTTCCAAAAAATTAGTATTTACAAGGTTACATACTAAAAAAGGCATTTTTTAATTTTATTCTGGCATTCTATTTTAAAAGCTGTACGAACACTTTGTACACCCACTATAATATTTCATTTCATACAATTGTGATTGAAATTCCAAAACGATTAAAGACAGAAAGAAATTCGCAAGCGGTGTCGCGTTTCTCGCCGACGAACAATTAATCTGTGTATAAATTTCCAAATAAATCGAGCTCCCACATTTGAGTTCGTTTCTCTAGAGGATCGCATCTAGTTCCTCTGAAACGTTTCAATCGTACGGGTATACTTTGACCTCCTATTTCTCCTTCTTCCTAATTCCCTTACGTTCTACCGAGTGCGTTCGTGTTCGAAATGAACGGCAAGCGAAAATAAATACAGATAAAAGGACTGCAACGGACATGTACAAGAAGCTAAGTGACTTTTACGTGGCAGGCCGTAAGTTTTCAAGATCGGTCTGGAATGGATGACAGATAGTATTCGAGCACCGCTGACTCTTACTTCGGAGAAGTAACATTGTACCGAACAAGTACCGTTAAATGAAAAATAATTTCTATCAGATCATTCTATGAGAACGTGAGTTCTCATCAAGATAAAATCCGATGCGAGTAACATTGAATTGTTCATTCCAAGATAGTATTGTCAATCGAGAGCAGCGTGTTACACCAGCGTGTAAATACCTTCTCCCTGTCGCAGTGTACGAACGTGATTCGTCGCAAAAGAATCCTCCCCTCGTTCGGTCCTCTTTCTGGCGAGTAATTTACAGTGACGCTAATACCCTGTACGCTAATCCCGCACGACTAACGAGCTAGCTGCTGATAATGATCGATATACGAGAGACAAAGTATCACCGACCGTCTACGATCCAAGGAAACCCGACCTGTGTGGGCGCTTGTTCGCGAAAATCGAGTTCCGATTCGCGAACCTTCCCCGTGCAAAAGTGATGCTCACGAGAGACTAATCGAATTTATTCCGCTAGTTCTATGGTCACTTGCCCATGCTAGCGTTCGCTGGCAGCGTCGCGGATCGTTGTTGCACCGATAAATATGGCTTCAAGGTAGATCTGGTGGACTCTCTGAAAAATAGAAATCGGAATCGATAAAGTTCGTCGACGGACGACACACGGGGCGGGATCAGACTCGTGTGATTCGCGAGCAACAACGATACAGTTTGTGTGTGTGTACGTGTGTGACAAAGTGCTTAAACCATACGTAAAAACTTAGTCGTTCCATGGAATTCGTTGAGAAATATAGTCTTAAACCCCGCGACTAGTTAGCGGTAATTTGAACAATACGCTGAGCGCGCGGGTGATGCATCGCTCAATTGAAGTAGGACATTTTTAACATTGTGAACGAAGTTTTATTGAACATATTTACCTGTGTATTAACATTATATTTCAAGGTCTTTGAAAGGAGTACAAATCGACCTAGGAGTACAATTTTTTAATTGCAAAAATTGTCGAATGTTATACTAGATGTACAGTAGGTGTACAACGTGCTCGTACACTTTTTAAAATAGAATAACTTTTTTATAATTGTACCGAACAACGTGATCTTTTATAATTAATTAGAAGCATTGGTTTATAAAATGGTATGAAAAAAGATTTTCCAAAAAATTATTATTTACAAGTTTACGTGCTATAATAAAAAATTCGTTTCGTTCGGTAATACTTTTTTCTGGACTAAGTTTTTACTTACGTTTTTGAAATGCTTTTTGTGTGTGCCCGTAATCATGAAAGTGGTCTACATGCAAAAATATAAAATAAATGTCTAGATTATTGAATTAGTGCTCGCAACGTTATGGAGAATTCGATTAAATTCCAGAAAATACATGTAGTGGACCCACTTTCGTAATCATCGTCACACATGCTGATGTGACAAAAGAAGCTTCAAAAGCGCAACAGCGGTTTTTATCTATAAAGAACGTAGAAATAGATATGAAAGTCCCATTTCAAGAAAAAAAAGCATCTGTCCAATGTAACAAAAATTTAGGTTCTGTCGACACTTCTGTAGGACTACGAGGATCAGGAAAAGAAACTATGCGAATGGAATTACCATAACACAATTCAAAAATGTAATTGATATCAATTCATTACTACGCGCAACTCGTGATGTGTTACCATTTTCATTAGTCGTAAATAAAGAAGAAACATTATTGAAGTCATAACATTAACAGTCTGTCATTATTCTCTATGTATTTATAATTACAAAAAAGAATAAATAGATTCAAAGGAACAGGTTGTTCATGAGAAATAGTTTCGTTACATTAAAACAGTCCCTTTGTTACCGTAAAACATTATTTATGTTGCATTAGTAACAATATTTCGATCAATTATTGAACATTCAAACGAGAAACTGGACAGCTATTTTGAGTTTGAATCGAAAAAGAAAGTGAAATCGTGATTTCGAGATTACGAAGTTTCTTTCCAACATTAAGAAGTATATTTTTACAGAATATTACCGCGTAAAAAAGTACGAATACAAAATGATTGATAGTGGTTTCTATAAACAGGATACAATGAAGATTAAACATGTGCACTATTAAACAATATCATGTACAATATTCACAGTTTACAACAAAGAAAGATAAAAGTCAACGTATCCTACTATTATGTTCTTTTGATATTTCACTTCAGTTGTATATGTTAACTTCGAATATATAAAAGCTCCAGTATCCATTCACAGATCTCATCGAAGAAAACCAAATTCAGTGATCATCAACTCGATTAAACTGGTTCAATTATACACGAAAATCAACAGGAGCAATATACGCCGATTTTAACCGGACTGGGTAGTCAGAGGAACATTAATTTAGATGCAATTTGAAACGATTAAAACATGCACTTTGTTTCAGAATCACAAAATTTGGATCAATGGGCAGCGTTTGATCGCAATAAAAGCACCACGCTTAGAAAAAGTATAACAACTTTTTTCTTCTGCGACAACAATAAAGTAAAAATATCAAAATTCTTGAGAGTACAGTCGTTAGCTGTTTCTTATTTCTTTAGGTACACTATAATTATACTCTACCTCAATTACTTTGTTTCTTTATCAATTGTACTTCCCCAATTGAATAAAATTTGAAACATTGCGCAGTCTAGTGTTTCCTTCAGGTACCTGCGTATGTAATCCTATACAGGGTCAGCCGTGAGAAACGGAACACATAAATGCCTTAATGAATGTCTCAATTGAAGATAGAAGGAAGTGTCCAAAGTCAGAATGAACTAAATCACTGAACGTGTCTTAACATCCACGAATAGCAAAATCATGTCATCGCATTGATCTTGTCTTTCAGTTCTTGTCTTTAAGAGGGTACAGCACTATTAAAAAGGTTAATTGTTTATTATTGTTGATTTCGAAAGCCCCATTGTTTATATACATTTATTCCTCTATAACTTCAACAATTTTACAAACTGTATCACAGTAATCCGGTTCTAAAAGGACCATACTCTTTAGTTATGCAACACTGCTGTACCCTGTAAACAATTTTCTTTCATCTTCAACATCGACGAAAACATTTAAGTGTTCTGTTGCTGGTGACTCATCCTATACGTGTAAAAAGAAACTTTCAAGAGTCCAACCCGAATTCGATATCTGTACACCTATCCTGAACACTGAGTGTCAATATCGTATACTGTAATTAGAATCTTCAATGAAAGTGTGGATTTCTATTTGAAAAATAGGAATGCAAGAAAAATCAAACGACTCTAACCTCGCTACACCCAATCATGCGATTCCACAATACAAGAGAGCTACTTAGTCTCCGGTTACGCTGAGTCGCACGGCTACGCTACCTTGGCGAGACACGTTGGCCCGTGCCATCGACGTGAGAATTCGCTTTATAGCCACATTTTTGTACACGTCTAGATAATCTTGCGACCCAGTATTTCTGCTCATCCGGACTACCAGCTAGGATTAATAATTCACGGGCGCTGTTCGGGTCATAGTGCAATTTGCATGGTGCTATGGCATCCTCCTTCTTGTCCAAATGCTCTTTGTGCACTTTTATGCGACACCCTGTGGAAAACATATCGGTTTACTAGGATTTCAACGCGAGTATTATTCGAGCTATTTAGGGCAGGTTCGGAATCAGCGCAAGAAACTCTATAAGATCCACCCAACAGTTATTTGGAAACATACAATGAGTGTACAAAGTGTTCGTACCATTGATCATGTAGTATGTACGCAGATCATGTAGTAAACCAATGCTTCTAATTGATGATATAAAAATCAGGTATGAACACTTTGTACACCCACTGTATGAAAAAAGTTGATATTTGTTGAACAGTGTTATTGATTACTACTTACTTCGACACTCGAGAGCCGGTGGTGGTCGAAACATGTGCCACAGCTGCTTCGAGCATACCTCGCAAGTTGTCGGCATGTGATACGATATAGAAACGAACTCGTGACCTTTTAACGACTGTGTGCCTGGTTTATCCGTAAGTTGTGGCAGTTCCACACCAGGCAGTGTGTTTCCTTCGTCACCAGGACGCCTTGCCTCGCCTTCACCAGCGTACAACAACTAGAATCAAAAATAAACGGAACATGAATGAAGCTGTAGCCTGAACAGCAGAGGAAAAGTTTTTGTTGGCGCGCGAATTATTCACCTGAAAAATTCTCGGAATATCTTTGGCATCGGCTCGGATGACATCACCATGAGTAACGGATCTAACGTGGAAGACTTTATTTAGATCCAATATTAAAACTGGATCGGCATTTAGCTTATCGTTCTCGCTGTTATAAAATATTATCTTCTTCGAAGAAACGACAACGTATTGCTTCTTCCACCCATGCCTCTTAATATTCTGTTTGTTTGGCACATTTAGCCAGCCTTCCAGCCTCAAGGTACCGTGTTCCGATAAAACAGAATCTTCGCCATCATTTTCGACAGACGAGACACTGGCAGTTTCCGAATTCAGCGATGCGATCCTCATTTGTAATGTTTCTATTTCCGAATCCTTTGAGTCAAGCTCCATTTGTAACCTTAATTTCGCTTGGTTTTCTTCTACCAATTGTGCCTGTAAAAATTATATTTATATCAAAAACAGGCATATATACAGTATCGATTAATGTACAAATACTGCTTTTTCATTTGTTGTTTCAAAGTAATACAGGAATGTATTTCACCTCCTTGATCTCAATGTTTTGATCGTCGAATGTCAACAATGTAAAAGTTTCATTAGTGGACATTAGTTTAAGACGATCTGTCTAATAAGTTATTAAATTTTGAAATTGGAGTCTGGCATACCTTTCGTTGGTTCAAGTTTATCTACAGTAGAGAAAAGTATGGGTAAAGCTTGGAGTTTGCTACCAAATGAAAGAGAGCAAATCGCAAGACTACGACAACAAAAAATGATATTTTCCATAATAGTGAGACTAGCGAATATTCTGATCGATCAAGAAGCAGAAAACCTCGAAAAACAACGCTGAAACTGGATCGTCGGATTCATCACTTATACGAAAAAGACCGTTTTCGTTCTTCAAGTGATATTGCAGATCAAATGAACACGAACAGTGACGCACACATTAGTGATACAACTGTTAGAAGACGTTTTGAAGATTTTAATTTAAGAGGAGGAAAACCCCGGAAGAAAACAATGCTTAGTTCCAAAAATCAGAAAATGCGACTTGCATTTGCTGAAGCTCATGAACATTGGAGTGAAGATTGTTGAAATTTAATCGTGATGCTTCTGAATTGGTGGAGACTTAAAACCACAATGCCTTTTACCCACAATTAAACACAGGGGTGGTAGCGTTATGAAGTGGGTGTTTCTCTCTCAGCGGCCCTGGACCAAGTCGTATCAATGGAATTATGGACCGTTTTCAGTATAGAGACGTATTGAAGAATGTCCTGTTACTATATGCACACAAAAATATGACTGATAGTTTCATATTCCAACACGATAATTATTCAAAACACATAGCCTGAGTTGTGAAAAATTTTTCTCATATAGAGAATATTACCGTGCTACCGTGCTTTTGCAGTCTTGAATCCGATTGAAAACCTGTGGAGAATAGTAAAGAAAAGTGTAGCAAATAATAACCAAGAAATATCAATGTTGTTTCTTCTGTAATACGAACTGCGTGGAATAACATTCCCGTTGATAAATGTTAAAAATTAATAGATTCGATGCCGAGAACACGTGCTGAGGTGATAAAAAATAAAAGACTTTAGACAAACTCTTAAATTAAATCAAATATTTCACACATTTTTCTTTTATTTATTTATGTTTTTCATATTAAATTATTAATTACTTCCTTTTCTTTCTTTTCGTCTTAAACTTCTGTCCGCTACTGTATTTGTGAAAAAATTAATAGCGTTTTATTGCATACCTGTAAGTCTTGTAAATCTTTTTGCCATTTAGCTGCCAACTGTCCATACTTTTCTCTCTCTAGTGTAAGTTCCTGTTGCAAGCGTCTGCAATCCTTCTCCTTCTTTCTTAGGTCTGCCGCGGATGCTTTGTTCTTTGTCTTACCGCTCGAAGATAAATCTTTCCTGTTCATAATCTCTGCCAACTTGTTGACTGCTTGTTGCTTCAACAGTTGTTCGGTTTTCAATTTACTACTAAGTTTTTCTATGTCTTCGGCATTCGACTGTGCTTTAGTAAGTTGATCTTGCAACTCCTTAAGCCGCTTGCTCAAATCATCTTTCTCCTTGAAGTACTGATCAACGTTCTTCTTAAGTTCGTTTTCGCTATCCTTCAAACGATTTATGACTTGTTCCTTAGAATTCAATTCTTGGTGGTGCTTGGCCACTCCGTCTTTGTATTCTAATTCCTTCATTGTTCGTTCTTTCTCAAGATCAGCCACGGTTTCTTCGGCTATTGATCTCGCTAGAGCTTCACTGTCTCCTCTGGCCAGCGACAACTGCAATTGATGCACCAGAGAGCTACGTTCTTCTTCTAGCTCCTGTTGCAATCGTAACTTCTCATCGAGCTCTTCGCGAAGTTCTTGTGTCTGAGTTTTATAAAGAGTCTGTAAATAATACTCAGTTTAATGAAAATATCTACAAATATGAATAAAATGGTTTAAACGAAAAAATGATATCAAGCGAAATATTACCGAAAAGTAAGCTTCCGCTTCTAATTGTTCTTGTAATTCCTTAGTCTGTAACTGATCCACGTTTCTCTGAGTTTTTAAGTGATGCAGTTCTTCTTCTATTTGTCGTTTAGCTTCCCTCAGCTGAGCAACTTCGCCAACCAATTGTTGTTCTCTAGCACGCAATCGTCCTGCTTCGGATGACTGTTGCGCCAAATCAGTCTGCAGAACGTTTCTTTTCTGCTGTTCCTGTTCGACCTGACCCTGTAATACCTTTACCTTCTCTACCTCTTGCCTATGCTCACCCTCCAGTTTCTGCAGTCTCTGTTGTATTTGACGGTAATCCACAGAAAGCATAGACGTTTGTCGTTCCTTCTCTTGTGCAAGCAATTCGGCGCGTTGTCGTCCACTTTTCTCCTCATTCAATTTAGCTTGTAGTGCTGTTAAGATCATGTTAAGTCGTGAGAACAATGATAATCAATATAAAGTTTTTCAGTATTAATGCCGCAACGTACATACATAAAAAGAAATACCGTTCAGTGGAGGCAGCAGAAAATATTAAAAATATTACAATTAGTAATGAAATAGATTTCATATAATAATGAAAAGAATATTGTAATTGTAAAAGATAACTACAACAAAACATTCAAGATATTAATCGAGCAAATTTAATCCGAAATATTTTTTTTATCGCCGATAGTGATTCAACAGGCCTGTTTCAGATACCCCATCCTGTATACTTATTTATTAACAAGTGGTGTAGACAATATTAAATTATCATGTCGTTTAAAATAATAAAATACGAATCAATAAGGATTTATGTATATTACCTTCAAACACTTTACTCTTTCGCCCTGTTGCGCATATTAGAACGAGAATGTATATTTTTGTCAAAGACAGTATTTAGAAATATGATAATCATGAAAATGTGAATATTACCTTTAACAACTTCCAAATTTGCTTCCTCTTTAGACAGTATACGAGAACGTTCCGTTTCTTGATGAGCCACTACTTCCTGATTGTATCTTGCTTGCGCTGCTTTCAATTCAAGAGTTAAGCTGGCAGCTTCTTTCTCCAATGCTGAAATTCTTTCCGTTAATTGTCTATTATCCGAGATTGCCTTTTCCTCTTTTTCTCGACTGTGTTCAAGTTCTAGGTGAAGCGTGGACAGACGGCTTTCCAATTCTGCAGTTAAAGATGACGCTTGTGATCGAGAACTACGCTCTTTTGACAGTTGCCCCTTTAAAATAAACAGAGATAAAAAATGATAAAATAAATCTGAAACATACAGTGGGTGTACAAAGTATTCATACACCTATTAAAATGGAATAACTTTTTTATAATAGTACGAAACGACCTGATTTTTTTTACAAAATGTAAAATGAAAAATATCAAAACCTGCGTAATCCTTTGTTCAATTGTTTTTGAGAAATATATGAAGCTAAAGGGAGTGAAATCGTTTTTGCTACAAAAATTGTACACTAGTTCCTTTTTTAACTTGGACAACACGACGTGCTCAAAATGAATGTACACCCACTGTACATGTACAAAGTTGATACAGCCGAATTTCCATAACGTATTAGATACTGCGAGATGATCCAAATTTTCAGTGGTGAAATTCAGAAATATAATCATTTCTAAAATGCTTACTTGTAACGTAGCCACTTCTTGCTGTAAATTATCTCGTTGGGCCTGTAACTGCGCTCTTGCTACCTGTAACTCGTTCGCCATTTGTTCCGAAGCTTGTCGGGCTACAGTAATTTCTGTAGCTTGCTTTCGTAATCTCGTTACTGTTTCAGTTTCTCTCTCCAATTTCGACTGCATCTCTTTGATTTGTTTCTCTAAGTTAACAACGCGTTCGGAGGTTTGTTGCGAATTGCTCGCATCGCGTGCCCTTTTCGTTTGCTCTTCATCAAATTTCTTCTTCAACTCTACGAATAACGTCTCGGCCTTTCTACGCAATTCTGTCTCGTGTTCTACTCTACGTTGCGCTTCTTTGTAATTATGTCGCAGTAAAGTCAGTTCCTTATCGGCTCTACCAATTTCCTCGTGCAATTCCGTCTCCCGACGTGTCATAGCTTCTAACTGCATCGTTAAAGCTTTCTGTCTCGACTCTAAGGACTCCACTTGCCTCTTCTCTCGATCCAACAAATTTTCTAACTGAGAAATTTTAATATCATCGCTTGTACCATTATTGATATGATTTTCTAATCCATCAACGGATTCTTTGCCGCTAGAAGCCATTAATTGATAATCTCCTGAATACGTGAAACCGATAAAAGGTAGATGGTTCCCAGAAAATGCTTTCGGTACAGGGAAACTCTCCTCTGGTCCGTCTTCTTTGTCAACATCGTCAAAATTACTTGTATCATCATCACCGGAAAGTTCAGGTACAACCGGTGGCACGCATTCACGTAAATTTTCGAACGTCCACTGGTCGTTCTTGAAGAAGGGATGACTCTTTATCTCGTCTACACCATTTCTTCCTAGACGTTTTGTTCTATCCGTAAGAAAACCACATATTAAATTCTTGGCAGAATGGGAAATATCAACTTCTTGGGGAAAGTGTAGCGAGTTCCTATGATCCATAATTTTTGAATACGTTCCAACTAACGAATCCGCATAAAAAGGAGTATCACCAACAAGCATTTCATATAAGAACACACCAACTGACCACCAATCACATTCTCTTCCATATACACCTTCACCACCTTGGGATTGAAGTACTTCGGGTGATATATAATCAGGTGTACCGACTGCAGTGTCAGACCGAACAAGACCATCCTAAAAAACAAAACACGATAATGAATATTCTTCGAAATTCATACGTTACCACACAATTTTCACAGAGAAGAACATAAGGACTATACATACAGCATCCATTCTCATACAAGTACCAAAATCAGCAAGTTTTAAATGACCATGCTTGTCGAGTAACATATTGTCTGGTTTTACATCTCGATGAACAAATCCCATTAGATGTATCGCATCTAATGCAAGCACCACTTCCGCGCAATAAAATGTTGCCCACTTTTCTGGCACTTCATAGTTAGACATTAGGTTTACTAGATCACCGCCCGGCATATAGTCCATCACCATATAAAGATACTTTTGATCTTGAAATGCAAAATGCAGTTGAACTATCCATTGAGAATTTGCGTGTGCCATTATATCACGTTCTTCCCAAAAAAAGGCGGAATCGGATCTTTTGATCTATATAAAAATATATATATTTCAAATACAATTTTAATATATTTTAATTATTGTATATTCGTCGACGTCTCTTACCATTTCAAATTTACTGAGTAACTTCATAGCGTACACTTTTTGCGTAGATTTATGTCGTACCAATTGTACTTCTCCGAATGCCCCACGGCCTATCACTTTTATCAAAGTGAAATCATCCATGCGCATTCGCATTTTACAAATATCATGAGCAACCATGTCATCTGAAATTGAAAGTAGTTTCTTTTGCACTCTGTTGCAATTGGATCCTAAATTATTTTTAAATATACCATTTCTCTGAGGATCTTCGATAACAGAAAAAAATGAAAAATACTTACATCTATTCATATATGCTTCTATATTCTTCATACGTTTTACACTAGGATGATCACAATCTGCTACCAAGGCTTGGACTGTATCCAACAGGCAATCGATATTTGTAACGCTTCTTGGATCTCTTATACGCTCCTCTAGCACCCTCAGGCGCCTGCGCCTGTCTTCGTCTCTCAATGCATCCATTTCTTTTATTCGAAGCTAAGAAGTAATTTGCCTCAAAAATGTATTGTCCCGTTTGATGCATCAAAAGCAATGCTGAACGAAAGACTACATGTAGTGTGAGTAGAATTTAAGCACTGTTGCAATACTAGATGGGCAGTCCATGTTTCCTAAAGAAATAAAAGAACGTTATAATCACGTAACTCTTGCGGTACACATAAATATATTTGTTACACGTATGAATTTGAAACAATGAACAACTACTACATAGATTTGAAAAAAGAAAACATATCTATTTCAATGTATATCTAATCATCAGAGATATGGCCAATGATAAGAATAGAGCAAGTTAATTGTTGGTACATACGTTGCACTATAAAAATAATTTTAATATACCAAAGATACGTTTAAATAAACACTGTCTAAAGAAACAAAAAATTAAATTCTCACATTTGTTCTCACCCAGAAGCGAGAACAAATTTGAATGAATCTAAAACAAAAAAACAAAGATTGTACTGAATACTGAGAAAAAAAGTTGTTAATGAACACTGCAGCACATATTGTATGATTTATGCAATGCGGAGAATCATTAAGAAACACTAATTGTCGAACGAATTCGTAAAGAAGAACCGTCTAAATAATATATCACGAAATATATTTCACTTTAAATCAAGTTTTCAAGTTGCAAACAAAACTATACCAACGAGTCTTGTCACTTTCATCGAAAAGAATTTTCCCGATGAGAATGTAACTTGTGTAAATTGTTGAACAAACTCAAAGCTTTATAAACACTTTGTACTTTAATGAACAACTGGAAACTAAGCATTTGACGAACTGACAAGTCGAAGAAGTCTGTCAGGAAGCTTGTAGAACTAAGGTGGATCCCATGCAGGTGCTTCTAAACCCGTCACAAATGATTTTCAACGTATCTCGCATATTCCACGGTCAGTTAATTAATGACAGCAAAATATCTGCTTCAACATACCTAATATTACGAATACCGTGTCCAGTACACCTTCTACTTGGATAAAAATACTGTAAAATACATTATTTTTCTAATAAATTGTTCGCGATTGCACACAGCTGAGCTGTGCATGCGCCATTGGGAAAATTCACAACGGTGGTCAAAGTCATTGAAAAATCCGCGGAAAACTTAAAATTCTACGAGCCGTTCGAAATTCATACGCAACGTACATACAAAAAGAATTCACAACTTATATTTCAAACGATAAAAACGATTTCAGACGGTTATTTCCAAGTTGTTTAATTTAAAATTGTATTAACATCTTCAAAGCAATTTTAATTCATACTATATCCACACTACTTGTATCGTTCATTGTATAAAAATTAACAACATCGAAATCACCCTTTCTTCATGCATACATATTTATGTGGATCGAATTAAGTTCAAATAATTTCGAACGAATTATCAATGACCACAATAAAGTCGTTGAATCGGAGCATCGACTTCGGAAAAACAACGTAATGGAGCGTAAGAATAATCAAGATGGCGTGGTGTTCACGCAGCAAGTGATAGGCGGATTTCTGTCAATTTCAAATCTGCTTGTTGTTCGCCGATTAAAAGGAAGATCGTCTCGAACAGAGAAATTCCGAATGAATGGCACAATCGAAGTTCATTCAACGAATTCAATGTATCGCAACAGAATCACAGCTATTACAGGAAAAGGAGACGACAAGTCCGCCCAATCATCCGAATGCATACAGTTTAGTGATGGGCACCATCGACTGAAAACTATCGACTAAATCGATAATAATCATCTACTATTTTCAGTCGACTAATTTTTTAAATTATCGACTAATTTTAGTAACTGTTTCAGTCGCTTTAACGGCGGGAGTTTTGAATACATTTTATAAGATTTACTATTATCAAATATATTAACTTATTAGCGATATCGAACAATCGCATGATTCGCATGTGCATGTAATATTAATAACAATTATTCCACTATAAATATTATACAACTATTAAATAACAATATTAGTTATAGCGTAGATACTTTTGTAAAAAACAAGGGTCATCGTTCGATTTTTTTGCAAAAATAGTATTTCATAATTATACCCATAACTAGTCCTTTGTATTGCATTATTACTAAAGGATAAATAGTAATTTACAATTACTTATTACTTGTAATCGTGCCTTATAGATTACAATTATAAATTTGAAAGTACAATTTTTTCATTGTAAGAGTGAGTGAGAAATGAGACGTTGGCATAGACTATAGCCTGCAATCTAGACTGACATAATTCGGTGTTTTCTTATGCCCTCTAGGATATGTTGTAGTTGGAGTAAGAAATAGAAAGCTATCGACGGCATCTCGTCGATGAAGAAAACCACTGGAGAGATCATAGAGCATAACATGCCGTGTTCCAAGATTACTTCATCTATCAGATGGCGGATGTGGGCAAAGTGCTATGTATCCACTATAGTCTGTGGAAAAGTCGCTGTACATAGAGGGGATAGACGCATATTGCCTTTTAATTAGACTTTATTGAACAGGTTGCCTTCTGAAGGGGAACCAAAAATTGAGGAGCGGGTTGCCTTCTGAAGGGAGGACGAAAATTGAGGAGCGGGTTGCCTTCTGAAGGGGAGCCGAAAATGCAAACATTTTGATAAAGAATGTTTTATGAAAAACGCATATCGCCTTTTAATTAGACTATATTTAAGACTAAACATAATAAATAATGAGGAAAATGAAAGGAATGGTTGTAAGGATACGTACAATAAAAATTTAAACGTTCGAAACTAGTAAGGATTTGCATTTAAAATAAATTATACACTGACCATATCATCAACAATTAAAGCAAATTTGTGCATATTATATTAAACATAGTATCTATGCTACGTGTATCATTTATTATGTTTCACAGAATAAAGTTTTATAAAAGGAATATCGCTGAATTCGTTACGCAATTTTTAAATGTACTTGAAAAATAGCTCTGTACCTATCCTTTCCTATTGTAAAGAGCAACGTTAATTATATCATATTTTTAAGTAATAGTAGCTAAAATTAGGATTCGTTATGTACAATCAAGGACATATATTATCCCGTGTAGACTGCTACGAAAACGTTACGGAACCTTATTCTCTTTCCAAACTGAAAAATTTGGCGACGCACTCGTGTGTATCGAACAATTGATCATATTATTTCTGGAAGTGGAAAAATTATTATTATTTAATTGTATATCAACCTGTATAATGGCTACATATAAAAATAAGACACTTACAAAAAACGATCTCGCAGAAGAAACGCCCTGGGTTGCATTAGATGGACTCTATCGCCATTGTAGCACAGAATCTGCGCCATTGTAATTTTCCGAATTTCTTCTAATTGATTTAAGGTATACGAGCCTGGTGTGTTCGCATTTTCGTACCAATATCTGTCACCTATGCCACATACATACGAATAATTATATTAGATTTTATTATTTATTAGAATTATATTAGTTTAATTAGATTTTTACTATATGTATAGCGTGCTAAGTTCACTTACCAAAACGAATGTTGCGGAAAGTACGACCTAATAAGCAAAGAAATGTCGGTCCCAGAACAGAGTCGGACACAGTCGCCTCCGAAAGTGCTCCTGTCACAAGATCTATATTTTGCACGTCTCTGTTTATCAAACAAGAACATTAATAAAACTGTCAAGACTAAACTTTAACTTTGAAGACTAAAAGGAAAAACTTACTTATAAACGGACCGAAGTTTTTCTATAGTATCTTTGGCCATTGATCCTCTAAGACTATCGAAGTCGTTAATATCCGGCAGATCGCAGAACGATCGCCATTTGATGTAAGGTGGCAAGCCGTGATCGCGTCCCTGTTGTATGACTTGTGCAGCATAGTCCACCGCGATATCATTGCTTTTTCCATCGTGGAAGTATCGTTCCAAAAGGATTTCATTCAATCCTGGCGGTAAAGGCTTCCTAGAATGTCCCGCTGTCACGGAAATTAAATCTTGCATCCTAGATCGTCATTAAAACCAAGTTCTCATGGGACAACGTATCGGTAGTAGACTGTGGTATTATTCAATAAAATTGCATTCGAACGCTATTAGTGTGTCGAATGTTTTATGCTTTGAGCAGTGGCGCGTTACCCTATGGGCAACTTAGGAAAATGGGCCTCAAGCAAACGGGGACGACTATTATTTGGCAGGAAGAGACATTATTCAAGTATCTTATGGGAGCACTCGGCTTCAGATCTTACGAGACACGAAATTCATGCACATCCAGATATATTTTAAGTTGCAAATTATTTCAACCAACCTGTAGCGCCGACGATCAGACGATCGATGGCTCCGGCTTCGTAAAACTCTTGCGGCGCATAGAAGGCCGACAATAAGGATCTTTCTCCGGACTTTAACGCCGATCGTGAGTCAACTAGGTCGAGGGTTTTCGGGGTCAGCGCGGCCACGAAGAAGAGTCCAGCCGACGCAACCGAATTCGCAAGCGCCGCGTCCGTTCGCGTATCATAGCCGCGAAAGTATCCTCGATGCGTTAACCGTAACTGATACCTTTAATATCGTACCAGAACCATTAAATCTACGCGCAACGAACACGCGTGAACTTTTGCATCGTGCAAAACCAACCAACAAGGGAACATATTCAGTTGATGCAAACCGATTTTGATGAAACTTATGTGAGATATAGTTCTTTGAAAAATAAACGTTTCGTTAATTTCGATCGTAGATGTTTGATATAGTTAATAGTAAAAGATTATAATGTGGTTATTATTTATCTTGTGAAACACTCAGTATATTATTTAGTATTTTTTTCAGACGCAATATCTCTCTTGAGAATGAGCCACACCTGGATCGAATATGATCCCTTGTAAGTTATTTCAACGAAACGGTCTACGTATACGTTTTTCGAGTGAACCTGTTAATCCGTTAAATTAATTATGGCACGAAAGAGAGTGCACGTACTTGTCGAGGGCTGTTTCGCCGAGAACAACGGGCAGAAACTCGTTATAAGTTATATGCTCCATTTCCGCGATAACGATCCTTCTTGCCTCCTGGTAGAGTCTCTCGTCGTCCCAGTGAGGATTCAGTTGTCCCAGCTCTGTAGCGACTCGGTTATGTTCTCGCAGAAAAAGCACGTGCATTAGAGTGAGACCGGGGTTCTCGTTTACCCGCGAATCCCCGCTAAGAAAACACGGGAAAGCTTTGTTCGCGCTACGGCAACTTTCGTACTTCGGAGAAGGCATTGGCAAATTCTTCCTCTGCGTGTTCAGCAATCCGGTCTTCCCAGATCGCAGGGTCCTCGCTACCTCTTCGGAACTGCCATAAACTGGAGAGAGGTCCAGATACGAGGACGCCTGGTTGATCTGCTGTCGAGGCCCCAGTTTGCATCCCTGCAGTTTAAACATTGCCTCTGTACGCCGCTCGTCAAATTTTCTACTCAACACCTCTTTTTAATCCTACGATAATTTAAATTCTTAAGAGGTAAGGAACAACATGTTGGTTCCATGCCGGTGACATGTGGACTGACTAACTGTGAAGATTTGAAACGACAACGAATCAAATCGTTTTTTCATATTATTACAAATAACGGCAATATTCAAAGTGGACAAAGTTATTGTCCCACCCTGTATTTAAGAATAAAGATTACTGCTACTATTGCTACTGTAATACGTATAAGACGTTTCTGTTACCTGAAACGAGTTTCCCGGGTGCGGCGCTGATCTCGAGTATTCCATGCACCCGATGGCGTTATCAGCTCGAATGGGGAAGCACTCCGGATGAAAGTGTTCGTAGTCGACATTGCAACATTTCAGTTTCGCGCCGTCAGGCAGTTCCATTTTCGGCGTGTGAGCAAGATCGTGAACGAGAAACTGGCCAAACAGTGCGGTGAGCGCCATCAGATAGGGGTGTTTAAGATCTAGGCCCCCGGAGTGCACTCTCAAAGAGACTTCCCTGGCACTGGGCAGATCCGTTCGCGGCAAAGAAACACCGTCTACGTATTCAGGTGGCAGAAATCTTGTGTACGGTTCTAGAGCGGCGCCCCATGTCGGGTGTAAGCCGTTGTTGCACCTTCCGCTGTGCGTTCTGTACCGAGAATCGAATTGTTTGCAACCGGCCATCGTTTGTAAAAAGGTGGACGAGTCAGGACAATGAATGGCAGCTACGGAAGGCAACACGGAGGACGCCTCTTTCGACGACATGTTCAACGCCTCCACTAGCATCATCGCCATCGTTTCAATTCGTAGTGCTTTCCTCGAGAGATTTTGCGCGTGCTCGGTTATTTCGTGGGACGCGCTCAGGAAGTACGACGGGGAACCATGATTCAAATGCGTGTGCGAGCTCTGAATCGCTTGCTCGGCCTGATGGTACTTTTGCATCGATACGTTCGTACGCTTATTCAGATCCAGCAACATGCTCGACGGCAGGGTCGCACTCTCGACGAGCACAAACGCAACGAGGAATCTGCGAATCGGAATCTAAGGATAGGAAATATACATTTGTTCTTACATATAGCCGGAAGTGGTTCGTTCTGATTTGAAAATGATAAATCTCGAATATACTCGGGCAAGATCGAATGGCTACGGTTAGACCTTTAAGAAACAACGCCGCGGAGAACTTGCTCAATAGCAAATAACGAGAATGTTGCCGCAATTGTAGTCCCTTGAAAGTACGGGACTCATCGACTACTTTTAACGAAGTTGAAAATAATAGCGTTGCACGAAATACCGTAACCTTCGGTGTCGTGGGAATGCACGCGAGAAGTTCAAACTAGTCGCGACCATGTTTAATCGTCCCGTGAAATCGCGTCTTTTATCGTTCCGTTGGTTACATTAATATTTGGGACACGCTCTTGCGGATTATGAAACGTTTTTCGCAAACACCTCCTTGATCAGAACTTTTCGTTATACAATTTCTGAGATTTCGTGCGCGAAAGACGCAGGTTTACAAGACAATTAAAGTACTTTCGGCGACACGAAACCCTTCAGCATCGGCGACGTGAGAGTTTATTATTCGCGATGTTGATGTCGTCGTGGTAACGTTATATCTCCCACCGGTGAATTCGTGAGAAATTGTTTCTAACATGTATTCTACGGTACACCTTGAGGTTACCTAATAATTGTCATGTAAATTCAACAGTTGGCTTATTCTCTGACTTGACAATGATGAGATAGGGATCAATCATTAAAAAGACAATCGCAGGGTTGGGCCATGTAGATTACGAGTTTTCGTCGGTCCTACATCCGCATTGTAAGCGAAATGGGGTATACGTGACAAAACCGGTTGCCTTCCCGTGTGATAGGATTTTCGGGACGGGAAGATTCGCATGATTTCCCGATAAAACGGCTTCCTTATTAGCGAAATGTACAGTGCTCCAAATTTCCATATTTCAACTAAACGTTTTCCTGTTTTTGATCGTTAACGACAGAGTTTTTCACTGTTACCGATTGAGCGTGATTCGGTTACAATAAATTTCTTAACTCGGCTACGCTTATTGGGTCCATGTGGATCCAAAGCTTTCTTCGCGGGCTTACAACTCCCAAACGGAAAGGCCGGCGAGTCTGAAAAGACCCCGCACTAAACCACGTGAAATGGGTCCTCGGCAAAAATTGCTGAATTTGAAATATGTTATAACTTTTGGGTCACTAAACATACGTATGTCAGGCAAAATGTCAAAAAATGGACATAAATACTTAGAGCGTATTTAATTTGTCATGAACGAACCAGAATTGCCGACAAATAAGTATGGAACTATGGGAATTTCGACCATTGTAGGTCTACAAATATTGAACGAGTCGCGTGATCAGTTTCAACATTTATCACCGAGAATCGCAATGAACTTCCAGAGACTACGGAGAACCTTGTCCGAAAGATATCTTTTCGCCTCAATCTAAGACAACGGGTTCGCCGGTTTCACCCTTATCGCGTTAAATTCATTCATTGATTCGCCTAGATTACGGCGGCAATCTTCTGGCTCGGTATAATGTTGGTTTTTCGATCGTTCCAATATGGTACACCGCTAGAACAAATTAAAGCGACCTTAAGAGGGGATCGAAGGATCGCTGTCTGACATTTAGACGCCTTCCTGGTTCTTCTGTGATTTCCTTACGTAATCTTCTTTGCTCCCATGATTAGGAGACCATGTAAGTATATAAATGGGCGCCATTTTTTCCTCTGACTCACCGATGGAGAACCTACTTCGAAGTTTCTTTAGAATTTCTTTGGGGGGACGTGGGTCGTCGCTCCTCAAGTTACCGAAGAAGAACTTGGATAAACATTCATACAGATTTTCATATCGAATACACTTTTTCATTCGGAGTACTTTTGCACATGGACATTGAGTTGACAAACTTAAAAAGAAAGTTTTTGAAACTCTCAAACGAACGGATTTTGTCGATTTTTATCGATCGGCATTTAAAACAACACGAATGACCTTGAAATTTCAGAAAGTGTGACCTTGAGAAAAAAATACTTTTTATCACAATGTTTATCGCAATATCCTTGCGTTATGTAAATTTGAGACGATAAACTGCATGGAAAACAAATATTCGTGTGCAGACTTTTTTGTTGCCTGGTTCGGTCGAAGCGTAGATTTATCTAACTAATTAAAAATATTCCAAGCGGAAAACAGTTTGGTACTGAGTACCTGAAAACTTTCTCAACACGTTCGCTGAGAACCCGAAAAGTCAGCTAATTAACTAACCCGCCAAATTGGCTGCATCTTGTTAGTCACACGAGGCGAATCCCGAGAGAAAAATCAGCTTGCTCCGTGTTCGAATATAATTAGCAGGAAGAAAGTAGTAAACGTTATTCCGCCGTTCGATTGTTTCCCCTGTATCACGTGACTCGCGGGAATAAAATTTGAAATTCTAAATAGAAAACGCGCGGCATCCCAGTTTTCGTTGATTGCGAAAGCGCGAATAGAAATCGATGAAACTGTTTCCAAGGTGTCAGCGTGCGAACCGATTGTTAATCTTCTAGGAAAACGATCTCAAATTTCCCGATGGTCACTGTAGCTTGAGAAAGCCGCGTTTATCACTTATCTGACAGAACGAAAGCAGAAAGACTTACCGGGAAAGGAGGATGAAAACATGGTCGATCGATCTACGTTCCACGCACGTTGACATTCTCTCAAAATGATTCTTTCACTCGCCGGGGAATGACTATTTTAAAGGCAGTAATCGATCCCTGCATTAACACGCGATAGAATTCAGTTGCCTTGGCGGATTTCGCAAGATCTGCGCCGTGCATGTACGAGAAGATGTAGCGGCAAACCTGAACTGAGACCGATCCTCGAACGAAAGTAAAACCTGTGTGCGTCCGGTCGGATAAAAGAGTGGGGCTCGGTAAGGATCACAGTAATATAGGGTGTCAACAATATACCGGCGCGTAACACTTACTTAGGAGCCACGGTAAAAGTGCATCGTTGCTCCAGTCGGATTGGTATTATGAACGAGACCAAGGTTCACCTTTCATAGACACCGTTGGCCGCAGTCGCGGTTGGACGTACAGTTTCAAGGCTCAAAAGTGCATTTGCATCTTCCCATAGACATCCACAATGCATCTGCGTTTGCGTTCGTTCACAGCGTGTCGCGCGTTAGCATCGCGATGTCATTGCGCTATGCTAATTAACACTTACGGGCTTGACCGTAATGTCGGCTCTGCATCTACATTCTTACGAACATCGCGAATGATCAACCCTCGCGCGAGTGCAGAGTCGTTTGGATCCAACTGTGACTAGTCATATTTATTCATTCATTTAAGAAAGAATACAGTGGGTGTACAAAATGTTCGTACACTTTTTAAAATTGAATAACTTCTTTATAAATGTACCAAACGACCTGATCTTTTATAACTAAAATTAAATTTAACTTTAAGGATACGACACTGAATTGTCTTTGAAAATAGAGAACGTTATAATTTTACGATAACGATTTGGCAATGCGTATGGATAACACGACGTGCTCAAAATGAATCAGTGTCATAAAACACCTTTTCATGCATTTTCTTGGTCATACTATAATCAAAATTTCGTAACACTTTTTATATGACAAATTTATTGTTTGGATAATAAACATGTTAACCTTCAGTTCACACTCCAGTTGAATATTTCATCAATTCAAATGTACAATTCAAATAAAGGGTTCCTAGAATCAGTTAAGAAGGACTTTCAATCGGAGTTCTCTTGAGCACTTTTATTCTCGCTCTGTCTGCCGTAGTTTATTACAGTTTTGATCATTTACTATTAACGTTCCAATAGCGATTGCTTACTTACATGATACTCAAATTATCTATGCTCGCATTTACATCAGCATGGTAGTGTGTATTGCTCGAATTACAAAACTTCGTTCTAAGATCGAACATCATCCGTGTTATCAAGAACAGCTCCGCTGTAGGCTAAATCCCAATAGTGCTCGACTTGATGCTTCTTAAAGTGCTCACGAGCCATTTTCTCGATTGGGCAAACCTTGAATTTTATTTCCCCGAAGTGACGTTGTTTGCTAGTGCCTTCCCACACAGGGACACACTTGTTGGGTACGTCGTTGCCGTCATTATCCTTTATAGTATCCTCTTCCCATTTGATGCGATTCATCATTAAACGTTTATACTTATTTAATTGCTTTGCACCCCCTTCTACTACAACAACGTTGCAGTCACGAAAGAGCATCACGCAACCAGTGAGGTAAAGCTGTTTCGCATTCGTTTCTACCTTGAACTTCTTCGAAGCGTTATTTAATAGGTCACGTATTCTATAAAAAATAATGTTAATAATCAGTAACACTTTCTTATGAAAATAATGGTAAATCTTGTATAGCTTCCATCATTTTTTTAGATACCTGTAAACAGCCACGTGTACACCAAGTGTAGTGTCTTCCTTAAGTTTCCTCGCCTTCTTTTCACGCCGTTGATCGGCGGTTAATCGTCGTGCTGCATTAGCGTCTTCGTGTGCTTTCAATCTTTTAGCCATTTGCTGTCGAACATGAGCTTCTATTTTGGTAGGATCCTGGACGGCTTCTGTACCTAATACTCTCATGAGATTTGAAATTCTTAATTTTGGCTCCGGTGGTGGTTCAAGGCCTAATCGAATTTTTTCCTGTTCTTCCTTCCACGCTTCGCGCCTATTTTGCCTGCGTAACTTTTTACGTTCCTTCTTCGTTAAAAATACCGGCATATATATTGGTTTCAACGGGTCAGCTGGAAAAAATACATACACTAAATAGCTAAATTGAAATTGTCTTTCATGGGTTACGTCTTCCAAACGATACGTACTTGGTGGTCGCATTTGTGTAGGATGTTCCACGAGATTAGTAATAGTAGAATTTTTAATTCCTGTAGGCTCATCTTCGTTTGGATATCCTCCTGTTAATATAACAGAGTCCCACCATTCCACATTAGGCACATCTTCGCTAAGAGCTTCAGTTTTCGGTGCTATAAGTGCCAATTTAGTTGCCGAACTTATACCAGTTTTTCTAGCGATTTGACTAATTTCGTTCTGTAGCTTCTCTAATTGGGCCTTCATACGAATTCTCTCTGCTAACTGCTGGAACTTTCCTGGTTCATGGAATTTTAGTGTACGTTTACCACGGACTGCTGGTTTCACGCCTATCCTAGTGTCGAAAAAGTGCGTGTCCTGAATTTCTTCAGGACCCTTGGATTCTTGTAACTGTGCTTTGAACTCTTCACGCTTTTTTGCACGTATATTGGCTTTCAATGTTGGCACCACTTGCGTAAGTTGAACTTCTTTGCCCGTTATATCTACTGTCCTTCCTGATTCGTCTAAGATTAATGGAGTCGGTTTGTCAGGTACGCTGACATTGCCGAGGAGACCTGAGCTGAGTTTACTTCTGATTTGAGCTTGTAACGCAGCAATTTTTCGTGCTTTATCAGAGTCCGTTTTACTTAAAAGACCTTGGTTATACATGCTACCTACTGTTGGTAACGAATCTCGTGTTTTAAGCAACGGTTTCACTGGAGATACCTCTTCTTGTTTAATGGCCTTTAATGCTCTCTTCCGTTCTTCGATTTCTCTTTGTGCATTAGCCATCATTTGTCGTATCTGTACAAATACCAATAGAGCATAAACATAGTGTAATGTTCTACTTAAATGCTAATAAAGATTACATACCTTATCTGCAGATAGTTGTGCTTCCGTTGTTTTTTCATTCTTTACATCGTCATCTCTAAATCTAGGTTTCTTCGCTTCTTTTTCTTTATCTTTATCCTCCACATGATTGCGCTTCTTACTCTTCTGCGCTGCTTTGGCATCATCGTAGATTGCAAATATTTTTTCAGTTAACTTTGAAGCCTTTTTGTCTTCCAATAAAGCAGATAGTTTATCTAAAGGAATATCGGACGTGTTGATATATTCATTTTAGTAAATTCTTATCAAATTTATAATGATTTTTTCAATACTGACCTGCCGTTTTACGTTTATCGTAACCAGAGGTAATACAGTTGACAGCCGTGGTAACGATAGCAGGTTCTCCGAAACCAAGGAACTTATGAACCGCTTTCTCAATTTGCGGTTTCATTTCGTCTATTTCTTTTCTTGTTAAATACGCCATGTTTCTAACTTCGTTAGAGAAGATTAATTCGTGTAAAACACCGTCAACTTAGGAGAAAATAGTTTACCTCACAACATAACCTCTAAGCGCTACAAGGTTATGTACTGCATATCAGTTATACTTCCACATTGACGTACAGTTACCTTACGCTTCACAAAATGTCAAACAGGTCGTTACTTTAGAAAGAATAGTCATGATATTATCTACGGTTCAACGTTCATTTCCCAATTAAACGTTGACAAATATACTCAAATATCTTCGACATCACATTGCAATATCGCAATTGTTATTTCAGTATTCACTGTAGGTGACTATAGGCAATTTCATCGCACCCAACTTGTACACAAAACATAAATGATCTAGAAACTTCCCTAGACATATACAGTATATGAATTGTAGTTTTACCTGTTACAGAAAGCGTAAGCACGAAGATATTTTAATTTATCAGTGAACTAAAATCAATTAAATAATTTAGTTTTTATATTTTCGATGCGAGTTGTAAACGTCAGCTAGGGTTATTGGTTTTCTGTTGGCAGAACACGATGGATAGGAAGCATTTCACAATAGGCTTGATCAAAGTGTATTTTCCAAAGAAAATACGTTACAATATAAATAAAATTATACATACAGTGGGTGTACAAAGTGTTCGTACACTTTTTAAAATCAGGTCGTTTGGTACAATAATAAAAAATTATTCCATTTTAAAAGGTGTACGAACACTTTTATATACACTGTATATAAATTTTTTCCATTCTTTGGCGAGAATAATTTTTGTGGATCATTAATTATGCTCACCGTGATCGTTATTTCATTCATTCGGGCTTGTTAATGAATAATAGTGTGTAATAATATCATTTTCTTAAAATTGGTTTAATTTTGTGTGAATTCTTGATCTCTAGTTTCCGGAGATTCTTCAGGAATAGGGTAAGTTTAGAATTTAACTTCATTGCTTCTTACCAAGATTGACTTCGTTGCTCTTTGTCAAGGTCAACTTCATTGTTCCTGTTCAATATTCCGAATTATTTTATTTACATGCATTATTTTATTTTTGTTTATATTTTTATGCATTAAAATTATTAATGAAAAATATAAATTTATATTTAGCACGAACTATTTATTTTGCATAAACATCCGGAGTTTAATAATTACATGCGAACTAATTCTTATCATATTATTGGTTTATATAAAATATTGATATAGAAGTTATTTAACTATTAATTTTCTGGGTATTCTGGGCATTTACTTTTTTTCAACCATGGACCAAATGTTAGCGATCTCCACGAGACAGGGAAAACAGTTCCCACATCCATTTTAGCCAATTAATAACGCTGTGACTCGTAATAATTACGACAATATGTACAAACCTTTTGAAATGGACAAATGCCCCGGTGCAAACTTCTGAATACAGCTCTTTAAACACTGGACATCTGTTGCTACGGAGTGCTACAGAAATTCCTGAGAGGTCATCCGCGTGTAATAAATCTAGATTTACGTAAAGTTCTGTGATAGTAACTTTAGATGAAAGCGGCGATGTAAATCCACAAAGTAGCGCAAGTGAATGATGATCCTAAAAAATCCCTGACTATATACGACCGTTTTATCGCGTGGCGGCTTTTTATGCACCACGCCTACGTGCATTTCAAGCGGAACATTTTTTTCAGTAATACAAAGTACTGCTCGCGATACTGAAATGAACGATTTTATGGAAATTTCATCGGAAAATTTTCTTCGAACCTTACACGTCCCTCATGGGTAAAAATTCACCCATTCTCTGTCTTCAAATACCACAAAATCTTTGTAATTCCTATTTCAAGTAATTTTATTCCAACTAATTTGTACCACAGAACATTTAGCTGAACCTATTTTATGCGAATCAAACAATGCTAAACCTCACATATACGATCTCTTTTTCATTTAGTGCTGTTTTTCGTTCAAAATTAATTTCTTAAATTCGTAATTTTAATTTTACCACAATCAGAAACAAGCGATTGATATCACAGTAAATTATGCCTGTAGATCACGTTAATTCCGAGCAGCCTTACAACATAATGTAACCTTGTTAGAGTGAAATATATAAAGGTGTAAGGGCCGAATGCAGTTCCGAGGCCAACGGAATAACAGTGGACCGATAACCGCAAATGAGAATGGTAGAGGAAACTACGCTGTTCCATGCTTCCCTGGTGACCGATGAGGCCAATTCTGCGAACCACATTTGCTTCATTGCAAGTTGTTGTTCGAAACTTTTCTGTTAATTGAAACGAAGAAATCGGATCGTTTCTGGCGGTTGTTTTATCCTGCCGAACAATCCTGCAAAAACCTCGGTTGCATTTTGCCATAACAGTGCCGAGAAGTTTGGAGAGAGAAAAAATATTGATTTTGTATACAAATCCATAGTGAAGATTGCAATATACTTATCATGTTTTACAGATCGTTCGCACTATTCGTTCAGTGTAATTATAAAGTCCTAACAAAAACATCCTGCAAACAGGATCCAATCCTATGGCCGTAAAAAGTTGTGAGATCAAACAAAATACAGCCAAGTTCGTTAGCTTAGAAATACCTCTTGCGATGCTGAAAAATCGTTTGCAAGAATTAGTTTAAAAGAACGCTATTTAATTTTCAAAGATTTATGGAGGGCTATATCAATCAAACATGGCCGCTACCGAACTTCTTTTATGGCTATTGGTTTAAAAAGGAATTCTTTAAACTAATAAATTTCGCTTCAGTTTTCACGTCACATTTTAGAGAAATATATCTAATATTACTGATAAAGAGTAATCAACAGTGGCGTATTACCCTATGGGGGCCCAAAAGGGGCCCCAACACAACCCAACACTGACTACCGTGAACCTAGATAACAATTTTCTGCGAATTACGAGCTAATAAATCCTTCTCCAGAAGAAAGAAGAATTTCTAAATCGAATATGCTAATCGAATGTACACTATCAATTTTCATTTCCAGAATCGAACGCCAGAGGTTACGTTGCACTTTGAATGTGCTCCTCCATAAAATTAACAATTCTGGCGTACGCTCTTTCCCTCCGTCCACGTTTATTCAGAGGATGGAATAACAAGAAAAACTAGCATTTCAATTTCGAAGGGAACGAATATTCGTCGGGAATGTTGTATAAGACAAGTCTGTCAGGGTTTTTCGACAACAAAAATTGCGATCCGTTCGGGCGCGTGCATACCGAAACGGCTCTCTGATCGAATTTCATTTGTAATTTATCTGAGTAGACGGGTTTTTTCCCGGGGTCGGTTCCGGAAAAGGCTTGCATACACACGCATTACCGTCGTTGCAGCGATATTGATGCAGACGGGGCTGCACTCGTGAAAGCAACGGCGTGGCGCGCTCACGCGGGTACGTGCGTGTGCATACGGTATTCGCAACGTTGTTGTGCCACTAATATTCAGTCAGTACGTATCGGGCCAGTCGTGTTTCTTCGTAAATTTAACGATTTTACCGGCAGACGTGGCTACGTCCCGAAATGATGTACGGTTCGCTCGTATGACTCGGCAGCTAATGCTTTAATATGCGCAAAGGGTGCCATGCCCGTGTCACGCGGATTACCGCTAATTGTAGTTTATGCTTTATACTACACTATTCTCTTGTATGCTATGTCGTCCGTTGGGTATTCGATATGTACGGACCTGTATGTTTACTTGTAGAGGCGAATGCAGCTCCCCATGGATACATATCCACATAACAATTTGTATTTCCGAGAGAGCGCGAGCATTATGCGCGCCCTTTCTTCTTTCTGCGCAGCGTTCTCGCTTTCGAGTACACGTGTTGCCATTTTTCGGGGCAACGATTAACTTTGAGCACCACGTCCGCGATACTTACCCTCGAAAATTGATTTTCTGTCGGATTCAGAAGGGTTGGAACGGTGATCACTGTTACAAACTCGAAGTTCGCTAGATTCGAACCGTTTCGGTTACATTAAATTAAATGAATTAAGGTAAAGGTACCAGTAGTTGACCATGTACGAGTAGTTGATAATTTTATAGAAAATCATAGAAAATAAGATTTTTATAAGCTGCACACTTTTGATGAAAGTAAACCTCGGATGCAATACCATCTGTGGGTTAAATTTCTCTATACTATTCTCTATTAACTCGCAACGTGTACTCTGTTCCTTGATTAAACTTTTTATGCAATTGATTTGTTTTATTTCTTATTTATTGATTTGTTAAGAACAATCAGTATTATTTGGAAAATTACAAATTATCCGAGCTGCCTCCCCTAAACGTAATAATTACCCAAGGCTTTACTGTGTTGCCACGATAAGGTGCGACAGTCATCGTCTTAAGATTTTTGGATTTGAACTTTCCAGAGCAATTCCAGACGTATTGTTTGACTATTATTGAAATTAAGGAGACGCGACTGCGGAGGATGATTAATCGCGTTCCACTAAAAAGGAAACCGCCTGACGCTGTAACGACGACCGCGTCAGTAAAACAAACGGCAATATTGCAATGTTCGCGGGAAGTATTCATATTGATTCCCATATTCAGCGAGCGTTTCTGTACCACGGTTACGGGGGAAGAAGTTGGGGAAATGGACGACAAAGTTATGTTACGCGCGCCTGCATGTACATGCACCTTGCCCGAGGCTTCACATGTGTATGCATGTGTAAGACAGCCGAACGCGTTCGATGCATTCGAATTGATTTGACTGCAAAAGCGTTTCCTACGCTGCGAGCCACACACAAGATATAAACGGACACGTGTTTACGGAATCCAACGAGTTCAATGTACCTGTGTAGAGGCTCAATCGTCTACAAAACCGTTTCGCACTAGCCATTTGTTGCATACTCAATCGTGGGTAGAAAATGAGACTCACTCGTGTCAGGCTCTTCGAACTCGTTCTTTATAAAATAGAATATCTTGATAATTTTAACTAAAACATTTTGGAGAAGTGACTATACGAACGTTTCCAAGATTGAATCATTGGCTATAGCGAAAATTCTATTTGTCAAAAGGAGCGGTGAAAATAAGTATGCAGTCGATCAAATGAGCTTTGATTTATCAAGGGATTTGTTTATCATGAAATTCTCGGTTTAAAGGAATACTTCATTTATTTCTTATATAAGTAAAAATAAACGAATAGTGTATATACGTACCTGTTTCACGTCCGTGTGACCATTGAGTCGTTTTTATGGTGTTTTAATTTACGCTCGTGATTCAGATACGAACAACGATTTTTATCAACCTCAACGATGATATTTTTTATTAATATACTCTTCGCGTGCGTACAGTTTGAACAGTTTTATTGGCTCGTTGAAAGAGACTGTAATTAACGCCATACGCGCCCGTAGAAAGGAAACATTGTCAGAATTTATGCTTCGATTCTGCTATTCATCTTCGAACCATAAGACTTGTTCGTGTCGTAGACACTATCCGCTTTTAATCTACAATAGTTTTAACGTGCGGATAAACTTATTACCACTATTTTAGATTCGAATCAAACGCGGTAATGTCATAAGGTATCGTGTATTCATTGTAACCGGGTATCACGATTATAGACGTACTATGTAGAAGGCTACAGGAACAGGAAAAATAAAATAATCAGGCTAGTTAAGAACATGATTTACTATTTGTTCTCGTGTATCGTGCTGGTTCAACGTTATCCTGGTGCGACGAGGGGAAACATTTTAAGACTTTCTCGATTATGACAATTTAATTAACTGTAATACTTCAAAATACTCGTTTTCCTTCCACAATTACAATCGATCGAAATCATCATTCTAAACTATCGAATAATACCTCTAATGAAAATGATATGAAAAATAATTCTATTTTAATTTAAACAATCGTAAGATCTAATTCATACGAAATTGTACAATATAATCATTGAAACGAAATTTTCCAAAAGGGGAGGGGGAACGATCAAACAACATACATTTTCTATAATATATTTTACATTATAAACCAACCATACATCATCATAATAATATCTTATATTCTTAAGCCTAAGCGTGTTTTATCCTATACTCTCATTTATATACTTCCTTCGTATTTATACTTTGTTTACTTCCTCATAGTATTTTATATATGTATATGTATACATATGTACATATGTATATATACACATATACCAATATATATATATATGTGTATATATATATATATGTATATATATTTTATTTATATTCATCATTATTTATATTATATACTATGTCATGTGTATATGTATATATATATACATATACATACATATAATATGTATATATACATATATGTATATATAATATCATACACGCTCTTTTGTTTCCTCTCACACACGTCTCAGGGCGTCTCGAGTCTCCGTTTGTTTTTTTCTTTTTTGCTATAATCGCGTGAGAATTGTCTGTTTCGGAGGTATCAGTCCCCTATTATCTCATTCGTTCGCATCCCCTATATACTTGTGCACGTGTGCATCTATGTTTTTTTTTAGGTAAATGTCGCTCGGTGATTCGTGTGTGGTAGAGTGGCGTGGGTTCTGTATTATCGTTTTTCTCCCTCATGTCCGCGCGAGTAATAATCGTGTATGACGCGTTTATACGTCGAGTGTGTTCTCTATCTGTGTGTAGGGTGTGTATGTCTGCCGCGTGTGTATGGTCTACGGTGTTACGATTTTTTTTTCGTTCTTCTGCGCGTGTGATGTCGGTGATAATAATAGTCGTCGGCACGCGTCCGATACCATGATCGCGCGTTAACGACCCCTATCGCATCGGTACAAATTACATATACAGGTGTACAAGGTTCTCTGCTTGTTCAGGCTGTGTGTCCGGCGATTTTTACGGTTTTATCACCTTAAAACTTAAACTGTATGTATAATCGCGAAGAGGCTGCCATGGGACCCCGCGGGCCGTTTAATATTTCGATGGGATCCTGCGGAGGATTCGATCGCGCGGACCCGATCACTATATTTATTGTATAGCGATCGCTATTCGCCAGTGTTAAATAAAAATATTGCGGACGACGCACGTTATTTTCTTCGTATTTATTATTTCTTTCTTTCTTTTTTTTGTTCTGGATGGACGTTGTACCGGTCCCTTCCCTCGATCTCCGCGTCGGTAGCCGTTCTCCCAAACGGCGTGTACGTCATCGTTTCATATGTTATATCGTTTTGTATTTTTATCTTTTAATATTTCTTAATGTCCTTTATACACGTGTTCTCTTTTTTGTCTCGAAGTCTCGCCTGTTTATTTTCAATGGATCGTCTTTTTCCCGCGGCTTTTCTCGTGTCTCGTCGTTTTACACGCTAGCTTCTTAATCGTTTTCTTTTTTTCGTTTCTCGAACCCCGAAAATGTTTCACATACATACACGATGAAAGTTAAAAAAGGCACCTTACTCCTTAGCGTACGGTCGTGAGTGATATGCCGCATACCGCGCCGGGGGTTGGTTTTTTTGGGAGGTTGTTCGGTGAGAGGGACGACCCATAATGCGTGTGAATTGTATAATGGGTCCCGTTGCAACAAGCGCGCCCGAATCGCGCGGAAAAACTGCGCGACAACGGGGAAGCAGGCAGGGGGGAGGATGTGTAAGGGCCTAAACGCGTCTCCCGCGATATCGTGATCGCCATAAGTACACGGGGAGATTATGCCCTCTCTCCCGCGTTGTCACAGTTTCTGTACGTGTTTCTGGCGACGCAACGTTAATCTCGTCTCGTTCACTCACACTCTCGCGGGGAGGAAACACGCGCACACAAACACGCTTCCACATGCATCTACACCCTTTGTTCTCCTTGTCCCTTGGCTTTTTTCCTCCGGTTCATCCACCGACAGACTTTTACCTTTTTACCTCAACTATTGCTCGCGGTTATCTACCATTCGCATCTCTCTCTCGCACACTCACTTTCTCTCGCTCTCTCTCTCTCTCTCTTCGAAGGGGCTCAGGGGGTCCGGCAGGCTAGCCACAACACTTCTCGTCTCGTTACGAGTTACGGTTTCCAATGATTTTTTTTTCAAGTCACTTAACAGCTAAAGTATTTAACACAGTACATCCGCGGAGCCCGCGCGTTTCTTTCTTAAACAGATTTTGCACGCGCTGCCCCGACTCTTTCTTCTTTCTCTCTCTCTCTCTCTCTCTCTCTCTCGCTCTCTCTTTCTCGCGTTCTTCTCCGTTTGTTTTGTTTCTACGCTTATACTCGATATATTCGCTAGTTTTTTTTTCTCGACTAATGTTATTCCCCTTACACACTTACGTTCTGGTATGTATATATAATATACATAGTTGGTTTGTTTTTTTTTTCATTTTGTTTTGTATTATATATATACGCCTGTGTATATATACATATATGTTAATAGATGTATGTATGTATACACATACAGATGCACGTGTTGGTTTTTTTCCACTTTTTTGTAGTTTCGTTTCCATTGTTAATATATATGATCATATACATATGTTATACTTTAAGGTATGCTCGCTTACGGCTCCTACGGTTTTTTTTATTTTGCTTTCTTTCACTTGTGTGCAACTTGTCTTAAACATCCTTGTTTATTTTTGTTTATTTTCTGTTTTATTATTTAGTTAGTTATTTTACGCTAAACTGTTTTTTCTTTTTCTCACGGTGCTCTGTGATCGGTATCCGAAAAGTAGGGTAGCTGCTGCCTTCCTACTCCGATTTTCATTCCTGTGATCGATCGGTCGAAACAATCGAAGCATCGACGGACTTTCAGTGTCTCGTTTCGCTACCTCGTAGCTGAACGAAAGCTCTATCGATGAGTTCCCATCGCGTGACCTCTAAACAGCATCTCTGCGATTCGCGGATAATTTACAAAATTACAGGAATTTGAAAGCTGAATTCGAGCACGGTCTCCCGTTATTCGAGCAATTAAACTAACGGTTGGGTTAAAACGGTCTATTTCGGAATTGTCATAAGTAGACTGTCGATCCTTGCGCAATTTCATTCTCGGAGATTATTTTACAAAAGTTCGAACAAAGGAGAAACTATACAGAAGATTTCTTATTGTAAAAATCAACTAAAGAACACTGTTAATATACACGTTTTCTTGTATGTTAACATTCTGTACACGCCATAAGTGCCCGAGGATCTACAGTCTCGCGTGTCCCACTGAAAGTCGCGTTAAATGTTAGCAAATGTGCTGTGATTCTTACATGCAAGAGGTTAACGCTGTTAACGAAATAAATTCGAAAATTATCAACTGCCTCAGCGATTTTCTTCCTAAAATCTGATTAGATTGACACAACCAGCCGTTAGAATTCTCGTTAAAATATTAATCGCTAACAATAAACACCTTATATTTTGTACAAGGACAAATAAAAAGCCCGACCCGCCTCGCGCGTAATCATCGATGATCGCGTTAAAATATATTCGTTAGTCCTTGTATGGATAATTTTGACACGATTTTCTACATGATCCTCGTCTAAATTTTTTCTTCTTTTTTATTTTACATATGGCACGATTCTATGTATGTACAAATTTTCATTGTTCGCCTATTTACTTGTTGAATGCTGTAATGCTATCCTCCCGAGTATTTAGATTAACATTTTATAAACAAATGTAAATAGTATCACTTTATAGGACGGTAAGATAGGTATGCGTCGTCTACATATCTGCACATGGTTGAAGGAACTCTCAATATGAAATAATAGAATCTACCTAGTGCTTCGTCTGTGTGACAATCACGGAACAAATCATTTCGAAAATGTACGTCTCGTTTCGACGAAATCATATACACCGTAATGCAAACAAAAGGAATTTTCCTAGCTCGCTAGCTACATGTATACTCTTCTAATTTCGACTTTCTCAAAAGGAAAGCGTTTTAACGTACCTTTCATATTGCGATTTACGCCGTCGGCGTGCACACGGTGTTCCGTCTGTTTTGTATTCTTCGAAATATCTCCGATATTTTTGTGACACGAAAAATATCATTTTTGTGTTCGGCTGTGAAATGATTAACGTGCGCACCGAAAGCAATATTAAACACCTGTGATAATAGGTGTGTTAGTTTGTCAGACTTACGACTCTTTAATTCCTCTTTTTACGAAGGTTCTTAAAAAATGGCGTCTCACGCGATCCGTTGCACTGATCGCGACACGCCAAAAGCAGTCGACAATCTAAAGAAAAAATCATTTGTTTCCGCTATTCGAACGTGTACTTAAATTCGAAATACAATTGTAAATACATTTTTATAGTAAACTCTCTTATTAAGAAAACTATATACTCCCGCCGCCCATTATCAAACTCCGTTGTTTCCTTTAAAATTATTTGAACATCACATTATCACAACTTACTTCAGAAGATATCGACGACATTGAAAGCTTAAGAAAGACGAGCACAAGAGATAACGTTCTCGATTATCGCACTTGCCTACCGTCGTTAAAAGTCAGTAGAGTTCCCCACATCCGAATACCCTAATTCACTATCCAAATGTTACCCGAACAGAATGATTGCCAGGATGGTTCTATTGAAATTTTTACCATGACGATCTACCTCTTATGTCAATAACCATGCGGGTACTAATTTTCACCGTTCGAAACTTCTTTAAGAAATCACTTTGAAATCGATTATTTTCTTTTTTACGGCCAAAACTTTTAGGCACTAGGATCTTCAAACTTATTGACCACCGTGAGAACTATGGCTGTCGACATAAGACTCCATACTTGCGCAAGAAAGATGTTCGTGTACGTTTAAACAAACAATCAGTCTTCGTGATTTCCTGCGTGATTCTGTAAGCGACTGGAATTCACCGTTAGAACAGCGACTACTTTATTATACGAACACGATCGTGGTCGTATTCGGATGCGGGAGAGCTCCACCGCAGCTCCTATTTTTCCCCCGATATTTTTCCGTATCATAACCAATAGAGGAGATACCTAGTTTAGATGGTGAAAGTATGCGAGACCTCCTTGTACTAAAAATCTCCTATCCGTTGTCCGTTCTTACAGATCCTAATGAGGGGTCGTTCGTTCCGCTAAATCGCGCAATGATATGTTTATATCACGTTGTATACTCGTAAGCGGCGTTTACAATGTAATCGATCGGAAAACAAAGAGAGAATATGAAAGTGACAAGAAAACTAGCTTTTCTTATTCTGGTTCCTTCATCACCGATGCCACCGAAGTCCCTCTACTTATCAATCGTTCGAGATCGCACGAAAGCATATCGGAACTTAATTACTTTAGTCAGTCCTCGGTGAAAGAAGCACGCACACGTTTTTCCTAAATGTATGTTTCATCAATGATTGTCGGTTTATCGTATTTGGTAAATCTTCGCGAGGGAAATCCTTCTGTGTAGAAAATCATCAATCTATAGAGTGATTCGGTGGTTCGACGGAGTAGGACGCAGGGTCAATCAGGACGCCAAACAAGGTGGCTAATGGGACATAAGATGCCATCACAGACTAGGTGTAAGCGAACTGTTTACTTTCAGAGCAAAATATTCGGGCGAGTGATGTCAGAACCAATAGAAAACCGTCTATCCCTTCCTCCGAGTAGAAAGTGTTATTAGTGGGCGTGGCTTCGTGGCTGTTCGCTTCGATTGGGCCACAATAGAGCCCCTGGAGAAATTTAATAGTATTGGATCAACCGTTTAATGTGTTTTTATCAGATGATCGTTAAGATCGTACTATTTTTGCGTTAGATCTGTATATTCTTCTGGTTTGTACCGATTCCAAGTTTCGAAATTCTTTGTTAAGACGTAACCGCCAACTATCCATTAGTAAAATCCCATGCAGTGATTGATCCGTCACAACTCGTCCCCTCAGGACGACGTAAATGACGTTAGAGAATGAAATTTACTCCGAGTGGGCGTGGTCCGGTTGCCCTCGACTTCGTCGGGGCCAGGGCCTTGCCTCACGGAGCATGAGGTTCGATTTCTTCGTACACCTCGTCTGTGAAGGTATCGCGAAAGAAGTCGACAGCGTCGAAGGTGTCGGCAAGAAGGGTAGCAAAAGGGGGCGTAAAGAATAAGGGAACTGGGTCGTCGTAATTCGTGAATGTGTTTATTTCGATAACGGCGAATACGGGTGGCGTGCCAGCTTGTTGAAGCTGAAACGACCGACGCGACGATCGTGATCGCCTAAACGACGAAAATCGCGGCGTGCATGGTCGCGGGATGGCCTTGAGATTTTCGCGACTTATTTTTGGGGGGCACGGACGAAGGATAGAGGCAGCAGCCACAATTCGTTCCCTCTATATTTATGTTCTCGAACGTGTTTCTTCTTTTTTTTTTTAGGTGTGTGTGCGCGGGTGTATAGGTGTGTTTCAATGCTCTCATATGCCGTGGGTGTCGCTGTGCTGCATGTAACCTGCGGATATAGTTTTATTGCGCTATGTAAATGTGTTCTCCGTGAACGTTTCTTTCCTCGCCGCATTTGCTAACCTAGTGATGGTCAAGCTAGACTAGATCCAACTACGTCTAGGGCTGTTGTTAAGTATCTCGTCGCTACGTTTTTGTACGCGTACACTGTTCGCGTAACGGTGTGCTGTTTGCTCTGTAACTCGTGTTTATTTACATACGTGTACCTGTTTCCGTGTGTTTGTGTATACGTGTACGCGTGTCCTCGGTGTGGTTTTGTGCAGGCGTGTGCACGTAACGTTGTGTGAGTGTACATTGTTCTTTATGTTCCTTCGGGCGTGATTACGCGCACGACTTAGGTACCATAAATGGATTTTACCATTTTGTGTTAGATGTATCACACGTTCCTTCTTTCTCTCATATACAGACTCGCACGCTCTTCTTTCTCTCTTTCGTTCTCTTTCTCTCGCGCACGCTCTCTCCCGTTCCTCTCGCGTGCCCATTCGCTCGGCATCATTCTTCCTCATTTTAACTAAGCTTTTTACACGGTTCCTCGCGACTTCGCTTTTTCCGCTTCGTCATCGTTACTTTCCAAAAGCCCGTATTATCTCCTACTCGTCAGGTTACATTAATTACCTATTTATCACTTTACACTACATTTTTGGTTTTCCCTTTAATGCAGCGCCGTCCATTTGGCTAGCTCCATTCGGTTCTCTTGCTCGTTCCTTTTTTTTGTTTATTACCTAGACAACGGTACTTGAGGCTATGGTAAAGTTCCTATACACGTCCCGATCCTCGGGACGCTTCATTTATTCGCACGCATACAAATACAAGCATGCACGTACTCTTACTCTCTATCACGCGCACACTCTTTCTCTGTCACTCTGTTTCTTTTAAATACTTTTTACAGGACGTGGATCTCCACCGGTTCTTTAAAAGAGTGGGAGACCGCTCCGTTTTTTTTTTGCGCCGTTTTGAAAGTGGAACCGAGTCGAGAGGCAGATTCCTCGGGAAACGGGGACTGATTATACGAGCAAAAGAAGCGCGGACCGAGTCCACGGGCCGCGTGTTACTTTGATTTATGTTTGTGTATCGCGCCATTTAATCGATTCCCCTTTGGCGCGAACGTTTCAAATTTCACGCTATACGACAAGAACGTCCCGCGCGCTCGGAGTCTCGCTTCTCATTTACAAATGGTCCTTTTCCCGCCCCTCTCGCTCGGTCTACATTTCAGAAAAATAACCTATATTTTTATTCCTTTTTGTTTCGCCTAACTAATAATGTACACGATATTTTGTTTCACTTATGTTTTCATATTGTTCCTTACAAGCTATATTTTATCTCGCGTATTACAGGGCTTTCCTTCTTTTTTCATTTTTGTTTCTTTACTTCGCTTACGATGATTTAAAATAACAGCCTCCGTCACTGTCGCACGTTGGTATATATATATTTATATATATATATGTATCTCGTATTTACGTGTATGTATATGTTTTATTTATAATTCTTTCGTCTCTTCCTCGCGACTTGTAGCGTGTCCTGTTTTTAGGCTGCGCGCGTTGGTTAACGTTTGTGCCGAGAAACGGAAAACGACAGCACCGTTCCAAATTGCCGAAGGTACGCTTGGCAACGAAACGGTTCATCGTGTTATCGGTGTTATTTTTTTTCCTCGTGACTTCATCTTCGTTCTTTTTTCAATGGTTTTTTCCTTCGTCGGTTCGGTTTGTTTTAGCGGTACATTAATTGAATTTTGCGGTAATTCGTTGTATTCTTACGCTACTTTTTGACAAACGACACTTACATTTCTCGTATTTATCAATTACAAAAACAATTGACGGAAATACAGTGAAATATACGTTGGTGTTGATCTTGGGCCACAATTATTATGTTTTTTAGGTACACATGGGGCGTGGAAAGTCGCTTGACTCTAGTACGATTCTCTCGTGTGTTCGCGTTTAATCTATCGCCGGAAAAAATGAATAAACGAACGCAAGGAAGTACGCTAAGTAAGTGGCGAAAATGATTCGCGCGCGTTCTTCGATTCGTACGAACTGTTCGTCGGAGAAAAAAGTGAAACGCGTCTAATAAAAGCATGAAAGATTCGCGTCTTTTCGAACACGGTGAACGAACAAGTCAGGACAGTCGCGATCGATCGATCTCGATCCACGGTTCAACTCGAGACTGTTTCCTTTATCGATTAGCTTCACCGGGAGGGGGAAGACACTAAGGGGATCATCGAATCACGCGTGGTCTCCGAATGTTGTTGTATACTTAACCATTATGTTTCAGACACGGAAACGTTTTACCCGTTTCTTTTTCATCTTCAAATAGGACAACATTAGTTTACGAAGAATTAATGGCACGAAACGTTTGTGGTCCGCAAGATGGACTGAAGGCACACCATTTATATATCCACGTCAACGTATTACGCGTCGCATCGTTCGGAAAATTAGTAAGATTTACTGGTAACACCTAAACGCTACATTGCCACTCTCCCTCCCTCTCTCGCTTCTTTTTTCTTTTTTTTTTCTCTACTATTATTCTTTTCTTCGTTTGATTACGTTATTCCTCCGTATCCGACGCAATCCCATTCTCACGTCGACGCTAACGTGCGCGCACACGTCGCTGTGCATCGGTCTTTGATCATCACGCTTTTGATTTGAAACTCTTGAGCGCTTTTGATTCGTTTAAAGCACGGTGTCCGTCGACTATCTTTTGATTAGTAACAAAGTTGTCTATCGCTTTTATCTCTCCCCGGTTTCTCTCCCGTTCCTCTTCCCCGTCTCGCTCTCAACTCCCTCCTCGACCTGTCTAACCATTTAACCCGTTCCTTCCAATCGTTCGTCACGCGTTCCTTTCGGACACCTATCTAAATTCTACCGCTCGTGGATCTCGTTTCTTTCCTTTCACCCGTCGACGCTACTCGAGACAGTCTCGTTATTGAAAGACAGTGTACAAACACCAAACACACAGCGCGATCGGTGAACAACGACCGCCAGAGCTCGAACAGAGAAACGTGGAAAACAGAATCGTGCTCGAAACCGAGGTAAAACGCAAGCGGCGCGGCGGAATTGGGGAACAGATCACCGGAAGTCTAGACTGTAGACTTAGACGATACCGGGTAGCCAACGCCGTCGTTGTTCCACCCGTTATCACCGAATCTCGTGTTCATTTTTACGAGTATCCTTCAGCTTCTTTATTTTTGTTGGGCTACTACAATAACGAATGCCACGGCATCCGCGACGGTGTCGATTCAAAGACTCGATATCGGAGGACAGGATACATATCCGCGAGGAAGGAACTCGATGCATCTAGTCTAACTTTCGTGCTGTTTTGTGCAATGTGTCTATCTATGAATTGTATAATTTCTTTCTCGTCTCTCGCTTGTTATTATAATTCTCGTTTCATCATTTTCGCGCACACAATCTTTCACTCTCTCGCTCTCTTTCTTTCACTCACGCGCTCTTTCATTCGCTTTCTCCTCGCCCTCGCAAGGGCCACGCACGCTTATATGCTCGTTTTTTTACTTACACTTGGTTTTTCGACTTAGTTTCTTTGTTTTTCATCAATGGATCCGGCCAAGTCGAAATTCGGGACATCGGACAGACCGTTAATGGATTCTCCCCCTCTCTTTCTCTCTTCTCCAGCTTCTCTCTCTCTCTCTCTCTCTCGTCAGATCGACCGTCGTCATGTCCCATCTCCTCTCGATCTATACACCGTTCGTTGTTGCGAATTCGTAGCTCGTAAGCTGATCAGCCTGCGAGCGAGTTACAGCAGAGAGACACGGGGGTAAACGGCTTGTTCTTCATCCTAAGCTTAATGATTTATTGCTTAAGCGTCTTAAAGTAGAGATTCTCTCTTTGGTTCTATGGTATGCATGGTATATAAAAATCTAGAGTATAAGTTAAAAACCACGGTAGACCCGATACGTTTCACTGGAGTCGACCGATTACTGGACACTCTGTCTGATCGGCTTCTTTCTCGTCCTCTGTATCCCTCTCTCTCTCTCGCTTTCTTTCTCTTTTGTCTCAATCGCGCGATCAATGCGCCAAGCACCAGTCGACAGCCCTCGGTGCACGCGGCTGATCTTTTATAAAAATATCCAACTGTCTAAGCGCCGCGTTAGAAGGATTACAAGTCGAACAATAAAAACGGCTCGTCGTCTCTCTCTGCAAGGACTTCGGTGTATGATTTGTCTTTTGGCCTCGAGTTCGATAATAAATATAACAACCGAAGGGAGAGGAAGTCCTCGCAGCGGCGGAGAACGGATTAAGACACATGGATCCTATCTCAGTCCCGTGGTTCACGATAGTCGAGTGGGTTGTACGAAAGTGCATATTTATTTTCAACAGTTCGCGTAATTCACCTAGGAACGTGGAAATTCTTCTCAACACACACACACTCTCTCTCTCTCTCTCGCTCTCTTTCTCTTATTATTTTGCGGAGGTCTGCCTTTCCCGCCTTCTGCCGCCGAATTTCGAATCGCCCTTGATTAACGCTTTTTTTTCTTTTTTATTAAATAACATACCTACCTAACTAGCTAATTCTTGAATTTTGTATTTTTTTTTTCGTTTTGTTAATAACACGCTTTTGTTTTTCTCTCTCTCTCTCATTTTATTTAATCGTTTCGTTCTCTATTTATACAACTCGATCGACCGCCTCGATGTCGAGCTTTCCGAGCAATTCTCGCCTTCTCTCTCTTTCTTCTTTCTCCTTTTATACGCTATTCTCCGTGTCGCGCGTCGTCGACTTATTAATCGTTTTATTATTTTTTTTGTTCGCTGTTAAAGCCCAAACTACAAAAATAATGAATCCGGGTTACGGGGGCGGAGGAGGGGGTCGGTATCTAGCGGCGTTCCGTTCCGTTCTCGATCATCTTCGAAGACGTATGCACGTTGCGTGTAATATGCGTGTGTGTATCTGTCCGTGGAAGTTCAACGTCGATCGAAGCGGTACATTGTGAATCACGGAAGCTTGTTGTAATCAGCCCGTGTTCGCGGACATTCCCGTTGGCGACACGCAGGGTTATATCTTGGCGCTTTGCGTTTTAGAGACGGTCTTTCCGATGATCACACATGGTGGTCCACGTACCCCGGGATTCGTGTTTCATTACTGAAGCTTTTTGCCACTAACCTGTGACGGCAACGCTATCTATTAAATTCAAGCCGAGAGAGACACTACGTTATCCTACAGACTGGACGAGAGGATATCTCCGATTTTGTTGCGACCGGTACCAGTTTTATCCTTCCTTCGTTTCTCCTCCATATCCCCTTTCCTCGTGAAGAGATTGCCGGTTACACTGGACGTGAAAATTTACGGGATTTAGGTCGGGGGTGTCGGTTGGGATCGTGGAAGTATTCCCTTTCTCTTCTTCCCATTGACTCGCTTAACAAACACGTTTAATCGACAAGACTTCCGACCGTTCTCCGATTCGCTGTCTTTTTTTCCCTCGCCTCGTTCGCTAGAGTGGTCGTTAACTATTTCGTTCGCTGATCACTGGGTTCTCGTATGTTTCGTCAAGCCGGTTGCGGCACGATTTCGCTTGCCTTTGCAGTCGCGGTGGCGTCGATGATGATGAAAATTTTGTAGTTGTTGTTGTAGTTGTTGTTGTTCTTGTTGGTAGTTGTAGTGGTGGTGGTGGTGGTGATAATGGTGGTGGTAGTAACTGTTGTTGCTGTAGAAGTTGTTCCTGTTGGTGGGGTGTACTTGTTTACCATCACACTAGAAGGCTAGGCGTCAGCCAGTCCTCATCCGCTAGCTGGACCGCAACCAAGAACACACTTTACCATTTGAACACACAAACGCTGGTTAAGTCTTGGTCCGAATTTTAAGAAAATAATAGAAATTCTCTCTCTCTGTCTTTCTTCCCCTCTCACTCTCTTCCATTCTTTCTTTGTCTCTTTCTCTCGTCTGACACACTATTTCTTTCTCTCTCTATCACACACACTTTCTTCTCTAGCTCTCTTTCTTATGATAAAGCCATCTCGTCTCACTCTCTCCCTTTCACGCCAGCTCTTTCGCTCCTCGTTTCATTTCTTCACACTCTATACACGAGGACTAATCGATCTGAATCTACCTTTACCGTGACTCAACCTCAATTGTTCTCGGAAGTTTGTGAAAAGTGTGGACGATCAATGAGACAATATAACCCGCGAGCTGCGCTCTGTCCGGTCTCTGACAAAGGATAACAACAAAAAAAGAGAAGAAAGAAAGAAAAGAAAAGAAACGCACGTAGGAAGATAACGAGGTGCGGTTTGGAAGATTCTCTCTGATCGTGCGCTGTCCCCGATCAGTCGATCGTTTCCGTGAGGCAACGTTTCGGGGCAATCGAGAACCGAAATGTCAGCAACGGGAGGACTGAGACAACGACAGTTTTCCGTTCGTTCGTTCTTCCCCCATTCGTTTCCTGCGTTTTCTCTTCTTGCGTTCCGCCCGAAACGACGGTACCCATTTTAGAAACACGTTCTCCAACGACTACTCGCTGCTTCAATTCGAGGTTGAGCCAGGTCGTAGATGCAGTTTTCTTGATGTAAAGAGATATTCGAAAGTAAGGATAAGCCAGGCCGTGCGATGATAGGTGTAGCGATCACTGTGCCTGCGAACCGAAATATGTAAATAAAAGTAGTTCTTCGAATGACCTCGAGTATCTCACCTGGCTCATGATCATCTTCTTAAACGATACTTTCACCATTTCTCAAGCGAATCTTTTCTGGGTGTACTTCCGAAAAGTCCATACCTCCGGTTTTGCTAAAATTGTTGCCAAAGGTTCTATACATTTTTTACGTAAACCTATTATTTTGGCTGTTATGACTTAAAGTGCGATCAGAATTAGTTCGGATTAGGAAGTTTTGAACATTTAATATCATTTTTCTCAAAAACTACTGTCTTCATGATAAAAATCAATACAACGTAAAATGTGTATTTCCATGAGAACCACAACTTTTATTTGAAGTATTTTCCAAAATTATCATTAGTTACGGAAATAAATGGAAAAGACTATGATTTTTAAGGTTTCCGCTGTGAAAATAACATTTGCGCCAATTTTCACTCTCATATTCGTAAACAGCACGTCCAAATACGTAAAAATCCATACTATAAAAAATGTAGTTATGGGCTTTTCGGAAGTTCATCCCTTTTCCTTGATCGGCGAAAATCCTGTTCTCGGAGTGACTATCTATTATATATTATTCTAAAATGATCTCTTTCTCGCGAATCGAACTACAGCTTTGCTCTTCCTACGCGCTGATAACATTGTTAAATGATGACTGACTCTTCGAATAAAATGTTTCGCACGAATCGATGAGAGTCCAGCGAGATACTCGATTTCAGACAATCAAGTGCAATAAGCGTGTATGTCAGCCATGCTCGCATCACCGTCGAATATCCGTGCACATTGCACAACGTGCAGACGAGTATGAAGGTGGATTTGACGTTCGCATGCTCAATAGTTGTGGGATCTGAGAATAAAGATCGCATTTCGTATCGTTTGTTCTGTGTTTCGAATTATTCTGCAAGATAAATACGATATACGTCTAAACATGAATTACGAGATTGCGTATTTTAAGATCAGATTGCATCTGTGTTTTCATAAGATTCGTTCAAATAATGCAGCAGTCGCACTCGTCAGGATTAAGTAGAATCATCCAGCTACAAATCATGTTTATTTGGACATCTTAATTCCTGAAACACGGCTGCATCAAATTAAAGTCCAGGATTTATGATAGCAACGAATTTAATTTTTAAGAACCAATGTGTCTTTTCGATTAATTACCAACCGCTGGGAGAATGGAGATTAACGGAGAATCTCTGTTTTTGAAAAAAGTAGTCGTTTTTAGAAGTCTCTTCGGTGAATTGTGAGGAAAATGTCAGCCTCGTGTCAGCGAATGAAATGTATCGGGTAAAATGCCATAAGTCACTTGAATTTCCGTTCTCACATTTTTCTGTAAAAATTCTTTTAACGTGTATTTCTGTCCTCCCAGAAATAAACTCTACATTTCAAATCTACGTTAAGTAGAATTTGTTCAGGTCGTGATTTATGTCAATTTCCCGTACGGTCGTGTGTGTAAAAGTCATGACAATAATTGTGAAAGCAAGTCATAACTCTATGCAAACAGAAATTATTGCAAACCATAGAATGAATTTTTATTTTACAGTTTCCGAAAAGAATGACTGTTTCCAAAATATATGCTGCAACATGGAATCAATTATAGCGATCAATCTGAATTTGTTTCGCGTTACAAAATAATGATAGTCGACAGTGAAAGCAGTAATTAGAGTCAGCTGCAATTGCACTAAAAACTCTGTGTGACACGATCGAGATGTAATGCTAATAAAGCGCCTCGTGAATTAGTGGAAGAGTTTGAATTGTGTCTGGGGGAATTGCACAGAGATCACTTTTATTTTACCTACGCACACAATTCTATCTGATTTATTTGTTCAATTCACCGACTGAAGTTAATGTCCCCATTAGCCTTCGCAGTTCTTTCATTCGACAATTATTTGTGTCAAATAAATAAATGCTGAAATAAAGCTGAAATATTACGGTGAAAAAAGTCGATGACTTTCACCGTTTAATTAGGCTCGAAGTTCGTCGATGAATGACATTAAACGTTTCATTAAAATCAACGACTTCGACGAAAATAAGGGAAAGATGTTTCTTTCAGTTGGATCATTTATGTAAATTTGTGTTGAAAATTATTAAATGCGAAGCAATAATAGTCACAGCATTCGCGAACAATCAAGCAAATGGTAAATAAATGAAACAACTAAATGTCAATAGTAGTGTTCGACTTTAAAGGAAAAGTGCAACGGAGGTTGCTCGATGAAACTGCATACCCTATCGATTCGAGCCGATCGCGTGGATATCAGTGAAATTTATGCGTGCAATAGCAGCAGGGATGCGACATTCATTACGTAATGCAAGGTAGACCGTATTTCAAGGTATCGGGAACAACATTCTTATTAGAAAGCCACTCATGACACAAATTCTGCAATCAACATCATTCAATCACCTCAACTAATTTCGATATCTCATACAGAAGCCAAGACTGGAACTCGTAAAGTTATCACCACAATTTGATTCAATCATTGTTAAGTACACAATTTTGCAGAAACCATCGTATCGCGGTTAAAAATTAATTATTACATTTAACAGTACACTTCCAGTACTAAAATGTAGATCAATTGAACAATCAAGTTAATATCTGATATTTTAGGAAATAGTGTGACACTTTCTAATGCATTTTAAAAACTTGCGTCAGACGATAAAATAATCATAACGAATATATCAAATTCAACATTTTTATTCTGCTTAAGAATCAAATGGGTAATAAAATGAATGCGTGGAAGCGTCTCCTTATTGCTGCGACCCTTATCGACTTTTGGTTCGAGAGTATTGATTTTTGGTGGGCGTCCAATGAGTGAATCAAACGGAGAACGATGCATAGACACGTAAAGCGAGGTTACACTTATATCAATTAGAAAATATGGTAGGTAACGAAATATGCACGCGTATAGAAAACAGACAGAGAAAAATAATGGTTACCTGGAACTGTTGCATCGGGTAGGCCATCATTTGTGCCGGTGGTGGTGGTGGTGGGGGTGCGGCTTGCACCCCTGGGGGTGCCGTGACCGTCGTGGCGTGGTGTGGCGGTAACTGTGGTCCCCCAGGTAATCCCTGGCCCCAACCTGCTGCCGTGCCAGCAGCGTGGACACCCATTCCCATTCTGTATTTACAGGTTGCACATGTAATTTCCTCGGCAAACAAATGAACACGGCAGAAGAAAAGAGAATTTTTTAGCAGCCGTTTCGTTCGCACTAAATTGTTACGCATTTATAACTAAAAATAATCACAATTACACGAATCATACAGTGGGTGTACAAAGTGTTCGTGCACTCTTTAAAATGGAATAACTTTTTTATAATTGTTCCAAACTACCTGATTTTTCAGAATTAATTAGAAGCATTGGCTTATGAAATGGTATGCAAAAAAGATTTTACAAAGGTACGTGCAAAAAGAAAACAGGCATTTTTTAAAACTGTTTTATTCGGGCTCGTAATGAAAATTTAAAATTTATTCGAAAGATGTACGATTCTGTGAATTTTAAGCAGAAACTGAAAAAAAATCGTCGAAAAATGCTTCTAATTGATGATAATACAATCAGGTCGTTTGGCACAATTGTAAAAAAGTTATTCTATATGATTTCGGTCTTTCTGCTAATCGAAAATGAAAACATTCGATGTATTCAACACGATGGAGCATAAATTTTCTATGGCCATGTAATTTTCATGATGAGACAAGTATTACAGCCACTTATCGCTACGTGTCGTTACATTTTATTGCATAGAAACGTTGCTAGATAAGGTTTACTATGAAAATGACAGTTTTACAACGTTCTAGATTTACGTCACTGTGTTATGATAGGTGCGTGATCTCTTACGAACGTGAGTTATGCTACTACATAAATGAACGTAATGCGTTCCGTCCGACGGCAACGAATTCGTCGGATGAATTAACGTTATGTAGCAATTTGAGAATCGGAAATTCGAGGGAATAAAAGATCCAACAACTACAATTAGTTACAGTGCCGTATTCTATTCTCGTACGCAAAAATAAATTCTTCGCATCCGCGGAGTAATTCTTGCATTTCATTTTCCATCGTTAATCCATAGCTCACCCCATATATTGCGCCTGTTGATAGCCGGCGAACTGTCCATAAGTGTATCCCTGCATTCCCTGCAGGAAACCACCGGCTTGCATCTGCGTCGCTGTCGTGGGGTAAGATTGGGGCGGATACCAGTATCCAAGCTGTCCAGTACCACCGACGCCACCGACGCCTCCGACACCCGCGACGCCCGCCGCCGCTGCGGCTGCAGCAGCTGCCGCCGCGTAGTATGGGTACGTCGCCGACGATAACGCCTGGGAGAACACCGGGATCAATGAAATAGAAAAGAGTAAGGGTAATGCGCGGATTTTATACTTAACGATGTCAATAGGGTTAGGAAGCGCCGCTTAAAAATCATAATCCCGCGTATATCTCGCTGAATTGTCGGAACCACGAACGACCCGACACCGGCGATGGCTTTAATGCAGCGAACATTTCGCCTGTTTTCGTTCCCCGAGCATTTTTTCACCTTCTTTAGTTACCGATGAAACAATAAACTACATATAATCCAGTGGTTTATACTAAATTCTTATATTTCATAATTCTTGTTAAATAATTGGCATCAAATGTAACTTCTACCGACGTATTTTCGAGGTACCGTTTTTTCTGTTGCGTATTCGTTCCAAAACAAAGATATCCATACATATAATATTTTCTATCCATTTAGAACAGGTTATTTGTTTATGTTTGTGGTAAAAAGATTTTGAATAAAAATAACTGATAGTAAACAAAAAATATAAAACCAATAAAAATTGCCGCCTCTAAAATGCTTTGCGCCCCAGGGCTGAGTCCATTTAGCCCTGTGGTTGGAGTGGTCCTGAAACGCGTGTCGGGGGAAATTTGCGGACACTTATGCGTTGCGAACGTGCGTCTCACTGGTCATCGAGTTTCGCGTCCCGGTGAAACGGCACTTATGGCATCGAGCTCAATAGATTCGTAGAATCGATCAGGGTGCGTTGATTGTCCGCCGCAGCGGTTGCCAGCCAATTTAGCAAGGTTAAGAAGGAGATCGAACACGGAGACAGTCTAACACGACGAGCGGAATCGAGGCCGAGACCATGATGAGGTACGCAGTGTTGCGATATCCTCGGTGCTCGTGGGAGAGCCGCGTTATGGGAATAGGGATCAATTAGAGCGATGTCACGGGCCGAGTAACAGTGGATGGATGGACAGAAGTACTGCCGAGGGGGAGCGAAAGGGTGGAGAGAGGACGTACTTCGGCTACCATTCCCAGATCGGACGTACTTACTCATCCTACCGGCGCTAATTGCTAAGAGACCTAATAGACACACTCGAGAGCAAGACTTGTGAATAGACCGGAATCTTGCTCGACTCCCAGCTCCCTTTCTTCCCGTTTTCTTTCTCCTTCTTTCCCCTTTTGACCGTTTTTGCTCTCGTCCACTTGTCTCCGGCTCCCTCTCACCCTCTTTTGCTCTCTGTGTTCGCTGAAGGCGTATACCGAACCGGACGGAATTAGAAATCGAATACTGTAATTATTTCCTGCGCCGATGCCTGCGAGAGTTTACCATTTCGCGATTTATCCCCGGTAATGATCTCTAAACGAGGTATAATGGTCTTTCAACGGGGACGGCATTTCGTCCCGAGGAAAACCGATGTCGCTATGAGAGCTCCGTGCTGTTTAATTGACGACGCGGCGCGATTCGTTGCTCCTAGCAACGGTATTTTTGTTGTTGCCGTCGATACAAGTTTTTGGAGCGAAAGGAGCACGGTACGGAAATGTGCGATTGCAATTTCTGTCTCTTGATTTAATTTCAACTCGAACGTCCGTCGATAAGGTCGATCGAACTTGTAACACGATGTATTCACCAGGTCATCTCAATTTCTAATTCGAACCCAACTTAGTTTCAGTTCGAAATCGACTTACGCTAATTGTCGGGATCTTCTGTGGTCTCTCCGAACTTAGAACGCGGTTCTAATTTTTCTACCGACCCATTATGTACTTTACCTTATGCTAATAGTAATTGCAACGAGTTTATATAGAAGTTGAATTTGTGGATAGCTTTATCAAATGGAATATTCGTAGGAAGCAAATATGTTTACCAATTATTCATGAAAAATAAGTATGAAGCTCTGTTTTTCTTACAAATGTTTGTGCTTTAGACTGAAACGGAATTTATAGGAAAGTATACTTTGAATTTCATACAACATTCTATCCTGCAAGTCCCGTAGGATCCCCTTTCCCTGAATGGTTAATAAATGCAGAATGTTTACCTGTCCAGTTTGTTGAGCATTGTTCGGGTCTCCACTCTCTTTACCCCAACTGCATTTCACCGTTTGACCGTTGATGTCGGTGTTATGCACTGCTACAATAGCGTGTGTCGCCGATTCTTTGGTAGAAAACCTGCAATCCAAGCAATCGCGAACCTCTAATTAATTTCTAACCATTTTACTTATTAAAATAATAATACAATATTATACAGGTAATTTCGCGTAGATGTACAGACATAGCAAATTTATATGAAACATTTTATAGAAGAATCGACTTTTAAAGGTGATTGCATTCGAATAATTATAATTGCTTTTACTCGAACTTATTTTCATTAAAAATAAGGCAGTCATTCCCATTAAAATTCACTCGAAATTAATTGAGTCGATCGAACGCATTAATGTCGATGCTGTTGAATGTTTTATAGAATATTTAAAAGTCGGATTCTCACGCGACGAAACGATGATCAGAATTATAAAAACTTATTAGGTGCAGAACAATTTGTAGAATGTTCGGACGAGAAAAATACGGTTAAATACACGTAGTTTAGATATCTTATTTAAACGTCGAATTCTTATGCAGCAAAAAGGCGATCAGAATTATAAAAACTTATCAACCGTGGAACGTTCACGGAAGATTACGTTGTGACTGTTAAAAATTACAGATAAAAGTTTCGTGCCGAACGAGTTCGATTTATGGCCGAGCGAGTTCGTAAACGGCCGAAGAAAAATATGTAGCGCGGTCCCGGAATTTTTCCGCCAGTTACACGGGACCTTATTATCGTAGTTTTAACGAAATGGTCAGTGCTCTCAGCGACTACTGCAGTTAAATTTATGTGAGTTTACCGCGCGCATGAATAAGCACGATAATTGTGAATCCCGGCGAATCTAGATTACCGCGGATCTGGAGATTCCATGTTAAATCGTAGTTTCGCGCATATATCGCGCTACTTTGAATTTCATACAGTTTCGAGGGTGTTCACTGTATCGAGCATGTAAGCGAACTCCTGATATTATCATTATGTCGATAACGACCGAGTTAACTGGTCCTCCTCTTGACTTCGCGCCCACCTTCGTTCCGCGTTGTTTATTATCGCGCTCTCTGTCGCGCGTTAATTACTTCAATAATAACAATAATACAGTGCCGGATTAAGATAGCGCGGGGCCCGTAGCAAATGTTACTAGGGCGCCCTAGGTTTTGCCCGATAATATAATATAACACAATGAAGGACCTTTATTTTCAGCAAAAATATCTGCGAATGGTATCTACCAAATTTTACAAGGTCAATTTTCTAATTATGAAATTATTTAGCATGTATTTCGTGTTTTATTTTAATTTACTAATGTAAGAAGATAATTTAATTTACTAATTAAAGAAAGATAATTGGAGGTGCTAAACACCCCACGCTCATTTATACAATTTTTTAGGCGCGCCCAATTAAGGGTTAGGAACGAATCAAAACTCTTGTATAGAGTCGAGGTTGGAATAGGATTGGCTGGCAAGTGGTTAATACAGGGTTAATTCCCCTCGGATAAGTGTCGCCGGTTGGAACGCGTTCGAGGGTCCGATAGTGCTCATAGAATGGACTCCCGCGATACCCAGAGAGTAGGTACGTCACATCCGTTCAAGGTGGACGTACATCAGCTATCACTTATCCATTTGGAGCACGTTCGTCGTCGAGAATTCGATCAATTTTCGTCGGCGGACGATCTCGCGAACGATTGTGGATTGACGAATACGACACTGGGGATGGTCGCCGAAAATCATCGAATTGATCGGAGGGGGGATTAGGTCACTTTTAACATCGAGTAGCCCGGAACTGCACAATGGGAGTTCCGTTCGCAGGTTCGTTCTCGAGTGCGACGAGGTATGGTCATCGTCAGCAACCAACCTCCTTTTCTGTCGGTCGTCGACGAGAACGGCGACGTCGACGTCGACGACGCCGGCCGCCTCGTTCTCACACCGAGTCGAAAGCACAGCCGATAACCAGTAGCAGATAAGATTCTTTCTTTTCAACTGGGGAAGAAAGGATCTCTCACCCCTCCTTCTCTCTGCTCTCCTCTCTCCACCCATTTCACCGTCCCTTTTTGCCAGCCATACTGGCATGGTCTATACAGTGTATACCAACCCCGGTGCGAGTCCATACGTCATACCGAGATATTCGCTTTCGAGGCTTCTGACTACAGAAGAATGGAAGAAGGAGGAGCAATTAGACGGAAGATATCCGAATGACGGACATTGTCCACGGACGCCGCGCCGGAGCTGCGGCAGACACACGAAGGCGCGCTCTGACGTGGGTTATACCACCGGCACACGGCCCGGAAGAAAGCAGAACGATGCTGAATAGCGTAGAATGCAAGCGAGAAACGTCGGTCAGGTCCAAGGAACCTCGGCGAAAGAGTTTTTCGTCCCCTTATTCCGCCCCTTTTCTTCCTCAGACGTTGCTCGTTTTCGACCTAGCCTGCCGCGTTTCTGTTAGTTTGCTCAAAGACGCCTCGCGGAAATCTCTCTTTAACGCTGCGTCTACCAGGTAAAATCACCGTTCTCCGATTTTTTATTTCACCGTCGTGGGATTTGGTACGGTTGATTTCTTCAGCGTTAGCTTGTCTAGTAATCTAGTATAGTATAAATGGTAAAGTGGTAAAAATATAATATGTCATCGAAGAGGACTTCATCTCTATGTTTTATATAAGTGTTAGTATATTTATGTTATTATATAAAATGAAGCGTGTAATATTCTTCGTTTCATAATTCCGAAGTGTAAGCGTTCGAATGAAAGAGCTATCTGGTTTTTGCAATAACAAGGGCGCGTGCACAAAATCAATACGCGTTCGTTTGCTCATCTAATTGTAACACATCATTTTTCACATTTCGGTCATTTGAGTTGTTCGAGCACCGTTATTTTCCTTCACAATAGAGTTCAATGATTAGAACTGGTATTGTGAATGCTTCCTTTTGTGGCAACGTATGTATGTGCCTACGTAGCGAGGAATGGAGAAACACAAAAGATTGAGAAGATTACGAAAGGTAATATATTATATCGCATCGATGAAAATGGCGATCGTGAATCTGTGTCTTCTATTATGAAGATAATTGTTGTCGTAATGAGGTTCGTTACGTGAAAAATTTGTTTCGTTTCTGCTTATCGGAGAATACAGATCAATAAACAGTAATCTCTCTGCTTATCTTAAATTGAGAAGGACAAACACGATGAAGTTGCAACGTGTAACTGCAAATACGATTAAAAACGAATATATCCGATAGTAAATTTTAAAAATAGCATTGAGTCGTATTGAAAAATTATTGTACACAAGTTTGATGGTCAAGAGGGAACAATCTCCATATTTTGATGTGTTATCATTTCTATGAACACAACAACCAAACAAAAGATTATAGCTGATGCGTAAAATACAATATAAGAAATCTTTTTGTGTAGCGCTGGGAGGAAATATTTTGTAGTACTCGTTTCGGATAAGACGAGGTCTCCAAAGTCGTAGAGTCACGGTTACTTTATTCCCGATCGTACCGTACCAATGCAAGAGGGTATCGATCGATTACGTAAGTGATTTTAGCCGCGTCTCAAAATTAGCTATCAATTTTGAAGGCATCGTTGCACCCTCGTCAGATGCCAAAAGTTTCGTAAGGACATTGTGATGTTGTCAGTGCTTTGAACAAATTTCACCGCACATCCTTCGTAATACTTCTCGACGTTAGACTTTTCCAATCCGAAATTTGGCAGCGGCACGCGGGAAGAATTGGGTGACTTCTGTGACCATAAATACCAATCGCGAGTACATTTCTTACCGTGCAAAACATGCTAAAAATGTATTTTCGTTTTTCCAGCTCGTGGACTCCACGCACACGATTTTTTACTTTGTTCAAGTACCTATTACTTTATTTTCGATCGACACGTAATTACGTGTCACGAATGACCGGTTTTTCCATTTTGCATCTTGCAATTATTGAAATTATGAAGTTGCTTACATGGAAATTGAAAGAAGAATATTTTTCAACTATTTCTATTGATTATGCCAGGATGAACTTCGATCTTATTTTCTCTTTAAATGCATCCCTACTCGCGATCGAGTGGTTGCGCAGTATGTGCCAATTAGATCGAACAGTCTTAAAAGTTTAAGCCCGTTAGGAAAGTCCAGTGATTGTCGGTACGGAGAATTAATTTCCAGAAGCTCGTCCGTATATACGGCGTAACTTTTTCTATTGGTCAGGTTAACTTCCGTTTTACTTGTTCACTTTCGGCGATCTTGCCGACGACACACACTACGATCGCCTACGGACAAAAGTCGAAAATGCAACCGTTTTCCGCAGCTTGTTTGGCTTTACTTATCCCTTCAGAGGTACCCCTTGTGTACGGAACGGTCCTGAGAATCTAAAATAATGACAACAAGGGGCAGAAATCACGTTTATTCTTGTATATTTTGGATGTTCCTGTATCTTCTTCAATATTCTTGTACATTCTTGCATATTCTTGTATATTCTTCTATATTTTTGCATATTCTTGTATATTATTCTATTATACATTCTTGTATATTCGTGTATTTTCCTGTATATTCTTCAAGAGTGTTGTTTTGTGTCCTTTCTTCATATTTTTGCGGAAAAAGCTGTTAAACACTTTTCAGGGACCCTTAATATATGATATATTTGTGATCGGTGTGAAATTTCTTATAAGAGTCCGTCATGAACAAACTTTTGTCCACTCCGACCGTTCTGACGCCGCACAGTGCGACATCGCCCATACTCTTCGTGGCTCCTACGCGGGTTCACCTCCCGGGACTTCTCGTCGGAGCTGACATCCCGAAGAGATATTACACGTGACGTATATCATCGCGACATTTCAACAACACTGCGGGAACAGTCTTCGGGGACACCGAGGATCGAGAGATCGACGGGCCACGCCACTTCCGCGCGAACAAACTTTCGAAATTAATAAGTTTCCTGAAGAACCGTGCGTCTTACTTAAGTGTACATTTCACAGGTGAGCGATCCGCTGGAATAATTGCTGAACTTTTTAAGATGTTTGCCCCGGCGAAATTATTTACTTTAGAATTTACATTAGAAAAGTTTCGCTTTTACCGTCCGCCAACTGCAATATTCTGCGGAACGTTCCCGTGAAGGATTTATTTAGAAAAAATGAATTTACTTTATTTTTATTCACGTTTGACCCGAAATTGTATTTTTACTCGTTTTATAATTATAATCGGATTTCATCACTTTTTTTATTAAACTTACTATTCCTGTTTTTCGTGTACAAAAATCTTATTATCGTACGATAATTTTGAAGTAACGGAGGATAAGTTTTTGCACATTCTCGTTTGCACGTAGATAATTATAAATATCGATAATAGCTTACCTAATGAAAGCATAACCCTTGTCCTTAAATACACGTATCTCCTGGATGGATCCGAAAGGTGAGAAGGTCTTTTGCATCAGTTCTTCTGTTAGACCATTGGTTAGCCCACCGCAGTACACTGTGCAATTTGTTGGACTACTTTGATTGTACACCTCGTCGAAAGTCAGTGGTTTTGCATTCGCTGTAAATAAAAAATAGAACACATGAATTATATATCTGTACTATAAGAAAGATGCCTTCGATAAAATATTTTTAGATCTACTTCCATTGAATTTATATTAGCTTATCAATTATGAATAATTTTCTATTCGATATTGCCATTATAAAACATGAATCACAACAGTTTTGGAATTCGTTATCACCATCTTTTGTATAAAATATTTATAGTTACAAAAATTAAAATCGGTTTGCTTTTTCTTGAAAAAAACTAGCTTCTAAAAAGACAAGCGAAATAGATACTTTTCAATAAAATTTGCCAGAATTTATAAATCTAATTACTCACTAGCGCTAAGAACCAATACAAACAAGCGTGTTACGTTTCTTAAAAGGATCTATTCACATAATTATCTGTAGCTATATATAACCATTGAAACTTTTTATTGAAAAAGACTTATTGTCAAAGAATTCCTGCGAATTATGTTCGATCTATTTACACGCGGTAATTTCAGCAAAGTTCGGATAACTACGAAGTTCGCGAAGTGCAATTTTGCTTCGGGAAGTTTAATTGTAAAATTTCAAACAATTCGTGTGTGAAACTACAAGCATAGTATGCGAGGTCTTAAAAATATTCGGGTTTAATTTTCGCTTGCCGTAGCTATTACATAATGGGATGCATAACTAATACGTTCGTGGTTCAGTGAACCAGTCAAAATCGCTGATCCACTTTATTTTAACAGAGCGAGCTCTTACTTTGATCATTAATAATCTTCACTCGGCGCACATAGCTATTTAACTTAAGTAATGCATTGACAATACGTGAACAGCTGCAGTACCTTGCCGAAGTGGTAAACCCGATTAAAATTCATCGAAAGTTTAATGCAAATTTCAGGCTTCGTACGTCCCAAAAGATTCATAATTGAAAAATCGATTCTAATTTTGCTAACTCGAATTTACGTTTAATTCCAACGTTTAGGATAATTATTTGTCTATAATATTTTATTTGGTAAATTTTTCCACAATTCATACCTTGAAATCTCACATTATTACAAAGCTGACAAACCATGTATTAATAATATTCATCTTTCAGTCTTCGAGCTTTATAAATACACCAATGAACTATACTAATCTGCTTTTTATAGGCGAACGATCAATTTCTTGCTGATTCATTCATTCGTGTCGAAGAAATCGTCTAATAGTTTATTTATCGATGCTCAAGAATTTAATTTAAACGATCGTTCGTTTAATTGTAGGTGAATGTAAATATTGAACGATACTATAGAATATTCTTATTTTCAATAACCAACCGTATTGGCAGATCTAATAAATAATGTGTATCATGAATGGAACGTGACAAATAATACGTAATATTCAATTTCAACGACTATTTATACGAGAATTTCCGCATGCATTGATTACTGTAGCGATGAAATTTAATTCACAAATTCAATACTTAGGATTTACCTCATCAAAATACTGAAACCAAGAGTACTACTAAAACCAAGTATACATGCAATTAAGTACAATCAATCCAATTTATTCTGTCGTCGAACATTATCCAACTCTGAGCATTTGAATAATAATTTGAACAATTTTCAAGAATTGGGTTCATATCAAATACTAGATAATAAAACACAGTGGGTGATCCAATTTTTACGAATGCATGGGAAACTAACACATTTCCAGATTGTTTAATACGGATATGTCTTCAGTAATAGCGAAGTATATACACGATTTAGCTTCACTTTGTTCAAGATCCAAATTTCATCATGAGTAATTAGGAAGTTCGTCAGTCCACTATAAAACCGCCTCACACATTGACTAAAAACAGTATAAAATCCAAAATCGTCGCCAGAAGTCCTCAAAACCGCAAGAACATGTTCCGCAACGAAAAGGACATCGTCTAATTCCATTTCCTAAATAAACTACAATCCGCTATCCCCGAAAATCGAAGGAGAAGATCGGCTCCTGTCACAAAACTCAAACAACAAAGTTTCGAAAGAAAAATCACAGCAGATTGGTCTGCCAGAGAGCAGCTCTAAAAGGGATAATCTCGGGAAACTTTTAAATTCATATTCCAATTTACGAAAGGAGTCTGGATACGGGATTACGTATGAAATTTTTAATATAAATAGCGGTGTTCATCCGGCGGCTGTATCCGCGAAATTAGTAGTGAAACGAGTACTCGATAAAGTAAGACAAAAGACATAGTAATCGAAAGCAAAATTAGAAACTCGAAGAAAATTTCAAACTCGGTACAATTTTCGTCTGAAGTTTCCCAACATGGTCTTCATATACCAGTGCACACTTAATTCGGTAGATTCGTTTCTAGGATTGCAAGAATACAGGATTCGTGTTCTCATTTCTCGATAATACAAAAATTGGAGTTTCCAGTAATCAAAAACGCAAGACAAATGATCGATCTAAGACGCTGTCGCCCTGAAAAGTTCTATTTTTTCGGGACGGATGAGGGTTAAAGTGGGGCGGTGATTTCATCCGAAGGAATCGAGATGCCCGGCACGTATCAAGTTTGAGTCGGCCAGCTCGAAGGTCGGTCCCATTTTTTTAGAATTGGATGGGGTGGGGGATAGTACCCACACTTGGCACAAGACTTCGTTGAGCTTTGGGCACTGGTGAAGGAAGAGTGGGGACGTGTGGTGTAAATTGAAGTGTTACAGATTTAGTCTTGAAGCGAGGACTACTGTATTCAGGGTTTGTCCGGTGTAGCGGTTTTCCCGAAAAAGATCGAAGCTGGCTCGGCAGGCGGGTGTGTGCATGGGAAACGCATTTTCTGCAAGTATATTTAGTCGTTTTAAAGCGATAGATTTCCTTGCTACGTTTCTCTCCCCGTTCCCTGTTCCCCGTCTTAACTTCACCGATACCGGGAAAGGGGTCAGGTTTGACGACGCGGAACTCGGCGCAGCAAGCTAGCTGTTCGGGATATCGAACGGCAATGCCAAAGAGGTTGAACCCCGTCAGCCAAGTTTACGATCGTACGGGGGCTTAGCCTATACTAAGGTAGCGAGCTACGGGTGTAAACGCGACCGGTAAACCACGGCCTGTAATTGCCTCGTTCGAGGATAGAAGGTTCTCAGGACGTCGGGGAACGTCCCGTTAAGAACTTACCGGGGGGACGTTCTCTTCGTTTCTGATAGCTCGGCATTATCTCTTTATTGCCCTCTGAACGTTATTCTTAGTATTCTCGGAATGTCGTTTCGCCCGTGCGTTATCGGTTCGCTTTAAAAAATTTTCTTCCCGCTAAAACGCTTACGTAGCTGCTATAATATTGATTTTTCTCTCGTGTTCAGGAAATTATTGTTTTCTTTTTACGAGCGACCCCCAATCCTCCGCCTCGTCCGACCTCTTTCTTTCACTCTCTCCCTCTCTCTCTCTCTCGGTTTACCTTCGGTCTCACCTGCTTTCCACGATCGATTCGAGTGAACAGTGAATGTCAAAACGTCGCCTGAATTCACGGACGTTGCAAGCTTAACGGATGACGCCCTTTCGCGCGCACCCCCTAGCACAGAACTCTTCGTTAGGACCCCGTTCATTTAGGCTAGAAGCGAGCTATCACGGTCACCTAAGTCTCGTATATCGTTGCGTTCATTTTCATCCAAAATCACAAACGTTCCATCCGAGTTTGAAGTTTTTGCATCTCTTTTTATAGATTTTTCTTTACGTTAGGAGTGCACGTTAGGAGACGTTCTTCAGTAGACGTAATAGCGCATTTTCGTTCGGGGTTGCACTTGTTGGTTAAGGGCAGCACCATGCACGTAACGTTCACAATGCAGACAATCAACAATCTACCGGTACAGTGCGTCGTTTGAACGCAAGCGGTTAAAGGGTCGAATGACAGAGTGTGCAGATAATAAAGCACCTCAACACCATCAACAGAGGCCCTAACTACAGCGATGCGAGCTGCCATTCCTGAGCCCAATCTGAAGCTAACTCCTCCCAACGTTTTAATTGTTGAACGGACCAATTAAAAGTCTTTGGTTAGTAAGCAATGAACCGGAATATGAGCGGAGGTTTCGCTTAATAGTGAGTCACCATAAGCCACACTCCATTATCAAAGTGTCATTCGATCATCAGCCGGATAATTGTAATGCTGCTAGAACGGTGGCATGATTTCTCCGAAAAGGGTGCGCGTTACGCGCGAAATCTAAACAATAAAAACTGCACCCCGTTAATTATTCTATTTCTTACAGTTATTAATAATTCCGAACAGTCGCTATTAATAAACGTGAAGATCCGGTAAAAAGAGACGCAAAGAGAAATATTTGCGTTCTATATTCCACGTCGAAATTATTTGAAAATTTTGATAACAATTTTTATCGATTGGTACGCCGTGCGTTTTGTAAATATTTAATTATAAATTTAATGAAACGAAAACTTCTCGCGTTCGCAGAACCCGCTTCGCTGCGAGCCAGTTGAACTTTGAATTATAATGAAATTTGAAAGGGGCTATATCACGGATACTGCGCGCTGAAAAATTGAGGGGTTACTATAGATCCATACTATCAAAAAGTTATCATTCTAGGAGGAGTCCGTGAATGAAAATCAGCTTTGACAGGAAAGATCTCAAAAATGAGATTGGCTTGTTACCGGAGGCACCTCGGATAGAAAATGTCACGGAGTGCAATAAAAAATCTTATCGCAGCTTATTGACTCCGGAGGTTTATCGATTTTCGAGCGAGAGTCGTGATCATTTATTGCCTCCAAAGGAAGATTGGCTAGAAATTTTATATTCAAACGTACATAAACACGTAGGATCTTGTAGTAATATATCCATCGAATGTTCCAATTAATAAATCCAGTGCCAAATCAAATTTAGTATTATTGATCTGTGCGCCGAAATCATCACACGTTTATCGTAATAATAGTAGAGCAATTTTAGTGGTGACTCTGAGTCACCCCTCGATTGCTAAGGGTTAACAATCAACGGATGGGAAGCGTCTTCCTTCGTGAAAACAAGGAGTCTAAAACGAGTCGCTCTGACCTATCTGGTAGTTCTAGTGTTAAGGAGATCTATTTAGGCCTACACTCATTGAACCCTTCGATTCGTGTCGCCGGTGTCGTTCAGTACGTCGCGCAGCGGCGAAGGTGATTTATGGGTCGTGGCTCGGGCATACTTCGCATGATGCTCCTATTACGGAAAGAGCTGGCAGGCAGCACTACGCTCGGCTCATTAGGTAGCTGATTACGTGAACGCGGTCGAAACGAACTTCTATACACTCAATCAATGGCCGGGGTCCTCTCTCCTCCAGCTTTCTCTCACTCTCTTTCTCTATGCCCAGTGAAACTTTATTCTTATCTGGCCGCGGCGAACAACTTGCCGATCGGGTAACTAGATTTATCGCTCGGATCTAAGAACTTTTTACTTCGGTGAATCCTTGATAACCCGCCGTCCGTCTTCGGCATACCCAGAGAGATGAAAGATCAACAGCAACTTTAACGGGTAAACTCGAAATTTTCGTTTGACCGCGAAAGGTAGCCGAAGCCGGGTGAAGCCGGGTGGAACAGTTTTCGAGGTCACGGAGCAAGAAGAGAAAACTAGACAGAGAGAAAGAGGAGGGTCGTAGAAAGAGTCAGAAAGAGAGAGAGAGAGAGAGAGAGAGAGAGAAGAAAGGAGGAAAGGGGTGGAAAACACCTGAACGATAGAGAGAAAAAAAAGGGAAGAGGAGAAAGAGACAACGTTGTTGGACTTTCGCAATATCTCCTTTCGCTCTCTCTATCTTGCTACTGGGCAGGAAGTTTCCACTTTTTTCCATTTTATGGCGAAGGGAATCTCTAGTGGTCGACGATGGAACTCGAATGTACGTTTCCCGTACCCCCTTAAATAACGTAGATACTTGAAGTTTCGTTGGCACTAGCTACCCCCGCAGCGCGCCAATATCCCCCGAGTAAATTCATGCTAGCAACGCCCTAAGTGGACATCGGCTGTCCTTTTGTCTTCGTTTTTTCCTTGGTGCTAGGCTATCCGAAGAACGTATCTGAATAATTAGTTCCCGAGGCCGATGCGACGGTTGCGCTTATAATTTTCCGTTTGCCCGTTGAAACCGTTCTATCGACCGTCACCGACAGATAACAGCTGCCTTCCTGCTCCCATTGCTACCTTTTTCTCCCTTTCCCTTTTCTCCTTTGCCATCATCCTGGCTATCGTCGTTTCTTCTTCTCCGTTTCACCGGGGATACTTTTCTCTGGCTGGCCGCTTGGCCGATTGTTGCGCGGTAATTGTTATCCATTTTGCGAAACTAAAGAATCGCTTAAGTCATTGTCCGCCGGTAACAGCTCTACTCCGCGGTCATAATGACGCTTACGGGACCCGATTATTTTAAAGCCTTCGTCTCGCGAGCTTAGGCGAACCTGGGCCAACAGCTCGATCGCGAAACCTGCGGCCTAAATCAATTCTATCCGTATGTGTCCACGATGTTTCTGAAAAATTTAGCCCCACTACCTCTGGATTTACCTAGAAGTTCAATAGTTCGATGGCGTAACGCAATTCCGATTCGTCGACGACAATCTTTTGCTTTTAATTGACTTTTGAAGTGAAACTTCTTTGCTGGCTCCGGACTTCCCTGTATATCGGCAAGAATAAAATGTTGCAGCGACAGAATTGTTATTTATCTCTTGTTTTCAATAAAGGAATACCATTAATTTATCTGTATCTATACCTAATAAGCAATAAGTTTCACTTCCGTCGCGCGTGGACTCCACGCACACGATTTTTTTCATGCTGCTCCACCGTCTTTGTCCACCTGGAATATCAATTTCGTTTCACACGATAGAGGAAAGTGTATTTTACAAAAATTGTAGGACACAAATACAATATACTATCAACAAATTCATTACAGCCTGTTTCCCGATTAACGATCCTACCGAGAGTCTTCAATATTCGTTCGGCAAGTATTCGCGTTATTTCACATTATTTAACAACGGCTACGGCAGTACTTCTGAATCACTGAAACTTTGCAATTTACGACTTGGCACAAATAAACTCGATGCAGAGACAATGGGCAGTTTCCAAAGACGTCCGAGCCGCATTCGGGCAGTAGAGATGCAAATATATCGTGAGAGGCTCTTAAATAGTCTAATTACAAAACGTATATCTAACGAAGACATTTCATTTATTCTACTATGTCCTATTTTATTTCTGTTCCAGGTGCTGCAGGGTTGAGCAAGTAGTACAAGTCAACGAGAGTGCGTACTCTCTTGTTTCAACGAAAAGTAAAGTACTTTAAAATTATAATATTTTTAACGGAAAGTTACCGGGCCCATTGAAGTTTATTTGTAACTAATCATTTGTTTGACTATTTATTTCTACTTGACACCGTTTATTCTTGAAGTTCGTTAATTTTTGGTACTGTTCTTGATTTTTTCTAACGTCATTCACTACATCTCACTAAATTGTAATGCAGTTACAAAGCATACTTGCACGTTTAGGATTGAAACGAAAGTGGCAGGACCATTACGTCACCGAAAACGTAACGAAACGTCGAACGACGTTAACAAGTTTTTCTCTATGATCGTGGTTCCTGTAAATTAGGTAGAAACATATTCGTACACATCTGGCGCGGCATCAATGTACCGGCACCCCCGCGTTCACCTGTTCGGACGTTTTTCGAGAAAAAAAAGCATGAAATTGCAGCGCGTTGCAGGTGATACGTCACTGTTAGTGTGAGAAATTTACGCAATAACGTGCGCGTAGATAAATGTGCACGTGTTATAAAGAAAAATTTACATTACAATGCAGTTACGTAAGGTGGCCGCGGTGGGAACGTGTGATGAGATCCCGTCGGTATCGTCGCGCTGTAATTACAACAGTAGGATTTGTCGATGCGTATCAGTAATGCTTACAAACCATGTGCTTTTAGCGGACTTCTGAATGCTAACCAAACTGCAAAGAAAAAGTATATATGTACAGTAGGTGTACAAAGTGTTCATACACCTTTTAAAATAGAATAACTATTTTGTAATTCTACCAAAGGACCTGATTTTTGCATCAATTGAAACATTGGTTTACTAAATGATCTGCAAAAAAGATTTTCCAAAAATTACAATTTACAAGGTTGCATGCAAAAATTGGAAATGTATTTCTTTTATTAAATTTGTTTTAAAACAATAAGTTAAATAAAACGACAACTTCACATTAGTGAGAAAGTTCACATTGGCGAGCGTTGTCTGAAGGTAGCCACAGTTGTCACATAACTACCATTTACAAAACATAAATTTTAAATTAAAAAAGTTTAATAAAATGCTTTTTTCATTTTATGCATGTAACCTTGTAAACAATAATTTTTTGAAAAATCATTTTGCATATCATTTCACAAACCAATGCTTCGAATTAATTATAAAAAGGTCGTTTGGTACAATTATGAAAAAGTTATTCCATTTCAAAACGTGTACGAACACTTTGTACACCCTCTGTATATCATATAGGTGTGAGCAAGGAACTGAAAATGAGAAAGAAATGCTGAGAGTGAAGAGGACAGAGTACACACCGTAGTAATTTCCCGTCTTTTGCGATTCTCGCCGCGCAATTCCGACCGTGTAAATTCTCTTTTTAGGACAAATGGCGAATTACACGCGTGGAACACACACACACACACACACCAGCGTGCATATATACTATATTAGGAATTTTTACGAGAGAAAATGACTTTGAACGAGGCTCCAACAACGCCGCTAAATACGCGCACGTTGCTCAAGTAATTCTTGCCGCTTGTATGTACACAACTGGCGGCTAGACCGGCAAGAATTTCTCCAGCTATGTACACGCGCACATACGCGCTATGTTCTCTCGTGTGCACCTGTTACGTGTGCACATACTCGTATGTGTACACGAGGCAGGACCAAACGAGGTTATGTATTCGAAACGGTCTGATCGAATATAATTAATATCAACGTGTATTAATATTTTCAGCGCACTGATTCGATCTAATGTTATCAACTAAGTAATTTTGCAAATTACTATAAACTTTTCAAGGTTTCGGTCTAGTTTTAGACCATTTTCAAGAAAAATTTTTTTCGAGTGAATTTTTCAATTTTTTAAAGAGATGATGCTCCCGAAAGAGAAAAACGTCCGCGTAAAATGGTGAAACGAGAGATAACGTTATTGCATTCCCAATCAATCGTCGATTAACCGGTTCGACGTCGACTATGTCCTTAAGGGACGGTTAAGATTCGCTCCTCTTGCCCTGGAAGCAAGCTTCGTTCTCAATGTTAGTAGCCAAACCTAATATCAAAATCTGTCATTACGTATTATCATTTTTTAATTTTTGTATCTTCAGTATCCTATTCTGTTTTGTAATTTTGAAGTGAAACTTCTTTTTATATTACTGGCATGTAGCCGGCACGTGGTTACAAAGTGATTAAGACTCAAAAATAATTTGTTCACTTAGCAAGTAGGTTTGCTTTAAAACTCTTGTTTACTTGTTACAGAAATTAACTTGCAAAATTGCTTAGTTAGTGACATTAGATCGAATTGGTTCACTGAAAACATCAATATACGTTGTTAACAAATTGTCGATCGAGATAAAGGAAACAGTTATAATTAATATCAATTCGTAACGCGACGATCGAAGTAAGAATTCGGGATCTTACGGGAAAAGTATTTTCATATACTTCCACGTTACCGACCGTGAGAAAGAGCTGAACGAACCGGTGTTCAATGGTGTCTAAGAGAAAGGCTTTCTTAGAGTATGGATAATTTCAGCATGACAGGAAAGAAATGAAAAGGTCGAAAAAAGATAACAGCTGTATGTACACGGAGAAAAATAGTAGCAGTAAGAGATTACGCCGAGTGACGTCCTTGATTACTACTTCCGGTTGGTCTGCTTTCACGTCTCATTTACGGTACCGGCCAACAGTTAAGGGCTGCTCGAATTATAGTAGTTGGAATTTTGCTGTTAAACAAGTATTTCATTCTATTGTTGCGTGCGTTTTTAAATTGTGTGCAGAGCCAACAGATTCTTATGTGGATAACAATATAATTATTGAACACTTTAGAGTAATGCTGTAGGGTACATTGTCCCCGCAACTGTGCAATGATCAGTGTAATAATCGTCATTTTGACTGTCACTTCGAAAGGATCAACAATTTTTCATACATTACCACGTGTTATGAATGATCAAAAAATTTGCGCGTACAAAATTGTACAACTATGGAATGTTTAACAATGATAAAAACGTAGCTCTCTTGAACGTCTAGAATTTAATAAGAGAAATCCCATACTTTTGACCGGTATAGCAGCGAACGAGCGAAATGGTGCCGATATTTTTCTCCACGCAGTAAACGTATACAAAGTACGAAGAGTGAAAATGGATAGTTAAGAAAATGTATAATAATTATGATAGCAATAAATACAACAAAGATATAAGTAATATAATATATAAGGTATTCCAAAAGTTAGAAGAAGTACAAGTAATGATTATTAAAAAAGAGGTAAGAAGTAAGAAAAGAGTACGAAACAGATTTTGAATAAAGGGTAAATTAGGTAACGTTCGTATCTAGCTTGCTTTGAGTTTTTGGTACACTTACACACTTGTCTAAGCTCTCACTCGAACTCTCTTTTTTCTTTCTCTCTCTCTCTCTTTCTTTTCTTTGCTTATTGGCCTTAACTCCTGCCGTATCCACCCTCCTGCAAAATATCCGTGTTAAAACGACGTAACAAAAATCGAGGCGATGTGCAGCAACGGTTCCTACAGAATACAATTGTTACTAACTTTCGGTCGCGTGTACGCTCGCGCGAGATCATTGGTCATTGTCATCGTGTAATCTACGCTCGAGAACTTTGCTGGCAAAAGTAAGCCACTCTTTTATCCGTTCGTTTTATTCGGAGCTTGTCATACAGTGCCATTTTGGTATCAATTTATGTTGCGGATGTCGTGACTTGAATTGGAGTGCACGCGATTGTAAAAAGCACAATTTGAGTTACCGTTATCCAAAAAGTCAAATGGAAAACAGCTTCGTTCGTATTCAAATAGAAACACTGGTATTATTTGTTCGTTTAAACGCGACGCTCTGCATAGATTATTTTTAAGAGAAGGACATTATTTCACGTAAAAAATCACGTCGATCTTTTCTGTCCTAGGAAAATTAAGAAACTGAAATTTAATAATTTCCCACGACTTCCCACTATAAATTTAATTGAATTATTATTTAAATAGATTACGAATGATATTGATGAAATTTCTAGAAATATTCATACAAAAATGAAATTAGAAATATAATACTATTCAAAAATTTTATTGAATTCATATATAAAATTTAGATTGTTCAAATTGTACTTTTTCTAAAAATGTAATTAATTATGTTCAGAGTTAAAATGTTCAAAAGTTCTGTATGAAAAGATTACAATTACAAAGGAACAATAATAAAGTACCAAATGAATATGTATACATATATTTATATATTAATTACTTTGAAATAATTTATTATTGTTTGAAGTCCATAACAGTGCACGGAGACATTTTTTTATAATAATTGGATCGTGATGTTAATCATACGAAAAACGGGAACAATGGCACTAGCGATTATTAGTTCCATTCTATAAATGCGCAATATTATATAAACGTTCCACGTTTTTGAGCGGAATCCTTTTTTCCTCTTATTACCGTTCTCGCTTACAATTGCGACTGTACTTTGTACACCCTTATGCCGCTCAAGCACTAACGACAATTTAATGGATTCTCTCATAATGACAAAAAACTGAGTATTTCCGGTCCAGATCCTCCTATCTCTTTTAGATTATACTATAAATACTGGGATACATCTTTTTATGGGATAATATAGCTACGTATTAGCGCACGATGAGTGTAATTCACAACTAGTTGTACAAAATACTCAAGTACTTAAGTATGTGCGAAGCACTGTAGTTGCGATAATGGAAGTTTCTTTCCCTACCCATTTCCATATTTCTCGTTCATAGACGAACATATAATTAACGATGATATAATTACAAATTTTAACACAATCTACTAGTTACGCGATTTAACGTGTTAATTGATTATTTAATGCTTCAAATCAAATATGGTTTACATAGCGTATACAGTACATGAACATATTATTGCATTACATATTGGAAATTTGGTCGAACCGTGGCGCCGACAACATTATTCCAATTTGTGTGTTTTATTTAACATATCTTGCTATTTTTTTGACATAATATATCCGTTTACGTGGCAATGGGTTAACTCGCTAATCCCGGTAGAAGCAGAACGAATGGAGTGAATGATACCGGAAGACAGCCACGGTGATCCTTGAAACGGATGCCTCCCGAAGGTTTAATTAGCTGGATTCGGTAATCGGTCCTTTTCGTAGCATCGTTATAAAGCCTACGGGGCCGGAGATATTCCCTAAGAATAAACACAGACGCATGCTACCCGCAGGAACATTATCAGGACTAATAAACCTGCAGGCTAAACCGCGTCTGCCATGCTTTGCCAAGAAGGCTGAGTAACCGTGGCCGTTAAAGTTTCTGCATAATCTTGGGATAGGCGGTTTCGTTCCGCGGGAACGCTGCGCCTCGAGACGTATATACACACGTGTGCATATACACCTGCACACCTGCGTATCCGCGTGAACACGCGCACGCCCACACACACCTTACCCGTCTGCACACCGAACTATCCGAGTTGCATCCTAACATATGCGAAAGGGTTATTCGACGATTATTTATGAGTGTTGTTTCGTACTCGGCGAGCTGCTACCACGATTACTTCTACGTCTGCGATACTATCTACGCTTTGTTGTTACACATTCCTCCGGAGATCCAGTCGATCCCAGCCAGAGGATTCTCCATAAGGAACAAGTTAAAAACAGAGTTTACTGCGATCCTTAAACACTCACTGCTCTGACGTTGATGAGCTGCACGCGAAACCGGGCTAATTGAAAAATACGGCTTCTACTGAATACAATTATTTACTAAATAGTAAATAGTTTAGTAAGTAAGTTCTATTATAAATATATTTTCGCTTTCTTTCTCCAAAAGAAGATAAGCTTAGAGATAAGTTAGGATATAAGATAGAAATAAGGGTGGTTCGTCAGATCGACAAGATGCGGATGAGGGGAAGGAAGGGGAGATGTGTAATATATTTGTAACCCCGAGAGGATCAAATGAAGATTTATATATATATTGGATGGAATTATGGGGTTTTAGATCGTTTAGAGGACATGCTTAGCAATTTTGGTAAATCGAAGTTGCGTTCAGACAGAGGCTAGTTAGAAAGTAATGTCCGATTTATAGTTGATCATTTCTCTCGAGTTCGCTCGAATTCGCAGTAGTAATTTTCGAATTCGATTTCCCAAATGTGGAGTTCGAAACTGGAGGAAACTCGTAGAATAGTGTCTACCTTGCTGTCTCGTGTTTCGGTTCGTTCTACTTGGTTTTCAACTTCCTCCTCCGAACTCCGGGTCAAGCCAAGATTTGTAGTCGCGGCCTAAATTCGAGCTTTCGTCCTTAATAGATTAGTGGCTCCGATAAAAGAGTCCAATACGTGTTTGTGTCTATTTAGACACTGTCGGTTCCTTCCTTAACAACAGTTAAAGGCCGAGTTATCTCGCCGAGAACGATTCTTTTCTGCGAACCTAGCCAAACTCGCCTCGATAAAAAAAGAAAACCCGAAAACGAGTTAATCCTCTGCTTTAACCGGCTTCTCGAATTAACTGCTCGCTATCGCAGGAGCCAAAAAATAAGCTATTTTATCCCTTTCATCAAACATAAATAAAATTGGCTACTTAAAAAATGAAAACAAAAACCAATAGCTAATTTTACTACACGATCTTGTTCCATCGTGCGGCTCGTGAGTATTCGATAATACGTTTTTGTTTTTGTTTGTTAAGATTACTCGCAATTTATATTCTGTTCATTTTCATATGTAATAGCCTAACGTTGCAATAAATCTCTTCTGAGATGTTCCTAATAAAAAAGAAAAACACATTCACGCAATAGCTTCTCGAAAACAGGAGCCTTAAGGTTTCCTCGGTCGGTTCGGCCAGTTAATAGCGGCACGCGGGCAAGAAATAAATTATTCAAATTTCCCGGAAACAATTAAAACGCGATGGAACGTTGGATTGCATTTGCCGTGGTATTGGCCTGTTTCTCGGCTCGGCTACGCACCATTCACAGAAACACGTAGCCAGACACGCGACTCTCCGAAGAGACACGGTAAAACGGCCGACAGACGAGAAGAATTGTGCGATGCATGGGAACTTGTGTACACCAAACTGCCACATATTGATACACGGAACATCGCAAACGTATTGAAGAAAGATAGACACCTACGGGATGTGCCAGACACAGAAGAAGAAGCTTCATGCACGACATCGAGAAAAAGTAAGTACCAGTAACCGATGACGAGGCAGACGAAGAGGAAAGAGGAGATACAGAGAGCGGGAGAAGCAGGGGGTTAGTTTCGAGCGTTTAAAGGGCCGCGGGGGTGTTCAACAACGTTCCACACTCGGCGACGAAATGGTCCTCCGCCTTATCACGACCGGAAAAACAATCCTCTCTGCACCTTCGTTCGCATTTCTGCTTTTATTACTTTCGATCCTCGTCTCTGGGGCCCTGGCCAACCCCTACAGACCTTGCTGCTTAACCATCGCACGCAACCATCCACCAAACCCTTCGCCCTAGACCCTACGCTAACGTGTCTCGCATCTCCTACCAACTAGCTACCCGACCATTCAGCCATTGGACCTGTGCTCGGCCATCAGGAATTTCAATTCGGAGACTAATTCTACGTTACAGCGTTTTATACGTGACTACCCCCTTTTTACTCTTTTACCTTCCTCTAGCCTACAACCCCTGAACAGACCTCGTCGCGACATCTGTGAGATTAACAATAGAACAGTTTAATCTGTGTTGCATGAACACTAGGCCCTTTTTTATTCTTGTTAATAGTGTGGCTAACTCGTGAACACCCACACCCAGGACAGCCAATGGGCTGCCTTTGTATTTTCTTTTTTTTACCCGAATTTGTCCTCCTCGGGAACCCACTTCTCGTATTGCGCCCGAGGAGACTATTTTCGAGTTAACATCGCTTCTGTTCTTTTCTTATCAGTGATATTTTTAAAATATTTTTTTAAACAAAAATTGCATTTTTTATGCAATCATAATGTCATGTTTCCAGACCAAGGATTAACTTGATGTTAATAATCGATTGATGCGGAATACAATTACCGTCGAAATCAGAGGTCTTTTGATCCCAGAAACAAATGGCGACAGTTCCTCGCGGTTGCTGTATTCACCAAGAAAGTAATTTATCCGTGGAAACGACGCGGAGGGAACGGTGGAAAAAAGAAGAAACGTTTGAAGAGGGAAAAGCGTATTACTGTGGGGTTTGCTCTAATACGAAGGTGCTGATAGCTGTGATTGCTCGACCGACGAAATAGGGGTGGGTTAGTCGTTGTAGCGGTGACTCTCCTGCTAATCACTCCCCTCCCACGTCTTGCTACCGAGATACCAACACAAATATCGGATCGTCTTCCAATACAGGGAGTTATTGTCTCAACCCTTAACTGGCGAGCTGGATTCCGTTGTTCCTAATCTTTTTTCTTCATACTGCGCTAACCCTGGAAACGAGCATCGAATTTCGCTTGTACATCAACCCCTTATACAATGGGTGTACAAAGTGTTCGTACACTTTTTAAAATGAAGTAACTTTTTTTATAGTTGTACCAAAGATTTTTCAAAAAATTGCTTCTCAATTGATGATAAAAAATCAGGTCGCTTGGTACAATTATAAAAAAAGTTATTCTCCACCGTCTAAGGGATACTACAAGCACTATACGAAACCCTTATTCCAATGATATTTGTCTCATAATTTCGTCCACCAGCATATTCGCACACGTAAACGCGGCAACATTCGATTCGGAAAGTTCCGTCGCCTATTAGCATCAGCACCGACGTCGCATAAAGCGAACAGAGTAACGACCAACCCTAAATTTCACGTGAACTCTGTTATAGTCCTGCGTTCCCACGAAAATCTCAAACTTTAAGGTGCTTTAAGGTACTTTAAGAGTGAGCAGCAACCCATGTAACGACTACATTCTGCACCTGTAACATTAAAGCAGTGCAGCGCGATATATCTTCGGCGGCAAGGTAAAGCGACGTAACCACATTTTCGAAAAATTTCACTTGAGATACGTTCCTGCTCGGAAATTTTCTGCTATATTGAAAGGACATACACCGAAGGAATCTCTCGTTCCTACAAAACGAATGTAGTTTAATTTGTAACACCAAAAATTGCACTCTTATTATGATTATCGTTGTTGCTTTACTTTAGGCTTACTCCTACTAAATGTGAGAGGCAGAAGAAGTCGGTTAAATATAAATGAAGCGTTACATTTTTTGCAATAAAAATTGTGGGGAATGAATAAATGCAAAAATGTTTATAACGGGACAACCCCGGGGATATACTCTACAAGATGCAAAAGGTTTCGACCGATTGGTTCATCCATCTCGGCATAATCGGTGAACATACATAGAAAAAAGAAAAAAAGCGAAAAAAGGCACATACAGGTCGACTCGAGTAACCTCCTCCTTTTTCGAAGTCGGTTTCCAGAAAGATCGCGTAAACTCGGTCGCCATAATTTCGTATAATCGGGCGGTATGATTACGCGTATTGACTACGACCTCTAATTTAAATTCGCTCGAAACAAGTATCCGTTTCTGGTGGCATCGATCTCGCCCGGCTTGACAAGCACACACATTCGCCGGGGGTTTTGAACTTCCCGTTCAAGTGCGGCAATCTAACTTATCTCATTAAGATAATACAATAACGTAATACAGTCGGCGGCGTCGCGATCGACAGAAATTGTTAGCCGCAATTTAAACGAGTGAGAAGAGAGGAACAAACCATTACCGGGGCGAAGCTCTTTAAACTATTCGAACGGAGAAGTTGCAATTCCTTCTGCTCTAGTATCTCCGGGTCAGTTTGACTTCCTGACTCGGTAATGCGGCGAGATGTAAAACTTTCGGACAGAATACGAAATCCGCGCGTGATTCGAATTAAGGGTGCGGAGGGGGCGTTCGTCCTTCGAGTTCGACGCAAAGCCACCAGAGCCGAGGAGGAAAATGCGACGTTCCGAGGGAAAGTTGCGCGAAAGTCGGAACACAGAGCAAGAGAGAGAGAGAGGCAATGGGACGGAGAGAGAGAAAGAAAGAGTGAGAGGTCTGGTGGAAAACGCCTCGCACCTTGTACCTCTCGCTCCGCCAAATTGAAGAAAATTGGAAACTTTGTTATTTACAATTGACACGGAAATGAAAGCGAAGGGGAAGGAGGATGACGAGCTCGCCTCTATTTTAATCTCGATTCCCATTCAGCTTTTCTTCGGCCCAAGTATCTACGCTCCTGGCAGAGCCGTTCTAAGACATTCGGCGCCCGTGGGCTACTGAAAATATTGCGCCCCTCTTCATAAGAAAATACACGGAATGGCTAACGGGAGTGGGGTGACCGACAAAGTTATACAAAAGTCTCAGACCTAGAAAAAAGTCAATTTATTACCATTACACTAAACAAAAACATAAAATTCGTACATAATTAAAAAAAAAATCTATATGAACAAAAACTAACTTTAAAGTAAACAATTACAAAAGTAACTTATATATTTATTTTTCTAGCTTTTCCTTTTGAAAATTGATTAATAATATCATTTTCGTGCTTGCCAGGTAATTAATAGACTGCGGATCTTTATGCGAATTTTTATTTGAACACAAAATACTAGTAATAAATTACTGGATTTGGTTTAATGGATGTTTACAGCGACGTCTCTTGAGCAGCTTCACGCGCGTGCTATAATTTTCATCGTCCTCCTGTATTCGGCTGGGAAATTCGCGAGAAAGAACTTCGCCGCGGAAGACACGCGATTCATCTTCGATCGATGAACTATTAAAAGCAACAAGCGTACTTCGCGAAGCTTCGTGATCTACCTCTCGCGAAATTATCTGCGCACTTTGCGAACATTTAGCGTCGCGGGTCGCAAGGGTTGCTTTAAGGGCGCGCCGGTTCAGAAACTTTCTGTTTCATCGGCGCCGCGACGGTATATGTATATATCAGTGTATACATCGCCCGCAACTTCCTCGCCCTTCTTTCAACTTGTGCCTGAGAGTTATTGTGTGTTTAATAGACTTGCTGGAAAAGTAGACTCTTGGAAAGTATCCCGCGCTCACCGTTATTGTAATGTGTCTGATAGCCGCGTTAACGAGGGCTAATGAAAAAAGTTCTTTATCTGTCTGGGTAGGAATGGGGCGAGTGAAAATCTATGCACGAGGCAAAATGATTCTTCGACTGCACTTTTTAAAATACTATTCTATATTCTATATAAATAAAAATCAAATGTTGTTCGTTGGTAAACGCATCGCTTGAGAACGACTAAATAATAATAGAAAAATAATAGAAACGTTGAACATCCGTGGAGAATGATTTGCGGCGTCTTAAACAAAGAAAACCAAGAATCCGTTTATTTCGATTTAATTTAGTTTTTAGCAAAGTCTAACAAATATGAAAGTTACTAGGTCGGAAAAGCTGTTGAATTTTCAAGTTAAAATAGCTCTGATAAAGGGTTGATAATTATTTATTCTGTGGAAAATGAAATTGTGACGCCATTGATATTCTAGAATCACCGATTACGTCCTAAATTTACGAGCAACGGTGAGAAATCGTGGAGGGTGTCCTCTTTCGTGAGAGGTGTGTGTAACTTCGAAACCCAACCTGCACAGGTAGAACGGAAGGTCTCGTGGGTATTATTGCGAGAAGAGCCTTGCACTCGAGATGTATTTCGCACACGAGACAATGTATCCTAGCCATGTATCTCTCTTGTACTAGCTTCCCGGACTACAGCTAAACAGTAGGTTGTTACAAGATCCATTCGTCCATTAAAACATCCAAACGGTTCTTTTTTCGTGGTGCAATTGAAAGCCATTTCTCGTGGCGATGTATTGTAATGCAATGAAAGTTATCCCGCGAGACCGTGAACATCGAGTCAGGATCTGCACCGTTTAAAAACGATTTCTTCATGGCAAATTCCTAAATACGATTGTTATCTTCCTCGTAATCAATCAAACGCTATAATATCAATTCTCTTTTCACATGTTTTCAATACAATTCTCGTACTTCTTTGAGAGTAACCAAGTGAACTTAGTACTAGATCCTCCAATAAATATGTAAAGCTGAAGTTCAAGCAAATTTTGTTTCGTGCACATATCTGCTTAGAGATACAGTCCCGACCGTCATGAAAATATTGACAATTATTTAGTCGTATCAGGATACAATTAAAAACTTACTCGAACAGTAATATTTAAAAAAGGCTTTCACCAGCCACTGACGTGAAATTCCATTTTCAATACTTTCTGCGTTATTTTCAAGCGAGAACCGAACAAAAATAGTATAGAATACAGCGCGGGAGTTTCTATCAAACACGCGTGAGTTCATGTACGAGGTGATCCATTAGTGATGGATTTTCACAGAAAACTCTTTCTTTTGTTTACTTTGCCTTCCATTGAACAGTGCTGTCCGAAAGTACCTTCCAAGAGGAAAATGTCTTTTCCACCGCTATTTTTTTTTCTCTATCACGGTGGTACAGAAACGCTGGCTCAATAGAAAAACCAATATGAATACTTCCCGCGATAATAATAATATAGTCTTTTGTCTCACTGTCGAGGTCGCCTCATTAGTGTTTCGCGGTTTTCTTAACGATATAGTTCGTGAAAGAAAGCTCGGGAGGGGAAGTAGTTGCGTGAGGAGCTCCATTGCAGGGCAGCTTTGATTTGAAGGGTTGCCTACACCTGAAAACGATAAAATTTTACTTCCACATAAGAATTTTTTCCTGCGTAAAATATTATTCTGAACCATTGTTTCGATCCTATTGCGACTTCAAAGATTTCAGACTTCAGTGTCCGTGTGCGATTATATTTCAATGTTTTGCTACTAAAATCTTTCAAAAAGTCCCTAAGTTGCTTGCAAATGCAATCAACAAATTTTCTTTTCTATCGATCGTAAATTGGTTTAACAAAGAATATTGATGTTAACGGCGCAATGGTTCGATCAAATTTAACATCAATATTCTTTGCAATCAACAAAATTGGTGAGTGCAAGACGGATTCTGGACGAGATGATTTTCCAAAAAATATGGTTTACGGTGGCCAAAAGTCGTCAGGGTTAGATTAGTTTCCGGAAATCGATCGAGTTTTCCGGAAACGAACGGCGAACGTTGCGCGGCCGTCTGATTTGATTCCAAAAACTTTGACGATTATACAAATCGCGCCGATAAACCTACTTCGTCTCCGGGCAATTCCGTTACCAGATTTCCGATGTAAATCGACGCTCGTTTGTCCCCCGACGTCTACCACGATCCGACCAATCAAGATCATACATCACTTTCGAGAGTACCGAACTACGCTAAACCGTGTATCTTTTTGCACGGAAGTCAACCGGGGAAATTATTATCGCAAATAGTTTCGATATATCGTTGCAGGAGAAATTTGGAGGAAAAAAGATATATAAAAATACTTTTTAAAAACCACGCTTATATTCAAATGCACTAAAAAGGAGGAAATTATTTTTTTAGACATTAGTGACTACAAATAAACTTCGCCGACAACATTTCACCGACTCTAGTTCTGAGCTATGTGTAAAGTTTCAAATCTCGAACTCATCGGGAAGTGGTTCAAAATTCGATTACAAGATTTGACGCATTCAATAACAACATCGACACGGCAAGCTAATATAAACGTGGTGAAGAGAGGCCATGAGCTGGATCCTCATCTTCTATCAGCAAATGAAATTAATTAAATGAAAAATTACAAAGAAATTTTGCAACTGTGATCAAATATTATTCCAGTACGATAAGGGTGTTATTTTATTTGATCGGGACGCAACTTTCTTTGGTCAAAGGTTAACCATCGCATAACTCTGCCATCATCGTCCGATTTTTTAACCAACATCGTTTCCACCGAGCATCGTATACCCTCCACCGCCATTAAAAGGGCGCAAAATTACGATGATTTTATGCACATGAAAAGACATGAAACCTTACTACCCGAAGGCACGCGCGATATGAAAACCTTGACGTGGGAAAATATTCCTTAATTCCCCGAGATAAAACGCGGCGGGATCTAATTCCTTAGAATGCAATCACAAGAGCGTCAGGGTAATATTCGTAGCCACATAACGGCGGAATGCATGCGAACTGCAACTCCGCCGTTAAATTGCATATCTGTGCCGGCGTCAACAACGAGCGGAATACATTACGTCGAACGCACGGCCATGTTGGCGATCATTCTGCTAGCTTGGAAGTCATTAAACTCGATCGTGCGAATTGCAAAATACGTTTATCGACGTCGATTGCACAAACCAAAAACCGCCCTTCGTAAATGCACGCGTTGGAGGCAAATCCTGACTGGAAATTCTTATGCAGATCTCTTGCCTTCTACGGAGTGTGAAAATGTAACGAACAAGTTTTACACGCGCGATTCATGCTTCTTATTTCAATTTCAATATTATTCTTCCACTTCTTGTTCCATGATCTGAATTCTATATAGTCTACACATCAAGATTTTAATTCGTCGCCGGTCAAAATCATTGTCGGCCAAAGTCGTTGGTCAAAATCGTTGTTAGCCAAATCTGGTGTCGGTGAAAACCGTGTCGTTGATTTCCAAGGGACCCAAGTGTTTACCCTAGGCACTTCTGCATTAAAAAATCGACAAAAGTGCCGAACTCAATTCCAGCTACGAGACAGCTTTCGAACACCGGTAAAAAAAGACTGTGGAAGTGTAACTAAAGGAGACTACCCGAAAAGGATCCTCGACAAATACGTGTGGCATCAAGAATAGAATAGCTCCGAACAAAGCCTCGAAACTTTCCGAACCCATCCTGTACACATCGAATCCGATCCAGGTCGTCAATAGTTGCGGAAAAGGAGGGTTGGCTGTCGGAGGTTAATCGTCGCAGGGACAAACATCGTTCAGGTACATTTTCGCTGGGTGCTTCCAGCTCGTCCCGTTGAAAAAAAAGCTTAAGGGTTGGAACGTAGGGGTGGCTCCACCCAGACATTTTTCCTCGGCCGGGGTCGCGGCTCGAAAGGTAGTCGCGTACACACAGCCGGCGGCGGTTCTCCTAAGGGATATAAGCTTCCCGTTGTAGGGCAATTCCAACCAATTTACTATTCATGCTGGTTCGATGTATGCCTAGCCGGGGGCTGTTGTGATACGAGCAAGCAATCAAAAACTCTCCTCGGGAACAACCGACTGGCCGGCCGATGGCGCAACAAGCAGAAACCTCGGCTCACCCCTTCGCGCGAGGATGGATTGCTAGGACGCGGGGGTGGCAGTCTCGGAAAGAGAGATAGGGACAAAGGGAAAGAGACAGAGAGAGAGAGAGAGAGAGAGAGAGAGGGAGGGAGGGACAGGCGCAAGGAAGCAAACGGTGCTCTCTCCTGAAAGGCGGGGAGCATCGGTCGGTTGTTGGCGGGTTGTTTCGTTTGTTGACGTTTCCACGGACTAACCTGGGCATTTCATGTATACACCGGCACGCCGGGGCATATGTGGACACGCCGATGTACACTTAGCGCACATGCCGGCTGCGGTACCTAGTCGGGAAAAGAGCACTTGATTCACCCCCTGGGCTGTAAAAGTAATTATCGCCGGTTGTTAGCGATTTAGCGAGCGTGCGTTTTCGAGGTCGTATCTCGACGCCGTCGCCTCGAGACAATACGGGGGTGGAGACCTTGCGGAGAGTGATATTAGGTTGAACGATTAAACGGGAACGAGCCTGATACCAGAACGGCTGTAATCGAGCGGTCGCTTTCAACGACTGTACCGGTGATCAGTGGATTTTAAACTATAAACGGCCAGGGTCTGTCCATTTAAATGTTTATTCGCAGCTGTTGGAAACTTCAAAGAGCTCTGATAAAGGGTTGATAATTATTCATTCTGTGGAAAATGAAATTGCGACGCCATTGATATTCTAGAATCACCGATTACGTCCTAAATTTACGAGCAACGGTGAGAAATCGTGGAGGGTGTCCTCTTTCGCGAGAGGTGTGTGTAACTTCGAAATTCAACCTGCACAGGTAGAACGGGAGGTCGCCTCGAGACAATACGGGGGTGGAGAGCTTTCGGAGAGTGATATTAGGTTGAACGATTAAACGGGAACTTACGAATATATTAATTACGCGTGTACACGTATATTTTAGGCACATTTGAAATCGATATCGCTACAATATAGGTGTATTAAACATTACCTATAATAGGTTGAAAATAATATAATCTTATGGAGAATTAAGATGTTAATGAACAAAATGGTCTAGTATTAAAATACACGCACGCATAAAGTATAGTATTTCAAATGGATGTTATGGTTTGTATCGGCAATGGACGTCCGTGTATTGTATAATTTAAAAATGTGTAGGATACTGAATGGTTATCGATTTTCTCGGAAACGCCTGTGACCTACTTTGCAGTAATAAAAAACTGGCGGTAATAAAAAAATGCTGACTTCGCTTCCACCGTTGACCACTGCACAGGTGTTAAGCTCGGAGCAGATCAGTGAAAAGGTAGGACGGGGCGATACGATTGTCTCCGTTGCTAAGGAATCTCTGAAATATTCAACGCTTCGCCAGTGTCTCCTTCATCCGTCAAAAATCATGTTTCATTTCTTACTGTAGGATAATCAATAAATCATAGGACTGTACCACGTAAATTGCAGGAAACAGGAATCCAGTAAAAATGTGTTTCTTCGTTGAATAATTTGAATACATTCAGACGATAATACGCGTGAATTATTCTTAACCCTTATCAGTCGAGGGGTGACTCAGAGTAGCTACTAAAAATTACCAATGTTATATATTTATCTAAATTATTATGTTATTTCTTTCTTTGTTTAATAAAATATCATTTCTAAAAGCAAAGAAATAGAAAAAACTCGCTCACTTGCTACTGAACTTGGCTTAATTGTCTTTAAAGCGTTAAATAATAAATCTAAATTTTTGTTCTTTATTCACATTATTAAATACGTCGGTATCCAAACAATTACTACACGTTTAAGTATTGCTCGAGGTCTTATATCAATTTCATATCCAGAAAATGAAAAAATTATATACCATGGAATTATTCTAGCTCTCTGAGGAAATGTTTAATTTTTAAATGAAAATAGCTCCGACTTCAAAGGGCTAAAATCTTCGTGTGTTTTCACTAATTGGACGAGGCTTCCGTCTTTAATCGCGAGATTACAGGAGTGAATGCAGCAAGATTTCAATTAGCGTTTGAAAGAGATCCTCTGGAGACCACCTGCTCCGATATTTTGCGTTCGAACGCGACTCCGCGCGACAAACGAGTACAATTTCGAGGGAGGCCGGGTCCGAGCGTCGCATGTGGTACATCATAACCGAATATTGTAACTGCTGCTAAATATACAAAGTTTCTATTTAGCTTGAAAGTTTAAGAACGCGGCGTAATTTAATATTAAGCGCGCCCGAGCACTTTCCAAGTAGTACCCGAACTTCTCGGATTCTGCCTGAACTCGGTTCCACGTTCGATCGTGAGAAAAGCGACGACAAACCCCTTGTAATAGAAGCTCGGCGTACAGTATCGTGTTAAAGCTTGCCGAGCGCGATAAGGGGACACACTTAAGACCTGTAGATTCGACCGGCGAAAAAATTCGACGGCGATCACGAAAGCTGAATGGCGCCGAAGTCGAGGTAGATTCATTCAGTATCGCTTCAGACCTCTGTTCCATTCAAAGCTTCTCGCGATTACTTCAACTGTTACAACGACCAAAAAATTCTTTCTCCGGATTTAAACATTTCCCAATTCCAAAGAAATTTTATTCCGAACGATTACTTTACTTGAGAAATTGTCACTGAATTTGCATTGAAAACCAAGTTGGAGATTTGCTAATTGAAGCGAGACGGTTTTCGTTAGTTCTGAGTGATTTCGTTTAATCGGAACGAATGTACGGTGGGTGTACAAAGTGTTCGTACACCTGTTAAAATAGAATAACTTTCTTATAATTGCACCAAACGACCTGATTTGTTCATCATCAATTAGAAGCATTGGTTTACTAAATGATCTACAAAAATTTATATACAGGCAGTATATAGTATATTATACAGTATATTATACAGGCAGTTCAAAAAGAATAGGACAATCGAAAGCGCGCGCATCCCCAATTTATAGAGCCGGGAAGCTTCAAGGGTAGTTGAAAAAATGCTCACGTTCGTTCGGAAAAAATTGGCGACCATTGGCGTCTACGTTTCTACAAAGCTAATTCAAGTTGGCGGAACTAAGACCGAAGTTTCTACAGGGCCTGTTTATAAATGAGCAACAGGGAAAAAGGAATCAAAGTTTTTCGACTCATTCTTCCACGGAGGGGGTGCAAGTTCTGCGGACTATCGACTGCTAAAGACATACGGCGGCGGCGTTCTATGGGAGAATAGACAGGAGTTGCGCAAAGTGTCTTCGTGTCTTCTCTCTACGTGAGAACGGTTGTGCACTTTAGTGCTGGGAAGCACGCCGCCAATTTCCAACACGGCCCGACATTTAACCCCGGCAAAGGACTGGCCTGCTTATTCAATGCCGGCACGTCGGCTCTACGTCACCCTTGATGGACTGGTTTTCCGGTGCGTTAATGTTGCGTTAACTCTGCAACAGTTCGAGAATCCGCTCGCGTGTGTTCGCCACGAATGCACGCATGATACCCGGCGCAACGCGTCCCGCAGTGGATCAAATCGACCCACTAGCCGTTCACAGGCTAGAAAATCAAAGACCTCATATCGATTTTTAACGTATGTTTCGATTTTTAATTAGTGTTTCTTACATGTCCGTTACATTCGAAAACGATATCGATCAAAGTTATTCAAACTCTCGTTACAATAAGCGTTCAAAGATCAAACTTTCTCAGATTCGATTTATCACCGAAAAAATTCCTTTCCTTTCTTCTGCGATCCCCGCTTCACAACTTGAGCTTTACAGGCTCTAGTAAGTGCTCAGTGGCCACGCGATGCTTTCCAGTGGCGATTAACAGCACACGATACTGGAAAGACGGGTTAATTACGTATTGGTATTTACAGGCCACAAAAGTGAAATACGCCACCATTACTAATATGTTTCGCTTTTACGACGGGGCTTTGTTTGTGTTGGAACATAATTGTATGAGCTCTCGCTAATTTCACTGAATAAGTGGATCTGGGGACTGAGAGTGGACACGTGCATACTGGGAAAATGGAAACCGAGACTGAATTTTGAATGATAATTTCGGGTCAGTGGGGGACGTTAATGGAGAGCATGGATTTACTAGAGTGGAAGGGAATCAAAAACTTTCTTTTCTTCGAGCATCAGAATTGTTTAAAACCAAGATGTCAGTCTATAAATAACCTTAAACTTTTCCAACCATATTTATTATATTATATAAAATAATATATGTTATCGGCGCACAGTTTCGATCAATAATACTAACAAAGCAAATTTGCAACCATTATTATATAATTATTTGATTGCACCATTATTACATAATTTTGTTCTTTTGTTCATGTTTTGTGCATGTCCCTTCTGTGTTACTAGACGAGTAGTCTTGTATCTTTCTCCTTTCTATTTTTTAAAAATATTTTAAACACTTGTGTAAAAGGGCTTCAGTCCGTCTATAATAATAAATAATAATAAATAACTGCAAGCTGCAGTTCATCGAAGGACAACAATTGGCTTAAGGCTGGTCTTCATTTAGTGTCGCGCTGATATAGGCGAGTATATTGATTCGTTATGCGCATTCCAACATGTAACATGCAAATGAGATTCTAATCGCGTTAATTATTTCACTTGTATTAGAATGTCACGGCAGAATGTTCCCGTTTGTTGACGAACGTTACACGATGTAATTCGAATGATTGGCATTTGATCATAAAACCTGCGTTCCATGATTCACGTTCGTATAATTGGGACATTACATTAAAGCAAGGAAATGGTATTAAAATTTCCAACTACCTTTGAAGAAAAACATTACAGCACACGTTCACCTGATTTTTATTAACGTTTCTACCGCTGTTCCTTCGCGTGCGCTTCGTAATTTATCGTACACGTTTTCTGTCCTTGTAGTAAGCATAGTTGTTACGTCACCATAAACGTGAAATAGAATTACGATCCGACAGCTCGGATTTACGGCACAATTACAAACATTGCACAATAAAGAAAGTGTTAACTATTCTAATGAAGGGTCGTCTGTGTTAACAGTCGCGAAAGGACGTTTACGTTTATGCGTGCTGCTGAGTTAGGCACTGTCATACGGATTTATTCGACGGTATACTTTACTCCGATTTAGGTCAGCGGATGCGTCACACTATCGGTGACATGGCCAATTTATTAAAACAATTTTTATTCACGATTTATTTTTGCGATGTCTGAAAAAATTTGGAAGAACACTAATTTACGCGTTCAGCTGAAGTATTAATTCTAACTTAATGTTCGTTAATTCTCTCACTTAAAATTTAATTCTCTTAATAAATTTAAAATTAAGTTAATTCTCTCAACTTAACTTAATGTTTGTTAATTCTCTCACGCTTCTCAGACATTGTCGCGTAGAAGATTCCAGATCAATACCTCATTTATTTTTACTTGGATTGAACGTTTGAGTATCATAATCCAAAACAGGTACGCGAAAGAAATTGTTAAATAAAAAGGAGAAAATAATTTTTTAGATATTAGTGACTATAAATAAAAGCGTGAAACGCTAAATTATATCGACGTAATCTTCGTGGACGCTCTACGCTTTATTTATAGTCACTGTCTAAAAAGATTATTTTCTCCTTTTTAGTGCATTTTAATATAAGCGTGGTTTCTAAAAAGATTTTTAATGACAAGCTAATACAAGCGTGGTAATAAATAATTCTTTAGACCAGCAGTACTGTCAATATATTGGGATTCAGTTTCTGAGTTTGCTGTGCGGCGCGTATAAAACAGTTTTCATTAATAATGTTATCTCTCCAGGTGTAACCTTTTACTTTCCGAAGTTTCGAGGTTGTTTTGACAATTATGAACGGTAGTGTATACCGTCTGTTGGTGTTATGCACACGATGCCGTTTTCCCAGTCCAACTTCCATTTTCTCTAGCTGTTGCTCCCGGCTCTGCTGTGGAACAACAGAGTCCTCTTACACAGCCACCTGCGAGTAGCGTCCACCACTTATGTACAAATAGATCGATCATGTTTATTTGGACTGTGTATTTTAACTGGATTTACGATTTAGCTCGAGTCATTCGAAGTAATCAACGCGAACGCTGGCACGTGAACGAGTCCACGACCCAATTATATTATTCATCAAAATTAAAAATTGTACGAAAGAGGTTAAAAAAAATAAATGATATAATATTACTTTTAATCTTGAATATTTATCGAGGAGTTTTGTCTTAGTAAAAACAAGAGAAAGTCTCACTCGGTTCACATGAAAACAATAATAAATTGTATGATTTCGGCGACAGGTTCGAACAAAAAATCATAAAATTTATTATATATTTAATTTTCGATCGAGAAGAATTCACGTAAAATAAAATCACCTAAATTCAACTAAAAGCGACCCCCCTTTATCGGGATAGGAAAAAGTTGTTCAAAATGTGTCGCTGCATAACATATTTAAATTTCATCAAAATCGGAGCGTAGTGGTACTGTCCGAATAATTACCATAAATTTTTGTGAAAATTTCTAGGACGAGAAGAGTGTTCTTGGAAGTGAAGGAAACGTTTTCGGTTGTGTCTGAGCTTAAAAGGATCCAATTTCTGCGGCCCTGAACGCTTTTCACGCTGTTTAATATAGCATGACGAGGTTCGGCTTTATATCTCCCCCGCGATAAGTTTACTTTCAGTGATTAAGAGTCCGAAAATGAAAGAGCAGCGCGATTCTTTGGAGGGGAAGCGATGCGAAATCGACAGCAGTCATAGTTTGCTTAGGGGCGATTCAGAGTAGACGCGGCGATACAAACTTTCAACATTAACCCGAGCCGAAGTTGGTCCCTTTCACACGCCAGCAATCATATTTTTGCCTGACCGCAAAATTATCTAATTGCCGGGGCTATAAAATATTGACCTAGTTGCTGACAAACTTCGCCGGGGCTCTCTCAAATTAAATGCTGGCCTGCTGCGGCTCTACTGTCTTTAACTTCTTCGCCTTTGCCTCTCTTTCTTCTTTTTCCAACCACTATTGCCTTCGTCACGGAGAATATTTTATGAATTCCTCGTTTACATTTCGCTCTTTAATACTCAATGGATGTTACACGAATGCCTGCATGAACATACACTAACACACTCGGACAGCTATACAAATTCCGTCCGTTTAATTAGCTCTCTTATAAATTGTTTGGATCCGCAGAACCTTTGAGGCTTTCAATCTTTGCGCAACTTGAGGCGCGTCACCACTTTAGTTGCTTAGACATTGAACGTCGTGTTATTATTTATTTAATTCTTCAAACCAAATATGGTTTATATAGCATATACTTTTTTATACATTTGCACTTTTTTGGGAAACTAGACCAATTAGTTTACTACAGGATGTGAAAAAATATTTTTTCAAAGATTGCAATTGATCGGTGTTGTAGAAAAAAATACTAAAAATTGCAATATATATTGCACTATTAACTGTAAAGATTGTTCTACATCTCAAAAATATTGTGTAACCGCATAGTAATGAACGTTATAACGCTACGATTTTCGATAACAACGTGCACAAAACGGATTTGCCTGACACCGATACTGCGCCAAGTTACTAATTATTTTCCATTCAACAAGTTCAACCACAGAATGTACACAACCAATCGATCCACCGCTTTGAAAAGTCAATATAATTTCTTGCTGACTTGATTCTCGCCACGGAACCGATCACATCAAATTTCTTTGCACAACATTTTAATAAATCCTATTCAGGTGCCGGTTCTTTAAAGATGCGTACACACGTAGCCCGTTTATAGAATTCGAAGCGGTTATCTTAAATAATCGTGACGGTGCATTGTAGAAAATCTTGCATTCGAACGTGATATTCTCCGTGCTTCTTTCCTTCATCCATTCTTCGGTGAAATTCTTCGCGTACAAGTTACGAGACGTAATTTCGTATTGTCCAGGCGGAGCGGCTGTTTCATTAAAGCCACTCACCTCGGCATTATATCGGGACTATTTACTGTCTCGAGAGATCTTATTGTTACAGGGTAACGAGCTCGGGAAGCGAGGATTGTTGCAAATAGGCTCGGATAAATGGCAAATTGTACGCAAACCGATCTGCGTTAAGGTTGGACGCCTTAGAAAAACGCGAATTTATATTTAATAAGCTTAATTGCCGTCCGGCTGGAATCATTGACCCCCAGCCTGTTTTCAATTAGCCTTTCTGTCCAATTGAGTCGAGCTTGCGCAATAACAATAGACGAACAACCGACTGGGAAAAGGTGAACGATTCGCGAGCGTTATTCCGCGCGATCTCCGCGGTGTTTGAACGAGCTATATTTTTCACCAAAGTGCTCCTTTTTAAAAATGTTGCTGGTCAAACGTCCGGAGTGCCATGCTTGTGTAAATACGTTCGGCAATTATCCAGGGCAATTATGGCTCGCGAGTAACATGTACGTCGAACTTGACAGCTGAATTTTCCATGTTCTGCTTTTGCAATTAATTACATCGTTGCGTTCGTGTTCATTGTAGACTGTTTTCTGCTTTTGTTGGGTGTAACGAAATTATTGTTAAACTAGTGAATGGACGACAACAATTGTGACTCGCAGACATGTATGCCGTGTTGAACATTTTGTACATTTCGGTTCGAAATTAATTATATCGTTGAATATTGCAGGCAACTATCGGTTTCTGTGGATTCTTGTTCGGTGCGAGAAATAATTGTGAAATTGTTGGAACGCGTATTTGACAAATGTCCTTCTAAACGCAGGATCAAGTGGTTTAATATATTTGGACATTGAAATCGCGTGTCTTGGAATTTTTCACTTTTATGGTAAAAGATAAGGCCTGACAAATGAATAAATGAGCCTTATGATAAGGGTCGCTGGAAAAAGTGAAAAATGGAGTTCCACGAAAAGGGGAAAGCGATGGGGGTGAAACTAGATCAATAAGAAACCCTGGGAACACTGTCAAGAAGGATAATGTCTTTAATTTCGTTGAAGTAGGCACGAATGGCTGGCCATATATTGCATAAGTATAATTTATCCAAAAATAAATTCGAAAGAATGTAATTACTGGGAAATACTATTGGAAAACCGGAAAAAAATTCTTCTTTATCAAAGTCGTGGAAAGAAACGTATGAAAGGATGAAATACAAAATTCTAGGAGGAATATAAATATTCTTAGATTTCGCGATATATGAAATTTATCTTTTCTTGCATATTCTCTTTTGGCTTCCAATGAAACCTAAAAGATGTTTATTCTACACTATAGAAGAACGAGTCCGAAAAGTTTCGGCAGTGCTGGGAAGATCGTTGGCAAGATTTCGGACGCTTTAGGCTATGAGAGGGTCCTTTCATCTACATTTGGCCTTGGCCCATATTTTGCAGCATCGTCTTCTTCGGATTCGTATAAAAATGAAGGAAAAGGTTAAATTCTTAAATTCGCCCGAAAATTACATATCGCATATACCGAACAGAAATAAAATGAATGGTTGCAACGTCAGAGTATATGCGCAACCCTATCAGCAAACGTTCACAAAATTTGACATTTAGTAGTTGGTGTCGTAGAAATTAAATGATAAAAATTACAAGGAAGGTGACAATCATCTGCTTCTAACTCATTTTAGAAATTTGTTTAATACCAGAGCGAGGCTAATTAAAAAACAAGTTGCAGTTGAAGAAGTAAACAAAATGATATCAAAATCGATACAAAGAGGAAACTGTTCATAGAAAAAGAGAACAGATGAATATTTTAAATCTGTTTCCATTGTAAAGACAGTTTGCTATGCTCTCGAAAGAATTGGATTCGATCGCATCGTATTTCAGGAAATAATATTATAATTAATACCGAGGAGTCGATTTTCTTAAAAGGGGATTCCAGCACCAGAACATCGCCCAATTAGGGTATCAGCTTCTCGACGACAGTCCACGAGAGATCGAACTCGAACTCGATCCGACCGTACGGAGAGCGCACGCAGCGATCGGCGAGATTTCATTAACGAGTAATCATTTTTCTGGATGCGAAAATTTCGAAGAACCTCGGGGCAGATGATTAAGCTTGTGAAGGTGGCTGACAAGAAAGTGTTCCTCGCGAATTTGGCCTATGCAAATGCGGGTGAACGGTCCCGGTAGGATGAGTCTGCGAGCCCACCTCCAGTGAAAAAGTTTGGACGCTCCGCGACGAATACTAATTAAAGACTTGCGGAATGAAATTAGTTAGTCGAGGGGTTGGAGGTGACTCCGAGGCTGGACGATGGAGTCCCTGGGTCGACGACGAAGAGCCGCTTATGATAATATAATAATACTTACTTGGGTCTCGGAGTGCTACCTCCAAGCTCATTATGCGTTTAGTTCATAACTTCAATTGGATTCTTACTATCCCTGCCGACTTAAAGCTTTATACTTTCATTGGGCTTTTACGTTTAACAGTGATAATTATGGGGCTAATAGCGACTAGACGGATAACGTGTAAATTATCTTTTGCCCTACATTCCCGGAACGCGAAAATAATCGCCCGGGAAACTCGTCGTTCCTCGGACAATCATCCTCGTTTACCCTGTCGTCTTCGTTTCGTGAAATACTTGGTGGGCCAAAGACTGGTTCCACACAATAGCACAAGCATTTAGCAAGTATGATATAATTTTGTTGGTTAGTCTCTCATTGTTTTTGAAAATATATTACCTTTTAAATTATTTCACAGACGCAATTTTTCCCTTGAAAATGGTCCACATCTGGATCCAAACGTCGAGAATTTTCTGAATCGCAAAATTGCTTGGTTTAAGAATTGATCGAACCTGTGCGCCGATACCATCAACTAAAGTTTTAACTAATATTGGAATCACGTACACCAGAGAGGTGGTTCGTTCGAAGAATTGTTGAATTTTTCGGGATGATCATCCGAAGGGTGAAAAGACTGGCAAAATTCAGGTTCCGAAGAATTGAACGGTCGGTCGAAAGAACAACGAGATAGACTCGGGAAGTCTGGGCGAAGCAATTGTCGCCGCGTTACTTCTTCCCATTAACAAAAACAACTTCCGTAAAAACAAAGTTTCCGCTTATTGCCGTGGCCAATGGCGGCGCTCAAGGTGAACAAAGTTAGAACGGCCGGTATTTACTGTGGTAGATGCGCGCAGTGATTTGAGGCACGGTTAAGTGTCCCGGATAAGCTCGCGTATCTCCCGGCGGATATTTACTCGGCCACGGTGACGGCGACACTCGGTCGCAATGCCGCATTACAAACGAGCCTTTTTCTCTATTTTTTAAGCGGGTTCGAGAAGGTGTGCCCGACGCCGACGGTTCGTTATTGGTCTCCAGGTGAGAGACACCTGTGCGGTTAAACGTTCAGCTTATTAAGGACGTGGCAGCCCGAAGTCTGTGGAAAAAAGCTTGTCTCCGCGTGTCTTCAAAGCGTGTGATCGGATCTCGTCGGCATCGTCCGTCCACGTAAAACTGACCGGTCAGAGCTTAGCTATTCGACTAAACTGAACGGAAACAATAAGACGCAAATGGAACAGCGGCCCGTTGTGCAGGCCGCGCGCCGCACACGTTAATTCCAGACGCGCCGCCGCGTTTTATTATAGCGGGTTACGTTCCTTTTTTCTTTTTTTTTCATATTTCCGCTCGTTTGCGTAGGCCGCATTGCACCGTGTCACCGTTCAATTTATTTTTACACGATCTCTTTCCGTTCCATCATTGATCCACGGCTACTCCCGGCTCGCATTCATCCGTTTTATTCGTTGAATAATTTTATTGGTCGCTGCCATGCTGCCAGGATTAAAACGGAATATTCAACGGACGTCGTTCGCTAGCAAGACGTAAACTCTCGCGGATTGTGGAAACACTGAAACCGGTAAATAGAGGATGATGAGCGTTGTCGCGGCAACGATAGCTACTACAGAATTCTTTCCGCAACGTAATAATCAATTTTCATGTATTCCTCGGAGCTATACTCGGTATCAGGAATAAAATTTATGAACACAGCATAAAATATCCCGAATCCAATAAAATTCTACTTTACCGGGCACCGTCCCATCTGGGTATTCATGGTAATGAAAAAGCTGATGAGGTAGCTAATATTGCCAGAAGTTGTGCTGATCCAGATATCTTCAAATCATGTGCTTTCATTAACACCGATGAATGCATAGTTAATGAAAGGCGATACGAGGACAAAAATTACAGTAACTTCCCTATGAATCGGGAAGTTGATTATTTTTAACAATTCCTTGACGGAGGAAGAAAACCCTGGTACACGGGGAAAAGTCTATGTATCTCGAGAAATTATTGTGAACATGAACAGAATTCGATCTGGCAATTACAGTCTTAACTTCTGGCGAACGGTTCGCCAAACCATTGAGGTCTGTACGAAGCCTACTATAGACTGCAGAATAACCTCTTATTCGAGGTTACAACTGTACAAATTAAAAAAAAAATCTTCGGAGCAACGTCACCGAGAGGCTAGAAATGTTTTTCAGGTTGAAAATTGTGCTTCGTCGATTTATCGGAACAGCGCGGCGTCTCACGCTGGCACACGAGCGTCAGAGTGTTAATAAACGCGTGGCCGGACGAAAGCGACGGTAAAACCGTTTCGAGCATTTCGGAATGACACGGCGAAAGTTTTTTGCGCCGGACGAGGCAGCAGGTGGCGCGAAAGGGGGCGCGAATTTTTCGAACTCGCCCCAGTAATGATATCGTGCACGTCCATTTCGCGAGCCGGGGAATTTCGCCAACCTAACGGATTTCCGGTTGCGGCAAGGAAAATTCCGTGTCCGCGAACGGGAAGCGTGATATTTAATTTCGTCTGCCAGTTGCGGATCCGCGTCACTCCGATCTCCGAGCGCAAATATATCGCCGCTTCTTATTTTTCGCTTTTGTTCCTCTGACGAGTTCTTTATTACCGAATTCTTCTTTAAACCTCATCCATTGCCACGTTCACTGTCACGGCAATTCCGGTGAACAGCGTCATGCAATGTTTCGACCTTTTTATGCAGACTACTAACGGGTAATGACATTTCTATTCTTACTTTAATAAGCTCTTCGTTACTTCAATTCTTGTTGCCACCGCGGTGGTTGCTTGTTAGTCATCACTAGACTGCGGTTTTTATGCAAAATATAAATTGTCTGCATTAATTGCGAGATATAGATATTATTGTTTTTCTTACAGTCGCACTATTATCCTGCAACTTTATCACATTTTTTTCATCTCAAGGTCACCTGAAGGTAATGACTTAAGCATATTCAAATGTATTTTTTCAGCCGCTACAGGATGGAATAAAAAAAAACAAGTTTCCTGATAAAAAATATAACGATGACCTTGAAAAAATAATCGGACAAAAAAATTGTTCTTCTACGATATTTCTCCTTAGATACCATTTCAATTATGCCATAAATATTTTTCGTGTCATTAAAAATAAAAGAGATATTTAGTTGGCCTGCTTTGGCTGAGACACTCTGTATAATGACGCTTTGAAGTGAAGCAAGTTGAATGAACGAACAATGTCCAAGCACGTTTGAATGATTTATTTTAAAGAAAGACAGGATGTGAAGAGCTAAGGCAACGCATGACGACTCTACTCGATGATGTTTGTATTATAATGAACATTTACAATTTCTTTGCTATCGTTACACGATAGTTCTATTAGTAGGCATTTCTTGTTTGTCGAGCACCTGATCGGTCGTTAACAACAGCAATCATGCACTATCGATGAACACCGGAAATTCTCAAGAAACCGAATTATACATGCGATCACTCACCTTCGGATTTTGGTGCAGGAGGTTTGCGGGTCGCCCAATTCGTTCGAATGCTTCTGCTACCGAGCCATTGTCCGTTCATGGCACATATGGCACTTTCCGCTTCCTAAAACAATGGAAAGAGGACTAAACGTTGTGGCTTTAAAGTTTCACGGTTAGAAAAAATATAAATTCTTTATTCGCGACTAAGAAATGAACATTCTTTTCTTGACTTGAAACTTTAAACATAGTTCAGTGGATGACAATGCAATATTAAAAAACCAATTTTTAAAAAAACTGTGCGTTTAGGAAATACAAAATGGTGTTCTGTTTCTGCGGACTCACCCTGTATAAAACAACTTTTTAAAAACCACGCTTATATTAAACTGCACCGAAAAGGAGAAAATAATTTTTTTGGACATTAGTGACTATAAATAAAAGCGGGGAGCGCTAAACTATATCGACGTAATCTTCGTGGGTGCTTCGCGCTTTTATTTATAGTCACTAATGTCTAAAAATATTTTCTTTTTTTTTAGTGCATTTTAATGTAAGCGTGGTTCTTAAAAAGTTTTTTTTAGTATAAAGAATGTTAAGTAGATTCTTAAGTGATATAAACCGCGGCAACGGTTGCGTTTATCTCGAGCGTCGACAGCTTCGTAGCTACCGTGCAACAAGAAATCACGATCGCCTTGCTGCTTTGCATTAAAGAAGAGATCAAACACTGGAATAAACTAGAAGGTGAAACATTACGACCACCGGCTAGAGGTCGTAACTCGTACGTACCACGTAAGATGGTGACCGTAACTTTTATTTACTACTACCCTGATTTGCGAAAAGCAACGCGAGTGGATTGAGAAAAGTGGTCTATTACCGTTTCGCCGGGTGGAACAATAACAATAAATACGTATAAAAGTATATTTTCCTTCCTGCCCCAGCGGAAAACCACCTGAAAAATACATTTTTACCTTTTTGATATTTAAAACCCTGCAAACATACGGTATTACGAATACCAGGCATCCAATCTGCGAGTTTTCATCTCGAAAAGGAAGTATGGACCACGGTTTTTCAAAAATGTTTTGCTAAAAATATTCTAACGATGGCCGTAACGTGACACTCAGCTTATTCTGTTACATTAAGGAATCAAAACAATTACAATGATAAATTTAATCTTTTAATACACACGATAGCGAACGAAGGCAGGTTTTCAATCACTTTAATCCTCTCCAAGCTATTTTCGTTAACACCTTTTTGCGAAGAAGGAAAGTGAAATTGATCTTGTACTTTTATATGTACTGTATAACTCTATTTCCGATCAACATTTTATACTTCTCCGAACGCTCGCCAACGCGTAAAACTAATGCTCGCGAAATACACATCTCGAGGAAAAAAGGTGTTCGCGACCTGTTCGCGAGAATGGCACTAACGCTGCGCGAGTTTGGCAATAAGAAACTCGCGGTAGATATTGTTCAAAAGTTGGTGCGACGGAATCCCGGTTTCCCGCTCGGGGAGTAGTTTCCGATGCGGGTTAAGTTAATACACATTTTCAAATTTTCTCCGATCCGTTGCATCTTCGCCGGATTCTTCGGGGAGCGCTCCGGGCGAACCTAGAGATTCCTCGTCTGACGCCATTGGATTCGCGACCGACTGCAAAAATCAGGCTTCTCGCGCCGGCAGATCATGGTTGGCGAGAAGAGGATGGGAAGAATCGCACGGCCTTATACTTTCAGATTTTGATCTTGCCTTTCGACAGGCGAGATTGACCACCGGGCCCTTAACCCAGAACCATGAGACGATAGATATGTTTCTTCTATCGATCGTATTTGTTCTTAATAACTAATGTTAAATGTTTTCGGCGAGACGCACGGTGTGTCGTTCAATGATATAATCTCTTTTAGAGGTTTGCTCGTTTTTGCTTCATTTTTCAACCAAAAAAGGATGATATTGTTACGACGGCACGAGATGAAGTTGCCTTCTCCTGTGATATTCTGAAGATATCGCAGAGATCGAGTGAAGTCGCCTGTCAGATCGATATTGCGGTATCCGGACAACGAGGTTGTTGATAAGAAGAAGAAAGACGTCGGGTCCTCTTGAGTCTTTGATACAAGAGCACACGTCAACGATTATACCCCTTTGTTGTTCAATTAATAAAGTTATAGTTTTCCTTGTTCGTTCTTATTGGCTTCCAATACGAATTTAACAGCATGACGAAACTCGCCACGTAGTACGTTAGTATGTTGTTTAATTTCATCCTAACGACAGTCTAATACGAGAGATAGAGTTCTCGTTAGTCCACGAAAAATGCCTAACAAGTGCAGGAGCCAAGAATGAGTCAAAGGAGAAGAGCGTTCGGTGTATTCGTGGAGGCAGAGCACCGGAGTCGAAATGGATGTGGAATAACAGAGGGCGACATTGGTAGCACACAAACTCGTGCCTCCACGTAAATGCAAATGTCCGTAACAGTGTGCCGGTGGTAGTTGGACAGTTGATGTGAAGAGGGACGGGATAGGAAACTTAAAAATATTCCTGTCGCGAGAAATCCCCCGAAAAGGTTGACTGTTTGAAAAGCTCTTCGGCGGTACGTACGAGGAGGGGTTGGTGCCCCACCCTCTAACCTCCTCGGCAGCATTCCGGTTACCACCGTTTGCTCCATTTCGAGGACTCGTGGGTCCGCCTTTTGCCTCGTTTCCCCAACTGTTACCCCCCGCTCGTCCTCCTCATCCTCTTCCTCGTAGTACGACTCTACTCTGCGTCTCCCTTCCTTCCGTCTCCGGTGAACTTAGCATCGCTGATGCCAACGGCATCACCGTCATCTTCAACCAGTCCTCCACTCTTTTCTACGATCCTTATCCCGCGTCACCCTTGCCACCCGCGGGATAAAGTATTTCCGATTCGAATTTCCATTCCCCGATATGATGCCGCACATTCGCGCGGTTAGCCTAGCTAGAGCGGAAGACCGAATGCTCGCCTCTAAGCCGATTCTAAACTGCGGTCGATAACTTGCCTTCTCCTAGGCTTGCTCTATCTTTCTATCTCGTCCTCTTCCAACCTCTCTCTCTCTCTCTCTCTCTCTCTCTCTCTCTCACTCTCTCTCTTTCTCTTTCGCTTCTAACCAACCAACCCGGGGAGGAGGAACCATTGAATCTATCTACCACCCTCTGACTCCTTCCACTTTCCGTGACCAGACCGTTTATACGACACGCCGGCCACCCTCTGCCGACCTCGACGCCCCCGGTGCCTGACTAGTTCGAGCTGTCTAAGTACCCATCAAATCAAATTTCTTGCCGCCGAAGACGCTCCGCGAGCTCTCGCAACATAGTTTGCCCGCTCCTCTTGCTCTTTCAACCTGGCCAACCCTGAAAGGAAACCGAACTTCTGCGGAAAGAGGTTTTATTAACCCCTAACCCTTCCGACCCCAGTTTTTCCTGCGTGAGTCTCCCCCATTTCTCTTGTCGCTGAACTTCTTGTAAATACGAAGCGCACGTAAATGGCAAGTGACGTAATCACTTAATTTTCTTTCGTATAATAGGTGTCAGTTAGAAAGTATCTTTGCAATCAAACAGAAAACGTTATACCCGAACAGACATTAAAATACACTAGTTAATTACAATAACCATCATATGTAATTACGAAATATATTGTTTTCTGATTTAAAACAAGCAAACCAGGAGACCTATGTCTTCAGGTGTTAATTAATCCCATCAGCAAAAGGTTTCGTACCGATTGGTCCACCCATCTCGGCATAATCGGTGAATATACATAGAAAAAAGAAATCGAGTAACCTCCTCCTTTTTCGAAGTCGGTTGAAAACTAACTAACTAGTTATAAATAAATTTAAGATAACGGTCTCCAGCTTTACATATTTATTGAAGAATCTAGTACTAAGTTCATTTGATTACTCCCAAAGGCTAATCGATCACCGAGAGTTAGGTCTGTGTTCGCGCATGATTCGAGAGCACGAAATACCCTGATTAATTATCGCCGGCATAAAATCACGAAACCAATAAACCCGTCACCTGTAAGTCCGGAAATTCCAGAAAAAAGTTTCATGGTCCCCGATAAAATCGGGCAGACGAGAAAGAGGAACGCGGAGTCGCGTCGCGCCGACCGAGAGAGCGGCGCGCACTTCATTTTATATTCTTAACTTCCATTTCCCGGTTGATTTCGAAATTTTCCGCCGGCGACATAATATTCCCATAAAATATCCGCGTCGTTGATTCGGCTGGGGTCCGGTCGAGAACGGGAACGATCGATCGACGGCTAATGTCGGGTAACACATACCGGTGAAAAGCGTTTACAAATCACGCGCTGGGGTCGGCCGCGATACGTCTCGACCCCCCAAGGAGGCAGACGTAAGTTTCGTTAGAGCCACGTAATCCGACGCCACGTATCGTCGGTATCGGACCATGACACAGTAATGCGTGTGAAGTACTGTAAAGCAGCCGGCGTTCGTTGCTCGGAGCCTCACCTGCGCCGCATTGTGGGACAAACCGATGAAATCTGTGTCAAAATCAGAGAGCTTTCAATATCAATGAGATAGAGCGATGAAATTTTCTTTAAACGAAAGCCGAAACTTTGCAGAATATGAGATAATTATGGAGATTGTTGTACGAACGTTTTTTAACCTTAAAAAAGTTCGTTAAACTTGCACAATTTTATTAAAACTTTGGTTCTTCCAATACCACGCGCGGAAAATTTTTTCTTGAAAATGGTCCGGATCTGGATCGAAACGTCGAGAGTTTTTTGAATTGCAAAATTGCTTGTTTTTAACAATTGATCGAACCTGCGCGCCGAAAACATCATACATTTCCTATAATGCAGGGATTGTTTGAATGATACCATAGTAATTTGCAATGGTGCCTCAGGGTTAATTCAAACGGGGCACGGTCTAGCAGCTCGTTTATCGCCGAAGATCGCGAAAAACAGGGTCGAGGTCGAGGGAAAGCGGGAATCTGGGGAATTCGCGTTCCCTCGTACATCTTAAGAGGGCCCGGGGTGTTGGGCACTCGGTGATCAGAAGCCCGATTTAGGTACGTGTATCCGAAGGATATAGTGACGGCGGTTAAGGGTGTGAGGAGGGTTTTCGAGGAGGGTTGGTGGTTCGCGGCTGGGGGTGGGCGCCCGGAGAAATTTTCGCGTGTTCTTCGAGGTTAACGGAGACACCCGGAAAATTTATACTTCGGCAATAGTAATACCGTGGGTGTGAGACAGGTGCCGGTGGTGGTCCAGATCGATAGAACGTTAAAACAGAGGGGAAACGAGAGAGAGAGAGAGAGGGAGAGAAAGGGAGAAGAGAGAGAGAAAGTCTGCACCTCCGGGGCAGTCACCCCGACGAATAACCTCGCCATAAGCGGGGAAAAGCCTTCTTTTACTCAGCCGTACGTCCAACTTGCTCGTGATTTACGTCACAGATTTCGGGGCACAGTAAAAGTCGGGTACACCGAAGCCTCGTTCCCCCGAAAAATCAAAGCGTGACGCGTGCCCTGCCGCCCGCAGTCTTCCTTATTTAATCAGTGGAAGTTCCGTCGGGAGCGGGAGATTTGAAAAGCTACCGCGCCGTGACCTCGGAAAATTTCCCTGCGGCCGCTGCGAGTTCTGATATCCTCCGAAATGGGTCAACTTCCGGTTAAAAAAAGTTTCCGTGAACATTGCCGTTTTGATTGGAACTATTGCGCACCTTGATCATCAATAGTCGTTCGTATTATTAAAGTTATTATACGCAAGGGTACGTGTACGCAATTTATTGGCAAAAGCGTGGGAGTTTATTTGGTTTAGATCCAATACCATTTAAATGTCTAATTGAATATATACTTTCATCAATTACATTATCGGAAATTAATTCTAATTTGATTCTGATCTTGGCTATGCGAGTGTCAAATGATATTGTTCAGTTAATCGTGGTACCATTGTTTTAGCATATCGCATTATTCTTCACGTTTGGATTTCATAAATACAACCACAAAGCCACAATTAGTTTTCAGATTACGTATAAGTGATTTACTTCTGATAGCGAGGAATCTTTGCTCGACAAATAATTTTAAATTATTCGGTGAAAATAAATAGAATTTATTAATTAAATAAAATTTGGCGCGGACAAACGAAATTACATATTTATCACTTTCTCGTTAAATTTTATGCGTGTTCTACGTTATTGGCGAATATTAACGAATATACGTTTTCGGGAGATTGTTATATGTATAGTGTATGTTTTATCATTGTATTTATTTGATATTCGCGGGCCCCATTAAAATGTTTCGAAAAGCAAACGAATTTTATAAAATCTGATTGTAGCAATGTATTTCTTTTTACATTAATAATACTACGTATAATTCTGTTGTAACTTACCACTTTTTTGACAAAAGAAACAAAGCCATATCCTTTGGATTTCAGTGTTTGTGGATCTCTGACGACTCTACAGTCCCTGCAACAAAAAATAGTTCAACGTTACACACTATTGTATGTTCTCGTTCTTAATATTTTTAATATCGATAAATTTATATTATACATATAATACATCTATAATATAATATGTAATAATATATAATATATATAATTATATATATTATATTACATTTATATGAATAAAAATTCTTGAAGATCTCGGATTAGTAGTGTGATCAATTAAGCCTTACAATTCCATTAAAAAATATATAAAGATCGTTTAATTTCGTACACGTGGGTTAACAAATATAATCTTCCTAAATAAAATCGTTGTTCAGATATTAGCGATACAGAGTAATCCGAGTTTCGCAATATCGTTAACCCGAAAACGCGTTACGGCACTCAACATTTTAATTTCGACAATCAGTTAATTCGGGTCGTAATGTATTTAGCAAATATCCGACGGTATGTGTCCCGTCTTCATTCTCCCAAGTGAAATTTCCTTTGTCCCGTCATTACGATTTAATAACACCCCGGCGAAGAGCTCAATTTATCCCGGGCGCAGACGAATTTCGAAGCATTTGTATTCCCACGAAAACTGCCAACAACACTGCGGAGCACAGGTCGGTAGTCCGGTTTGCCGTGGATGCCTTCAAATTCTTCCTCATAATTAAGATTCCAGCAGCGCTTAGCCGACGAAATTAGGAATACTCCGGGGCCATGGAGTGTAGCTGTTGACCCCGGTTCTCGTTCTTTTCAGCTTAAATAATTCAGCACGAAAAATAGTATTCTTTCGGCCGATGAAGTCTGGCATGCGGTTCGAATAAAATTCCGGGTTATGGGCCTGTTTAATTCCTTGTCCCGTTTCCCTGCCACCGTCTTCGTCGTCGTCGTGCTCGTCCTCTGAATTTCCTTCGACCGCGTGTTCGGGAATCCCGGGTCTAGTTTTTATGGGAATGTGCGCTATGCACTGCCATCGGCCAGCCAATACAAGAATATATCGGTGTTCGGAATATCTTTTATAGATAATGCTCAGCTATTCGCTTTTGCGCGAAAGAATTCCGGGACACCGCATCGATATATACACCCTTCTCAAAAGTATGTGGACACTTACCATTTTTCTGAAATTTGTCAAACCTAGTTTTAGTATTCAAGAAGAAACAGAACATTTTCGTTCATTTTTTCCCGTATAAAGGGAATCGTAGAAAGAAATACAGAAATCCTCGAGTGGGCTTTCAAAGTGGTCCGTAATGTTAAATAAATTCAACCAAGTATTAATCAATGCGTATAGAAACATAGAAAATTATTTCGTATTGAAGTAAAACAGTTCTGAAATGAAAACTCAGTATCCAAGAATGCTGTTTATACGATTACCTGATTCGAGGTGTATACACCGATATACCCTAGCCGAGATCCAACATCGCGGCATTGGCCAGCAGTGGAGTAGTTGATAGTTGACTCCGGGCTAATAACGAGCGTTTGCTGTAACTCGGTCGGAATGTCAAAAAAAAACACGTTTGCTAGGCGTCGTCGGCAAGTTTTCTTTTAAGCATTCCGCGATGGTTTCCGGATCGCGGCGGCATTGTTTTCCGCGACTTTTCAGTGAAACGCCGGCGAATGTCACAGTACACGAGCATGAGTAATAGTCAATACAAGTTAGATGTAGAGCACGCCAGTCGCATATGTCGTTGCCCACACTTCAAGTCTCCCACCCTCGGTTCTTCCGCATTCGATATAGCTGCGAACCCTCGCCTGCACGTTCTCATTGCGCGTTTCCATCCGTCCTCCCACGCGCACGCCACCCTCTTCGTGTCCCTTCCTCGTTCTTTTTTGTTCCCTCTTCTCTCCCGTTTGTGCTCTCTGTACTGCGAGCCTCTCCGGCGACGAACGAACGAAACAATCGGCCCGCGGGGTGGGTGGCCTGGCTGGATTTACGTTTCCACCGCTAAAAATCGTAAATTAATGCACGGTTATTGACGCGATAAATCTCGAAATTTAATTCAAGTTTCATCGGGAGCTGTCCGGCCGACAGCAGCCTCCCTTTCCTCTTTGGTCAGTCATGCAGCCGCGACAATGGCGGAGCTCCGTGCCACCGGCGACGACAAAGCCCAGATAGGATAAAGAGTTAGTCTGGATTTATTGCCGACGAGGCGGCCGAACGCGATCAACGTCAGAATGGAAACGCAGCCCGAAGTCGATGATTCAAATTGCGCCTCGTAGACACCCGTGTCCAGCCTTCCTTCTATCTTCCCATCCTATCAATCCGCAAATATTTATTTTACGCCGGCCTGGCGCCGGTATTATTTATTAGGCTGGCTGCGCGGAAATCACGAGAAAATGTGACCGTTTCGTGCCAGCGAATTGCATTTGGTTCGCCTTAGTGTTTTCTGACGAATCACTTTCCTAATAATATTGTTTTTTTCTATGTTTTTGTTAATTGCATAACAACTTAAATACATATTTGTTTCTTTACGTGGTCTCATGAGAAAGACCCATATTAGGATCGAAACGTTGAAAGTTTAATCAAACTAGCAAAATTGATTCAATGTATACACTTGATCGAAACGTTGCACAGAGAACATTATCATATCCTTTGTTTTTATTCGCATAATCGAGGTTCCACAGTGTCGCGAATCAAACAAACAATTGTAATCGAAATTGTGCCGCGTTTGGCGTCATTCGAACTAGAAAAATATCACTCCTGCGATTTATATTAATTATCCGCGACAAGTGTCAAGCGTGATGCTTCTCAAAACCGTTTCCGTTGAACGAAATGCAAAATCAATAAATCTATTGTACTTATACGCTAATACTCTGTCAGTTGTCTTAATCGAATTATGGCTTTAATTTCGTTAGCCTCAACGTGTATACGTTGCTAAATCAATTCTGTTCAATATTAATAGACTGTAATTATGAGGTTGATGGCATTAGGTACACGGAATTCTCGAACTGGGATCTAACTGATATTTCGTTCAATCAAATTACAGTAATTCAGTGTGTACGCGCAACCGATATCAGAAATACCTTTACGCGTTCGACCAACAAAATGAAAACTGAAAAACCATACACACAGAAACATTGGAGAATGTCTTGTATTCCGTAAAATTTATTTGTTATCCGATAAACACATTTTTACAGTGCGCATAACAAACCGAAGCCCTCATCAAAATTAGCCACCGCTTTCTGAAAAAATTATTTCTTTCAAACGTATCTTCTTCGCACTATTTCATCTTCCTAATATTCGCTTGCAGATTCGCTTGTAATTAATTTCCTATTGAATTGTTTTTTCAAAAAATGATTCATTTGGAGATTTTGACAAGTACGCACGTAGCGTTAAATCGATGTGAAGCAGTGACTTTTTCGATGTTCGTCAATAGTTGATACTGCGCGGCGGCTTGAATTTTTCCTGAAAAATAATTTATTTACCCGATTAAAACTAGCCGGGGCCACGGGAGCCTCGTGTTGCCGTCGCCCTTAAGCGTCCGCGTCATTAAAAAAATGTTAAATTGAAACTTACTCCGGTTTTCAATAACGGAACTTCGGGAAAGTTGCCGGGGTATGCATATAAAATAGCAAGAACCCTAGCCGCGGACCAGCAAAATCTTGTCTTCGTTTTATCAGTGGACCGTGTTCCTAACTAACGAAACTTTTCCCCGTTAACTGTCACCCTCTCCCCTCGTTTCCATTCTCTCTCACTCTTCATACTTTTTCATTCGCTGTCAGTACTCCGGCTAGATACCACCTAAGCAGTTTTTCCTGTCGTCATCGGAGGAAACCTCGAACTCATTAATTACCGGCGGGGCGTCTAGGAGAAAAAAGGAAGACGCGTCAGCACGGGAATCTTTGTAACCACGAAATCTTTGTCCTTATCATCGGCAAGCAGGTGTGGGAGCGGGAACCGAACGACGAAGAATATCATTTCCGAAAGAGTGGAAGCACAGAGGCCGCGCGACGCGGCATGTGAATGCTCGTCGGTTCAGCTTCATCAATCTAACCCCGTAACAACTTGAGCGGGGTGTCAACCTGCTTGCGGGGCTCGATAGTTATCAACCCCCTCACCCTCGACAACTACCCCTACGCCCCCGTGTTAGCTGCCTCTAGGACATCGCCGAGATATTGCGGTTTCTACGTGCAGAAGTTGAAACGATTAGAATTACCCAGATAATTTCGCTGCTGACCTTAAATTGCGTTTACGTGGCACTGCCGCGATCACCGTCGCGAATCTGGGACGGTAATTAATAGAACGTGGATTTTTATCAACGGGGGAGTCTCGGTAAAGCAGGAACATCGACGAATATGAAATGGCAAAACTTCAGATTTTCTCGTTTTTGCTTCGTTTCGGAGGAAAGCGCAAAAAAAGCAACAAAACAAGTTTTCATTTTTGTACTTATTTATTCACATTTTATTTACGTTACCATCTATATTTAATGTAGATATTGTTCAAAATGTTGCCCTCTTGCAGTAATGCAAGCGTTACATCCAGCACTGACTCGACAAATTGGAGTCTAACATTGTTCCGGTGATATTTGGTACACTTCATTTGTGATTAAAAAATTAGATATTGAATTTTCAAAACGAAGCAAAAACGAGCAAATCTCTAGAAAACTTTTTGTCTTAGTTGTTCGGTCCCCTACACGCTCCTGAAGTTTTGCCATTTAAATTCGGGACACCCTGTATAATAATATTATATGTATTATATTATTACATAAGTAATATATTAAGTATAATATAATTGATAAACACGGAGAAACCGATTAGAAATTGTACACCGTGTATGTCAGCTTGTAGTTGATGATCGGTTACAAAATAAATTTGTAAAAGCGTGGGGTTCTCGTAAACTTTCAAAACTTTCAGAACTTTAAAAATTCAGATTGTTAAATCCTCTCCAACTTTTAAGGATGTATTTTTCAAGAGATTCTTATTTTGAAGACCATACATTCTTTTTTCCTCGAGCTGCTTTAAATGTTGACAGATCTAATCGAAAAATCCCAATTTTTTTGTCAGATGTTCTTCAAACTTTGGTATCTTCCTAATCAAATGCAAACATATTATTGTTGTTTCCTAAAATAGGAGATCTCTAATTTTTAAACGGACTAAACAAATATCCAAGAATTAGCGTCTGAAAATTAACGACTGAACACTCCCCATAGACCAGCGTACACTCTATAGAATCGTTCTCTGTAAAGAACATCTGGGCATTTTCCACAGTTTTAGCAAAAAAATCTCCAAAATCTGACATATTCTGTTTCTCACCAAAAATTTCTCGAAATTGACAGCGGAAAGACCGATCTCCGTATTCATGCGCGATATTCGACGAGGCGAGGTTCCGAAACCGGTAATTGGAACGCAGCGAAAAAAAGCAAAGTTTGTTGCGCAGTGATCGGAAGTAACTCGATCCTCGAACACGATTGAATAGTTCGCGAGCGAGCAGAAGTATCGAGCAGCCATCGGGATTAGTGCCGCGAAAATCGCTATCTGCCTTGATAATAAATGAACCTCTAGGGCCCCGACTCTGTTAATTTCACGACAGGTGAAAATCCCGGTCGCGCCTACCGCTGTTGGAAAACAACGAATATGCAGTCGGCGGTATCACGAATCCCATTGTGCTGGCATTTCTAAAGAACGCGTACGAGACACGGGGTACACCCTGTATAAAACTGAGCACGATTCTCGATCGATGGAAAAGCGAAAAGAAACGAGAAAGAGAGCAAAAAAGAGCGAGAGGGGTTAGCGCGGGGAAGAAAGAGGAGAGAAGGGTAGGAGGCAGGGAGAAAAAAGAAGAAAAGGAAGGAGAGGAACGTTGAATATCTCGGTAGCCCTTGAAATAAGCCATCGATGAACTAAACGGCAGAGTTATCGCGCTATGTCGGTAGAAACCATTCCGGTATCGGATGAAAATGAAAGGGAGAGAGAGGGCCAGAGGGGATGGAACGCCGAAGGAGGGGAAGTTTGCTTACTTTTCACTAAGTGCACTCAATGCCGAGCGCGCGAACTAATTGTCGGTGGGATAGGTTGGCCCCGGTGTGCCTGGCGAGGTTGGCCAGAGGTGGATGAGGCTGGGACAAAGTCGTGTGCTCGCCTGCTACCCAGGGACTCTCCAAGATTCTGGAGTGGGCTTCGATTTCGAGATCGCGATAAATGAAACGGGTTGTCGTGGAAACGTTCTCCTCCCATCGTCGACGCGAGCGACTCGTATTTTTATCCCGGTAAACCGCTTATTAATGTCTCCGAGGGCATGACACGAGCGCCAAACTTTTCCCGACCTTTTCTTCCTCTCCCTTTCTCTCTATTCGTCTCTCTTTCTCCCATGGGCGCAACGATCGAATTTTTTTTTATTATACTGTGAAACCACACATGAGATTATTAGCAGTATGTACATTTCTGTACATGCTAACGTTACAACGTCAACTTATAAACTAGGATGAGTAACAACGATGTCTAATCATTAGTCACGCGTAATAATAATTTAGTTTGTTTATTATTTTATTTTGAGAAATTTAATAAAGAAAAGAAAGAAAGAAATTAAAAGAAAAGTAAGAACTTATCCAGTCGATGAATTTGGGAAAAATGGTCGTCTATAGCGACGGTATTGATCTGCTAGATTTCAGAAGCGACGTCTTATTTAATTCGCCGAAAATCATCGTCGAAATAGCTCCGACCGGAACCGTCGATTCGAAATCGGCACCCCGTCGGATTGATTTATGGTGCTTATGAAATTTCATAGTTCGTGATGTGAATAGTTTCAATCAAGGTACACGCGTGACTAAAATCGGCTAACGTGGATTATTTGAGATTCCCGAGCCACGGGAACATATACGTACGTCGCGTCATTGCACGGGGAGGTTTTTACAGCTTTTCGGTATTTTCGATCTTGAATCCGCGTTGCGAAATATATTTGCACGGTGTGAAACGCGCCGTGGTGGAAATGTGTCTTATCGCGTAGGATAAATTAATTTAACAGAAAAAGAAACGTGCGGCATTGAATTCAGAAAGTAGAGCAAGACGTACTTACTCGTACAGAAGTTGATGAAAAGCTCGTTGGTAACCGCACAACTTATATACAAAAATTAATAAAACAAACACGGAACAGAGAAAATAAATATTTACTTTATTCCAGTTTGTGTAATTCGAGTGCCAACATTTTGTACAGAGATCCGCAGTCTAATTATGTTTCTGGTTAAACTGACAATTTCAAACACCGATTTACATGAAATCAGCCACACCACGATTTCTGGTAACAAAGAGCTCATTGTCTTTGCAACAACCGAACTATGAAACTGCTTGATTAAAACGGCGATGATTAAAATCTTCACTTTATCGAGTGTCGCGGGTAGTTGCCATAAGCGCGGCAAAGTTTCGCGCTGCACTCGGCGGTCGTGCAAAATATCGTCGACGCGAGAGTCGGACAAACGATCATTAATCCTCGATAATGTCTGGCGTATAATAAAATTAACGTAAAACAATCACACTATCGATGGGCGAGGCGAACGGTGGTTTAATAACGCTTGGCGAGAGCGCGTTGCCATTGTAGGAACGAACGCAGCGCAGGCAGAGCATCGTCGTCGGCCATTATAAGCCCCTTTTTACCCCTGTTCACTGATTTACTTTTCGCCCCTATCATCCTCATCCCCCTTTCGTCGTTCACCTCTATGACCAAAGGGTTAACCGGTTATACGGCGTAAGCGAGATTATTGCCTAGATAACTGGAAAATTAACTGCAAAACGCGCTGTTTTAGCCCCGGCCGAACGGGGTTATGATAATTTTAATAACATATTTATTGCTCCCCGACTGTCCGCGGCGAGCCGTACAAAAGGCAACACACGACCGATTTCGTAGGCCGAGGGCCCCCGATAACGCGCTGCTGATTACGCTCGCTCGCGCGTTATTTTACGAACTTCGTCGGCGCCGAATTCGTTCGGGCGACCAGCCAAGTGTCGGCAATTTATGGGGTTCCTCTGCACCGGTGCGTGATATGCGTATAATGTTTACGATATTATGCGACTTGCATTGTCGCGCCCCTAATTCGTTCGATTTCCACGGCTAATTAGAGCCGTTTCCGCGAATTCGAACGCCGCTAACGCTGACACCGCACCAAACGATTATATTATATTCTACTTTTGTTATACGCTCTGCGCGAGTGAAGCAATTTGCATCTTTATAAATGTAAGAAATATCAACAATTTTAAAACAGTTATTCGATGCGGGGTAGGGTACCCCTTTTCCAGGGCATTTATCAGTGTACTCAACCCGTGTGTAGAAAAGTAGTTTTTTCTGTGGTAACACTGATAAACATACATTTCGATTATACATCTCGACGCAGGAGCAGAAAGGGGTGCGATAATCGCTGACAGGTTAGTCGATTGGCAAGGTGTTCCTCGATCAGCCGAAAGATCGACACGCTCCCGATCCAATCGTATTATATCGTTTAACCGGTGCAACCGATAATTCGTCTACGCACTGATAACGCAGATATGTATATCCCGGATATCTTAAGCTCCTATCCCACCGCGCATTGTTTGGCGCACACGGCTCATTTGTCGGTAAATGTAGCACGCATCAAAGGCAACCAAGCTCTGCTCGGCCCAGTGCGTGTACGTTCACCATCGAAGCAGTTTGACGAGCCTACCTACTACCTACATGTTCATCAAACAACAAGCAATGGGAACGACCAACGATCGTTACCAAACAAAATCGACGGGAACGCGTGTTCCATTGAACAAAGGGATTCTGGCAAGCAGTCTCCACCTTGCTATCCTGCGCTTATTGTTCTTGAACTGGTGTTGGATCGAGTCGAACATCATAAGTTCCCTTCGATCGAAATCGTTTCAACCTCTTCATCCATCAGAGCATATATTGAGCGTACAAATGAATTCGTGGCCCTCGTAATCACTGTTTGTAACTTCTTCGTTTACTGTAAATCGACATTGATCACACTTTATGTCGGAAGAATGTTGCTTTTTTTGTATTCATACCAATTCGTTGCAGGTGAGAGTGCATCACAGAGCGCGATCAAGCAATATTTAACAGTTTTCATTTCAACAATGCGTGGGCGTGAAGGAGATACGATCGTCTAACCGCGGAACGATAAACTTGGGTCTGACACGTTTCTGAAACCGAGCATATTTCGCGTTATTACGTTCGGGTTCGTCGAAAAACGCAATCTGCGGAACTGCTGGGAAACGGGTGGCATTACGCGCGTTTCATTTGACAAGTTTCGTCGCATAACACCCGAATACGATACGATGGTCAATATAACGCGCTGTGCTCTGTTATCGCATAAACAGCGCAAAGCATCCTGGGAACAGCAACCAGAGAGAGAGAGAGAGAGAGAGAGAGAGAGAGAGAGAGAGAGAGAGATTTTCGGAGTCGCATGGATGGACGAGAATGGTCGAATTAATTAAAGTACGATTATAAAATGCAACGGTCGCTAACGCGAGCTTAACGAAAAGTCAACAGCTCGTAATTTCCTTAAGTCACACATTTCATGGCATTAGTCCCCGCGGAGAGCGTTTCTCGCAGCGGATTTATCTCTCGTGTGCGGTATACATTTTTAACGCGTAACGAAATCCACGCTGATGTTTCGGATACGAATGTCACATCCGTGAATCGTTCCCATTCCCTAGGAACGCCAAGAGATAATAAACAAATTCCGTTTATTAGGAATTACGCGGTCGAAAGATAACGCGGCCGAGCCAGGTTTTTGTCAGCCGGGAGATTGATTAAACGCCGTTAATGAACGGGTATATCGTTGTTGCTCCGGGGAGAGCTCATCAATTTGTAATGCAAACTCGATGAAGTGTAAAATCAACGCCGCTGCCTACTTCTACCTACCTCCGAAAACTTCCCGCGAACTATTCAATTATTTAAACTGCAAATTGATGATTGGCCGGCGTTCGCGAAGACGCGGCGAACAAACAGAAAAGACGCTAACGAAATTGGGGTCACGTTTCAATAATTTCGCGTGCTTTTCGCGCGATAACCTGCCGGGGGAGTAATAAAAAATTATTGTCGGCACGCTTCGGAAGATGAATCTTAGTCGTTCGGATATCGATGCCCTCGATGACCCTTGACTTTTTACGTGTTATTTTCAACGTATCGGTGGAGTTAATCGTTTTTCAAAAGGACAGGTGATCAATGAATTTTATGTTGATTCTCAAGTTTATTAGACATTTGCATCGTATAAAAATTCTGTCTAAGGAAGTTTAGTATTTTCGCCTGTATTTTTCTGCATTGATGGTTTAACAATCGTGTATACGATATACATAATACATTTCATTCAATGAATATTTCCTTACAGTACACGAATATATGAAACAGAACAATACATCATGTAATTTCATATTAGCTACGTTGATTAAATTATTGCACGATGGACTCGTACTTAATATTGTAAAAGCAAAATAATAGCAATTAATATGTTAATGAATATGCATTTACCGTAATTATCATGTTGATTTTACGAATTTACGACAGAAATGGGTAGGAGAAATTTAAAATAATAATTATAAGAATTTCAGAATAACTTCGTATTCGAATCTGCAACCAGCGACGAACACGCACACACCGTACAATTTAAATTACAACAGATAAACAAGACAGGTCTAGGTTTCACCAAAAAATGGTAACTCATTCAAATCCACCTCGGAAAAATGTAAGGAGCACGTACATTTCTAAACGATCGTAAAACGTGTCCTGTGATTGATCGACAAACTTAATTGCATCTTAAAACGACCAAGGTAAGTAGCAATTAGCGGGATCGGAAGATTTCGGAGTCGTCAGCGTGTGAAACGGCAAACTCGATTTCGTTTCGATGGCGTTTGTCCGGCCGCGTTCTATCACCAACACAAGGGACAACTCCGAAAACCGAGATAGCTGTATAAATGTGTGTCATGCGAGTTAGTGATGGGTTTTACTGACGGTCGTTTTACGAACGTATCGCTATCAACGTGTGACGTGCGCGCTGTAACGCCCGGCAGTATTCCTACACGTTGTCGAATGGCCAGCACTCGAAAAAGGCTATTAGCCGGTGTAGTACCTTTGTTTTGAGGCATAGAAAGAACCCCTATTTTCTCGTCCACCCTCGACCGAATCTACCCCCTTTCCTCCTCCCTCATACCAACCCCCACTACTGACGGGTCGTTCCATTTTGGATCACTTCCCGATTTTCCGTCGTTAACAGCATCCCCGCTTTATGACTTTTAAACGGTTCCCACTCGATAGCATCAAGATGCGACCGGATATTCGAACCGTTAAACAGTAATATTATCCGATTACCGAACACGCGAACGCGCTGTGTAATTCGGCCTTCAACAATCGAACTTTCTCTTTAACCGTGCTTCAACCCTTTACAAAACGAATCACTGTTAATTTCTCCGATTTTAAATTACTCGCTCAGCTCGCTCCTCTCTCTGTTTTTTGCTTTGTAACGAGCACACCCTCGGAATCATGCGAAGGACCCTTCGAAAATATTGCACTTACGCAGCAAAATCGCTGCACGTGGATTACGCGTTAATACACTAGAGTGGCAATTATTCTCGAATTCTGAATTTCGTTTACGGTACCCCTCAGAATTGTTTTGTATAATTAAAAAAGTCTGTGTACAGCTTGGCCTCGATCGGAAAATAATGAATTCTTAAATAAATAATTAATCCTAAAATCGTTTTTATCGAACATCTAAATTATTAAAAATTTTTTTTAATATTGCATTGTCATCCAGTTCTGAGCTATGTTTCAAATTTCAAGTCAGCTTAAAATCAATTGCAAAAAATTAGTTTAAAATCAATTGCAAAAAATTAGTTTAAAATCAATTGCAAAAAATTAGTTTAAAATCAATTGCAAAAAATTAGTTTAAAATCAATTGCAAAAAATTAGTTTAAAATCAATTGCAAAAAATTAGTTTAAAATCAATTGCCAAATATGTCACCGAACAGACAGACAAGAAAGCGAGTTGATAAAAACGCGGTAAAAATATGACATCTGCCGAGTGTAACCAGCACTTTTTCTACAAATAATTGCATCGTTCGAATTGTAGCTTGGACTCCGTAAAGTTCTATAGGGTCGTAAGTAGGTACTGTCGAGCACTGACAAGAGTAGAACTTGGAGGAATGCGAGTTTAGTGGTTAGAAGTCTTGGTGCTGCCATCGTAAGTCATGTGACTAAGCGTGGCTGTCATCTATTGGCTCGGAAGTTTGCGGGTATTCAAGACACTTTACTACTACACTTTACTATACACTTATCTGTCAGCGAAGTGTTTTGTCAATAATTGATCGCACTCGGTTGACTATGATATACCTTATTCTTTAGTTACTTCGACAATTGCTTTGTTTTCCTTCGTTTATAACTCTTCCGGATGCGAACGGCGCACTAAAATTACCACGGGAACATCTGCGACCTGCAATCGTGTACTGTGCACCAGAAAGAGAATGTTTGCAGCAAATATTGTGACAACTGTCTTCTCGGTAATAAAAAATTAGCACATCCTTCCAGTCGGAAAAATGAAGATGGAGAAGTTCTCTGATTTCATAAAATATTTGCTTTCTTCTTGGCGACCGTGACATTATTTTGTAAATGTTCCACAACAGCAACTAGTTTCCTTTTTAAAACGTACAAATTAAACAACTTTTCCATTTTGTTTGTCTCATAAGAAGATGGTACTTCCTAAGCTGGGTTAGTTGAATTTTTATAACTTTATATAGCGGTATTTAACACTAGATTTACCGGAAATTAAAATATACAGTGACTCCCACTAATATTTGGACACTCTTAAACATACGATAATTTTTTAAATATTGTACTATACGATTTGAACTTTTTTGGAAAGCTACAGCAGTTAGTTTGCTACAGGATGAGAAAAAACAATTTTTCAAAAATTGCAATTCATTGGAATTGTAGAAAAAATACTCACACTACTCTATACTTTTTTTGCGATTTTCTCCAAAACGAAGCGAGAACAAGCTAATTTCTAAAAGACTTTTTGTCTCACTTTTTCGGTCCCCTACACCCTGTACAGAGCGAGACTCTGTTTTCTGTTATTCCCGCAACGTGTTTACAAAAAAAGTAAACAGACACCGCGCCGGAGCGGCCTTACATTGCCACGGAGCGTTATCGAGCTCACGGAGCGAATATCTCGAAAACTGAAAGCGACCCCTCTATATTGGAAAAGGAAAAAGTTGTTGAAAATGTCGAAATCTATAACATATTTAAATTTCATCAAAATCGGAGTGCAGCAACTCATTCGCAATAATTACAAGTCGTTTTTACTGGCGTGGTAGATCAAGCGTTAAAAAGATCGATAAACATTACATCTTGTCAATCAGAGTTTCGAGGCTGAATGCGAGAAGCGTGTCGACTTACGTAAGAGAGCCATCTAGCGCATCGTCGACGAGAAAAAAAGCCATTGGAAGTTGGGCATTAACATGTTATTATCAAAGTTATCCATTAGTTGTTAGATCACAGGTTTCTCCCCGTGGCCCGGAAGGCAGAGCTCGTTATTTCTTTGCAGACGTTGCGGTTCCTCGGTAGGTAGCTAAAACAAGTTGGTAGGACGAGTTAACGACGAATCGGCCATAGTTCGAGAAAGTTTGCATCTATCGAGGTGCAGTTGATGGTCCATGTACGTGAACTTACAATCTCCTTTCTTGAGGTTAACTTCGGAAGAGCCAAAATAACGAAGGGCTAAGATGCTGAACACAAGAGCGGAGACTATACCTTGTCCCTCTGTATGGCTTCGTTAAGAGGATTAAACGGCTTTGAAGTTACGTCATTTGAAATTGTGCTAGATCGAGCGGGAAGGCGTTTGCCTGAATCGAGAACCCTTTCCGACATTGACAATTGAAGGGGATCTAAAGATCAGAAGCTAAAGCCGAGCTGCAATAATAATTGCATTCGTTAACGGGTGTTTTCGCAATGACGGTCGTCGTGTTGTACATAATCAGCTCTTCCTGCTGAATTTTTCATGACGAACAGAATTTTCTGCATCGGTTGCATTTAATCAACGGTAAAATATCATTTATTTCCTCCTGTAATAATTTAAATAAATTTTCTACATCCGTCGCAAATAATCCATTGCAATTTAACATTAATTTAAAATTTACTTTCATATTAACATTTAGTAAAAACCGTTTTTGCTTATCACATAATTAAGAAATTAGCAAATTACCTATACGGATCTCGTGAGATTATCATTTAAATTACAGAACAGTTTGACGATGAAATCGTTCGCACGTTTTCGGCATCGTTACATTAAATTGTTCGAACATGGTAGACTAACTTTTGTTTAAACTTGATCGTTTTATTCGGCGGATACTCAAACATTCCCGTCCCGCTTCGAGAGGAATTTGGCGAGTTCTTTAAAGAAGGCACAGCAGCAAAGGAAATCAATCGAAGCACGAAAATAAAAAGGTAGGTCGAGTTTATGAAGCAGAAAAGTTTCAAAGTCTTACAAATATTTGTAAAATGAAAGAACCTTAACCTTTCCACTTCATCGTTTTGCAAATTTATAAAATTCCATCCCGCGGCGGAGTATATTCGCAAATTAAAAAATCTTCGTAGAAAACAACAATTCGCGTGTCAGAATTTTACGAACAAAAATATTTAAAACGTTCCTGAAACGGCTTGTTTATCGCAAGCGACTGAATAGCATTTTACAAAGAGTGACAAACTGCGTGAAATGTTTTATGCTGAATTTTATGCTCTTTGGAAAGAAACATTTTTTCCGTGAGATCTCGGTACGAGACTCTTGCATATTATAATCGATTTGCGGCGATAGTCGACATTTCGCTGGCAACGCGGCGGTAAGAAATAGTTCGCGTGTGCAACGTGCTCGCACGAAATTCCTTTAGGATATTTTATTCGGGATCAGAAACAAGAACGCGCCAAGGGACGATTCGAAGCGAGTAAGACACAACGGGAAAAGGGTTGGGGGATAGATCGCAGTATTGCGAATCGTATCCAACGTGGGATAGAGGTTTGCTCGCGGCTTGGAATGCGTTTATTTGAATCTTGATGCAAGAATTTATTCCGTTCGCTCACTCAGCCGTGCAGTAGCTTCCCTCGTTCGGCTTTCATTCGACGACGTGTCTCTTCGTCTAATCCCTGAAAGGTGAAGTAACCCTGACGAGTTCTTCCCACACCCTTCCACCCCATAACCGCGGGGAAAAAGGGAATTTATTTCTCTAACTCCTCAGGATTTTCTTTGTGACTCCGATAGTTACTTCATTGTACTCCATCGGGGAAAATGCAACGCGATTTTATCTTCACTGTTAAATGAAAAATATTACTGTTAATAATTAAATTAAATATTAATATTAAAAATATTAAAACGGTGATCAAGATGCTACGTTGTGTTCAAGATGCTACGTTTCTTTATACTCACTTTATCATTGATATTTATACTGTTGTCCTTTGTTGTGCGTAATTAAGGCGGTGATATAATTATCGGAGATATTCTTTACAACAGGGACTGTTTACAAAAGTGTTTACATCAATATATGCTTGCATCGTGGCCGTGTGAATTACTTAAAAATAGCTTAAGATAAAATTTAACAAGGGAAATAATGATTACGTGCGTGGATATATGTAAACTTATATTTTGTTATCGGAGGAGATGCATTATTATTATTATTAATATTATTTCAATGTCATTTCCGCGCAAAACGAAGAAATACGTTTTGGAAGAATTTCGATTAGAAAGAATTGTATCAATTGGCGATATTCCCTTGTCAGTTATAAAAATGACAAACCGAGGGGATCAGTAGTGTTCGCCGATAGACATCGGTAATCGTTGGACTCGTGGAACGTGGCTGATCCCTTAGGGTTCCTTTTGCTTCCGTGGAAGATCATCTAGCGTTTAGTGATCGTTGGCTCGGATAGTAAACGTCGTCGGTTCGATCGCAATACGCGCGAGCGTCACGGATCCGTAGAGCCGATTTCGTCGGGCGGGGCAATCAGTCGAGTCGTGGCTGATTTAATGCATTATTTTATTAGAAATCTATAAAGCCATCCAGATTACGCGGGAAAGGTTTATGGCTTGCCGCCAACCCACCAGATTCGGCTACCGCATCCTCTTTCCACTTTGACCTAAACCGTTTTCAACATCGAACCTACCACCATCGGGCAAGCCGCGTCACGATTCGCGCCCTCCCACAGGCACAGGAACCACCAGTGACCGGTTCGGGGCGTCAGCTACCCTTCCTTCGGGTTCACCAGTTAATGTGTCCACCCTTTCCACCCATTCCCACCCACTTTCCACCCTGCTGGAAGAAAAAGGAACGGCGAGACGAGCGCGCAGCGGCCGGTTGAATCAGCGGATTAATTTATGCGCGATTTCTTCTTATTTGGGTTGGATCACGCTGCCCGACAGTTTACACTCGAAATAGATGGCCAAAATTCAATTCTCGGGCGTTTCGGGCGTTACATCAGACTGCCACACAGTGGGCCAGATACCCATCTTTTTGGACAAAAATCATGTTCGGACTCGTTTTAATTAGGGAAATGTCGCATACACTTTGGTTAAAGTGTCGTAAAGAGATTATTATAAAATAATTGAAAGAGAGAAGATAATGGATTGAAAGAAACTTTTAAATTTACTTCATCGTGCTTTTATAAAAGATATTCGGATTCAGCAATCGTAAAGACGTAAGAATACCGGTTCTTCTAAAAAACCGTATGAAATTATGAATTTTGGCAAGCTTTTCGAGCAGATGCAGTATTCCGCGCTGGGAGGAAGCTCTGCCCGAATTTTAGGCATCCCCGAGCGAAGAGTAATGACGATAAATGTGCGGGCTAATGAAGAACACTATGAATTCCACGGAAGCTTTAAATTACTCGGAGACACTGCATTCTTTGACAGCGGGAATCTTGTCGATGAAATACTTTGACGCAACCTATCTTTGCTACCCTTATCTTTTGGAAATTGCCATTAACCCTTTAAGTTCCAGCGTTAAACGCGTTAACACGATATTTCTTAGAAAATGTCTTTTATTATTGTTTTGGTATTGTTCACGTTGCAGTTACAAATGTGGAAAGATTTAACTAATACATTTCCCATTACTACTTCTTCTTCCACTATCCCCAGAATTAAAAATACTAAACCGTGTATCGTCGTCCTTGAAATTACAAACGAATGCAGCAGTTGTTAATATTTTTCCAGGGGCATGACATTTCCCGTGTACGGAATGGTTAAATAAACCACGAGCACAATTTCGGCGAGCGGAGCACGCGTTCGGTAAGTTTCGGCAACGAACGGACGATGGTTCTTTGTTCAACGCTGAAAATTTCCCATGAAATTCAGTTTTCGCGAAGTGGATCTGTAAATACGCCGATGAAACTCGCAAAGGGAACCGCGACTTCGAAAGTTTGCCGAGAGGGGAGAAAAATTGTTCGCTTCCGGTTTTTACGGCGAGCGTAAAGTATATTTTAGGAAACGATTGCCGGGGACGCGGACGTTGGGTTTCTTACACCGTGGAAATTGGATTTCGTGGCTTTTCTCGGACCATGAATTTTTTTTCTCCATGTTTAACCGTAAATATAATTGGACGTAAACCGCGCGCCCAACCTATCAAACCGTTTTTTATTTTTTCCCGGGTGTTCGGTGAAAACCGTGTCGAGGAAATCGATAACAGAATAAGATCCCGTGTCTTCGTCGACTCTCCGTATCCAATTCTCCAAAAATGATTACGCTCGAATCGAACGAAAGGTCTCCTTGAATTTTTCAAGAGATCGATTCTCGTAATTGTTACGAATATAAATTCTTTTGCATCCTCTCGCGCGGAAGGGAAACTGTCGTTTCAACGATTTTACATCGCAACGTGGCGCGGAATCATTTTTGCCGGGCTGTCAGTGTTTTAAATTTAATACCCGCATCGAAAATAGAGTGTTACATATATTCGCAAAGTTCTCTCGGTATCCTTTGTTCCGCAGAGATAAATACATTCCGCTTTTCATATACATATAATTACGTTACGCGAAGCCGACTGGACGAACGTATTGATTTTCAACACGGAACAGAAGAATATCTGCTGAAGTTCAGTCGACGGTGTGCAACGGCAGAGCCCGCAAGGGTATTTGTTAATATTACGATATTGATTATTCTTAATGAGGATGCTGCGAAACGATCCACCGATTCAATAGTTCCTCTCCTCTGAAATGATTAGAGACACTTCCGTTCCGTTCCGCTCCGCTCTGTGAAGATTACTTTTGCCCGCGCGCTATCCGCAATTCTCGAGCACCATGTACCGATATTTTCGAATAACTAAACGAGTCCGCCGATTATTTCTTATTATACCACATGATAAAACAATGAATCGAAGCGAAGCGATGGCTAGAATATTCAGCTCTGCCGATCGGCTGATGAATACGCGCACTTTTACCGGGGGGAAACTTTTTCAGGGATGAACGGTCGGCGACTCCCCTCGTAAAAAGAGCTCAAAGAACAAAAAATCAGATTGTTTCGCGCGAGACTTCGTTATCGAGACAATTGATTTCGAGAATCCATCGGCCGCCGATGAATTTTACCTCCGGTTTCTATTAATCTCGAGGATCGCCACCGCGAAACTAAGAAAATCAACGTATTAGAAAAACGAAAATGAAGCTTCTATTTTACCACGTTTATATTAGCTGCCGTGTCGCTGTTGGTGTCGTTGTTGAGCGCGGAGCACTAAACTATATCGATGGTAATCTTCGTGGGCGCTGCACGCTTTTATTTGTAGTCACTAATGTTTAAAAAAATTATTTTCTCCTTTTTAGTGCATTTTAATATAAGCGTGGTTTTTAAAAAGTTTTTTTATACATTTTTTTACATTTACCAACGGACGAGTCGGTTGAAATAATTCACGTTTGTTCATTGATCGCTGCTACGTAGAAACAATAAAATTTGTATTCCGGAGTGGCATCGCCACGGTTCCAACAGTTGTTCTCTCGCGTCAAACTTCCGACGGAACTTCAATCATTATCGTTAGAAAGAGTGAACTGAAATTCGTGGTCGAAGTTTCATATATCACGCTCGATAAGATATGTAACTACTATCATCCTCGGACCGTATGGACGAAATTTCAAAGGCTCGCGCGCTTCTCAACGTGAAAATCGGGACGTTCGCTGCTTTCATGTTTCCGAACGGTTCGAGCGAGTTCGGTTTGTCATTTCTATGCAAAATTTATTTTAGCCTTTACATCGAAACTTTTCCGAGCATGACCGATGAAAATCATTTACGAAGGAAATCGTCTCTCGCGCAAACGGATATTTTATTCTGCGAGTGCGCTGAACGTGACAAATAAACCATTGTTGCACGTGTAAACTTAAATGTCAGAGTTAGATAATGTGTTTTTCTATTACTAAAACTATATACTATAAACTTCAACATCCGGTAATGGGAGGTTAATGAGATCATTTAGAGCAACATTTTCCTTTGCAAGAATCATTTCCGAATACATGCAGTTGTGCATCAGTTATTAGCACACCCAAAAATTCCAGATATTACAAGAAACCTGGACAATTGTCCTATAGGCTAATATTGACTAACTGTAGGATAATATTTGCGCCACAGATTCCGCATATAGGTCACTCAAAGTCATTTTGACGTGATATAATACGAAGGTACAAAATGGTAATCAGAGAGCTAGGCATCGAAAGTGAGACGGTGATAGGTAGTGATAGTGGTTAGCGGACGCCCGTTGAACACATATTTGGTCAGGGATCAGAGAGAATAATCCCTAGGATTACCCCTGGTTTTCACCTCCAATCGTACCCCCATCATTGCCTACGCTCGAACCATCCGCTCATCCGATTGGAATATCTATCACGGATTTAAACGCCTTTCTGTCGAATTTCCGAATCTGGCGATCAACTTTGCTTTCCGTTTAGATACCGACAGCTAGAAGTGCGCCCACTTCCACCGCAACAAAATACTCGAAACTATCCACGCAATCCTACGCCCGTCGCTTTACGTTGGACATTCTAATCGGTGGCACAGTCACTTTCTTAGCGCGTTCATGGCACAACACACAAAAGGAGACAAATTATAAGAAATTCAAAATCCATCAATATATTGGCAACGAAAACCATTCACGAGTATATTTTGCATAAAAAAACAGTTTATAATTTTTTGCTCTGAAACTGTTTCTGAATTCTAGTAAATTTTGAAAATAATTAATTACATAATTTTTACTATATATAAAAAAACTGGAGTTTCTAGTTGCGTTTTTCCAAGGATAGGTCAAAGTATGAAAAGCCATTATCAACCCGGAACGATTATTCCGGAACGGTAACGATTCCACTAAAAAATATGAGCGTCAACCGTTTCTGTCGTTACAATTACGTATTAGCATAAAAACGATTGGCCCAGATTCGAAGAGAAATTGCACGATAAAGGATCAATTTCGATCAGCAAGAGCCGAAACGAACCGTAAAGATTCGAAATTGAATTCGCGTCCGACATCGTAACCGGACGCACCGTGAACAGAGCTGGTTCGTAACGTGTCCGAGGTGCAGTAGGTTGGTCGGCGGACGGCTTTTGACTTTTGATCGTGGAAAATAGCCGGTATCCGATTTGGTTAGACGGTCGGTAGGACGAGACGATGGTATCGAGAACACGACAAGAAGGTTCGAGTTGCACGATATATGCTGCAGGAGGAAGAACCCGGGTCAATACCTGTTGATACTTCGTTCAAATAAAAGTCAACTTGTACGGTGAGTGGTTTAAAAGTCACACACACAAGTACGCGTGCACAGGGGAAGAGAACACGTACACAAACGGCACACACAGAGGCGTACACAGAGATACGCTCGCGAGCGAACAGGGCTGACGTGTTTCCTACCGGCGTCCTCTTTCACGGAGTTTCTTCCAGGATGGAGGTGTAGCTGAAGAGGACGGGAAGAGCAGAGGGTAGCCCGGGAGAGGATGGCTCTCGAGTACATGGAAAAGTTCGAACAACTTTCATGGATACTGCCGATGGGAACGTCTGTTCCTTCTGGCGTTTTATTATTTTAACGCTTCTGATACGCGAGCAAGCTGGCTTTTTTCCTCATCCGCCGTTCAGTCGACTTCGCGATTTTGTTTTTCAAATAAGGTTCCCCCATCCGAACATTCCCCCATACCCTGCCTCCAACCCCGCAGTCGCCTTCGTCGAACCGAGCAAACGCCACAATTCTGGTATCAGCTGGTTGGGAACTGTTTCTCTTAGTTTGGAATTTCAGTTTCAGCCCAGTCGCAGCTTCCTAATTAAACTAACGAACGCAATCCCCGACACGACGCCCGTCCTTTTTTAAATATCGCGCGTACCGTAAGGACACCGTTTGATGGGCGAAATTAAAACGACCTCGGTTTCAATCGGGAACGGAAAACGTTATAGCGCCGACAGAAGTTGCTTCCAAATTTAGGACTTCCCGCGATCCTTTATGCTCTTTACCTTTCTCGTGTAATCTTACGAGTCTGTTCAGTGTTAGGGACGTTTTGGAGGTATATAAAAACACAACAAAATTTTTGAAAACTTGACAATATATAATTTTTACTAAATTAATGCAATTACCAAAGTTTGGGTTCGATTCACTGCACCGTTTACAAGAATTACAGCAACTTAAAGTTTGCACATTTTAACACATCTTCTTATGGAGAATTCATACAATTCTACTTCAAACGATATTTAATCCTTGAACAAACGCAATTAGAAACTCCAGTTTTTTATATATAAGTAGAAGTGTATTGTTCTACGTGTAAAACGTAGTAACATGATGCACGTATGGAAAAAAAGTTTCGCGTTACTTGTTGTTTTGCAGTTTAACTAACGTCTCATACAGTCGAGCTAACTTTCCGGAACAAGCCATCTGACAAGAGCAAATATTATTTTAAATACGAAATCACAAATGATAATTAAAACAGCCGCGTCCTTTAAAAGTAACTCGAAACTCGTATTTTTGTTTTGCGCAAACAACCATTAAATTATTTTACAGGTACAGAGTTTTTTTAAATTTTGAAAATTGTTGGAGTACCATTTTAAGATACCAATCGAGCAATCGTTATGACAAAACGATCGAGAAATCTTTTCGAGAAAATTAGAATAAAACGTGTATGGCGAATAGCTGTCTTTCCGAAGTATTTAGTTTCTCATTTAAATAGTTACCTACCGAACTTGTCTTCTCAAAGAGTTCTTTATCGATCGGTATAAAACTTCTATGATTCTAGGAAGGAAGTGTGATTATGAGAAAATAGGTCTTATAGCACATAGCTTATTCCCCTATTATTATCTCTTAACAACCAAACGTCAACTGTGGACATTACGTTAATGCGCTTATAGCATTTCACAGCCAGCGAACGACAACTTTCAGCTTAAGAACATGGAAACGATAGAATAATATCCATATAATTTATATTTCTACTTACATTACGTAAAATAATAATCTACAGAAAATAATAATCGTGTAACGTTGGAACGTATTCAGAATTCGTAACAGAAAAATACCTGATCAAGAATTCTCAAAATTCTGACTAATAGAAATTTCGTGTGAACTTCGGATTTATTATCGCCATCTTCCATTTATAAAGTAGTTCATAAGAAGCAGAATAACGAGAAGATGAAATATCTCATCCTACCAAAGTATAATGAAACTCATTCATCAAAATGGAAGGCAAATAATTCAACTAACTATTCACTCCATAAATTTCATCCTATCGTTATAAAAATAATATTATCTACTTTCATTAATCATTCGGCGACCTCGATTTTTTGCTGGCATATATATGTGTGTGCATTCGCATACCACGTTTAATTCGTTCTACGTGACGTTTGACATTTAATTAACTCGAATAATGCAATCGCCATAAAATGGGATATCGAAACTGATGACATATGGTACGTGATTACTTGCAGACAACCATCAAGAGGCTGCTTTAACTTATTTGGAAACAGATAATTAAAAAGATGACACAACCTTCTTGAATAGTTACATACAGGGTGAGTCGTTTCAATCGGACCAGCACGCGTCTTTTGAAAAAGTGTTTCTATATCCTTGGTAAAATCATATTTTCGTTAGTGAATTATATACTTTTTTCGCGCGTGTTTCCAGAGTTACACGCCGTTATACAACGTTTATTACCGCATGAATGCCTCTCGCTGAGTAAAAAGTCCAGGATTATCTATCTTCATGGTCCGTCCGTCGTCGTGGAACGTTGATAGGTATAATTAATGTCACGAAATTATGAACGCGTTTTATTCACGCGAAAGCAGCGTCAAAGAAACTCATAAGAAGCTTCAACCACTCTCATAGTTTTTCCTTTTGCCGTGGAAGAGAGAGAGAGAGAGAGAGAGAGAGAGAGCAGAGAGAAGAGCAACCCGGCTGCCAGGTTCGAGTCAAATACTTTACATTTCTTTTGACTTTCGTGAGATTTACTTTACTTAATCCAGCGGGCGCTTGCAAACTCTAATTATGCGTTTCGTTCCTCGTTCTATGGCGAACAGAGGCGACGAGAGAGAAAGAAAGACGGAAAAGACGAGTTTAGGAAACAAGCCGAGGCGAAATACGTATTCAATATTCTTTGATCGTGTACAGAGACGCTCGTCTTCGATTGTGCCGAATGTTTCTGTGTGTATTACACATCCGCCCAGACTGTTCCGCGCGCGCGCTGATATAGGAAGAATTAAAATGCAAACCGAACCACCGCGTTTTTCTCTCCGTGCCGCCTTCCGCCACCGTTTTCCGCGGCATTCACCATCTTGGATATTAAAACTGCAAAACAATCGCAAAGCCGGAATGAATAGACTGCGCTCAAGCAACAGACCTGATGGCCTGAACATTTTAGAATACATGCACTGTCGCGAACCGAGAAATCGTTAGTCTCGCGGACTGCCGGCGTTGTTCCTTGGGAAATTCTGTCGAAAAAAGAGATCACAGTTTTGACAGCATGTGACAGATGATGCTGTCCTGTTTGTCACGTGAATGTTTCGGGAAGAATAATGCCGAGACGGTTTTATGAAAACGGAAAGTGTGTTGAACGGTGCATCCCTCTTTATTCGGTTCATTTCGCCTCGTGCGAAACATTTCTTCACGGAAAACGCGCTAAATATACAGTGCCGCAAATCCAATATGATATTTTAGTTCCATTCGTATGCTCGTGCTTTATACAAGCTGTCTCAAAATTCCGGAATCGAACCTGTCGATGAAAACATATGTCGACCATTTGACCGTGTCGATGAAAACATAGCGTCGGTCAAATCATTCGTCGACGAAAACATAGTGTCGGTTACATTATTTCGACGAAAACAGTGTCAGCGAAATCAGTTGCCGACGAACTCGTGGTAACCCGCGAATTTGACATACAACAAACTTGACCGACAACAAATTTCGCTAACCGAAGTGGTCGTCTCGAGTCGTTGTCGGTCAAACCTGGAGTCGGTGAAAACATAGTGTCGGTGAAATAATTTCGGTGGAAACCGTGTCGGTGAAATCTGTGTCGGTGATTTCCGTGGAACCCGTGTCACATGGGGTCGTTGTGGTGTAGGAGGCTTCGATGGAGGTCGAACCGGAAGTTACATTATTTTTCGACCGCGGCTACCCCCGCCGGAACGATTCGCGTTCATAAGTCGGGGGGTGGTTGCGGGGCGGAAAAGGGAGACGTAGAAAGGAAAGGGAACCAGGAGCGTTATTGGTGAGCGCGTTAAGTACTCTGCATACGAGGCACGCGGGAGTAGTGAATGGCGAAGTAGAGAAAGGAGTGAATGGCGAGGGGGCGAGGCGAGGGAACAAACAGAGCGCGCACCGTCGCGTAAATCTGGACGAAGGGTGCCGGCCGTGCTTGTACGCGGGCTGTCCGTGGCCAAACAATGTCTGTCCGAAACAGCCGCGATTTCTCTTATCGCGCATTCAAACGGTAAATAATGGCGCAACTTCTCCTTGGTCAACACCGACAACTCGGCCAGCCGCTCTCTCGGCCGACCGGTACGCGCGGACCACCACTATTGCAGATTCCATGAACAGTGAGCAGAATTTCATGAGCGTTCAGCTTCTCTTTCCCCGGCCCGATCCCCGCCCGGCTTTTCGCATCGGCACACGTAACTTGCCGTATACGATTGGTCGATTGGAAAATATTATGCCAACTATTCGGCACATGCTCTCGTTCCGCGACCCCTTCGCTAGCAGCTACACCAAAGAACTTTCAGTGTATGACGCCCATATTGTGATGTCGTCTGCATCCGCGCGAATATCTTTCTAGACATCAGGGTCTCTCAAAGGAGAGGGGCTGTAAAAGGGACCATTTTTCACCAATCGTTTCTAACAGTATCAATGTACGCATTTCAAATACAAGACTGAAATGTTTTACTCGATCAGAAGATTGTAAATTGTTACGCAAAATCAAAATTGCCTGTCAACATCAAGATGTAGGAGCAAGCATCTGCGTATAGTTCTAAAACGGGAGACGCGTCGAGGCTGAATTCGGAATGCGAAAATATTTTAACCGTAGTTTAGCAAAATATATTTTTGTAGAACGCGGGGAAACGGTAATTTGATCGTGCGCCGACTGCGCCTTCGAACATTTCTAGGCTACCAACGGGCACGGTAAAAGTAATATAGAATGATGCATAGAAATTCTAAATCTCGAAAGTAACGTACGAGTCACGTTCCTTCTATAAATCCACTGCTTGTCGCTGTTCTTAACACTTTAAATGATGACTTACTATATCACCGCGATTGAATGTTTGTGTGAAAGCATTACGTCGCGGTGTTCGATCCGGTTTTCTAAAATATTGAGGCTCCGTTCCTTCCGGGTGACAAACATCTCGAGGTTCCAAACGCTACGACCACTACAATAAGAATAAAAAATATCAACGTGATACGCAGGGCCGCCACGTGCGGTTGTGCAGATTGTGCGCCGCAACATGAACGGATAAGGGCGCCAGCCCTGTAGATATTTCAGCTAAAAAAAATTCATTCGTATTTTTGAATTTACATTTTTCTTTCACACACAGCAGACGTAACTTTTTTTTGTTCTCGAAACGTCGAGATACATTTCCTTAAAATTGTTACGCTCGGCAAAACTTGATATAAATCATTTTTATGTTTGAAGAGGGCGCACTAAATTTCTTTTGCACACGGGCGTCTCGTACACACGCGGCGGCCCTAATGATACGATAAATATAAATAAGTATACATATATATATATAGTATATAATTAAGAGATTGAATCGAGCCCTCCAAAGATGCAACAAGTCAGCGATTAAACCAAGAATGATTAAACCAGCGGAGGATCTTTCCGTTAATCCGTTAGGTTAGCAAGATTCGAGTCGCAGCGCCAGCAACCATACTTCGCGCCACCCATCGTCGCAGAAATCGGCTGGAGACGCACTGTAGAAGGTCGTAATCCACTCTGTCGAATATCTTAGGTATGGTGTTCGGGTGCAGTGCATTCGAGCTGTCTATTACTCGGGTCTCTCGGCACGAGACATTAGGACATTATTGGTACAATATCAGTAGGCATTAATACCGGCAGCCGCTTCGCACTATCGCGTTGCACGCTAAGATAATTACGGAGTGAAATATCGTCCGGTAAGGTAACGTCCACTGTTACGATCACGTTGGGACTAAATTTCGAACCCCTCTGTTCGCGGGAGAGAGGAAGGTCGGGTGGACAGTCTCTTCCTCTCGATCATCGAAATTTATCTCATTCCCGCCGTTATCTGTTCGTCTTCCTCTATATATATATATGTATATATATATCATGCTATCCTAGCGGATCGATCCTGGCCGGTCTCTCTGTCGCGTGCTCGCGTCTTCTTCCCGTATTCTTCGCTCGTTCACACGATTCTTCTTGCGCTCCTGCTGGCGCCTCCCTCACGAACGTGGATTTCGGTGGAGTTTTCCCGGTCTGACGATTTCAATTTGTCCACCGGAAGGAAGAAGAGCGGAACTCATTCGAACCGCGGGGAGAGCCACCGAGGCGGGGGTGAGGCTAGTTTTATCCTTGCCGCGCGTCCTCCTACCACCCCTAGGTGTCTCCTCTCTTCTTCCACCAGCCGTTTCTCCCTGCTCCTTTTATTTTTCTCTTTGTTCGCGTGTCCCCGATCGTCTTCCTTCTTCGTTGCTCTTCTGCTCGGCATTGTTGCACGCTCTTGCCTCACCTCGGTTCAGGATCCGGAGAACCGGTTGCTCGAGAGAGCCGTCATCGTGTGCGCGCACCTCGAAGAAGGCGCGAGAGGGAAGCCCGTCAGGGAATTTCGTCAGGTTGTTCCGACATCGTCAAAATAGTTACTCGGGACAACGAGCACTCGATGTTGCCGGGGGATGCAGCGGAGGAGATGCGATGGATGGAGAACGATACGATACGCGAGAAGGAAGGCTACGGAAAGCGGCGCTCGCCCGACATGCCGCTGATTTACACTTCGACCGATGACGTGTATACAACCTGGCGAACCGGGCGCCGACGGTTTGTCAAGTTTCGCAACTTTGCTCGCCAGAGCTGATAACTCCGCCGGGGCTGGCGAACTGAACTCTTAGCCGTAGGGATACCGGCATTAGCCGCGGCCAATGAGCGACTCCCACGCTTGGTCACACGTCAGTAACCATGAATTCCAGTCCAACACTTCCCAATGCTCCGGGCACCTCGCGATGCCACTGTTGACATTGCTATTATTACGCGATTAAGGGCTATCGCCACACAACTGGCCGAAAAACGTCAATATTTACCTTTGTCAGTGTCAACGAATAATTTAATGTCTGTAAGCTGTTGTTCATGTTTTTAAATAAAGTTGATTCGCTCTTATGGTATTTACCTTTTTAATCCCGGCCATCTCTTACATGTTAAATCTATAGACTAGTGGATGGAGGAGTTTCAGGGATTCGGAGTGTCACCGTGTTTGCGAAATAGTGCCGGAAAAAGATGCTTTCTCGCCTGTTAGGAAGAAATAGATTTCAGCAATTACTCTATTATTGTACAATCAATTGTTGGCAATTACAGACAGACACGGCCGCGCAAAATAACAGGAGGGATGAACGGGAGTTGCAATTAGGTCCGCCGTTCGAACCGGTATCAGTGATAATTATACTTCCGCAATGTTTCAATAGGGCGCTTCCTAATTCCATTCGAATACTTCGTGCGAGCTGCTCGTTAAACGTTCGTGTCTTTCGGGCAGGGCGAAACTCGTTTCCTTGTCCGGAGTGTTGGGGGCAATAATGAAAGGGGTGAATTTCTTTTCGAACGGATGCGCGCAAAGGTTCAACCCGGTAACGTAAGTTAGGGAAGTGCTTACCTTTTATACCGGGAAGACACGTTCAAACGCCTCGGATAAGGTTTCGCGGCCGGGGCTATAAATATGCGAGACCGTAACCGGTGAACAATTTCGGAAAGGAACAGCTATTCGAAGATGAAAACGTTGGCAAACGGCGGGTGCATAAATAATAGATTTTTAATCCGAGTCCGCAAGGAAAAATGGACCGCCCAGGAGAACAGACTTTCAATTCATCCTCCTTTATATGAGACCTCCGGAGAGATCGAGATCAGTGGGAAAAGAGGAATCCACTGGCTTTTCTTTTGCTAGGACCTACCGAAGATTAAGATTTCAGTTATTCTTCACCACTCTCCTCTCCTCAGAGCCCACGCGCTCGCCAAATCGTAATCGCACCGCTGTCGATTGAATTTTGTTGCAAAAGAGAATCGATTAGGACGACCCCGTCAGCCTGCGGTCCAACACTGTCGCGAAATAATCGATACCGTGGCAAATCACCAATTTACATTCCATTTAACATTTTCAGTAAGATTTCACTCGTATATCAATTTTTTAATTGATTTCAAAAATCAATTTTTACTGCAATCTACCCTTCAACATTGCATTACAGATTTTCGTGAAGACCCAAAAATCTTTTCCTTATTTTATAGTTAGTCAGATTTAGTATAAAAACGGAAATTGGTGATTCTACATGGTGAAATAGGTTGAAACAATACAATCAAATGACGCGGGCCGCTTTGTTTCCCAGTAAATTGAGTTTCGATCGGTTACTTCGTTACTCGAGTTACCAAATAGACTTTGGTTAACGTGTCCCTTAACGATACGCTATTTCTTGCAGGAAATTCTGCCAAAAATTACACTAGTATTGCAAAGCAAGTATAAACTCTGCCGTCGGAGTCGTTTCAAACAATCGTGGACTAAAATCTTCGACCAAATATTTTCTTCCCTCTCTGGAATGTTTCGATTTTAGATAATTCCGCAAATGAATCGAGAAACTGTGTATTCCGTAAATAAATAGTTTAGATAATTTTCCGAGTAAACGTAATCTAGACTCTCACTGTATTCCTTTCGGTATAATTTGCTTTCTGTCTACGATAGTGCTTGCAGAATTTTACGTTATCTTGGTATTTGATTGCTTCCTGAATACTTTAGTCAGCTGTTATAAATGCACGACGACCGAAACCTTGCTAGAATAACCACGAAGTTAATCTTCCTGAAAAAAAGACAAGTCAGAATCGCGAGTCTTGAGAGGCTAGCAACGACCATAGTTTCACAGTGGAGAGTATTCGCGATCGTTCGACGCGATTCGTATGTTTCTCACGAACCCTCGATTTCGAAATCGTACGATGCGAGTCGTTATTCTACACGGAGAGAGGCTGTCGAACGAATAAAAAAAGAAAAGTAAGAAGAGAAGGGAATTCATGACAAATTCGCCAGGAACCAACAGTTAACATGGCTGTGATTTACGTCCCGTTATTTTTCTCGGAAAATCGATTCGTACACTTAAGATTGTACCGGGAGTAAGAATATTCTTTCGTGAGAAATGGCGCGGCCTTGGTAAAATGGGAAAGGAAACGATTGACTTATCAAAAATCAATGTCGACTGCTCTGGAAGGAACGTTGGCAAATGGAGCGTCCTACTGGAATGGGTTATAAGTTAAGTGGCATGGAGTGCGGTTTCATGCAGAACGTTTTCCCGTATATATAGGTAGTCGCACGTATATAAGGTAATTTTTGATATACGATCGTGCGCCGATTTATATTATTGCCATCGATCATGGAGAGCCCGCTTCAAAGATTCTCGGGAACGTTGCATTTCGGTTAGGTTCCACCAGAAATAATTTCCACTCTCTTCGTATCGACGCGCAGACTTTACCGATCTGGCTGGCCAAAATTTTCGATTGCTTGAAGCTGATGAAATTTATTATATTTTATTCGATTATGCTTACATAAAATGAAACAATATATAAAAAAAACTTTTTAAAAACCACGCTTGTATTAAGATGCACTAGAAGAGAGAAAATCATTCTTTTAGACATTAGCGACTAGATGCAGTTTAGCGCTCCACGCGTTTATTTATAGTCACTAAAGTCTAAAAAAATGATTCTCTCTGTTCCAGTGAGCCTTTCGAATTTGTTTTCACGGTAAACTCGAATTTGTTGAAATTGCGACATGGGGCGTTTTTCCTCGCAACCACAGAAATATCGTAGATGATGTAACACTGTTCGAAACCAAAAGTTCGCGAGTACAGTGGTTATGTTTCAGGATGCTGGAGTCTCGCAGGGTCAGCGAATAATTTTTAGCCCAGATTCCGGACAAGTGAGGCCGAAAACGGGCTTGGGAGTGGATTCGGGAGAGTAATTTTCGAAAATGAAACCGCGTTACCCATTGCCGGATTGATTCACGGAAAAAGCTGCTCTCCATCAAACGGCGCTGTGCGCGTGTTGAAACCCATGGAACGCGCGATGGTTGTAGAAACATTCATGCTAGGGGATGGCGGAGGGTCGCGAGTAGAACAGAGTGTAATAGAAATTGACTAGAACGGAATAGAAGAGAAAGAGAGAGAGAGAGAGAGAGAGAGAGGGGGGGAAATATAAGGGAGGCTTGCAGGACATCCGTTAACCCGGGGGCTAGCTAAACCTTACGCGTATCCTCGGCAAAACGGTTCGAAGAGGCATAAATTCAATCGAAATGGTTCAATCAACAATCACGTAGAGTGGCGTTTGCCGAGATCCTTCGGTAGCAAAGCGTTCGAGTGTTTCGTGTATTCGAAGCGCGAAACAGAACCGTGGCCAATCTGCCGGCGGCGGTGTGGCGCGGCGCGAGAAGGGAAGGGACGGGAAAATCGTTCCACGTTTCGGGAACCGGTATTGGTTTCAGGTATGTGAGTGTAGATCAGCGGAGGCCGAACGTACGATCGACGGAACATAGATATAACTATGCCTGTACAAACTCTCTGTTCTGGAAAGAGCAGGCAAGGGGTGCAACGCCGCACCGGCCTTGCAATCGAGAGAGCCTGTGTCCTGCGCTATGCTGTTCTGTTCCGTTCTGTTCCCCGATGCTGTGCTGTTCCCCGTTGCTGTTCCGTTCTGTTCCGTTCCGTTCTATTCCCCGTGATGTGCTGTATACGTGGGATGGTTAGTCGTGCGTGTGTGACTGAATGGCAGAGAAGCTGAGAGACAAGAGGGAGGACGGGGGAACCGTGAAATACACGGCTCAATACTTCGCCGGTGCACGCTTTGTCGCGGTCAACCCCAAACTCACCCGCAATTCTAATTGTTACATGGGTATCGGACGCCTCCGCCTATATGTCGGTACCCCGTGGCGAGAAAGAACGATTCGCGGGGATAACCGAACCGGTCCGCGATCGCTATCGTCGATGGTCACCTCGTTAACCGTTAACTGCGGCCAGACTATAAATTCCGACGCCCCCGATTTCTTCGTTATTCCCCTGGCCGAACACCCGCCGACGCGACGCGACGGAATGAAAACGTTCGTTGCGTAATGATTTAACGCGAAACGCTTTACACGCGTCGAGGTCGGATTCCCGATCCAATTCGGCGCACAGTTTGGTATCACGCTACCACGGTTTACTGCGCGATCGTCTAATTTACAGAATCTTCCAGAATGCTTCATTTCTAGAGTCTGCACTCCTCCGTTAACAGGGTCACTAATGGCACAACTGTATAGGGGTGATTCTGCATAAAAAATAAGTCGAAAATGTAGGGTACAAATTTTTCTTATTCGTTCAAGGACGATTATTGGTCCACAACTATCGCAGTAGTAAACATTTTACATTTTAAAGGGATAGAAATCATTTTCCGTCGATGCGCATTTAGATCGTCGGACGAAGTACGTTCGAATCTGGAATTTTGAAAAAAAATGAACTCGTAAGAATCGAAGAAAAATTGCAGGAAGTACATCGTAAATTGTTAGTTTGCAAAATTAGCCCGCCCTCTGTGGTCAGAGAGTACATATCAGAAAAGAGTTGCTGTCCCTCGCTTCAGTTTATTGATTTTTGTAATTCACTGCAATGAAGTTGGCACAGCTTCTGTTTGCAATATAGGTCTACTATGAATGCAGTAGAATAGTCAGGGAGCATTCAGAATTACAAATGTCTTAACACAATGCAGATATTCGTATCGCAGATGCATGAATGTTACCGGAGCCGTTAAATGGTTGTAGTATCACTTTCATTTAACCGTTGTTACGAATCAAACACGTTCAAGTTTCGTATAAAATTTCATTTTATTCCATTTAATTCGACCGTTACGTGCATTCACGTGCTGGCAGTTGTAAAAAGTAAATGCAATTTAACTTGAAGCACGTCCTCCGCGCAACGATTGCAGTGACCAATTGTGACATGATTGAGCTTTTCGAGGGTAATATATATTTTTTAAAACATTATCACCTTCCTCTCTTTCGTTATTCTATATGCACTTCGGTGTCGAAAAAATCTTTACAATAGAAAACTACTGCTAAATATTTTTGATCGACGAATCTACTATTTACACATACGTAAAGAAAAATCAAAGATTTAAAACACTTGTTAAAAAAAGTAGATAGATCCGGATCTCGTTTCACGCAGAAGGTTTTTACGTAAAGAATTTTCACACGTTTATGCTACGTTTTAATCGTTTTTATATTATCTTTTTCCAGTACGTTTTTATTGATTTTCGTGAGTTTTTGAGCACGCTCTATTTATTTTTACGCGACCTTTATCACGTTTCCCGCCGTGCGGATTCAAGTGTAAAGCTTTGGAATTTGAATTCTTGAAAATCCGCAGCACGATTAGCGGATCCGATCTTCGTTGTGCTAATTAAACCCGAGACTCGATGAAATTAGCAGGTACATGTGAGCTGGCGTGAAAACAAGGAGTTGATTTCGCCGGCGCGGCGCGGCAATCGTAGAAATGCACACTAATTTCGCAGATCTAGGACATATCCATTCAGAAATGCCATATGTGCTACATACCAGGCTCGCGTCTTGTTGATGAACCGCTATTTCCCACGAAAGCACATTGCAGATTCAGGCAATACATGGCCAATAAGTCTGATAAGTTAGGTTTCGATGCTTTGGTTGCCGCAATAACGAGTTGCGTCGGACGTTGCGTCCGACAATGGAATTCTGTATTGAATCGGTAAAGAGGGAAGGGAAACTGGACCCATGCAAGATGAACTCGTTATCGAAATGTTATTCGAGATACCAGGATTTCGCTGCGGATCTAAATCCTTTGTATTAATACAGTCGATGCTAACGATGGATCTTTGCATCGAACACACAACCGTGGTCGGAAGCAAAATTCTCCATGGTTAGAAACAAATATCTGCACACTTCGATGCTGAAATATGCACATTATTACGCATAATCTATCCACGATCACAGATTCTCATTACGAAATTTCATTCCTCTTGACTTATGGACTCTATCGGCTTGTATACTAACACTTCCCAACAAATTCCCATGAAACTGTCACAGTGCAATTAACACAAATCTACAAAACGTATTTTTGAGATTTTCGATAAAGGCTCGCATAAAAAAGTTGTGAAATGCAACTTTTAGTATTTTCTAAAAATGCACACATTTTTCGAGTAACAATTAATTACACATTCCGGCCCGATTTCTTCAATGCGTCTAAGAGATTCGATTTTATTGTGCAAGCGGTATAGTTGTTGCTATGCAGTCCACTGTTCGTGACTCGAGAGTGACGGATGACAGCGCGAACGACGTTGTCAGTCTACAATCCGTCAGTCACTATTGACGATCGGTAAAGCGCGTGAACTACACGCATTGTGTAAAAATCGATTATTAATCGTATTTTTGGGCATCGGCATTCGTTCAGCCGACAATTTATTATTCGTTCACTTCCCTTTATATTAACAGGCTTAATTAGTTCATGAAATTTTACACTTCTTTTGAATCTGCAGTCGTTTCCCACGCTTTTCCGGAATTCACGAAATTGCAAAAGTCACGGCAGTTCGTGACGGATAAAGACACGAACAAAGTTATGAAATGCGTAGATTTATTCGATATTTTGGGAAGAAAGTAGCGAAGATTATTCTGAGAATGCACTTCGAAACCTGTAGACACCCTTAAAGAGTTATTCAGACGGTCCTCTCGCATAAATGAAAGCGAGGATCGTTATGAAAAAATAATGGAGGCACCTCGTCCCTCCTATTAAGCACTTGGCAGCGATATGTCTTTAAAAACCTATTTTCCACGCCTGCACAGCACGATTTTCTCCCTCGGGAAAATGGATACAGTCTCGGACGAACTTGGAGGAAAGTTCTACCAAGTTTTTCTTTAATCTGAGAAAGAATACGATGGAAGAAATAAAGAAAATAATTAATCAAGATCGGTGAAATTCTGCGATTAAAAAACGACTTTGAATTGTTCAATTTCTAAAGTTCATCCCTGCCATTAAAAGTAGCAATTTATCATTCGAATTCATCATTCGAATGCGAAGGGTTAATAACCACTTAATTTCCTTTCCGCCCTCGAAATTGGATTCGCCAATTTGCTGTTGTTTCCGCGATGGCGGGCATTCGCAGATTAAAATGGGTCACCTGTTTACACCTGAAATAACTTGAAACGTATCCATCAATGTGCCTGAAGAAAACCAATACTCGTAAAAATAGCGAAAGGGTTGTCGCGGTTCGCGAGGCGACTCGTTCATCTGATCCATCGAACGATTAAGATGAAATATTAAATTAACGAGACGCAGCTCGTAATTTCGCCGTTGCAACTGCCGCTAATATATTTCGTGGATGTTCTCCGCGGAACGGATAATAATAAATATTAGCCGGTCGTTGGATGTTTTTCTAAATGCCGGCGTTGCTGGAACATCGCGGCGCTTTAACAAATCAATGGATCTTCTATTTATAAAAATATGTGGCCCGAGGCCATGTATCAGTGCCGCTATCTGCACGGCATGTTTAATTTCTACGAGAGCATGATAAATTAATCTCCCACTCTTTCCTCTTTTTCCTAGCCACCCTTTCCAGGGTGCGTTTAATCCATGCATGAGACTTACTTTCAACGCGCGTAGGGATGAATATATGTCACCCTTTCTTAGCTCGGTTAACTACGACTTAACCGAGGACTAGCTCGTCGGCTCTCTGCTTTATCTATTTTTGCATGCGTACAGCCTTCGCCAAAAGCCACCGCGGAAATTATTCGAAAATATTCCCGCACGATTATTTCGATTACCGATTTTCCGTTAACACGACTTTCTCTTGATTAAATATCCAATTCTGAAAATATTCAATACAATGAAGTATTATTTTTTCAGGAGAAGTTTCATGCAATCGAATCTTTAGGGCTGTTAATAATTGGAGCGATTTGATAGCGTAGCCTTGTTTAAATTCTATTGAAAATAGCATTGCCAATTTTTTCACCGCGATAGAGATTTTATCAGATTCGAATGAAGGCAAAAATAACACTAGATCCTCCTAAATATTTTTCCATTCCGAGTTTCAGAATATCAAAAAATTGGCAGTTTAATAAACATTCTTTATTTATCTTCAATATCCGGTTCAAACTGCACGGTATAAACACATCAAAATGTTTTTTACAATTTCTCTCGCGTTGATGGTCACACGATGCACTCTTTTCCACGAAATTCTGCAAAAAAATCTATAATATTCGCAGCGAGGTTTCGAAAACGTTACTCGTAGTATTAAAATATTGTTGTAACTATACCGTTCTGTATTATCATCCGAGGATATCGCGCGACAAAAATTAATTAGGTTCTCAGTCGTGGAATATAAATATTTACTTTGTGACAAAGGGAGAGCGGGAACGTTTGAAGTACATTTTCCCGTAAATTCGAGGCTGCAGTTCCACGAAATTGCGTCGGCGACGGCGCCTCGCGTGTTTCTTACGGGGAAATTATTTTTAATGAGAAGAATTAATGAGAAAGTTGTGATCGTACGTTTCATAGACACGTTGATGAAGCTTTCCGCCTCGTTATCGTCGATTTGCCGTCGCGCGACACTGTTTCCCCCGTGGATGAAATAGCAAAGTGTTTCTATTAGTTTCTTTTTTTCAGTTGACTCGAGCTGTACGTAATTTCGTAGAAACCGCTTAGCGGTCGCCCCGCCTCAGTTGGCTCGCTCGGAAAATTTTAATTTTAATTACTGTTGTTCATTTTTCATTTTAAAGGATTTCCGCGTTATTTAAAAGCACGGTAGAATACGGCTGCGCGCGTCAACCTTTTTCGCGAGGTTTCTTTTCTGTTCTTTCTTTTTTTTTCGTTTTTCGCCTGCCGTTTCTCCACGGTGGCAGACAATCGCGCGTTAATATCTCCGGCAGCTTTATTATAAGTTATATCCGGTAGAAATTTATTTGTCTTACGTTAGCCGGGTTACATTTTTTGTGGACCCGTCGCGCCGCGAGAATGAGTCGGCGAGAACTGCATTATTTATGCGACCGGTTAAAACTTAGTATTCGACATTGTGTTCGCGGAACGATCTAGCAGCCACAGTCACGGAAGTCCCGTTTCATCTGTCGCTGTGTTGCTTTCCTCGCGTCGTCGTTCAATTCTGAATTTATTATGCCTCGCGCTGAGAGTCTCGTTCTCGTTTAACTACGCAATTATCGAATAGAATGCACGGTTTAAAATATGTTTCGAGTGGAGACTGGCCAGTTCCACGTAGACGTCTTTTGTGAATGCTGTCAGATCTGTTTATGATACGTTACTGTCAAAATCTCAAGGTGACCTTTCCCTTTCAGAGGACACCGCATATTTTCATTTAGCTAAGCTTGTACAGGGTGTCACGAAATGATACGTTCAAGGTCAAGGTCAATTTTGCGGCGAGATTTTTATGTCAATTTCCACTAAATCGTAGGTGTATAATTTCGTGACACCCTGTACATTGTTCGGTGGCGATTTTATCGACATAAATATGTTGAAGGCTGTTTTTTTATTGTTCACATAAGTAAGTTATCATTTTATGAAGAACAATTAATACTGTCATTAGACTTCACGGTGATTATTATTAATACGTTTTTTCTATTAAGAAAAGCAGCATACACGTGAATACTTTTCACAATTTTTGCTACAAATCGGCTGCCATGTCCATGTACGGCTAGCTGATTCTACTTCGCGTAAATTCAAACGCACACGAATTTCAAAATCAATTTTCTCCCAGAATGGAGTCTCTCGAAATACTTTTGATCCATATTTTCAACTTATTTTTCCCCGTGGAATTTTTTGCACAGTGGGTTTCCGAAGTGTTCGTACACCTTTCAAAATAAAATAACTTTTTTATCATTGTACCAAACGACCTGATTTTTCATCATCAATTAGAAGCATTGGTTTATGAAATGATCTGCGGAAAAGATTTTCCAAAAATTACAATTTACAAGGTTGCAGGCGAAAATAAAAAAAGTTTCCGCTTAAAATCCACAGAATCGTACATCTTTTGTTGCGTGTCGTTTTTTCCTGCGTCCAAAGATTTTGATGAAATTTTCAGTATATACATAATCACAAGAAATGTACAAAACAAAACTAAAAAATTTTCATTAATGCTTCTAATTAATTATACAAAATCAGAACGTTTGGTACAATAATAAAAAAGTTAGTCCATTTTAAAAGGTGTACGAACACTTTGTACACCCACTGGATATTGTTGTTTGTACAATGTTTACTTCAGCATGGAAGCGTCAACTCCGCAGCGATGCACGAATATTTTTTCCACCGACTGTACGTATTTGCCTCGCTACTAGGACGACATCGAAACGACATGGAGATGCATATAAGCTATTGCGAATGCACATGTACGTAGCATGTACTCGGAGGAATGCGTTTACTGATGTAGATACCGTACGTTAAACTTCACCGAGGCAGAGATAATCTTATAATTCCTTCAGCGTTTCCAATAAGATCGCATATGAATAGCAAGTCCTATATCGCACACGTCGGTTAACACTGCCGGAGTTCATGTGGCGTTTTGGTCTGCATTGAAGCAACGAAATAATTTCATTATCGCACCGAGTGTTGTGTGTGTACAATAATCCAACATCACTAGTCCGGACCACTCTGTTGTTTCTGACGCTTGCATTTTATTTCCTGCGCATTCGAGCTCTCGATAAATTCTTGCAAAATCCTACGAAGTGTGTTGATCCTCATTATATGCAGAAATGTTCCTCTTGAAATTCCACTTGCACCTTTTTATGAAATTCTGCAGTTTTATTCGGAAATTGTAAGGTCTTTTCGTGTGCACTTAATAATGGAATATTAGTGCTGTTATTATTATTAGACTGCAAGACGTAGATAATAATTAGGCTGCGGATCTTTGTGCATTTATTCATAGCAAAAATTGAGAATTTCATCTACTCAATTTTGCTATGAATACATAAAAATCCCCAGCCTAATTATTATACACAGAAGAAATTAACAAAATTTGGCAATCGTACTAGTTACTCGCGATTCTACTAAATTTATTTAAATAGATTTTGCACATTTGTTTCAATTCTTGTGGTGTGAAAAGTGTGTGACATTTCTGGAGTTTTATTCGAACAGTTTCACGTATGATAATTCATGTAAATTGACCGTGCTCCTTTCTTTTATTCACGTGGAGTAGAAAGTATGTTGCACTTCATCAGTTTTGTCTGAGCAGATGTAACTGAGGTAAATTGACTGTGCGCATACCTTTTAATTCACACTGAGTAAAATGTACGTTACATTTCTTCAGGTCTATCTGAACAAAAAATGTGATTCATGTAAATTGACTGTTGCCATTTTTTTCAGTCCGTGTAGAATGGAAGGTTACATCTCTGAAATTTTATGTGAACAATTTTCCCCAGAAGTGTGTATGCTGCTATCGTTTCTTAAATGCTCGAACATTGACTCAAAACTTCAGCACACCGTCCACGAAGCCTATACATTATTTATGACTTTCCCCATAAAACTATGCGGTAACGATTGAATTATATTCTGTTTAATTTGCAACAGAAACTAACAAGGGAACATATTCAGTCGATACAAGCCGATTTTGATGAAACTTATGTGAGATATAGTTCTTCGAAAAATATTTGACAAGTGTCGTGTTTTATCGGCAATTATATCTCAGAAAATATGGTTCTGACCCCCCACTTTGAGGGTGCTGTTTTCACCCCTTCAAAGTGGATGGTTGCTGATAAAAAAAAACACGTGTCAAATATTTTTCAAAGAACTATATCTCGCATAAGTTTCATCAAAATCGGTTTGTATCAATTGAATGTTTTCCATTGTAAGAAAAAAAGAACTTGAAAAACCCCCGACACCATTAAAACTTTTTCCATCGCCTCGCGATCTCGCATAATTTGCGACTAGATTGTCGGCCATAACCGGTCGGTCCATCGGACTAGCAATAATCCAAGCGAACAAGACTCATCCGTCGTGTCCCGCAGTTCCTCCTTTCGTTTTCACCGAACGATCGCGAAATATTAATGAACCGCGAAGAATCCCAGGACGCAATAAAACCCGATGCACTTTCAATCCGGGAACAATGGAGCCGCGCGAGCATCGCGAAAGGAAGCCGCATGGTCGTTAAACGCGAAAAGATGCATCCTCCTGATGAATCACGGGGGCGAGCACGGCTGCGTCGCTATCTATATGATTGATGTAGTGGTGCGCGTATAATACGAGGAACGTTTACGATCCGAAATTCCGAGGAAGACTTCGCCGAAATTTCGGTGTGCAAGGCTGCACGACCACCACCGCCACTACTACCACCATCCAGAACGCTGCGTCCCACATCCATATTCATGCTGACCGTGGCTGGTGGCTGGTATGCAAATAACAGTATAGATTGAAGCGCAACGCTGGATGACTGCGCCGGCAAGAGTTCGGTTAAAAAGAACACGGCCCGGAGACGACGCTGCTCGGGTGGCGGAATTTTTTCAAATTTGTAAATTAATATTCCTTCTTTAAATCCAGGGCCGGCGCATGGCAGGTTCAGCGCGTTCGTCGGAACCCGGGCCCCGCGTTTTCAGAGGCTCCGCGGTCTGCGAAAATTACCCAATTAAAAAACACCGATTTCGATTAACCCTTTACAGAATGACTATAGCATTAACGGATGCAAAACTTTGGGACACTTTCGTATCGAAGTTTAAGAAGTAATCACGGTGAAAGACATTATTTTTTCTTTTCGACTTATTTTGTTCAAGTAGATGTCCCTACTTGCAACTTGTTTCAGCAGAGAGTCTGTATTCTTTGGTGTTCGAGCATGCGAAGGGTGCAAAGGGCGTGGAAGCAGACGCTCGTCCGTCTTTTCTCGACGGGGGTGGCTAAGATCCCGGGTCGTCATTAGAAGGGTAAAGCGGGCGGAAGGGTCGAGGTTGATATAAACTCATATTTTGGTCACTCCGGCGAGCTTTAATAAAGAAAGCTCTCTTCCCTCGACGCAGGCGGTCCGATGAGAGTTGGTGTACCGTGAATCGTGCTCGCCTATATCTATATAGACGCCGGTACCTGTCTACGGGATTCGCATTATACATCCCTTTGGTATATGCGCGCGGATACAGAGACACATACGCGGTCGCAACACATAAAACCATAACGGTAGGATAAGAAGAAAGCTGGAAAGAGAATACAGGGGTTAAAGTGACGGCAAGGTGCGAAAACGGGAGGTTAAAAGTTGTCGAGGAGGGTTACGCGATATTAGAACAAAATTCATTAACTTTTGATTCACGTCAAAATTACTTTTGAGAAAGTTCTTTCCTTTTAATCCCTTGCTGGACGATTTTCTTCACGACTACGATCGTTACAACTTTGTTATTCTCAATATTCGCAAACGAGACAGAAAAATTGATTGTCTACATGTATTTTAATCCTTCAATTTCATTACCTATTCATAAATTTATTAACGAAATTGAAACCTTTCGAATTTGTTTTGACGACTTCTTTTTTGGTAAATACGTAAATTCTATATAGTAATCCTATATACGGGGTGAGTCCGCAGAAACAGAACACCTGAATAACGCGGCTGCTATTGGTGTTGGGAAGAGATGCATCAGATGGAACTTGCATGGTTTGGAGGGGGCATTCATCTGATGTTAGTAGCGTTTTTGTAGATGGACGCGTAAAGGACATATTTTGCATCTATTCGAAAAGAACAGCGATTGATAAAGCGCCGCCATACTTTCGAACGTACATCCGTCGATAATCACAACAGGCTTCGATGCAACGTATAGCGAGAAAGAGGCCAAGTCGATTTTCAATTGGCAACTTTTTTCATTAGAGTATCAAAACCGGAACGAAACGGAACGAGGCGAAACGAGGCGAAACGAGACTGGACGAGACGGGTCACGTTCATCGTGGCGGTGTATCTAGAAAATAAGTAGAAGCCTGGCTCTTGCCGTTTGCGGACGTTAGCGACGGGATGGCAGCGTGTTGGCCAGTCGGTCGCTCGGACAAAGAGGGCCCTGGGAAAGAGATGCGGAATGAGCGCACGAGTCAGAGATACGGATAAAGGCACCGACGGCGGATCGGGTATTCACGATTGAACGCAACACGTAAAACGATACAACCCCAGGAGCAGCGGTCTTCTATGAAAGTGCCTTTCCCCGCTTTCGCCAATAACGCACACTGGCCCGTTTCGACTGTATCCGAGGGACTGTATGTTAGATCGAGCCGAAGCCGAAGCCGATGCCGAAGCAGAAGCCGAGCAGAGCCGAACCGTGGCAAAGGGACAGAGGGAAACCTGGGGTGACTGGGATCTGTGTGTACAACCACGCAGGAGACGAAATGGAAGGAGAAACGATGGTGGGAACACGAGCGAAAGCTCTTTGAATACAACCGTGATTCGCGTCGGTTCGTTGGTCAACCGAGGGTAGCTCGAGGGGCCGAGAAAGCTCGGAGCATCGCAGAGAGAAGGGATGGAATTGGTACGAATATTTAAATGCTGAGGGATTTGAAAAGATTTCTTGGACGTTATCCCCCCTCCTCCTTTCCTCTTCTGGAGAACCAGCGTCCACCTATCGCCAGGAAGAATCTTGGAACGCAGAACGCTTGCAACCTCGGACCTCTAAAAAACCATCCAAAAGAAGGAGGTCGAGAATCTAGGAGAGATGGCGCAAGCCAAAGGACTACGGAGCAAGAGAGGGAGAGAGAAATCGAGCAAAGGAGCACGGGTTAGCCGAGCGTTCGAAGTGTGTGAGCCTCTGTGTGCACGGTGCTGAATAAGTCCGTGAACGCGAGTGTCTGCAGTCAATGTTGCGAAAGCCTGGCGAAGAAGACAGGATATTAAGGACTGACCCATTCGCGCGAACTGCTACGGTTTCCGTGGTGGTTCTCGCCGGGAATCCTCGCAAATTTCTCTGTCGGGCTCTTGCCATTGCGTTCTCGGTCTACTATGCTAATTATCGTGTGTTCGAGTTTACAACTCTCCGGTGTCTTCAAATAAAACGATCTGGCCAGTGATTTTTGCCCTTTGTTCGTCTGTTTGCGTTCCGAAGCTCGTTTTATTTCATCCGAATTTTACGAACTTTGTCTTCAAAATGCTATATCTTAGCACTGAATAATCTGAAATGTATAATAATTTGAATTTGGAAGCTTTGAAGTGTTCTCACTCTGTTCGAAATAAAAATTTTTTGAATCTTAATCTTGCAAATTGACTTTTGCACACGAAAAGCGGGTTTCCAGACCACAGTACGTCGTCTCGAAGGAAAAAGTCTCTTACGAAACGGTAGAATGTTGTTTTAATGAAACAGTAAAATCTTCTTTGAAAATGAAATATGAACATTTTTGTAGTGTTCTTTCAATGCGGAGTTTATCCGAGGTATTTCGTCGGTGAAAATGTGGAGGAACAATTTTAGTCGGTAACGTTCGATTGGAAAATACTGGGTGAATTAGTAGATGTTCATGCAGTAACATTAAACTATGGCCGACGTTTGGGATAAGCATTTTTAAAACAACACAAAATCGATTAAAAATCAATAGTCTCTGGAGTGCCATTCGTTCAGTCAGTTGTTTAACTATAACGCTTTTATAATTCCCTAGAGCACCATGGAAATATGGTTTATTATCGGAAAGTGTTGTGGGACACATGAACGCTCTAGATAATATTATGATGCTTCCCGATCGATAGAAAATTTATGGTCATTTTTTAAGGCGCATAAGCTTTCTAATACGGCCATCCCGTTGCGAATATCCGCTTCTGTTTCTTCGCAGGAATTTTCGTTATCGCCGTCGATATTTCATGGGTTTTCTTATGCCAGTCATTTGGGCACGGAACAATACACTTCCGACTGTACGTATTTTATGCGCGCCGCGACTGAACGAATTGGGTTGCACTTGAAGTTGTGTATTATCCATTGACGGAGTCTATGTATCAAGTTGAAAATTCAGGATTTACGATAAAATCAAATAGAACATTGCAGGGACGTTGAAAACTATCTGGAAGAGGTAGAAAATGTACTGTCCTCGTACGTTCACAATTTAATCAGCCATGACGTGCAGGATAAATACGGAGATTCATTAGTACGTTCCACTGGGGTAATTAAATAAGTTCGCAAGTAACAGTATTAGTAGGCGACAGTACGTTTAGCACGGTAATTTACATGAGACTGGCAAAGTTAAACGCGGAACAATGCAGATAAAATAAGTAAACACCACAAATTGGTTAGCGTGATTAGACTATGCAATTTTGCAAAATTTTTCGAAAGCTCACGAAAATTCACTGGAATTACCTACTAGTGTGCTTAAAGTATTCACGTTTTAAAAATCTATGAAAATTTATTTTAGAAAATCTTCCAACAGCAGCAATTTCGTTTTTGAATTAATAAAACGTCCTGAATAAATGGATCTAATCGTGTATTGGTTGTTCAGCAATTGTCGAGCTTGATGGGAAGGAGAAACCTATTTTTATTAATAATTTTCCGATGGGCAAAATGTCCATATAACTTGGTTAAACTTTTCGATTGTTCCTAAACACGGCCACACAACAAACAACTCTCGAGAGCCATCAGGTTATTCCGCGTTATTAAGTGCATCAATTTTTCGCGGCTCCCGTAGATTTCACAAATTCCGCCAAGTAATCGAGCGTAACGAGGATAGATCAATCGCGATCCACCCGGACAAAGAAGTGCCCGGGGCGGCGCACAATGCCGCAACAGGATCGTGGCAGATTGAACGATGTTATTCAAGGAATCGATCCCCTGATTACCAACCGGCCGTCCCGACAAATCGGTCTTGATACATCGAACAGAGAATTAACGCGGCCGCCATTGGCCCGATCCCGGAGACGATCGTTCAAACGTTAACGCCCCTCGCAAATACCATAGCCCCAGAAAGTGGTTGCACGTTGAATATCCGGAAAATAACCCGTAATCAAACTGTTCTAATTCCTCGAAAAAGAAACCGTATCCAGGACAATAAATCTAGAGTCAGTTTGAAGCTGCTGTCCTCGCAGGCCATCGGTCATTTTCTTCTGAGATGTTTTTGCATGAGTCTACCGTAGATCCGAAGATTGAAGATTCAGCTTTCCAGCGAGCCTTAAAATTTGATGTATGATTTGTTAGAATTGTTTTGTCGAGCTACGAACGAAGGATATTTTTGATGCACCTACATTGATTCCTTGGCATCCAATTGCACAACCCCCAATCGAAATTAGTTAGCAGAAGCCTACCCAAAGGCAGATGCCTTTGAAATTGCGTTGCTGTTCCGCGAGCTGTATCTACGTAACAGTTTCGAATTTCTGACTGGTGGTACGGAGATAGAATATCTGCGTGCACCGAGATCGATCGAACGGTCGCAAAATCGGTTGTTTTCGAAAGTTGGTAAATCAGACTGGTTAACGACGCGACGGACACTCGCGTTTCTCGAGATCTAGGAAAGAGCCATGACAACGAGCGGAATGGTTTTCTAGGTCGTAGGATATCCGGCAAACCGAGCCGAATTGGAAGTAGCTTGAGGAACCCAGGAACCATTGGACTCGGTAGACTGAGGGGCAGAGAGCCAAGCAAGGAAAAGGGCGGACACATATCATTGTGCCGTCGAGTGGCTTGAATAATTTAGTCGGACAACAAGTGCCTGGACCCAGTGCCGACACGTTTCCACTTCGAAGGTAGTTCTCTCTCCTTGCTCACTGTCTCTCACTACCTTTCTCTCGTTTTCTCTCTCCGGAGACACACGGGATGGTAAGTTGGCATGGTTGACGACCCGGCTACCAACCGGCTATCCCACCTTCTTATTTTTACTTTTCCCTTCGTTCTCTTTCGACTATACCAGCGCGATTCTGTGGACCTAACGCAGCAGCGCCCGAGCATGTCAGAGATAACATACCGGGGCAAGAGGACTCCACGAACAAGAGAACAAGTCGCAGAGGGCTTCAAGTGGAACCGGTATGGCGAAACGGAAGAGAGAGGTTAAAGAGAGGCAAAACATTTCAGAAGCTTCCTCGAGGAGCGAGGAATCCATGCGCCACGCTGCGAGTGCATACTTTTCGAACCTAATGAGCGGAGCACTTCCGCATACAACCACCTCCCGATTTTTAAGGCCGATAACCGTTCCTCCTTCGGGGCTTTCCACTGTGGCTCCGTCTATTTTATTAGCTGTGCACGGAAGCGTTAGTCTTTATTTATTATTACCAAGCCTATATTATTAACTTGCCATGTCGATGTTGTCGTTGTCGTTGTTGTATGCGACAAACCTTGTAATCGAATTTTGAACCACTTCCCGATGAGCTAGAGACTTGAAACTTTATACATAGCTCAGAAATGGATGACAATGCAATATTAAAAAATAAATTTTAAAGAAAAAATCGTTTCGGAGATAAAAAAATGTAGGATCTCAGTCATCGCGTTTAGTGATCCCCACTCTTGCGACAGCGCTCCCTATTCCACTACACGTTCCTAAGTACAAATATGAAAACTCTAATCATTCTATCTCGTGTATTTCCATATCTTGCGCTCCACGCTTTTATTTATAATGACTAATGTCTACAAAAATTATTTTCTCCTTTTTAGTGCATTTTAATATACGCGTGGTTTTTAAAAAGTTTTTTTGAGAAAATTAAAAATTATTTTCAGACCTTGTATATCAGGTTTACATATGAAGGAACTAATACAATGAGGGACACAATACTTGCCTTTGAGGAGCTTTGTTTCCAATGTGTTACGTTTGTTTCCGTAGTCTGGGCATTGCCATATAAAGCGTTAGTCTTTTTCAGTTTTCTATTATTTGTACGCGACGTTCTACATCATCTTGTTCATTCTACAGGTATTCGTTATAAAACGGCTATTTTAATTCATATTGCGTGGACGAGATGAAAAGCTTTCAAAGAAAATTGCTTTTATCATAGCACGTCCACTCCGTAATTATTTAGAAAATATTTTGTCGTGAGAGGAAGTATAGCGAAGAGAAATATGCAAAGGCTTTTATAGTTTACGACATGGTATAATATAAAAAACAGAACGCATTCGGCATTGTTAAGCCTGAAGAGATCGCAGCTGCTCGGACAGGTACATGGAAAAGCTTTTTATAAATATGTAGTATTTTAAAAAGAAATACTTTTATTAGAAAAATAAATTGCGAGTAAATTGCTCTTTAGCTCCAGCACGGACGTGTTATCTCATTATATGAAAAATCTTCTGAAGCATCGAGTATAGTTGGTTTGAAAAATATTTTTTCGGTTTACAACGCCGATTACAAATTACCAAAAATATTCATTAAAATTTACAAGTATTTTCACCTGGTCCAAAATAGAACACTAAGAATAATTAGTTTGTAAAAATATTCCAAACGACAGTGATAATGCTTTGATGAACAATTTAAAAATATTTTTATCTTGATCGAGCAACTTGGTATTCGCATTGTTAAAAATTATACTTTCTGCGATGAAAAGCACTTTTGAAATTTGACGTTTCGCTGTTAAATATATGTTCGATGGGAGCAATGGTGGATTATCGGGGTCACGAATCGTAGGCGGCCGCACGGTGAAAAACGCGACTGTAATTTCGGCCATCTGACTGTGTTACGTGAATGGAAATCGAATTAAGAAGGCACAGAATGGAAGAACTAAAAGCCCCGGGACAAGACTCGCGTGTAACATTGATTTCACCGAGTTCAACTTCTGGCAAACAAGATATTGAGCTTCAAAGCGGTACTCGTACGTGGGCTGTTTTTGGATGTTTTCCGGTCCTATTTTCTTCTCTCTATCTGCACGAAGCCGAGCAAGGAGTGGCTGGAGATCCTTAGCAAGGTTTACAAAGAGAATGTAAGATGCGGCCTCTTACCGGATTTTTCCGTCCCCGTCTTTCTTTTAAAACCCGGCAGTGTTTCTATCTCCTCTTTCGGTCGTCTCCTGCTACCAAGCCTCCGTGTGTCTCTGCACCCCTTCGCCCCCTGGTCGCTCGATATTTCAGACTCTAAGCATAATTTCAGTCCTGGCGGACTATACGCGCGCCAGGGGATTCTTCCGTGGTGACGGAGAGTAGCTGCCTCATTGAAATTTCATACTCGTTGACCTACCTACCAAACCCTACCTCAGACATACTCGGCCAGTTCACCCTCTCCCCCCGTCAAACAACCTGAAAACTTCCGACTGGAAGAGTCAAGCCATTACACGCCTTCCACTCATACTCCCTCCCGTCAATATTCTCTTTACCGACCCTTGGAAAACGTTTACAGAAAACCGATTTCATTATTATCGCCCACGCGTTCCGCGCCTCCCCCGAACAAACGGAAAATATCATTTTTAACCGACTTCGAAAAAGGAGGAGGTTACTCAATTCGACCTGTATGTGCCTTTCTCTTTCTATGTATGTTCACCGATGGATGGACGAAACCTTTTGCATCTCGTAGAGTATGTCCCCGGGGTGGTCCCGTTATAAAAATTTTTGCATTTTTTCATTCCTAACACGCGTTTTTGAAGAAAGATATCTCCATTAAAAAACTACGAAATCGAATCCATACCAAGTATGCGACACCGGTAGCGAACACGTTGAATAAGAGATTCTATTTTCTTCGAGAACAGTTTCGTTCGATTTAAGTAAAACGGAACATTGCCCTTTTTGTATTCGGAATTGAATCATTGAGTATTCCTCTGTGTTGAATTCAAGACGTTTGTATGCCCCTTTTCTCGGCGCCACGTGGATAACCCTTCGCAGTCGGTCCTATTTTAACTCGGAAATTAGTTTATTACTAGTCGTTGTCGGTGAAAGTCGTTGCTGGTTGAAGACGTTGTCGGGCAAAGTAATTCTCGGTGAAATCTGGAGTCGGTGGAATATTGTCGGTGAAAACTGTGTCAGTAATTTTCATGGGACCCCCTCGAGCCTTCATCCCCACTGATGAACCGAATGCATTAACGGAAGGGATCGCGATCGCGGTAGCCGACTCCGCGGCGAGACAATTACAAGTGCGGCGGCTGGGTCCGTTAAAAGCGGTTATAACTATGTCGCCGGTTGGTTGGACCGAATTCTCTTTGACTATTTGTTGAGGAACGAAACGATGGTCGTAGCCTGAGGAAGGTTCCCGGTAGCAAGATGGTTGGGACGAGGAGGAAGAGAGAAAGAGACTCGGTGGAGACGAAGAGGAGACTAGGAGGAGAAGAGGAAGAGTAAGAGGAAGAGTAAGAGCAAGAGGAAGAGGGGTTCGAAGGGTGTGGGGCTGGAGCGTGAACAGAAGAGATGGTCGGAGGGGTGAGGCTAAGTTTACGGGGTCAGTTTGTCGAGAGGTGGCCGAGGGGGGCAAAGAGGCGGAAGCAAAGAGCAACGGGGCGGTCGGTCGTAGCCGAACTCGGGCAGCAACGACGAGAGGGTGGCAGTGTGGTGATGCAGGGAGCTGGAAGGCAGGAGAGGTAAGATTTAAACCCTGACAACGTCTCAAGTCCGAGTGCGCTGCCGTTCGTTCGCTAGATTCGGGCGACCGGCTACTATTACTACTATAACCAGGGCCAACCGGGATCCGGGGGGATTCCCCGGGACGCGTTCAGATCGGCCCGAAAGACTTCGCGAGCTACCCAGGATTTTAAGTGCCTACCGCCGAATCAGCGAGTCACATTATTCGGCAACTTCCTCGAATCATTTCACGAGGTATCACCCGCTACGACCGTCTTCTACTACGAACCGAGCGCCCCACCCTGCGCCGAAACGACTCGATTGCGATCAAAAACTAGTAGGGTTTACAGCTATTAATGTTTTTTATTTGGTGTGCGAAAGTCACCTTCACATTCAACAAAATTGTACAAACATGAAAACTTGATAACATGCGCCCAAACATACATAACGCACACACATACACACATACACATACGGACATTTTGCTGAAAGTACGCTAAAATGACTCCAATGACCTTGAAACCTGAATTTCTTTAAGATATTTCCATGATTGCGTTTTGCTTCTCTGCCGCAACACAGAAAGCGCCAACTGTCATTTTCTTAAACAGTAGCACAGTTGAAGGAGATTGAAAAGTTTGGAAACACTGTCAGTGCTGGCGCATCAGCTATTAAATCTCGGCCAAGATGTCGTCCCACATGAAAGAGTAGAAACAAATAAAACTTAAGAGGAACTTAAACAAACTGCAACACGTATGTACGTTGGCGAACAAACAATAGAAGCTTATTCTACTCATCTCAAGGATGAGAATAGGTCGTATAAACACGAATCCGGAAACGTTCGCCTTCTCAGGTATAAATACTGTTTGTTTGCGGCGACTCTCCAAGACTCTCGTTTGCCATTCTGCTGTTTCTACAGGGTACATTTTCCAAAATAATATCGCCGCTTCGTTTACATGAATTTCTACGAATTCAATGATTTGCAAACTTGGCCTGTATTTCAAACGCGAACCACAAACTCGTGTATGATTATTTAGCAAACTCTTTGCAGAACGTTAGATATACAGGGTGTTCCAAAATTCAGTCAAAACTCAATCAGGTCCGCTTAATGTTAGCGGGACTAATTCAACGCAATTAATTTTTATAGGAGTACATCAATCCGCTGTAACCGTGATCTGATTAGTTCGTGTTCTTCGTTAATAACTCCTAAACAAACGATCTCAGAATCTTCAAATGATCTCAGGAACCTCCCATTTCCGGATGTTGAAGGAATTTTGAGACACCCTGTAGAGGATCGAGGATTTCTCGGCAACTGGAACTGATCTATAGATTTCAACCGCTGTAGTGAGAACTCTAGACTTTAGATTCACTTCGTAGACCATGGCAGGAAGTCGCAAACCACTTAGAGAAGTAGCAGACGCTCTAAGAGCGGGATAGCGAATGAAGACGGGGATAGGTTCTGGTAACGGAAGGAGTGATAATCTTAAGGGGATATAAATCAAGCGACCGCACATTCGCAACGCTCCTGAGTATACAGATTTGTGTGTGGATCCGAGCGGGCCTGTATTTACTCGCGTAAACGCCACCCCGGTGTCTGTCAGGAGTCTTGCAAAATGTTGATTGCTTTAGAGCCATTCTTTCGTTTCTTTTACGTTTCTGTTTAGGAATAAAATTAAGCGTTCCCTCGTTTTAATTTTCATAAAATATTTAGCATGTTACGACCTTCGTTCTAAACATTTTCGAACTGCTCGAATAATACGCGAGTAAAGCATACACAAATTCCCATTTTTATTGACCATATTCTAGACTAGGAAAGGGAAAAATTTCTCCCATTAATTTAAATCCTTTTTGGCAAAAGTGAAATGAAATGTTATTAATTCGTTGCAATGTTTATATATTCAGAAATACATTTTCATTAATAGTTTAATGACGATCTTATTAACATTTCGGTCGGATGGTCCGCTTTTTTTTCTTATTCTGGAAGCCAAAGAACGAAACCGTGCGTGTTCCAGGGATTCGTAAAATAGAATAAAATGTGTCGAGAAGTAAATAGCAGTCTCTCAGCCAGGAGAAATACCAAAATGCCTCGAGATAGCCAATAAGAGGATAAGTAAACATCGCAGCCAGTGAAAGATCAGTAACTAATAATTCTCTTCCACCCTTGAAACTCGATATCCGGCGAGATAAGCTATTTCGTCGGATTTTGCTTTGATCCTACGTCCACTTTAGGGTTCGCTTCTAGCAGAGGAGCTGGCATGTGTACCGGCGGACGAAAAAACCCGACTTCGACGAACTTCAAGGGAAATTGTAGGAAATTTAGGGAGCGACTGGAATTTAGAGCGTGCACGATCCCCTGTTAACCGTTGGCTCCGTCAACCATAAACAATTTGCATATTTATCATTAATATGCACATCTACTCTACCGGTAGTAAAAATAAAGTAAAAACCAACTATTCTACGTATTATGCGATTGCAACCCACTTCTGTTTTATTACGGCTTCTCTCTGCGATTGTATAATTTAAAGTTTTGATTAACGTTTAATCGCACGTGATTGTATAATTGGCAATTATGTGACAGCAGGACGACCGAAACAATTGTCAAATTGTTATGCGCTGCATTGAAAATACATACAACTTTATATTAAAATTGGATTCTTACCTTACGATTATTCGGAACACTTCTGGTGCTTTCAAAATTAAGTTTAACAATTTCACCTGCTCTTCTTGTACCAATTATTTTTTATGTCTGTTGCAGTTGTATGAACAAATTGTGGTACAGTTGGGCAGACAGATAGTGCCAGCAAATCGAAAATAATTTTCAAAACCGTCTTCAACGAGTAACACACGGAATCAATATCTCCTCAGCATCCCATTCGCTCTTCCAGCAATTTCCGACAATCAATAAACCCGGCAGGAACAGTTTTATTTACAGTATCGAGTGTAACGCGGCGTTTCAACTATAAAAATCTTGGTCGGTGTACATTTCCTGTTCGCAGTGACGCACGGCTCGAACATGGCTCAATAAAAGTGCGAAAGTAAGTCCGATCGGCGCGGACTTTTAAGATAGAATCAAGAAAGTTCAAGTTGTATCGATGCAATTAAAAAGCTCCGAGGATACGAAACTCTTCTGTAGAGGGAGAGGGAGCGAGGCAGGTGCTCATCAATTGCTCGACAGGATTAAAGAAAGAGAAAGAGAGGGAAGAAAAAGAAAAACTCTGGGGGTCGGTGAAAGCTAAATTATTATGTCCGGACATTACAATTGAACCAGTCTATTCGTTGGCTCTATCTAGCCGATAACACGCAAAAGTTGTACGTACTTTTACGGATAAAGATCTCGAGCAGAAGTACGGTCGTTTGCAAACTAATAGAGCCGTCGCTTTCCCTAAAGGTGTCGAAACTTTCGGAGGCTGTCAACTTTTCCAACCACCCTTGCTTCTTCGTTCCCGACACCCCCTTCTTCGCCGCCCAACCCCCTTTTACACGCCCTTTTGGCCCTCTCTCACTCCTCCCTAACCCCCCTTCCAGCCCCGTCGTCGTTGCGACGACGATCTGCGAAGTAAAGCAGTCGCATTTTTTTATCTCCGATGTTACACCGACGCTTCGCCGCTCGTTTTTGATCGCCGAGAAATAGGAGACGTAATCGAAGCGATTTTAGGTACAGATCTTGCCGAGAACGTCCTCTACACATTACTACCGTGTTATTTTTTCAAACTAGGAACAGAAACCCATCTTTTGGAAAAAAATCGGTAATTGTGCACGAAAGGTCCCACCTCACCGATTTCGATGATTTTTTAATATGTTGCAAAACTCAATATTCTGAACAACTTTTTCCTATAGTGTAACCGATCGTCGCGGTCGCAATACCGCGGCACACGCACATACACATGCAGTTCGCACATGCACAAAATCTAACAATCATGCAATTCACTCCTACACATATAAATTTGCATGTCCCAGCTGAGTTGGTGACACTTCTTAACTCTAATCTATGGTATATTCGTTATAAGCGTGAAATTTCCTATAAGAATCCGTCAAGAACAAACTTTTGTCGAGAACAAACTGTGCATCGAATCGACCCCGTACTGGAAATTGTATTACTTGCATCGGTGTCGCTATTTTTACCGCCATTGCGAAACCACTCGAAAATCTGTCGATTCAGTTATTATTTCATACCGACGGATTCTTCCAATTTTAAAACGTTAAATGTTGCAGGATTTTTTCAAACTGGTATACTATACCAGTATACATATATTGTATATAATACGATTCTTTGCGAGTTGGGCATGCGTTTTATTTAACTAGAATTTCAAATAAAGTGGATTTAAAACCGGTTTGGAAAAAATCCACTGTATTCGAAATCTTTATCTAGATGAAATTTTTGCCCAACTCTGGGTACTTTAAAGTGCACAAATATTCGTCTACAGAGAAGCAAATGTATTTTTAAATTCTACATCACACCTTTTTTAACGTTTCATGAAGATGTTGATAGCGCTGTTGATATGAAATCTTTTGTGTACGAAACTGGGTCTCTTCATTTTTTTAGTAAAATTGTTTTGGATGAAAATCTGTACACATAGTTTTACGTATCGCTGGATGTATTGCAATAAAATTCAGAGAAAACCATTTGAATGTTACTAGTAAATTAATGTAATATTGAAAATAATGGTTAAAAAGAATGAATTTGTTTAAATTCATGTAGCATTTGCTCTTATTAATGGCTAAACAAACAAAACTTCAGGGTTATATCTGGATAGCAAATAATAATCATTAGCTTCGACAATTTCGAATAATCCCTGCTCCATTTTAATTAGAGTCAGATAGGATATAATAATTAGTAGGTCCTACTAATGATTAGTAGGTCCTACTAATAATTAGTAGGTCCGACAATTTAAAATAATCACCTCTCCATTTTAATTAGACTCAGATTACACTGAAATATTCTGTCAGCTGATATAGAAAAAATGTCAACAAGAATTCTCATTGAGCTCGAGCACCGATAATTGAGAAGAATTTCGTGGAGGTATATTCTGCTTTTACTTACAGTGATACTTCAATTGAACATCATTAATTAATCAATTGTACAAGTTCATTTTCGATTAGTTTTTATACGAATCCAGAAATCAAGCTGAAAAAGTCAGAAAACATTCACGACATCAATATGTCTCTGCACAATCTACGAGATCGGTGGATCGATGCATCGAATCACAAGAATGAAATCGTGAACGAAGTAGCGTGTTTCCAAAAATGGAATGGATGTAATGGGGGTGTTTGGGAGAAACCTTCGGAAATGAGTGTAACAACGTAATTATCGAGCAGTTAAAAAACGAAAGCAATTTATTCCATTCAATTTCTATTTGTTACGTGGAATCACTCCCCGGACGGTCCCGGTAAAATTTAGCGAGCACGCCGTACATAAAAATGCACGCCAATGCTGCCTAACCTAACGCGGACGGTGTATGCGTGAAACATGTATGCGTGAAACATGTATGCATACATTTGTCAGTAGTACCTCGGGGAAACTCGCCTATATGCGTCTGGCAGCGGTCTCCGCATGGAAACGACTCCCTGGGGAGTGGCTATATTAAAATTCCTGAAACTTTTTAATCTTTCCAGTGCAGTTAAATATTAATAGCAAAATCTCGGATAGGACCATGTGCTCCGGAACTGGCCATGGAACACGTCGGCTGCTCCTCGTTCTATGATATTTCCATTGGACATCACGATATCCACCGAACAATTTCTCTTTCCGCAATCTTTTTGCACCCTGTTTCCTAACGCGTCTCCTTCTACACGCTATTTCCCCATTTACCACGTTGTGCTCCGGCTTTGTTATTTTCTTATTTATTTCGAATTGTTCTGCATTTCATTTGTTTCGAATGAATATTTTTTGCTGGTATCATCAAATCTGCATGAAAACCCGAAAGATTGCATGTATCCATGAGAAAAATGAGAGGAAGAAACACGGTGGAAGAATGCATTGTAAAAGATAAGAATTACAAGAATCATCAAATAAGAACAGATATCGTTTAATTATTGATAATTTGTTATCTTCAACAAGTCTTGGAAAAATGAATTTTCATTTAGTAATTCGTAGGACCGCATGTTTTTAGAAAATAAGAATTAAAACAAGTGAAAATAGGTACCATTATTTTTGATTTGGTAAATATCTGGAGAAATGAATTTTCATTTGATCGCCGTATCTTGCAACGGATAAAGGACATTTTTCCTATCGCACGAAGATCGAGGTCCAACGATAAAACACTAGGTTGACCCACTGAGCCACCTCATTTATTATTTATATTATTATTTATCGGCAGATAGGAGCACCCGACGGTCTGTCACGCCGCCTGAACGTGTTAATAGCTGAAGAGTAAACTCGTCGACGAGTAGCGAATAAAGTAGCCGGCTCTTCAACTCTCCGACCCGCTTCGCTTGCTTACTGGCGCGTTTACTACCCCTATTGATTACATTGAACGTGTTTAATAGCCGCGAGTTATTTCGTTGGCGAGTAGCAAGTAAACTACCTACACTGTACGTGCAGTGTATGCTTCACCGACACGTTCAATGCCAATTGAAACATTTCTTCTTTACGTACACATTCGATTGAAGCACCGTCGAGTACACTAGGAGAACATCTTAAAGAGTAACATCCACTTCACATTTGGACACCTCTCTTTGTTAAACCAATTAAGGTTTCTATTTGTATCCATCGTTATTTCACAAATTGTAAACTATGTATTTAAATTTTATCTGTATCGTTGTAACATCAAATTGCAACATTGTAATATTAAATTGCTTCTCGTTTTGAAAGGGTGAACATGCAGGTATAACGAAATTGCGTTCATTGCGAGTCGCAATCCATGAAACGTGATTTTTCAGAGAAGTGCCCCCAAAGAATAAGAGAAAGGCAACGCGCGAGGGCAGGAGAATAGGCGAGTGAGCCGGTTTTGGGATTTGTGTAGGTGGTAGTGGTGGTAACTATAGGGTACGGTTACACGTATTAGTTGCAGCGCGTAATGGTGAAGAGTGGTTAAGGGTGAAGGGCGGGAGAGGAGGGAGCGTGGAGATTACTTAGTCGCCATTTAAACCTGAAAGCGAGCTTTGGTTCTCCGGCTGAGATCAAGCTGCGATATTAACGGCCTAACGTTGTACCGGATCCTCCAAAATACATGGCCCGCAGGAAGTATCGAGCTCACGTTCGGAGTCGCTTCTATGGCCGCTTCTACTCTCGTACCTAATGGCCGTACGTGTTAATTGAAACACGGTTTAATTGCACGCCTTCACCGTAACTTTACCTGTTAAGCATTCGTACCGTGAGTTACGATCGTTTTACGATTGGCTACACAAAATCTTTTTTATGGTGCCGTGCCGGTTTGCGCAACCCGTTTGATGGCCAATGAAAACTTCGCCGATTTGCCCATTTGTTTAATCGCCCGAAACGGTGATCGTGGATGATCTTCGTTCTGAGTTTTGCAAACCTGTTTTTTCGTTGAATCATGCTCTTAACGATGCCTTAAACCATTCATTTTCTTCACTTTGTATTAATATTTCTGTTTTATGTTATTGCAAAAGTAAATGGAAGCAGTATATATGGAAAAAGTACAAATTGTAAGAATGTTAATTGTGGAAATGTTTTTAATGAGCCTCCTTCAGTCGAGCCTCCGAGTCTGCTTATAAAATGCAATTATGGTGTGCTTATTTTCATCATCACATTTTGAGAAATATTATTCGTTGAAGTAGAACCGAAATTGCTGCGGACATGGAAGTACGTTTGTTAGTACGTTTGATGGAAAGATGCAAGACCAGCAGCTCAACAAATGTAAAATGGAGCTCGAAGTAGGTGTAAAACTACGAGATAGGCGTAACTACGATAAATGATGCTCCACCAATGTAGGGAATAGTAATCGTACAGGCAATACGGCAATACTGAATATATCAATACCGAGCACTACGGTCGGGTAATGTCTTTTTAAACGCCTCTTCGAATTTATTGCTTCAACTTAACGCAAGAGGAAAAACTAGAAATATTTATCGCGAAAGTTTCGCGTCTAATGCGCGCCGGCATTATTCGCGTACAAACGAATGCGCGGGAGACACAGAAGTATGTTGACCCGTGCATAAAACAGAGAGGAATATTAAACGCCTAACTTTTGTGCAATCCCGGAGCCAGCTGTGTGAATGAACACTGTTCCGTGGCCGACCTTATTGGGCGAAACCAGCGTCCACGAAAGAACCGAAACCATCAGGCCATGTGTCGTATATCATCTGATATCAGCGGACGTATCGAAACACTATGCAAGCGAAGCTGAAACTTACCGTCGCGAAAGTAAAAGACAAATGTCTTCACAAATCATTCGCTAATTTCTGCGAGTCGGAGAATTCCATCCTCGACGCTTTCAGTGCCGCAATTATTTCTACAGATTTGAAAATTGGCGCATTAGATGAACATAATTACTTCGTAGCCTTTTCCTTGGGAATTTATTGATTCTTAACGAGCAATCAAAATATATTCTTCTTTCCATTATAGTCTTGGTCTCTTTCTACGCATTTCATAAATCTTATACAGTGGGTGCACAAATTGTTCGTACACCTTTTAAAATAGAACAACTTTTTTATTGACTTGACATTATTAGAATTTGATTAGAATCTGCAAAATAATCCAAGAAGATTTATTTTGTTAAATAATTTATTTCGATCATATGGAATTTTTAAGGTTGCTGAGTTGGTAGTCGAAATACTAATGTAATGTTAGTGCATATTTCATCAAAATACTTCCATTGTACTATGGCAAACGATGTTGAAATAATTTTAGAGGTTTCTGCAGCTAAGAACTCGTTCGACACTCACGGTTTAACAGAGAGAATAAACTTCTGTAGAAAACAATCATCAAACCAATATGGATGTGTGGCATTCAGTTGCGGAGAATGGCTGCAAAATCAAACATCACAAGAATGGAGCTCGTTCAAGCAATTTGTCGCAGACAAATAGTAAATGCCCTTTGCTACGCCCGGAATGAGGACATCATCAAGGACCTAAAAATAGAGGACCGATAGAAGGACCCGATTCAAGAGGAAATAAATCGTGTTACTAAAAAACACAAAGAAAGAATTGATGCTCATAGTAATCCAATAACTCTGGCCTGCTTCAAACCGATCCCAGACAAGATTAAAAAGACAATATCTTTATCTCGTAAAGCGGACAACTATGCGTGAAAATAAGTTATTTTCTCGCTGGTTGTGTGCCGGAGCACGTAACAGCCACAGAAGAATTTTATTTATCCGGACACTGTTCTCTAAGCTGAACAAATTCGAATAAAATTTCAAATCTCATTTTTAGTCAAGTCTCTGATCAACTCGCCCCGTATTCCAAAAAATTGGGAAAGATCTCAGAGAGTGAATTTTCACCAATTTCATAAGACGTAACAAATCAATCGCTTTCGAAGCTCGGTTTCCTAAAATCGATTGTCGCGGTGTCTCGAAGAGCACACGATTAACCGGAAGTGTCTATCTGAAAATGTCAAATATTTTTAAGCTGAACGAAGAGAGGATGTTTCCTGCATCAACGAAGACACCGAAAGAAATAAAACCGTAATGTTCAGTGTTGTGTCAGATATAGGATCAAATTACTCACCCTATATTCTAATAAAAATCGTGAGAGAGAGAAAGAGAGCACTTTCACCATTCCGAGAGAGTGCACTTTTACAATTTCCACAAGCCGCAACAAATCAATCACCTTTAAAGCTCGGTGCTGTTAGCATCGACCCTTAAAATCTCGCGATTCTTCGAAAATTGCGTGTCGATATTTTTCTGGAATCGACTACGGGGTGGCTCGGAGGGCATACAATTAACTGGAAGGGTTCGTTGTGCACGAGGGATGGTAAGAAAGGCGTTCGAGGCCACAGGCCAGTCGACGAAGACTGTACAAGGGTAGCGGAGAAAAAGGAACTCGAGCTGCAAGGTGCATAGATAGAAAGAGAAAAAAGAGAGGGAGAGAGCAAGGAGGTTGCTGGAGAGGGCGGCGAACGCGGTCGTAGAACGAGGCGGGGGCTGGAAAACAAAATAAAAGAGGAAAACCGCTGGCAATTTTTCACTAGCTTTTTAAAGCGCGGCTTAGGTACACGTGAAGCGAGTTTGAATCGATTTTTCCGGAGGGTCCCATTTTTCTGCCGTCTCCTTGTGCCAAGCGATGCGAACTGTAGGTACTTCCAGCTGTTTTGCCGTCGAAACACGAATGTCACGGTAAGTTTGGATTTTGCGAATCGAAGTTTACGATCCCTGAATCTTGCCGGTGGATTTCCCCTGTCAAACAAAATGCCCTTTTTCCCCCCGGAGATGCCTGGGGATTTCCTAGATTAAGAATGCTGGAAAATGTCGGAGGTCTTAACGAGCAATGCTTCCTTCCTTCTTCTTCTTCTTCTTCCTCCTCCTTTTTTTAGATACTACATCCACCCACCCAGTCTTCCTCTTCCTCATCCCATGGCGTCTCTTCCTTTGACGGATATACGCGCACGGAAGTCGTATTCCGTGATCCAGATACACATATCCGGTATATACGCGCGCATTATTCGAGATTAGTGTTTTTAATCCTCTTAAAGCTTCTCTTATTATGTTGTCGCTCTGTCGGATATGTATGATGCACGGGTAACGGAGAACATTTTAGTTGGTCCCCGTAGATTAATTTCAGGATTGCGAGTCGCACGAAGAAATTTTGCTACGGTCGATCACCTCGCTCATAACTTCGATTTTCAAATTGACTAGAGTTTCACTTATTTTCGAACCGATTCCTTCGAGATTGAGTTTATCCAAAAACGATGTCTCCATCTCTTAACGATTTTAATAAATTCAAAATGATAGACACGTATTTTTATGTTTTTTGGATTTTCTGCTATACCCAACGACATCGGTTACAAACGCATAAAGTTCGATATATGAAACCGATACTATGTACTTAGTAATTAGAAGATTCGATGCGTTTTGCCGCGGAACAATATTTCAACGTAGAAATGGAGAAATATTTCACGGGCTCAATAAATTGTACATTTCGGAGGGGAAAAAGTTATGAACGATACGGGGCTGTTATTTCAAAGTCGAAATATCAGGAATCGGTTAATGGTGCTCGCGATCCGAGCATGGAATCCCGTGTCGCGGTGAAATATGATATTTCATGCAAACGCGATAACAAAATACACACTTCGGGCAAATGTGGCCTCGCGAATGAAACCGTGATGAATACTTAAACGTACGCGCCTGCGTGCGGTGGCGACGCAGAGAAAAAAATAAATAAATATATGACAACGGTGCGATGATAAGTCAAATGCACGCGTGACATTCGAAGTCTACCGCGAACCGTGCGCGCTTTAAATATTGTAATTTCGGGGCCAACGCGTGAGCCCGATTTTTGCGATGGTCAACGATTCGAATCGCCGCGACGCCCCGGCGCATAAACGAAGAACTTTTTTTATTCCCCCATTAAACGATAATGCATTTAAACCTCTATAGTCTTCCAATTTCATTGTTCCCGGGAAATTTTACAGAACTTCCGCAACGCGAACACGTTCTCCTTTCGATGAATTAATCCTTTCGCGAAATCGAGTTCGCGCCGTTAGGGACATCATAAAAGATAATGAAATCGTATCTTGATTTCACTCTAACGACCCATTAGAAAAACAACGGAACCCCGTTCCATTAGCATTACTCTGGTCTAACTTTAACCACGAGACACTGACTTGACAAAAAATCCGTTGCTGTGCCGCTCTAATCATTTATTAAATTATCATTACACTGAAGATTTTATGCATTCGATGAATTCAAGAATTTCGTAAGTTTGCCAAATATTTCATTCGTTCTTGCTATGTGTTAAATAATATAATTTCATGTTACAAAATTTTCTAAATCGATAACAATTATTTAATATTATTCTGAAGTTATTTAATGTCATAATGAAGAACAAACATATGGGATTATGAAATTGGTTTGGAAATGTTTGAAAACGAAACAACTTTTTAATCGTTTAGCCTGTGCGATTAGTTGCAGGAAAGTGAAGCGATGTAGTGACAAAAACACGAACCGCAATAATTTTAATAAAACTTGTTCCTTCTGTATGAATTTTTCAAATGCTGCGAGCTGAATTTTTTTGATATTTCGTACTGATGTTTCAGCAGTTTTCACGAAGCTCTCTGAATTTTTGTAGCTACATATTCGATGAATTATATATTATATTAATTATAATGATGCTAATAAACGCGCCTCTGCCGTGCACTCTAACTCCTTGAACCATCGTACCGAGTTCGTATAAATTCGACCCGGCCGCAGAATTTAAAATTCAGTAACTTTTTATGTCGCACAAAGTTTAAAATACATTTACACCACTAGTTTTTATGCAGCATAGGGCGGCAATCATATGAATTCGTTGAGAGCAGCGTTTTCCAATTGGCAATTTTTATGGTTAACATATATTATAGTTACAATATTTTTCAGACGCAAAATTTACTCTTGAAAATAATCCACATCAGGACCGAAACGTTGAGTTTTTGAATTAATTTGCAAAATTGCTAGTGTTTATGGTAATTATATAGAAAAGGTCTGCCTACTCCGATTTTGATGAAATTTGAATATGTTATAGATACAGAATTAGCAGTAGTTTGTTGCGAATATCTTGAAAACTAAAAGCGACCCCCTATATTGGAAAAGGAAAAAATTGTTCAGAATGTGTTGCTGCCTAACATATTAAAAATTCATCAAAATCGTAGTAGGCAGACCTTTTCTATATAATTACCGTGTTTATATCATTGATCGAACCTGTGCGCCGATATCATCACGCAATTATATTTATTTCACTGTTGTATTATGTTATATACTTCATCGTTTTTCTGAAAAGTTGTATACCGTAAGCTATAATGTATGCTGTATAAACCCAACATGGTTTACGGCATCAATAAATAAATAAATAAATAAGATAGAAAAGTGCGAATCTTCACTGTCTCGTTTCGCCGTTGGATATTCAGGAAATCAGTAGAAAATTCAATTTCGGGTCCGACCGAATTGACACGAATTATGGTCTTATTGGCATGATCCATCAAGATATCGTCCTTGCATAAATTCATCTCGTGAGTACGATGACCGACTTTGAAAGCAATCGACGCTCAGAATATTATCGTTGTGCATCTATCGACCCGTAAGTGGAATGGAGAGCAAGGTATCTCCGGTTTGTAAGTTAGATGCATCATAGATCATGGAAAGATAAACATTATTATACTTCGCGTCGGTGCCTCGAGGAACACCGAATGACGAGGCACTCGTAAAAGATCGCGACACGAGGGGGAACCGGTTTCGAGTCGTTAAAAGTGCAATAAACCTCGCAGAATCTGTGCGGTTAATAAAACAAAATATTCAGATACGTACCTTCCCCAGGGTGATTCCTTCTAAACTGAACTAGGTCAATTTAGTATAGTCACCACCACCCACTATTTTCCGCGGTAATTGAAAGCAATGAATACACACACGTAGAAACGAAATTCCTCTCAGCCACAAAAAGTTCTCGCGATGATTTTATCTTAATTACCGCGGCCGCGTGCTTTCCTTATTTTCGCATAGAATTTTCTTTCAAAAATATCCACGCCGCCGCTGTCGTTTAAACCGCGTAACGCCGACTACGTTCTTTCCAACAGTAATCTACTAAAAACAATTTTATCGAACGTAAAACATTTGAAGTGAACATTTTCATTATATCTACAAGATTCTCCGAAAAGAAAGTTACGTTAAACGTCTGCAGTACTGGAAATTTGTAAATTGCCAACGCGAATATTTTCCTATTTGCATGCTTTATCTTCGGAGTAGAATTTTCATTGCAAATGATCAGAAAGGTGCACCTTCAATTTGAAGTTCTGCATTTCGTGAATAATCCGGAAAATAATCAAGCCAAAATGGCAGGAAAAATTTTTAAAAAATGTCCTACGTAAATATTTTTGACGGAATCCTAAAGATTTTAGTTAAGGATTTATACAACTATAAGAACATCCTATGTCCTAGAATTTTCGTTTTAATGAAGTCACGTATGGATAATAAGGCTTGGAAGAAAGTTTGACTGATACAAAAGACATCTTAGCCGCATGATTCGTTAACGTTGATGTGACGTGAAAGATCGCTGTTCACATAACATCGCTATATTATCACTCGTCTACCACGAAGAGGACGGTAAGTCGTCTTTAATGAGCAAGATTAAGAGGACTTACGAGATTTCGCCGAAGGGAGCGAAGGCTTCCCTCAAGGTCTGTGTCTCGATCTCCGGGCTTAGATCTCCTACAAATATGTGGTAGTGTTCTGAAACAGACATACATAAAGGCATTAAGAAACTTCCCTAAAAAAAGCACGCATCAATTGAGAAGTCGTATTACTTTACATTTATCATTTGAAATTCTCCATGAAGCATATACAGTGGGTGTAAAAAGTGTTCGCACACCTTTTAAATTAGACTTAGAAGCATTGGTTTGCTAAATGATCCGCAAAAAAGATTTTCCAAAAATTACAATTTACAAGGTTGCCTTCAAAAGTAAAAAAAGCAGTTCTATTAATTTTTTTTACTAGGGCCCTTAATGAAAATTTCAAATAAAAATTTAAATAATTAAAAAAAATTACTTAAACCTACATATAATTTTTGAGAACTCTGTTCTACCCTTCAGTTCAACCAATACAATGTTTTATACCTCGATATAACCCCAATGTTTTATTCATAATTTAGTACTTTATTTTCTATGAATTTGTTTAGTAAACCAATGCTTGTAATTGATGATAAAGAAATCAGGTCGTTTGGTACGATTATATTATAAAAAAGGAATTCATTTTTAAAAGTGTACGAACACTTTGTACACCCACTGTATATTGTTATGGAGATCCCTGACAATTAGTCTGGAAGTAACGATTCCATTTAACTTGGACTTAGGTGCATATAGCAGAGGATCTTCTGAAATTATTGGGTTCAGATATAGAGAGAAGTTCCGCGAGTCTCATATATAATTAAAACCTAACTCTTCGAGAGTTATAGATTTTCGGCAACGAAAGGGAGAGAGAGAGAGAGAGCTCAGCCATTTATATCCATGCAAATATATAATGTGAAATCCCTGAAATTTTTCATTCATTTTGCTTAGAGCTTGCTTCAACACGTACTCTAAGTTCTGTCAGCTTATCGACAGGCCCCAAACTAAATTAAACTTTCCAAGTAAGTTTCAAGGAAAAGCTTAGCGACTTTCATTTAATTTTTCATTTCATTCGGTGAAGTACGGACGGCGGCCATTTTTAATAATCGTACTGACGGAAGTCCGTTGAAACGGAGAAAACTATCAAATTATTTTGAACGTTTACACACGAAATAGGAAATCTAATTAATTTCCATTTCGTATTATACAGTGCACAATTTACGCTCAACAATATACGCGAGGTCGTTCATCGATTTCGACGCGCTGATTTTGAATGTTATTAATGTTACACGAAAAATACGAACATCGATTTAATCAAATTTTGCATCGCTGTTTAAAATTTCTGCACGATTGGAATTTTACCGAACGTTGTCCAGTAGACTTTATCTGATTACCTCAATTTCCATTGTTTTTAAGCAACAACATAGACGGAGCGTTGACTGAAACTTGCAGATATTAGTTGTGCATTAAATATGCAATTCAGCCGTTGCTTGGTTCAGTTAGCAGTTGGCAAACGCAAAATTGAAAGCGCGGGCAAATATGCTTCCGGTGTTCCTGTTAAAATTGCAAAAGTAATTTAGTAGAGCTAGTTCCGCTGTATACATTAAATCATTTTCCATGTATTTTCGCGGTGCTGTAGCGAAATTGTTCTCCTTCTGCAAACTAACAAAATAAATATAGAGTACAGAATTTTTCAATATTTATAGAAGAAAGTCCCGTCGAAATAAAGGTGGAATCTCCTTTGCGCGGCTGGACGCAGCGTTTTGTTATCCCGGCTCCTTTTAAATTCGTCTTACGTCATCAGAACTGCGTCCAGCCGCGTGCGTCTACCGCAAGAAACAATATTGCATTAAGGTTGGTTTAACACGTTTGGTTTAACACGGCGCCGAATTAGTTTCTACGATTTAACATTCAGGTGTGACCCCCCATGGAATCTACAGGGTGTTCAGAATGGCCACCATTTTTTTTGTAAATAGTAAATATTAGAAAAAAATAATAGAGAAAAAAGTAGTACTGTTTTTTGTACGCAAAATGACGTATGCATTTTTATTGTATTTACATTTATAAATGTTGAGTAGAAATGAATGAATGCTCTTATGTTTCCGCAATAAGCTTCTAAAAACTGATTTTCCTCGGTTTGCTAGTTCAGCTATTTATTTGACACGTCTGTAAAACCAACAAATTTTAAGATTTCGAAAAATTCGAACAAACAGTGGTCCGGACAATATTCTGAGTGTCCTCTTCACGGACCTGTTTTGAAAAATACGGATACTTTAAAATTGAGGACGCGAAAATTATTTGAAGTGAACGCTGTGCCGAAATATACTATCGCACGTCGAACCGATGCGCCTGGATACACTGTGATCGCAGCCTAAGTGGCGATATAAAATCAAGATGAAAAATTTCATCGTTAAACAGTTGTTAAATATTTACCGCATGGAACCACGGAGTTTGTAAAGCAAACGAAAGGTATGAAAAGCAATATTTAAGGGAGAGGTAAAAAAGTGCTACTAAAACATGGTTTCCGTTAATTAAAGACGGTGTTCGCGGAAAATCTGCGCCATTGGTGTAACATGCAATACTCGACAGTAATTTTCCCTTTTACTCGTATACGTTATGTATAAAAACGTTTATAAACAATTATCAAACAATTTATCATTATCGATCTCGTTTTTTGGATTGTTCAAATATTTTTTGATTCCATACTGGAAATAGGAAACAGTCACCGTCCACTGATATTTTTTTATGGGAGCATAAAATCTGTAGTTTATGGTTAGTCATGGTAAATAATTGTTTTACAATCGCATGGGAATCATTTACAAAAATTCTCTTGTGCGAACGCATTTGTTAAATCCAGCCGACCAAACACTGTGCAATAATAAGCTCAACAAAGGAACGGATAAAACGATACAGAGGGACGTCGCTCGGGTATCATAAAATTAAAAATAAATATTGTAGTCACACGTATACCGGCGAGTATAATTTACATCGAACCGTTTATTTAAAATTGATTTTCAAACGCGTTTGATGTTCGGGCCAGTGTACTGCAACAGACTGATCATACACGTTGCAACAGTGAATAAAATTAATCGATTGAGGCTGATATTAAATTAAGTGACAGCGGCCATTAAACTTGCCTTCCATAAATGGTAATACAAATAATCGAACTTGCATACAGTGGCCTGTGAACTGGAACAGATTGTCCAGTGAAAATTAGAGATGTTAATGCAGCTGCCGCAGAAACACAATAAATAATAATCGCGGCGGTAACGGTGGTGTTAAACCATAGAAAGACTTGATCTAAACCAACAATTGTTACCGTTTTAATTACGCGCGACTATATTACTTGAGAATTTTACGATTTACTAACCCGATTATTTTTCTGGGAAGAAAATCATATTGATCATATTGATCTTTTCAAGGTCATAATTATTTTTTATGAGGAAACTTGTTTTTGTTATTCCATCTTGTAACGGCTGAACAAACTACATTCGAATATGCTTAAGTCATTATCTTCGGGTGACCTTGAGTCCAAAAAAATGTGATAAAATTGCAGGTATAACGTGTGCGCTTATAACATATAATGTTATAACACAAACAGTAAGTTCAAATGTGTAATCCTAATCTTATCCTGCAATTTTATCTCATTCATATTAAAATTGCATCAAAATCGGAGTACGCATACCTTTCCACATAATTACCATGTTTTCTTGCACCCAGGCCCCTGTATACAGAAGGCCGGCCCTGCTCGGATGTTAATCAACAACGTTATCCTCGACAACCTCACTAGCGGACAAGCGGGTGTACAGAAACCGTGGACACAGAGTCCAGTTCGCATTAAACCACGGCCGCCCTCAGCGCTGACTCAGTGCGGGGATTGAAAACTGCACACCGTTCGACGAGTTATAGGAATCTTTAGTGTGAAGTTATGGAAATCTTGTAAGGCAATAAATAATATTTGCGCCGCCAAGCAGGAAAGACGCAGTAAAACCGTCGATTTAGTACAGTGGCCTGGTTGTTCCGGAGCCCGCTGAATATGCATTTTGCCGGCGCAAAATCTGGTTCGTTTACTCTATACCTAATTGCTCCACTTTACTCCACAATTTTAAGGTACATTCCCCGTTTCTACTATTAACGCGCCGGTTTGTTGACCCCATTTGCATTTTTACCGTCGCCACGCTGCGCCGCCACGTTTCGGGAGACCTTTGACGTCGTCGGCGTAGACTCAAAGCCCGGGCGAGTTTTAACTCGATCATTCAGCTGGTTGGCTCATCTCGATTTCTTTGAGTCGAATCCCGATTGCCGAATCAACCGGCACGATTTGCATACGCGCCGCGTCCCGACCATCCTCCATCTTATTCCCCTGTTTCTACCTCGTGTGAGACAGATCTTTATTTTACTAATTACGAACACTGATTTGTTTATAATTTCAATGCTCGTAAATGGACTGCGGATATTAAAACTTAATAAAAATTGCTTGTATAAATCGCTAAATACAGGAGCTACTTAGACATTAATTTCTTAAGAATTTTATAGACGTGAAAACAATACAACGGAATTTCTAATCATCAGAAATAGACGGACAGATTGGACCGTGTTTTTCATCGATAACTTGAAGAAAAGCGTTCCGGCGCGAATTCCTTAAGAAAATTGGTGCTTAGGTTAGGTTCTTTGGTTTTCTTACAGTTTTTCCGAGACACTGTCTCTTTCTTCTTCTAAGAAATGATGAATAAAAGATATTCGAATTACTGTCACGGTATAATAAATCGTAGTGGCACGGGTTAATTCTTCCGTAGGGTTTGTCGCAGGAGTGATTAAATATTGGATGTTTCGCGGCACGTCGACACGGTTTCTGAAGATATTATGTTGCATCTAGCCCGGCACATTTCCTTCCTGCCGATCCTGTTCGTTCGTTCCGTCTGCTCCAGCTATCTTATACCCATTTTATCGCCTCTAGCCGGTTATTCGAGAACGAGTAGGTCAGGATGAGTAGTCGAAAATCGAGTTACAGCTATAGAAAGCTCCCTGGCTGGAGCATCAGTTACAGCGGAGCCGAGTATTCCATCGAAGAAAAGTATGGAGGTAAGGAAGGTGTGGGAAGGCTGCCGGGAGCCGAGGGTGGTCTGATTACAATCGGTTGATGGTCTATCCTCGCTGGTCGGATGTTCCGGTGGGCACACACAGTGGTCCATTCTCGTGAATTAGTTCGAACCTCGTCATCTTCTCCTCCCACTCTGCACCGAATTCTTCGGTCTGTTTGAAGATCACCAGGAAATTGACGAGACTCTATTCCATTGGTGGTTGCACATCGAATTTTTTCATCTTCGCATTCTGAATACATTTCTTAACTTTCAACCGATATGGGGTCTACCATAAACACTACACAATTTTTGCAAATATAGAAAATTTCGATTATTTGACATTCAATTGTATCCATGAAGTCACTCGAAAAAATTTATACGAAATTTTAGGCTTAACTTGGCTACAACCCTTAAGATATTTGTACTGAATTATTTAAAAATCTTCGATTCAATATCCAGAATTTTATAGTGAACTTATTAATTTCTTAAATCGTGAACTGCCACGAAGAAAATTCGACAACGGCAGTAAAACTCGCGCCGTTGATACAATGGCTTAATCGGAGAACCTAGTTTCGAATACAGTTATTCCTGGCCAAGTGCACTTCTATCTATGTCTATCATCGGACCAACACACCGTGCCACGGTGATTCTGGTTTGCGGGCAACTTTGTGGCAAAGCTTTATTATTGTCAGTGGCGTCGATGTTCATTGCGGTGGTGGTACCGACACTGGATATAAACGACATTATTACTACGGTGATCGCTACGATCGTAAGATATCGCCCATAGAAATAGATAATGCATTACGAAACAAGGCTAGTAAAGCCACGTTACGGCACCAGCTGCGAACAATACCCATACAGAGCCAGGTAATGATTATGGATGTGTGATTATGTTCTGCTTCATTAGTTCGAATCAAACTATCCAACACTCAGATTTCAATGAGACTCGTTCGTCAAACAATCGCGTCGCATCGTTTGCAAAACTATCAGCATTGTTAATCGCACTGTCGTCCTTCGTGGAATATCATTTCCCGTGCGTAAATTAAACACACTCTGAAAACTTAATTTAATAGAATTGAACAAATGTATTATGAAAATTTTAAAAGATTCATAATACCGCGCTCCATTAAAGTAAAATTACTTCGCAATACTTTCCATTATAGCGAAACATGGTTATTAATTTTTTTCAGTTACAGGACAAAGTTGTTTGAATTTTAATAAGACGTTGTGCGTTGAATATTGGAGACACTTCTTTATAAAATTAAGTTTATAAAATTATATATTCCGTTATATTTGTTTGTGTATAAGAAAGACATTTCAGCAAAGTGCTTTCCACTCAATTACATAATTTCCATCGTGTCCATCCATCATTTTCTTTCTCCCAGGATTATAATTCTGCTGTGCAAGAAATCAGCTCCGGTGGAATCGATAAATTACGGTCATGGACTCGAGGACTCGGGTCACGATCGAACAAAAATTTGTCGACTTCTCGCGAATACTCGCGATAATGTTTCGCTCGCATAATGATCCGTTTGCAGACAAACTATAGTTGAAACATGGGCACAGACCAGTGAACAAGAACGTCTTGAAACCATTCGGCAGAGAATGCAGGGTCGTGGGCGAGGCACTGTTGCGTCGGCTGGCAAGATAAACTGGCAATTTCGGCGGAGGCTTTCTTTGTCGCAATATGCATCGCCGAAAATTCGTATAATACAAGCGGTTCCGGTGGAAGTTGCAGGACGCTTTTCTATAGGAGGGCCGTAAAAAGAGCAAGAATGGAACACGTTTCAGCCGGGACGGAAATCACATCCATTCAATCAGGACAATGCGGAAAGGGACCCATAAAAGTCCCGGCGATGCGATAGATCAAGGATCGAACACGGACGGCTCGTAGATCAGGGATTTTCTTAATTTCGCGGGGCAACTGTAAAACATTGATTTAGAGAGGCACGCGCGCAGGGGCTCGCGCGCACGCTCCGCTCTTTGCTCGAGGAAAGGAGAAACGGGTTTCGCCTTCGACCACGAAGAAGATGGGAGCCAGGCGAACGGCATAGAGACCTCTATTAATTCTTCGCCACGGCGAAAACCTACCGGGCCGAACAGAATCGAATCCCGGTCTGCTCGGTCGCTTCCAGACCTTGCGGTGCACTCGCGCACACGTGCGGCACCGGCCAGGATAACTACTGCGCCTGGATTAGGCTACTCGATTAGAAATGTATATACAGTGGGTGTACAAAGTGTTCGGACAACTTTTAAAATAGAATAACTTTTTTATTATTGTACCAAACGACCAGATTTTTTATAATCGATTAATTATGATCAAAAAAGATTTTACAAAATATACAGGGTGCGCCGCGAAATAGCTCCACGATTTTTCAACCCCTTCGGACGGTCAAACAGAAAAATGTTTTTCGTACCAATGTTAATCGGTATGTGACCGACAACAAATTGCAATTTTTTAAATTAGAAAAAGATCGATTTTCAAAAAAAAATCAAGGTCACCGTCATACATTTAAATGAAACTGAGTATTTTTAACTTCATACTATTGTAGGCGACGTCGAAACGAATTCAACGACCTGCTATACGATGACTTTCAGATGACCTTGGAAGAAAATATCTCCATGAATCAATTGCCAGAATATTTGAAATATTTCTACGGTACGAAATAGCAACGCCTCGCATTTAGAGGTCAACAAATAGGTTGTTTGGTAAAATTCTCGTACAACTTTCAGAATTGTAATTGCAAGTACCATTTTATTTGAAGAATATTGAAAATAATGTTTGTCTTGAAATATATTGGATTTGCACCTATTGTCTCGCAATGAATCGCGCTCACCTCATTTACTATGAGTGTAAATGAATAGAGTATACTATTCATTTACAGGGCAGAGTGCGATCACGTCAACCTGTTCTGCGTGTAAGCCCTTATTTGAGTGACGTGGAGCATCTGTCATACTCATGCAAACGCAAACAATGAATGATTACCTTAAATTCAGAAAGTGCACGCTGAGGTTCTGTCAACTTCCAAGAAAAATTGACATAATATTGTTATGAATAAACAATAATATTAATGTTTTTGGTACGGTACTTTACATTACGAATATTTAATCGCGTTTAAATAAAATGTAAAGAGATTGTCATGGTTTCGAAGTAAAACATTTGGTCAGGCATTTTTGTATTCATTTTGAGAATTAGTTTACTCATTCTCTGGGGAGGCTTAACTATTGCTAGTGGAAATTGTATTTTCCTGTCTTCGTAGAATAATAATTAATAGTGTATGTGCTCCACGAATTTCCAGGAAGGTTTAATCCTCAAGGAGGTACTAGAAACGCAGATAACTTGCTCTCTTCTATTTCCACGAGTCGGAACAAGCTAATAAATTTCAGGCGAAGCATAGAACACCGTCGTTCCCACTGTCTTAGTGCTCTTCCCGTGTAATTTTTTTGTTAAATTAATCTTCTCCGTTTTTTTAAAAGTTGTTACCTAATATATCGAGCGCTGGGCCAAATTAGTTTGTTCTTCCACTCGTGACGCCGCGAGAGTCTTATTAAAAGGACAGTTTCATAATTGATCGCGTGTCTTTTCGTTTCTGCAGGGAAACAAGAAAAGTTTTAAACCTTCGGTGTGTAAGCATCCATCCTTTAATTATAAAAATCACTATTTCGGATTGTTATAATATGCTTAACATTATCAAATTTCACAAATTTTCATTCCGAAATCCACAATTGTTGTATTCAAAGCTATATTTCAGAATGCCGCGTGATGTAATAATTACGCGGATCGTAAACGCGTATGCTTAGCACAACGTGCTTCGTGATAGAATGTATTTAACATCCAAGCGTGCTATAAATTACTTCCATTTCTTCGCACGCACAATTTTCCAAATGGCTTTCCTGCACAACTCAATTAAACGAAGTAACGAACGCGACGAATGTATCATTCCATTTGTAAGCTAATTAGAACCAAACCGTACATCAAAACTAATATAAATAATATAAATTTTTGTTGGAATGCTACAGTCTTTAATCGCCATCCATTTAATTGTCGTTCTTTACTAATTTAGCTGGAACACCCTGTATAAATTGAAGTCTCTGTAAATTGCAGTGTATAAAATATATTATTTCCAAGTTACAATCGTTAGATTGATTAAATTTAATAAAATTTATTGAATTTGCAGTAGTTACTGGACACAGGAAAAATGTGAGTTCGTATATTTATAATTTGTAAGCAGCGAGATCGACACGGAAATTCGACGCCGGAAATCCGAGTGTGAACGGATAACGCGGAAAGCGATCGTGTCGACGACAATCAACTTCTTAATTAATGACGCTGCGGAACGAATTAACGATTGATACTGTACTTCAATTAACCTGCTTGTTTGGAATGGAGGGCGCCTTTTCACGATGCATTCAGCCACCGGGTGACTGGTCTCACGATTCGTTCTGGCCCTCGCTCGGTAATAATGCAACGGAATCGAAAGTGTATTGTGAAACGCATAATAGAAGCACTTTGTGATAAATTGATCGTTCCCCTGGCAAGAACGTTCTCGTGTGTACACCATCGAGTGCTTGTTCCAATGTCGAAAAATTGTCTCTGCTAATAGACCGGGCCGGTCTTCGCCAGTGCAATCAGTCGCCGATTGCCAAATTTCAAATTCTATTATGAAGAATCAACAATTTAAAATATTCGACCGCGGACGTTCCATCGGATGACACTGGAATCATTACCGTCCCTGTCGTCCCTGAAATGATCAGCCGTGTTTAAAATCTTAACGAACCTTTTGAACCAACACTGCCACAGAAATAATGGTCCTCGAGACGTTAACGTACTTTTCTAGTTGACATATCAAACACTATTACTTGCCTGTAAAATTTCCAATACTTCCAAAATTTTGCAAAAAGCGATCAGATTACACGTTGTTCACGACGCTGATAATGAAAGACGTCCTTCGATAAAAATGTGTGATTCTGTAGACTGTAGATTTTCACCAATTGTAAATAGTGCGGAGCAAAATACGTGATTTAAGGGTTAATTTAATATAAAATTCGGTAATTAATATAATTCCGCACAATAGCGTGTTTTTTTCCTACAATTGAACACGTGCGTTCTATTCTCGCGTTGTAAAATTGAACGTCCAGTTGATAGGAGCTCCATTTCTCCTTTTTTCGAGCGTCGGGATCATTGATACGTCATCGGCCGGGCGAAATACGAGCAAACTAATCGTCGGTGGCGTCGGAACAATGGAAAGGCCAGGGAGCACACAGACGTCCTCCTCGAATTTCTACCGTGGCAATTTTTATTTTGTCAATTTCGTGACATACGAAAGAGCGTGGGATAGGTGTACACGGACTGGCATTGATATCGCAACCGGGCTCAACTGTAAATCGTCGTGATTTAGGAGATGAACGACACATTGGCCAATGCATAGCTCAAACTGCGCTATACTCGATGGTATACTGCCAGACCTGGCTTCTACGACAGCAGCGGCAACGGCAACGCTATGCATGATGCATTGTCCCTAGACAAGCGTAGATAACGTCAGGATTGCCATTGGCCGCGTTCATCCTTGGATTTTCTCAATACTCCGGCGCCGTTCCTTTGCCGATCATGCTCGTCGCGAGCCTCATCTATTATGTTAGCGTATCTAATCTTCAAGACGAATATTGATAGAGCGATCGGCTACGTGTGCTGTCGTTTAAACCCTCCTGCTATATCATCTGTGATGTTCAAGATTTTTTCCTTGCCAACCACTGGAAAATTGATTTCTACCGATTGCAATTATCTAAACGAGACAAATCATCATCTTTAATTATCTCGTTTGCGATGAGTTAGAGAAATAATAATAAACTGGAAGTTTCTCTCTTAATATGTTCAATCAATTGAAAATAATACAAATGTATGTCTGAATTCATCTAATGTTTCTAACGTTTGAAATTACAGTTACCACTTTTGTTATAAATGCATGATGATCCACTGCCTAGTAAAAATACAATTAGTATAGATGCCAGAAAGTCTTATCTACGCAATAACAATTGAAAATAATTTTTTAATTTGTACCAAAAAAATCGTCAAGCTATTGTTCAATTCCCATCACGATTGTAAAGAGTCTCGTTTAACATAGCGGGGAATTAATTTTCTTTTGGCATTCAATGCATCTGCATCGTGTTACAATAGAGCATTACTAGGAACCATAAAGGTTCTTGTAACAATAGAATCATAGTTACTCACCAGCAATGGTGCAACTGCATACGAGATTTCAGTCACTGCAATAGTGCGTTCATACGCGTAAGCCACTTAATTAAGTACTTTGGCAATGCTACGTGTTAGTGACTGCTTAACTCGGATACACTTAGAATCAATGTATGCAGCATACGCGTATGCAAAACAGTTAAATACATCTGGCCTTTGAAATTCGACTTATTTATGTTAAAACTCGTATTTAATTACAACATGGTTATTGATTAATCACAATATCTAGTTGTGTGATTAATCGGGACGATTAATCGTCAGGATGGCCAAACTATAGGGTGGAACTATAAGCTTGAAGTACAGACAACCCTGTATATAGTTAAATTTATAAAAATAGAGAATCGAAAATAACAGGAGGATCGTAAAATTTCGATCGCCAACGAATTGGAAAAAGAAGATAAATCGAAACGAGCGCTCGTCACAAACACGTCTGTCACCAACGATTGATTATCCGTGCATAATGAATGCGGCTTTTCCTTATAATAATTTTGTGGTGGTATCGGCGCACAGATTCGATCAATAATATAAAACGAGTAATTTTGCAATCAATAAACTCCCAACGTTTCGATCCTACGTTGACGTGTTAATCGATAATGAATTAATTTTAAACAGTTCTTTGATCCACGTGACTCAATCCGATGGCCAAGTACAAGAATCGTCTTCAAAGTTTCCTTTCCCAGCAATCCAAAGAAGAATCGTCCACGTTCGACGCAAATCTTCCGCAATCAGCAGAAACGAATTCGAATGGTAACTTCCTCTCCGCGCCAATTAACCGCGTTATCCTCGGGCAGCCTTCGAGGGATAAACATCGACCCAGTTGCGATATACGGTGGTTAAATAAATTCCTTCGATCTCTGTAGATATTTATGGTTGGTGATTCGGCAGTCAACGCGTGTGGTTCGATTGCCGGTTGCCACGAAGGGCAGCGAGATCGCGGCAAAAAATAATCGACCGTGGAGCTAGAAAAGTGCGACTGGTCGAAGTCAAGTCTTGCCAACGAATGGAAGCGTTTAACCTTTCCGTGTGTCCTTACGGCCGAATCCCGTTTACATTGAATCAGCTTAATTAAATGGTTTGTACGGCGTTCCGGCTGGTGTAGGTGTATGCGCGTGTGTGCGCGCGTGTGTATGTATGTACAGATGCTGGGTTCGCCTGTGTGCATATGTGCGTACATCGGTAACTGCAGCTGTGTACGGATGCGTCCGCGTATGCGCGCGCTGTATACACACCTATCGTGTATCCATCAGCATGCGTGGTGGCGCAATGCCAAATTGATGCTGTTTGCCGTCGCTCTAAGCCTCAATCTGCCCGGTTGTACCGGGACGATCCTAACACGCGCGTGCTAAGCTCGCCGCATTATAGATACGTTCCATCCATTGACGTGGCTAGCTGCGAGCAGCCTGGCCCTGGCAAAGCGTTAGGCTGCCGCGAACCGATGGGTAGGTGGTTTGAAGGCGAAGTAGCGTGGCATAACGGCGTCGTCGACGAGTGACAAACCGGTGCAGGGGCGGGCCGTAACCCACCCTCTCCTTTCCCTCTCTCCCTCTCTCTATCTCGTACGAGCTCCACACCATGCCGAAACTTCAGGAAACGCGATTAACCGAGCTCCCACGCGCGTGTACACTTACGACGATACATAATAGAGACATTCGAACTCGACCGACTGCCACCACCGACGTGATTACGCTCGGCGAAAATGTTTCACGGTGGAACGACACCCTCGGGCATCCAGCAACCCTGCAATGTTTTCTGCCTGTGGCAGGGAGACTGCCAACTGTACTATTTTTCTACGTTACTATGAATGGACTCATCGACGGTTCTATGAGGAATAATGAATTTTTATCGATCGATATTAAATCATTTTTAAAATTAATGTTAGCGGCGCACGGTTCGATCAATCGAACAATATAGCTATTCCGCAAGTATTCCCAAACGTTTCGGTTCTGGTTTGATCCATTTCATGGTAAATCCGCGTTTGCTATTAATATTTTAATAGAGTGCCAGAAGTTAAGGTTAAGGGTAAATTTTTTTTGCACTAAGCAACGAGGTGACAGTCGTTCTTCTTGTTTTAAATTCACACAGTTTTAACATAATATTGATTGTTAATAGACAAAAGCAAACGTTGAAAAAAGATATTGTGATAATTTGCAAATAGTGTTTACTATAAACACTTCCTGAATAAAATATTGGTGTCGATCGTTGAAGAATGCTTCGAATTAGGCCGACACTCCAGGAATAATAATTGCAAGTTACTCTGGAAGCAGGCTTTACTTGAACGCGAAATTTGCGCTTTCATTGTCGCTTGCTAATTACTTCGCCTAGCTAGGAGTCAGGTCCGATTGGAAACGAGCGATCGGACGGTTCTTCAGAGCAATTAAATGTACGGTTCCACACATACGTACGTATATCATCGTACGGAGTTTTTGGCGGCGTTCCAAGGAGCTGTTCGAACTAATAAGTTAACAATGTCAAGACAGCTATAGCGGCGATGTATTAAGTTAAATTTGATCCATTACGGCTGCGAGGCCCGGTCGATTACATGGCAAATGTTTGCGAGTGATCGAACCGATGTCAAGTATCGACCAAACGTGTGCGGAGGCCATCTTCTAGTTTAGAACCGATCCGCTGCGATGCGATGAGATGGTAGGCAGGAAGCTGTCAGTCCGAGGAATTCGGGGGAAGTGATAGAGGAGAGAAGGCCTTGGAATGGGAAACGCTCTTTTTACGATGATCGAAAAGAGGATTGCGATTACAGGGTTCAGCGAGTGTCACGTCGCAGTCGGCCTTTTTACGCTGGAAGCAGTTTCCTACGATATGAATATCGTTAAGCGAAAGCTTGGCCGATTGAATTGTAAAACTGATCGCGTTTACAGATCCGCCGCTGCCTCGCGGAAACCGTGTGTGGCCGGAAAAATAAAACGAACTCCCGAAGAACTTCTTGGAAGGCTCATAATGTCTCAGAAAATTATTCTTCTCTCCACCGTGCTCGTTTTAGCAAGCTTTGCAGGTATAAATAGAAAATTAATTTCTTGATGTAGTTCCTTTCTTACTGAAATAACTCAAGGGTCGAGTAAGGATTACGCTGACGTCTAAGAGCACTGGCATCGTGGTATTTATTTAAAAAATGAATACAATTCAATCGTTACCCTCCCGTCGTGAAATTATTACCGAGAAGCAGCTGAAATACACGTGCTACACTTCAAAATGATTTCCATTACTTTCATTTACTCCATTTTGCAAGGTAATTCATGAATCAAACGAGGGAAGGTTACTCCTGATTAACTGTAATATTTTATATTGATTAATTATACTGTGCTATATTAAATAGGTGGATGCATTGTTCTTTGAATTTTTATACGAAGCTAAGATCAGCAATATTTAACGCATCATCGAATTACACCAGGAAAATTCAACCAGCAAAAACACATTTAACGATTACAGATTAGCAAAGCACCGCTGCCGTAAACAAAAACAATTTATAACAAGTAACCCAACGTCCGCGACACGTATTCAGCCGTGCTACACGAATTCTAAAGCTCATCCAACGCTCACGCACAGTCCACGAGCGTCACGCATCGAAACAAAGCGAGGGCCACGGGCGTTTCGACACCTGGGTGATCAGTTATCCTTGGAAAATAGTGTCGAATCGTTAAATCAACGACGGGCTGACGGTCGAGCCTTTTTCTTGACGCTCGAATTGTCGAGCGGTGGACATCGCGAGACGTCGTCGCCGAGCGTGATGTATTTTTCCATAGCGACGATTCTGTTCGCACAGCATTTTCGATGGAAAAAACTTTTTGAAAACCACGCTTGTACTAAAATGCACTAAAAAGGGGAAAATATTATTTTAATATTTACTAAATTTTTAATAGTAATACTGATATGAAATAATAAGATATATAAATACGCGAGATAGAATGAGGGGATGAATCCGAGAGACTAGACGTCTCTCAATAGAGTCCGAAATGGAACTGAATGAACGGAACACCACACTGAGTTCCTCCGGTGCGAACTGGAGTGGGGATGAGTCAGAGTGGAAACGCGTAGCGGAGTAGGGAGCGCTGTCGCAAGAGTGGGGATCACTAAACGCGATGACTGAGATCCTACATGTTTTTATCTCCTAAACGCACAGTTTTTCTTTATATTTATTTTTTGTCATTCAGTTCTGACCTATGCGTAAAGTTCCAAGTCTCTAGCTCATCGGGAAGTGGTTCAAAATTCGGTTTCAAGATTTGACGCATACAACAACATCGACACGGCAAGCTAATATAAGCGTGGTAATAATAATAATAAAAAAAGCGAAACTCTCAACGAGTGCGGCCCGGAAAGGAGGAAAACAGAGTAGCGGGGTGAACAGAGACGCGTATACACGGACCTGAAGAGAGTGAGTGAGAGAGATAGGAAGAAAGACATAGAGAGCCAGATAAAGAGAAGTGAGAACGGTGACCGACCAGCTCCGGAGGGATACAAATTCATGTCGATGCAGCACAAAGTGGCGTCCACCACTTCTCAACCTATTCAAGCCACCCCCCCCCCCCTCTTTCTCTCTCTCACTCTGTCGACCGAAACTTTCCAACGCCCAGCTCGCGTCGTTTTCGCTACCGCTTCTTCGACACTCGTCCAGGCGTTCCTATCGATCTAGGCGATCTAAAAACTCCTGGAAACCACCGACGACAGCTTTTGCGGGCGTCGCTTAGCGGGACGTCGCGCGGATACATCGACGTCTACGGGGTATTGGAAAGAGAGCTTTTTTGCGTAAGACCGTCCGGGGCTTGGCTTAAAGAGCGCACAAATAAAACGGAAGGAAGACGGGACAGAAATTGGCTTTAAATACACAGAGAGGAGATGGATACGCGATCGACCGTCCAACTCACCGCCTCGCATTCGAACGAGTCCTATAATCATACCTCTAAGTATTAACACTTCAAACACGACGATGGATTTAGTCTGTTTGTTTCCGATAGAATTCTACAGATGTTACAATATCTTGATCATTTAGAGTTTTTGATGTTTCCCCAAAAGAAGTTCAACCGTAATAGGTCTTACGATTCTTACATATACTACTACCACTATAGTAATCCCTTGAAAGTTGTCAAGTGTTATTGTGTTATCTACTTTATCATGACGTTTCTCATAATGCAACGAGCTCAAGAAGGTCCGCCTTTAGGGGATGGCGTGATAGAAAAGTCGCTGTCGGGTCTAAACTGCGTCGGGTTCATTCTTAGTGATCTATAAAATCATTAGTACATGTCACGGATATCACACTGTGTTATCTACGAAGTGAAGATTGATCATGATGTTTCTCAAAATGCAACGAGCTCGAGAAGGTTCGCCTTTAGGGGATGGCGTGATAGAAAAGTCGCTGTCGGGTCTAAACCGCGTCGGGCGCATTCTTTCCTTGATATGACGAATAAACTGGCGATGATTTTCCAGCGAGATGAATAAATTGGTAATCGAGTTACCAGGGGCTGGTAGTCTCGGGATCGAGGGAACTTCGGAATCCATTCGAGTGGAGTGGCGGCGGCGGGTACAGTTGGATTCTGGTACACCACGCGTGTCAGAGAATTCACGGTGTTGGGGGATAACGGTCTTTCCAGGGCGATAATGTTGCAAATTTATATTCCGAAGGCGATCGAGCAAAGCTGCTGAATGTGCACTCTTGGCCGTGACTGGTCTGCCCTTCCCAGAATGCCACTCCCACCATCACCACCACCACCACACACCTAAACCTCTCTTCCATCGTGTCTTTTTCCCTGTCTGCCACTGCTCCTTCTCGACTTTCGTATCTTTTGTGGACGTCACACAGGAGTTCGACGGTACTCAAGGCTTTTCTGTCAATCATGAATTGACAATCAATTTTTCATACTGCTATCGGCCCCTCTGTCTCCCCAGGAGCACCCTTTTCTTCTCGGCCGTTGACGGCAGGAAAGGAATGAATCGACGGTAACGGAGACAACTTCATTCTTCCTTCGAATTCAATTTGTATGTATCATGAACGTTTGTTCTTTCCGTGCCGGATTTCACGAAAGGCATTCGCGTAATTCTTGTCATCCAAAATAGCGAATTTCGCTCTTATCGAAATAATACATTGGGCTCGTCGAGAGCAATCTTGTCACATTTTTCAATTTCTGTATAGGTGAAATGATTTAGTTGCGGAAATTAGTCTATCCTTGATCAATCGATACGATTTACTCCTAAATCAGACACAAAATTGCCCCCTTCAACACATGAAACCGGAATTCCATTTGGAATTTCGTACGAATCGAATACAATTGGCGACACTTGATTTGATTAATTAAAAACCCTGCTCTCAAATATCCTAAAATATTTCTATACCATCAGCTGCGAGTTTATTCATAGCTTATTCTCGTTAAAGCGAACCGTCCATTAATGAAATGTACGCGCAAATCGACTCGCAAAAGTGTGACCGGGAAGATTGTTTAAGATCGAATTATACGGAATCTCATTTCGGCCGTCAAATTTAAATAACAGAGAGTCGGCGCGGCCAGGCATTTTTGAATATTTCGGCCGCGTTTCGGGATAATTATTAATGCGTGCCTTTCCGGGCGATTTAAAATATTATTAGTCCGCTGGACGTGTCTAGCCTGTGCAACGCGTTAGCCCAATGCTGGCCAATCCTCTTTCTCCCTCTCTCACTCGTTTTTTTTCGAAATCGCATTTCCATAGGGAAGGACAGATTTTCAGCGACACGTTCAATGAACCACCTTCCGCTGTAACGCGAATACTTTGCGGTATTCGAATTCAAATGAAATATTCAATTCGGATCTGATCGCGAAATGCACGGTCCGCGTAATTCGCATCGGGAAATGTTCGAACGGCCACGCCCGTTACAAAAGTGTCTGTAAAATTAATATCGATATCGACGGAAAATAAATAACCGTGTAAAGTTTTATTCGCCGGACAAGTGTTATTGACCATTCCGCATCTTTACACGAGAGCCTTTCAAAGCGTTCTATGCACAACTAATTGCGAAGTTCTGATAAATTAGCATGGCGTTATTTCTCTTTGCCAATTTAATTACAAAAACGTGTACTTGTATCTTCACAGAGCAACGCAGAGACAGAAAAATTTTCCATGTTAACGGTTCTCTTGCATCCCCGGTTGTAATTACTTTTATTGTGCCTCGTAATGAAATACAAAATTATTTTCAAGACACAGCCTCGATTTTAATTGCTTTTCTGTGTGATGGAAGAACGCATGCAGCTCTTTAGGATTTTATTTACTGCCTGTTCAAACCCTTGCCTTACGATTTAAGTTCTGAGAGCGTGTGTCGTAAACAGTAAGGTCGATTAGCCAAAAAATTATTTCCAGATTACCACACACGTGAAACAATAAACACATTACATACGATAAATTGTTTGATCTCGATAAATTGGTTTCAGCCAAAGATTTGTACAGGCGTAACGTTTTTTAACGATATAGATCGATGATTAATTCCTCCCTGATGTCTGTTTGCGAGCATATTATTCTTCCCCGGGCCGATAGCATCGGATAGAAGAGGAAAGGGGCGAGCTTTCGCGCGAACCTCGAAGACTCCTCGTCGCGATCCCGATAATTGAAACGATCATAAAAGTTTGCTTAACGGGAAGCGCTAGATTATCGATCAGAACGGGGTGGAACCGAGAATAAAGAGCAACCTGCTAATCGAAAGACGTTGTACAATGGTCGAAACGGACGATCCCGGTAATTTTCATTACGGGACCAAATAAAAAAGTTTCAAAAAATGCCTTTTTTATTTCTCGCGTGTAACCTTGTACAGGGTGTAAAAAATCTTGGTGTCATGGTTTTGGCAGATGGTTGTACACCTTCGGTTGAGATTTGTTAAAAGAAATTTCCGCAAAATGGCACTAAAATATGGCATAAAATGACACTAAACTTTGTTACACCCTGTACATAATAATTTTTGGAAAGTCTATTTTGCATATCGTTTCATAAACCAATGCTTCTAGTTGATTCCATTTGAAAAAATGTACGAACAGTTTGTACACCCACTGTACGCGAATAAAGGTCCGCATTCGAAAAATGAGTGATCGCTTGTTTCGGAGCAAACTCGGTTGGGAAAGAAGCTAAACTGACCGGAGTAAAATGAATCACTTCCTTCTTCAGATCTCCCGTTTCTGATGGCCTGTATCGAACCCGTTGACCGTCGTGCATCGCGATGTCACGGAACGAAACCAAGACTGATTGTTTGTATTGATTAGCGGTACGCAGGGTTTGTCAAACTCCCTTTCCCTTACGTTACTAGGGATGTCACCAAGCCCGTCCCCACGTTCCTGCTACACTCCCACTTCCTGTGCCGCGCGCTCTTAAGCCGTTCTCGCTTAGCAATCCACCGTGGAAACACGCGATGCCTGCCAGAATACTGATCCGGAAACCACAATTAACTAATGGACGACCGTCCCAGGAACTTATGCGAACGCTAGTTTCCGCATCCAGACATCCTCTCCCCTCCCTCCCGTCCTCGCAACTTCCTGGATTGAGTCGTATCTTATAAACATCCCTCATGCGCTTGACTCTAAGTTGTCATGATCTAAGCAAAGTTTCGGCTCCTCTGTCGTCGAACATGGCCACCGGGTATCTATAGGGAACGTCACGTCTTCGCTGTCTACGTGTACCGTGGACCCGTGTTGAAACGGTGAACGGCAAGGGTCTCGTGGAATAGGTGTTTCTGTCTTCTTATTCGTTCGATAAACATGTCCGGTCGATGGTCCGTTCCTGACAAACTTGCTTCTACAGCAGCGCCAACCAGAATGTATATCATCGAGAAAAATTAGAATGGTAAATCAATAGTCCACGCTCGACCGTTCATAATGTTTTTTGCAATTTTGCAGATTATCAAATAATCATCGACGTTTCGATTCTAGTCGACGTACTCGTTAATTTCAGGTATAAAATACGACTAGGAAAATCGAGATAGCCAAAAATTCGTCTTCGCACTTAGAAGATAAAAAAATACTAAGAAGATACTTAAAAGATAAATTTATTGTTGTTATGAAGTTAAATACTGCCTCGTGCGTATTAAAATTTTATTGAACATTGTTTCGGAGAATTTATCGCGCAAGACATTCACCACCTATTTTCGCGAGGGAAATATTCACGTCGGTGACACGATTGACCCGGACTACTTAAGAATTCATCACAGCAGACGCGGGAATCTAAATTTTGCACAAAGCGTCTCACGTTCCGCAGGGAACCGACGCGACGTCGAAGGGAGACGATCGAGGCCAAAAAGTAGAGGATCGCTCGCGTAATCTCTTTCCATTGATTAAATGGTATTAAGGAACGATAGAAGCGCGAGAATCGGCGTGTTCATCCACGTTCGAGAAAATCCGTGGTTCTTTGGGTGTCGCCCGTGCCCGGGCGGGTTTCGTTACTCGAAAGTAGCCGCACCGTAGGGATACGGGTGGACAGAAATGGAAAAAACTTGATGAGTGATTTATAATAGGAAGAATAATGGAGAATGGGTTGGACGGTAGAGCGAGGGGTGTGTCGACGGCTCGTTTATTAGTCGAGGCACCCTCTACCCCGGTTACTTTACTACTGGCATGGCCGCCGTGGGTCCACGGCCCAACAGAGTTGTAATTAATTACCAAAGTAATTATCTGATGATTTAAAGACCCGCCCCTGCCGCGGATGCCGCCCGCCGAAACTGAAACAAATTACTATTACCCATATCCGAAAAGTAACAAGCGGCGGACACCGGGGAAAAAGGGAAAGGGCTACTGATGGAACACGCTAAGAGGGAAAAGTTTCGCCTTTGTTCCCGGTAAAGTACTTAAGTTTGCCAATCCGGAAGTATTACATTGTACAGAGCTCTCGTCGCGGCGCTATCCGACGCATAACGCAAAAGGCATCCGGAAAGCAGTGAGCAGACAAATTTTTTACTAGTGTGCGAATCGAACATAATTTAGACGACGCATATTTAATTTTTGCAGGCGCAATATAAAAAAAATTTTTTCTTGAAAATGGTCTAAAACCAGACCGAAACGTTGAAAATTTTATAGTAATTTGCAAAATTGCTTAGTTAGTAACATTAGATCGAACCAGTGTGTTGAAAACATCAATATACGTTGTTAACAAATTGTCGATCGAAATGAAGGAAACGGTAATAATTTAGACGTTTGAGATTTAACATTTTTACATTTAGAAAATCTATTATCTAAAAAAATCTATTATCGCGAAAAATCATTTTTTACCACGGTTTTTATAATATTTTCTATGCGAGCCCGCGAGCGTCAGGGGTAAGTCGCTTAAGGGGTGAAAACGTGGAAAGGATTTGGAAAAACAAGCACCGCTCCGACGAATTGAATTTTAGTAAACTATCCCGTTGTGCAAACTATCGACCGCCTTGCAGCGTATTAATTCGTTTCCAATTTTCGTTGGGCGAAACGTGATCGATGTACGCAATCGGAATGTAATCGATACACGGGCGGTAATGAATACCGCGCCGAATATCTCATGCAAAGTTGATTATGGTCGAGCGCGAGTCTGTTATCGTCGATTTATCGCCGAGTGTTTTGTTGTTTTCTCTTTCCCCGCCGTCGTAACCCATATTTTCGCGTGGCCACGGTGTAATGCGCCATTAGTATTATTATGCATTCCCATTGTGTCTAATTAAATACGTCTCATTTATCCAGCGAGCGATCTTGTCAATTTTTATTCGTATCGCAATAACGTTTCCGGCGAGGTACGAGCTACAACGCTACAAGCCCGACGATTTAACTGTTCACGAATTCCATTTTGAAATACATTATACAGTGATTTATTCTGCTACATTTACGCACTACTAATGTATAACTACAAGACACATTAATTAAGTTTAGATCACAGAGTATAACCGAGTAATAAATGCGACCGAAATCTGCTATTAACTTTTCATTTGCTTGTGACCGTCGGGACTAACGGGCCAAGAGGTGAGCGCCGCGTCCGTGGCGTCATTCTCAAACGATGTTTGCCCACTTACCGAATAAACCTTTGGAATTTAGTCCCAAAGGGTAGTTTCGAATCCTGCCCATCTGTGACACGGCGGATGCCCAGCATCCCTGCACCGTGCACGCCGTTAATGAGTGAAAGATCTCACCCCTTTCTGACAGTGTTCGAGGTCATTAGCAGCAAGCACGCCAGAATCAGAGGAGCTTATGTCGTTTTCCATTAATCGCTAGCGAGCCGTGGTTCATGCCTAGCCTAGCCTACCGGCTGCTGCACATGCCAGCCTAACCTACGAGACTCTGTGGCAAACTGCACAACCTGGAACCACACACAGCCTGGCCCGAGATGCACTGTAAAAGTGCTAGAGAAACAATCACAAAGAGAGGACAGACAAGTTGCGAGGCTGTAAAAACTGGCCAGAACAGTCAACGATATTTTCAAATAAAAAACGAGCTCTTAAACTGAGTCGATAGTTCTAGAAGATACGCGTTCACTATTTTTGTTAGTAATCGTTGCCAGACGGACGATTTTGCCGATTTTAAACCATTTTTTAAGAATGACTTTATTTGTATTTCTGCATTGATTTCTGTCATGTATTGATTTTATTGTATTTTTTGTATCTCTGAATTTACTGTATCGATAAATGTTGATGTCGACCAAGGAATGGTTCGTTTAAAGTAATTGCTAGAAAATTGAAGTTTACATGGCACGTTTGCAACACCGAATCGAAATGAACCCAAGCCCCGTCCAGATACGAGGTATTTCAATTTACTGTGGGTTCGCATATTTTAATAACGAAAAGATGAAAGAACGGGACGAAATTAATGCAAGGGATCACGTATCAAATATTGTGTAGACGCATTAATTAAGAGTGGGCTGAAACGCACGCTAATTAATAGATGAACCTTTGAATTGGATTGCAAAGGAAACGAAGCCTCGCGGAGTAAAATTTATTTCACGGTTTCGTTTTGTTTTTGCGAGTAGTGTCGCCTCATTCTTGATTATACCACTAATTGCGGGTCGACCTGTACAAGTGATCTCTAACTCCTCTTGTCGTACTACGCGTTAACTGCATTCTGAAAGCGGGGAGTTTAACCATTCGGAGGTTCTAAAAGGTCGAGTGCTTTCGTATCCGTCTACTGTAGGTTCCCCGGGTTATTTAAAAGATACGATTTCATGTACAAGAATTTTCGCGCGTTTCCTCAATGTACTAATTTCCTAAAAGACTTCGCGTTTTCTGTCTTGGAAAATAAACTCCACCCGCGGGTGCCCGGTGGCGCCTTCTTTCACGTTGAAAGATTAATGCGGTCAATGTTCCAGCTTTCCCCAGGTAACGAACTCATTTCAAATGGAAATGCGCTCGATTTATCCTAATTAAATTCAATTTTTATTTCCTGCGATTTAATTAGTCCGCACCATTGTAATTTTTCGAAGTTGCCCGCCTTCACCGGCGAAAAGAAGTCCGCGTAATTAGTGGGAATACAACTATAAAATTGTTCCGGAACACCTCCCAACAAATATTAGTGCTTCGAAAATCCGTATTATCTATATAAACATCCGTCCGGATAATAAAGGTTTCACTAAAAAATCGCGAATCAAACAAGTAAATACGATTCTAGTCAGGAGAACTGTCAGCGGAGATTCGTAACAACAAAAATATAAAGGTCTCGAAGCCACTCGGATCCATTAATAGCAATAAAGATATCGATAAAAAGAAAAGAAACCTGTAACGATAGCGAAACTGAAGCGTTAGATCGACACAAATGCGTGTTCATCACTGTTGCCGAACTGTTTTCCAGCTTGGAGGTTGGTTACACCGATAAATACCCAGAATCAGAGGGTACCGTATCCCCTTAACCGAACGTCAGTCGCCGTAGAAAAAAGATGGAGCAGACAAACGCAGTTATCCGGAGACAGAAAGAAAGGGAGACAAAGAGGAGGCTGGTCAGACTGGCGCAACAGCGGATAAAACCGTTCCGAATGAAATTCCAGGGACAATGAAATCGCGAGAGCGCGCGGCCCGATCGAAGCACAACGGAGGCGGCGTCGAACACAAGGCGGGCCTATAAACATTTCAAACGATCGGCGGCTGGTTCCGCGTCTTCCCCCGTTGCCGCGGCTGGCAGTCATCGTCTCTAAAAGCACGCACAAATGTGCTCAATCTGGCACGAAGCGCTGTGTTGCAAAGCGTGCACTCGCGGGAGAAAAAAAATCAACGGCAAAGGAACGAATGGAAAAGAGGGCACACTGTGGATGGCGGGCAAGGCTGCCGATGGCGGATGAGAGACCCGCGCGCGCGAGACGGAGAAAGATACAGAGCGTGAGAGAGAGGGGGAGAGAGAGAGGGAGAGGGAGAGAGTTACAGATAGCGAGGGAGAGAGATACAGAGAGACAGATAGAGAGGGAGCTGGCGAGATGGAGAGCCTGGAGAGATAGAGCTGGAGAAAGTGGGGAGGATTGGAGAGAGGAGGAACGCGCGAGAAGGGGGTTGGCAGAGAAGCGGGGGTGGCGAGAGTAGGGTAACGAGCGGAGTTGGAGGTAAACGGAAGCCTCGCCGGTATAAGGTTGGGGAGTTTGATAACGCAAAGGGGATTGCGCACGTGGGCGGCAGAAAAAGAGAGGGGTGGTACTGTGGTCGGGTGCAGTCTTCTATATAAAACATTCAAAAGGCTGTTTTTATTTCGGTGCGATTCAATGCATGCTGTAGCGAAGACTCGACTGCTGCGTGGTTGCCTGGTTGTGCCCTCGTACCCTTCTTTCGTGCCTTCCACCAGCGTTTTAACCATCCCTCCTTTCTTTGCTACATTAGTTGCCGCTCGCTTGCTCGCTACCATCATCTCTCTCTCTCTCGCATTTCCTCTCTGTCTGTATATGCGCCATCTTTCTGTCGGTCAAGCCCGTTTCCTGTTTGCGTTTCAAATTGATGGATTTACCAAGGGGGACAGAAAGGGTGAGGGTTTCAAGGGGAACGCGAGGGAGTGCAGGCTGGAAATAAAAAATGAAACGGGTTACACATTCGAACGTTAGCCTATTCGGGCTTATTTAAACAGTTTTGTACACTTCCTCCTTCCTGGCTCTTGGAAAGTACGCGAACTATGCGATGAACTAACTTCCGGATAGAATCCAGAACCTACCCGTGGCCCAGAATTCTCCTGGCCCAATGAACGCGCTCGAATATCCATGCGTCCGTTTCCCCGAGATGTTTAGGGACTAACAGGCGGCTGTGTACGCGTGCAACGATGATTGCAGTGTGGAACACAGTAGACGGAGAGAGAGAACGTTGAATAATTGCACGCGGACGTGTGCGTCGTCGCGACTTTTGAAATTCAGTTCCTGGAAGTGGAGTTAGCAGCGAAGAGTGAAATTTTCGAGAGGGGAGACACGCATCGTGTTTACTCTATTACCGAGAGGTCTAATGTTCCAACTGACGCTTTTAATTTCACTCTCCTCTCTCGCTCTTTCGCGCTTTCTCTGTTTGCCTCCCTTTCTCTCTCTCTCTCTCTCTCTCTCGTTCTCTCGCTCTTCCTCTGTGCTTCTCTCTCGTGCACGCGTGCGGTGCCACCCGCGCTTCTCTCGCTCTGCATTTTCCGCGTACGAAAATTTCGGAGTGATACGACGCTTAAAAATTCAGCCCGACGAATAAAAAGCTTACTCGCGAAATTAAAACGGTGAAACTTTTATAACGTTTCTACGAGTTTGACCGGTTAAAAATTTATCCATCCCGTGCCGAATTCGCTGCGCGAGCGTACACATCCCGCGGTAAAAAATAACTTTTAAACGCGAGCCACGGCCAAACACTGCGCCTCCGTTCCTGTATTTTCATAGGAAAATATGGCTCACTATTTGAACCTAAACGGCCGTAATAAAACGCGTAAGTCAATTAATAGTGATTGGCTTCAAGATTTATTTCGATAAAGAGTATACGATTTTTATTGTCCGCATCTAGAATGTAATCAAAATTGGGAATTGTATCACAACACCTAATGATTTTCTTTAGTTAAAAATGTGCAGTCGAGTAAATAATATCAATTGACTTAGATCACGTTCGTGTTAAAAGAATTAATGTTCATGCTTAAAGAATTGCCGAACAACAATTTTCTTGTGCTTGATCTACTCGTCGAGGTCGCGATTCTTTTACATGTATAGCATTTTTGCCATAGATTTTTTTCGACTCTTTCTGCTGCAACCGATATATTGTTATTAGCTCGGATTTTGTATGTGCATAATTAAAATCGCCTGCAGTCTTAGTGCCAATTAATTGTACATTTTTTACTAAATATAATAAGATAATAGAATTCTGGCATTCATGAATTGTGCACTAATCGTCTTAACTATGTAATTATCACAGAGCTCTGACAATTACGATTCTTTGAAACGCAATTAAGTCCCGTATGGTCGTGTGCAGAGAATATACGAAACTCAACGGGGATTTAGTGATCTGTTGGCCCCCAAGTATCAGTCTCCTATAGTTCTCTAAATTTTTTTTATCAGAGCCAGTGAGCACGATTTAAACTTAGGAAGCTGCGGGATAAAATGTGAAACCGTTTCTTCAAAGCTGAACAAAGCGACCGGTGGCCGTCTCGCTTTCGTGAGTGTTAATAATGGAATTATGAATCACGTCGCGGCTGAACTTAATGCGATTTCCCTGTAAACCCTGGCATAAGCCCCGTGGCCCGATCAATGCAAGCGTTATAAGACTCTAGTATATTATGTAAGGTTTCCTCGTATCGCGATTCTGCCCACCCTTATTCACTTACTGATTATCGTTGGATAAATAGGAGGCACAATGCAAAGTTACGCCCGGTCATTAAACGGTATCGCTTCTGACAGTGAATGCTTTTCTCTCGCCGAGTCAGGATGTTTCTAATTTAACAGTAACTCGCGCCATTTATCATAGATAATTGCAAATTGCAAGTAACTGCTAGTCAAGGCCAATCAGCATCATAATACATTCTGTAACGGTTTAATCCATTAAAAATCTTCCTCCGTAATCAATTTATTCAGTTCCCTACTTTATCACGCTAAAAACGAAACAGAATTACCTAAATGTTCTAAAGAACCAACAGACGTTATCAATATTCCAGAATCGCGATACAGGACCACGTCGAAGTGGTCAAGAGTGAAAAGCTTGTGGGAAAAGATCATTTCCAATTTCGCTATGCAGCTGTTGGTTTTCACCGGGTCGAGGAACGTCCGGGCGAATGCACGTACAGCTAACTGCATCTGAAACTACAACAATGATTTAATTGCAGGGATTACGGTGCGCCTGGGTCCGTGACCGTAGCGCAGATGCGACTTTTATCTCATAAACGATCGAGTTTGGTTGGTCGTCGGCTGACGTTTGGAATACTCGCTCGTCTGTATTTGCCAGTTTGTTGTTAGACGGGTTCTGCGGTGACGAAGAGAGGAGAAATTCGATAGAGGAAGCACGTGTATGGTAGGTTGGATGGAAGACAGAAGCATCGCGTCTATGCGATGTCGTTCGAAGGTTAAGGTGGTTCCGGTTGCTCTAGCCTGACTGCCTGCCTGCCTAAAGTATAGCTCGCACTGTTCACCAGGCCGGAGAACAGACACACTGTGGCAGTTAGAGGCACGTGAGCGGCATACTAGATAGACCCACATATTCTATCCAGCCGAGAGACCTTCTTCCCTCGTTCGCCGTTCTTCGACGCCCTGCCTGTTCCATCGTGGTCCCCCCGGAACACTACCGTTCCAGGCCGCGTCGCTGCCAGAGAGTTAGTTGCTTCCGTGCCATCTTCTAACCAGACTCAATTTAATCTATATACAGAGAGCGAACCCCGCTACGACAACGGCCCTGGCTGTTCTCGCTGTCAGCGACTTGATCAAAAATTGTTTTCATCGGAAATTTCATTCAAGCTTCAATCGCAAATTCTAACCCTCATAAGACCTTCTTAAAAATGTTTTAAAACTCATCGGTATACTGTGGATTTGATTAATTCGTGAGAAATGTTTGCTGGGCAGTGAACGAGTCTGATCCGTCACGCTCCGAGGTGAAACGCCGAGTTTAGCCGAGTGAGCGAGAAACAGACATGTGTGCAATCACTATAGAAGTTTTCACTTCGTTTTTTTATTTGTGCGTTTAAATTCGAAATATACGTGTCTCAAACGATAGCTACCACTTTTGAAGGATCGGTAACGCGAGGAAAAATGTTTCTGCGTTTAGGATAGGGATAATTGAAACCGTAAGGTAACGATTCTCTCTCGGCCAGTGGAAACGTCCTGCTCGCCGCTCCTTATCCTCGTCACTGAGAAACTACGCACGCTGCCGTGTTGAATTCACATGTCCAAACCGAGGATGGAGTCACGAGCACGAGCAAGCTTTAATTAAGGCAGTAGGAGGACACTGCAGGGGAACGAGACCATTCCATCGAATTCAGACGAGGGTCTTCGTCCACCGGATCGATGCGAAACGATAGAGGTCCAGGTTTTCGGATCTATACTCGAAAGCGAGTTAGTGGCTACGCGCTCTACGACTGATTTATGTGACTCCGTGCTACGACTATGCGGCTGCGGTTCCATTTTGATCTCCCCTTCTTTCGCGCTTGTTACCAAAGCTGTATTTAACCCGAGGGACGTGATTAATTTAATACTTTTCTCTTACGACTTTCTCCCCGGTTCAGCTTCATTGCTCCGGCCAAATTGGTCTACCATGAAAATGAATAATTGCTAAAATTTCATCGCTGTAAAGATTTTATTGTCCTTTTGCTTCTTCAAGTTCATCATTTTATTCAGTGTTGAGATTTTTAAAGAGATCCAAATAGTATAATATTTTCTATTTCTCACCTCGTTTAACAATTCGATTGTGATTTTCTAGTAATTTAATTGTTTCGTGGTTCGATGCGGACATTTTAATGAAATCGATCAAGTTTTGACGTAACAGAGTATCGTGGATTCGTCCACGAAGTCAGCATTCCGCGAACAAATCGAATTTTAAGAAGCCCGTGATCAGAGACCGGGATATCGTGTAGAAGGACACATTTATACTGGTACGTTCTAAAAACTAAGATCCGTTCATTTTCATTCTCAAGAAGATACTGCCGGTACGTGAATGCCGCGAGGAAGAAGAAGGTTATCTCTCTGTAGTTTGTTTGAAATAGTGCCGCTTTTGTCATAACTGGGATATTTTCAGTCGCAGCGGTAATGCGGAAAATCTGATTATCTTTGAAACGTTATATCCCATTTAGACAATAAAAGGCGTCGACCAAAAATTCGTAGATTCGAATACTCTTTGATTCATTCTGCAATCTCCACGCGAATCAGTTACAATCGACGAATGGATCGATTGTAAAAATACTAAAATCTTGTATATAATCTGTTTACCGTTTGCACATGAGTGCAATAGGAATAAAAAACGTATGTCAAAAATGCTATAAATTTGAAATGCTATGAATTTGAAAACACCGTTGTCGAATTTTAACCCATTCAAATGATTCAAAAAACGAATAAACGTCTATGCAGTTTCACTATCTTGCAACTGAAGCAGACGTTGCACATAAAAATCCGAGCTAATAACAACATATCGGTTGCAGCACAAAGAGTCGTCAGCCTTTTTCAGCGTGGCGCGCTTTGACTTTAACGCATTTAAACTAAATAAAAACGGTCGGAGCACGACCCATAAAACATAATTAAACTTCGTATATTTCGCTTCCGCATGAACACACCGAATCCGTCGACGTCGGAGGCTTTTGTTCGTTTCCGCGGATCTCGGCAAAGAATTGTTATTTCCCACAAAGACCGGCAATCCTCTCACAATTAATTCTCGGTCTAAGCCATAAAACTGCGAAAACAGTAAACCATAATCCATAAAGTGGCCCGGTCGCAGCGCGCCACCGCTCCGGTTTAATGTTTAACTTTCCTCGAGTCCCCAATAAGAGCCGTTCGAGTAAAAGTAGTAGTAGCAGTAGTTCCTCGGCCGGGGAGAATCTTTTCGCGTTCTCATCGAGAGGAGACCGTGGGCTGTTCGTCACCGGGGAGACCCCGTGACATAACAAAGTGGAATAAGTATCCCGCGGGACGCGGGCAACGGATGCCTGCGTCATCCCGAGTTTCCTCGGACAGGAAAATAAATTCGTGTCAAGACAAATAAGCGCACTCAACGCCTTCACCCTTGCCTATCCGTTTGTCCGCTCCGCTGCCGCGCGGTCTCACTTCCTTTCTCTCTCCCATCTTTTTTCACCAGTTTTTCCCGTTGTTCGACGTGTCCTCCTCTCTCGCTCTTTCCAATTTTCTTCATCCCCAAGAGAAGATCGCTTCCTCTCTCTCCGTGTGGTTTGAACCGGGGGCTCTTTCAACTTCTTTCGTGTCACCAACATCTCATCGCTTCCTCCATTCTCCTCTTTTTCTATCGACTCGGACTTTCTTTCTATCTGTTCTTCGTTCTTTGTAATACGAGCTAAGCGATTCGGAGCCCCGTGAGTTTTTCCTTATCTTTCCCAGTGACGTTTTTTGCATCTGCCGGAGCAATCCCCCCGCCCTACTTTTGCCGCCCGCCAATATTGGCTCTCATCTTTCGGCTTATTGGGGACTGCGAGCTACTGGAGAGCGAGAGAGAAAGAGAGAAAGGGGATGAAAGAGAGGGAGAGAGAGAGAGTTCCCGGCCCGCAGCAGCAGCTAGCAAAGTCAGGATCTAGCAGCTCCGTCGGGTATTGGCTGTTCCAGCGGCGGGCACGGTGCTCTTCTGAAATCGGCGCTAAGCTAAGTTAGCCTGATTTGTGCAAACTCAAGTCCTTTCCTTCCTTGACTTGCTTCACCTTACCTGCTCGTCTCCCTTCTCCTCTTCCTCTCTCTCTCTCTCTCTTCTTCTTGCTCTCGTCCTCCTTTTGAGAACCCTCTTCTTCTAGTTTCACGACTGGTCGATCTTTACTCTCGATCTTGCCGCTGCTCGTCCCGGATTTCGAATTCATCGACTATGGTTAATTACGATATTGCTCCCAAGACGCTGATGGTACCGCTTTCCCCATCCTTGTCTGCCACGCTTAACCTCCGAACCCCGCGCAAGACTCGTTCCCTGTCTTCTTACCTATTCGCAGATCCGCGCGCGGAATCTTTGCACTTCGTGTTTGTACGACCCCCGATCGAAGAGGCACTTTGCCCGCTCCTACAAACTCCGATCAAACGAAATTTTTACGGTCCTGTTCATTTTTATGTCCCGTTTCACCGAAACGAATATTTCGATCCCATCCCCACCCCAACCATCCGAGCACCTCGAGCGCGAAACTTTTATTCATCTACGTGGCCCTGCTGGGATCCTCCGCGATTCCGTGCACGAGACGGTTTGTAATCAGAGCTGGAAAATAGTATTGTAAATGGTAAATAATAAATAATCTCATTTATTTTAAATTATGTGCACAATTCTGAAAATAAATATTTTATTTGATGCAATCATTTTTGAAAATAAAATCATTTATTTGAGGCAGTCATTTTTGAAAATTTTCTTGATCGATGTTCGCGTGAGAACTATAATTCGTTTCTAATTGGTAAACAGCAAATTTGATGGGTCTATGGAAAAAATGAGTATGCGAAACCTAAAATGCTGGTACAGTGTTTGGAACACTTTGAAATTATTAAAAGAAATTAATTTTCATGCAACAGCTTTTTCTGGTAATTGATGCAAACAATTTTTAGTTTGCATACAATCTAGTCGAGAAATAGATAGACTGCAAACTAATCGTTTCAGGTTTGTGAGTTGCCCATATAAATAATTAAAGGTACAATCCAATTTCTATTGGACTCTGCTTGCTTGCAATTGACGTATAGCATTTTAATGTTGCATACAGAGCCGCAGTCCACCAATAAGCATTGTTTATTAATTTGTATGAATAGTTTCATTGAATATTCATCCTCGACGGCATTACTGATTCTGTGGTCGTAGTTCAAACAGATTTTAAATTAAAGTGAATTTTCATAATGGATTAACTTTGGTTATGCTGACCGAGGGATTCTTAAGCTGGATGATTGAAATGTACTGATTTCCTTCAGTGTAATTGGCAATTGGATCTTCTCTGTTGATTTCTATATATATATATACTTCTAAATTGCTTAGTTAGTAACATCGGATCGAATCGGTGCGCTGAAAACATCAATATACTTTGGTCACAAATTGTCGATCGAGATAAAGGATGTAGTAGTAAATGTGCAGTGAATATACAAAAGAAACTGTTTAAAAGGACATTTTCAAAGAAATTTCGATCAAGAGTGCCCGGAACACATTTTCATACAAATTGACACGTTCATAACCAGAATTAAACGAAAGCGTATTTTCTTTAGCGAGGATCTGAACGGAGTAAAAGGAACAGGAAAACATTGTTACACGTCGCGAAGGCGACTTGTTTATTGTGTTTCGCGCAGCGGATGACAACTGCATAAAATCGTTGGTCTAGCGACGACGGAGGATCCTTGCTCCATTGATGAAGCAGTTCGGTCGTTCCGTCAAAATTCGATTCGTACTGTTCGATCGGTTTCCTTTTCTGATAATGCCTAGCTACCTCAAACCCTGCCATGATACCTCGGAACGTATCCTTCCGAGCCAAACGCTCGAGATGTCTGCTGAGTAAGACGGAACGGTGGCTTACGATTTTCTTCGGACCGGTACGTATTTGAACTTTACGCGGAATCCAATCTTACTGTTCGACTTCCCGCTCTTCCTTTCTCCCCCATTTCTTTTGTGGTATGGTCCACGAGCAGAGTTCCTTTACCGCAATCGGTGATATGTTTCAATAAAAGGCGAACTTGTGTTTTATAGCATCCGCGAGAAACAATAAGCCCGCGGGTGCCGAGTCGAATTAGAGGGAATAGTCTCGTATAGGGTTTATACAAAAACCGTTTTTCTAAAAAACCGATTTTCTAACTTTAACTTTTCCATGAAACCGGTTTAAACCGGTTTCGAATTTTCACAGATGAAAACCAAGACGTATTTACAACATAAGATATAATGTTTTAATTTTTTTATTTATAATTATTATTATTACATTATTAAATCCCTCAAAATTTACAAATTTTCATATGTTTTTTCCAAAGATATGCTACGGCTTACGTTATCTTTTTTCATCATACAGAACAACTTTTTTGTACAGTTTTAATCACTTGTTTATTGGTTCTACCACGTCCGCAGTGAATACGTGTTTAAAAAAATCGATTTTTTGATCCGTCTACGCGAGACTGCCCTCTTAAACTGAAATGACACTTCGGAAATCGATGTAACAGAATATTTTTGCAAACGTTCGGATGCCTGATTTTGTTTCAAATGTGTAACAGGAGACTGCAGCTCCCATGCTCCTCGCATTTGTCGGGCGAAATTATTTTAACGTAGTCGACTGCAACGCCGCGGCCTCTTTCGATCGAAATGAATTGTTGATTATTCAAACAAACATTTTGTTTTGTAATTATAATAGATTGCTCGATTCGGTGCTGCACATTATTTTATGTTGGTACGGAATCTGAGAGCAGTCTGGTTAAGTAATTTATGGCTTCTGCTTCCATATGGTTTATATTAATTGCAGAAAATTGTTTCGACATAGTCGAATACAAAGTTTCTTCCGATTGAAACGAATTTTTTATTGATCGAAGCGAGCATATACTTGTTGTAATAGATTGTTCGACTCGATGCAATATTTTATTTTGTATTCGTGAAGAATTCGGAAACGAAATTGATGATTCTAAATTAGTTAAGTAAATTTTAAAGTTCCATGCGATTGGAATTGGCTCTTTAATAACTGCACGGTGATTTATTTCACGAATAAATATTTCGTTCCAGAATTATTATGATCGATTACTACAGTTTGTACAATTTTTTTTATGTACGTGGAACTTGCAAAGGGTTTCATGAAATGATTTGCAATGTTATCGTAAAATAATTGGCGCCGTGTGAACGCAAAATATGTATTTCTCGAAAATATTACGTGTTTGGCGCATTGAAAATGCATATGGAATTTTATGCAGGTACGCGCACAGTAATCGAAATTTAATACTTTCGATAAGTTTTCGGTTATGTGTGCTCATATATGACGATAGAACGAGTACAAATGGTTCTTATCTTGCGCGATGATATCTAAAAGTCTTATTTCACATCGAAATTGTGAACACTTTAAATAACTTTCAAATTCGCGTAACACATTAGTACAGGATAAGATAGAGATTCTCAATTAATTTTAACTGAGTCGTGTAAAATTAGGTAAGCCACTTTCCTTCCATGCAGAAAAATTCTATTCTTTCTCGGATCTGTCGATGGAAATGCAGGATTTGGATTGAAACTGTGCACAGTCGACTATTTGGCTTGTCAGCGATTACCGTGAACAATTAACCTATCTACAGCGTCAACAAATTCCCTCTAATGCTAATTTCAAGCGATTATCCCTTTATCAATGAAACGTCGTCGGAACGAGAATATCGGAGATGTCTTGCTGATGGGTGTCAACGGTCCTCGCATGTAATATGAAATTCATTCCCCTCTCTTTCCAGCAATGGTCAGGGTGTAACGATCTGAGAAATTGTACTCCGATATGCAATATTGAAGCGGTGGCCAAAGAAGCCTACCTGCATTGACTGCATCAGAGTTCACGTTGCACTTTATGCACTCACCTGAATAAAAAAATGTCTCCCAATTTTACATTTCTATTTTTTTTCCTTAAAAATCGGTGTTTCCTAACTGTCCCTTTGTATAAACAGCTTTTTTGATAAATAGACGAAAATTTGATGAAACGTTTTTCAAGAAATTTTTGTCGGTGGATGTGGGAATTTATCTGTGTGAATTCAAGGATTATTTGGAACGCTACTTTAAGATTCAGAGAAAAATATCACAATGGGTTGAGAGACACTGCATAGTTAAACTCTTAGCGGGAAGAGGAGCAGTGGGTGGGCCACGAAAAGGAAACGGTCGCCATTTCCTGGTGACGAGAAGACTCCCAACTCCATCCTGAACCATCAACTCCCAACGAGTACAGTCTCACTTGCGACGATCTATTCTCGGAATATTTTGGTAAATTGAACGTAGACACGGTTACGTTAAAAACTGTGGAAATCAGAGCATGTTATCGTAGCTTGCAAACAAATATTCTCGTGTCATACATTTTGATAATCCGACATCGGTTTATACGACTCGTGGTGAATCTCTTTGTGCAGATAAACTTTTCACGTCGATCCTTCTGCGTGAAATAATACGATGGAAAGTCTATTTATCTCCATATGATAAGATCGCGAAAGAAATTTCGCAAATAAATTTTACTATTGAATCGTGAATATTTTAGAAATGAAACTGATCGCTCTGTTCCAACGATTTCATTATAATGTATATATTCGATTCTACGAAAATATCTCTCCGGGAAAGTCAATATTCGTGATTGCAGGGATACTATTTCAAATTAATTGAAACTGGAAAACGAAAATATACAGGCGACATAGAAAGAGCAAGAAAGAAAAACGAATGTGCAAATAAATAAATCGATGTTCCTTCTCAAAAATCTTACTCTCTACTTTAGTTTATCGTTTTTCAATATATAATTTAATAGAAAGGAAGTGGAAGGTTATGCGCACCGATATAATGTGAACGCAGTAGAACAGAGAGGAATTAGTCAGACAAATCGTGGCCAGAAGGCGCGTGACAAAAGAGAAAGGCGACCTATATATATATTTGAATATTCTTGAGTATTCTTGTAAATTCTCGCATATTCTTGAATATTCTTGTATATTATAGAAAATTCTTGAATGTTTCTTCAATATTATTCTTGTAACAATCAATGTAATTAGTAAAAAATTGTTTTGACCGCGGTTAGGTCGACAGTGTTGACAGAGGTCGTTGAAAAATCGGCCGGATAGAGCCGTTAATTTGTATTTCAGAAACGCTGCTCGGTAAACAGCCGGGCCAGTTCAAACAGTGATCGAGCAGTGCGATAAATTAGCCCCTCCGGTAAGACGGGAATTGCTATTCGTACCTCATCGAACAGTGAAATGAAAGCACAACAAGTGACACGCAATTCCGATAGGTGAATTTCAAATTGTTAGCCGGCAAACGTTTCAGGCCTGGTCGTTTCACCGCGGTCGAAGGTAAAGCACGCTGAAAATAAATTATGCACGCACTTCGCGTACGAATGCGAATGGTTGGTTGGCCGACGCTTTTCACGGGAAACGGCTTAACCGATGGGAAAGGGTAGCGGTGTTGTTAGAGGGAGGCCAGAGAGAGGGAGAGAGGGAGAGAGACACACGCGTACAGAGGAAGGAGGGGGAGAGAGAAATACACAGATAGAGAAATACACAGATAGAAAGAGGAATACAGAGGCGGAGAGAGGAGTACCGAGATGGAGAGAGAAATACAGAGAAAAATAGAGAAAGGGGGAAAGAAAGAGTGGAGTACAGAGATAGATAGAGAAATGCAGAGACCAATAGAGTAAGAGGGTGAGAGAATGAGAGAAGAGTGGGGGAGAGGAGGAGAGGACTCCAGAGGGAAGAAGAGTGAGAAGGCGAGAAGGCCGGACGAGTGGCAGTGGTAGGATGCAATGGTAAAAGAGGTAATGCGGGAGGGTGGGCGGTTTGCACGGCATGGAATGGGCGGTAGCAGAGGACTGCAGGAAACTGAAACGTGGCCAAATCGAAATTAACTCGCGCGTAACAAAGCCGCGACTGAAATATTAATTATCTGAAAATTAGTTGGATATGGGTCACCAGACGGTGAGTTATGTGGCTTGTACGAGGGAGTGTGTACCCACTGTAAATACGTAAAACGCACGGGCCAGGGGTCTCCGCGTTCCCTGCCCTTTTTTCCAACGATTTTACACAGAACCGATCCGATCCCGGTCAGAGGACTATCCCGACGCGATTTTCCCACCGCTCGGAACTTTCTCGTGGACTTGGACCGATGTGCACCGAGCGTGGGTAATTTTTGTTTGGTAGTCCTAACTGAAACGGTATATCGATATTTTTATCATTCTTTTTCGAATAATATACGGCTTCGTAAATTCATTTGGAATTCCTCGGAAGGTATCAAAATGCTTTTACCCTATTGTTACTGCAGCTGATTGTACCCACACAATGTGCAGCGCCTCGCTGTAAATTACAACTGACTACGGTCACTCCCTGCTGTGTGTTTCTTGTGTGCCAAAGCCGACTATAATCAAACTCGACAAAAGTTTGTGCTAACAACTCTGATGGAAATTGTTGGTTGTTCTACTGATAAGTAAAACTTATGCATTAATCAACAATCCATCGTGCAAACCGCAGAAAAATTTGTCTTGCGCATTTGATTACAGTTTTGTACGACTAAATGAATTCGAAACTATTCTAGGAACCAGATAATCCTCAAGATACCGTGAAATTACCGTCAACATACCGATCGTCTTCGGTACGGTTCTAACAGTGTATCTAAACAATGTAGAGCGAAAGACGGTTGTTTTCGGCCTCCAGCGTCCCAATTCGTCGCTCCTTCGTGCACTCTATTGTGCTAGCGGCCGCGGGCTAACTTTATTAAAGCCGTGTACAGGCAGCCGTATTTACCCGGACCTGTCCGGTTTGTCCGCAGCGATTCAAACTGTCCAATGGATTTTATCGCGGCCGAAGGAAAAAACGCCAACAGGCCGGTTGAGTTACGATCTTCGTTTTTCGACGTTTCCACCGCAACGCCGCGACGCAACGCGACAAACCCCAAAGACGGATTCGTTCTGGACGAGTTCGTTTCCCGCACTCTGCCGAAAATTAACTCGTCACTGTCGGCCCGCGCAAAATACGCATCCAGGTGGACCACGCAGCAATTTCGCACGCGTAATTTGAAATCTTGCACACGGCCAAGTGATTAATGTACCGGAGATATCACGCGCGAACGTGCGACGCACCTCGCGTATATCAATTCTGCAGATTTCTGATTTGATACAAGAAAGAATTTTTCCATCGAGCTTCTTTAAACCCTTCTGGTTTATATTTCGTTCGTACAATTGTAATAATTATTTATTAATTTGTTGGAAACATACTGTTGAGTTCCACGTTCTGTAATGTCGTTCTGTTAAGGGGTTAGGATATCCCTTTGCTAAGGCATTTATCAGTGTACTCCATTCGTATGCAGAAAAAAGTTATTTGTGTGATAACACTGATAAACATTTTTTTTTTATTAATATCTTTATTGCCATTATATTTTTGACCTTTATATTTTTGTTGTTACGATTCTACGCTGACAGTTCTCCTGACTAGGCGCCATCTCGTCTAAATAGCTAAACTAAAATTAGCTCTAGGCTTGCTCTGGACTCTGCAATTTAAAAGTATTACATTAGCAACAAAAATGTTTTTGTGAAAAAAAGGTAGAAAGGTAGAGTGAGCACACAAGTCTCGATCTGGCGACACTGGATTGAACGCGTAGTATTAACTACTGGTTGCTATAGTTTATTTTTCACTATTAATGCTAGTCGCCATTATGTACGTTCAGAAACGTCGTTCGTAAAGGGAACGACTTTTCCGTGCACGCCTCGAAGAATTCCTTTGGCAAATGAATGAAACGAAAGCGGAAGGCGAAACAAATTTGTCAGTGGCATACATTGCTGTTTTTAGGTTTCTCTTGCGAGAACGGCTGTCGGGCAAACAAACAAATGCCGCTGTCGGCCGAATGAAACTCGCGTGGCCGGTCGACGCCCATGTTTGGAAAGTATAAATGGGGATCAACGATATTTGGGAGACGTTCACAATTAAGCAAGGTAAAAGAGCGGCCGCGCAACACGTACACGCTCCCCCTCGTGGTAGCAAAGTCGTACACACGTCGCCCCTGTACACACATATAAATGTTCAGAACCGTAAGTATACATTGGATAGTGTGTACTCAGAGTCTAACAAGGGATGGCGCACGTTACAGCCACACAATCAGAGTCGCTAGTAATGGAAATAACACACACCTGACTTGCGCTAACTAACATTTAGTTCGAACATGGCGTTCTGGTTCTGTTTGTCTGATTGTTTGCCAAAAGCCCGCAAATATTGGTCGATCCATTTACTATGCACGTTGTGCTCATCCCCCGACGCGTAACAGCGCATACGTGTTCGCTTTCCGTCGGCACCGGGGCTTAAAAATATTTGAATTTCATTATTACACCGTTCCCGGACTAATAACACTGGCCGATACGTTTTTACTTCGACCCGAACTTATTCAGCAAACGTTTCTCCTAAATCTTTGCCAGCCTAATTAAATACTTTCACATTTCCTTTGATTCTCATTTTCGAAAGAGACGCGGATTTTCATGTTCGTACTACTGTTCTAACTTGTAGCATTCTGCGAACCTCACCGTGTAATTTATTATCAGCACGGGAATACATTTGAAAAATAATTGAACCATGTATAATAATTGAACAATAAAGTAATAATTGGACAAATAATTGTAAAAAGAATAATGTAATTATTGAACCATAAAGACACCTACAGTGGGTCAAATTCTGTGTTGATATTTTAAATCCATTTCCGGAAGTAAACGCGACAGTGAAAATTCAATTACTCCAAGCAAAAGAGCGGTCCTTTGATTCACGGATGGCGTTGATGGAATTTAGAAATCAAGTTTCGTTTTCCAAATAATATCAAAATAATGTAGCAAGGCGCGCGTCGCTGGCAGTGATACTCATCGCTGGCGCGACGATCATGATCCTGCAAAGAGATTATCGAATTATGTCAGCGTGGTTTACTATTGTATCTGTTTCATTATGAACTGTTTAATACCGTAATGCCGGATTAGAGTGTAACATCACTGAAAATTGAGTAACGTTTTCTTTGACTCGAGGTACAATCACTGCAACCAACGTTGACAACGTTTCACGTGTCTTGCTCGCTTTAACAATCATTTAAATATATAATTAACTTCCCGATTCATAGGGAAGTTACTGTAATTGTTTAATTGGTTTTCGATCGTAAATTTTAATATACAGTAATATATGTTCTCGGCGCACAGTTTCGATAAAATAATACGAAACAAAGCAAATTTGCAATAATTAAATTGTCCTCAACGTTTCGATCTGGATTTGGATCATTTTCAAGAGATATTGCATCTTCAACTTAAAGAAAATGCACACAAAGCTGCAAATGCAAATATATATTCAGCGTATTACACTAATACACGGATAGTTTCCATATGGTTCGCCCACCATCGTCGGAAAGTTCCGTTGTCGCTTTCGCTCGTGCAACATTTCAGGCGAAAAAAAGACAAATAAATAAATGTACATCGAACGGCGCGGGATGATCTGTTGCATCGAAATAACAAAACCGTATCGGCAGTGCGGCGAGTTTGAGAGACTGGCAACGGCACTTTCCCGTCGCTGGTTGTTCCCCGTAATCAAAAAATACGATGTTATTTGTTGGAAGTCATCGCCTCGCGGAAAATTCACGGTAAATCCGCGGGCGTACCGCGACTTCTGCTCCCGGGCGATGTAATAAAGGCGCTGAAACGCAGTGAGTCAAATTACACAAACGAGAATTTATGAAATAGCCACGCAAGTACGACTGGTGTGTCCAATGCGTCGCCTGATGGTCTATACGAGCACTACGGCACCCTCCACCGACGCGATGGCGAACAAACGGCACGAAATTACGTTTTATTTTTTCGCTATATTTCCTAACCGACGCGAATCTCGCCGCAATCTTTTGAATAATCAAACGCGCCGGAGTTACGGCGGCAACTAATTCCGCCCGCTTCCGGGGAAATGGCTAACTTTTACCGGGAGTCCGCTGTTTACATATTTATGCAGTGAACAAGAAAATTCTGCCATAGTAGAATAAAAAAATAGCAGAATTGCATAGTGACTAACGAAATACAAAGACGTGGAATTGTTGGAAAGTCTCTTTTCGTTTGTTAATAAAGTAATCAATTATTCTGAATCAACTGCGTGATTCCTGACTGCAAGATGACTGCACTACCTGTAGCTTCATAAAAGTAGAACATGTACTGGGAACAACTGCATTACACCGCGTAGGTATTTTTGCGATCGTGCAAAAAGGCTAATTGTTGGCGGGTAGGTTTCCAGTGTCGTTTACACCGTGCCAATAATATCAAGATCGTCAAAAGCGGACCACGACGGTGTGGACATCGAGGCTACGGGGGTCAACGCTAAAAGCACTTGCTATTTGTAGCTTGCGCAGGGTTCAGCAGGAGCTAAGGGCACTTCGTGCTCGTGATCGCCAAATACTAGGCTACTCGAGTCCTATGTTGTCCAAATGTTAGGCTAACTAAATCTTGGGACCTTGTGCGAGTCCCATGCTGTGTGCACAAGTGTCGGACTGTCTAAGACTAGCAGAATCCTCGATTACTCAAGTCCTGGGATACCCAAGCTATGGTCTGTCCAAGTCCTAGGCTGTTCAAGTGTTGATCATATACTTGGTTGTTTAAATCCCAGACTGGTCAAATTATTATTCAATTCCTGAGACACTCAACGTATAGGCTGATGAAATTGTGTGTAGTCGAAATTGTACTCAAATGTCAAGTATCAAAATCTTGAGTTCAAGAGCTAGATTAGAACCGAATACTAGATTGTTTAAAATTCTAGACCATCCAGGTTCTAATTTGTTCAGGATCCAAACTATTCAAGTGCTAGATGATCTACATCCTAGGGTATCCAAGTATTACACTATTCAAGTTCAAGTCCTCCTAAATTTTACACACCTGAAGTTTCAGGCCACCCATATTCTAATGACAAAGAACAGGAGTGTCATTGAGTCGACCGTAACATTCGTCTGAATGCGGATAGCGGGTCGCGGAGGACAAGCGTCAACACAACAAGCGGGCCAAAAAGGGGCCGGGAAAAGGCCCCTGGGTGGTGGGGGTTTAGTGGGTATGGCGAAGGTGGAAGGCCATACGATTCCCTCAAATTTCATGTGAGAGGAGAACCGAGCTCCACCCTACCCCCTCCAAACAACATCTGAGGAGAGGGTGTCCGTAAGGGGATTCCCCCATCACCCTTAAACAATATAACATCATAATTGCATGTAACCTTGGAAATAATAATTTTCTGGAAAATCTTTTTTGCGTATCATTTCATAAACCAATGCTTCTATAAAAAATCAGGTCGTTTGGTGCAATTATTAAAAACACATTTTATATACTTTCTTGTTCATTCGTTCAAATCAAGGTAATAAAATATTGATGATTATTTATGAGACAAGGACAGATACCGAACAGAATTGTTGTGTTCATGTTTTCCACGTTGAATTGTTAAATTTGATTGTACCACCCTGTAGGTTGTATTTCGAGAGAACCTGTGGCGTGCTCGACGAAGGGCGCGTGGCATGACGGGGATGCAATGCTCGTTCCGTATTTCGTGCGACGCGACGTTGACATATTGTGAGGCATAGCGTTATGTTCTTTTTTCTCCTGAGGCGCAACCGTGGCTCTCCTGGTCGCACCATAAACCAGATTCCTTGATTTATCCGACGATTCTTCACGCTTTAGCGTTCCAAAGTTTGCGTAACGTTATTTGTCTGCGAGACTATTAACCCTGCCGTGTTCATAGCTCCCCTGGCTTGACTGGAACGGATCCATCTTTCTCAGAACGTCTTTGTTTCAGCGGTAGCATTATTTTTGCGACACGAAAGCATTCACCGTAGCGCAATTTTATAAAACAAACTACGTCCGACGACTACAATCTTGAAATATTTAAAACACCTAGAAACGTATTGAATTATTGAGTTTTTAGTTTACTTTTAGACTCTGACGGAAAATCATATCTTCTAATAACGCAACTCGCAAACAACATTAATGCGCTGTAGCTTCAAAGGATAAATCCCCATCAGATTCTAAAAATTAAATTTAAATTGAATAAAAAATGCTAGAAGTTTGAAAGCGGCGACATATTTATGATTAAAACTGTCTTTCATTTCATTAAAAAATCGCAGCGGAATACACTGGGGACGTATAAAATGGTGAAATTTTTATGATCAAAGCTGTGTATACTTTTTATTAAAAGATTGTATTATCCCGGGGAACGTGGACGTTGATTTCCCATTCCATTGCTATTCGGGAATTTTTTAACGGGCTGCACTTTTGCCCGGGAGGGCATCAAACAGTTATTTAAAGTTGCGAGAGCTCCATTAACAATCCTGGTGGCACTTCGCGATTTACTCGCAGCTTCGACCGCGTTTTCCACCTCCGTAGCGGCTCCCTGAAATTTACTCGTGGGTTCCTCTGCGTTTCCCACCTCTCTAGCGGCTCCCTGTGATTTACTCTCGGGTTCGCCCACGCACTCTATTTACTCTAGTGGCTTCAAACAGACACCCCCACTCTCGCAGGTCACCGAACCTCGGATTATTCTACACGGAAATATTAATTACGATGCAACTACAAAAACACGCCAAACAATTTTACTGTTTTATTTCATTAAACGCAACGACCGTGACTAAGCTTGTTGCGCATAGGTTTCCGGTGTGAGCAGACCTTTATGCGCATTCTGCAGCACGACCGACTTTACGTCGAACTCGTTTAGGTTTATCTCTTAAACCATAGCCACTATTAGTTCCCCAGTTCGTCAGGTCCCGTTGAAACCGTCTCGGTGAGTTCGATAAAGTGTTTCTTTTAAGACCGCAGCAACCTCAATAAAGTCACCATTGTACAAATTCACAGCCATGCCGAACTACCGAATGAATCTCGTATCAAATAATAGGAAACCACATCTATCCGTTGCAGCGCGAGCTTGTTTTTCCGCGAACGTGGTTACCACTATCAATTTTAATTCTCTTCCACCGGGAGACTGAAGATATTACTATTAGATATACTGTCAGTTTTTAATGCAGATTTGTCTGTTCGCTTTAGTTGCGAATTTTTTAAGGAACTGATTCCATGGGTCAAGCATTAAATTTCGGAAGACTTTCTCGCTAGTTACTGTTCTGTCACCAATCAGTATAATAACGTTCCTCAAATTAATATTAGCTATATTATTGTAGAGTTTGATCGAACCGTGCGTCGAGAACATTATTCCAATTTTAAAAACATTTGCGATCGAGAAAAATTCCTTATTTAGCATACTGATTATGTCGCGGTAACGAACCGCAGCGGCAGGAAACAGAAAAGTTTAGCAGCCTATTGGCTTTACTTGCGAAAGATCAAGGAGTAACAGACATTTTTAGGTAGAAGGACTCATATAACGCGGCCTTATAAATCCTATGGATAACTCTTTCCTGAAAGTTCTGGACTCGGCTTTATGATCACTCGAAATCACGCGAATCGATCGGCGAACGTATCCAGGAAAAAGCATTGATGGGGTCGTAACGGTGCCACGTTCCCTCTCGTTGCCACTCTCGGCCACTCGAACGAATCAAATTCAGTTATTCGTAGCAGGTCTCACGTAGTACTGGCCAGTCTGGGAATATTGCTGGGAAGACTTGCCAGACCGCGGTGAAGAAGCACAGAGGCGCAGAAGTGCGCCGAGAAATTCAAGGTGTAACAAAAAGGGAGAAAAAGAATCACCAAGAAAAAGAAAGGAAACAGCAAAATTGCGGATGACGGTGGGTTAACGGTATATTAAAGGTCAGAGGTCAAAACACAGAATAGAAAGAGAAAGTAGGTGCTATCGTGTTTCACTGAAATTTAATATTCGATACTCGTGCAATTAAATTCCGCTCATTACTATACGTCCACTCGTTACTGTAAGTAGCTTATAAAACATATAATTACCGTGATTCAACCATTCAATTTCAAACAGTTCTTATCTCAAATTAAAGCAGTCCAGTTCTCCAACCATTTTTACTTCTTTTACGATGGAGTTTGATCTTTTAATAGAATTGTAATAAATAAATTCTGTAGATCCTGAGAAGATAAAAAAAATTGTTTGTAATTTTTTCTTGCGTTGGATCAATTAATAGTTACGCCCACAGCACCAAAATTATTCTGGATGTGAACACATTGAAGATTGATCAGCAGATTTATTCGATTCGCCAGAAAATTGGTAAGATTGTCCGAAGCTCTGACGACTAAGAAGGGAAAGCTCGTAGGATTAGGACATCGGTATTGTTTGGCGAAAGCTCTCAATTCTTACTTCAGAGAGGTTCCATCGGAATGCACGTGCTGATCGCCATGTTGAGTTATCTAATAGCACGAATAAATTGGTACCGACGATCGCTAGGAAAGACTAGATCGCGTATCCGTGAGTCGAATAAGATTGTCGTCCCCGAAGAGTAAAGCAATTTTGTGTGAGCGCCGGCTTTCCCGGTATCCTATCAGTGGCGCAGTTTCGTTTAAGACATCTGCCATACCTCTTGAGAGATGAATGACTCTTAGCTTCCAGTTGCACGTCGGCACGATCCATATGGGACGTCGATTTTTGCTTGAAATTGAAAAGATTTTTGTTTTGCAATGTCGAATCCAGAACTCTTCTCGCGAGAACTTACAGTGGGCGTACAGAGTGTTTGTAAACTTTTTGAAATTGAATAACTTTCTGTAATTGTACCAAACGACCTAATTTTTTATAATTAATTAGAAGCATTGCTTTATGAAATTATATGAAATTATTATTTACAAGGCTACACGCAAATCAGGTTGTTTGGTACGATTATAAAACAGTTATTCCATTTTAAAAGGTGTGCGAACACTTTGTAAAATCACTGTACATTTGAAATAAAAAAAGGTGGCTTTTATAAAATTGATAAATGAACAGCGCAAAATTTAAGTACAACGTCTCTTCGTTTAAAGTAAATTTTACCGAAGAGCATTATGGTACGCGAGACATTTTGAGAAAATAGTCCAGTGAAGCACACTTCTACTACAATACCTCACTGCCTAATAATAGACATTGAAGCGAATTTTAGTGAAGACTAACACGAAGCCAGAGAGGTTTGCACATGATAATTGCTACGCTTTTGAAACTGTAACTGATACAACGCGCGGGTAATTAAATTACCAGCGGTTTTTGCCATTAAATAATCGCAACCTAATCCTGCGAATTTGTTGGCCTTTATTTCCGGATGAAAGGATATTAGTACATGTTATACTTTCACGCTGGTAAGTACCTGGGAATAAAAGAATGGAATATATACGAAGTCTTTCACGAAACCGAATGAAAGGATGTAATTTCATTTGCAAGTCTTGCAACAATTTTAACTAGTATTTTTCAATTAAACGAGCACACGGTTTCCGAACGATTCATTGCTCCATTCTACACATTTCCAGCTCCCGTATTTTATTTCCATTCCATTCATGCTAGTTTGTTCGCCTCCCCGAAGGTAGAACGTGCAGCTGAACAATTCCTTGTTGTTGAAATAACGATTGTCATTAGAATTTCGTTGCAGGAAGGAAAATCAAGTTGTTAAAAATTGCAAAATAATCATTCGTAAAAGTGTACTAATATAAATTAACCCTCCTATTTCTCAAAAAGTAAAGGTTCTTACTCTGTACATGAATTCCAACGTCAAAATCGTTTGTAAATCGATTTGGTAAAAATGTGGTCTCGATTTTATATACTAAAAAATTATTTGGGTATCATCGAGGTCCATTTGTCTGTTCTGCTGTGCATGAGAAATGAAAACAGTGATTGCTCGTTTCCATGAAACTACAAGCAAAGTTAATTCATAATTCAGAGCTAGAGATGTTGGTTTTGTTTGGTGGAATTAGTCGGACAGCGATCGCATTAAAAAACAATCGGCATTATACAATTTTATTACAGAGTGTGAACTAGACTGGGTTCCAATCAGATAGGGGCTAGACCGATCGGAATCGGTCTTTATTTTGCGATCGAGGCCCAGCATGACGCTCTGGCCGCACAAAACTGCTGTCCAAGCATAGCAACGCTTTATCATCGAGATTTCGGTCAATTTGCGGATTATCCACGATCGTGCGTTTTAACAGCGATACTAGCCGGGTCGGCGGGCATGCACAGCCAGACACGCGTTCACACACACGTGCGCCCTCATATGTGCACGCACGAGTACACCGGGTGCTCCATCAAAAACATGCCACCCAAAATTTTGCCACTTTCATGTTTTCTTCAGCTGTAATGACTACAAACTTTCTATGCAATCTGTTGAAAATTCACAATTAATTTTAATCTTCAGGGTCGTGATCGAATAAAAATATTATAGGCCCTCCAATTCCTCCAATTCATCCTGCAACAAGAGCCAAAATTATGGTCAGTCAAAAATCTTCACACTGTTCAATTTCTTGATTTTTCTTGAAAAATGGAACAAAAAAAAGTGATATTACACTGTCCAACACTTTTTACAATTCTTTAAATCCTTTTGGCTGTTTTAAATTGCTCATTTTCCCTGAAAATGCGCAAAGATACTCATGTGCTTAAAGATTAAGATGAGATGAATGTTTTAAATAGCCGAGGTTTGAGAGAGAGAGGTTTACGCAAACCACCCAATATGCGACGTAGAGGTAAAACGCGTGTACAACGACGCAGACACTTCCACACCTAGAGGTATATGCTCTCCCGTCGGTATTCTTGCCCCAACAAATTTCGTTGGAATTGGAATAAAAGTAATTAGAGGCATTCGTGTTGTCCTGTAATTAGCTTGTGTGCGCACTTTCCAGCACGCTACGCCCGACGACTAATACGATTCTTGTGACATCGTCGTCCAATTTCATGCCGCAGTATCGCGGCCGGTTATTCCAAGAGACACGGAAGGCCGTTTATCTATCTGGGCAAATAAAAGGAGGTACGTGGTGGATTATAGGGAAGGGAAACCGGGCATGATCACGAGCGATTCTTTCCCAGCCCTCCGATGTTACTCGGTGTCAGTTTCGACGTTCCGCCGATTAAAATTGACGCTGACGCCGCAATAAATGAAACCGTCCAAAAGTAGAAGCAGAAATACTAACGACCGAACGCCGACCCGTCGATTAGGTCATCGAGATCCCTCTGACTACGGTAAAAGTCGAGATTCTCTGTTTGGGGTGGTTCTCGGTGAACAGAGACCCCTAATCTGCTTTTTCTTCGACTTACTATTCCATAATTCAATACTATCATTTATTTCAGATTTATTTTATTTTTTGTAAGATTTTGATTTTCTGAAATTTTATTTATTCAAATGTTGTATGCAATTTTAAATTGCAATTTACTTCGAATTTTTACTCGAAACAATCGCCGTAGTTATGGTCGAATATTGTGATTGTTCAATTGGCTGAAATATATTTCGAAACAAGATAATACTGTATAAAGTAAAACATGGGTTTCATTAAACTAAAATGTACATTAATAAGTTTCCACCGGGTAAACCGTTTATAGTTACAACATAGTTATTGTTCCCACTGTAAACAATTATCTTCGTTTATTAAATACACAGTTTATGGTGCAGTAGTTACTTCGTTCAACGTGTACTTTGACGTTTATTTTGCGCAACTGTAAAATCGGAGAAGATTAACTACGAGCTGAAACATACAATTATACTTTGCCGTTTAGGAATTATTAGTTCTTACTTCCCTTTCACCTGTTCTTGAATACTCGTTCTTAATATAATATGTAAAATGCTCAGCTTGCGTTAAAACGTAATTGAGACAAAAGTAGTCTCACAAATGGAAATGTTCGCTTATATCCTGTACCCACGCGGAACAAAAGCATTACTCCACCACATTATCATCCCCTGACCCAGTTATGACGTGTTCATTGCCAGAAAACCTCATTTGCTGTTTTCATCGTCGCAGATACGATTTCCATCCCTTCGCAGACATTTTCAAACATTGTGCACGTTGAATAACGAAAAAATCTTTTCATCGATATTCTTTCCTTTCACTCCTACTACAGAATCTATGAAAGACCAAAACCATTATCCTCGTCCATGGATTCATGTCAAAAGTGATCATGCGGATTAATCATTTTTCCAATCATTTGCAGTTTCATTTAGATCATTCAGGATATCATAAAAGGTAGTTCACGTTGCCAACAATTATTATTTTGCACAAATATTCGCAGTCTAATACTCTATAACTTTTCCAACCATATTTATTATTTTGCTAACTGCGCTTCTAGAACACTCGGTTTTATACTTTGTTTTTCCACTGATTTTCATTCAATCCGCACACTTAGATTGCTATATATTGCGACTATAAACCGACACGGTTTTCACCGACTCCAGATTTGGCCGACATCGATTTTGACCGACAACGACATTGACCGACAACGAATTTGACCGACAACAACATTGACCGACAACTAACTTGACCGACAACGAATATGACCGGCAACGAATTTGACTGACAACGATTTTAGAGTCGTTGTCGATCAAATTCGTTCCTGGTCAAAGTCGTTGACAGTCAGAACCGTCGTCCAAATCTGGAGTCGGTGAAATGTTGTCGGTGAAAACCGTGTCGGTAAATTTCATGGGACCCAAGGGGGTACACCCCGCAGTAGTAGGGATATCTCGAGGACATTTACGTGTTAGACATTTGGGACATATACCGATAAAATACTGTATCTCGGAGACGAAAGCAACGGGCGCGAGAATTGTTCCATTAGGAGGAACGTCCGATTCTTCGGTCTCACGTCGTCCGTTGATTTAAAGAGGATCCACGATCGTTTTCAGCGTCTCATTTCTATCTTTCCCTCGGAATCTAATATGCCGAACGTCACCGGAGTGGCAAGATCGTATTACGGGTTATGCGCGCGGCGGGTTTTACGGCGGCCAAATTGAAACCGACCGAACATAAATATTTCCGCGATACCTCTGTCCGACTGGTGTGTAATTTTGACGGAGCCACCTGGCCTGGTTTACCGTGTCCCTCGTAATTTCCGCGAAAGCTCTTTAATTTTCGCGAAGGCTTAACGTGTTTCGGGTAACAACGCGAAACGGTTCTCGCCCTCTTCCCTCCCCCGACGACGACAACGACGACGACGCTACGGTGATTCATGGTCCCCGCCACGGCATTGTTTCCCCCGTCGTTTATAAATCACCATTAGTTTATAAAACAGAAACCGCCGTTAATAAACTCCCACCATCGCGCGTCAACGACGGCGACGCGATCTCCAAGGCGTTTTGCATTTCGAGCGAAGCTCAACTGTTCCGTCGAGGACGCGAGTCGTTTCGCCATTGCGCTAAAATAGTAGATCTCGCGGGGAACTACATCTGCCAATACGGCCCTTTCCTTCGCGAGCTCCGTGACCTTGACCAACTCGCGGTGGGAGTCGCTAGTATGCAACAAACGGGGTTTCTGAGGTGCAACTATCGAGGTTCTAATAGAAGATGTGTAATGATTTCGGCGCACAGGTTCGATCAATTCGTTAATTTATCAATAATATTTATCATGGATGGCGAAATATTCACACACAACGAAAGTTCTTTTGTGTCAATGTCAAGATTTTTTGTGGTGGAAACCGTTAGGATTCTCAAAGAATGATCGAACACAAGAATTTATATCGCTAAGATGAGCAAGCGACCCCCCTATATTGGAAAAGGGAAAAGTTGTTCAAAATGTCGAAATCTATAACATATTAAAATTTCATCAAAATCGGAGTAGGCAGACCTTTTCTATATAATTGCCAAATAAAAAACAATTGCTCCTTCCCTGAGCGCCGAAACCATCACACAAATTGCATTAAATTTCCTAACGAAACGTAATAAAATGAAACGATGGCTGTTACCGAGTGCATCGATGAAGGGGAATATGAAAGGAGAGATGGTTGAATCGTCTAAATCGCGTTGGATCGGACGCCGTCGTCGTTAATAACGCCGAAACGATACCCGGCTCGCTTCTAATTCGGCCGTCTTCGATTCGGAAAGGCATGAAAGGGAGCCGAACGTACGAGAGGACGTTTGACGTTAATTGCACAGCTCCGATGGACGAAGAAGAGGCTCCTCCTTTTTTGATATCATCGACAAAGAGGGGTTAATCCGTTCCGCGCTATCGGCCGAGTCGGTCGCGCGACGAATAACAATGGAGCCTAGACAACAATGGACGAAGAAAGAGGACATGGATAGATGAGAGCCGAGCAAAGCGACGAAACCGGCCGTGGAGGAAGGGAGGGGAGGAAGAACCGGTGTGCGATCCGTGGAAAAGAGGAAAAAGGGTTAACGACTGGACCGAGGAAAAGGGCCGGAATCCAACGAAGAAAAATCGTCGTTGGGTCATTCGTGTAATCCGCGGAACAAGCCGTTGTTACGCCGCCAGAATTCAACCGGCGGAATGGATTCTGAAGGTTGGATGCCCTGCGGGGCCAGCCTGCCCTTGGCAGATCGGATATTAACCTGGACCAGCCTGGCGATTCGGAAAAATCGAATTTTTATTTATTTCCCTCGGAGCTCCGACCGAAACGTTTCGTCGACGTTTTTAAATTTTCACGTCTGGAAAATTTATAGGCAATGCATAGGGGAGGTGGATTGTACCATAGCGAATAGCGATGAGTACATTTTTTTTAACACACTTGCCGATTCTCCACGTTAAACGTCTATTAATATTTATTTTCTTGTACAGCGTGTTTAATAGTGTCACAGCTCTGTAGCACTCCACTGTTTTTCCATCTCCTTTTTTATTGGAACTACTGTCCTATTGCATATGTTCCACGCCTCCCTCACTAATATTTCTATTAAGAATCAGAAATGAACTGTCAGAGAATAAGCTCACCATGAACAATCCACGTGGCGAGAGCGAGCTGAAGGTTGAGTGCCCCGGAGGGCCAGCGTGCCCTTGGCAGCGTTGCGGAAGGGCAGGATAGATATTAAGACAGGAGTGACATAGCAGACGACATGCCAGAAGTCCGTGGATAACAGTCCTGCAGGGTTCTTCCCTGGGAAATTAGAGAGGCGGCGCGAAGACAGACAAAGGGACAGACACCGATGGAAAGAGGGTGGTCTGCGGGGAGGGAGGTGGAACAGCGTTGAACATCGGGAGAGGATTAAATGGCAAAATATCACTCAGAGAAGTGTACTGAGCACACAGCTTGGAAGCTCCAGCATTTGAGAGAGAACGATGGCTGGTACGTGACCAAAATATTCGCCTATGGTTCCCGCAATGGGTGAGAAAGGGTGGGAGAGAGGGTGAGAAAGAGAGGAGAAGAGTGGACAACCGAGAGCGCCGCGAGAGGACGAGAGGAGACCTCCACTTTTCGCCAACCCTGAAATATACTGGGAAAATACCCAGGGCTCGTCTAAAGAGGGAACCTTGACCAACGATGCGCAGTCACATGTACCTACGAACGTGAATTACTCTTTGAGACACTTATATCGAATCGACGGTAGATCGTGCGAGAAAATCCGACGGTACGATACCTGGGCAAAAGTTATGCGTCGGTTCATTGGGCACAGGCCACTAAATCACGTATTAAATCGCATAGAAACCGGCCGACGGACCTGCACACCGATTAATGAACTTCGAAATTAAATGCGCCAACGATTACACGGTCACATAGTGTCGAACTACTATTTATCTGAACGCCGACTTCCTTCATTTTTCCGAATATTGAGATCAAATGAATTGGAAAGTCTTTGACTTATTATTGACGTATTACGGTGAGAGCGAAGCGGTTAAATTGCTGGCTCTATTACAGGATGCATTCGATTCGTTTTCCTTGGGGATTGCGAACACATCCTAAAAATTGCATCCTACAAAATGTTGAATTAATTTTAGATAGTCAGATCATCTGGAGCTTACGAACGCACCTTCAAACCATTTAGAAACATCGTTTCTGCAACGCAACTGCAAAAAGTCGATGCTGGGATGCCCGGAATCAAAAATCATTAAAAAAGAAGGTTATCGGGACAGTCCAGCTGTCGATACAGAGGGTGAAAGAAGAATGTAGCACAAACTCGAGTTTTTGAGTACAAGCCGGAATTGTCACCACAGAGAGAAAAGGTTCTCGCAGCAGATTGCAAGGGTGGGTGGAGTTGAGTGACTGGTGATGGAGTCATTCGAAAGGTAGCCTGGCTCATGCTCATACCATTAACTTACGAAGGCAAGTGGTATGTACGGTTTGCTCCGATTTCGGTGACGCCGCAGCACAAAATTATTAATCTACGTGAAGCATCTCTCGGTGAGTTGGCACCGTTCGTTAAATATTTTCGCGCTTTTACGCCCATTTTCGCAGGATTCATGCGCTTCCGGCTGCCACGACAATTAAGGCGATTCGCCAAAAGCACTCGAAACGCGACACTTGTTAACATCTGGCGGTATACTCGGTATCCCGAGTGTTTCTTATCGAGGCGATCGTACGTCTCCGACGAACAGTTTACAACGTTCCATTTACGGCGATATTTTCTCGCGCGTCATTCTGCCATTTTTTTAAGAAAGAAACCACGAGACTCTTGTGCATTACTTTTCCGCACATTTCCATTCCTAAAAACGCGTATGGATATTTTTACAGAATAGGTTGAAACAGAAAGACGATTATTTTATCCATTGAAGACAGTAATATTTTCGTGAAAAGGAACGACAACGTTTTAAGAAGAAAATTGTTATAGACGAATGCGACGGGGAAAATTGTTTTCGTCAAAGTGCTAGACCAGAATGGCCTCTTGAACTTCCGGTCGGCCATTTTTTCCAGCAGTCGTCGATCGTTCTTGTTTCTTCCGGCTAGGTTTCCGTTCCGCGGGCTTCTCCAGAGAAATCTCATTTCCCGGCCGGTGTAACCGACCCCCATTTTCACCTTTAACGAGCGCCGCGAAAAATAACGTAATGCGCTAAATTAACAATTAAGACCTAAACGGGTGGTAATTAAGCGACGGCCGGCGGGGGTAGCGGCTAAGCCGAGAAAACGAATCTGTAAGATGCAGTGAACCATAAGACATCCGACGAAGGTAAAGAAGGGATCAACTGAAGGGTGGCGTGGGTGGACATCGAGGAATAAAAAAAGAATAACCTGGAGGACGAGGCGGATGCAGGACGAAACAAAAAAAGCGGACGGATGTTTCTGACGGTAGCCGGATAATGTAAAAAGATTCCGTTTAATCCATGTGAGTACAGTACTTTCTACTCGATGCCTCGTGGCGGATCTTCTAGCCGAATAATTGAACGGTGATTGAAAACGAAAACTATGGGCGAACGTGATTTACGCGTCTGGAGGGTTCCATGGAAATCACCGACACAGTTTTCACCGACTTCAGATTTGACCGACAACGATTTGAGAGGACCATAGCAATAACCAACAGTAACAAGATTTATAACGATACGCATATGATATTCGCTAAGAAGGATGTACTATCTCATCGATTATGTACTTTTTCGCGATACAGTGAATGAGAGGACAGATTTACCAAGAAACGCGAAGGTTAAGGGTAAATGATTGTCAATACATTTTTCTGCTCTTTCTAACGAGAAACGTCGCACTGAAGAATCGCCGAATGAGAATGACTTGTTGCAGAAACTCTAGCTGATGCTAATTATTTTGTACGAATGAAAATGAAGCTGTCAAAGCTAAATGGAACTGTGAACAAAGTCGGCGTTCGGCTCATTAAATCTTATTTGAAACACTGAGAAATTGAATTTCTGCCGGAGCGGAGCTGGTAGAAGCACAGTCGGATTTGAAAAATTCAATTTCGTTCCGTTTTTAAAGTCGGTTAGCTTCGTTGCTGCTCTGGGTAAACAAAAGACAACCAGTCAACATTTATGTAAGCACAATTAGGTCTGAGTAAATACGATTTGATAAAATTTTGCTTTGGAAGCAATATTCACGTAGGCATATTGGTATGCGATTAAAAAAAGTCCTTAAAAAGGAATACAAAAACAAATAGACACTGAAGAATTTTACAAACTATTGGTAATCCATGTGGCAGCTCATGTTCGTTCTCAACATGGCGATAGTGTGAAAGAAATTGGTGAAACTTTCCTCTGTCAGATCCGTCTTACGATAGTAGAACCCGTTCCGAACAATCCAGCTTCGTCCGCTCGAATTAATAATTGTAATAACAATTACGTGGAGCGTGATCGGTGGGTCTCCGTCGGACCACGAAATTTATGTAAATGAATAGTCGTGGGTTAGCCCAATAACTGAACCGGATCGTGCAGTTCCTATTTCACTGGCGTCAATCAATAGGCAAACGTAACATTCCACTTGGCATGCTGAAACGTTCGGTTGCTTACGCTAGATAGAACTTCTTGGCATGATATTGATTTCTTGGCCCGACATATCGTTGCTTTTTCGAACTCGGCCGGATACACCGATTTTGAATGAAGCCTGGTGCAAGGCGAAGGGCTGGGGAGGGACAAGACCCGAGGGCCCCACAGTTAGGGGCTTAATTTCACATCTCATAAAACCGGTGAACGGTGGCCCGAGCCCCGAATACGATCCGCCATTACATCGAGGTGAAACACCATCGCTGAAAAACGAGCATCGGCTTCTCGTTACTGTTGCGCACGGATAGCTCCTGATGCATCCTCGACCCCGTCACACCCACATGCCAAGGAGAAAGCTTATAAGCGAGCAATGTTTGATTGGACGGCCGTGTTACGGACCCGACCGGAAACTCTTTCTCCATTGATATATTCGACATATGCGCCTCCATTACAAATGTATTTCCTTTACCGTGCGCCCGTAGCTGCATCATGAAATTCCGATACACTAGAGCACGGTTAAATTTCTATCAATTTCGGAACAGTCATCTGTTTTTTCCCAAGGACTCTGTTGCGGCAAGTTAACAGCACGCGTGTTAGTATGTAGGACCTGGGAAAGAGAGGGTTGCCAAAACCATAATAACGACTTGTTATAGGAAGAATACTATTATTATTATGTATTATCATATACATATAATGAAAAGTTGTTAAAATGAAATATTTGTACAAAATATATTATATCCTTTTACTTTGAATACATATATACACGTATATATGTATATAGGTTTTAGTTGAGGGACATAAATAAGATGGCGCTACTGAAGTGGTCCATGTCTACATATTCTACATGGGAGATTACCCCCCTGAGGGTCTCCAAGGAAGACCATGACTAAGGAAAATAAACGATAAAGGACATTTATGGGATATCCAATTCTTCCGATTAAAATGAGCACAAACACGAGGTGAATCGTCATCAGATGAGATACAGCATCTCTGACTACCCCCACTATCGAGTGGGGTATTCTGGGTA